>OW121740.1:108207161-110607161 GCA_933228675.1 Stomorhina lunata | reverse complement strand
TCACGTATGTATCTAAAACTAAGAGTGTATACCCTATAATTTTAAGGCTTATCATTGTTAAAGCTTTGACCTAAATCAGTCCGCTAACTTCAGAGTTTTACATAACTAATCAAGAACTTTTACTGGTGGGATAATTCGTACGAATTAAAGTGCACAACCCTCACTGGGCACAGTGTTTTTGGGTTGCATGCCAGAATACTTAAACTTCATCAAATCGATGTGCTATTGCAAATGTAAGGGCATCTACATTTTGAAGCATCTTTTCTGCATGGTTTATCTGGTCTATCGAACTTTATTAAATGTTCGTAAAATATGTGTATATTTTATTTCGAAGCTACTGGCTGGCTTAAATATGTATTCTCTACTTGTAGTCTAGTAATCATTATCTTTCACAAAGGGACCACTTTAGAACCCAAGTGAAGCTTCCCTAGACATCAGCCACCTGCCCAACCTAACCTTTGGGTGCATAACTATCCTAGATGATGACGCCACCGAAAAGCTTTTCTTTTTCCGACTCTTAATTTTAAAGACTCTTTGCATATAATACTAGTATAACCAAATTTTGCTAGGAATTACATTAAGTACTTTTGCAGCACCATTGGTGAAGGGTATCCAAGATTCGGCAAAGCCGAATATACCACCCTTACTTGTTTTTTTTCAATTCGAAGTTCTATACCTCTAAAAAAAACACCCAATAAAAGGCGTTACATACATCAGCACAAACTTATAATACCCTTTCCACCTATGGTGGTGAAGGTATAATAAATTTTCCAATATCCAGGGGTGCATGACGGATTATTGTAAGATTTGGTGAGAAACTCACACCCACAAAATTTTAGTCGAATTGGACAACGTAAACACGTAGCGCATAGGCCCCAAATCTGAAAAATAGCGTTTAAATCGAAAAAAATTGACAAATTTTCAGTTTTTGCAAAATTAAAGCTATTTATTCCCCCTTTTGCATAAAAGTGGATTCTGGTTCTTGTGCAAATGTAATGATTTTTCCAAAAAGCTACATGTTTTTAAAATCGGTTAAACAGTTTTCGAGTTATTACAATTTTCACTGGCCATTACATGTCCTTGAGGACTTGCCGAAGACAATTTACAAAAACACTTTACTTTGTTTAAATTTTTTTATTTTTTTCTTTTTTAACTTACAATATACATGTAAACAATATAATATAAAATTTCGCTAAAATTGACTGATATCTTCCTATTACACAACGGAACAGTGCGAACGATTTCATCAAGATACTCGGACAATGGAGGAAAGATACCAGGGTCGCTGGGATGCACACATGATGGCAGATTTTTGCTGGAGTATTCAGAGCAACACTTCGTTATTCAATAATAGAAAATGTCATAAAAGAAAATTCCAAAATTTGTAGTTTATAATATTTATTTATTTCCTTATTTTATATGTTGTAATAAATTTAAATAATAAAATATAAAATAAAAGAAAATACATGAATAAAACAATGAAATGCATTTTCGATCTATTCCATCGATTTGACTTAGTCACATTTTTTGGTCAATTGCCTTCGGCAAGTCCTCAAAAACATGTAATGGCCAGTACAAGTTGTAGTAACTCGAAAACTGTTTGACCGATTTTAAAGATATGTAGCTTATTGGAAATCTCATTGTGTTTGCCCTAAGGACCAGGATCCACTTTTTTGCAAAAGGGGGAATAAATAGAGTTCATCTTGCAAAAACTTAAAAATTATAAAATTTTTCCGATATAAACTTGATTTGTTAGCTTTAGAACCTGGGCGACACATGTTGTCCAATTGGCTAAAATTTTGTGGGTGAAAGTTCCTCACCAAATCTCACAATAATCCGACCGGCACTCCTTGAAATTCTAAAATTGACTATTTTTTTCACATTTGGAAAACCCTGTATACGTATACCAAGCAAAAATATAAAATTTTATGAAAATGAGTGAATTCACTTAATTGTGAATAAATTCGAAAACAATCAATAGATTTTTATGGTCGATATCTCGTTTTGTTGCTATTATTTGTGGCTTTGCGACAGAATAATTAATCTTTACATTTTTTTGCCGTTTTCTATTTTTCATGATTTTTTTAAAACAAAAAATTTTGCCATTTTTATATCAAAAATATATTTTTTTCTTAAATTTTTTATTATAACTCTGACACTATTGATCCGATTAAAACGCGATATATAGACGAATCAAAGGCCATGTAAGTCTTAATTTTTCTGATTTTATTTGAATAATATCCGATTATTAGTTTCTGAGTAATCATTTATTATGTGAAAAAGTGTCTAAAAGAAATTGCAATTTTACAAAAAAATTAAAAAAAAACCTATCCATAGAATTTAAAAATTTTACCATTTTTATACTAAGGTAGCCATGATAAATCAAATTTATATAGTGGTTACTCGAGCATATTTTTGCTGTTGCCCTGTGTAATTAAAAAACAAGTAAGAGTGGTATATTCGGCTTTGCCGAATCTTGGATACCCTTCACCAATGGTGTTCCAAAAGTACTTAATGTAATTCCAAGCAAAATTTGGTTATACTAGTATTATATGCAAAGAGTCTTTAAAATTAAGAGTCGGAAAAAGAAAAGCTTTTCGGTGGAGTCATTATCTAGAATAGTTATGCACCCAAAGGTTAGGTTGGGCAGGTGGCAGATGTCTAGGGAAGCTTCACTTGGGTTTTTAAGTGGTCCCTTTGTGAAAGATAATGATTACTAGACTACAAGTAGAGAATGCATATTTAAGCCAGCCAGTAGCTTCGAAATAAAATAGACACATATTTTACGAACATTTAATAAAGTTCGATAGACCAGATAAACCATGCAGAAAAGATGCTTCAAAATGTAGATGCCCTTAGATTTGCAATAGCACATCGATTTGATAAAGTTTAAGTATTCTGACATGCAACCCAAAAACGCTGTGCCCAGTGAGGGTTGTGCACTTAAATTCGTACGAATTATTCAACTAGTAAAAGTTCTTGATTAGTTATGTAAAACTCTGAAGTTAGCGGACTGATTTAGGTCAAAGCTTTAACAATGATAAGCCTTAAAATTATAGGGTATACACTCTTAGTTTTAGATACATACGTGAAATATATAGCTTTTGAATGGATGGATATCAGCTTTGTCGGAAAACTTATTAAAGATTTACTTATTAATCTAAAGTTAGTTAATTAATTAAAATGAACATTTCATCAATAATATTTGGGATGTATTGTTCTTTCGATCTGTCCGATGGATGTTTGGAAAGTTTTGCTCTAGTTCCTTGTGCAATTTTAATGTGATTTAATTTATCAGCATTAAATCGATTCCCGGTCGGGGTTATATGGGAGATTTCACTAAATGTGAATAGAGCTCGCACATTTTCAATATCGAACTTTTCAAGAGATCAGAAATACTTTTGTCAAATGTTGTCCCTCTAGAAAGTTTACTTTAGGCCCTATCGCCCTGAATATCAATATTGTACAACGTCTTTATACTAAATGTCATCATCGTATCTTAGGCGAAGTTATACGGGATCAATTGTCAAACGTGAACGGATTTCTCCCAATTGCAATTCAAAAATTTAAATTTTCGTTGATATGTGAGATACTTACATACATATGTAGGTTTTGAACGGATATCATGTAGTTAGCTGCATTTTTGTACTTCCTAGGAAGATTACCTATAATTTGATATATAATACATTCTCAAATGTTATCATAATGTTCAAAAGTCAGACACAAAATTAAGATTAATGCAGAGTGTCTGTCTGCTAAAATCAGATTTGTGGAGCTCCTGAATTTTACACAAAATTTTAGGATATTGGGCCACCCTGAATTTTATCATTGTCGATCAAAACACCATCGCTTAAACGCTAAATTATATCTACCACAAATTACCGAATGCATCAGGATTTAGGTAATCTCCTGCGAAGGACGCTATTAAAATTCATCAAAATAAACACCTGAGATATCGACAAAACAGGAACTCCAAAAACTTGACTACAACAGAAAAAATTACAGACAGGTAGACGGACGGACAAAAAAACAGACGGACGGACGGACAAACAAACAGACGGACGGACAGACAGACAAACAGACGGACGGAGGTCGCGAAATCGATTCTCCTGCCGATTCTAAGTTGATCGGTACAGTTTGAATGGTATTCGTAAATAGATTTGTGGAGTATAGATTTTAGAAAGTCCTCACACAAAGAACGATGTCAAATTTCATCACAATCGGTCCACAAACACCTGAGATATCGCTGAAACAATACTTACGAAATATAAACAAAATTTCTTAGACACGTGCTTTGGGCAATTTGCTGTACATCAAATGTAGTGTTATTGCGATATCTCAATTATTTATGGACCGCTTTTGATAAAATTTAATAACGTGCTTGGCGGGGGAATTTCCTAAAATCTGATATAAAATTTATGTAGGTCCGTGCTAAAGGAGGATGGTTTTTCCTATTTCTGCATTTCATTTTTTCAACAAACATTCTCTAATGTGTACTTTGGGCAATTTGCGATACATCAAATTCAGTGTTTTGGCGATATCTCAGTTGTTTATGGACCGATTTTGATAAAATTTTACAGAGTGCTTTGGGAAACTATTTCCTACAATCTGATATATAACATATTATCACATGTACACCAGGAGTATCTTTTTTCTCTTGTTATTTAAAAGTGTGTTTCAATCAAAAATTTTAAAATTTTCGTCTAATTTTTGGTATTTTTTCGATATTTTCGGTCTTTATAAACCGATTTTAATGAAATTTAATAGCGTTCATTGCGGGAGAATTTCCTAAAATCTGATATATAATTTATGTAAGTCCATCCTCCAGGGGCTTCAGAAACTTGATTTCAACAGACAGACAGACAGACGGACGGACAGACAGACAGACAGACAGACAGACGGACATTGCTTAATCGATTCTCCTCCCGATTCTGAGTCGATCGGTATAATTTTTATGGGGTCTACGATCACTAATAAAAAAATTACAAACGGAATCACAAACTTATAATACCCTTTCACCTATTGGTGAAGGGTATAAAAAATGCTCTAGTCAGACGAAAAATTTCGACTCATGTTCCTATACCGTTAACCATTGACTGTTTTACATTTTCTGACTACTATCGTTTTTGAAGACATACGAATCAACAAGTAAGAAAGTGCTATACGAATAGTCGGTCAAGCCCGACCATATGATACCCTTCACCACTAAAGTCAAAAGCATTCTTTTTTCTGTATAGAGTCAAATATTTGATAAATTTTGTCATCATACAAACATTTTCTCAAAACTTATATATTTAAGCTGTTTCCGTTATTTGGGCTTATATGAGAGGAAGGGTCAAATTTGGGCCAAATATCTCGAAATTTAAAAAATTTATTACAGTTGTTATACAAATTATGTATGCAAAAATTCTAATTATCTTTAGATTATGAGCGTTTTACTGATTTTTGTCTCATTTAGTGCGTTTTGACAGAAGAGTTTGTATGGAAGCTATGGTCAAATGTGGACCGATTTCATCGAAATTTGGTACAGTAATTTGTGTTTATATAGGCAGTATATGCATAAAATTTCATGAAAAAAATTGATTTTTGTGGCCAAAGTATCAATTCCGGGAAGTGAAACCTATGGGAGGTACCATAAATAATGGACTGATTTTGACGAATTTTAATAGCCTGGTTCTACTATCAAAAAAAAAAAAATGATCTGTTACAAATTTCATCAAATTATCTTTAGAATTGCGACCTGTAGTTTGATTACATAGCTTACATGGGGGTCCAGCCAGCCTGCTAGACGGACGGACGGACTGACATCGCTAAATCGACTTAGAAAGTGATTATAAACCTATTGGTATACTAAAAAGGTGGGTGTAAGACAAATATTCCCTTTCCACCTATGGTGGTGAAGGGTATGAAAACGAATCAGATATGAGATAGTCGAAGATAAAGTAAAATTGGATACTTTAGAGTGTATGCTATAAACTACCATCAACATATAATCAAAATTATAAAAATAACAAAAATTATTTTTGGCTGCTTTTTACCACCGTTGCAGTGTGGAATATAGAATATTTATAGGATATATTCCAGCCAAAAAATAACAATTGTAATTTGCTTTTAATACTTGAATGAAATAAAGTATACAAATATTAACACTAAATGCCATTTTAATAATTGATCAGAAACTAAGATATATGTACGTTTTGTTAAGCATAAAGTTCAAACTTTGGTCAAATCTTGATTAAAATACTGAAAATACCTAAGGATAAAAAATATGATATCGTCATCCAAGATTGACTTGTAGCCCAAATCGGTTGAGTGGAAGTGGGTCAATAATGAGTTTTCACATTTGAAACGGAATTACAAACAAGAATTAAGAAGAAATGTTGATAATTGAACTTTAAGCTTTCATTTCCTAACAAGTGCTGTACAGATACTAATAGAACCTAAACTCAATAAAAGCCTAAGATGTTATCTATTGATTAAAATCTATTGATTGAAAAAAAATAATTGCTGAAAAATCTTTATTAGTTAAATTAGTTATATCATCGCTCAGTATTCCATGGAACTTTTTACTACATTGAAGCCATAAAATAGTAAATCATGTCTTACTTTGCAATTTCTTTTTTCTAAAATAAATTTTGTTGCTGCTTTTCCTAGCAAACATGCAATCAAGGACACGAACTTTATAATTTAAATTAAGACCAACTGTTACAACCCAGCAAAACTTTGGTAATGGCAAGTACTCTGATAACTGGTTACCTTGTAATGACTACAACATACCCTCCGAATAAATAATAAGTTATTACCGAAGTACTTATTTGTAATTAAGATGGTAATTTAAACTGAATGGTCCCGGTTCAAATCCCACCAAGGGCAACAATTTTTTTTAGTTTTTTTTTTTTATTAAAAGAGTCTTTTTTAATGATTTTTTTAATTTTTAGAACTTAAATATTACCTTCTGTAAAAAAAATTGGAAAACTAACTCACGGTAATGAAAAAATACCATCATGAGTAAATTTTGATTATGTAAGGGATGTTGGATACTAAACACGATTCAAATTGGTCTTAACTTAGTTAGCCCAACTTATCTGGGTCATCCTTCATTTCAACTGTGGACACATACCTCCTCGTGGTATCACCCGGGGAGCTAGTTTAACACCCATTAATATAGTGAGCTAACATATACCGAGAGTTGTCCCATAAGATCGATAAAAATGGGTTAGGATTACGGGCTAGTAACCCTCTCTTGAAAAAAAAATGCTATGAAGAGGATAAAATTAGAACTAGAATGTCCCACCGCCTAATGTTAGAGAAGGATGTCCGAAACTTCGATAGAAAGACCAAGTAGAGGAACATTTTTCACAGCTTGGCCAATTAAATTGGAGAATATTCGCACAAGATCAAAATCCATGGAATTCTAAAATATGCTCGGACTTTGACCTTAACAGGTTGTAACTATAGGCCATTTAAGTAAGTAAGAGTCAATCTTATGTAAAAACTTATACAAAAAAAGAAGATTTAAATTGTTTAAGTTTTAAAATAATTGAAAAAAACTTCTTTATTTTTTATTAAATGCATTAAACATTTACAAAAAAATCTTATAAAAATATTTTTCTAAAAATTACAACAAAACAAAAAAAAAAGCAGGGAAAAACAAAGTTATTGTCAAATGATTTTGGATCTAAAAATAAAAATTGTTTATATTAATTATTAGCTGCTAAGTTTTCAACATATGAAGTAGCTCAGTGGAAGAGTCTCTGCCTAGCAGTCGGAGGGTCTGGGTTCGAGCCCCCATGGGGTAGTAAAAAAAAAAAAATTTGTATTTCGTTTCAAAATATATTTTTTTAAATACAACAACAAAAAAGTTTTTGTTGTTGTTTTCCAATTGCTTACCCAAGTCTTTACTTTTCTGCAATTGGTAATTACTTGCCTCCAATGACATCCCCATGTTAATGTAATGACTTAAACAGTGAATGAGTAAGTAGTTCGTGTTCAATAGTTTAGCTGTTTAACTCATTACTTGGTAATGAAAAGATTTGCTGGGAATGTTCCAATATTCCTTTGGTACTTAAAAACATGTTTGTTCCATAATTGATTGTCACCCCTATTATATGACTAAGAAGTACCTGAAGAATGACCTTTTTGAATTAATCAAAATTAATTAAACATAGTCCCAGAACCAAAATAAATGCATGTTCCTACAATGAAATTTAAAATTAAATATTTGACTTTTATATTATGTCAGTGTTTAAATGACGTATAGCAGATAATGATTCGATTGGGGTAACAATAATATTTACACGCGTTACAAATATTATAACAAACAATAACCTAATAGTAGAGTGGGGGCATAATAGTGCAAGGTTCGAAAAAGTACCATGAAACACTGTATTTTAAGGTAAAGTACTTAGGCAAGTCCGGTACACAGTCACATACGTAACAAAGTGTTCAATACTTCGTCAATATATTACGAATGTAGCCACAAGTAAGTTATCTAAAAATTCGTAACTAAGTAATTTATAATACTCTAAAGTTAACTAATGAGCAGTCTAAAATGCCAAAAGAACAGTACGTTATTATAAAGTACTGCTTTTTTCATACCCACCAATAAAAAAAAGAAAAGATTGTCATTCGGTTTGTAATTTCCTTAATATTGGCTCAAAACCCAAAAACGATATATATTCTGAATCTTTAAGATATTCTAAGATGATTGAGCGATGTCCATCTGTCTGTCTGTTGAAATCACGATAACGCCTAAACGAAAGGAGCTAGCTCACTGAAACTTAAAAATATTCTTCATTTCCGAGAAAATGTTTGCATTAAAACAGGGCAAAATCCATTCACATTTGACCATAGCTTTCGCATAACCTCGTCTAGGCTAATCAATTATTTGTTAATAAATGACAAATTATAACAGCTATGATGATAAAATTTGGTATATAGAAGTTTTATATAATTTCATTAAAATCGGTTCATATTTAGCCATAGCTCCCATACAAAACATTTATGAAAACAGCCTAAATTTCACCTAAAATACACTTAAATGCCAATATATCTAAAACTATAACAGATAAAACCACTAAATTTAACACAAAGAAGTCTTATGTCAATGCCAGCCAGTGTTTAAAATGTTGTCACAATCGGTCACCATTTGACCATAGCTACCATATAAAAAAACTTACGGAAACATAAAAATACAAAAAGAAAAGGGGGTTTATGTCCTTCTGTCAGTCAGATAAAAGCGCGATAGTTCTTAACTACAAGAGCTGGAGAGACAAAATTTTACAAAAGTATTTTTGATATGTTAGAGAAGTTGTGTACTGAAAATGGGCGAAATTGGTTCATATTTAGTTAGAGCTCCCATATAACCCTGCCCCGGGAATCACATATATGCTGATGCTAAAATTGTAATATCTATGACAACTAAATTTAGAACAGAGAAGTTTTATGCAACTTTTGGTCAGTATGCCAAATTTTATAGGAATCGGTAAATATTTGACCATAGCTTTCATATAAAAACCGTTCCCGAAAACCAATAAAATGCCACAAACGCCAGTTAAAAGCTATAAAATTATAAACTGTTACAGCTATGGCCACATACTTTTGCACAAATAAACTTTATATAAATACCAGATAGTATATATAATTTGGCGAGAATCGGTCAACATTTGTTTTCTTATATATAAAACACCTTCTTTTTATATCTACAATCAAAAAGATTTGGAGGTACATTCAGTATATTAAGATTGCACCTACGAAATTACATAGCTATCATTCAATGTTAAGTCCAGACTTTATGTATTAGGAATGTTTATCTTAAGATACTTTTAAATGTTGAACTATTCTTAGATACTTTTAAGTGCAACCGAATTTAGTCCAAATGTTTTACCAACAAAACCACATTTGGTCAACATTTTGAATTAGCTGCACTCTAGTACAACTTGATGCTGGGTATATAAGATTCGGCACAGCCGAATATAACACTCTTACTTGTTTTATTATGCCCTTGTGAATCCAACTTTGTTTCCGACTTAGTTATTAATAACTTTTGCGTGTGCTTCAGTTCAGTACAATCTAAAAAGGTACTGTTTTTTCCGAACCTTGTGATAATAATTGTTTTTTATTAATTTTAAAGGAACAAAATCTATTAAATCTCTATGAATTAACAACTAAAGTCCACAGTTGAATAGTAACAGCGTCGAAGTGAATATGACAACTGAAATTCAAGAAAACTATCTGAAAAAATGTGACAAAATAGCAGGAGCTCGTGGCCTATTAGTCATTTTAAAATATGTCGGTCTCTGGCCTTGGGATAAGGGAAACGAAATTCGAAATCAAATAATAAAAATCGTTGCAACATTTTTCTGGATAATTGTATATTTTCCGGGTATATTAATATTTTGCATATTAATGTGTCTAGAGGTTATAACTGCCTCCGATTTGGATCAGATCGGTAATGTGTTATACATGTCATTGGCTTTGGTATTGCATGTAGTAAAATGGGTAAATCTTAGGGTTTTAAATAAAAAGGTGACATCGCTATTTTGTGAACTAACAAATAATGAAATGTTTGATTTTGAAACATCGGAAGAAGTGGAAATGTGGTTCAAACACCAGAAAAACTTTAGTCACGTAGTGTTTATTTTTACCACTGGCAGTATCTTTTCGGGAGTTTTTGCATTTGTAGGTGTTTTATTTTTAAGTGATTATAGTTTGGCTTTTCCCTATTGGTTGCCATTTGAATGGCGTAATCCAGAGCGTTATTGGTATGCCTATGCTTTCGATGTTCAAGGAATCTTAATGACTTGCATTTCCAATATAACTTTGGATCTTTTTGGATGTTATATGATTTTTCACATTGCTCTGCTGTACAAACTTTTGGTCTTACGTTATTCGAGAATTAAAACTTGCTGTGAAGACAAGGCCATTTTGAATTTAAGAAAATTATATCAAATGCACTCGGCCATAAAAACGTAAGTTAACTTAAGGGATCTAATTTAATAAACCCTTTAATGCCGTTTGTTGCTTATAAGCAACATTGTAAATTATTGGTCGTAAGAATTTTTTTTTAAAAACTGAATTATGTTAGTTAAGAAAATTAGATAAAGTTGGTAAAACATAAAAATTGTTCTTATTATTATGACAGGAAGTTCATAAACACAATGTTGCTTATAGGCAACATTTATCTATAGTGGCAATACTTTTTACACTGAAAGTTAGTTTGAAATAGAGGAACAGGATCCGAAACTACTTTAAAAGAAGACAAAATTTTTCAATATATCAAATTGTCAGTAATATATTTCACTGGCTTCTTCGATAATGAAGTTATAATCTAGATTTCTTAATAAACAAATCTATATTCGACTCAAGCGCAAGGCTAAGTGCTAAATTGTCTAGGGCTCTCCCTAGGCTTTTTAACCACTTTAACGATTACATGAAAGGGTTACATGTCAATGTTAACAAATGTATAATCTTCTTTTACTCTAGATTAACCAAAGATGTTGAGATCATAATATCATTCTACATTTTTGCTCAAATTTTCTTTAGTGTCATTATTATTTGCTTCTGTGGCTTTCGCATGCAAAAGGTAAGAAAAACTTGAATGAAATTTAAATAGTTTTCCAAATTTTTGTAATCTATTTCTTCCCCCAAGATGGATTTTTTCTCTGAATTGGGCCAATTCTTTTCGATGCTTCAATTTTCCAGTATTATGATTTTGGAAATCTATCTACCCTGTCATTTTTCCAATCAAATAACACAAAACTCTGGTGAATTGCTTTACAAAATCTATGAGATTGACTGGTTGAGCTTTTCTATACAGAATCGAAAATTTGTTTGCTTGTATATGGAGTTTTTCAAGAAACCCGAAATCCTGAGAGCTGGACACTTTTTTGAACTCGGTTATCCTGTATATACTAAGGTTTGATAATTTTAATAAAATTTAAATAATTTGTGACAAATTTTCAATTTTTACTTACAGGTGTTGAATAATGCATACAGCTTTTTCGCTTTGTTATTAAATGTGGAGAAAAAGTAAAAGATGCTTCTGGTATTTTATTAAAAGAACTTAATAATTATTTAATCAAAAAATAAATAAAATTTCCCAAAGAAGTAAAATTTATGTCACTAAACTGATGTTAATTAATACTATAGTACCTGGTTGACCGAGCCTTGCTCGGAGCTTTATGATAAACATTTTTAGACAAATTTTAAAGTTTTCAAATATTTTATTTTATAAAGTAGCCAACTAAAATAAATTTAGAGGAAAGACATTGCACAAATATTCAGTTAATTTTAAATTATTTTATTTATTTTGTCCGATCAACACATTTACAGTTTAACTCATTTTGAATAAATTTGGAAATTGGAAACCACCGTCGACTCATGCTCTACAACTTTGCTAAAGATTAGAGCCTGATCAAATGCACAGTTTACGATTTAATTCGGTTTGAGTGGTTTTCAGTGACGCCACCTCTCGGCAGTTGTTCAAACCTACTAAGAAACATTCGTCTGCTTATGCGTAACAACTTTGCTAATATTCATAACATGATCAAATGCTCAATTTACTATTTAACTCACTTTGAGTAATTTTCAGTAGCGCCCCCTATCGGAAGTTGTTCACACCAACTAAGTAACCTTCGCCGGCTTATGCGCTACAACTTTGCTAAAGATCATAGCATGATTAAATGCACAGTTTGCGTATTTATTTAATTTTTAGTAATTTTCAGTGGCGCCACTTGTCGGAATTAAACCAACATTAAAACCTTTGCCGGCTTATCCGCAACATCTTCTTCAAAGAGCATAACATGATCAAATGCATAGTTTGCTATTCAATAGAGAACATACATACATTCATTTGTTTAAAAGTTATAACATTTCTAATTTTTCCCCTTTTTATCCTCTAATTTCAAAAAGTTCCATATGCATATTTGGTACTTCTGTAGTACCAATTAAATTCTGTACATTTTTTTAAAATCGCAATTAATATAATGTTCCTATTCATATTACTTTTTGAGATGTTTAGCTATCATTTTATCCTTTTTTACCAATTTCGGCGTCAAAATCAAAACAGTACCAAATACGTGTTCAATATATCTTTTACATCTATTGACTTCAGTACAAAGTTCCTTTCTATATTCTTTGGTTTAAAAAATAAGAGTGGGTTAAAAAAGTACCAAAAAAACTATTTTCACCATTTTTTACCCCCTATCGGACATAGTTTAAAAAAAAAGTACCAAACACGTAATTTTAATTTTGTTTCTATAACTATTACTTTAGGAGATATAACGTTTTCGATTTTTTACCCTTTTTTCCCGTTTTTACCCCTTTAGCGGTAAAACTTCCAAAAGTCTCTTCATATTCGATATTTACGGCGTCTAAATTTTGTCAAAATCGTTAGAGCCTATTTCGAGATAGCCATTCTATATATATATATAGATATATATACATACAATTATTGTTCGTTTAAAGATATAAGATTTGGTTGCTTTGTATATAAGGATGAGAATAAAAAAAAATTGTTCTTGAAATGCTTTATATCCTAAGATGAGCAAAAAAAAATTGTCTTCCTAGGTCAATGTCCTGAGGTAACACCCAGACTAGGACTCATTTGTTTTGCGAAATAATTGGAGTTTTTTTGGTTTTATCGAATTTTTAACCAAAAAAGATTTATTTTTAGAAAACATAAAGAAATAATTGAGTGTAGAAAAATAACTAAAACAGCTTTTCTTGAAGTCATTAATACGCAATAGTTGTGGAGTTATTACAATTTTCCCCAGAAAATTCGTGACCTTTTTAACATACTCCATTTTTGAGCTTGTTAGTAATAAATAAATTTTGTTGAAAAATATTCAAATTTAAATAGGTTTTTTTATACTGGAAATTGGTACCTCTTTTTCGGCCGGTTTCAAAACTCATTTTTTAAGTTTTTGAAAATTTAGTTAACCAAATATTAACAATTTTAACCGATTTACATGCTGCCTAGGGCTTATGCAAAACTTCTATATACCAAATTTTATCATCATAGCTATTATAGTTTGTCATTTATTAGCAAATAAGCGATTAGCCTAGGCGAGGTTCTACGGAAGCTATGGTCAAATGTTAACCGATTTTGCCCAATTTCAATACCAAAATTTCCGAGAGATGAACATTGTTTTTACTAAGTTTCAGTGAGCTAGCTCCTTTCATTTAGACGTTATCGTGACAGATGGACAGACAGACGGACATCGCTCAATCGTCTTAGAATTTCATAAGGATTCAGAATATATATCGTTTTTGGTTTTTGTGCCAATATTAAGGAAATTACAAACGGAATGACAATCTCAATGGGGGGTATATTGATGGTAGGTATAAAAAAGAGTCGAAATGAAAAATTATTTTTTTTTGTGTTTAAAATGAAATAATTTAAAAGCCATAACAGTTATTACGTAAAGTAAGAAAGTATTTTCTTCGTTTTTCTAGCTCATTCTAAGATATAAGAAATCGACCATATTGCTTAGTAATTAAGAAAAAAAGCTTTTGAGACGTGCATCTCATACGTCCCAAAAGCTTTACTTTGACGCCCAATAATTCACCCTGTTTAAACACAGTGTAACAGTAAATCCAGAATTTAGAAAGCTTGGGTTCTACTTACAATTCTCTTAGATATACTGATGCAATCAGACTTACAGTTTAGAAGATACAGATTTATTACCACTTTTTTTTTTTGTTTCCAACCACTGTGCATCATGTTGAATGGTCCATATGATAATAAACTCCTCTTCCAATGCGTAGCAAAACCGACTAGTCTACCTTTAGATTCCATAAGGATTCACCCTATAGAAGAGTCAATTCATCTGGTTTGATTGGTATATTTAATTACGAACTGATGCTAACTAATGTGAATAGTTCTCATGCTCTTATGTGAAAATATTAACTAAATATCAAATATTAAGTCTAATACTAAGAATGTTGCTGCATAAGCATTGCGTGTACAAGATTAGTTAATCATTTAAACCAAAATTATTTAAAAAACATAATTATTTTTAATTATTGTTGTTAAAATATAAACAAGTAAGAGTGTTACATTCGGCTGTGTCGAATCTGGTATACCCACCATCAAGTTGTACGTGAGTGCAGCTAATTCAAAATGTTGAGCAAATGTGCTATTGTTGGTAATATATTTGGACTAAATTCGGTTGCAGTGGTATAGTTACTATCCAAGTGGCTTCCCAAGTATTTACCTTGGACAAAATGTTGTTCCATAACCGAATATAGTTTTTCATTAATAATCTGTTTCGTTGTGCCATAATCATGTTGATAGCAACACGGCAGGTTAATATATTTTGTTAGGAGTTCCTAATGCATCTACCGTGTATAAAGTCTGGAGTTAACATTGATTGATAGCTATCTAATTTCGTAGATGCAATCTTAATATACTGAATGTACCTCCAGATATTTTCGATTGTAGATATAACAAGTAAGAGTGTTATATTCGGCTGTGCCGAATCTTATATACCCACCATCAAGTTGTGTTAAATTTAGAAACATATCTCATATATCAACAAGGGTCAGCTAATTCAAAATCTGGACCAAAACTGAAAAAATCGCTAAGCTAATTGGTATTGTTGGTAAAACCTTTGGACTAAATTTATAGTTCAACTTAATATTTACTTTGATCAAAATTCGGTCTTATAACCGGGTATAGTTTTACATTAATAAGTTGTTAAATACTTTTTGTTGTGATTAATATGTAGTTAGGCTAAACACGTTAATAGTAATACGACAGGTCCATATATCACGTTATGAGTTCCTAATGCATTCATCATATATAAAGTCTGGGCTGAACATTGATTGATGCCTATCTAATTTCATAGGTGCAATCTTGATATAATGAATGTACCTCCAAATCTTTTTGATTGCATATATAAAAAGGGATGTTATATATATAAGAATTATAGCCAAATGTTGGCCGATTTTACACCCTGGCTGGTATGTATATAGTGCTTATTCTTGCAAAATTTAGTGGCCATAGCTATCATAGTTTCTAATTTTATAGCTTTTAACTGGCCTTTGCTAAAATTTTTAGTTTCCGTGAGTGTTTTTTATTTATTGATAAACTGATCAAAAATTGCATAAAACTTCCCTATTTTAAAAATAATTGTCATAGCTATTACAATTGTATTCAATTTATCAGCATTGATGTGTTTCCCGGGGTGGGGTTATATGGGAGCACTAACTAATTTGGAACCGATTTTGTCCATTTTCAACACACATCTTTTTCAAGACATCCAAGTTAAGGCGCTATCGTGCTTTTATCTGACGGACAGACGGACATAAACAACCTTTTCTTTATGTATTTTTGTGTTTCCATAAGTTTTTTACATGGGAGCTATGGTCAAATGGTGACCGATTGTGACAAAATTTTGCACACTGGCTGGCATTGGCATAAGACTACCTTTTGCTTATTTAAGTCTTACTAGCTCTTGTAGTTAAGGAGCTTTCACAATTTTATCTGAAAATTACTTTTTGAATTTTTGTGTTTTCGTAAGTTTTTTATATGGGAGCTAGGACCGATTGCGACAAAATTTTGTACACTGGGTGGCAAAATTAGTGGTTATATCTGTTATACTTTTAGATTTATTGGCATTTAAGTGTATTTTAGGTGAAATTTAGGCTATTTTTGTAAGTTTTCTGTATGGGAGCTATGGCTAAATGTGAACCGATTTTGATGAAATCTTATACGCTGCGTAGGACTAATGTAAAACTTTTATATAACAAATTTTATCAGCATAGCTGCTACAATTTGTCATTTATTAAGAAATAAGCGATTAGCTTAGACGAGGTTAAACGGGAGCCATGGTCAAATGTGAACCGATTTTGCCCAATTTCAACACCAAAATCAGAGATGAAGAATATTCTTACTAAGTTTCAGTGAGCTGGCTTCTTTCATTTAGGCGTTATCGTGATTTCAACAGACAGACAGACGGACAGACAGACGGACAGACAGACGGACAGACAGACGGACAGACAGACGGACAGACAGACGGACAGACAGACGGACAGACAGACAGACAGACGGACATCGCTCAATCGTCTTAGAATTTATAAGGATTCAGATTATATATTGGTTTTTGAGCCAATATTAAGGAAATTACAAACGGAATGACAATCTCAATATGGGTATAAAAAGGGGATATTATATATATATATATATATATATATATATATATATATATATATATATATATATAAGAACTATAGTCAAATGTTGACCGATTGTCACAAAATTTTACACACTGGCTGGTATTTACATAAGGTTTATTTATGCAAAATCAAGTGGCCATATCTGTTATAGTTTCTAATTTAATAGTTTTAACTGGCCTTAGCTAAATTTTTTTTTTTTTCGGGAGTGTTTTTTATATGAAAGCTATAATCAAATATGGACCGATTTCTATAAAATTTGATACACTGACCAAAAGTTCCATAAAACTTCTCTATTCTGAATTTAGTCGTCATAGCTATTACAATTGTATTCAATTTATCATATAACCCCGGGGCGGGGTTATATTGAAGCTCTTACTAAATATAAACCGATTTCTCATATTTTCAGTATACAACTTCTGTTATATAACAAAAATACTTTTGTAGAATTTTGTCCCTCCAGCTCTTGTAGTTAAGGAGCTATCGCGCTTTTATCTGACGGACAGACGCACAGTGGTTTACGGACGCTTTTTTTTGGAAATAATTCTTTAACTTTTGAACGACTGGAGATATTTGAATGAAATTTGACATGGTGATAGTCAAGGAGTATTCGAGTTGGTTTTTAAAAGCACTGGTCCATGAGGGGTCGGGAGAGTGATTGATGGACCTTCAAAGTTGGTCACCTCGGGTGTTCGACTTTTTTAAAAATTCGCCAAAAATCCATTTATGTATGGATTGAAAAGAAATTTTAAACTTAAGTTGTCCTTGAGAAGATCTACAAAAAATACGCTTAAATGTGTAGGTTATCTCCTTTGGATTTCGAGATATTTGGGTAAAAAGGAATTTTTAGGTTGATTTTTTACCTCTTTTTTAAGCTTTTTTTGATCTGGTGGACGCATCTGAGGACCAAAAATTTTTTAAGAATATTCTTTAAATTTGTAATAAAATTCTGAATAATTTTTGTGCAAGTTAGTTATAGAAATCTTCTTTTGTTTAAAAGTTAAAAATATTCAAAGTTGAAACTTACAAAAAATTTCGCTTTTTTTTTAGTTTTTCCCCAAAAGATAGCTATATTTTTTCACTAATAAAAAAATATTTTCTTAAGAAACATAAAAAGATTTTTAAAGTTTTTAAAAGAAAACATAATGAGAATGCGTATAAAACAAATTTCTTGCTAATTGGACTTTTGGTCCTCGCACATGTCCTCTCCAAAAAATGGCAATTTGTAAAAAAAAAATTAGTTTAAACAAAAATTTCTCAAAAGGCAAAGCACCGATTTGAAAAAAATTATAATGTTCATATTTTCCAATATATCTGTTATTGATTAGAAAAGTTTTTTCTGAAACGCGCTGCAAATAGAGACAGTGTTGCCATATTTGTAAAAAAACTCATTTTTTGAAACGCCTTTTTCCCCAGTTGGGAATTGGGGAATTTTTAAGTTAAAATTGGGAATTTTTTTTAGTCTATTGCTTTTACATCTTATTGGTCTACATTACTACAAAATTTCATTGTAATATCTTTATCCATGTCATTTCCACAGAATATCAAAGATTAAAAATATTTTCCTTAAAAAAGCAGAAAAACAATTTTTTTTTGTTTTACGATACAAAGTGTAAAAAAAGTAACGCACTTAAAAAAAACTTTTACTTAGTGCTAATCTCCTAGTCTTTCCCGATCTAATGATACTAAACATGTATATAAAGCATTAATACCGAGTCTTAAAAAACTCTGAAAACTTTGGCCCCCGTAGCATTTTTACACTGTTTATTTAAATATAAGTGATGAATTTGTGCATATAAAGTTAATTATCATACTCAAATATTTCACTATTTTTAAGATGACAATGATCCTTCGCTAATAAACAAATATTTTCTTCAAAAAGATATAAATAGTTTTTTATTTTTTTAAAGAAAACATTATAAGAATGACTTAAAAAAATTTTATTCGATTTTGCCTTTTGTTCCAAGCTAAAAAATAAAATTTTAGTAAAAGATTCTAAATAAGTAAGTACGAGTAAGGCACCGATTTTGATAACAGTGTAAAGGTAATATATCCATAATTTGTAGCAAAAGTTTAATTAGAAGAGTACTTTTATAGTAACAGTGTGACAATTTATTTAAAATAAGATTTAAAGGCATTTTTCCGGTATTTAAAATTGGTGTATTTGAAAAAATTGCAAAATTATGTTAAGGTTATAAAATGTTTTTTAATGTGAAAGTTAATGCAATAGGTAAAAATTGTTACAACTTGGGTTTTTCATAATGGTCAGAAAGGATATGGTTACTCACCTCCATACAGGTAGGTTTTACGAGACGCACATATTGGTTGAGTTATATATGCACCTATTTTTAGAGGTAAAAAATACATTAATTCATTGATTTCTTTATTATTCTTTGGATACAGGTATATATAAAAAATGTTTTTTTTTAATATAAAAAAGAAAGTTTTAAATGTAACTGCTATTAACAGTTAAAACATCATGGCTATAACATTGGAATTTAAAGTGTTGTGCGATATTCTTTTTGAACAACCAAGCAGTTCGAGAGCAGAAAAAATTAAAATAATCATGCGATATGCTAAAAGTCAAACTAACTCCATGATTCTCAATAGTGAGGAAGACAAAGTCGTAAAATTTGTAAAGTTATTTGAACTTAAAATTAAGTCGGTTAATTACTGTTTAAAAAGATTTGAATCTAAATTTAAAGACTGGCTGAAGGACTCAATTGAGCTTAAAACTTCTGGTGCTGGAGCCCCTCTAAAAAACTATGATGATCTCGGAGAAAGATCTAAAAAGATGCGATTATCCGAAGTTCTTTCTACTCATTCGGATACTGAAATCAAAGATTCCTTTAAGGAAGTGCTCAAACGAAATAATCAACCAGCTGAAGCTAAACAAATAGCAGATATTCTCCCAGAGGCTTCTCCTAAACGTCTTAAGCGAATTATTAAGAGTATACCAACTCCTTCTTCTCAATCAGAATTTTCGGAGGAAGAAGCACTTGCTCTTATGCTCGAGTTGAAATTGAGTAAAAATAAATATATTAAACTCTGTAAGGCATTACGAGACAAAGGACACTCAATTTTACCAGGATATAATGCGTTATTAAAAACCAAAAAAAACTTAATACCAACAAACGTGATAGGAGACGAAAGTGCATCTGTGGATTTATCAAAATTATTGGAAAATACGGCATCAAGGCTGATATCTACTACATTGTCTGAAGAAGAAGCCAAGAAACTTGACAACAAGGACTTAACTTTAATATGTAAATGGGGATGTGACGGTTTATCTGGATTACCGGAATACAAACAATCAACATCTCATCAGAACACAAATGACTACAGAAGCGTTTTTATGGCATCCCTAGTACCACTAAGATTAAGAAAGAATCGTTCTGAACCATCCACATCAAAAGAGCGTACTGAATATGTGTGGGTTAACACATCTCCAGGATCAAAGGCATTTTGCAGACCGATCAGATTCGAATATTTAAAAGAAAATGCAGCAAGCACAAAAAATTGGGTTGATGATATCAAATATTCAATAGACAATTTGAGTCCAGTCTGCATAGACATACATGGATATTTGATTAATGTAAATTTTGAGCTTCAATTGACAATGATAGATGGAAAAGTAAGCAACGCTATAACGGAAACCCATTCAACTTGGAAATGCTCATTATGCGGAAAGAAGAAATCGGAATTTCTACAAACTTCAGAAGATGCATCAGCTAGTACTGCAATTAATCAAGAGGTTCTGGAATTTGGTATATCGCCCCTACATGCACGTATCCGATTTTTAGAATTTATGCTACATATAGCATATGATCTGAAATATAGGAATATACCTGATAATCAGCTAAAATCCGTGAGAAATAATAAGGAACTGATTGAAATGAGATCCAGTGAAAAAAAAGGATTCAGGAAGAATTCAAAACTATGACGGGTCTAAACATAGACAAACCACTTGTAGGATATGGCAGTACAAACGATGGTAATACGGCCAGGCGATTCTTTGAAAATTATGAAACAACTTCAAAGATTACTGGAATTGATGAGGAAGTTCTTCGTAAATGTTACGTAATATTATCGGCAATAAATAGCAAATATCAAATAAATGCTGAAAAATTTCATTGCTATGCCCTCAACGCGTTAACTCGTATACGACATTTGTATCACTGGAAAGAAATTACACCAACAGTTCATAAAGTCCTTCAACATGGTCGTGAAATAATTGAATCAAATCTTCTCCCACTTGGTGAACTGACAGAAGAGGCCCAGGAAGCGCGGAATTCAGATTTCAAGTATATCCAACTATTTAATACCAGAAAATGCTCAAGAAAATCGCAAAATCAGGATCTAATAAATTATCTCTTGTTGTCTTCTGATCCTGCTCTATCAACGATAAGAAAGAAATGGTGGAGCAGTTATACAAAAACTTCTGAAAACGAACACCTGGAAGAGGTTCTTGATATAATAGATTGTACTGATTATTTTACTGAAAATAAAAATTAAGTAAATAACTACTTTTATATAAATATGTAATAAAAACTGTAAGTTTAAACTTTAACTACAAATACTTCAATAAAATGTATTTCACCTTTTAATATAAGTACAAATTATTTACATTTTGATATTTCATAAATCCTCATGATATTTTCTTTAAAAAAATAAAAAAATATTTGTTTGTTATCGAAGGATCATTGTCATCTTATAGTGAAATATTTGAGTATGATTATTAATTTTATATGCACAAATTCATCACTTATATTTAAATAAACAGTGTAAAAATGCTACGGGGGCCAAAGTTTTCAGAGTTTTTTAAGACTCGGTATTAATGCTTTATATACATGTTTAGTATCATTAGATCGGGAAAGACTAGGAGATTAGCACTAAGTAAAAGTTTTTTTTAAGTGCGTTACTTTTTTTACACTTTGTATCGTAAAACAAAAAAAAATTGTTTTTCTGCTTTTTTAAGGAAAATATTTTTAATCTTTGATATTCTGTGGAAATGACATGGATAAAGATATTACAATGAAATTTTGTAGTAATGTAGACCAATAAGATGTAAAAGCAATAGACTAAAAAAAATTCCCAATTTTAACTTAAAAATTCCCCAATTCCCAACTGGGGAAAAAGGTGTTTCAAAAAATGAGTTTTTTTACAAATATGGCAACACTGTCTCTATTTGCAGCGCGTTTCAGAAAAAACTTTTCTAATCAATAACAGATATATTGGAAAATATGAACATTATAATTTTTTTCAAATCGGTGCTTTGCCTTTTGAGAAATTTTTGTTTAAACTAATTTTTTTTTTTACAAATTGCTATTTTTGGAGAGGACATGTGCGAGGACCAAAAGTCCAATTAGCAAGAAATTTGTTTTATACGCATTCTCATTATGTTTTCTTTTAAAAACTTTAAAAATCTTTTTATGTTTCTTAAGAAAATATTTTTTTATTAGTGAAAAAATATAGCTATCTTTTGGGGAAAAACTAAAAAAAAGCGAAATTTTTTGTAAGTTTCAACTTTGAATATTTTTAACTTTTAAACAAAAGAAGATTTCTATAACTAACTTGCACAAAAATTATTCAGAATTTTATTACAAATTTAAAGAATATTCTTAAAAAATTTTTGGTCCTCAGATGCGTCCACCAGATCAAAAAAAGCTTAAAAAAAGAGGTAAAAAATCAACCTAAAAATTCCTTTTTACCCAAATATCTCGAAATCCAAAGGAGATAACCTACACATTTAAGCGTATTTTTTTGTAGATCTTCTCAAGGACAACTTAAGTTTAAAATTTCTTTTCAATCCATACATAAATGGATTTTTGGCGAATTTTTAAAAAAGTCGAACACCCGAGGTGACCAACTTTGAAGGTCCATCAATCACTCTCCCGACCCCTCATGGACCAGTGCTTTTAAAAACCAACTCGAATACTCCTTGACTATCACCATGTCAAATTTCATTCAAATATCTCCAGTCGTTCAAAAGTTAAAGAATTATTTCCAAAAAAAAGCGTCCGTAAACCACTGTGAGACGGATATAAACAGTATTTTCTTTTTGTATTTTTGTTTTTCCGTAAGTTTTTTATATGGTCAAATAGTGACCGATTGTAACAAAATTTTGCACACTGGCTGGTATTCACAAAAGACTTCCTTGTACTAAATTTAGTGGCTAAAGCTATTACAGTTTATCATTGGCATTAAATGAATTTCATGTGGAATTTAGGCTGTTTCCGTAAGTTTTTTGTATGCGAGCTATGGTTAAATGTGAACCGATTTCGATGAACTTTATATGCTGCCTAGTGCTTATGTAAAACTTCTAGTTACCAAATTTTGTCATCATAGCTGTTATAATTTGTCATTTATTAGAAAATAAGCGATTAGCCTAGACGAGGTTATACGGGAGCTATGGTCAAATGTGAACCGATTTTTCCCGATTTCAATACCAAACTTTCCAAGAAATGAAGAATATTTGTGCCAAATTTCAGTGACCTATATCCTTTCGTTAAGGTTTTATCGTGCCGACAACAGACAGACAGACGGACATTGTCTTAGAATTTTGTATTAGAATTTCATAAGGATTCAGAATATATATCGTTTTTGGTTTTTAAGCCAATATTAAGGAAATTACAAACGGAATGACAATCATAATACACCCCCCATTCTTTTTGATGGTGGGTATAACAAAGAACACTAACCAATTTATAGGTATGTTTCTTTACTTTCTGGGTGAGTTCGGACAAATGAGAGTAATTAACTCCTTAATCATTAACTCCTTAATTACACTCAAACAACAAAACATACTTAGAGGTACGGGATAAAAAACATCAAAATCTAAGTCCACAATTGTATTTAATTTTTAATAACAATTTTCAAACATTTTTTTTTTGTTTTTAATTGACATTCATGAAATTAATTACCTAAACTTACATAAACAAAAAGTCTGTGTAGTTTGAGTAATAGGGGAAATAAAATAAATCTCTCAGTTTAGTAAAGACTCAAACCAAAACAAAACTGGGGGTGTTTTGGGTGTTTTCGTTATTGTACATGAACACAACTTGTATAAAATATCAACGAAATTAAGCAATTGAAAACAGTTCAAGTTGTGCAATCATTAGGGCAATGAAGATTCAAGAAAACTCTTTTCAAACTTGTGACAAAATATCAGGAGCCCGTGGCCTGTTATTCATTTTAAAATATGTCGGCTTATGGCCTTGGGATAAGGGAAACGAAATCCACAATCGATTTATGAAAAAAGTTGCAGATTTTTTCTGGATAGTCGTATATTTTCCGGGTATATTAATATTTTGCATACTTATGTGTCTCGAGGTAATAACTGCCTCCGATTTGGATGAGGTCGGCAATGTGCTATACATGTCATTAACCCTGGTCATGCACATAGTGAAATGGATAAACTTAAGAGTTTTAAATAAGAAGGCAACATCCTTATTTCATGAATTAGAAAACAACAAACATTACGATTTCCAAACATCGGAAGAAGTGAAAATGTGGTCCAAACACCAGAAAAGCTTTAGGCACGTAGTATTCATTTTTACCACCGGCAGTGTTTCTTCGGTAGTTTTCGCTTTTGTTGGTGTTTTATTTTTGAGTGAATACAGTTTGGCTTATCCCTATTATGTGCCATTTGAATGGCATAATCCTGGGAACTATTGGTATGCCTATTTCTTCGATGTCCAGGGTATGTTAATGTCTTGCATATCTAATGTTACCCTGGATATGTTTGGGTGTTATATGATTTTTCACATTGGTCTGCTGTACAAACTTTTGGTACTACGTTTTTCAAGGATAAAGACTGACAACGAAGAACAGGCCATTAAGGAATTAAGAAAGCTATATCAAATGCATATGAGCATCAAAACGTAAGTTAACTTATGCTAAGACTTAAAGTGATGACATAAATAACAAATTTCTTAATTTTAGATTAACCAAAGACGTTGAGATCTTAATTTCATTTTATATTTTTGCTCAAATTTTCTTTAGTGCCGTTATAATTTGCTTCTGTGGCTTTCGCATGCAAAAGGTGAGAAAGACTAAAGTAAATTTTTGCATTTAAATAAATTTAATTTTTTTCAAGATGCATATTTCATCTGAGTTGGGTCAATTCTTTTCGATGCTACAATTTTCCAGTATTATGATTTTGGAAATCTATCTACCCTGTCATTTTTCCAATCAAACAACACAAAACTCTGGTCAATTACTTTTCAAAATTTATGAGACTGACTGGATGAGTTTTTCTGCACCGAATCGCAAATTTGTTCTCTTGTATATGGAGTTTTTCAAGAAACCTGAAATCTTGAGAGCTGGACATATCTTTGAGGTCGGATTGCCTGTTTTTTCTAAGGTTTGTTAGTTTCTATTAATTTTAAAAATTAAAAAAATGTTGTTTAATAATTAAGTTTCTACTTTAAGGTTCTCAGTAATGCCTACAGCTTTTTTGCTTTATTGCTAAATGTGGATAAGAAAAATAAGTAATATCTGAGAAACAATTTTTATATTTAATAAATAAGTATAAATCGAAAAAAAAAGAAATAAACAGGGACCGAAAATAACCGCTATTTTTGAATTTTTGATTAAAAAAAAAGCAATCTGGTAAATGTTGGAGAATAAAACCAAGTAGGTTAGAAGGGGGAGCATTTTCCCACTTTTTTCTTAAAGTGCTCTAGGTTTCTTGCCGTGAGAGTTATCACAATTTTTTTTTCTTCATAGGTTATTATATATGTTAGCTTTAAGCTGTGTTGGTTCAGATTGCCTTATATCTTTATATATCGAGTTTGAAAATTAGCAAATTAACTATAAGTGGTACAAAAATGAGTAAAAAAATTGTTGTAATAAAGTAAATTTTTATTTCCATAAAGCTTTAATATACAAAACAAACAAAAAAAATTAATTCAAGTTCATTTCACATGGACAAATTAAACAAAACAGTAAAAAATTCAGAGATCAAAATTTAAAGTATTAGGCCTCTGTTAACATTGTACTGTGACATACCAACATTAAAAAAAAAATGTTAAGATGGAAGATGGATTGGGCCTGGCAACCACAATACGATATCCTTTTTAGGGATATTACAAATGTCGGGCTCAAAAAAATGTCGACGAGTTGCTTTGTTATATGTGTATGGCAAATGTGTCCCAGGTAGAGTCGTTAGATGTAAAGAACTATTTATACCCTTCACCACCATAGGTGGAAAGGGTATTATAAGTTTGTGCTGATGTTTGTAACGCATAGAAATATTTATCTTAGACCCACATTTTAGTATACCAATAGACTTAGAATCACTTTCTGAGTCGATTTAGCGATGTCCGTCCGTCCGTCCGCTGGCTGGCTGAACGGCTGGCCGGCTGGCTGGCTGGACCCCCATGTAAACCTTGTAATCAAACTACAGGTCGCAGTTCTAAAGATAATTTGATGAAATTTGGCACAGATAATTTTTTTGATAATGGGACCATGGCTATTGAAATTCCTCAAAATCGGTCCATTATTTATGGTACCTCCCATAGGTCCCACTTCCCGGAATTGCTATATTGGCCACAAATATCAATATTTTTTCATGAAATTTAAAACAAATACTGCTTATGTAAACTTAAATCACTGTACCAAATTTCGTTGAAATCGGTCCACATTTGATAGCTCCCATACAAACTCTTCTTTAAAAACGCACTAAATGAGACAAAAAATCACTAAAACGCTCGTAAATCTAAAGATAATGAAAATTTTGAGTTTATTTTTTGCATACATAATTTTTGTAACAACTGTAATCAATTTGCCAATAATCGGTCCACATTTGACCCTAGCTCTCATATAAGTCCAAATGACGGAAACACGTTAAATATATAAGTTTTGAGAAAATGTTTGTATGATGGCAAAATTTAGCAAATATTTGTCTGTATACAGGAAAAATAACACCTTTGACCTTAGTGGTGAAGGGTATCGCATGGTCGGCTTGACCGACTATAGCGCTTTCTTACTTGTTTTCATATAAGAAATAGATTTATTGATAAAAACTTAAAATATTTGTTCTCAATACTCTATTGTTTATTAAACTGATGAATAATTTCTTAGGATAACAAAAAACTAAGAAAAATATTACAAAAATACTTGTAGCAAAATATTTTTTCAGGATCTGCTGAAACAATAAATCATGCCTGATGTTTTAAATATGAAAGCTACAGCAGTTAAAATTTGAGATATAAAATATCAATGATAAACGAATATAAAATCGATTACAGCACCAAAAAAGATAAGTTAGTTTTCAAGAAAATTAGTGTGGCAAATGCGCCCCTATGGCAAATGGTCCCCCTCCTACCCTATACCACTTTGATAACCTTAAAAATCTGATTGTTATTTCTTAGTAAAAAAAAAACAACAGTTACTTTTTTGATTTTTAGTTTTCGCAAAAATACCAGTTATTTTTAACTTTTATTATTTCGAGCATGAATAAAAGTTATTTCTTGACTTTTATTTATTCGAGCAGAAGTAAAAGTTATCGGAAGAAAATTTAGAGGCAATTATGATTGCAAATCCATTAATTTTTGAGCATATGCAAATTTTTTTCACTGAAAAATTATCTTATATAATTTTTAGAAATTGATCAATTAAAAAGCAAACTTTTTAATTGTAACTTCGTCAATACAAATTGTACCGCTAAAATACTAGTACTATTACATTTTTTTTAGGAATAGATTAAAAATGAAATATTTTCCACTAACCCAACAACAAAACTGTTTGTCTTGTCTTTTCATTATCCAACAAAGATCCCTAAATCGTGATAAAATGTAAAAACTCTAACATTTTAATCATTATAAAATCTCCTACCGTTGGCCAAAAGCAGTAATTAAATTGTATAACAAGACTGCACAGGTGCAGTGCTTCAACGCCTAACCCCGGGTGTTAGTTAAACGGCAAGTGTGTATTTAATTTTGTGTAAAAATCTCTTGAAGATACCAAAACAAATACTTGTTAAAAGCAGCCCCGAATGCAACCTAACTAAGGGACACTTTACACTAGATGTTATTGTTGACTGTTGTTAAGTAAATGCTACATTCTTAATCTAATGATGCATCATGATGTTGCAATGATGCTTCAAAGGAGCTAAGACAAGCCCCATGACCAAAGTATGTAGTGTAAGGAACTTTTACATCTAGTGCTGTTATGTTCTTACTCTTAACGAAGTAAATTAATTAAAGGTGTGCTAAAGATATTAAAGAAATTAATAAAAAAAAAAATGTTGAAAGGAAAAGATAAACAGCAGGTAACAGCTCACAGGAATGCTCCAATGGAAACTGGCTGTGCAAAACTACTTAAATCAACTCAGCAGACAAATTTAGCATTAGGTTAGTCAATATAAATCATTTGATTATAATTATTATACACAATTACTATTAAATTGATTTTCAAAAGCTCTCGATTTTAAATCTATCTCTAGAATTCGCTGTTATAACAAAAATCTTTTCCATGATTTCTTTAGCCTAACAAAGCTATTTATAACCCTTTATTAAGTAAATTGTTTGCACTGCATTCTAGTTACTTAAATCAAAACATTCATTTTGTGTGGGATACTACAAACCACCGCAACAATTTACAGTCCCCATATTTGGCCGGAAGCCCAGAGTTTAGCGTTAATGACAAACAAGCGCCTGGAAAAAGACTAGGGAAATTACAAAAAAATTTATATATATAACCAGAACTAAAGTGAACAAGATTGTTCATTATGTCGCTGTTAATTGTTTTCTATGCTGGAAGTCTCATCTAACAAATTCCCCGTTTTCATTTTGCGTATGTGGTTGTAATCATATGCATTTACACTTTCAGTAGTTTCAAAATGAAGAAATGACTCCAGTACTTGTGAATAAAAAGATAAAAGAATCCAAAATAAAACAAGTAAGAGTGTTATATTCGGCAGTGCCGAATCTTTTACACCCACCATCAAGTTGTGTTATGCTAGAAACACAATCAAGGCTACGGGCTACAACCTGTCAAAATTAGGTTACACGCATTGAAATGGGAATAAATTTGTTAGCGTCGGCACAGCTACACGACTACCGACCACCGTTGTAGCTTTTATTGGCGACAATAACAGATTTATTGCTGTCAACACCATAGAATATTGAAATAAATGAGCGATTTAAACCACTTAACTTTTTTTACAATAATTATAAAGGAAATTGAAATAAACAATTAATAATCTTATCAAATATTTATATACCCAGTAAAACTTTTCATTACCAAATAATGAGTTAAACAGTTAAACTATTGAACACGAACTACTTACTCATTCGCTGTTTAAGTCATTACATTAACATGGGGATGTCATTGGAGGCAAGTACTTACCAATTGCAGAAAAGAAATGACTTGGGTAAGCAATTTGAAAGCAACAACAACAACAGAAACAACTTTTTTTGTTGTTGTTTTATTAAAAACATATATTTTAAACGAAATACAAACTTTTTTTATGATCCCATGGGGGCTCGAACCCAGACCCTCCGACTGTTAGGCAGAGACTCTTCCACTGAGCTACTTCATATGTTGAAAACTTAGCAGCTTATAATTAATATAAACAATTTTTATTTTTAAATCCAAAATCATGTGAAAATAACTTTGTTTTTCCCTGCTTTTTTTTGCTTTGTTGTAATTTTTGGAAAAATATTTTTATACGATTTTTTGTAATTATTTTAAAACTTTTTTAAAATTATTTTAAAACTTAAACAATTTAAATCTTCTTTTTTGTATAAGTTTTTACATAAGATGGACTCTTACTTACTTAAATATTACAAACCTGTTAAGGTCAAAGTCCGAGCATATTTTAGAATTCCATGGATTTCGATCTTGTGCGAATATTCTCCAATTTCATAGGCCAAGCTTTGAAAAATGTTCCTCTACTTGGTCTTTCTATCGAAGTTTCGGACATCCTTCTCTAATATTAGGTAGTAAGACATTTCAATTCTAATTTTATCCTCTTCATTGTATTTTTTTTCAAGAGAGGGTTACTAGCCCGTAATCCTAACCCATTTTTATCGATCTTATGGGACAACTCTCGGAACATGTTAACTCACAATATTAATGGGTATTAAACTAGCTCCCCGGGTGATACCATGAGGAGGTGTGTGTCCACAGTTGAGATGAAGGATGACCCAGATAAGTTGGGCTTACCAAGTTAAGACCAATTAGAATCGTGTTTGGTATTCAACATCCCCTACATAATCAAAATTGACTCATGATGGTATTTTTTCTTTAACGTGAGTTAGTTTTACAAATTTTTTTTACAGAAGATAATATTTAAGTTCTTAAAATTCAAAACTCATTTAAAAATACTCTTTTAATAAAAAAAAACTAAAAAAAATTTTTGCCCTTGGTGGGATTTGAACCGGGGCCATTCAGTTTAAATTACCATCTTAATTACAAATAAGTACTTCTGTAATAACTTATTATTTATTCGGAGGGTATGTTGTAGTCGTTACAAGGTAACCAGTTATCAGAGTACTTGCCATTACCAAAGTTTTGCTGGGTATATAATGTATATAATAATATCTAATAAATATATAACATAAAAATTTATAATTATATAACTCTACCTCAATAAAAGTATATTTTTAAGAAGTTAATTTTTAAACTGTCATAACTCACACGCTTCATGTGCTAGAGCCCAGTATGTCCTGTATAAAATCTATTATTTAAAAGAGCATGCTTATATCTATGTTGTTTTAAGATATGCGTATGCGGTTGTTAAAATAAGTTTTTAGGCTATGGACTCTTAATCCATTATAAATCGGAAGAATGTATCATTTGAAAAGTATTTTTAGTAGCTTTTGTTTCATACCAAAAAAGTTAATATCGGATATAAGCTTTTAAGGTTATGCGCCATAATTCTTAAATTTTAAAAAAGCTCAAACTATAAGTTATTCCACTAAAATCTTTCTATTAGAATTTTTTGATTTATATACATATATTGTACTATCACTCATAAGCAGCTGTTTCTATTGTAGGCATTTTGATTTAATTTTTTTTTAATTTTTCTATCTGTTTGCTTTTGTTTAATTTGGTAAGTTTATTATAACTTACTTTTTATTTATTATTAATAATAGTTCTTAATATATTTCAGGTATTGGTATGGACTTGGATGAAATGATAATAGAGGAAAGCGTCCAAACGTCAAAAATCTATATCAGCTGTTTTCAATGCACTGCCGTCTTAAAAATAATTAAGTAACTAACTACAAGGCGACTGTTGTAGCCAACGACTTTTGTAGTCGGTGTTCGTGTAGCCTGATGTCGTGATTGTGTTTCTAGCTTTAAATTTAGAAGCATATCTGATATATCAACGAGGGTGCAACTAATTCAAAATGTGGACAAATTAGAAAAAAAAGTTATGTAGTTGGTATTGTTGGTAAAAAATATTTGGACTGCAGTTCGGTTTCCCTAGTTTGGTTGCAGTTCGGTTTCCCTAGTTTTGCTTTGCACAAAAATTAGTCCCCTAACCGGGTATAATTTAACATTAATAAGCTGTTGAACTTAATAAGTAGTTAGGATAAACATGCTGATAATAATACGACAGGTCCATATATTTTGTTAGGAGTTTCTAATGCAACTACCGTATATAAAGTCTGAATATTGATTGATAGCTATCTAATTATCTATATTACTTCATTCAAGCAATCGTAATGTGCTGAATGTACCTTCAAATCTTTTGATTGTAGTTATATTAAAAGGGGATGTTATATATTTTGGGTCATACACTTCGTGATTTCAAAAGTATAGGACTGGAATTCGACATTTGTCAAACTAAGTTGTTAAACCAATTTTTTACTTTTCAGTTGAAAGTCTGCCATTGACGAAAATGGATCGCTTAAGTACACACACAACGCGTAAAAATGATCAAAACATACGACAAGCTTTAAGAGGAGATTATGGTTTACACAATCGTCCAACTACGCAAGAAATTGGAAAAATTGTGAAGAAATTTGAAGAGACTGGAGCGGTTACAAATATTGTAAGGCCAGTGCATCATCGTTACGCTCGTTCCGCTGAAAATATCGCTGCTGTAAGTGAAAGTGTTGCCGAAGATCCAAATGTGTCGATTCCTCGTCGTTCTCAGGAATTAGGACTGTCTTACGGCATATTATTGGTTTCAACAAGACGGTGCCACATACCACACAACTCGAGCGAATATGGCTTTATTGCTAGAGAAATTTCCTGGCCGCGTAATTTCTTGTCGTGACGGTATTAACTGGCCACCAAGATCATGCGATTTGATACTATTAGACTTTCTTTGTGGGGCTACGCGAAAGACCGTGTTTATGCAGATAAACCTTTAACTCTTGAGTACTTAAAAACCAACATTCGGCAAGTTACGGCTGAAATACCGCCCAAAAGTGGTCGAAAATTACTTCAAAAGAATCAATGCTTGCACCATTTCGCGTGGTGATCATTTAAATGATGTAATGGGTCACACTTAATGTTAACGTTCAAACTTTGTAATACAAAAGAAATATCATGAAAAAAATATTTCATATGTATCTTATTTACGTTCACTTTTAAAACCTCAAAATGGATAACCCGTTGTATAAGAACTGTAGTTAAATATTGACCGATTGTAAAGCTCATTCTTGCAAAATTAAGTGGACATAGCTGTCATAGTTTCTAATATAATAGCTTTTAACTGGCCTTTGTTATATAGTTTTTTGGTTTCCGGGAGTGTTTTTTATATGAAAGCTATAGTCAAATATGGACCGATTCCTATAAAATTTGATATACTGACCAATAGGTGCATAAAATTTCTCTATTCTAAATTTAAATGGCATAGCTATTACAATTGTATTTAATTTGTCTGCATTAATGTGATTCCTGGGCGGGGTTATATGGGAGCTCTAACTAAATGTGAACCGATTTCGCCCATTTTCAATACACAACTTTTCCCAGATATCGAAATTATTCAATACACAACTTTTCCAAGATATCGAAATTGTTTTTGTAAAATTTTTTCACTCTGACGGACATAAACCCCGTTTCCTTTGGTATTTTTATGTTTTCGTAAGATTTTTATATGGGAGCTATGGTCAAATGAGACTTTTTTTCCTGTGCTAAATTTAGTGGCAGTACAGTTTATCATATATTGCCATTCAAGTGTATTTATTGGGGAATTTAAGTTATTTCCGTAAGTGTATGGGAGCTATGGTTACATGTGCTTACTTAGAACTTCTATATACCAAATTTTATCATCATAGCTTTTATAATTTGTTATTTATTAGCAAATACACGATTGGCGAGTTTTTACGGGAGCTATGGTCAAATATAAACCAATTTCGCCCAATTTTAATACCCAGCAATGAAGAATATCTTTGCCAAGTTTCAATGAAGTGGTTCCTTTTATTTAGGTGTTAGCGTGATTTCAACAGACAGACGGACATCGATCAATCGTCTTAGAATTTCATAAGAATTCAGAATATATATCCCTGTTGGGTTTTAAGCTCATATAGTTCATAAATTATTTTTTTTACAAATTTTTATGATTTTGAATTAGAATTGACATTTTTCATAGGTCGTTTTCAAAAGTCCTTTTTTAATTTTTTTAAATTTTGTTCAACAAATATTGCAGATTAAGAATTTTTTTATCTATGTACTAAAGCGAGCAAATGGGATAATAGAAATCAAAAAAGTTGAGGTCGATATCTCAAAAAGTTTCGTCGTACCGGCGATTTAAATTTGCCAAATTTTATTTGTTGGTCTTAATTTTGAGCAACGCTTGATAAATTGTACTTGTGTTTAATTTAAATTAAATTGTTAATAAATATTATTAAACAGGCTACGAACAATGTACGCTGATTTTTTTTTCAAATATGTATATGGGTCAAAGGTCAGAATTTTTAATGTTTTTTTTTTTTTTTTTTAATGTCAATACACATTTACGAAATTTTATGGATTTAGTAGCGAGTTTCGTTGAAAAAACAAAAAAAAACTTAAATTTAATTGTTATATACCAAGAGACATAGGGTCAAACTTTTGACAAAAAATAAAAAATTTGGGTCATTTTAGACCCCATTTTCCTATAGAGTTAAGATTTATTTTTTTTTTCACAAAATACTTTACTTTTGAGCATTTTTATTGAAATTCGCTACAAAATCATAAAATTCCGTAATTTTTTCATTAAATGTAAAAAAAAAATTGACCTTTGACCCAAGAAACGCTTACGCTTATCCAATTTTGAAAATAAATTCAATATACATATGTATATTTGATATAAACTAAAAAGTAATATTCATAAATACTAAAAATAGCAAACATCTTCTAAAATTATGACCAAAAAATAAAATTTTGCCTAAAGTCGTACTGATCTTTCAAACTTTGACATCAAGTCGGAACGGATTAAACTTATCAGATTATAATAATATTCAATATTTCGATTATTAGAACCAAATAAAAAAAACTGGAGTTTATGGGTATCTGAATTCGATAAATAAAAATTAACCATTTAAGCGTGGGCTAGTTTAACGTTTATTAAATTACCCCGGTCGAACTTTTTAAACATTTCCCTATACCACATAGCGCGAGCCGGGTTTGAGCAATTTATAAAATATGGGGTGTCACATGACGATCATGCATTATCAGTTCACTCATTGTTTTGATGTTTTAGGCACAACAACCAATTTTGGAACCGAAGCAAAAAAAAAAAAATAGTAGATAGTTTTTTTTCGATATTGGAGAGAATTATTCAAATTTTGAACTGCTGGGCATTTACAGAATAAAGATATTTAGTTTTAAATTTTGTCGTTGTTTTCTACCTTGTACCTAAAATAACTAGATTATTTTCTCTAATGGCAAAGTCAACGTTGATGAGATTGCGTTAGTCAAAATTCATGAATTTGGAGATACCTTAATCGAATTAAATAATTCTTTATTCACGATATATAAAAGGCAACCCTGGTATTATATGTATCAAAGGGCGTCAGTGAGTCCCTGACTTTTAAATAAATCTCAGGTTTTCTTCTACATATAACCCTAGCTTCCATATCGGAACCTTTGCCGATAATGACATATACATATATACTAAAATGTGGAAAATTAAAAGCAGATATATCTTTTAGATTAAAAAAGACTTGTAAAGTTTGTGATCCATATTTGACGTTCTTTTTTTTATCATGCGGACTTGGGCTCGAAATATTTATGTGAAATATATAAGTAAATTTTGGCTAAGCAAAGACAAAATGTGAAATAATTCTCACTAAAATATTTATACTAATACTTAAAAAAATACTAAATTTTTTCAAAACTTTAACAACTCACATTTTTGGTCCTTTATAAACTGCATGTCCATTTGTCCCAGCACCGCCATCACCACCTCCACCATATCCTCCCCCTGTTCCACCGAAATCATTTGCTACATTTGGACCGTCTGTTGATGAAGTTACTAGCGTTGGAGTTAAAATTATAGTAGAATCGTTGTGTTCATTAACGTTGTTTTGAGATTGCGTCATCTCCTTGGGGAATTTGTGCAATTCTAATTTACAATGTGTTTTTAGATCTATGTTTTCTGTTGCTGTTCCTGCTCCTGCTGCAACTGCTTCTAAAGCATTTGGAATAATAAAGCTCTGGTTGCTGCTGCCTAAAGGACTTGCAAGAGATTTGTTGTGCCAAAGAGCTGCAAATAAAAAGTAAAAATGTAGGAAATTAAAGATAGTAAGATTTTTATTGTTTAAAATGTAGTTTTTGTTTGAAATATTCTTGTGGTGTTGTAGATTCTCAAATAAAAACCGTATTTTTGTTTAAAATTCCACAATTTGCGGATATTATACTGATATGAATTATATATCAGATCTTAGAAAATCATCCACAAGCAAAACGATCATATATATGAACAAAATAGGTACATTACAATCTGAGCTATTGCCAAAAGAATTTAGAGTTGTCCCGAAAATTACCGAATTATTATTTTTTAAACTGTGTATTTTAAAACAACCTTTTAATACCCTTCACCAATAGATGAAAGGGTATTATAAGTTTGTCATTCAGTTTGTAATTTTAATTTTTCGTCTTAGACCCCATAAAAATTATACCGATCTACTCAGAATCGCCAGCAGAGTCGATTTAGCCGTGTCAGTCAGTCCGTTTTTTTTTTGTTTTTGTTTTGATACGCTGGAGGTGTGGAATCTTCATAGATATATCCAACCCGTGTTGGAAAAAATGCACGATTCACATAAGTGCCTACGTACTAAACCACACCCCCTACACTTCAGGCCCCAAATCCCCACGGGACTGCCATTTGGTATTACATCGCGGGGGGCTAAGCCAATTGCTGTTCTCAGTGTGTTACTCTCACTAGCTCACTAGGATAGTCTATTTATTTCCGCTTTGCGGTTTCTTTCTGCTTGTAGAAGCAGATTGTAATGACGTCTACGAATCTTTTTATAAATTTCCAGTTACTTTTCGAGAAAAGCATAATCCTTATAACATTGTCAGTCAGTCAGTCAGTTAGTCTGTCTGTCTGTCTTTGAAATCAAGTTTCTGGAGCTCCTAGTGGGTGTACCCAGACGAGTTATACACCAGATTTTAGGAAATTTCCCTACGCAGCACGCTATTTCATTAAAATCGGCCCATAAACACCAGAGATATCTCTAAAATACTAAACTTCGATGACGAATTTTAATTTCTTTTTTTTTAAATGCAGTTTTTTAAAAAAATGTTTTTTAATTCGCATCGAATTTTGAATTTTGACGATATCTCTGGTGCTTATAGACCGATTTTGATAAAACTTAATCGCATGTTGTAGTAGTATTTTCTAAAATCTGATATAAAATTCAAAATTTAAAAAAATACTGTTTTTTTTAATTTTTTGTTTTAATTTGTCAATTTGTGTTCATCGATATTCTTTACTTTGGCGATATCTCGGTTATTGATGTACTGATTTTGACGAAATTCAATAGTGAGCTGTGTTGAATGATTTCCTAAAATTTGAAACACAGTTCTTTCTTTTAAAACGCAGTTTATTGACAAAATTTAATTTTTTTTTTTTGGAAAAATAGGTTTAAAAAAAAATTTAAAGTCCCATCGAATTTTGTTGATATCTCTGGTGTTTATATACCGATTTTGATGAAATTTAATACCATGATGCAATGGAGTATTTTCTAAAATCTGATAGATAATTTGAAAATTAAAAAAAAAAAATGTGATAAAAAAAATTTTTTCTAAAATTTGTCAATTTGCCTACATCGATATCTTTTGCTTTGGCGATATCTCAGTTATTGATCTACCGATTTTGATAAAATTCAATAGTGATCTGCTTTGATTCCTAGAATTTGATACACAGTTCAAATTTTTTTTTTTTAGATTTTTTTTAGATTTTTTGACGATTTTTTTTTTCAAAAATACAGTTTTAAAAAAAAATATATCTCATAGATTTTTGAATTTTGGCTATATCTCTGGTGTTTATAGACCGATTTTGATGAAATTTAATAGCATGCTGCGTTGAAGTATTATCTAAAATGTGATATATATTTCAAAAAAATGTTTTTAATAATGTCTTTAATTTTTTTTTTTTTTAAATTTGTCAATTTCCATGCATAGATATCTTTTGCTTTGGCGATATATCGCTTATTGATCTACCGATTTTGATGAAGTTCTATAGTGAGCTGCGTTGAATGATTTCCTAAAATTTGATATACAGTTCAAATTTTTTTTTTAAACACAGTTTTTTGACGAAACTTATTTTTTTTTTTGAAAAATACAGTTTTTAACAAAATTTTTTTTTTAATTTTCATCGAATTTTGGCGATATCCCTGGTGTTTTTAGACCGATTTTGATAAAATTTAATAGCATTCTGCTTTGGACTATTCTCAAAAATCTGATATATATTTCGAATTTTTTTTTCTAATATTGTTTTTTAAAAAAAATTTCTAAAATTTGCCAATTGCGTACATCGATATCTTTTGCTTTGGCGATATCTCAGTGATTGATCTACCGATTTTCATGAAATTCAATAGTGTATTGCATTAAACGATTTCCTAAAATTTGATATACAGTTCAAACAAGTAAGAGCGCTATATTCGGCTATGCCGAACCTGATATTTCTAATATTTCTTTGGAAAATTGTGATGCTATGTGGATCTTAAAAAAAAGTTCGGTTGGAATTATCGAAAAACTGCTGTAGTAAAAGTTTGACGATTAGGAAACACATTAGGGTGGTAGGAACTAAGGTCTAAGGCCTCCTTGAGACAAAAACATCGATGTATTACACTTTAAGATCGGACTGTAAAAGCCGAAGATATAACGAAAAATGTATTTTGGCGACCTCAATGTGAGGCGAAAGAAATATTTTTTTTTGTTTGAAATTGTCTTACAACGATACTTTATATTCCTTGGTATAGGATAAATTTTTGTTCTTGACGCCCTAATGCCCAGGTTTTCACCTTAAAAGGTCATTTAAATAAGTAAGTTTTATCCCTAAATATTTTACAAACTAAAAAAAGTATTTCTCCCATTGAATTGTTCCAAAATTGCCACCACAAGGCATAAATTAAATATTTTATTATAAATACTATTTAGCCAACTGGTGGCAGCAAAAGAAGAATAATCTGATGATTTTAGTGCTTTGATTTTTCACTTTATCTGTCAGTTTTTTTTTTATATTTTTCTAATGTTTTATATTGTTTTTTATAATAACGAAAAAACAATTGAAAAAATCCCCTCTATTCTATTCATTAAAAATCTCAGAAGCATTTAAGGCAATTCACTGTCATTCTCCTCATGCAACCAATTCACATACATTTATTTCTATGCATAAATATTTCAAAAAAAAAAAGGATATGCAAAACTAAAATGCCTTCAGTCTTTTTCTTTAGTGGGACTTTTCCTCTTTTTTAAATAATATGTAATTTTAACTGGCAGCAGAAATGAAATGAAAAGCAATGTAGAACCGTAATATCCTTTTACGCCCTCAACTAAACTCTGGGGTAAATCCACAAGAGAATGGGCATACAAAATCTTGGCCATACCATTGATAAAGCATATCTAATGTTTAAAGAAGGCAGTTACTGATGATAACATCAAAAAAGTCCACAAATGACTTTGGGCTTCTGCACTAAACTGATCCCAGCAGACGCACAGTGGTTAAAAATCGTTTTTCATTGGCCAAAACACTGTAACTTTTTAACTAATAATGATTTTTTAGTAGTTCTTTTTTTAGTCAATAAATAACATCTTTAGCTTTTTCGGTTTTATTAGGATCTGTACAGCTGTTGTAAAGAAATTTAAGCTTAAAATTTAATTTTCGATCTGGAATTCCCTTTTAAATGTGCTCACCCATTTTTTCCTACTTCCTCTTAACCGATTTTGCTCAAATTTTAGCCTTAAGTCAATCTTGTATGAAAATATAATATTTTGTTATCCTTCGGTTGGCCCCTATTTACATTGAAGTATTTTCCGTATTTTCATTCCAAATGGAATAAAAATTGAAAATTTTAATTTTTGAAGTTGAATATCTTTTAAACCATAAGAGATAGGATACGCATGTCGCAATGTTTTTTGCAGATCTTGACCTGCGTATTTTTTATACAGTACGATTCTTCAAATCGGTTGAGAAATGACAATTATATATCCTTTTGAGTGATTTATGAATCCGAGGTGCCCTACTTTGGGGGCCGATTGTGAATTCCCAGGTTCTAAAATTAAGCTCCCCAACACTTCTGCTATATACACATATACATTTTAAAATCAGCCCAAGCGTTAGAAGTTGTGGACCTATTTGCATTGTATTTTTGACATCATCAATTTGCATTTATGGCAATTTACTAGCAATTCTGATAGAATTTTGTACGTAAAAATGTTGAGTATTTGCATATTGCACCAGCCCGGTCGGGTCCGGGCTGGTGCAAAAGTATATACAGGCTTAAAGAAAACACTTTCGCCTATCTTTGGATGGTTTAAATTTTTGTTGCTTTTTTGCTTTAAATACTTTAAAAGTTATGTACTATTAAACTTCAAATTTTACGAATATATGGTGGATTTAAGTTTATTACATAACACCCTTACTTGAAATTATACAGGGTGCACAAATACCATTTATAAAAAACAATAGTCCATTTAACATAACAAAAAAAAAATCACGGTTCATTATCATGATAGTTTTCAAAAAATCGTAATTAATATGAGATTTTATCTTATATTCTTAAACGAGCAATAATTGTATATATATAGAATGGCTATCTCGAAAACGGCTCTAACGATTTTGATTAAATTTGAACGCTGGGTAACTTTTGACAGGTGTTTCGTACTTTTTTAAACTATGCCCGATAGGGGGTAAAAAGTGGTAAAAGTATTTTTTTTTTTTACTTTTTTAACCCACACTTATCTTTTGAACCAAAAAATAGAGAAAGGAACCTTGTACTAGAATCAATAAACGTAAAAAAAATATTGAACACGTATTTGGTACTTTTTTGATTTCGTGGGCGAAAATGGGTAAAAACGGGATAAAATTATAACTTAAAATTTCATAAAGTAATAATAAGCAATAATAAAGAGTAGGTTTTAAAAAATGTACTGAATTCAATTTGTACCAAAAAAGTACCAAATATGCAGATTAAACTTTTTTAAGATTAGGGGATAAAAAGGGGAACAAATTGGTAATGTTATAACTTTTAAACAAATGAATGTTTGTCTGTGTGTATGTGGTTAATGGAATAGTAAACTATGCATTTGATCATGTTATGATCTTTACAATAGTTGTAGCGTATAAGCCGACAAAGGTTTCTTACTTGGTATGACCAATAACCTACAGGTGGCGCCACCGAAAATTACTTAAAGTGAATTAAATCGTAAACTGTGTATTTGATCATTGTATGATCTTAAGTAAAGTTGTTACGCATGAGCCGACGAAGGTTTCTTAGTTTGTATGACCAATTTCCAGAAGGTGGCGCCACTGAAAATTACTCAAAGTTAATTAAATCGTAAACTGTGCATTTGATCATGCTATAATCTTTAGCACAGTTGTTGCGTATGAGCCGACGAAAGTTTCTAAGTAAGTATTTATGACCAGTTTCCAAAAATTATTCAAAATTAATTGAACTGTAAACTATGCATTCGATCAGGTGTTGATCGGACAAAATTAATAAAAAGATTAAAAATTAATTGGATATTTGTGTGCGGTATCTTTCCTATAAATTCATTTTTTTGGCTAATACTTTATACAATTAAATATTTGAAAACTTTAAAATTTGACTCAAAATGCTTATACTTAAGCTCCGAGCAAGGCTCGGTCACCCAGGTACTTTTCTTTATATTTCTAAATTCGCTAAATTTTCGGCTACCTCAGTTTTGATGTTTCAATTCTGTCATGTCATGAAAAATTTAGGTTTTTGGCCAATGAAAATAGATTCTGAGCCATCGTGCTACGCTTTTCTGTTTCAATATCTCAACAAAATACTCGCTACAAATAAATTTAAAGCAGAGAGATCACTTTAACATGAATTCACCCTAAACATAGTTAAGTTTTCAAACTAATTTTTAATGCTGCTGTTTCTGCTTGTTTTAGTTTTGACATTGATGGCGTTGATTATGTTGATTATTCTGTTGCTGCATTCAACAGCCGCCGCACTAACTGACTGACTGCCCTGACTAGCGAGTCTGTCAATGATTATATTCATCCCATTTCAGTTGTTTTTTGTTGGAGATGTTCCCTTTTTATGGCAATATACAAGTGCAATTTCTAATGAAACTCATTTATCCTTTCAGCAGTCAGTGCTGATGATGATGATGATAACGATGATGATGTTTGGTGGTAGCCTTTGGCCAACAAAATAAATAGATTGGCTTGACTTGGTTTTGGCTGAGTAAACGATTATGAGCTTATGAAAAGTAGAAAACGAGTTACTAATTAAATCTATTGTTTAGCTCAAGAAAAAAGAAAAATAACTTTCGAGCAAAATGGCGATGCAAAATTAAATTTTTATTATTATTATCACAATGCGATATTATTGTTGGAGGGTAAAAGACGTCATTTAACTTTAAGAGAATAGGAAAATAATTTTTGAATGGGAAAATTTAAGAAACTTAAAAAAAGTTAACTTAAACGTGGGATAGGGATCTGCACAAATGATTAGTTTTATAATTTTTTGTGATCTTCTGATTTTTCTTCATCTTTAATGTATTAACAATTTTTTTTATAACTATGACCGATTTGATGAAATTTACAGAAACATGTATTGAAAAAAATGTCACTTCCATATTTTGTAGCGTCCGTCACAGCACTTTAAATGGGAATATCTTTTTCCTACAAAAGAAATATGTAAATTAACAAATGCCATTCGATAGCACAATCGATTTGCTAATATTCTCAGAAATCTGCGCAAAGATATCTAATGTAGAACGGCAATGGGATACATTTAAGTACAACAAAATCCGTACAAATGTATTGTCCGTCACGCACGATTTGCCCATATGTTGATAAAATGATCTATATAGTTAATATAGAGTCAAATCAAAAATTTTCGAACATGTACTGATCCACACCATCTCCGAATTGGATGAAATTTGGTATATACATTCTCCTAGCTCATACAATTTTTAGAGTTCTTTAAAACTTTTTAATTTCGCTTTGGTTAAGATTTTATTTTTATTCGTTTCTTTTTTAAATTTTTTTGAAAATTGATGTTGGCTTGACCGACCATATGATACCCTTCGTCACTGAGGTCAAATGTTTTTTCATGTATAAAGACAAAGTACCTGGTTGACAGAGCCTTGCTCGGAGCTTTATGATAAGCATTTTGAGGAAAATTTTAAAGTTTTTTATATATTTTATATTATAAAGTGCTAAAATAAATTTAGAGGAAAGACATTGTACAAATATTCAGTTAATTTTGAATTATTTGATTCATTTTGTCCGACCAACACATAGTTTGCATAGTTTACAGTTTAACTCATTTTGAATAATTTTGGAAATTATTCATATCAACAGAAACCTCCGTCGACTCATGCGCAACAACTTTGCTAAAGATTATAGTCTGATCAAATGCACAGTTTACGATTTAATTCATTTTGAGTAGTTTGCAGTGGCGCCACCTGAAGTTGTTTATACCATATAAGAAACCTTTGTCTGCTTATTCGTAACAACTTTGCTTATGATTATAACATGATCAAATGCACATTTGACGATTTAATTCACTTTGAGTAATTTTCTGTGGCGCCACCTGTCGGACTTTGCTCATTCCAATTCATAAACCTTCTTCGGCTTATCCGTAACAACTTTGCTGACGATTATAGCATGATTAAATGTACACCATACGATTAAATTGACTTTGAGTAAATTTCAGTGGCGCCACGTGTCGAAATTTCTTCATACCAACTAAGAAACCTTCGTCGGCTCATGTGCAACAACTTTGCTAAAGATTGTAGCATGATTAAATGTACAGATTACGATTAAATTGACTTTGAGTAAGTAGCGCCAGCTGTCGGAAATTATTCATACCAACTAAAAAGCCTTCGTCGGCTCATGCGCTACAACTTTGCTAAAGATCATAGCATGATCAAATGTACAGTATACGATTTAATTAATTTTTAGTAATTTTCCGTGGCGCCATCTGTCGGAAATTAGTCTTATCAACTTAAAAATCTTCGCCGGCTTATCTGCAACATCTTTGCTAAAGAGCATAACATGATCAAATTCACAGTTTACTATTCTATAAAGAACATACATACAGACAAACATTAATTTGTTTTAAAGTTATAACATTACTAATTTTTTCCCCTTTTTATCCCCTAATTTCAAAAAGTTCCATATGCATTATTGGTACTTCTTTGGTACCAATTGAATTCGGTACATTTTATTAGAAAGCAGTTAACATTATTTTCCTATTCATATTACTTTTGTAGATGTTAAGTTATCAGTTTATCTCTTTTTTACACATTTTGGCCACAAAATCAAAAAAGTACCAAATACGTATTCAATATTTCTTTCACATCTATTGATTGCAGTACAAAGTTTCTTTCTATATTCCTTAGTTTAAAATATAAGAGTGGGTTAAAAAGGTACCAAAAAAACTATTTTCACCCTTTTTTACCCCTTATTGGACAAAGTTTCAAAAAAGTACCAAACACCTGTCCGTTTATTTTCATAGCTGTTTAAAACGTAATTTTAATTTTGTTTCTATACCTATTACTTAAGGAGATATAGCGTTTTCGATTTTTCCCCTTTTTACCCTATTAGAGGCAAAGGTTCCAAAAGTCCCTTCTTCTTCGACCTATACATCAAAAAAGATACCCACTGTCCAAATTTTATCAAAATCGTTAGAGCCGTTTTATATATATATATATATATATATATATATATATATATATATATATATATATATATATATATATATATATATATATATATATAAATACATACAATTATTGCTCGTTTAAGAATATAATAACATAAGATATTTTCTAAATTTTGTATTCATACAAAGAATTGCCCAAAACTTATATATTTACGCTATATTGGAGGTTTGGTCAAATATGGACAGATTGTCTAGAAATTCAATAATTTGGTTACAGTTTTTACAAAAATTATCTGTAAAAAAATAAAACATAAAATTGTCAATATCTTCGGATTTACGAGAATTTAAGTGATTTTCGTCTTATTTAGTGAGTTTTGGTTGAAGAGCTTATAAAGGAGGCCAAATATGGACCGATTTCAAGAAAATTTGGAAAAGTGCTTTTCATGTATATAAAAATGCCAATTCCGGGGAGTGAGATCTATGAAAATTACCCTAAATAATGAATAAAACGAATTTCAATAGCCATGGTCCTACTACCAAAGTAATTTTGTACTTTGATTACATGGTTTACATGGGGGTCTAGCCAGCCAGACAGACAGACGGACGGACTGACATCGCTAAATCGACTCAGAAAGTGATGCTAAGCCTATTGGTATACTAAAAGGTGGGTCGAAGACAAATATTTCAATGCGTTACATACATCAGCACAAACTTATAATACCCTTCCCACCTTTGGTGGCCAAGGGTATAAATAATGTTGATGAAATCTACCCTAAAAAATAAATTTTGTAAACCAGTGTTATTGCATTACGGTTTGTTACAAGCTCCAATTGATTAAGCTCAAATAGATTTCAATTAAGAATTAACATTCAATCTGTCAACAATTAACACTTTTAAATGTCAATGCAAATACAAAGTGTAACTTCACATGCTGGGATATGTTTATTAATTTTCAAAATGTGACTAAAAATTTTTAGCTGTTAGAAACTAGCAGGTGTCAATTGTGTTGCTAGACGATATTTAAAATTGTCTTGTCAACTTTTTGTGATATTGCTTAAAAAATACTTAATGTGGTTTTATATAGGTATATATAGCACTTCTATTTATTTTTAATATTTTTATATTTATTTTAAACTTTCAAACTAATTCCAATTTATCTTTAAATATTGCATATTTTTAATTTTATTAAATTTTCAAAAATCACATTCAACTAAATTATTTTTTTTAATATATTTCCACCACTTGTTATTCTGTTAGGGAAAACGCACAATTAAATATAGTCGCGCAAAATATTTTACAAAAACCTATTCGATGTTAAATCTCTTATCGCTTAAATAGAACTGATCTTTGGTTCTCTCTCCGGAAAATATAATTATAATTTGGTAAGAAAAGCGAAAAAATTATAACACTAATAAAGATATCAAATAGAATGTGCTAAACAAAGTGCTTATTTTTTTGTTAATACTTTTTCCAAACATTAGCTACAGATGCTTTAACCCATTAATGGCGAGGGCGATAAGTATTATGTGAACAAAAAGTACACAAAAGAATAAAAGATAAGAAAATTTATATTTATCAGAAAACTGTAGAGCAACAACATATGATGTATTTTTTTTTTTTTTTAATATATTGAAAACTTCGTTGAAACTCGTTGGTGATTTCAAACTTCGTATTCTGTAAAATAGTGTAGATATTAGATGTAAGTTTGATGATATATATTTGAAAATTATTTTTTTAGATAATTTTCGGTTTCTTTTTTCAAAATGGGTTAAATAAAAGCTCGCAAATCCAAAAAAATGTTAATGAACAGATCATGACGACAAATTTTCTTATCATGTTTTGTTTCTCATTTTAGATGAAGAAATTTATTAATTAAAAATATAAACAGAGAATTTTTAATTTGGTTTATTTAAGAGATTTTTTTTTAAAAAGAGAAAAAATTAAATTAGAACCTCATCAATTTTTAAATATTTTTCATAACTTACCAATATATCATCAGTTAATGTATTTCAAAAGAAAATGAAATTCAATATTAAGGTTATTAAATTTAATAATTTGTATAAAGATAATTATATAATAACACTGCTCTGCAGCCAAATCCTCCTTTTAATAAAACTATGTGGACTACATGGATTTTGATGCGCTAAACTCAGATCCGTTGTCGGTTTTTTTTCCATCAGATCTGGATTTTTTAATGGGCGTGGCAAACTTTTCCCCTTAAATTAGTCAGGTACGGAGACCTATTTCGTCCTAACTCGAGAACGACTCATCTGATTTTCAAAATTAAAACACTTGAAGATGCATAACAAAATTGCATTTATTTTAGTCTAATATAAAATCTGTTTAAAAATGTGAATTTTATTACCAATTTACCAATTTTTATAAAAAATAAAGTTGCATTTTAGCTTCATTACCTAATGAAATCTTATGGTCATATGTAAGATTGGTTGCATTGCAATATTTGGTACCTGCGGTAAATTGGTAATAAAATTCACATTTTTAAACCGATTTTTATGGTTTATAGCTTATTTTATTCTTAAGATATGTAGCTCTTAGAAAAATGTTTAAAATGTTAAAATTTTACTTTATCTTTTTTTTAATTACATTTTTAACCTGAATAAAATTACGAATTTCGCACGAAAAATTTTTTTTCTCCATTAATTTCTTAATAACTCCAAAACGATAAGAGACAAGAGAAAAATTATATTAGACTAAATAAAATAAATGCAATTTTGCTAAGCATCTTCAAGTGTTTTAATTTTGAAAATCGGATGAGTCGTTCTCGAGTTAGGACGAAATAGGTCTCCGTACCTGACTAATTTAAGGGGAAAAATTTGCCGCGCCCATAAAAAAAAATCCAGATCTGATGGAAAAAAACCAACAATGGATCTGAGTTTAGCGCATCAAGATCCATATAGTTCGCATAGTTTTATTAAAACGGAAGACAAAAAATGAATTTTTGCAGAGCAGTGTAATTATTGATTTTTTGAAATGGGCTATTTTTTCTTTGTCTAATTTCAATCACTTAGTAGATTATACATATGCCTACATAGTGTCCCGAAAAAAATAAATTATTATTTTAAAACGCATATCCTCTTAATTTTCTCCGAATGAAATCAAAATCATTGTAAAAAAAAACTTGATGCACCTAGGACCACGGGAACCCATGCCGACTCGCAAAGAGTCATCGACGGACTTGTATGGGAAACAACGGGTATAGTTTTCTTTCTGGCTAAATATCGACTAAAAAGGATTTATATTTACAAGAAAAGATAAAAGAGAATTGAAGCAACTTTCTTCAGAGTCACTAAAATCAAAAAATCCATTGAATAGTTTTGGAGTTATTCCATTTTAAGCCCGAAATATGGTGTCCAAACTATTTTTCTTTAGAAAAATCAAATGAAAAATAAGACATGATTTACCATTTTAAAGTACTAAAAATCTCGATAAAATATATTTGACGCTACCTTGTTTTTTTATACCCATTAGCAAAAAGAATGGGGGGTATATTGAGATTGTCATTTCGTTTGTAAAAACCAAAATTGAAGTACAGGGTGGCCCAAAAAGGCCGAAGGGGGGAAAGCAAACTGCATAAATTAATCGTTCTTGGGAATCTCATGGCTTTAGTTCTTGCACTAACTGCACCTTGTATGTGAAAAGATGTAAAATTCCCTTTAATATTTTGCGTAAAAACCGCCGAGCTCAGCAGAGCGCCTTCGAGTTGATGTTTCAGGATTCTCCTCAACACTCTCCAGAACGCGTTGAATATTTGCTTTACTAATAACAGAATGTGGTCTTCCGCTTCGTGGAAGATTTCTCACTGAGCCTTGTTCCTGAAAACGTGTCACTAAGCGTCGAATCATTGTTTCGGATGGTGAATTCCGCACATTAAAATGACGACGGTAGGCTCGTTGAGTTTGAATTATTGATCGTTGATGATGTTCAAAATAAAGTTCTATGATTTTGGTTCGCTGGATAACGTGGTAACCTTTCATAATTAATCTCCCAGATTGATTTTACAAGTCCTTAAAAGAAAAATAATAATAATAATTAAATTAGAGAAGTTATTAATTTTTCAAATCCGTTCGCGACTTTTGGGCCCCCCTGTATATTCTGAATCCTTATGAAATTCTAAGACGATTGAGCGATGTCCGTCTGTCTGTCTGTTGTCGGCACGATAAAACCTTAACGAAAGTATATATGTAGCTGAAATTTGGCACAAATTTTCCTAATTTATTGGAAAATTTTGGTATTGAAATCAGGCAAAATCGGTTCACATTTGACCATAGCTCCCGTATAACCTCGTCTAGGCTAATCGCTTATTTGCTAATAAACGAAAAATTATAACAGCTATGATGAGCACTAGGCAGTAAATAAAATTTCATCGAAATCGCTTCACATTTAACCATAGCTCCCATACAAAGAACTTACGGAAACGGCCTAAATTCCACCTGAAATACACTTAAATGCAAATTATTGATAAACTGTAATAGCCTTGGCCACTAAATTTAGCACAAAGAAGTCTTATGTGAATGCCAGCCAGTGTGTACAATTTTGTCACAATCGGTCACCATTTGACCATAGCTCCCATATAAAAAACTTTTTGAAACACAAAAATTCAAAAAGAAAAGGGGGTTTATGTCCATCTGTCCACCAGATAAAAGCGCGATAGCTCCTTAACTACAAGAGCTAGAGAGACAAAATTGTACAAAAGTATTTTTGATATGTAAAAGAAGTTTTGTACTGAAAATGGGCGAAATTGGTTCACATTTAGTTAGAGCTCCCATATAACCCCGCCCCGGGAAACACATGAATGCTGATAAATTGAATACAATTTTAATAGCTATGACGACTAAATTTAGAATAGAGAAGTTTAATGCAACTTTTGGTCAGTATATCAAATTTTATAGGAATCGGTCCATATATAACTATAGCTTTTATATAAAAAAACACTCCCGGAAATGAAAAAAAATGTAGACAAGGCCAGTTAAAAGCTATTAAATTAGAAACTATAACAGCTATGGCCACTAAATTTTGCAAAACTAAGCCTTACATAAATACCAGCCAACATTTGGCAGTGATTCTTACATATGCAATTTCCCCTTTTTATATCTACAATCAAAAAGATTTGGAGGTACATGCAGCATATTAAGATTGCACCAATGTCCAGACTTTATATACGATAGATGCATTAGGAACTCCTAACAAAATATATGGACCTGTCATATTACTATCAACATGTTTATCCTAACTAAATATTAAGCTAAACGAAAAGTATTCAACAGACTATTAATGCTAAAAAATACCAGGTTATGAGATTAAATTTTGTGCAAAGTAAAGACTAGGGAAACCACTTACATACTTTTAAATGTTAAACTATAAAGCTCCTGCAGCCGAATTTAGTCTAAATGTTTTGCCAACAATACCAACTAGCGTAACAACTTTTTTTTTCGAATTTGGTCCACATTTTGAATTAGCTGCGCCCTCGTAGATATATGAGAGATATTTCTAAATTTAACACAACTTGATGGTGGGTATATAAAATTCGGAACAGCCGAATATAACACTCTTACTTTTTTCTATGTGACATTTAACTTACAATGGGTTAAATTAAAGCTCGCAAATCCAAAAATGTTAATGAAAAGATCATGACGACAATATTTCTTTTCATTTTTTGTTTCTAACTTTAGATGAAGAAAAATTTTAATTACACTCAGAAAAAAAATGAACTAAAATTTAGGAAAATTTACTAAATTTGAGGAAAAAATGGTTGTCGTATGGCGCCAAAGCCGTTTTTTACAGCAATTGAGTAAAAAAATTCCTTAATTCCTAGAAAAAAATTTCCTTAAGTTTTTGACAAAATGTCTTATACTAAACAAATTTTAACTAAAATCAAATAAAATTGAACTTAAAAAATTAAAAAAAATTAATATTATTTAGTTCATATTTTATCTGAAACTTCTTAAAAACAGGTAAATATTTCCTTGAATTTAGTTCAGATAAATATTTATCAATGCTATAAATAAGGAAAATTTTCCTTCATTTTAGTTAAAACATAATTTACTTTTACTTAAAACAAGTAAAAACTGCAGTAAACTTGTTCAAATTTTCTACGATAGTAGAAAAAGATTACTAAGATTCAGTAAATTATTTATTTTGATCTTACAAAAAATTTATAATTTTTAGGAAATATTTTCCTTAGAAGTGAGAAAAACAGTCAGAAAATAAATAAATTTAATACTTATTTACAGTAAAATATTCATTCCCAGTATGAAATATTTCCTACATTAATAAAACTTATTTCCAGTTTTCAGTAAATTATATACTTATCTGAATTAAATATTTCCTAAATAATACAAGAAAAAGTACTAAAATTAAGTAAAATTATTTTTTAAAACATATATATCCCCTTTATAAAATAAAAGTATAAAAAAATGGTATAAAGTATTTTTATTAATATCTTTTCATAACTTTACAAAAATATTTTAAATAACATAAACATAAAAATAAATAACATAAACACATAAACATATACATATTTAAATAAGAAATAATATTTATATTTATAACAATTTTTACATTTACTTATATATATGTACATAAAAATTGGAGTGTACCTAATTTTTTTAAAATTTAACCTTAATTTTCCCTAAGAAATGTTTTCCGTTACAAAAAAATATGTTATACAAAATTTTGTTTAGATTGCATTAGGGGTAGGCGTGTCGCATCCGCCAACAAACTGTAAAACTTGTTCTTATAGGGAAAAATTGGAGTATTTTTGATTTTACCGAAATTCCAATCAATAACAACTTATACAAAAAAAAATACAATAAATTAAAAGTCATAGAAATAAAAAATGGATGAAGTAGTTTTGAAATTTCTTCCAATTTAAATAACTGCGGGCAATGACTCAATGTATTTCATTACCCATTCTTTGCCATTAAATATCTGATCCTGTTACAAGTTTAAGAATTTATTTATTTGGAAATGCAATATAAACTTCAATATAAAAGAATTTTGGTTCATAATGTAAGTTATTGGAAAATAGATAAGTATTTATATTAATGTATTTATTAATAAAGACAAATTTTATAAGGTAAATAAATAAAAAAATCGTACTTCAGAATTAACTGCAGTATAATACATTGAAAAATATTAAAGCCTTTTCATAGTCAAATTGTTATTTACTTTGATCAAATAACATGGAAGGGACGCTCTTTGTGACGCACGGCATCTTTGGCTACGGAACACTAGAGGTCCTTAGACTTCCCAATTTAACTAATCAAAGGTCATTTTGCGAAAAATATAAAATATGGTATAGGTGTTTTATATATATTTTTTTATATTTTTTATTTAGAGCATACAGTTAGTTAGGGGAAATAAAATACATTATTTATTTTTATTATTACTGAATCGAAAAAATTAAAGAAAATAAAGTTTAAACTTTAATTATATTAAATGTCAAAAATAGTTGGTTGGTATAAATTCGTTCACACTTTTATCAAATAATATTCATTGCCGACAATCTGACCCTATTCGGTTTATATTCGTCTATCCGAATGTCAATGAACATGAGTTAATTAAAGTGTTTGGCAAAAGGAAAAAAATTATACCAAACAATGACTTTTGAATTTTAACTACAGTTTTTTCGTTTTGCCCCTTAACTGTTAGTTTAAAACACCCATACGATTTTTTTAATTTTAGATACTTATCAATGTATTAGGCAAAAGCTCAATCTAAAAATGTATTTACCTTGAATATTTGTCCATTAATTTATTATAATAAAAAAAACTGTAAGTCCAATAACTGCATTTAGAAGATTGCTTTTGGAGTTATTTAAAGGTTTTCTTTAAATTTGACATTAAATTATGATATTTAATATATAACAACCTAATGTCGAACATTGAAAAAGACCCATCCTAATATAAAAACTGAGAAAACAGTGTTCTAAAGTCATAGATAATGCATCACTTACGTGGTTTGAGCCTTGATATGCGGAGAAGTCCTATAACCTTTTTTGATTTCAAGAAAACGGCTGCTGAAGTTCATAATTGTGTCGAAGTATTCTAGATTTCAGGATGATATAGTTGGTGTTTTAAGCCAAGCAACGCTTTTGATCGGTTTTAATTTGAAATCAGGTGACATACCGAGAGTGTTCTGATAATGATGATAAATCCATCTGCGCTAACTATAGAGGTATAAGTCTCCATTCAATTGCTTATAAGATAACGAGCATCCTGTGTGCAAGGCTAAAACCCAATATTAACGAAATAATGTGATGTGACTTTAGACCAGGTAAATCTACCAAGAAAACAAATGGACACTTACCTTACTTTACTTCTTCGTGATGCTGGAGTTAATACAACTGGCACATGTTACTCACATTTGCGTGAAGTGCCGCCTTTTCCGGTATTGAAAATTATTCGATGAAAATGGGCCTAGTAATCAAAAACAATACTGATGGTCTCTTCTAGCAAGCAGTCCATTAGAATTGGAGCATACGTGAACGTCGTCAACTATAGCTTCAGAGTTTTTAAAGAATTTGTCTACCTAGGTACCGCAGCGAATTTAAATAATGAAATTAAATGAAGAATCATACTTACTTAGCTTTGGAATGAAATCCACTCAATAGGAACTAAAATTACAAGTGTTATTATATGGTGCTGAATCGTGGGCACTTGCACAAGCAGACGAAGACAATATTAGAAAACATAATTTATTAACATTTATTTTTAATACATTTTTAGGAATAATTTAACTAATTTTTCGGAAAATTTTTACTAATTTTTAGAAAAATTTAAACTAATTTTTAGGAAAATTTAAAATAATTTTTAGGAAATTTTTAATTAATATTTAGGAAATTTTCATCTCCTTGTTGATTTTTTGGTCTTTTATTTTGAGGCATTATTTAATCGCTAATATTTCCTTTACTTATGTTATACAAAGATAGAAACAACAAACACAATTTTTGGCACAAATTTTTTATAATACAATTTTTTTTATACTACTAATATCGAAAAAAAAGCGGAATTTGTAAGAAAACTATCACGAACTAAAATTGAAAATAAATTATAAATGAAAATAATTTATTGACATTTACTTTTTTCAATATATGAACTGAATTTTAGGAAAATTTTAACTAATTTTTAGGAAATTTTTCTTAAATATAAGTACAATTTTACTCATTATAAAAAAATTTTTCTAATTACTTCATAAATTTTAACATGATTTATTTTGATTTATCTGAACAAATTTTAAGGAAAATTTTCTTAAATATGAGTATATAGCTTTTAAAAAATTATTACAATTTTATTTATTATAAGAAAATTATATACTATTGGATGTTGTAATTTATCTGAACTAATTTTAAATAAATTTTTCTTAAAATGGAGAAAATTTTCTAAATTTAAGTATAACTTTTTAGTAATTAGGAAAATAATGAACTTAAATTTACGATAACTACTTCCAGATTTTAAGTAAGTTCAATTTTATGAACTATTTTTGAGTAAATCATTTACTCAATCAAATTTTTTGAACTAAAGTCAATATTACCTTGTTTTACGATGTGATTAACTTAAATTTAGGACATATTTACTAGTCTTTAACAAAATTTTCCCTAAAATAAATAATATTTTACAAAATTCTTCCAATTTTTCTATGGAAAAATGTTAACTATTTTTTAGTATATGAACTACAAATTTTTTATTTAAATGTTGTATTTTTTACTAGAATGTAATAATTTTTCCTAGTTTTGAGTAAAAATTTACTCTGAATAAGGAAATTTTTTTACTATTTTTAAGGAATTATTTTTCCTCAAATTTAGTACATGTCTTTTTTCTGAGTGTAAAAATATAAACAGAGAATTTTTATTTTAGTTTATTTAAGAGAACTTTTTTTTTAAAGAGTAAAATCAAACTAAGATCAGAGTCTCATCAAAACAAATACATATTTTCAAATCATTTTAAATATTTAATAAACAACTTCACAGTTTATTAAATAATATATAATTAGTTAAAAAATTTCAAAAGAAAACGAAATTCATAATTAAAGTTATTATGTTTAATAATTTATACAAAGCTTTTAAAAGCTTTTTTCTGTTGAATTTCATCCATTTAGTAGATGATACCTATGCCTATTAGAATGTTCTGAAAAGATTAAAGTTATAATTTAAAAAGAATACCAGCTTGTTTTTTTCGAATGTCAAAACTACTGATGCGCCTAGAACCACGGGAATCCTTCGACTTCATCGCAAAGAGTACAAAAAAAAAAAAAACAAGTAAGAATGTTATATTCGTGTGCCGAATCTAGCATACCCACCATCAAGTTGTACGTGAGTGCAGTTAATTCAAAATGTTGACCAAATGTGGTATTGTTGGTAATATATTTGGACTAAATTCGGTTGCAGTGGCACAGTAACTATAGTTCAACATTTAAAAGTATCTAAGTGGTTTCCCAAGTATTTACCTTGGACAAAATGATGTTCCATAACCGAATAAGTTTTACATTAATAAGCTGTTTCGTTGTGCCATAAACATGTTGATAGCAACACGGCAGGTACATATATTTTGTTAGGAGTTCCTAATGCATCTACCGTGAATAAAGTCTGGACCTAACATTGATTGATAGCTATCTAATTTCATAGATGCAATCTTAATATACTGAATGTACCTCCAAATCTTTTTGATTGTAGATATAAAAAGGAGATGTTATATATATAAGAACTATAGCCAAATGTTGTCCGATTATTACAAAATTTAATATGCTGGCTGGTATTAATATAAAGTTTAGTTGTGGAAAATTTAGTGGCCATAGCTGAAATAGTTTATAATTTAATAGCTTTTAACTGGCGTTTGGGACATTTTAGTGGTTACCGGGAGCGGTTTTATATGAAAGTTATGGTCAGAAATGGACCGATTCCTATAAAATTTGACATACTGACTGAAAGTTGCATAAAACTTCTCTGTTCTAAATTCAGTAGTCATAGATTTTACAATTTTATTCAATTTATCAGCACAAATGTTATTTCCGGGGCAGGGTTATATGGGAGCTCTAACTAAATGTGAACTGATTTTACCCATTTTCAGCACGCAATTTTTATAACATATTTTAAATACTTTTGCTAAATTTTATCTCTCTAACTCTTGTAGTTAAGGAACTATTTGTGTTTCCGTAAGTTTTTTATATGGGAGCTATGGTCAAATAGTAACCGATTGCTGGCATTCACATAAAACTTCCTTTTGTAAAATTTTGTTGCTGTAACCCTTTTCGTTAAGGCGCTATCGCTCTTTTATCTGACGGACAGATGGACATAAACCCCCTTTTCTTTTTGTATTTTTGTGTTTCCGTAAGTTTTTTATATGGGAGCTATGGTCAAATGATGACCGACTGTGACAAAATTTTGCACACTGGTTGACATTGACGTAAGACCGTGCCAAATTTAGTGGTTATATCTGTTATAGTTTTAGATTTATTGGCATTTAAGTGTATTTTAGGTGAAATTTTGACTGTTTCTGTAAGTTTTTTGTATGGGAGCTATGACTAAATGTCAAGCGATTTTGATGAAATTTCATATGCTGCCTAGGGCTTATGCAAAACTTCTATATTTGATCATCATAGCTATTATAGTTTGCCATTTATTAGCAAATAAGCGATTAGCGTAGGCGAGATTATACTGGAGCAATTGTCAAATGTTAACCGATTTTGCCCAATTTCAATACCAAATTTGATTAGAAGAAGAATGATGAAGAATGTTTTTACTAAGTTTCAGTGAGCTAGCTCCTTTCGTTTACAAAAACAGACAGACATACATACAGACAGACAGGCAGACAGACAGACAGACAGACAGACAGACAGACAGACAGACAGACAGACAGACAGACAGACAGACAGACAGACAGACAGACAGACAGACAGACAGACAGACAGACAGACAGACAGACAGACAGACAGGCAGACAGACATCGCTCAATCGTCTTAGAATTTCATAAGGATTCAGAATATATATCGTTTTTGATTTTTGAGCCAATATTAAGGAAATTACAAACGGAATGACAATCTCAATATAGCCCCCATTCTTTTTGATGGTGGGTATAAAAATAATTGCATTTCATTACTAAAAGTTTGAACAAGTAAATATTCTTGAATATATGCCGAAACCCTAAATTTGGTAACAGTTTTGCTATCGAATGACGTTTCTTAATTTACATACTTCTTTTGGAGAAAAAAGATATTTAGCTTTTAAAGTGCTGTGACGGACGCTACAAATGGAAGTGACTTTTTCTTCAACACTTGTTTCTGTTATTTTCATCAAAACGGTTATAGTAATAAAAAAATTATAAAGGCATTGAAGATAGAGAAAAATTAGAGGATTAAAAAACCGTTTTTATAAAATATTTTAAAGTCTCCAGTTTCACCAAAAATCCACAAATCAACTGTTGCGGACGCTACGTGACGGACGATACGGTTTTTACTTGCATATTTTTTTATTAGGAAAAATGCATATTTCATATTTTTTTTAAGGGTTCGTAAATCAGAAAAAAAAATTGTGTTATTTGTTCCCGAATTTCATCTCCTTCATCTTCATATTCGCGGTTAAAAATATGATTTTTGGGGACAATTTAATATTTCGCAAAACGGCTACATACGTATATTTATTTAAAACTTTAGACTTTTTGCACATAATTCGTCCCAAGAATGCTGAGCATAGATGTTAGAGTGTGCCAAAAATCCAAAAATTTTTTTTTTGCAAAAGCACTGTATGTTTTTTAACATATATTACCTTAAATTTAATCTGTGTATATATATATATATAGATAGTGTTATTGCTTTATGAATAAGATAGATATGTATTCGTAAATTTTGTATTTAATAAATATAATTTTGTAAAAAATATATACTGTGACGGACGCTACACACTTTCCTATACATATTATTCTGTAAAATGATGTATAAACATCTGTATATTTTTAGCCTAAGGTAAAGCATACTATAAGTTCTCTTTGCGAACCAAGTTCAATTGGAGAAAAAGGAAAAATTGCACTAGTCAAATTAAAAAACCTTTTTTCTGTGACGGACGCTACACACTGAGAGCCCTTTTTTACTTGACGTTATTTATATCACTCCAATTATTTGTGATGGGGTCTTTTACATCTAATTGTATAAAACAGGCAGACTTTAATACCCAAATGGATGTTTCTGTGATTTTTATAAACTTTTGGAAAACATATTATTTTAAAAAAATGTATAAAAATTCGAGATGTGTACAAATAAAGACGACTGGTGCGAAGAGAGCAATCAAAAATTGTATATATTATATATTCTAAAGGATCAATATGTGGTAAATTTTTCCATAAACACAAATACGCGATTTTCACAGTTTTAAAATGTTGTCCTTGGTTTAAGGTTTTTCGGATTTGCCCATATGAGTATTTGTATGTCTCTAAGACTTAAGGAATTGTTAAATTGTTTTTCCATATCTTATCTTATATTCTTAAACGAGCAATAATTGTATGTATGTATTTATATATATAGATATATATATATATATATATATATATATATAGAATGACTATCTCGAAAACGGCTCTAACGATTTTGATAAAATTTGGACAGTGGGTATCTTTTTTATGTATAGGTCGAAGAAGGAGGGACTTTTGGAACCTTTGCCTCTAAGAGGGTAAAAACAGGTAAAAAGGGGAAAAAATCGAAAACGCTATATCTCCTTAAGTAATAGGTATAGAAACAAGATTTAAATTACGTTTTAAACAGCTATGAAAATAAACGGACAGGTGTTTGGTACTTTTTTGAAACTATGTCCAATAAGGGGTAAAAAAGGGTGAAAATAGTTTTTTGGTACCTTTTTAACCCACTCTTATATTTTAAACTAAGGAATATAGAAAGAAACTTTGTACTGCAATCAATACATGTGAAAGAAACTTTAAACACGTATTAGGTGCTTTTTTGATTTTGGGGCCAAAATGGGTAAAAAAGGGATAAAATGATAACTTAACATCTCAAAAAGCAATATGAATAGAAACATTATGTTAACTGCGTTTTAATAAAATGTACCGAATTCAATTGGTACCAAAGAAGTACCAAATATGCATATGGACCTTTTTGTAAATTAGTGGATAAAAAGGGGACAAAATTAGTAATGTTATACCTTTTAAACAAATGAATGTTTGTCTGTATGTATGTTCTTTATAGAATAGTAAACTGTGCATTCGATCATGTTATGCTCTTTAGCGAAGATGTTGCGGATAAGCCGGCGAAGGTTTTAAAGTTGATAAGACTAATTTCCGATAGATGGCGTCACTGAAAATTACTAAAAATTAATTAAATCGTAAACTGTACATTTGATCATGCTACAATCTTTAGCAAAGTTGTTGCACATGAGCCGACGAAGGTTTCTTAAGTGGTATGAAGAAATTTCGACAGGTGGCGCTACTGAAATTTACTCAAAGTCAATTTAATCGTAAGCTGTACATTTAATCATGCTATAATCTTCAGCTAAGTTGCTGCGGATAATCCGACGAAGGTTTATGAATTGGAATGAGCAACGTCCGACAGGTGGCGCCACAGAAAATTACTCAAAGTGAATTAAATCTTAAACTGTGCATTTGATCATGTTATAATTATAAGCAAAGTTGTTACGCATAAGCAAACGAAGGTTTCTTTGTTGGTATGAACAACTTCAGGTGGCGCCACTGAAAACTACTTAAAATGAAATAAATCATAAACTGTGCATTTGATCAGACTATAATCTTTAGCAAAGTTGTTGCGCATGAGTCGACGGAGGTTTCTGTTGGTATGACCAATTTCCAAAATTATTAAAATGAGTTAAACTGTAAACTATGCAAACAATGTGTTGGTCGGACAAAATAAATAATATAATTCAAAATTAACATTATAAAATAAAATATATAAAAACTTTAAAATTTGCCTCAAAATGCTTATCATAAAGGTCCGAGCAAGGCTCGGTCAACGAGGTACTTTAACATTAGTAGTGAAGAGTATCATATGGTCGAGCTTGACCAACTATAGTTTGTTTTCACTTATTAAAATACATGTTCGAAATGCAGGTATGTGATGTTTTAATACATGCATAATTCTGGTAACAACACCTTTTGTTAGGTGGTGGATCTGGACATTTTAAAAATCTTTTTATTTGATTCTTCATTCCGTGAAGCGAGCTTTTAGTGTTATTTAAATATATATTTCTTTTTTTTATAAATATCTGCTATTTTATCTCGATTTAATAATATAATAAACTGATAAGATTAAATATTATATCATTACCGCTTGATATAAAAGTGTATTTTTTGACAATTTATCGTTTTATAGTCCATAATTAAAGTGGTTTCCTCAAGAAGTAAGAAAGTGTATTTGAGCATGACGTCTTTATTTGTTTTATCTTCTTCACTAGACAAATTCTTATAAAAAAAAATGTGGAAGTTATACATGTACGATTAGATATCTTTTCCAAATATTTATATACAAATATTTGTTTAATTATTTAAAAAAAAAATGTTTAATACAATATTTATTGTTAAAGGTATTAATTGCTTCAATTAACCGAATACGTCTTTTTAGGGTAAATATTTATTCATGAAGTCACTGATATAATGACTTGGTAACAAACCTGATATTGAAAGTTTCTACTTTCATAAATTGGTTATAATTACCTAGAGAAATATTCTAAAATACGGGTAAACCTAAAATGCAACTGTAGAGATAAGAATGTCTTAGAAATTACATTTAATTAGAAATTGAAGCAGTTCATTATTATTATACCTACTTAATTTATCTTTTATATCATAATCATTTTGCTTTCTGCCTTCAAGGAATGAACAACTGTGTCCAGTATTGAGTTACAGGGCTGTTGTAATATTTTTTTGAAGTTTTTTAAAGCAATAAGTATTTTCTTAAATAGTGCGCGTTTTCTTATTAGTTTTGTTTCTATTCTAAATGAATAGAAAATATAATCTTAGAAATAAGATTTCTACATTGGCGCCCAACTTAGTGGCTTCGGATACAACCACACACACAAGTGACAACAAAGCTGATATAGAAGACTTAACAGCTATTAAAGAAGAAGACGAAATTAACGTTTTGTTTGAAGACTGCTTAGAGGAGATGGCTACTTTTTCTACAGAGCAATTTCAGCAGATTCTTGCTGCAATGGGTGGTAACGTCAGAGGTGGATCGTTTACACGGTGTACTACTCGTTTTAGAGGACAGAGAGACCCAGCAGCTGTCGAAGAATTTTTGTCTGCAATAACAATCTACAAAGATATTGAAAAAATATCTGACGCCGATGGTTTGAAAGGAATGCCGTTGCTATTGGAAGACTATGCTGCATCATGGTGGATTGGTGTGAAGGACAGTGTACGAACATTTGAGCAGGCTGTAACGCTCATTCGGACCACATTTACGCCTCCTGTTCCTGATTGGCGCATATTTATGAATTTTTTTGAGACGAAACAACAACAGAATGAGCCCACGGATAGTTTTATTTGTAAGAAAAGACTTATCCTTTCTCAACTTAAACAACCACCAAGTGAGTCCATTCAATTAAATATGTTATACGGCCTACTCAACATAAAAATAAGAGACCGTGTTCATCGTGAAAATGTAAAAACGTTCGAAGAGTTGATATCTGCCAGTCGTGAAGCAGAAATGTTTTTCTTCGAAGCACAGCCACCATCAACAATTACAAAAACCGAAAGCAAAGACGTCCCGAATACAAACCGCTGCAGTTTTTGTCGTATGAGAGGACATACCATAGATACGTGCTACAAAAAGAAAAAACGTGACGAACAACAGAGTAAAAATTCATCTGCAAATCAACAATCCCAGGAGTCGACTTTTGTTAAAAAACCGAGTTTCTCCTGCTACGGATGTGGTGCACCTGGTGTATACAGGTCAAACTGTGCTACATGTAATACGAATGGAAAAAATAGCCCACAGTATTTACAATTCAATGCAATTTCATCAACAGTAATCGGACATGCACTGCCGGCAACTCATGTGGAATTTTTCGGTGCTAAAGGTGAGGCAATATTTGACAGTGGAGCTAAAACCAGCATTGCCAGCCCAGAATTAAAGAAAATTCTTGCAGAAAATAAATGTATTTTTCAAGAGGTGCGTGCTGAAGTTACCCTAGCAGATGGTTCTGTTACTACAGGTAAGGTCTTGTCCACTATTTGCGACATAGTGATTGGAAACCGAATGCGGAAAATAAGACTACTATACCTCCCAAACGCTACGAAAAATCGAACTCTCATTGGAACCGATTTTCTAGAACAAGCTGGCATTGTACTCAATATGGCTCAAAAATATTGGTATTTTGAAGACGAGCCCAAACGGAAATACGCATTTGCCAGTTCAACACAAACCAAGGTGTACTCACTAGAAATCGAGAAGGAAGCGTCCCCGTGTGCAAAAGCAGTTAAGGAGATGTCCCCTTTTATTAAATTTATTGAAGGTAAGAGTATTTTATCGCCTTTACCTGGGACTCCAAAAACTAAAGTTCAAGAGCAGTCACCTTTACCAAAAACACCCACTTTCGTTAAAAGTAGTGACTCACCATATTGTCACTTACTGAGGGAGAAATTAGCTAAGGATTCTGTATCTATGGATGAACTTGATTTATTTTCATCACCATTGCGCTCATCTTGTGGTGAAGACTACTCTCCACAATATATCCAAGCCATCTTCAGAGAATCAAAGCCTAGTGAAGAGATGCCCAGTGATGCTCATAAAATATACACTCCGCCAGAAAAAACTAGAAAAGTGCAACAAGTAGAAGATATGGATGACTTTTTTACTCCTTTATTCTCATTGGACATTAAGATGTTAAAGGAATCTGATGGCGTTGGTCTTACTTATTCCCAAAAATTAGAACTGGATAAATTGTTGGTTCAAAATGAATCAATATTTGATGAACCTACCAGTGCCACACCTTATGCTATACACCGTATTCACACTGATGACCACGATCCGATAGCAATCCCTCCATATCGGTTGTCCAATGCCAAGAAAGTTTCTTTAAAGAGTGAAATCAACAAAATGCTCGACTCTGGTGTTATCATTGAATGCCAATCTCCATGGGCAGCTCCAGTCGTTATTGTTCCAAAAAAATCTGGAGAAATTCGTGTATGCATAGACTATAGAGAATTAAATGTAATTACCAAACCTGATCGTTATCCGTTACCAAGAGTGGACGATATTCTTCATGAAGCCAAAGTTACAAGCTATATGTCAACAATTGATCTTCAGTGTGGATACTGGCAAATCGGAGTTCATCCAGCTGATCAAGATAAAACCGCTTTTGTAACACCTTTTGGCATATATAAATTTAAACGCATGCCATTTGGTTTGCGGAACGCTCCAGCTACATTCCAGAGATTGATTGACCGCTTGAAAGCTTCCTTAGGAGAAACTATATTGTTGGCATACCTAGATGACATTATTTCCTGCTCTCCAAGTTTTGAAAATCATTTGAAAGACTTGAAAAATATTTTCCAACGATTGAACGAATTTGGTCTTAAGGTTAATTTGAAGAAATGTCGTTTCGCGTGTAGTGAGGTGAAGTATTTGGGTCATCTGCTTACCCCGCAAGGAATTATGACAGACCCAGAGAAAGTGTCTGCACTACACAATCGAAAAAGCTCACGAAATGTCAAAGAAGTATTGTCATTTTTACAAGCATGTTCTTGGTATCGCCGATTTATACCATCATTCGCAGATGTGTCTAAGCCTTTGTCAGCTCTATCGAAGAAAAATGCAGTATGGCGTTGGGACGTTGAACAACAACAATCCTTTGAAAAATTGAAGAAATTATTGACAACAGCACCCGTATTGAGACAAGCTGTTGATTGTGAACCATTTATTCTGAAAACAGATGCCAGTGGTTATGCTCTAGGTGCAGTTTTACTCCAGGGGGAGGGCCAAGATGAACATCCTATTGAATACGCCAGCAGGCTTCTTTCGGACGCAGAACGTAATTATTCCACAATTGAGCGGGAAGCACTCGCAATTGTTTGGGCTGTCCAAAAGTACCGCGGCTATATTGAAGGAGCTCCTGTTAAACTGGTGACTGACCACCAGCCCTTGAAATGGTTGATGAAAATAAAAACACCAACAGGACGTTTAGCACGATGGTCTTTGCTGCTGCAACCATTTGATATTCAAATCGAATATAAACCAGGAAAAACTAATGTCGTAGCCGACACACTCTCAAGGCCGCCCTGTGACGATGACCATGAGGATTCCAACCCTTGCCAAATCTGTTCATTTTCCATTGAGATGCCAAGAAAAAGTACCAGTGAATTAAGAAACAGTCAACTAAATGACCCTCAACTGAAGACAATTATTGAATGCCTTGAAAATAATACTGAGGACTTAGCTTATTGGTCAAAAAGAGGTTACATCATAAATGATGGCGTCCTATACTGTTACAACAATGATGATTCCGAAGATGCTCAGCTCGTAATACCTAGTGAAGAAAGGACAAACATACTTAAGTACTACCATAATGATGAAACTGCCGGTCACTATGGTATAGAAAGAACCACTTCCAAAATTACATCCCGATATTACTGGCCTGGCATACGAAAAGACATTGAAAAACATGTCAAAGAATGCTTGGAATGCCAAAGATACAAAGCCACAAATCTTAAGCCTGCAGGACTTTACCAAACAGTTTCTTGTAGCCAGAGGTTTGAGGTGGTTGCCATTGATCTCTTTGGTCCATTGCCGGTTTCACCAAAAGGATTTCAATGGATATTTATTGTAGAAGACATTGCCAGCCGTTGGGTTGAACTTTTTCCCTTACAAGTAGCCACAGCCGATGCCTGCGCCAAAACATTAATCGATGAAGTATTCCTTCGATATGGGGTGCCAAGAAAGGTCATCAGTGACAATGGGGTACAGTTTGTTTCTGCAGTTATGCAAAAAGTTATCTACTGTCTTAATATCGAACACATACTAACACCAGTCTACCATCCCGAGGCCAATCCTGTCGAGCGAAAAAATAGTGACATGAAAACACAACTCTCAATATTAGTTGGAAATGATCATCAATCTTGGGATGATAAATTACCCAGCATTCGATTTGCAATGAACACAACACTATGCCAAAGTACAAAGTATACTTCAGCTTTTTTAACTTTTGGTCGTGAACTTCGTACACTTGATGACGTACAACATGATTTAAAAGCCATAATTCAGTCTGAAAATTTTTTATCAGAAATAACGCCATATTTACAACGAATGGTAAATACTTTCAAGGATGTTAAAGAAAACGTCCACAAACAACAAGATCTTAACAAACAAATTAGCAATAACCAAAGACGAAATCAGCCTCCATTAGATATTGGATCCAAAGTGTTGGTTACAACACATGTCTTGAGTAACAGCAACAAAAAACTTTCATCAAAATTTGTTCCAAAGCGAGATGGTCCATATGTTATCATAGACAAGAAGGGGTCTACATCCTACGTAATAGCCCATGAAGACGACTTGAACATTCCACTTGGGACCTATCATGCCTCAGCCCTTACACCAGTGACCGGGTCAGCAAATCAATCCAAGCAACCAGTCAGAAAGATTCAAACTAGAGGTCGACCCAGAAAATAAATGTTGATGCCTAATCGGGACGATTTCAGCATCAAAGGGGGAGACTGAAGCAGTTCATTATTATTATACCTACTTAATTTATCTTTTATATCATAATCATTTTGCTTTCTGCCTTCAAGGAATGAACAACTGTGTCCAGTATTGAGTTACAGGGCTGTTGTAATATTTTTTTGAAGTTTTTTAAAGCAATAAGTATTTTCTTAAATAGTGCGCGTTTTCTTATTAGTTTTGTTTCTATTCTAAATGAATAGAAAATATAATCTTAGAAATAAGATTTCTACAAAATGATAATATTTACCTTATAAATATTTAAATAATATAAAATTGTTTATTTGGAACTTTAAATGCGGAAGGTTTTTTGCTTACATCCAAAAGCGTCAAGGCATTTAGTTTCCATATGCTAAAATTATATTTTCTACATCATATATCTATGATGTATTGATCACAATTTCAAAAAAAACTTTGAAATTTTTATCTATAAAACAACTTTTCCCTAAATTTTTATACAAAATCTGTTTTTCTGACGATTTTCTGAAAAAGCTTTCTCAAGATTTTTAATGCATTTTTTAAGGAATGTTATCAAAAACTTTTATAATGAAGCTTTTTGTTGTCATACCATATATCATAATAGATGGGTGGATGGGTAAATTTTCAAGGTTATGTTTGTAACGCCTAATAATATAGGTCTTATACCCGCTATCAAAATCGATCAAAATCGGTCTATAATTTTAAGTTAATCTCATGGAACTTATTTGTTGCAATTGTCACAAAATTTGAATAAGATTCCTTAATTGTAAAGGTCACATCTGTTAACTATTGCAGCATTCGTTAAAATAAGACCATATTTTAACATAGGTCCCATACTAAACTCTACACCTAAAAGTCACCTTAATATCACAAAGGTGATTGTAAATGTAACAAGTAAGACTGTTATATTCGGCTGTGCCGAATCTTATATACCCACCATCAAGTTGTGTTAAATTTAGAAACATATCTCATATATCAACAAGGGTGCAGCTAATTCAAAATCTGGACCAAAACTGAAAAAATCGCTAAGCTAATTATTATTGTTGGTAAAACCTTTGGACTAAATTCGGTTGCCGTAGCTTTATAGTTCAACATTTAAAAATATTTCAGTGGTTTCCCCAGTATTTACTTTGATCAAAATTCGGTCTCATAACCGGGTATAGTTTTACATTAATAAGTTGTTAAATACTTTTCGTTGTGCTTAATATGTAGTTAGGCTAAACACGTTAATAGTTATACGACAGGTCCATATATTTCGTTAGGAGTTCCTAATGCATTCATCATATATAAAGTCTGGGCTGAACATTGATTGATGCCTATCTAATTTCATAGGTACAATCTTAATATAATTAATATACCTCCAAATCTTTTTGATTGCAGATATAAAAAATGGATGTTATATTTGTAAGAATTATAGAAAAATGTTGACCGCTTGTAACAAAATTTTACACACTTGCTGGTATATATATAGAGCTTATTCTAGCAAAATTTAGTGGCCATAGCTATCATAGTTTCTAATTTTATAGCCTTTAACTGGCCTTTGCTAAAATTTTTGGTTTCCGTGAGTGTTTTTTATATTAAAGCTAAAGTCAAATATGGACTGATTCCCATAAAATTTGATAAACTGATCAAAAATTGCATAAAACTTCCCTATTTTTAATTTAATCGTCATAGCAATTACAATTGTATTGAATTTATTAGCATTGGTGGGTTTCCCGGAGCGGGGTTATATGGGAGCTCTAACTGAATTTGAACCGATTTTGTCCATTTTCAACACACATCTTTTTCAAGATATCCAAAATACTTTTGTGCCTCTAGCTCTTTTTGTTAAGGCGCTATCGTGCTTTTATCTGACAGACAGACGGACATAAACAACCTTTTCTTTATGTATTTTTGTGTTTCCATAAGTTTTTTATATGGGAGCTATGGTCAAATGGTGACCGATTTGACAAAATTTTGCACACTGGCTGGCATTGACATAAGACTTCCTTGCGCTTAATTTAGTCTTACTAGCTCTTGTAGTTAAGGTATTATCACGATTTTATCTGACGGAATTCTTTTTCAATTTTTGTGTTTTATATGGGAGCTATGGTCAAATGGTGACCGATTGCGACAAAATTTTGCACACTGGCTGGCACTTATTGGCATTTAAGTGTATTTTAGATGAAATTTAAGCCGTTTTCGTAAATTTTTGGTATGGGAGCTATGGGTAAATGTGAACCGATTTTGATGAAATTTTATACGTTGTCTAGAGCAAATGTAAAACTTCTATAAAACAAATTTTATCATCATAGCTGCTATAATTTGTCATTTATTAACAAATAAGCGATTGGCCTAGACGAGGTTATACGTGAGCTATGGTCAAATGTAAACCGATTTTGCCCAACTTCAATTCTAAAATTTTCTCAGAGATGAAGAATATTTTTACTAAGTTCACTAAGCCAGTGAGCTAGCTCCTTTCGTTTAGGCGTTATCGTGATTTCAATAGACAGACGGACAGACAGACGCATAGACAGACGGGCAGACAGACAGACAGACAGACAGACAGACAGACAGACAGGCAGACAGACAGACAGACAGACAGACAGACCAGATCGTTCAATCGTCTTAGAATTTCAAAAGGATTCAGAATATATATCGTTTTTGGTTTTTGAGCCAATATTAAGGAAATTACAAACGGAATGACAATCTCAATATACCCATTCTTTTTGATGGTGGGTATAAAAAATTCTTTTTATTGATTTCACTCTCGATTTTCTTTGATTTTTTGCAAAAACTTTTATAAAAACTTTTTACAGAAAGGCTTCAAAGCTTTTTTTAATTTAAAAAAAAAAAATTTCAATGATTTTGTATAAATAAATATTTAAAAAAAATTATTTGGAAAGCATGTCAAAGCTTTGCTTAGAAAAGCTGTAGGTACTTTTTCTATAAAAAAAAATATTTACATCTACAAAAATTTATGTAAATAATCTTCTAAAAAAAGCTTTTGAAAGTTCTTGAAAAAAATGCTACACATTTTCCTAAAAACAGATTATCTAAAATTGTAATGATTTTTTAAATTAAATGTTTTTCTTAAAATAATCTCCTTAAAAACTTTTAATGAGTTCGTTTAAGAAAGGTTTTTGATCATATTATTTGATAATGGGTTTTAATGATTTTCTTTAGAAGTTCTTTTTAATGATTTTTTTTTATATTAAGCTTGACAATGATATTTTAAAACTTTTAACAAATTTACATATATGAAAGTTTTTAAAGAATTTTTTATACGAAATTTTAAGGATTCTTTAAGTTTTTTTTAGTTTTCTTATGAAATTCTTTGCTATAGAAAAACTTTTCTACGAAGAATATTTTTAATTAATTTATACTTATTTTTACTGAAAAGCTTTATTTTTATTTTGTATTGAAATACTTTTGAACTTTTCTATAGAAAAACTTTTCAAAAGAGAATATTTTAAGTAAATTTAAACTATGAAGCTTTTCAATTATTTTTAACAGAAGAACCTTTTATAATTTTCTGCTGAAAAGCTTTTATTTTTTTCTACTTTAATTATTTTCTATTAAAAATTTTTTAATTTATTTTTCTAAAAGCTTTTAAGTGATTTAGAAAGCTTTTCAATAATAAATCTACAAAAAACATCTGTATAGAAAAGCTTTTTAAAGATTTCATTAATGATTTTCAATTGAAAAATGTATAAACTATTCTATATTAATAAGCTTTCAAATGCTTTCCTATAAAAAAAAAACGTTTCTTTAAAGAACATTTTTAGTGAATTTACACTGTAAAGCTTCTCATTTATCTTTTATTCTGAAGAACTTTTATCTTTTTTATATTAAAAAGCTTCTTAACCTTTTTCTGCTGAAAACTTATTTTATATCAAAAATCTTTTAATTTTTTTCTATTGAAAAGCTTTTAAATGATTTAAAAAGTCTTCAAAAACAAATCCATAAAAAGCTTTAGAGATGCTGTTTATAGATTTTAAAGATTAAATTAATGATTTTCTATTGAAATTCGTATAATTTTGCTACATTGAAAAGTTTTTGAATGATTTTCCATAGAAATACTTAAATTGGTCGTCTTTAGGAAAGCTTTTTATAGCTTTCTGTGGAAATACATTTTAATGTCTAAGTATAGAAAAGCTTTCTTGATGATTTTCTACTGAAATTTTTTTATTAAATAATATTTTTTATTAAAAATCTTTTCTATTATATTTTTTTGAAAAGCTTTTAAGTTTTTTATTTATATTATGAACTCGCATTCTTCAAGAAACTTTTGGTACTGAAAAACGTTTCTTTAAAAAATATTTTTTAAAGAATTTCAACTGAATGTTTTAAATTATTTTCAGTTGGAACATTTTTCAAAAATTTTCTTTAATCGTTTAAAAAACCTTTTTATAAAAAAGCTTTACAAAGTTTTTTATATAGAAAACTATCTGTATTGTAGTTTGCTATAGAAAAGCTTTTGAAAGATTTTATTTATGATTTTCGATTAAAAAGCTTTTTAAAGATTCACTATTCAAAGGCTTTGAAATGATGTTATATAAAACCGTTTATAACAGTTTTCTATAGAAAAGCCTTTCAATGTTATTTTATGACTATGCATTTCAATGTCTTTGTAAAGAAAATATTTACTATATAAAAGCTATAAAAAACTATACTCTACACTATAAGAAATAGTATTCTATTAAAAAGCTTCTAAAAAGTTTTCTTTAATAAGCTTTGCGAAAGCTTAATTAAGAAAAGCTATCTTATTATTTTGAATAGCAATAACTTTATTAGCGAAAAGTGCAACAATGATCTTTTATTTAAAAGCTTTATTTTATGATCTTTATATACAAAAGACTTTTAATGAAACTTATTTGCATTATTCTGTAGAAAATAATGCTGTTAATTGCAATTTATATAGAAATATTTAACTGCCAATGTTTAATTCTAAAAAACGGTTTTAAATAGTTTCCTACAAAGAAGCTTTTTTAAAGTTTTTCAATTGCAGATTAAAGGAATGCTTTGTTAATATTTTGAAAAGCAATGAATTTTAATTAAGTAAGTAATGACTTTATTTGAGGAAATTGTAATAATATTTTTTATTGAAAAGCTTTTTTAAGAATTTTATAGAAAAGCCTTTTAATGAAACTTTTTATTATTATTCTGCAGAAAATGCTGTTATCAATTGCATCTTAAATGGTCTTCTTTTCATTATTTTTTGTGTAGAAAAGTTTTCCAATGTTTTTTTTTAGAATTTCATTAAATTAAAAAATAACTTCTTCGTTGACGTTTCAGATAAATGCTAATACTGCAGTATCTTATGAAAAACTTAAATTATATAATTTATTTACAAAGTTTTGTCGTCATTTTTTTTTTTCACCAAAAATATTTTAAACTTTTGAAGAAGTAAATGAAAAGTTTGTTGATTCTTCTTACGAGCATTTTTTCACTATTAAATATTAGTATGATAAGTGCAAAATGGCACACATAATTTATTAAATTAACACCTGCAACCAACCGTATCAAATAAGTTTTTCCTTAAGTTATAAATATGAATAGTTTGTTTGAGGTAGAGCTTTTTGTAAAACTCATACGGTATGAGAACATTCCAGCTTTTCTAGAACATTGGCTAAAAGTGCTGCCGAAATTTCAAGATTTCTTTTTGAAATTGCTTTTTTTTTCAATTTATGTTTCAATTGCATAAGTTCAATTTACTACACATAAACTTTTGTTTGCAAACGAAAATTATTAAAAAAAAGTAGGAAGAAACTTAACTAAAAAGCATAAAAATGAAGTTTGAGGCCAATGCGCTCAATTGAATTGCAGATGAAGAAATGTTAGCAGGAGCTGTAAATAGCAAAAGCTCCAACATCAGGCAGGAACTAACTAACTCAACAAATATCATAAAAACTCTGGTCATTTATTTATTTTTATTTTGTAAAGTTTTTTTTTCGATTCTTTTTATTTTCTGTAGCAATTTTGTAGGTAAAACTTTTGCAATTTACACAATATACAAGTACGAGTGAACGTACAAACATTAAACATTTTTTTTTCTTGCTCCAAACCCACAAAAAGCTATGCAGGAGTAATAAGGGAAAAAAAGCTTGTGAAACTTAAGAAAAATAGAAAATTTTAATATGACATGATAAAGTAAATTTTTTTATTCATTCTTTCCGAAATTCAAGAAAACTATGAAGCAAAAGAAAACATAAATAACAGAATGAAATATAAATTTTCCTTAAATTATGCTACAACTTTTTGTGTGTTTCTTCTCAAGGTATCCTTTAATACAGTGCAGCAAGTTTCTACAGAAATGCTTATGACTAACTTTCTCAGAAAGCTTTTAAATTATTCTTTATAGAAAACTTTTTTCGTTAATTTTCTATTAAAAAAAGCTTTTGTATTGTTCCTATAGACATTCTTTTGTGTTTTTCATTGGTAAAATGTTTTAATACAAATTTTAAGATAATATTTTAAACTATATTGTGTCGAAAAGCTTTAAATGATTTGGTGGAGGCAATGCAATTTTTCAGAAAAAAAATATTTATGAATTAAATTTTGAGTTTTGGCTTTTAAAAGTTTTTAAAGCTTTCAATGATTTAAAAAAAAAATTGATTTTCTTAGTAAAACATTTTAATAGAATTTTAAAAGGCTATTTTGAACTATATCGTATCGAAAAGCTTTAAATGATTTAGAGGAGGTAAAGCTTTTCAATAGGAAAAAAAAACTTGTAATACTTAAAATAATGAATTTAGATTTTAAATGCAGAAATTACAGAAATGCTAACGCCTAACTTTCTCAGAAAGCTTTTAAATTATTCTTTATAGAAAACTATTTTCGTTAATTTTTTATTAAAAAAAAGCTTTTGTATTGTTTCTATACACATTCTTTTGTGCTTTTCTTCGGTAAAACTTTTTAATAAAAAATGTTAAGATAATATTTTAAACTATATTGTGGCGAAAAGCTTTAAATGATTTGGTAAAGGCAATGCAATTTTTCAGTAAAAAAATACTTATGAATTAAATTTTGAGTTTTGACTTTTAACAGTTTTTAAAGCTTTCAATGATTTAAAAAAAAGCTTGATTTTCTTAGTAAAACTTTCTAATACAATTCTTAGAGGCTATTTTGAACTATATCGTATCGAAAAGCTTTAAATGATTTAGTGGAGCTCAAGCTTTTCAATATGAAAAAAACTTGTAATACATAAAATAATGAATTTAGATTTTAAATAAATTTTAAAGCTTTTAATAATTTTTGTAAACATTTTTTTGTACTTTTTGATGATAAGGCTTTTAAGTACTTTTCTTTTGAAAAGCTTTTTAATCAGTTTCTATACTTTAAATTCTAAAGTTTGGAAAATTACTTAATGATTTGGTAGATAAAAAGCTTTTTGTTAATATTCTGTAATAATACATATGTATGTATGTATAAAATACTTGAATTATTTTGTATAGAGGAACTTTTTTGAGCTTTTCTACAGCAAAGCTTATTAGTAATAAAAAACTTCAAATACTTTTCTATTGAGAATAAAATTCTTTTTTATTAAGACTCTACTTTTCTGAGATTTTTTATTTTAAATTTTGGTATGTTTTTTTTTTTATTTTGAAAGATAATTTTGATTAAATGGCTTAAGATTTTTTTTTAGATTTTCTTTTATTATGAATTTTTAAACAATATTTTAATAATTTTTTAGATTAAAAGTAATTTGCTATAGTTAAGCTTTTCGGTGTATTAAAAGCTTTTTATTCTTTAAATTCCGATTTATGATTTTCACTGAATTAAAAAACTTAAACGTTTTGGTATAAAAAAAATTTTAGTTTTTTCTTATATACTATAAAGCTTTTCAGTTTAATGTAAGCTTTGAGATTTCAAACCGACACACAAAAATAACTATTACATTAAACACATAGACAACAGCAGGCTACGGGCTACAACCTGTCAAAATTAGAATACATGCATTCAAATAGAAATAAATTTTTTAGAGTCGACACGGCTACACGACTACCGACCACCGTTGTAGCTGTAGCTAAAATTAAACTATTTTCTATTTTTGTTGGCGACAATAAAAGATTTAGTGCTGTCAACACCATATAATATTGAAATAAATGAGCGATTTAAACCACTCTAATTTATTTACCACAAATACAATGGGGAGAATTTATGTAAACAATTTACATACTTATCAAATATTTATATATTTAATGTATATAATAATATCTAATAAAATATTATCTAAAAATTTATAACTCAATAGAAGTAAAATTTTAAAAAGTTATTTTTTAAACTGTCAACTCACACGCTGCGTGCTAGAGCTACGTAGTTCATGTTATATAAAAGCCCAGTATGTCCTTTATAAAATTCATTATATAAAAGAGCAAACTTATATCTATATTGTTTTAAGATATACGAATTTTTATAAAAAAAGTCGGTTGCAGAAATAAGTTTATAGTATATCAGCTCCTTATCCATTATAAAGAATATTATATAGAATATATAAGAATATAAAAGATATTTTCAGTAGCTTTTGTTTGATACCAAAAAAGTTAATATCGGATATAAACTTCTAAAGTTATACCGTATTATTCTTGAAATTTAAAAAGCCCATAACTCTTAAACTATTAGAGATCACACCAAAATCTTTCTATAATTTTTTTTTTGATATAGACATACCATCAGGTACAGGAAAACCGTTGATTTCGGAGGTTAATTAATAAAATGAATTTATGTCGTTTTTATCAAAATTTAAATTGTTATTTTGTCCATCTTATAAACGCGATATTGGCACCACTCATAAACAGGTGTTTCGAAATGTAGCTGCCATCTTAAATGTAGCTGCCGTTCCCAAAATAATTAAGTAGCTGACTACGAGGCTACGATTGCAGCCAACGACTTTTGTAGTCGGTGTTCGTGTAGCCTGCTGTTGTCTATGTGTTTAATGCATATGTTTGTCCCGCTCACACTTACGTAAAATTGTCTTTGCAAAGTCAGTGCTTTTAGATTAGAATTTTTGCTGGATTATTTGAAGTAAAATATAAATCAAGGCCAGCTTTCAAAGCATTTTACTACATATGCAAATATTAATGTATGTGTTCTTGGACAGGTCTGCTTTAATCAGTTCCTATTAAAAAATTAAAGTTTTTTATCCATTTAAAAAAAATCTAAAATATTAATTTATATTATTTTAGTTTGCAAAAGCTTTAAATGAATTGCTACAGAAAAGCACAAAAAGAATTAATGCTTAAAAATGTAAAGAAATTTAAATTATTTTTTTATATAAAAGACTTTCAATAAATTTGTATTAACAGGTTTTCTAAAAACTTTTGATATAAAAGCTTTTCTTAAATTTTCTATAGAGTAGGGTTAGTAGGGAAAATGGCTTTAATGATTTTCTATGGACATACTTATCATACATTTTTAAAGCCGAACGCGTCAAATATTTTTTACAAAAAAAAAGCTTTTTTAAGCGCGTCAAATATTTTTTAAAAAAAAAGCTTTTTTAAGCTTCTTGTTAAATTTTTAAAAATTGGAAAGAAAGTTAGCTTTTTCAATGATTTTTTACAGAAAAGCTTTTAAAAGCATTCTCTAAAGAGTTTTTTTACTTGTAGTAAAAAGTTATTAAACTTTTTTATAAAATTCTAAAAAAAACTTTTTATTTTTTTTTACTGACTAACAATTTTGAAATAAAATATTAAAAATTGTATAAAAGAAGTGTTTTCTTTTGCATAAAATTCAAATATTTTAATAATTTTGCAAAGCAAGTAATTTAGTGATGTTTTATAAAAAAGTTTGTTTTTCAATGATTTTCTGTAGAAATTCAAGAAGTTTAAAACTTCTTGAAAAGATCTTTTAATAGAAATTATTTTCTCAATTACCTTTAGAACAATATTTATAGAAAAAGAAATTACATAAAAGCTTTTATATTCTATAGCATTAAATTTCTGGAAACTCTTGTGAAAAATTAAATAAAAACCTTCAAGGTTTGTTCAGAAACACTTACATTTGCGTTAATAATTTTCAAAATTAAAGTTTAGAAAGTTTTATCATAATTTTCTTCCAAAAAACTTTATAAAGCTAGTTTTTTTTATAGAACTAGTATTTATTATAAAAATTCATTATTTAAAAAAGTTTTGTGGAAAAGCTCCAGATTGATATTCTTTATTCAAAAGCATTTAAATTCTTTCGACTCTACAGAAAATCATTTTAAAGCTTATTAATGGTTTTCTACTTGTGTTTTAAAAATATATATTCGAAATTAAAAATTTTTGAATAACAAGCTTTATTGTATAGACAGTTTTATCACTATTTCCTTTGAATAAATTTTATAGATAGTTTTTATACCCACCATCAAAAAGAATGGAGGGTGTGTTGAGATTGTCATTCCGTTTGTAATTTCCTTAATATTGGCTCAGAAATCAAAAACGATATATATTCTGAATCCTTATGAAATTCTAAGACGATTGAGCGATGTCCGTCTCTCTGTTGAAATCACGATAACGCCTAAACGGAAGGAGCTAGCTCACTGAAACTTAGTAAAAACATTTTTCATATATGAGAAAATTTTGGTATTGAAATTGGGCAAAATCGGTTAGCATTTGACCATAGCTCCCGTATAACCTCGTCTAGACTAATCGCTTATTTGCTTATAAATGACAAATTGTAACAGCTATGATGACAAAATTTGGTATCTGGAAGTTCTACATAAGCACTAGCCAGCATATTAAATTTCATCGAAATCGGTTCACATTTAACCATAGCTCCCATATAAAAAACTTATGGAAACAGCCTAAATTCCACCTGAAATTCACTTAAATGCCAATAAATGATTAACTGTAAAAACTTTGGCCACTAAATTTAACACAAGGAAATCTTATGTGAATGCCAGCCAGTGTGCAAAATTTTGTCACAATCGGCCACAATTTGACCATAGCTCCCATATAAAAAACTTACAGAGACACAAAAATACAACAAGAAAAGAAGATTTATGTCCGTATGTCCGTTAAGGCGATAGCGCCTTAACAAAAAGAGCTGGAAGAACAAAATCTTACAAAACTATTTTCGATATCTTGAAGAAGTTGTGTAATGAAAATGGACGAAATCGGCTCACATTTAGTTAGAGCTCCCATATAATCCCGATCCGGGAAACACATTAATGTTGATAAATTGAATACAATTGTAATATCTATGACAACTTAATTTAGAATAGAGAACTTTTATGCACCTGTTGGTCAGTATATCAAATTTTACAAAGAATAAAAAACACTCCCGGAAACCTAACAAAATGTAGCAAAGGCCAGTAGAAACTATGATAGCTATGGCCACAAAATTTTGCAAGAATAAGCTCTATGCCAGTGTGTAAAATTTTGTTAAATAAATAATATATATATATATATATATATATATATATAATATATATATATATATATATATATATATATATAATATATATATATATATATATATATATATATATATATATATATATATATATATATATATATATATATATATATATATATATATATATATATATATATATATATATATATATATATATATATATATAACATCCCCTTTTTATATCTACAATCAAAAAGATTCGGAGGTACAAGCAACATTTAAAATTGCAGCAATGTCCAGACTTTATATACGGTATTAGGGACTCCTAATAAAATATATGGACCTGTCGTATTACTATCAGCATGTTTATCCTAACTTAATATTAAGATAAACGAAAAGCATTTAACAACTTATTAATGTAAAACCATACCAGGTTACGATACCGAATTTTGTTCAAAGTAAATACAAGGCAAATCACTTACATACTTTTAAACGTTGAACTATAAAGCTCCTGCAACCGAATTTAGTCAAAATACTTTACTAATAATACCAACTAGCGCAACAACTTTTTTCGAATTTGGTCCACATTTTGAATTAGCTGCACCCTCGTAGATAAATGAGAGATATTTCTAAATTTAAAACAACTTTATGGTGGGTATATAAGATTCGACATAGCCGAATATAACACTCTTAATATTATGGTTATACTATTGCTTTCCCCAGACAGTTTTTCCATAATTTCTTATAAAAAATAATCTATATGATTTTCTCTATAAAATATTTTCCCCAGAAAGGTATATCTATCCCAAATATTACCATTTTTATTGCCAGTTTATGATCCACTGTACAAAATTAAATCCTGACGAAATGAATCTTTTACTATTCCAGCTTCTTTTGCCATATTTTTTTTGTAGGATGTATGCTTTCGGTCTGCTTTTTTTTGCGTAAAATTGAAACTTTTTAACTTTTCAAATATTTTCGTATTTTATATATATTATGACCAAAGAAAGCAGAGTCAACCTGTTCGATTGGTAAAGACTACAACTACTAGTTGTGAACATGATGAAAAAAAAACATAATAATAATAAGTTCAAATGTATAAAAGTTTATTCGTTTTTTTTTTGTATATCTTTTAGCATTTTTTGTAACTCCTGCCATGTCTTCCCGTGTACAAAATTTATTTTCAATTTTGCTCAGATACACACATACATTCAAGTGGTAAAAGTTATAAAGTATAACTTTGTCTGTTCTGAATTTGTGTTTTATTTCTTTTAAAGTTTTTTTTATTTTGTTTTACTTTTCTCTTTCATATAAGTTTATATTAATAAAAGATGGCATTAATCAAATATTTGGTAGAAATATTAATTTTATAAGATTTTAAATTATAAATATTATATTCTTTATATATTGATTACATGAACTCTACTCCGTATTGGGACCGGTCAAGAGCCAAAATTAAAAAAAAATTAAAATTTTTTTATCGAAAATATTTCTATAGAAAAATTTTTTTATAGAAACATTTTTTTATCGAAAATTTTCCTATAAAAAAATTTTTTTCTCGAAAATTTTTCTATAGAAAATTTTTTTATCGAAAATTTTTCTATAGAAAATTTTTCTATAGAAAATTTTTTGTTATCGAAAATTTTTCTATAGGAAAATTTTTTATCAAAAATTTTTCTATAGAAAAATTTTTTTATCGAAAATTTTTCCATAGAAAAATTTTTCTATAGAAAATTTTTTTTATCGAAAATTTTTCTATAGAAAAATTTTTTTATCGAAAATTTTTCTATAGAAAAATTTTTTTATCGAAAATTTTTCTATAGAAAAATTTTTTTATCGAAAATTTTTCTAAAGAAAATTTTTTTTATCGAAAATTTTTCTATAGAAAGTTTTTTTTATCGAAAATTTTTCTATACAAAAATTTTTTTATCGAAAATTTTTCTATAGAAAATAATTCTATAGAAAATTTTTTTTTATCGAAAATTTTTCTATAGAAAAATTTTTTTATCGAAAATTTTTTTATCGAAAATTTTCTTATCGAAAATTTTTTTATCGAAAATTTTTCTATAGAAAAATTTTTTGATCGAAAATTTTTCTATAGAAAATTTTTTGTTATCGAAAGTTTTTCTATAGAAAATTTATTTTCTATGAAAAAATCTTTATATATTTAAAATTTTGTTTTTTAATTTTTTATAGAAAATTTTTCTATAGAAAAATTTTTTGATAAACCTTTTTAATAAATATACGGCTGCACATGTGCCAAGCTTTAAAATAAACTTTTGTTTATTTAAATCTTTCTTTGAACCCCCTTTATAGTACTTTTGTCTTAGTCGCCAACAAAGCAACAACAAAAGTGTGGGAAATAAAGAAATGATAAAACTGAAAAATGTTTGTGTGTTTCTGTTCGGATGATAATCTGCGCTTTATGTTGATATTTGTTGGACACAATAATAATTCGTATTTATTCAGTCCCTCAAATTATACGTAATGTGAGGTTTTCGCTCTGTATAGAATTAGGCATAATCCTCCTGATGAGATGGTCTAACCAACCATCGAAACGCGTCGAGGAAAGGTTTCCCCACCAACATTTTTTGGTTTTATCAAAAAACTATTTACTACAATAATAAATAATTGTAATAAATTGGGATTCTTAGTGCAATACACTACAGTAAAACTTTTTAATTAAATGTTTGATGTCCCAAATTTTGATAAACCTTTTTAATAAAATTTTTTTATCGGAAATTTTTCTATAGAGAAATTTTTTTATTGAAAATTTGTCTATAGAAAAATTTTTTTATCAAAAATTTTTCTATAGAAACATTTTTTTATCGAAAATTTTTCTATAGAAAAATTTTTTTATCGAAAATTTTTCTATAGAAAAATTTTTTTATCGAAAATTTTTCTATAGAAAAATTTTTTTATCGAAAATTTTTCTATAGAAAAATTTTTTTATCGAAAATTTTTCTATAGAAAAATTTTTTTATCGAAAATTTTTCTATAGAAAAATTTTTTTATCGAAAATTTTTCTATAGAAAAATTTTTTTATCGAAAATTTTTCTATAGAAAAATTTTTTTATCGAAAATTTTTCTATAGAAAAATTTTTTTATCGAAAATTTTTCTATAGAAAAATTTTTTTATCGAAAATTTTTCTATAGAAAAATTTTTTTATCGAAAATTTTTCTATAGAAAATTTTTTTTATCAAAAATTTTTCTATACAAAAATTTTTTTATCGAAAATTTTTCTATAGAAAAATTTTTTTATCGAAAATTTTTCTATAGAAAAATTTTTTTATCGAAATAGAAAAATAGAAAAATTTTTTTTATCGAACATTTTTCTATAGAATGGCTTTTTTCTAAAAATTTTCTATAGAAAAATTTGTTTATCGAAAATGTTTCTATAGAAAATAATTAAAATAATACTATAAATAATACTTCAACCTTTAAAGCACCAACAAAAGTGTGGGAAATAGAGAAATGATAAAATTGAAAAATGTTTGTGTGTTTCTGTTCAGATGATGATCTTCGCTTTATGTTGATATTTATTGGACACAATAATAATTCGTATTTATTCTGTCCCTTACTTATAATGTGTGGTTTTCGCTCAGTCTAGAATTAGAATCAAAACGCGTCGAGGAAAAGTTTCCCCAACAACAGTTTTTGGTTTTATTAAAAAACTATTTATTACAATAATAAATATTTGTAGTAAATTGGGATCTTAGTGCAATACACTACAGTAAAACTGCTTAATTAAAAGCTGGATTTCCAAAAATTTTCGACAAAACTTTTTAATAAAATTTTTTATCGAAAATAATTTTATTGATAAATTTTCCAGAGAAAAATATTTTTATGTTTTCATAAAAAAGTGTTTTTATTGAACATTTTTCTGTAGAAAAATATTTTTATCTAAAACAAGTAAGAAAGTGCTATAGTCGGTCAAGCCCGACCATACGATACCCTTCACCACTAAGGTCAAAAATGTTATTTTTCCTGTATAAAGACAAATATTTGCTAAATTTTGGCATCATACAAACATTTTCTCAAAACTTACATATTTAAGCTGCTTCCGACATTTGGACTTATATGAGAGCTAGGGTCAAATGTGGACCGATTGTCTCGAAATTTACAGTTGTTACACAAATTATAATTAATTAATTAATTAATTATGTACGCAAAAAATAAACTTAAAATTCCCATTATCTTCAGATATTCCAGCGTTTTAGTGATTTTTGTCTTATTTAGAGCGTTTTTAAAGAAAAGTTTGTACGGGAGCTATGGTCAAATGTGGACCGATTTTAGTACAGTGATTTAGGTTTACATAAGCAGTATTTGATTTAAATTTCGTGAAAAAATATTGATGTTTGTGGCCAATATATCAATTCCGGGAAGTGAAACCTATGGAAGGTACCATAAATAATGGACCGATTTTGACGAATTTCAATAGCCATGGTCCCATTATCAAAAAAATGATCTGTGCCAAACAATAATAATAAAGGCACAAAATAACTGTTATTTCTAATCAAAAAATAAAAATCAAAAAAATAAAATCAAAACTGTGTTTTTGAATTTCAGAACAGATAAATTTTAATGCTTGCTTTTTTGATTTAAAAATTCAAAAACACCCATTATTTTCAGTCCCGGATTTTTGTCTTTTCTTTAACAAAGCGGCACAAACCGACTTCGTTAACATCCAAATATTAACGGAATGCTTTTAATACCCATTTTGAGAGGTTTTGTTAATGATAGTGATATTTACGAAATATACAAAAAGTCTTCGGCTCCTGGCAGTAAAAATAATTTGAAAAGTATGATTGTTTAAACTATTTTCCTATTGTGGATAATAGTGACGCAAAATAAAAACTTCACTTTTGGTAATATTGTTTTTCTGATTAAGTTCTTAGGGGTTCGTTAAAGTTAGGGTACAGTACAGAAGGTTATAATTCTCAACAAGAGAGACCTATATAGTACTCAAAATGTGTAGTACTCAGCGAAATACGTAATTTTTAGTTGCGTAATTCAACAGTTACTATAAATTTTTAGGATACTTATACTTAGATTGAACACGTTCTTTGTAACTTTGTACTGAACTTGCTTAAGTACCGTAAGGCACCTGCACTTATTATTTTAGAGTATTTTTCGAACCTTGATATTATCACTATTTACTATTTTATTGACTAAAGCTTAAAGCTGGTTATAATAGCTTTTTTGTGCAACTCAATTAAAACAAAATTTCTTTAATCTTCCAAATATTTCCCTAGTGTTAGCTCACATGTTTCTTCAGCAGCAAAAAAAGAAAAATAAAACTAACGCAATATATTTCATGCCATTTTGACTGCAGTCATAAATGTTGACTTCATTTTTTCTTGTAAGTGCAACTATGCGTATGAGTATCATAGAAAATATTTTCTTTTTACCTCAACTTTTTTCCATGATAAGAATACACACACCCACACAACCAGTCACTCATTTACTTAAATACTCCACTCCTCCTGAAGAACTACTACATTTTTTTCTTAGAGTAGGAGTTATTGTTTTAACATTTTCTCCCCATTTCATCTCTTCTCATCCGTTTTTCACTCACTTTGATTTTATTTCCTTTTTATGCTTAAGTTGGTTCGTGGAATTCAGAAAATCAAATAGTCAAAGTGCTATATTGGACTTAACCGTATCCAAGATACCCTTTATCAAGTAAGCGCTGTTATCGGGCGATTTTTTAAGAATTTTGGATTTGATTTCAAACAAAACAGGAAATCTTAAGAAATGTATTTGGATATTAGATTCTAAAGAAAGTTTTTCTTATACAATTTCATATTCAAAACTGATTTCATGTGAGGCTTTACGATTCGTGCGCTGATTCCAATTTTGCCTTATTACCTCCAACATATACATAAATAGGTCGGTATCTCACTAATAAATTCTTCAATATTATCAAAAAACTAACGAAGTGACAAACTTATAATACCTTTACCGCCCACATTGAAGAGTATGAAAGGAAGATGTTAGAACAAACAGAAACTATGAATCAAATCCTTGAATATACTAAAAAAGTTCCTCTTCATTCTTCAATTTTCTTTACCACAGCTTTTTTCTTTCATTTGTTTATTATTTTTGTTAAAGTGATACAAATAATTTATAAGTTATTATAACTGATAATAAGGTTGTAAGAATTATACGAACAATTGAGGGGAAAAAATTGAAGACAAATAGAGAAATATTCCTTACTCATACAGGAAGGAAGTGCAGTTTTTGTGGCGGATAAAATTAATTGAAAATATTTTGAGTTTTCACAATAATAATTGGAATGAGTGGAAATTTATTTGGATTTTAAAATTTATTAACCCTTATGTGTATACCAAGGTACCCCGGTACCTTTAGCACTTTCATCTTAACTTTTTTAATGGAAACAGATGGTTCACAAGCCTCAAACTTCTTGAGAACTCCTAATTATTGAAATAGTTTAAATTATTATTACTTTTAAGCTAAAAAATTATATTGTATAGGCGCTGTGGTCCAATTTATATCTTATATACGTAACTGTACGGCAAGGTACCCGGGTACCTTCATACATTATATATGAAAAAACTGTAATAAAAAGTAAAATTTTATTGACAGATAACTAAAGCAAAATTAGACAGATTAGTTATAATTTTTTTATATTTATGTAGAAAATAGATTTACACTATTTTCTTTGTTTTATACATAGTTTCGATTTTTTTTTTTAATTTTATTCTTGACCCTGGTTATAAAAGGGCTAGTGACATCCAATTTTAACCAATATTCTAAAATATACATTTTTATCCGTTGTAACAATCATAATTTCAGTTCTGCTTATAAAAACTGCTAATATATAACAATTTACGTGCTTTTTTATAACTTTGGTGAAAAATTATGTTTTTGTCGAAATACTTTGATTTTAAGTCGCAGGTACGACTAAGCCGTTAAAGATATTGCTCTAGTTCTTTCTTTGTGGTAATCTGTAGGGGGTTCTAACTATAACGGGAACTTTTTTTTACTTTTTTCGATTTCGTTTAACAATCTATTTTAAAAAACCAAGAAAGGAGTTTTTAAAACGGTATGAACAAAGTACTTTTTTTCGTCCTGTGCAAAAGTGACATATCGTTAGCCCATTGCATCAAAAATGGGTATATAAATATCCTAAAGCCTTAAAAAAGTAAAACTAGTCAAACTTTTTAAAGTTTTTTTAAAATAATAATTTTTTTATAGCATATGCTCAGGAGAGTCTTCAAGGACATAGGATATTTTATAAAACCTTTGATAATTAGAAAAGTCTTCAACCGATTATAAGGTTATATATCATGTATTTGGATTATTGGAGTCAAATGTAGAAAAATTGGAGGCTACACCTTCCTGTAGTACGAAACTTAATTTACTTAATACAAATTTATGGTATACATATATATTCGCCATGACTTGTATCCTTACAACCGCCACGTTGAATTCACCTTGAGATTTATATATATATATATATATATATATATATATATATATATATATATATATATATATATAATTCCCCGACAACATTCCAATTGGAACAAGGGGTACTTCTCTCAGACAATGAGCTGCATCCGATTCTATTTTTAGACTCATTGAGATTTACTATTTACTATAAATGAACGTGCATTGTAACTCTTAGAGTTATTTTCCGAGATCACTCATTTATTTTCTCCAAAAATGTTTACAATAATTTTTTCATATAGGTACCCGGGTACCTTGCCATTCTCTTAAAGGTGTTTTTTTTGCCATACACATAAGGGTTAAGAAACAAAAAAGAGCTTAGGGGTCGCTTAGGGGATAAAACAGCATAGAAAATTAACCTTTATGTTTACAACCAAAAAAAACAGTTTATAAGGAAATTTGTATAGACTGAACAACAGTTTTGTGTTTATATCAATAAATTAAAGCCCTTGCATCCCATTTCATTGAAAAGAAAGCCATTTGATGAATCGGAATACTTTTATTAGTATTCTTCTCGGAACACTTTTACTAGCTGTCGTCAGACATTCAAATTTCGTCCATGCAATTGACTTATGTTAAACTAATTGACATCCCTTGCATTGTGCATCGATGGGTAATTAACGATTTTTTTGCTATAAGCCGTTTTATAAGATAAGATAAGGACAATAGGCGGAAATATCGCAAGGAATGTGATAAATCAACAGCCGTATTCCAGGTGGTAAACAGAAACCTACAAAACAACTATATAGCAGGTTCTAACATCACTGTTGATGAACACAGTCCGCACCGTGGTAGAACTGGATTCACGCAATATATTCCTTCGATGCTGACAAAATATGGTATAAAGGTATGGTGGGCTTGTGTTTCTCTTACATCTTATCCACTGAGGGGACAGCTAAATACTGAGTTGGTGCCTTCTGCAGAAAGGAAAAAAGCAGGGTGAACAAGTCGTTTAATGCGGAAGAAACAAAAGAAAGAGAAGTAGAATCTTTAGTCTTTGGTTATTGAGAATTAGGCTAAGTAAAACTTCTCAAACTAATGCATTTGCCCTTCGGAGCCGGAGTTAAAAAGTAGGTCCCTTGCAATAAGTCTGAAAATAGAATCGGATGCAGCTCATTGTCTGAGAGAAGTACACCTTGTTCAAATTGGAATGTTGCCGGGGAATTATATATATATATATATATCTATATATATATATTATAAATGTGTTTGTAAGTTTGTTTGTTTATTTGTTTGTTTGAAAGAGGTTGGCTCCTAAACGGTTTGACCGATTTCTATGAAACTTTGAAATTAGATAGAACATTCCCTTAAGGTGGTTTGAGGATATGTTTTTTTTTCAAAACTTGGTCCAGAAAGGGCTCAAATAGGGTAAATAGTGGACCAAATGGTGCAAAATTTTATATTTATCATTGAAATTTGATAAACCATAAAAGTTAGAAACTTCAAACTTAGCAAAAATAAATTCATTACCAATAGCCGTACTTTAGAAAAAAATTAAAAGGATTGGAGCAGGGGATGGCCCCTTCCCCGTTACAAATACAATACCTATAACTGGGTAAATTGATTTTGATGATTTTCGAAATGTAGATAAAGTTATACTAACATTCCTGAAATTTCGACAGAGAGGTATGGTGTGACCGGTGGTTAAGATAGGCTAGGTTTTTTTTGAAATCTCAAGGGGGCGTGACCCCTCCCACATAACTCATAAATTAAAAATTACAAATATAGGTGACTGAGAGACCCGATTTTTCTGAAATTTTGACAGTATGTTAAGGTGTGACGGATGGATAAAATAGGCAAAATTTTTTTTTTAAATCTTAAGTGGGCGTGACCCCTCCCATATAAGTCAAATATTGAAAATGACAAATATGGATGACCGAGCTGCCCGATTTTTCTGAAATTTTCACAGTATGGTAAGGTGTGACCGGTGGTTAAAAAAGGCAAGTTTTTTTTTTAAATTCTCAAGTGGGCGTGACCCCTCCCATATATTTAAGTTAAATATTAAAAATGACAAATATAGATGACCGACCGGACTGATTTTTCTGAAATTTTAATAGTATGTCAAGGTGTGAACGGTGGTTAAAATAGGCAAGGTTCTTTTTTGAAATCTTAAGTGGGCGTGACCCCTCCCATATAAGACAAATATTGAAAATGACAAATATGGATGACCGAGCTGAAATTCAGACAATATGGTATGGTGTGACCAGTGGATAAAATGGACAAGGTCTTTTTCTCAAATCTCAAGTGGGCGTGACCCCTCCCATATAACCCATATATTAGAAATGACAAATATAGATGACCGGCCGGACCGATTTTTCTGAAATTTTGATAGTATGTTAAGGTGTGACCGGGGTTAAAATAGGCAAGGTTCTTTTTTGAAATCTTAAGTGGGCGTGACCCCTCCCATATAAGTAAAATATTGAAAATGACAAATATGGATGACCGAGATGCCCGATTTTTCTGAAATTTTCACAGTATGGTAAAGTGCGACCGGTGGTTAAAATAGGAAAGGTTTGTTTGTCAAATATTAAAAATTACAAATATGGACTACCCTGCAAACCGATTTTTCCGAAATTACTACAGTATGGTAAGGTGTGACCGGTGGTTAAAATATTCAAGGTCTTTTTCTCAAATCTCAAGTGGGCGTGAAATTTTGACAGTATATTAAGGTGTGACCAGTGGGTAAACTAGGCCAGGTTGTATTTTTTTAATCTAAGGTGGGCGTGACCCCTCCAATATAAGTCAAATATAAAAATTACAAATATATCGCTTTTTGAATTCGCTTTTTGAATTTTTTGAAAATGGACCAAGGAGGACCTGGGAATCGAAAAATGGGGATAAAATTCCCGTTTTCTTTAAAATTGCATCACTTTAGAACGACTGGACCAATCAGGACATTTTTTTTTTTGTTTTCTTTAGTCCAAGTTAGAATTCCACATAAAAAAAAATTTACAATGTCCACTTTTACACCCTCTTTTTCATTTATCTAAAATCGGAAAACGGCTGCACGGATTGGAAATATGATTATTGTTTGATAATAGCTTGACTGACGATTGTTTGAATATTTTTCATGATTATTTGATGGTTGTTTGACGATTGTTTGACAGTTGTTTAATGATTGATTGACTGATGACTGTTTGAAGATTTGTAAAAATTGTTTGATAATTGTTTCACGATTAACTGGCGATTTTATGACTGTAGTTTGATGATTTTTTGTCGATTGTTTGATAGTTGATTGATGATCGACTGACTACTGTTCAATGATTTTTTATGATTGTTCGATAATTGTTTCACGATTAACTGATTAATAATTAATTGATTACCGTTTGACGATATTTGATAATCTATAAATATAAAAAAAATATTCGCGTCTGTGTTGTATGTGGTTTGACATTTATGGGCCCATTGCAAGCAAACATTAATTTGCAGTACTGCCAATCACTAAAGTCAATTAAATACATATACAAATATATTCATAAGGGATTCGGGTAAAAAATTAATAAAAAAATTTTCATAATGTTAATTTTTAAAGAAATAGTTAACACAGCAATAAGTAAAAATCTTTTACTATTAACCCGGGCAACGCCGGGTACAAACAGCTAGTATATATATATATATATATATATATTAGGTTGGGTCGTTCTTAGTCTATTGTCTCTGATCGCCATTATGGCCAAATTATGTGAAACGGACATGTGGAAAATATTATTGATTTATTTTTAGGATACGAGCCCGCAAAACTTTTGAGTCCATTTGTATGGGGAAAAATTAGAGTATTTGCAGTTTTTGCTAAATTTCATTCATTTAAGATTTATTTGTGAAAGAAAAGACAATGAAATCTAAAAGTGCAGCTTTCCTCGAAGTCATAAAAATTTGAAATCCATAAAACAGTTTTGGAGTTATTGCGATTTCTTCCCTAAAATTCGTGTCCTTGACAATACGCCTAAGGATAAACCGCAAAAATTACTTGGGACAAGAACTGGCAAAGTAAGAGATGATTTATCATTTCAAGACTTGTAAGTACTAAATAGTTAAATTTGTTAAAATATAAAAATATTAACTTAGTTTTTTTCCATATTCGAAAATTGGTAATTTTTCTCACTTGAGCTTGAAAGCTCAATTTTTAATTTTTTGAAAATTTCGTTAATCAAATATTACAAATTTGAATTTTTCTAATCGGTGTGTTAGAATAGATAAATAAGACAATAAAACTCAAAAAATTGAGGTCGATATGTTAAACCAATTCCCCGTACCTTGTGTTCGAATTCGGCGAATTTCACAAAAAAGCAATCTTTTTATCATAATTTGAGTAAATGCTTCATAAATTTTATTTATGTATAATTTTAGCAATGTTTATATGGAATAAAATTACCCATACTATGGAAAATATAAACCGATTTTCTTCTTAAAAATTTGGTAGACTTAACCCTTTTTTTCCGGGGTCAAAGTGGAAAAATTAGATTTTTTTTTGTATTTCGTTAATTTTTTAAATACGTAATATTAATTATTTATTAGAGAATTTTAACAAATATACATAAAAGTAATTATTTTACATTAAGATTAAGTTTTCTTTATTTATTTAACCCTTAATAGACATGGGGGCAAAAATGACCCAACATTTTTGTTGGCACTTTGTTTAGCTAATTTTGATGAATATCTTTTACTTTATTTTAAAATTTGTTTAATTAATAATAATTTGTACACTTAATTATGTACTGTTATTACAGGGAAACTTAAATTAACACTCTGTTAAGCGTGTAGCAAAAATTTGGCTATGTGTATTACATATTGGCCTTTGGCAACCATCATACACTTTACGATTTGATTTTAGAACAATAGCCATACAAAGGTAACACTGTCAAAGCTGTTATATCTTCTGAATTCTTCTAGTTAATAAGGCATTTACATTACCCCGAAATCTAGTACTTACGAGATTTTGTGGAAAATCTAGTTGATTTTGACCAGATTTCCCATACAAAAACAAGTAAGAAAAGCTATAGTCGGACAAGCCCGACTATATAATACCCTTCACTACTAAGGCCAAATATGGATCTACAATTCAACCAGTTTTTCTTAAGTTTTAGAGACATATTTGAGCTAGGGTCAATTGTGAACCGATTGTTACCAAATTTTGATTATTGGTTTATATTTACAAAATTTTATCTGTGCAAAGTTTAAGTAATCAAATGCATTTATCTTTAGAGTTGTTAAGGTTTTTATGCTTTTATGTGTATATAAACGTCATTTGAGAATGTGACTTGTATGGGAAGTATGGTCAAATATCCGCCGATTTCTACAAAATTAGGAACACTGATCAAGGTTATGATAAACAATATTTGTGCTGAATATTATTAAAATACAATTAAATTCGTGGCTATAAAGGACCAAAAACTCTATTCTGGGAAGGCATCCCGGTACCCGAAATAGCAATCTGGTTATGCCCAAAAAGTATAGGGATTGTCCTTGGATCTGTGCTAAATTTCATCAAATTATCTTTATAGTTACGACCTGTAGAGTGATAACAAGCTTACATGGATAACCGGCCAGCCAGCCAGCCGGACGGACATCGTTAAAACAACTCAGGGAGTGATTCTAAGTTACAAACATCAGCACAAACACTTTCCACCTATGGTGGTGAAGGGTATAATAAATCTAGTTATGAAATAGATTTTGGCAAAATCTACTTGAAGTCTAGTAGTACTTAATAATGCAGCCATGTTTTTCTTCTAAAAAGTACTAACAAATACTTCGCTGTAAATCAAAATGACATTTAAATTGAAAATAAATCAAAGCTAAAGAAAAAGTGAGGCAAAATTAATAAAATAAATCCATTTTGAATTAAATTTTAATCAAAAATGGAAAAAATAAATGAGGAAGGAAAATAAATAACAGTTTGAAATATTTTGGTTTCGTTTCATGAAAATAAAATCTAGCAAACATCAAAAAATGTAATGTAAACGACCTAGATTTTGTTTGTGATTTAAAATCGAATTTACTAGATTAAAGAGTAGTGTAAATTCCCTATAAAGTTTTATGTTAATTCAATTTTCCGTAAAGAACTCTTCAAATTATCCTCTGCAGTTTGTCTAAATATACTTCTCGGAGTATATTAATAGTAGCAGAGAAATAAGTATTCATGGGTACCTGAGTACCCTTATCAAGAGCCTACGTATAAAAATGTTATCAGTACGGTTAGGGTTAAAAATGACAATTTTGCTCCATATTCTTAGGCATGTCATCAAGGACACGGAATTGGGGTGAAATGGAATTTTTTTTATTTATTTATTTATTTATTTGTTTAGCGCACACAACAAGATAAAAATCTTATATTTATAGTGTGCGATTCAAGTTGATACTATTATAATAGTTTATACAAGAGTAAAAATAATAATAATAAAATATATAAAATAATTTAATGAATCATTAAAACAAAAAAAAATATTAATTAGATAATCAATTAAAATTAAATACAATTTATATAAAAAAAAAAAAACGTAATTAATTAACGATTAAAAGAGAAAAAAAAAATATATATTTAATAATCACATATAAGTAACAATATCAATGTTAGTTTTGATTTGTTTGTAAAAGCTTTTTAAATTGGTTATTGTTGTTGTTTGTTTGAAGGGAATGGGGAAGCGAGTTCCAAAGACGAATAGAATATATGAAAAACTGATGTTCAGAGACAAGACTTCGATGTCTTGGAGGGATTAGCTTATTACCTCTGTTCGATCTAGCAAAAATTAAACGATTATAAAGGTACGATGGCTCCTTTGTGTATATGATTTTATGCAGCAATATTAATGCCTTCGATTCCATTAAATTATGTAAAGACATTCCGTATAATTTGTTTAGAAAAGATGAAATATGATCAAATCTGCGTAAACCATAGACATATCTAATTATGTTGTTAAATGTTTTACGAAGTACATTTTTACTTGCTGCATCACAGCTAGTGAAAAGTTCACTGCCATATAGCAACCGTGGCATCAAATAAGTCTTGGCTATTAAAATTCTGACATTCAGTGGTGTAAAATATTGTGTAGACCATAGACTACGTAACATTAGATAAATATTTCCAGCAGCTTTTCTTATGTGGTTGGACCATTCTAAATTGTTGTTGAAGATAACACCCAAATTTTTTGCTGATGACACATATTCGATTTTGTGGTTATTTAGTATTACGTCCGAATTCAAGTTATATCTGGTACTTTTTTTGTGAATAATCATGCATTTCGATTTGTGTGGATTTATTAAAAGTTTATTAGCGGTAGCCCATCTGTACACGCTATCTAGATCAAAATTGACTTTCCCGATATTTTCCTCAATACATTCAATCGAACTATCCATATAAATTTGAACGTCGTCGGCATATAAATGTACCTTTGAGTACTTCAGAAATTGTGGCAGGTCATTTATGTACATTAAAAATAAAAGTGGCCCCAAAACTGAACCCTGTGGAACTCCTTTTGTAACAGGTATTGCAGCCGAATAATCACCATTTAGGAATACTCTTTGTTGTCTGTTAGCCAAATAGGATTTAAGTAAGCTGTTTGATGACGTGGAAAAAGAAAACAATTTTTGCAGTTTAAGAATTAATATAGAATGATCTACAGAGTCAAAAGCTTTAGAGTGGTCCAGAAGCACTAGAATATTTATTTTCCTAATATCAATGTCTGCTCTGATATCCTCACTCAAGTTTATCAATGCTGTAACGCAGCTGTGTTTCTGTCGGAAGCCCGATTGGAGAGGCGATAGTAATTTGAGGTTTTGAAGATGTTCTGTAACTTGTTGGTGCATAAGCTTTTCCATGACTTTAGACAGGTAGGGCAGAATTGCTATTGGTCTAAATTCGGAGTTTTGTTTTGGAATTGGAATTATTTTACTTTTTTTCCAATTATTTGGGTACACACTCGTGGTAAAAATGATGTTAAAAATATGTGTCAAAAATGGTAAAAGTTTGGGTAAAAGAATTTTAATGAAACGTGGGTCCATATTATCACAACCAATAGAATTAGATTTAACAGTTTTGAAACATGAAAATACTTCTGTATTGTCAACACAGCGAAAATTAAATTGTCTTACATTGATATCTTGCATAGTGTTTAGATAATCAATAGTGAAAGATTCATTGTTGGCGGAAGGTATAGACGTAAATTGTTCATTGTATTCATCAGCGGTAAGGCTGTGTTGAGTATTCGCTTCTTTGTTTCCAGCTCCAATACTTTGAATAGTTTGCCATTTCTTTTTGTTGCTTATCGCATTTTGAAAATGTTCAGCATAAAAACGTGCTTTTGCTCTTCTTATTTCACGATTTACTTCCCTTTTAATTCTGCGGTATTCATCATGTAATAGTGGAATTTTAAAACGCTTCCATCGGGAGTATGCGATATCTCTACTCTTCATGAGATTGCTAATAGATAGGGAAAACCATGGTCGAGTATTCTGCTTTAAAAGTTTAGTTTTTACTGGTATGAACGTATCGTACAGATAGGAAATGTTATTTTCCAAAAAAGACAGTTGATCATTAATCGATGGCATGTAAAATATGGAGCTCCAATTTATGTTAGAGAAGTGTTCATCTAACAGTTGGTAGTCAATATGTTTAAAATCACGATAAGTATAGGTTTGGTTAAAACTGTTTAAATTGAAATCATATGTAGTGAAAATAATCATGCTTCGAGAAACATGCGGCAGGAAGTTGGTCATACAGTAACACCTTAGATGAATTACAGACAAGAAATAAATCAAGTAGGGTGCTTGAGGATGAAGTAAAATGAGTTGGTACAGAACAATTAATAGGTTTAATACCAAAAGACAACAAATCATCAATAAAAGTCGTTTCAGTTAAAAGATTGGAGTTGAAGTCACCGGAAATAGCTTCAAAACTAATAAATTAATTTTTGAATTTTTACTTTAGACTGTGTTATATTTTCTTTAAATTTACCTAAAACGAAAAATACCCAAAAAAAAACCTAACTCTGATTTTTTCGGAATACCTTTGTATCTTGTAGTGAAATTATAGAAATATATTAAGAAAATTAATTAATGAATTTTGGAAGAATAAATTTGGATTTCCTCAGATTTCTACAATCCCTTCAAAAATTACATTTGTTCATTAAAGAGTTTTATATTTAGGTCAAATTTTTTGTATTATTTTATATTTATGAATCAGTTTCCCTCAAAATATTTTCAAGTTAAAGTTTTTTATTTTTATTTTTTATTCCTAAATATTTTTCATCTTTATCAAGTTTAAGCCCCAAATAAATATAAATGGAAATCACTGATATTGTATTTATCTTATGAACTTTAAACAATATTTGATGTCATAAAAATCTTTATGAAAAGAAGACTTTACACCCTCTGGTATAGCTTTTAACAAAATCACAGGTAACTCATAAGTTCACCGATAAAAACATATAAAAAATAAAAGCAAATATATTCTGTTTATTGAAGCTGATGCACTTTACTTTTCATTTTTATTTATTTTCTTTCTAATATTTATAAATGAAATGTAAATATTCTCTATTTATTAAAAAAAAGGATTTTTCTAAATAAAAAGTTGCGTTTCAAATATATACATTTTCTTAAATGATGGGTTATTTTGTCTATAAATATTTTTTCATAAAATACCACAAATATTTTGAATGTTAGCAAAATATATTCATGGAAGATATTAAGTTTCAATCAGGGACCGTAACTGTTATAACTTTTATCGTAAAATTCAGAAAATAAAAGTTATTTTTTGACTTTTATTTTTTCGAGCAGAAATAAAAGTTATTTTTTTGACTTTTATTTTTTCGATAAAAAATAACAGTTATTTTTGACTTTTATTTTTTCAAACAAAAATAAATGTTATTTTTAACTTTTACTTTTTCGAGAAAAATATTTCGAGCATGAATAAAAGTTATTTTTGGACTTTTATTTTTTCGAGCAGAAATAAAAGTTATTTTTTGACTTTTATTTTTTCGAGCAGAAATAAAAGTTATTTTTGTTTGAATTCATTATAAATCTATTGAAAATTTTTGTCAAACAAAGATAACTTTTCAGTGAAAATAATTTGAATATGCTCAAAAATTAATGAAGTTGAGTTTCGCAATCATAATTAGGGTTGAAAACACAAAAATAACTTTTATTTCTGCTCGAAAAAATAAAAGTCAAAAAATAACTTTTATTCATGATCGAAATAATAAAAGTTAAAAATAACTGTTATTTTTGCTCAAAAAAATAAAAGTTTAAAAATAACTTTTATTTTTGCTCGAAAAAATAAAAGTTAAAAATAAATGTTATTTTTGCTCAAAAAAATAAAAAAATAACTGTTATTTTTTATTAAAAAAATAAAAATCGCATTTTATTAAAATTTAATCCAAGACTATCAAAATGGTATACTTAGTTTTATTCTCCGACATTTCTTTGCGGTTGCTTTTTTTAATCAAAAATTCAAAAATAACAGTTATTTTCAGTCCCTGGTTTCAATCACTGATTTGTATATATTTACTGTACATTAGGACGTCTAGAAAAAAAAAGTTCGCCGTACAACAACGAATATAAAGTATTGGTTTGAGACAGTTTCGAAAAATATTTTTCATTATATCTTCGGCATTTACAGCCGGATCTTAACATTTATGTTTTTGTCTCGAGGAGGCCAACATTTTTTTTGCTTTAATAGTCATTGGTCTCAGAAATCCGGTTCTAGCATTTATCCATCATACCTCAGTTCCTACCACCCTAATGTACCTCCCTAATATCAGAAAATTAATGCTCTTAAAAAATAGTTAAACTTTTACTCAGGAAGTTTTTTTGATAACTCCGACCGAACTATTAAAAACAAGGAATTTTTGTTTTTGCCGCATATTGGGGTCGCAAAAATACATTTTTTGTTATATCTTCGCCAGTTGGATCTTTAAGTGTTATATATCGATGTTTTTGTCTAAAGAAGGCCAATATTTTGCATTAATAGTCATTGACCTCAAGTACCCTTTTTTAGTACTACCCCATGATATCTCAACTCATACATTAAGAATAAAAAAATTAATATAAAATTAAAAACTTTTAGTTAGTCATGTCTTGTCCAAGTTTGCTATATTTTTGACAAGTCCCGAATTTAGAACAACTGTGGGCCATGCGTTGCTAATCGGTGACAGATTAGTGTACTACATGAACAAAATTCGTGTACTACATGAACGAAATTGTGGGCCGAACATTTGACGAATGCCTACCGTTGCTTCATTTCTGGCTGATAGAATCTTTGTATAACCATCTGAACGTACTAGCGGATCTTGGTCTGTTATCACCGACAATAAAATATTAGCAAGGTGGAAAAAGTAGGCGTTATTTTCTTAATAAAGGCTCAAAAAATGTATGTATATTCTAAGACGAAATATGAAATTCTAAGACGATTGAACGATATCTGGAAAATTTTGATATTGAAATTAGGAAAAATCGTCTTAAATTTCACCATAGCTCCCGAATAACTCGTCTAGGCTACTCGCTTATTTACTAATAAATGATAAATTATAAAAGATATGATGATAAAATTTGGTATATAGAAGTTTTACATACAGTACTAGACAGCACACGATTACATTTCATTGTAATCGTTTCACATTTAACCATAGCTTGCATACAAGATACTTACGAAAACAGGTTAAATTCCACCCAAAATACACTTAAATGCCAACAAACGATAAACTATAATAGTTATGTCGACTTAATTTAGCAAGTCAATGGCAGCCGTTCTGCAAAATTTTGTCACAATCGGTCATCATTTCATCATAGCTCCCATATAAAAAACTTACAGAAACACAAAAATACAAAAAGAAAAGGAGGTTTATGTCCTTCTGCCTTTCAGATAAAAGCGCGACAGCTCCTTAACTACACAAGCTAGAGAGACAAAATTTTACAAAAGTATTTTTGATAAGAAAAGTTGTGTACTAAAAATGGCCGAAATCGGTTCACATTTGCTTAGAGCTCCCATAGAGAAGTTTTATGCAACTATTGGTCAGTATATCAAGTTTTATAGGAATCGGTCCATATTTGACTATAGCTTTCATATAAAAAACCCACCTGGAAACCAAAAAATATTTAGCAAAGACCAGTTAAAAGCTTTTAGATTAGAATTCATGACAGCTATGGCCACTAAATTTTGCAAAAATAAACTCTATATAAATACCAGCCAGTGTGTGAAATTTTGTTACAATCGGTCAACATTTGGCTATAATTCTTATAAACATATATATAACATCCCCTTTTTATACCCACCATCAAAAAGAATGGGGGGTATATTGAGATTGTCATTCCGTTTGTAATTTCCTTAATATTGGCTCAAAAATCAAAAACGATATATATTCTGACTCCTTATGAAATTCTAAGACGATTGAGCGATGTCCGTCTGTCTGTCCGTCTGTCTGTCTGTTGAAATCACGATAACGTCTAAACGAAAAGAGCTAGCTAACTGAAACTTAGCAAAAACATTCTTCATCTATGAGAAAATTTTGGTATTGAAATCGGGCGAAATCGGTTCACATTTAACCATAGCTCCCGTATAACCTCGTCTAGGCTAATCGCTTATTTGCTAATAAATGACAAATTATAACAGTTTTGATGGCAAAATTTATTATTTAGCAGTTTTACATAAGCACTAGGCAGCAAATAAAATTTCATTGAAATCGGTTCACATTTAGCCATAGCTCCCATACAAAAAACTTACGAAAACCGCCTAAATTTCACCTAAAATACACTTAAATGCCAATAAATCTAAAAGTATGACAGATATAACCACTAAATTTGGCACAAGTGTGCAAAATTTTGTCGGAATCGGTTACCATTTGACCATAGTTCCCATATAAAAAACTTATGGAAACACAAAAATTCAAAAAGAATAGGGGATTTATGTCCGTCTGTCCGTCAGATAAAATCGTGATAGCTCCTTAACTACAAGAGCTAGTAAGACTAAATAAAGCACAAGGAAGTCTTATGTCAATGCCAGCCAGTGTGCAAAATTTTGTCGCAATCGGTCACCATTTGACCATAGCTCCCATATAAAAAACTTATGGAAACACAAAAATACATAAAGAAAAGGTTGTTTATGTCCGTCTCTCCGTCAGATAAAAGCACGATAGCGCCTTAACGAAAAGAGCTAGAGGGACAAAATTTTACAAAAGTATTTTGGATATCTTGAAAAAGATGTGTGTTGAAAATGGACAAAATCGGTTCAAATTTAGTTAGAGCTCCCATATAACCCCGCCCCGGGAAACACATTATTGCTGGTAAATTGAATACAATTGTAATAGCTATGACGATTAAATTTAAAATAGGGAAGTTTTATGCAATTTTTGATCAGTTTATCAAATTTTATCCATATTTGACTTTAGCTTTCATATAAAAAACACTTACGGAAACCAAAAATTTTAGCAAAAGCCAGTTAAAAGCTATTAAATTAGAAACTATGACAGCTATAGCCACTAAATTTTGCAAGAATATGCTCTATATATATATACCAGCCAGTGTGTAAAATTTTGTTACAATCGGTCAACATTTGGCTATAATTCTTATATATATAACATCCCCTTTTTGTATCTACAGGGTGGCCCAGAAAGATCGAAGTGGTGTGAATTGCTTTTTATTTAAGAGATATTTTTTTAATTTTTTTTTTAATACATTAAATTTATGGGGAATATTTTTGGATTAGTTATTAAAAATGATATCCCGCAAGTGGTGGCCATATTCTGCTTCGCACAAATGTGCTCTTTCCAACACATTTTCCATGACCTTTCGCAAAACTTCCGGTGGTATGTTGTTAATTTCTTCTCGAATATTGGTTTTTAACTCCTCAGTAGTCCTAGGCTTATAAATAGCCCCAAAGAAAACAGTCTGGAGCGGTTAAATCCGGGGACCGCGGAGGCCAATTAAAATTGCTGTTACGAGAAATTATTCTTTCACCAAAGATGTCGCGTAAAAGAGTCATTGTGGCCCTCGCAGTGTGCGCTGTGGCTCCATCCTGTTGGAACCATATTTGCGGATGGTTTTCCATGGCTGGCCTTACAAAATTTTGCAACATGGCCCGATATCGATCACCATTGACGGAAATGGCGACACCTTGTTTATTTTCAAAAAAAAAATGGGCCAATGATCCTTTCTGAAGAAACACCGCACCAAACGGTACACTTAACTGGGTGCAATTGTCGTTGATGAAGTACTCTCTGGTTTTCCGTAGCCCATATCCTACAGTTTTGCTTGTTAACGAACCCATTTAATTGAAAATGGGCTTCGTCACTCATTATTAAGTTATGAATAAAATTTGGATTCTCTTGTGCTTTTTGCTGGAAATAAATTGCATAGTCAAGTCGTTGCTGGTAATCTGTTGGTTTCAATTCTTGGACAAGTTGAATTTTGTATGGAAACAATCCTATGGTGTGCAAAATTCGCTGCAGCGACGTTCTTGAGAGGCCCAGTTGTGACGAACGTCTCCTGGTTGATGTTTCTGGATCCTCCCGAATACTCTCCTGTACCACTTGAATATTGTCAGCCGTGTGGACAGTTCGGTGTCTGCTGGGACCAGGAAGGTTCCTTACTGCTCCTTGTTCTCGAAAATTTCCAACCAGACGGTTTATTGTTGACTGAGAGGGTGCAACCCGCACATTAAATTGACGACGGTATGCACGCTGAGTCAACACAATGGACCGTTGATTTGAAAAGTAAATTTCAACAATTTGGGCACGTTGTTCAATTGTGTATTGCTCCATTATAAATTATCCAAGTCTTCTTTACAAAATACTGAAAAGAAAAGAAAAAAAAAATTATAATAAAAAAGTTATAAGGAATTCACACCACTTCGGTCTTTCTGGGCCACCCTGTACAATCAAAAAAATTTAGAGGTACATTTATTATATTAAGATTGCACCTATGAAATTATATAGGCATCAATCAATGTTCAGCCCAGACTTTATATATGATGAATGCATTAGGAACTCATAACGAAATATATGGACCTGTCGTATTACTATTAAAGTGTTTAGCCTAACTACATATTAATCACAACGAAAAGTATTTAACAGCTTATTAATGTAAAACTATACCCGGTTATAAGACCGAATTTTGATCAAAGTAAATACTGGGGAAACAACTAAAATATTTTTAAAAGTTGAACTATAAAGCTACGGCATTAGCTTAGCGATTTTTTCAGTTTTGGTCCAGATTTTGAATTAGCTGCACCCTGTTTCTGAATTTAACACAACTTTATGGTGGGTATATAAGATTCGGCACAGCCGAATATAACACTCTTACTTGTTATATCTACAATCAAAAAGATTCGGAGGTACCAGCAGCATATTAAGATTATGTATATGGTAGATGCATTAGGAACTCCTAACAAAATGGAACAGTCGTATTACTACCAACTTGTTTATCCTTACTAAATATTAAGTTAAATGAAAAGTATTTAACAAATTATTAATGTAAAACCATACCCTGTTACGATAACGAATTTTGTTCAAAGTAAATAAATACTAGGGAAACCTTTTACATACTTTTGAATGTTGAACTATAAAGCTACTGCAACCGAAGTTATTCCAAATATTTTACCAACAATACCAACTAGCGTAACAACTTTTTACAATTTGGTCCACGTTTTGAATTTGCTGCACCCTCGTAGATATATGAGAGATATTTCTAAATTTAACACAACTTGATGGTGGGTATATAAGATTCGGCACAGCCGAACATAACACTCTTGATTGTTTAAAAGTATTCTTGATATTTTACTATTTATAAAAAAATAAATTCTTGTTCTGTATTTTGGTAAAAAAAATATGGTCACCGTAGTTATACATAAAGATGTCAGGCAAATTTTAAATCATTCATGTCATAAAAATACATATTTTTTTTAAATATGACACAAGTTTTGACCTGCAAATATCTATTATAAAAGAAAAGTATTTATTACTTTTAAATAAATGAAATGAGACAAAGAACAAGAAGAAAAAAACTAACCATAAAAACCGCATAAAAACCTGTGGCAGATAAAAATAAATAAATGAAAAATAACATATTTTTCATACATTCATAGTAACTGCCATTAACAAGCAGATAGACAGATGGAAGGACGGACAACATTGCACTCATATAAATTGTAGTTCCTTCCTCCTCAACTTCTGCAACAAAAATATTTTTGAAGCAACTGCAACAAAATTATCATTAAATGTAACCTAAACATTTTAAATGCATTTGAATGTTACTCGTAGATATTTATTTTTATATTATTTTTCCACTCTATTTTATTTTTTTTTGTGTGACTAGAAAAAAATTTTAATTTTGAAAAGAATTTATTATTTGTTTTCTTAAAAGAAAACAAGGTCGGTCTTTATTTTCCAAAGTATTTAGTTCATTTTAATGCATTTCATAGTTTGGTTACATTCAGATGTTGCTGTTTGTTTTAATAAGATGACATAAAATTTTACAAGGCAGAATCACATATTCGGCTCTAAATAAACCCTACCATAAATATATAAAAACCTTTAATATAAATAGTAAAAAGATTTTGTCCAACATTTTTCTTATTACTCCATAAATTTATATTAAATTCCATTTAATTAAAATTTTTTTCGGTAATTTTACAAACGAAATGACGAACATATTATGCCCTTATCGACTACATTGAATAGATTATAAATGGAAAATACTATATAATTCCCCGACAACAGAGGGTACTTCTCTGAGACAATTAACTGCATCCCATTCTATTTTTAGACCCATTGAAAGGGACCTACGTTTTAAAGCCGCCTCCGAACGGCAAATGCATTAGTTGGAGAAGTTTTTCATAGCCTTATACTCAATAACCAGTGGCTAGCTGAGTTATGAGGTGAACCGGTTTTTTTTCCGAGGATGATCTTGGAACCTTAGGTATGCTAGGCGGATGACTAACCTGCTATACCACGGCGGCTCATAATCTCACCATCAAGTTGTGTTAAATTTATTAACAAATCTCATATACAGTGGTCGGCATATTTATTTTGACATATTATTTGTTTTTCTTCTTTTTTAGTTTTGGTCCATTGCAATTAAAAATAGGTTAAATTGCAACATATATTGTTATTTATTAGAACACACACACATTTTTAACGTTTTTGTAATATTTTTTTTTTTTTTTTTAATTGAAACTAAAAAGTCGAAGATTCAGTATAAGGCATAAGTATTTTGACATGTTTTTGCATTGCATATCAACAAATTGGGAACTTCAAGGTCAACAAAAATTAAGAATAATTGAAGCATAGCCGCGAATAACGTTGTAAGCGACAAAATTGAAATTGTTCACAATTCGTAAAAAACGTTTTTAAAGTAGCAGGCAATATATATATAATTTGTTTTTCTAATTGTATTTTGATAGCGATAAGGTGCATAATTTTAGCTGATTTGGTGATTGAGCAATGTAAAAGAGTCAAGTTAACTGTAATCTGCAAAAAAACAGGTTTTGTAAAAATCGGCTTTTAAAACGTTATTCGCGGCTATGCTTCAATTATTTGGATTAATATAAAATGTATCCATCTTTAGTATTTTATACTTTTTGGAGGCGATTTGGAACAGAATTTTTCAAAGGTTGAAAAACTTGATAGAAATCTATTTCCAAGCTTTTGTAAAAAATTACAAAAAAATTAAAAATGTGAAAAGTGTTTGTGTTATAATAAATAACAACATTTGTTGCAATTTTAACTGTTTTTACTTATTTTTTTAATAACATTGCACCAGAAGTAATAAAACAAGAAAAATAAATGCTATGTTAAAATAAATATGCCCACCACTGTATCTACGAGGGTGCAGCTATTTTAAAATGTGGGCAAAATTCGAAAACAATTATTACGCTAGTTGGTGTTGTTGTTCTTAATTCGGCTGCAGAATATTTATAGTTCAACATTTAAAAATATCAAGTGGTTTTCCTAGTATTTATTTTGCACAAAATTTGGTCTCCAAACCGTGTATAGTTTTACATTATCAGCTGCTAAAAACTTTGCATTGAGCTTAATATGTTAATGGTTAGATCAAACACGTTGAAAGTAATACAACAGGTCCATATATTTTGTGAGAACTTCCTTATGCATCTAACGTATATAAATTCTGGATTTAACATATATTAATAGCTATTTAACTTCTTAGGTACAATCTTTATATACTGAATGTACCTCCAAATCTTTTAATTGTAGATAAACAGAAAAGAGTGTCATATTCGGCTGTGCCGAAACTTTTATACCCATCATCAAGTTGTGTTGAATTTAGAAACATATCTCATATATCTACGAGGGTGCAGCAAATTCAAAACGTGGACCAAATTGGAAAAAAGTTGTTACGCTAAATAGTTGGTATTGTTGGTAAAATACTTGGAATAACTTCGGTTGCAGTAGCAACCGAAAAGAGTGTAAGTGGTTTCCCTACTATTTATTTACTTTGAAAAAAATTCGTTATCGTAACCGGGTATGGTTTTACATTAATAAGTTGTTAAATACTTTTCATTTAGCTTAATATTTAGTTAGGATAAATAAGTTGATAGTAATACGACAGGAACCGCCGTGGTATAGCAGGTTAGTCATCCGCCTAGCATACCAGAGGCCCAAGTTCGATCCCTGGCCAGACCCACTTGAAAAAATAAATTTTCAAAAAAGCGGCGGTTCACCTCATAACTCAGCTAGCCACTGGTTATTGAGTATTAGGCTATGAAAAACTTCTCTAACTAATGCATTTGCCGTTCGGAGCCGGCGTTAAAACGTAGGTCCCTTTCAATGAGTCTAAAAATAGAATCGGATGCAGCTTATTGTCTGAGAGAAGTACCCCTTGTTCCAATTGGAATGTTGTCGGGGAATTATATATATATATATAGTAATACGACAGGTCCATGCATTTTGCTAGGAGTTCCTAATGCATCTACCATATATATATAATCTTAATATGCTGCTTGTACCATAGAATATTTTTGATTGTAGATATAAAAAAGGGCATGTAATACATATATAAAAATTTTAGCCAAATGTTGACCGATTGTAACAAAATTCCATACACTGGATGGTATTTATAGCTTATTTTTGCAAAATTTAGTGGCAATAGCTGCCACAGTTTCTAATTTAATAGCATTTAACTGGTCCTTGCTAAATAATTTTTGGTTTCCGGGAGTGTTTTTTATATGAAAGCTATAGTCAAATATGGACCGATTCCTATTTTCCTATTTGATATACTGACCAATAGTTGCATAAAACTCCTTTATTCTAAATTTAGTCGTCATAGCTATTACAATTGTACTCAATTTATCAGCATTCATGTGTTTCACCGATTTCGCCCATTTTCAGTATTTGTATTTCCGTAAGTTTTTTATATGGGAGCTATGGTCAAATTGTGACCGATTGTGACAAAATTTTGCACAGTGGCTGGCATTCACATAAGACTTCCTTGTGCTAAATTTAGTGGTCAAAGCTATTACAGTTTATTATCTATTGGAATTTAAGTAAATTTCAGGTGGAATTTATGCTGTTTCCGTAAGTTTTTTATATGGGAGCTATGGTTAAATGTGAACCGATTTCGATGAAATTTTATATGCTTCCTAGTGCTTATGTAAAATTTCTAGATACCAAATTTTGTCATCATAGTTGTTATAATGTGTCATTTATTAGCAAATAAGCGATTAGCTTAGAACAGGTTATACGGGAGCTATGGTCAAATGTTAGCCGATTTTGCCTAATTTCAATACCAAAATTTTGTCATAGATGAAAAATGATTCTACTAAGTTTCAGTGTGCTAGCTCCTTTCGTTTAGGCGTTATCGTGATTTCAACAGACAGACAGACGAACAGACTAACGGACATCGCTCAGTCGTCTTAGAATTTCATAAGGATTAAGAATATATATCGTTTTTGATTTTTGAGCCAATATTAAGGAAATTACAAACGGAATGACAATCTCAATATACCCCTCATTCTTTTTGATGGTGGGTATAAAAAGGGGATGTTATATAAATAAGAATTATAGACAAACGTTGAACGATTGTAACAAAATTCTACGCACTGGCTGGTATTTATATAGAGTTTATTCTTTAAAAATTTAGTGGACATAGCTGTCAAAGTTTCTAATTTAATAGCTTTTAGCTGGCCTTTGATACATTTTCTGTTTGATTTCCGGGAGTGTTTTTTATATGAAAGCTATAGTTAAATATGGACCGATTCCTATAAAATTTTATATACTGTCCAATAGTTGCATAAAACTTCTCTATTCTAAATTTAGTCGCCATAGCTATTACAATTGTAATCAATTTATTAATGTGTTTCCCGGATCTGGGTTATATGGAAGCTCTAACCAAATGTGAACCGAAAATACTAATATCGAAAATACTTTTGTAAAATTTTATTCTACTAAGTCTTTTCGTTAAGGCGCTATCGGGCTTTTATTTGACGGACAGACGGACATAAACCCCTTTTTCTTTTTGTATTTTTGTGTTTCCTTAAGTTTTTATAAGAGCTATGGTCAAATGGTGACCGATTATGACAAAATTTTGCACACTGGTTGGCATTGACATAAGACTTCCTTGTGCTAAAGTGGTTATATCTGTTATAGTTTTAGATTTATTGGTATTTAAGTATATTTTAGGTGGAATTTGGTCTGTTTCCGGAAGTTTTTTGTATGGGAGCTATTATTAAATGTAAACCGATTTCGATGAAATTTTATGTGCTGCCTAGCGCTTATATAAAACATCTCTATACTAAATCTTATCATAATATTTGTTTAATTTGTCATTTATTAGCAAATAAGCGATTAGTCTAGGCGAGGTTATACGGGAGCTATGGTCAAATGTGAACCGATTTCGCCTCATTTTAATAGCAACATTTTCTAAGAAATTGAGAATATTTCAGCCAAATTTCATTGAATTAGCTCTTTTTGTTCAGGCGCTATTGTGCCAACAACAGACAGACGGAAATCGCTTAATCGTCTTAGAATTTCATAAGGATTTAGAATAAGTATCGCTTTTAGTTTTTGAGCCAATATTAAGGAAATTACAAGCGGAATGACAATCTCAATATACCCCCCATTCTGTTTGATTGTGGATATAAAAACATACATAGATATTACTTAATTTAGTAAATGTAAAACTTTTAAACATTTTTAAACATTTTTCCACTATAAATTATAATTTATAGTGGAAAAAAAAATTGGGATCCGGCAGAAAATGAAAATTTGTTGAAAAAATTGCATTTTTTTTATTTTAAGCGCTATAAAATAGCCATTTTATGGGCGATCTTCAAACGGAAAATATTTTCAGAAAAGCCGAATTCGTATCTAATATCCATTGAAAACAAAAGTTAAATCGACTGTCAAATAAAAAAGTTATGATTTTTTTCTTTAAATTTTCGTAAAAAATAGTTTTACGTTACATTTGCTGTTAAAAAATATACTTAACGAAGTGATCAAAAAAAAAAATTACTATTTTCGTACTCCATGACTCCCCCAAAACAGAATTAATATATGAGAACCCCTGCATTTTTCCCGTGTATCACAGTGTTATTGGACAAATGAAAATAATAGTCATTCCGAACAAATATTATGTTTAATTTTAAATGAAATATTATTTTCTAACAATATCTATAAGTTTATCACATTATATATGTTTTATAATTTTAATATTAATAAAAAATGTTGAATACCTATTATCTCACTTTGATAAATTTCGTATAAAAACTTTTAATATTTGTTAAAATAATTAAAAAACTCCTTGAGGCCCTAGCAAAGTTTATCTTTATGAATTATTTTTGTTAAATATTTAATAATTTATGTTTTAGATTAAAGTATATGCATTAGAGGGTCCCTCAATTTTTTAGCAAATTATGTAATGTTAAACTGCTGAAAAAAAATTTTGTGCCCCTAGGACCAAAACAATGATTGAGCAAGAAATAATTTATTTTTTTATCAAGTTAGTTTCTATAGATATGTCAGATACTATTATTTTAGAAATTATTAATTTTCAATAGTTATTTCAATCAAAATGGACTGCGAAAAAAAGTTCGTGAAAATATAATTAAAACTTTTCAAAAAAATCCGTCATGGACTTTTAAAAAAATAGCTAAAAATTTGAAAGTTGACCCTCGAACGGTTTCTAATGCCATCAGACGGTATAAGGAAAACCTGGATCAGGGAGGAAAAAAGGTCCTACAGATATTGGTAAGGCAAAAGAAGTCGAGCGACTCTTTCGAAGAGCGCCTAACACTTCTTTAAGAAAAGCAGCTCGTACGGTGAAATGTTCTACGAATTTTGCACATAGAGTCAAAGCTTATGCTGGACTGAAGACATACAAAGTCCAAAAGGTTCCAGATCGCAATGCTATAAAGAACTTAGAAGCAAAAAAACGAGCGAAAAAATTGAAGTCTAATTTTATAAAAAAAATACACCTGTTGTGTGATGGATGATGAAACATACGTACTGGCAGACTTTTCTCAATTTCCTGGTCAAGATTTTTATGTTGCTGATAAACGGGGCAATGTTCGGCAAGAGTTTCGCACAAAAAACAAACAAAATTCCCTAAGAAGTTTCTCGTGTGGCAAGCTATTTGCAGTTGTGGCAAAAGAAGTAAAGTATTTGTGGCATCTGACACAATAAACACGGAAATTTATATAAAGGAGTGCCTACAAAAACGGTTGTTACCCTTTTTAAGAGAGCACAGAGTGACTACATTTTTTTGGCCCGATTTGGCATCATGCCATTATGGAAAAAAGGCACTTGAGTGGTACTCAAAGAATAATGTCATTTTTGTACCACGAGAGGCAAACCCACCTAACTGTCCAGAACTTCGGCCTGTGGAAAGGTATTGGGCTCTGGTAAAAAAGGAATTGAAGAACACAGAAAAGATTTCCAAGAACATGTCCGATTTTAAGCGCAGGTGGAACACATGCTCCAAAAAGGTATCAGAAGCAACTGTAAAATCTTTAATGGGAGGGTTTCCGAAAAAGTCGATAATTTTGCAAAACCCGAGTACTAAGTAAACATTTTAATGCTAAATGATTTTGTATAATATGTCATTATATTTGCGTATTTTGTAGAGTTTTTATATTAAAAGGTTTGATTTTTATTTAAGAAAATCCAACTACAAATTTTATTTAGAGCACTCTTTATATATGAAACAGTACATCATTTAAATCGCCACTACGCAAAATGTTGCAAGCATTGATTCTTTTGTGGTAATTTTCGACCACCTTTTGACACATATTGGGCGGTATTTCAGCCATAACTTGACTTGAATTTTGGTTTTTAAGTACTCGAGAGTTTAAGGTTTATCTGCATAAACATGGTCAAATCGCATGATCTTGGTGGTCAGTTGATATCGCCACGACGAGAAATTACTCGGTCAGGAAATGTCTCTTGCAATAAAGCCATATTAGCTCGAGTTGTGTGACATGTGCCACCGTCTTGTTGAAACCACATATTCTTTAAGTCGTATTCTTCAATTATGTACCGTAAGACAGTTCTAATTCCTGACAACAATGAGGAATCGACACATTCGGTTCTTCGGCTTGGGAAAATTTTTCTTAAATATATTTAAGCTGATAATACATATAACTGTCTGGTCAATGCAGAATGTATTCTAAAATTTTTCAAAATAGTATGAGGTTAACCGGCCCAGCGGCGTTTCACCTCATAACTCTCTAACTAATGGATTTGCCGTTCGGAGCCGGAGTTAAAACGTAGGTCAATGACTCTAAAAAATATAATCGGATGTAGCTCATTGTCTAAGAGAAGTACCCCTTGTTCCAAATGGAATGGTGTCGGGGAATTAAGTATATATATGAGATTAACCCTTAACGAAAGGATATAGGTCACTGAAATTTGGCATAAATATTCCTAATTTCCTTATTTTGGTATTGAAATCAGGAAAAATCGGTTCACATTTGACCATAGCTCCCGTATAACATCTTCGAGGTTAATCGCGTATTTGCTAATAAATGACAAACTGTAACATTTATAATAATAAAATTTGGTACATGTAAGTTTAATAAGTACTAGGCAGCATATAGAATTGCATCTAAATCGGTTCACATTTAACCATAGCTCCCATATAAAAAACTTAAGGAAACAGCCTTAATTTCACCTAAAATACACTTAAATGCCAATAAATGATAAACTGTAATATCTTTGGCCACTAAATTTAGCACAAAGAAGTCTTATGTCAATGAGAAGTTTTATGCAACTAATGGCCAGTATATCAAATTTTATAGGAATCGGTCCATGACTATAGCTTTCATATAAAAAACACTCCCGGAAACCAAAAAAAAAAATGTAGCAAAGGCCAGTAAAAAGCTATTAAATTAGAAACTATGACAGCTACCAGCCAGTGTGTAAAAGTTACAATCTGTGAACATTTGGCTATAATTCTTATATATATATAACATCCCCTTTTTATACCCACCATCAAAAAGAATGGGGGGTATATTGAGATTGTCATTCCGTTTGTAATTTCCTTAATATTGGTTCAAAAATCAAAAACGATATATATTCTGAATCCTTATGAAATTCTAAGACGATTGAGCTATGTCCGTCTGTCTGTCCGTCTGTCTGTCTGTCTGTATGTCTGTTGAAATCACGATAACGTCTAAACGAAAAGAGCTAGCTAACTGAAACTTAGCAAAAACATTCTTTATCTATAAGAAAATTTTGGTATTGAAATTGGGCAAAATCGGTTAGCATTTGGCCATAGCTCCCGTATAACCTCGTCTAGGCTAATCGCTTATTTGCTAATAAATGACAAATTATGACAGTTATGATGACAAAATTTGGTATCTAGAAGTTTTAGATAAGCACTAGGCAGCATATAAAATTTCATTGAAATCGGTTCACATTTAGCCATAGCTCCCATACAAAAAACTTACGAAAACAGGCTAAATTTCATACAAAATACACTTAAATGCCAATAAATCTAAAAGTATAACAGATATAACCACTAAATTTGGCACAAGAAAGTCTTATATCAATGCCAGCCAGTGTGCAAAATTTTGTCACAATCGGTCACTATTTGACCTAGCTCCCATATAAAAAACTTACGAAAACACAAAAACTCAAAAAGAAAAGGGGATTTATGTCCGTCTGTCCGTCAGATAAAATCGTGATAGCTCCTTAACTACAAGAGCTAGTAAGACTTAATTAAGCACAAGGAAGTCTTATGTCAATGCCAGCCAGTGTGCAAAATTTCGTCACAATCGGTCACCATTTGACCATAGCTCCCATATAAAAAACTTATGGAAACACAAAAATACATAAAGAAAAGGTTGTTTATGTCCGTCTGTGCGTCAGATAAAAGCACGATAGCGCCTTAACGAAAAGAGCTAGAGGGACAAAATTTTACAAAAGTATTTTGGATATCTTGAAAAAGATGTGTGTTGAAAATGGACAAAATCGGTTCAAATTTAGTTAGAGCTCCCATATAACCCCGCCCCGGGAAACACATAAATGCTGATAAATTGAATACAATTGTAATAACTATGACGATTAAATTTAAAATAGGGAAGTTTTATGCAATTTTTGATCAGTTTATCAAATTTTATAGGAATCAGTCCATATTTGACTTTAGCTTTCATGTGAAAAACACTCACGGAAACCAAAAATTTTAGCAAAGGCCAGTTAAAAGCTATTAAATTAGAAACTATGATAGCTATGATCAGTAAATTTTGCAAGAATAAGCTCTCTATATATACCAGCCAGTGTGTAAAATTTTGTTATACTCGGTCAACATTTGGCTATAATTTTTTATATAACATCCCCTTTTTATATCTAAAATCAAAAAGATTTGGAGGTACATTCATTATATTAAGATTGCACCTATGAAATTATATAGGCATCAATCAATGTTCAGCCCAGACTTTATATATGATGAATGCATTAGGAACTCATAACGAAATATATGGACCTGTCGTATCACTATTAACGTGTTTAGCCAAACTACATATTAATCACAACGAAAAGTATTTAACAACTTATTAATGCAAAACTATAGCTGGTTATGAGACCGAATTTTGATCAAAGTAAATACTGGGGAAACCACTAAAATATTTTTGAATGTTGAACTATAAAGCTACGGAAACCTTATTTAGTCCAAAGGTTTTACCAACAATACCAAATAGCTTAGCGATTTTTCCAGTTTTGGTGCAGATTTTGAATTAGCTGCACCCTTGTAGATATATGAGATATGTTTCTAAATTTAACACAACTTGATGGTGGGTATATAAGATTCGGCACAGCCGAATATAACACTCTTACTTGTTATATCTACAATCAAAAAGATTCTGGGGAACAAGCAGCATATTAAGATTGCACAAATGTCCAGACTTTAGATGCGTTAGGAACTCCTTACAAAATATATGGACTTGTCGTATTACTATCATAATCTTCTTTTTGAATTTTGTCAAAATTTTGAATTTGCTGCACCCTCGTAGATATATGCGATATGTTTCTAATACAACTTAATGGTGGGTATATAAGATTCGGCACTGCCGAATACAACACTTTTACTTGTTAGGGATTGGCGTTACATTAGCAACCTTCCAATAAATAGGAAATTTACTGGAATGGTGTAAGATACTGAAAATTTTTGTTAATAGTGCTATAAGACGCCATTTTTTTGTCTCATAGGAAATTTACTGGAATGGTGTAAGGTATTGAAATGTTTTGCTAATAGTGCTATCAGACGACATGTTTTTGTCATCTGACCTGTCAAATTATATAATGCAAAATATGTACATGTCGTGTAACACCTTAAAAACATTACTTCTATAAAAGTCATATGACTTTTTAAATGGGTTAATTCCAAACACAATGCTTTTTTTTCGTCTCAAGCTTTTTATTTCTTTCATGTAAAAGAAAGTAAAAAAACAAAAACGGCAAGTAAGCTCTAAAATAATTAGCAACAAACAAAAGTAGTTGTTATTATTGTAAAACTTTCTGCTAAATTGTGCAAATGGTGCTTTACCTGTATATCATGCCTATTACATACAAATATACCTGTCTCCACACATGTTATTCATTAAGCAACATGGAAAAAGAGTTGAAAACAATAGAACAATAATAAAAAATTCAACTGTTTTTCAATGATTCTATTTATTTTTATTGCTTTTTCCTGGTTTTACCTGAAAAATGTTATCAATGTCATTTTGACGTTCTAATTTTACTTTGTCTCTGCGTTTTTTCCGTAATGTCACATTTTTTTAATTAAGTCATAATCATTACTTGAGCTGTTTCGTTTGCTTTATGTGCATCGCTATTAAAAAGTGCAAGAAGTGATAAATTGATTAAGATAAAAAATAAAATAATAAAATCAATTATTTGGTGTTTTCAAGTGAATTTATAATCGCACGATGGTAAGTACAGCTAAAAATTTCCGTACTGTCACACAGTTATTTAATAAAAAATCGTAAAAAATAAAATAAATAAAAATGTATATTAATATATTACGAAGTTTTGATCACTTTTTCTTGTTTTTATTTTCCGTGAAATAATTTTTTAGAAGAAAAAAACAAAAAAATATTACAAATTTCTTTACTGACACTTTTAAGTAAAAAGTTTTTTTTTTTATTTTAAAAGCTTATTTCTCGAAAATTCTGATTGTTTTCAATACTGTAGTTCTTTTGATGTAAAGATAAAAACAAATAGAAAAAAACCAATCGGGAATCAATTTTTTATGAAATATTCACAGACTCCGATGAATAGATTTGTTCATGAATTTTTTGTTAATATAATTGGATTACTTTTATTTTTTGTTTCGTTTTTATAAAAAAGAAAAAACAAACAGTAACCAAAAAGAAAATAATTATTAAATGTTTAAGTTTTCGTTACACTTGAAATTTAAATTGGATTTTCTTTACTGTCACAAAAAATTCCGTACTGTCACTTTTTATTTTTTCAAGTTTCCAGCAAAATACAACAATTTCTTTCAAATTGTTTGAAGCAAATTTGTTACTTTTAATGTAAGCTGCACAAAAACGAATTTTTGTAAAAAAAATACTTCTTTTTAATTCTTAAATTATAAAAGGAAAAAAAAATAATTGGAATCTCTTCGAAAAATAACCCGTTTTTTTTAAGAAAAACATCCAAAGCTGGTAAATAATAAGTGAACGAATGCTAGTAGGCTTTGTTCTAACATTTTTGCATTAATTTCTTAGTTTTGTAAATTTTTGTAAAAAGTGACATTCCGGAAAAAATTTCTGTTTCTTGTTGTTGTTATTACAAAAGAAAATGAACGAGCCATCGTCGAATCGCACTGCTTTAAGACCAGTCCGGCCCTGATTACATTGAGATTCGAACCATCTTTATTGCACAGCTCGAAAAATGGTTGTGGTGGTTGATCGCTTGGCTTTATCAATCGGGTTGGTAAATTCTTGTTCATCCTTTAAATGAGTAGGTATTGAAGAACTAGCACTATTCTTAACTCTTTTAACGAAAGACAAATAGCTCTTGCTGTCCTGAGGGGTATCAAGAACCTTAGTACGAAGACGCTGCTAGTACAGAGCTTTCTCGCGCTTTATTGCTTTAGCATACAAACGTGGCTCCTGTTTGCGTTGCAAATCATTAACTGGACTTTGGTTATTTCGCCTGTTTCTGAAAGCTATCTCTCTGGATCTGAAAACTGAAGGATACGAGATGCATATTTGAAAAATATCTGTTCATACAATCAAGGGGAAAGTCTAATATGCACATTATGTAGATACATATAAAACAGAATAATTAAGTAATTAATAATCCATCATAAACATTAATTTTTACATATTCATAGTTATTTAGTATTTTAATCATAGAAAAATATGTACAAATAATCTCAGCATGTAGAAAACTTCACAAAATGTAAAATACATTAGGGTGGCTCGTATGATTCACTATACGCTTTAATCGACTTCTGCTAAGGAAATAATGTTGGATAGTATTTATGCCACTCGACTGAATGGAGCCATGTTTTATTCATTGTCACATAAAGACTAAAATTCTATCTTATTTAAAAATCCATATGAGCATTTTAAGCTTTTTAATATATAATCATCAAATTATTATCTCTTATTAGATATGTCTGTCAAATTTGCCAGTTTTAAAAAATCACTGAACTTATTGTGATAAGTGAGAGTGTACATTTTATATGTATTATATGTGAAAACATATTATTTAACAATGTTTCATTACACTCTAAAAAAAAAACTTTTTTATTCTCAAATTAAAGTATTTATGAAATTTCAGTTAGAACAAAATTATTATTCTAAAAAAAATATTGTAGAAAAATATTTTTTCTATAGATTTGTTTCTTTTTTGGTTTCTGTGATATTCTCTCTTACATACGAGTACGTTTTCGTATCAAAATAATTGCAAATCAAATGTAAATATTATTCTACCAATTTAATGTTGCTAAAAACTTATTATTATTTTTTCTGCAATAATTTTCTACAGATTCCAAATATTCTTACTCTGATTCATATTCGTTTGTGTAGCTGTGATTTTTTGTTTGGATAAAATTATGCACTGAATTATTTAAATCTATATAGCAAATGCCTTCGGGCCATCAACAATAACTATCACAAAAACATTTTTCTCTTTTTTTTTTTTGAACATTTTACATCTAACATCATCGTCATCATTATCATTAGTGAGATTATGCTAATCGTTTAATGTGAATTTTAATGTTTATAACTCTAAAACTAGATTTAATAAAAATATTACTAAATAAAACTATTTAAAGCTTTAACAAAAAAAAACTCGTTCCGAAATAAAGTTGATCCTTTTTTAACTTATATAAAAAGGACTTTTTGTAAATGATGTATGTATATGCATGGTGTGATATACATTGTATATAATAGAAAGATACAATGTTAACATTTTAGGTATTACACCAAAAATTAAAAAAAAGATAGCTTTTAACTGGCGTTTGTGGCATTTTAGTGGTTACCGGGAGCGATTTTTATATGAAAGCTATGGTCAAAAATGGACCGATTCCTATAAAATTTGACATACTGACCAAAAGTTGTATAAAACTTCTCTCTTTCAAATTTAGCTATCATAGATATTACAATTGTATTAAATTTAGAAGCATAAATGTGATTCCCGGGGCAGGGTTAAATATATGGGAGCTCTAACTAAATGTGAACCAATTTTATCCGTTTTCAATTCTCAAGATATCAAAAATACTTTTGTAAAATTTTGTCATTCTAGCTCTTTTCGTTAAGGCGCTATCGCGCTTTTAACTGACGAACATAAATAACTTTTTCTTTTTGTATTTTTGTATTTCCGTAAGTTTTTTATATGGGACCTATGGCCAACTGGTGACCGATTGTGACAAAATTTTGCACACTGGCTAACATTGACATAAGACTTTATTGTGCTACATTAAGTGGCCAAAGCTATTATGGTTTATCATTTATTGGCATTAAAGTGTATTTTACGTGGAATTTAGGCTGTTTCCGTAAGTTTTTTTGTATGGAAGCTATGGTTAGAGGTCATAAGGGAGCTATGGTCAAATGTGAACCGATTTTGCCCGATTTCTATACCAAAATTTTCCAAGAAATGAATACTTATGCCAAATTTCAGTGAGGTTTTATCGTGCCGACAACAGACAGACGGACATCGCTCAATCGCCTTAGAATTTCATACGGATTCAAAATATACTTACATATATTAAGGAAATTACAAACGGAATGACATTCTCAATAAAAATGGGAATATATAAGAACTATAGCCAAATGTTGCCTGATTGTTACAAAATTGTACAAACTGACTGGTTTTTATATAAAGCTTAACTGGGCTTTGTTACATTTTGTTGGTTTTCGGGAGTGATTTTTATATGAAAGCTATTGTCAAATATGGACCGATTACTATAAAATTTGATATACTGACCAATAGTTGCATAAAACTTCTCTATTATAAATTTAGTCGTCATAGCTATAACAATTGTATTGAATTTATTAGCATTATTGTGATTGCTGGGGCGGGATTATGTGGGAGCTCAAACTAAATGTTAACCGATTTCGCCCATTTTAAATTTATAACTTTCTCAAGATATCGAAAATACTTTTGTAAAATGTTGTTCCCCTAGGTTTTTTCGTTTAGGCGCTATCGCGCTATTATCTGATGGACAGACGGACATAAACCCCCTTTTCTTTTTGTATTTTTGTGTCTCCATAAGTTTTTTATATGGAAGCTATGGTCAAATGGTGTCCGATTATAACAAAATTTGTCACACTAGGTGGTATTCATATAAGACTTTCTTGTGCTAAGTTTAGCTATTACAGTTTATCATTTATTTGCATTGAAATGTGTTAATGGTGCAATTTAGGCTGTTTTTCTAAGTGTTTTGTATGGGAGCTATGGCTAAATGTGAACCGATTTCTATGAAATTATATATGCTGCCTAGGGCTTATGTAGAACTTCTATATACTAAATTTTATCATCATAGCTAATATAATTTGTCATTTATTAGCAAATCAGCGATTAGCCTAGGCGAGGTTTTATGGGAGCTATGGTAAAATGAGTACCGATTTTTCCCAATTTCAATACCAAAGTTTTCCCAGACATGAAGAATGTCTTTGCCAAATTTCATCGACCGAGCTCCATTCGTTATAGTGATTTCAACAGACAGACGAATATCACTCAATCGTCTTAGAATTTCATTAGGTTTCAGAATATCGTTACGTCAATACGTTATAGGAGAGGGAACAAAAACTAAATAAAATCTTAAGTTTTGAAGATACAAAAATGTATTAAACGCGATTTTTTACTAAATTCTGTAAAGAATTTAGTACTATATAAATATTTTTTTAAAATTAAAAGATTTTTATAAAATTATATTTTATTAAGCTTTAAAAGCGATTTGAATAAAAAACGACTTAGGTCCTTTCTATATTAAAGTAACGATATGTATCAGTTTTGGTTTTTAAGCCAATATTAAGAAATATCAAACGAAATGACAATCTCAATATACCCTCCATTATTTTTGATGGTGGCTATAAAAATTAAAATCCAAATAACGGTTAAGAAGTTATGGACTTATCAATTTTTCCACCATCCCACTGTGCATCGTTAAATAGACTCAGGAAGTAATTCTTAGTCCGTTGGTATACTTAAAAGAGGGTCTAAGACCAATAGTTCTATCAGCACAAACTTATGAAACCCTATTTACCTATGGTAGTGGAGGGTATAAATATAAGTAAAATATGGGCATCTATATACCACCATAATTATCACCCCATTCATCATTTGCATAAAATAGGTTTTTTTCGAACAATGATAAAAAATAAAATTATCTACCGGGGAGGGGTTATATGGGAGCTCTTACTAAATTTAAACCGATTTCGCCCATTTTCAATACACAACTTTCTCAAGATATCGAAAATACTTTTGTAAAATGTTGTCCCTCTAGCTTTTTTGGCTATCACGACTTTATCTGACGGACATAAACCCCTTTTTCTTTTTGTATTTTTGTGTAAATATATTACAAACTATTTTTTTTTTTGTGCATCCGTTTCCTCTTTTACGCATTTCTAAAGTGTTTCCCATTCATGTCTCTTTTGTTTTTCAGACGTCGAAAGGAAAACCATCTCATGCTATAAAGAAAACTTAAATCGTATCTCTATTTTTGTACAATTATTATTATTATTATTGTTGTAGTTGTTTCTTTTTCTTGTCTTCACGCTTAAATAATTGCATAAAATTTTGTTGTGGATGAGCTTATATATATTCATATACAAACAAATAAATGTGATGTAAAGGGAGGTAATAATGTGAGAATAAAACGCCTTTGACAGAGCCTTCTAACAGATAGAACTTCATGAGCTACTTAAATACATATACTCGTCCAAAATTTACAACCTCAAAATCGTATGGCTATTTGAAAGATTTTTCAATAACAAAATTGTTCGATGTCCCGGAATGATTATGTATTTAAAAGGCTCTCTTAAGTAGGCCTCTTAACTAGTATTTTCCCGCTGTATTCCTCAAACTTTAATTCACATATTTACATTTTTTTAATACTTATATTAAATACATTGAAGCAAAAATCTGAAATATACAAAGAATTTTTTAGCTTAGATATACATATGTATGCATGCATATCCTTGTATATGGGTTTCCTATGTGTTGTTGCAAAAATTTTTTACATTCCATTTTCAACAATTTTTTTCCCGAATTTTTCTAAAATATTTATTTTTTTTTTCAATAAATAGTATGAGAAAAAAACTAACATGTGTCTGCTTCTATTGAAGCATTAATAATCATGTTGCGCTGGGATTTTTATTATGTACTAGATGTGGAGACCCAGCGTTGCCCGTGTTACTGATAAATTTATGGGTAGACAATTTTAACAAAGATATCTATATTTTTGCTCTAAAAAATCATTTATAAAAATTAATTAAATGAGCAGGTATATTTTAAGGTATTGTTTATCATTTAAACCGTTTATTTATTCATGATTGATGCTTAAACAAACATATAAACAAACTAACAAACACATTTATAATAACATATGTAAATATGTATATAGAAACTAGTACATAAATTTTGGAGTGGCAGAATCAAATCGCAAACATTAGATTATATCTTAAAATCTTCTTATATAATACTCCTAGTTAAAATTTTTTGGGATAATTCTTCCAACTACCCTCGTTATCTTTAAGAACTTACCCAAACATAAGCTCTTTTTATAGTTCTTTGAAATATGTCTGGTTTATTCTTCTTTGGCGCCCGATTTTCATTGCAGACTCCTTTCAACAATTGCATTGTTATTTGCAAAATGTTCTTTTTATTTCAAAATTTCCGCTTAAACTCAATCTACAACAAATATTGCAGAATATTTTGGTTATTTATTTTCTCAAGGCGATGCCAGGCGTTAACCAAATATTGGGAAATACTTATGTTCGTAGTCGTAAACATTAAAATGTAAATTTCGAAAAAAATAATGGAAAGAAATACAAATATAAAGGCGATACTAGTGAAAAGATATATTATTTATTGTTATTTATCATTAAAGCTTTGATTAAACGGGTTGAACTTATTTTTATAGGAAATTTTTCAAAAATTTCCTATTTTTATAGGAAATTTTTCAAAAATTTCCTATTTTTATAGGAAATTTTTCAAAAATTTCCTATTTTTATAGGAAATTTTTCAAAAATTTCCTATTTTTATAGGAAATTTTTCAAAAATTTCCTATTTTTATAGGAAATTTTTCAAAAATTTCCTATTTTTATAGGAAATTTTTCAAAAATTTCCTATTTTTATAGGAAATTTTTCAAAAATTTCCTATTTTTATAGGAAATTTTTCAAAAATTTCCTATTTTTATAGGAAATTTTTCAAAAATTTCCTATTTTTATAGGAAATTTTTCAAAAATTTCCTATTTTTATAGGAAATTTTTCAAAAATTTCCTATTTTTATAGGAAATTTTTCAAAAATTTCCTATTTTTATAGGAAATTTTTCAAAAATTTCCTATTTTTATAGGAAATTTTTCAAAAATTTCCTATTTTTATAGGAAATTTTTCAAAAATTTCCTATTTTTATAGGAAATTTTTCAAAAATTTCCTATTTTTATAGGAAATTTTTCAAAAATTTCCTATTTTTATAGGAAATTGTTCAAAAATTTCCTATTTTTATAGGAAATTTTTCAAAAATTTCCTATTTTTATAGGAAATTTTTCAAAAATTTCCTATTTTTATAGGAAATTTTTCAAAAATTTCCTATTTTTATAGGAAATTTTTCAAAAATTTCCTATTTTTATAGGAAATTTTTCAAAAATTTCCTATTTTTATAGGAAATTTTTCAAAAATTTCCTATTTTTATAGGAAATTTTTCAAAAATTTCCTATTTTTATAGGAAATTTTTCAAAAATTTCCTATTTTTATAGGAAATTTTTCAAAAATTTCCTATTTTTATAGGAAATTTTTCAAAAATTTCCTATTTTTATAGGAAATTTTTCAAAAATTTCCTATTTTTATAGGAAATTTTTCAAAAATTTCCTATTTTTATAGGAAATTTTTCAAAAATTTCCTATTTTTATAGGAAATTTTTCAAAAATTTCCTATTTTTATAGGAAATTTTTCAAAAATTTCCTATTTTTATAGGAAATTTTTCAAAAATTTCCTATTTTTATAGGAAATTTTTCAAAAATTTCCTATTTTTATAGGAAATTTTTCAAAAATTTCCTATTTTTATAGGAATTTTTTCAAAAATTTCCTATTTTTATAGGAATTTTTTCAAAAATTTCCTATTTTTATAGGAAATTTTTCAAGAATTTCCTATTTTTATAGGAAATTTTTCAAAAATTTCCTATTTTTATAAGAAATTTTTCAAAAATTTCCTATTTTTATAGGAATTTTTTCAAAAATTTCCTATTTTTATAGGAAATTTTTCAAAAATTTCCTATTTTTATAGGAAATTTTTCAAAAATTTCCTATTTTTATAGGAAATTTTTCAAAATTTCCTATTTTTATAGGAAATTTTTCAAAAATTTCCTATTTTTATAGGAAATTTTTCAAAAATTTCCTATTTTTATAGGAAATTTTTCAAAAATTTCCTTATTTTTATAGGAAATTTTCAAAAATTTCCTATTTTTATAGGAAATTTTTCAAAAATTTCCTATTTTTTATAGGAAATTTTTCAAAATTTCCTATTTTTATAGGAAATTTTTCAAAAATTTCCTATTTTTATAGGAAATTTTTCAAAAATTTCCTATTTTTATAGGAAATTTTTCAAAAATTTCCTATTTTTATAGGAAATTTTCAAAAATTTCCTATTTTTATAGGAAATTTTTCAAAAATTTCCTATTTTTATAGGAAATTTTTCAAAAATTTCCTATTTTTATAGGAAATTTTTCAAAAATTTCCTATTTTTGTAGGAAATTTTTCAAAAATTTCCTATTTTTATAGGAAATTTTTCAAAAATTTCCTATTTTTATAGGAAAATTTTCAAAAATTTCCTATTTTTATAGGAAATTTTTCAAAAATTTCCTATTTTTATAGGAAATTTTTCAAGATTTCCTATTTTTATAGGAAATTTTTCAAAAATTTCCTATTTTTATAGGAAATTTTTCAAAAATTTCCTATTTTTATAGGAAATTTTTCAAAAATTTCCTATTTTTTATAGGAAATTTTCAAAAATTTCCTATTTTTATAGGAAATTTTTCAAAAATTTCCTCTTTTTATAGGAAATTTTTCAAAAATTTCCTATTTTTATATAGGAAATTTTTCAAAAATTTCCTATTTTTATAGGAAATTTTGCAAAAAATTTCCTGTTTTTTATAGGAAATATTTCAAAAATTTCCTATTTTTATAGGAAATTTTTCAAAAATTTCCTATTTTTATAGGAAATTTTTCAAAAATTTCCTATTTTTATAGGAAAGTTTTTAGAAATCCCATTTTTATAAGATTCTGTGTTTTTTTTTATGATACTCTAAGAAAAAACTTATTTAATATTAGAATATTATAGAAAACAAAAGATATCATTATAGAATTTAATGTGGTCTGGTACTAATACTCTAAATATCCACAACATCAACAGGAACAACCAAAAGCTCTACTAACAACAACTTGTTAACATTATAGCAGACATTTTCAAATTTTATTTATTCAAATTCAGACTCGAAACAACTGTTTTAGCAGACATTCCCAAATGCGAAAGAAAAAAACAAATTGAGCAATTTCTTGAAAAAATATCCAAAAGGCAAAGGAACAGCAGAAACAAATAAGTAATACAAAACGGAAGTGCAATATAGACTGAGACATAAGAAAAACAAGAGAAATATAAATACAATTTTGGTTGTTTTCAATGTTGTAGGAGTACAAAGAAACACGTAGGAAGTAAAGATTTCTTGCTGCCTTGGCTCAAGGATTGGGTATTGGCAGTGTTGCATATTCTTGGGCGCAAATAGTTTTACAACTTTCAGTGGAGAATTTTGCAAACATAATCATAGTTACTTATAAAATAAAATTCGGAAAACTTAAAATCTGCATATGTATACATAGTTAGTTTGAAAGTTAAATAGAGCCAAAGATTCAATAACAACTACCGGTCACAGTGCACTATGGGTACGGATGGGAAGGAAACGCAATACTTTTTATTCGCATATGTTGATGTATGAAAAATTTCTAATAAAAAGAAAATTTTTAAAAAATTTCCTACAAAAAGTATATTTTTGAAAAATTTCCTATAAAAGGTAAATTTTTGAAAAATTTCCTATAAAAGGTAAATTTTTGAAAAATTTTCTATAAAAAGTAAATTTTTGAAAAATTTTCTATAAAAAGTAAATTTTTGAAAAATTTTTTATAAAAAGAAAATTTTTGAAAAATTTCTTATAAAAAGTAAAATTACGAAAAAATTCCTATAAAAAGTAAATTTTTGAAAAATTTCCTATAAAAGTAAATTTTTGAAAAATTTACTATCAAAAGTAATTTTTGAAAAATTTTCTATAAAAAAATAAAATTTCCTTAAAAAGCTATTTTTTGAAAAATTTCCTATAAAAAGTAAATTTTGGAAAATTTTCCTAAAAAAAAGTAAATTTTTGAAAAATTTCTTATAAAAAGAAAATTTCTTAAAAATTTCCTATAAAAAGTAAATTTTTGAAAAATTTCCAATAATAAGTATATTTTAGAAAAATTCCTATAAAAAGTAAATTTTGGAAAAATTTCCTATAAAAAGTAAATATTTGAAAAATTTCCTATAAAAAGTAAATATTTGAAAAATTTCCTATAAAAAGTAAATTTTTGAAAAATTTCCTATAAAAAGTCAATTTTGGAAAAATTTCCTAAAAAAAAGTAAATTTTTAAAAAATTTCCTATAAAAGTAAATTTTTGAAACATTTTATCTAATCAGTAAATTTTTGAAAAATTTCCTATAAAAGTAAATTTTTGAAAAATTTCCTATAAAATGTAAATTTCTGAAAAATTTCCTATAAAAAGTAAATATTTGAAAAATTTCCTATAAAAAGTAAATTTTTGAAAAAAATTTTATAAAAAGAAAATTTTGGAAAAATTTCCTATAAAAAGTAAATTTTTGAAAAATTTCCTATAAAAATAAAATTTTTAAAAAATGTCCCATATAAAGTAAATTTAAAAAAAATTTCCTTTAAAAAGTAAATTTAAAAAAAATTTCCTTTAAAAAGTAAATTTTAAAAAAATTTCCTTTAAAAAGTAAATTTTTGAAAAATTTCCTATAAAAAGTAAATTTTTGAAAAATTTCCTATAAAAAGTAAATTTTTGAAAAATTTCCTATAAAAAGTAAATTTTTGAAAAATTTCCTAAAAAAAAGTAAATTTTTGAAAAATTTCCTATAAAAAGTTCAATTTCAAAAAATTTCCTATAAAAGTAAATTTGTGAAAAATTTACTATAAAAAGTAATTTTTGAAAAATTTTCTATAAAAAATAAAATTTCCTATAAAAAGCAGATTTTTGAAAAATTTCATAAAAAAGTAAATTGTCCACGAAATGATGAATATATTTGCCAAGTCAGAGACCTAGATCTGTTTGTTTAGACCCTATCGTGCTTTCAATAGACATACAAAAGTTCGGACAGGCATACGGACAGTTGGACAGACAGTAGGATAGGCTAACGGACGGACAGACAGACAGACAGACAGACAAACAGACAGGACATAAGGATTCAGAATATATGTATATCCTTTTTGATTTTTGAGCCAATATTAGAAAATTACATTACGTTCTCATAAGTGAAAAATGCCCTATTCTTACCATCACTTCTGAATGATTTGGGATTATCGCCAGCTACTCGATTAAAAGTTTATAATTTATCAACAAAAATGTTTCATTCCAACCCATTGTGCACTGTTACCAAAATGTCTCCTCTTGCCCAAATTTGCCCTTTGTGCTAGTAATGCTAAAAAAGCACTTGCAAAAATAACAACTTCCAAGAACTTTATCGTTATTTGCTGGTTGGAAAAAATGCGTACAAAAGCAGAACAAATTTTCGAAAAACTATTTTTTATTCATTTTTATTCATGTTTTGGACAAAGTTATTTTTGGCTGCTATTCTATGGTTATTTCCTTTGCTGCTGCTGCTTTTATAAGGTTTAAATATTGCATAAATTATAAGAAAAAGCTGGAAACTTTTCTTAAATTTCCATTTTAAATTGTTTTTCCTACAAACATATTTCTTGCTTGTTCTTAGTTGATTTTTATTAATTTAATTCTTTTCAAGAGGCTATAAAAATAAATTTACCAGAATTGAACAAGTGTTGCATGCAACATAAGCACATAAGATTTTAAGTTAAAAAGTCTGTGAATGTGTCCGTCCTTTTATACATATGTCTGTCTGTCAGTACTATATTGGTAAGCTGCTTGTTATTGTATGTAAGTGTTTATTTTAGTGTATGGGGGTATGATCGTGCCACATGCACTCGCTACTTTATTATTAGTTATGCTGGCGCTTTATATGCACACATATAGGGTTTTTCAAAAATTATGGGATGTCAAACATTTTATTAAAAAGTTTTACATAAGTGTCTTTTTCTGTTATCCGAGTGGAGCATAGGGCCTCATACATAAGTGTATTGCACTAAAATCTCATTTTATTACAATTAGTTTTTATTGTAATAAATTATTTTTTGAAAAAACAAAAAAAATTTACTAGGGATAACCTTACCTCGATGTGTTTCGATCGTCATCAAGAGGAGTATCCTCAATTCTAGACAGATCGACAAACACGCATTATATCTCATTTGCGAGACGGAATAAATAAGAATTATAATGTCTTAACAAATATCAAGGTAACCGCTTTACAATGTTGTTAGATCAATTGTAAGATATCTTTTTATCCCAAAAATTTATAAAATATAGGGCAAAAGGTTTTTTCCCCCTGTACCAAACTAGTCACAGAAATGAACCAGAATGATACCTAAAAATCTTTAAAATGTTATATTGAGCTCAATGATATTTTACAAAACAATGAAAAGAAATTAATTCCAGATGTGGTGAATTTATTTTTATTAGAGGTGAGTTTTAATTATGTGATACACATAAGTTTTGATTCAAAATATTTAGAAAAATTTACATTTTTCGATGTGGTGAAAAATTTTGTTAGTGGTGAATTTAAGTTATTTGTATAAAAATGTTTGACTTTGGGAATGTTACTGGGGACAACCTTTCCTCGCCGAGGTTCGATGGTCGGTTAGGCCATTACCATCAGGAGAAGTATTCCATATTCTAGATAGATCGTTGCAATATATCTAGTTTGCGAGACAGAATAAATACGAATTATAATGTCTTAACAATTGCAAGATATCTTATCCCCAAAAATTTAAAGAATATGGGATAAAAGGGTTTTTTCCCCTGTACCAAAATTATATCTTAAAATCGATAAATATTATCCTTAGCACAATAATATTTTACAAAACAATAAAAATAATCAAGAACAAATGAATTACTGGTGTGGTGAATTTATTTTTATTAGAGGTGAGTTTAATATAAGTAATTTTTTAATGTGGTGAAAAATTTTGTAAGTGGCGAATTTAATTTATTTGCATAAAAATGTTTGATTTTGGGAATTTTAAACATATGACAAAATATAAGTATGGTGAGTTTGTTATTGCTATATTAAAGTGTAAATATTATTGAAAAATTTTAAGAAAATTATAAAATTTAAGCAAAAATACGATTTTTTAATGATGAGTTATTGAAAAGTGAAGAAATTGAAGTGAGGTGAATTTCTTTTTGTAAGTGGTGAGTATTAATTTTTATGAATACTTAAGGAAAAGTTTTATATTTTAAGTGTGGTAAATTTATTTTAATTAAATGTAAGTATAAATCTAATGTATCACATTAGTTTAAATTCAAAATTTTTAAATTTGCGTACATTTATTGGTGTGTAATTTTGTTAGTGGTGAATTTGAGTTATTTACGCTAAAATGTTTTTGACTTAAAAAGCGTTAGTTTTGATTCAAAATTTGTTTAAATTGTGGTGTGGTGAATATATTTTTATTAGAGGTCAATTTGAGTTCCTTACACCAAAATGTTTTTGAATTAAAATACTTAGTTTTGATTAAAAATTTATAGAATTGCGTCAATTTTTTGTTGTGGTGAACATTTTTCTTAGTGGTGAATTTATGTTATTTATATAAATGTGTTTATTATGTTGAAGTTTTTAATATTCTATGATAAAATTTAAGTATGGTGAATTTTTTTATATTCAGTTGAGTACAAATTCAATGAAAATTATTAAATTTAACAAAAATTTAAATTTCAAATAAATTTCGTGTTTTAGTAATAGATATACATTTTTATATACTTTTAAAGAAAATGTGTAAATTTTAGGTGGGTGAAATTATTTTTATTACAGGTTAGTTTAAATAAGTTTAAATGTTACTTTTATTTTAAAATTTTGAAAAATACCTCTGTATTTTGTTGTGGTGACAAATTGTGTTAGTAAATAGTTAAGTTAATCTATTTGGATGCAATGTTTATGGGTAAGTTTTTAACATAATATGTAGAATAAAATTTAGGTATGGTGAGTTTTTTCTTGTTAAAGTTTTAAAGTTAAAGTTTTCAAAAATGATTTAAGAATTTCGTTTTGTTAGTGGTGAGTATAAATATTTATACAAATTTAAAGAACAATTATATATATCAGGTGAGTTGAATTTTGATTAGAGTTGAGTTCATATTAAGTGTTATTTTTTATTAGTTTTGATACAAAATTTGAGAAATATATACATTTTAAGTTGTGGTGAAATTTTTTGTTAGTGATGAATTTGAGTTATTAGCATAAAAATGTTTGAGCGGAAGCTTTTAATATATTTTAATGAAATAAACATATGGTGAGTTTGTTTTTATTAGAATGAAGTACATTATTTATTTAAAATTAAACAAAAATATGAAATTAAAACAAAAATATATGTAAATTTAAATGATGATTTAGGATATAGGTAAGAAATTGACGAAAGGTGAATTTAGTTTTGTTAGTGGTGAATATAAAAGTTTTTTTTATTTGAGAAATATGTACATTTTTTGTTGTAGTGAAAATTTTTGTTAGTGGTGAATTTGAGTTATTTGCATAAAAACGTTTGAGAGGAAATTTTTAACATTTTTTGATAAAATTAAAGTATGGTGAGTTTGTTTTTGTTGGAGTTGAGTACAGTGTTTATGGAAAATTTTAAAATAATTATAAAATTTAAACAAAAATATAAATTTGAAATGATGATTTAGAAAATATGTTAGAAATTAAGGACAAATGAATTTTGTTAGTGGTGAATACTAAAGTTTTTTTTTAATTATAATTAAAAAATATATAAATTTGAAACGATAATTTAGAAATAGGTTAGAAATTGACGAAAGGTGAATTTAGTTTTGTTAGTGGTGAATTTAAAAGTTTTTTAAAATATATAATGTAATGTAAAAGTTTTTTTTATTTGAGAAATATGTACATTTTTTGTTGTAGTGAAAATTTTTGTTAGTGGTGTATTTAATTTATTTGCATAAAAGTGTTTGGGAGGAAGTTTTTAATATATTTTGATAAAATTAGAGCATGGATAGTTTTTTTTTTTTGTTTGAGTTGAGTACAATATTTATAGAAAAATTTAAGAAAATTTAGAAATTTAAAAAAAAATATAAATTCGAAATGATGATTTATGAAATAGGAAGTTTTTAATATAGTTTTTAATATATTTTAATAAAATAAACATATGGTGAGTCTGTTTTTATTAGAGTGGAGTACATTATTTATTTAAAATTAAAAAAAATATATATGAAATTAAAACAAACATTTAAATATAAAATGATGATTTAGGAAATAGGTTAGAAATTGAGAAGAGGTGAATTTAGTTTTGTTAGTGGTGAATATTTAAGTTTTTTTTTTTTAAATTGTGAAATTCAAACAAAAATATGCATTAAAAACGATGATTTAGGAAATAGATTGAAAATTGAGAATAGGAGAATTTAGTTTTGTTATTGGTGAATATAAAAGTTGGTTTTTAAATATTGTTGTGTTGTTGTTGTAGTGAAAATTTTTGTTAGTGGTGAATTTAAGTTATTTCCTTAAAAATGTTAAAGAGGACGTTTTTAATGTATTTTGATAAAAATAAAGTATGTTGAGTTTGTGTTTTTAGAGTTGAGTACAATTTTTTAGAAAAAATTGAGAAAATTCAGAAATTTTTGCAAAAATATAAATTTGATACAATGATTTAGGAAATAGGTTAAAAATTGAGGAGAGTTGAATTTAGTTTTATTAGTGGTGAATATAAATGTTTTTAAAACATATTAGGAAATAGGTTAAAAATTGAGGAGAGTTGAATTTAGTTTTATTAGTGGTGAATATAAATGTTTTTAAAACATATTAAAAAAATTAAAAATTTATACAAAAACAAAATTTTTAGTGAGTATAACAAGTTATGAAAAAATTTGGGTGCATAAAGTTATGGTGACTTAAAAATTATTAGTGGTGAATATAAATTAGTTGACAAAATTTAAGAAAAGTAAAAACAATACATGGGAGTTTAATCGAATTTAAAATTTATGGAATTAATTATATTGTTTTGTGAATCAAAATGGAATAAATCGGAAAACAAGATGTGTTGAGTTACATTTGGTAAGAGGTGAATATATATTTTTTTTTTAGAAAAAGGACTTCTAAGTGATAGTTTTGATAATTATGACATAATCAGGGTATGGTGAATTTCTGTTTGTTAGTGGTGAATATAATTTTTATATATTATAAAAGAAAATATGAAAATTTGTAATTTCATATAAATTTCAATCATGTTTATCAGTTCGGTTTTGGCAGAGTAGTACCTAGTAAGTAGAAAATTTTCAAACTTTAATTTTTGAAGGTGAAATAAATATTTTAAAGCCTGTCTAATGAACAATATATAAATTATCCGTAGTAGGGTGTCTTTCCCTGCTGCTACTAAATTGTAGACCATATACAACTACTTCAAGTTAAAAACTCAAAATTTTAAACTAGAAATAAATTATAAAGTTTATGGTTCTTTAACTACCAAAAAAAACCCCCGTTGAATTTATGTATTTGTGCAGCAAACTGCTTGAATTGGCAATGACTTTTTGAACTCTTACATATTTAACCGCTTTTTCACTGCGGCTTAAAAACTCTTAAAGTATTTAAATTCTCACAAAATGTTTAGCAGTGGGGGATTCCTTTTCTTGTTTACTTTCCCTAACCAGAAAGCCACAATCTCTATTGGTCTGAAAATCAAAAAAAGAAAAAAAAAATGCCACTTACCCTCATTCTTATCATCGCTGTACTTTGGCATATATTTGCCATGACCCACATCTGATGTAGCTGACGTTTCTGAAAAATTAACACGTGCTTCTGCTGGTATAACTGTTGCACTACTACTATTTGTTCTTGTTTTTGTCTGTTGCCTTTGCTCTTGACCGCCAAGCAGGTGTTCATTTTCGTCTGATTCGAAAGCATCTTCTTCTCTAACTGCTTCATCGTCGCCATGACCACATTCTTGGTGAAATTTCTTATTTACTCCTGCAGCTGTTTCTGTTGCTTCTTGTTGCTGGTTTTCATTCTTAATTTGTTGGAGTGTAATTTGATTTGGTTGTTGAGCTTTGGAGTGCCCATCATCGTCATCATCGCCACTCTGACGACTGTCGTGTATTTTACTTTCTTTTGCTGTTAGTCCTTTCGAATTGTAGGCTTTTTGCCAATTTAACTCTTTATCATTTGTGAGAGTTGTTTTAGAAGCTAAAAAATGTTGAATAAAACAAGAAAAGAAAAAAAAATGTTTCGTATGAGTAATGAACTGACTTTCATGTTAATTGACTGTAAAGTGACAACAAAAAGGAGTATTTAAAATGCTTTTCTACAAGATTCTTACAGTTAAGATTTCTTAAGAGTTGTTTCTTTGCTAATAGAGGTAATTATGTAATTGCAAACGTATCATCAAAGAAAAGTGTCAGAATGATAAGTTCGTATTTTCGTTTCTAATTAGAAATTATAATTTATGGTTGAAGGCCACATAAGTTATCGTTAGCTTGATATGCAAAACCAGCTAAGTCAACTTTTTAATTAAATTGAGATTTTAATGCTAAGTGTTAGAAATTTTTCTTCACTTTGAGTACTAATGTGTGTAAAAAGGTTCAATTAGAAAAACTTCTTAGTTAATTTTCAAATAAATTACGTTTTTTTTTTAAATTTGCTGATAGCAGTTAGCCGGTTTCGGATGTAATGGGATGCTATTGTTACCTAGCGTCTCCAGCTACCAGATAAGAAAAGCATCTATTCAAAAAATATTTATATTTCCTACTCCAACCTCCTCGTGATACATCCTGGTAACCTGAGCAACCAAGTGTAAGATGAGGTAAATAACTCGTTTGGGATTCTAGGTCGAGGCAAATGTGAATCAATTCAAAAATTAACTTTTTGTAGAAAATTTTTCAAATTTTTCACTTTCTTTTTATAGGAAATTTTTCAAAAACTTACTTTTTATAGGAAATTTTTCAAAAATTTACTTTTTATAGGAAATTTTTCAAAAATTTACTTTTTATAGGAAATTTTTTTTGAAAAATTTCCTATAAAAGGTAAATTTTTGAAAAATTTCCTATAAAAGGTAAATTTTTGAAAAATTTTCTATAAAAAGTAAATTTTTGAAAAATTTTCTATAAAAAGTAAATTTTTGAAAAATTTTTTATAAAAAGAAAATTTTTGAAAAATTTCTTATAAAAAGTAAAATTACGAAAAAATTCCTATAAAAAGTAAATTTTTGAAAAATTTCCTATAAAAGTAAATTTTTGAAAAATTTACTATCAAAAGTAATTTTTGAAAAATTTTCTATAAAAAAATAAAATTTCCTTAAAAAGCTATTTTTTGAAAAATTTCCTATAAAAAGTAAATTTTGGAAAATTTTCCTAAAAAAAAGTAAATTTTTGAAAAATTTCTTATAAAAAGAAAATTTCTTAAAAATTTCCTATAAAAAGTAAATTTTTGAAAAATTTCCAATAATAAGTATATTTTAGAAAAATTCCTATAAAAAGTAAATTTTGGAAAAATTTCCTATAAAAAGTAAATATTTGAAAAATTTCCTATAAAAAGTAAATATTTGAAAAATTTCCTATAAAAAGTAAATTTTTGAAAAATTTCCTATAAAAAGTCAATTTTGGAAAAATTTCCTAAAAAAAAAGTAAATTTTTAAAAAATTTCCTATAAAAGTAAATTTTTGAAACATTTTATCTAATCAGTAAATTTTTGAAAAATTTCCTATAAAAGTAAATTTTTGAAAAATTTCCTATAAAATGTAAATTTCTGAAAAATTTCCTATAAAAAGTAAATATTTGAAAAATTTCCTATAAAAAGTAAATTTTTGAAAAAAATTTTATAAAAAGAAAATTTTGGAAAAATTTCCTATAAAAAGTAAATTTTTGAAAAATTTCCTATAAAAATAAAATTTTTAAAAAATGTCCCATATAAAGTAAATTTAAAAAAAATTTCCTTTAAAAAGTAAATTTAAAAAAAATTTCCTTTAAAAAGTAAATTTTAAAAAAATTTCCTTTAAAAAGTAAATTTTTGAAAAATTTCCTATAAAAAGTAAATTTTTGAAAAATTTCCTATAAAAAGTAAATTTTTGAAAAATTTCCTATAAAAAGTAAATTTTTGAAAAATTTCCTAAAAAAAAGTAAATTTTTGAAAAATTTCCTATAAAAAGTTCAATTTCAAAAAATTTCCTATAAAAGTAAATTTGTGAAAAATTTACTATAAAAAGTAATTTTTGAAAAATTTTCTATAAAAAATAAAATTTCCTATAAAAAGCAGATTTTTGAAAAATTTCATAAAAAAGTAAATTGTCCACGAAATGATGAATATATTTGCCAAGTCAGAGACCTAGATCTGTTTGTTTAGACCCTATCGTGCTTTCAATAGACATACAAAAGTTCGGACAGGCATACGGACAGTTGGACAGACAGTAGGATAGGCTAACGGACGGACAGACAGACAGACAGACAGACAAACAGACAGGACATAAGGATTCAGAATATATGTATATCCTTTTTGATTTTTGAGCCAATATTAGAAAATTACATTACGTTCTCATAAGTGAAAAATGCCCTATTCTTACCATCACTTCTGAATGATTTGGGATTATCGCCAGCTACTCGATTAAAAGTTTATAATTTATCAACAAAAATGTTTCATTCCAACCCATTGTGCACTGTTACCAAAATGTCTCCTCTTGCCCAAATTTGCCCTTTGTGCTAGTAATGCTAAAAAAGCACTTGCAAAAATAACAACTTCCAAGAACTTTATCGTTATTTGCTGGTTGGAAAAAATGCGTACAAAAGCAGAACAAATTTTCGAAAAACTATTTTTTATTCATTTTTATTCATGTTTTGGACAAAGTTATTTTTGGCTGCTATTCTATGGTTATTTCCTTTGCTGCTGCTGCTTTTATAAGGTTTAAATATTGCATAAATTATAAGAAAAAGCTGGAAACTTTTCTTAAATTTCCATTTTAAATTGTTTTTCCTACAAACATATTTCTTGCTTGTTCTTAGTTGATTTTTATTAATTTAATTCTTTTCAAGAGGCTATAAAAATAAATTTACCAGAATTGAACAAGTGTTGCATGCAACATAAGCACATAAGATTTTAAGTTAAAAAGTCTGTGAATGTGTCCGTCCTTTTATACATATGTCTGTCTGTCAGTACTATATTGGTAAGCTGCTTGTTATTGTATGTAAGTGTTTATTTTAGTGTATGGGGGTATGATCGTGCCACATGCACTCGCTACTTTATTATTAGTTATGCTGGCGCTTTATATGCACACATATAGGGTTTTTCAAAAATTATGGGATGTCAAACATTTTATTAAAAAGTTTTACATAAGTGTCTTCTTCTGTTATCCGAGTGGAGCATAGGGCCTCATACATAAGTGTATTGCACTAAAATCTCATTTTATTACAATTAGTTTTTATTGTAATAAATTATTTTTTGAAAAAACAAAAAAAATTTACTAGGGATAACCTTACCTCGATGTGTTTCGATCGTCATCAAGAGGAGTATCCTCAATTCTAGACAGATCGACAAACACGCATTATATCTCATTTGCGAGACGGAATAAATAAGAATTATAATGTCTTAACAAATATCAAGGTAACCGCTTTACAATGTTGTTAGATCAATTGTAAGATATCTTTTTATCCCAAAAATTTATAAAATATAGGGCAAAAGGTTTTTTCCCCCTGTACCAAACTAGTCACAGAAATGAACCAGAATGATACCTAAAAATCTTTAAAATGTTATATTGAGCTCAATGATATTTTACAAAACAATGAAAAGAAATTAATTCCAGATGTGGTGAATTTATTTTTATTAGAGGTGAGTTTTAATTATGTGATACACATAAGTTTTGATTCAAAATATTTAGAAAAATTTACATTTTTCGATGTGGTGAAAAATTTTGTTAGTGGTGAATTTAAGTTATTTGTATAAAAATGTTTGACTTTGGGAATGTTACTGGGGACAACCTTTCCTCGCCGAGGTTCGATGGTCGGTTAGGCCATTACCATCAGGAGAAGTATTCCATATTCTAGATAGATCGTTGCAATATATCTAGTTTGCGAGACAGAATAAATACGAATTATAATGTCTTAACAATTGCAAGATATCTTATCCCCAAAAATTTAAAGAATATGGGATAAAAGGGTTTTTTCCCCTGTACCAAAATTATATCTTAAAATCGATAAATATTATCCTTAGCACAATAATATTTTACAAAACAATAAAAATAATCAAGAACAAATGAATTACTGGTGTGGTGAATTTATTTTTATTAGAGGTGAGTTTAATATAAGTAATTTTTTAATGTGGTGAAAAATTTTGTAAGTGGCGAATTTAATTTATTTGCATAAAAATGTTTGATTTTGGGAATTTTAAACATATGACAAAATATAAGTATGGTGAGTTTGTTATTGCTATATTAAAGTGTAAATATTATTGAAAAATTTTAAGAAAATTATAAAATTTAAGCAAAAATACGATTTTTTAATGATGAGTTATTGAAAAGTGAAGAAATTGAAGTGAGGTGAATTTCTTTTTGTAAGTGGTGAGTATTAATTTTTATGAATACTTAAGGAAAAGTTTTATATTTTAAGTGTGGTAAATTTATTTTAATTAAATGTAAGTATAAATCTAATGTATCACATTAGTTTAAATTCAAAATTTTTAAATTTGCGTACATTTATTGGTGTGTAATTTTGTTAGTGGTGAATTTGAGTTATTTACGCTAAAATGTTTTTGACTTAAAAAGCGTTAGTTTTGATTCAAAATTTGTTTAAATTGTGGTGTGGTGAATATATTTTTATTAGAGGTCAATTTGAGTTCCTTACACCAAAATGTTTTTGAATTAAAATACTTAGTTTTGATTAAAAATTTATAGAATTGCGTCAATTTTTTGTTGTGGTGAACATTTTTCTTAGTGGTGAATTTATGTTATTTATATAAATGTGTTTATTATGTTGAAGTTTTTAATATTCTATGATAAAATTTAAGTATGGTGAATTTTTTTATATTCAGTTGAGTACAAATTCAATGAAAATTATTAAATTTAACAAAAATTTAAATTTCAAATAAATTTCGTGTTTTAGTAATAGATATACATTTTTATATACTTTTAAAGAAAATGTGTAAATTTTAGGTGGGTGAAATTATTTTTATTACAGGTTAGTTTAAATAAGTTTAAATGTTACTTTTATTTTAAAATTTTGAAAAATACCTCTGTATTTTGTTGTGGTGACAAATTGTGTTAGTAAATAGTTAAGTTAATCTATTTGGATGCAATGTTTATGGGTAAGTTTTTAACATAATATGTAGAATAAAATTTAGGTATGGTGAGTTTTTTCTTGTTAAAGTTTTAAAGTTAAAGTTTTCAAAAATGATTTAAGAATTTCGTTTTGTTAGTGGTGAGTATAAATATTTATACAAATTTAAAGAACAATTATATATATCAGGTGAGTTGAATTTTGATTAGAGTTGAGTTCATATTAAGTGTTATTTTTTATTAGTTTTGATACAAAATTTGAGAAATATATACATTTTAAGTTGTGGTGAAATTTTTTGTTAGTGATGAATTTGAGTTATTAGCATAAAAATGTTTGAGCGGAAGCTTTTAATATATTTTAATGAAATAAACATATGGTGAGTTTGTTTTTATTAGAATGAAGTACATTATTTATTTAAAATTAAACAAAAATATGAAATTAAAACAAAAATATATGTAAATTTAAATGATGATTTAGGATATAGGTAAGAAATTGACGAAAGGTGAATTTAGTTTTGTTAGTGGTGAATATAAAAGTTTTTTTTATTTGAGAAATATGTACATTTTTTGTTGTAGTGAAAATTTTTGTTAGTGGTGAATTTGAGTTATTTGCATAAAAACGTTTGAGAGGAAATTTTTAACATTTTTTGATAAAATTAAAGTATGGTGAGTTTGTTTTTGTTGGAGTTGAGTACAGTGTTTATGGAAAATTTTAAAATAATTATAAAATTTAAACAAAAATATAAATTTGAAATGATGATTTAGAAAATATGTTAGAAATTAAGGACAAATGAATTTTGTTAGTGGTGAATACTAAAGTTTTTTTTTAATTATAATTAAAAAATATATAAATTTGAAACGATAATTTAGAAATAGGTTAGAAATTGACGAAAGGTGAATTTAGTTTTGTTAGTGGTGAATTTAAAAGTTTTTTAAAATATATAATGTAATGTAAAAGTTTTTTTTATTTGAGAAATATGTACATTTTTTGTTGTAGTGAAAATTTTTGTTAGTGGTGTATTTAATTTATTTGCATAAAAGTGTTTGGGAGGAAGTTTTTAATATATTTTGATAAAATTAGAGCATGGATAGTTTTTTTTTTTTGTTTGAGTTGAGTACAATATTTATAGAAAAATTTAAGAAAATTTAGAAATTTAAAAAAAAATATAAATTCGAAATGATGATTTATGAAATAGGAAGTTTTTAATATAGTTTTTAATATATTTTAATAAAATAAACATATGGTGAGTCTGTTTTTATTAGAGTGGAGTACATTATTTATTTAAAATTAAAAAAAATATATATGAAATTAAAACAAACATTTAAATATAAAATGATGATTTAGGAAATAGGTTAGAAATTGAGAAGAGGTGAATTTAGTTTTGTTAGTGGTGAATATTTAAGTTTTTTTTTTTTAAATTGTGAAATTCAAACAAAAATATGCATTAAAAACGATGATTTAGGAAATAGATTGAAAATTGAGAATAGGAGAATTTAGTTTTGTTATTGGTGAATATAAAAGTTGGTTTTTAAATATTGTTGTGTTGTTGTTGTAGTGAAAATTTTTGTTAGTGGTGAATTTAAGTTATTTCCTTAAAAATGTTAAAGAGGACGTTTTTAATGTATTTTGATAAAAATAAAGTATGTTGAGTTTGTGTTTTTAGAGTTGAGTACAATTTTTTAGAAAAAATTGAGAAAATTCAGAAATTTTTGCAAAAATATAAATTTGATACAATGATTTAGGAAATAGGTTAAAAATTGAGGAGAGTTGAATTTAGTTTTATTAGTGGTGAATATAAATGTTTTTAAAACATATTAGGAAATAGGTTAAAAATTGAGGAGAGTTGAATTTAGTTTTATTAGTGGTGAATATAAATGTTTTTAAAACATATTAAAAAAATTAAAAATTTATACAAAAACAAAATTTTTAGTGAGTATAACAAGTTATGAAAAAATTTGGGTGCATAAAGTTATGGTGACTTAAAAATTATTAGTGGTGAATATAAATTAGTTGACAAAATTTAAGAAAAGTAAAAACAATACATGGGAGTTTAATCGAATTTAAAATTTATGGAATTAATTATATTGTTTTGTGAATCAAAATGGAATAAATCGGAAAACAAGATGTGTTGAGTTACATTTGGTAAGAGGTGAATATATATTTTTTTTTTAGAAAAAGGACTTCTAAGTGATAGTTTTGATAATTATGACATAATCAGGGTATGGTGAATTTCTGTTTGTTAGTGGTGAATATAATTTTTATATATTATAAAAGAAAATATGAAAATTTGTAATTTCATATAAATTTCAATCATGTTTATCAGTTCGGTTTTGGCAGAGTAGTACCTAGTAAGTAGAAAATTTTCAAACTTTAATTTTTGAAGGTGAAATAAATATTTTAAAGCCTGTCTAATGAACAATATATAAATTATCCGTAGTAGGGTGTCTTTCCCTGCTGCTACTAAATTGTAGACCATATACAACTACTTCAAGTTAAAAACTCAAAATTTTAAACTAGAAATAAATTATAAAGTTTATGGTTCTTTAACTACCAAAAAAAACCCCCGTTGAATTTATGTATTTGTGCAGCAAACTGCTTGAATTGGCAATGACTTTTTGAACTCTTACATATTTAACCGCTTTTTCACTGCGGCTTAAAAACTCTTAAAGTATTTAAATTCTCACAAAATGTTTAGCAGTGGGGGATTCCTTTTCTTGTTTACTTTCCCTAACCAGAAAGCCACAATCTCTATTGGTCTGAAAATCAAAAAAAGAAAAAAAAAATGCCACTTACCCTCATTCTTATCATCGCTGTACTTTGGCATATATTTGCCATGACCCACATCTGATGTAGCTGACGTTTCTGAAAAATTAACACGTGCTTCTGCTGGTATAACTGTTGCACTACTACTATTTGTTCTTGTTTTTGTCTGTTGCCTTTGCTCTTGACCGCCAAGCAGGTGTTCATTTTCGTCTGATTCGAAAGCATCTTCTTCTCTAACTGCTTCATCGTCGCCATGACCACATTCTTGGTGAAATTTCTTATTTACTCCTGCAGCTGTTTCTGTTGCTTCTTGTTGCTGGTTTTCATTCTTAATTTGTTGGAGTGTAATTTGATTTGGTTGTTGAGCTTTGGAGTGCCCATCATCGTCATCATCGCCACTCTGACGACTGTCGTGTATTTTACTTTCTTTTGCTGTTAGTCCTTTCGAATTGTAGGCTTTTTGCCAATTTAACTCTTTATCATTTGTGAGAGTTGTTTTAGAAGCTAAAAAATGTTGAATAAAACAAGAAAAGAAAAAAAAATGTTTCGTATGAGTAATGAACTGACTTTCATGTTAATTGACTGTAAAGTGACAACAAAAAGGAGTATTTAAAATGCTTTTCTACAAGATTCTTACAGTTAAGATTTCTTAAGAGTTGTTTCTTTGCTAATAGAGGTAATTATGTAATTGCAAACGTATCATCAAAGAAAAGTGTCAGAATGATAAGTTCGTATTTTCGTTTCTAATTAGAAATTATAATTTATGGTTGAAGGCCACATAAGTTATCGTTAGCTTGATATGCAAAACCAGCTAAGTCAACTTTTTAATTAAATTGAGATTTTAATGCTAAGTGTTAGAAATTTTTCTTCACTTTGAGTACTAATGTGTGTAAAAAGGTTCAATTAGAAAAACTTCTTAGTTAATTTTCAAATAAATTACGTTTTTTTTTTAAATTTGCTGATAGCAGTTAGCCGGTTTCGGATGTAATGGGATGCTATTGTTACCTAGCGTCTCCAGCTACCAGATAAGAAAAGCATCTATTCAAAAAATATTTATATTTCCTACTCCAACCTCCTCGTGATACATCCTGGTAACCTGAGCAACCAAGTGTAAGATGAGGTAAATAACTCGTTTGGGATTCTAGGTCGAGGCAAATGTGAATCAATTCAAAAATTAACTTTTTGTAGAAAATTTTTCAAATTTTTCACTTTCTTTTTATAGGAAATTTTTCAAAATTTTACTTTTTATAGGAAATTTTTCAAAAATTTACTTTTTATAGGAAATTTTTCAAAAATTTACTTTTTATAGGAAATTTTTCAAAAATTTACTTTTTATAGGAAATTTTTCAAAAATTTACTTTTTATAGGAAATTTTGCAAAAATTTACTTTTTATAGGAAATTTTACAAAAATTTACTTTTTATAGGAAATTTTACAAAAATTTACTTTTTATAGGAAATTTTTCAAAAACTAACTTTTTATAGGAAATTTTTCAAAAATTTTCTTTTTATAGGAAATTTTTCAAAGCTTCGCTTTTTATAGGAAATTTTTCAAAAATTTACTTTTTATAGGAAACTTTTTATAGGAAAAATTTACTTTTATAGAAAATTTTTAAAAAATTTACTTTTTCTAGGAATTTGTTCGAAAATTTGCGTTTTATAAGAATTTTTTCGAAATTTTACTTTTTACATGAATTTTGCTATGAAAATTTTTTGAAACAAAATTTTTCGTTTTATTTGTTTTGAAGGTGGCTTAAGTCTTATACATTTTTCAATTTAAAAAGATACAAATTTTTAGGTTCTGATCAAAACTTAAGATTTAATTTACTAAAATTGATCATCTGTATTTTTAAAAACACTGAAACGCAAAACACTTTATTTCTCAATTTAAGAAAATGGACTTAATCCACTTTCAAAATAATACTATATGGCTTGAAAAAATTTGGACCCGATGCAGTTTCATATAAAGTATTCAGGTAATAATACGAAGTTTTCAGAATCACTTTCTGAGTGATTTAGCGATGTCAGTCCGTCCGTCAGGCTGGACGACTGGACCCACATGTTAACCATATAATCAAAGTACAGGTCGCAATTCTAAAGATAATTTAATGAAATTTGGCACAGATCATTTCTTTGGTAGTGGCACCATGTCTATTCAAATTCATTAAAATCGGTTCATTATTTATGGTACCTCCCATAGGTCGCACTTTCCGAAATTGATATTTTGGCCACAAGTATCAATATTCTTCATGAAATTTAAAACAAATACTAATTTTGTTAAAATCGGTCTAAATTTGACCATAGCTCCCATACAAACTCTTCTGTCAAAACGCACTAAATGAGACAAAATCACTAAAACGCTCAAAAATCTGAAGAAAATGAGAATTTTGAGTTCAGTTTTTGCAACCATAATTTTTGTAAAAACTGTAATCAATTTGCTAAATTTTGAGATAATCGGTTCACATTTGACCCTAGCTCTCATATAAGTCCAAATGACAGAAACAGCTTAAATATAAAAGTTTTGAGAAAATGTTTGTATGATGGCAAAATTAAGCAAATATTTGTCTTTATACAGGAAAAAGAACACCTTTGACCTTAGTGGTGAAGGGTATCGTATGGTCGGGCTTGACCGACTATAGCAGTTTCTTACTTGTTTTTATTGTGAAAGGTTCATTATATGTATTTGGAGTTTCAAATTGTAATTACAAAATGATAAGAAATCAAACAATGAAAAAATTTGAATTTAAAATATTCAATACTTATTGATACTTACGAGAACTCATGTTGGTAGCTAATTCTTCTCTTTCTCTGCCAAAAACAATTATAAATCACTCAAAAATTACCGATAAGAGAAACACATAAAAGTACTCAATAAAAATAAGAGTTCAAAATATTATACACATTTAACTAAACAATGACGTAGTAAACTGTCGATTTTTTTAATGAAAACGTTCTACCGGATACTTTAACAAAAAAAAAAATGTGTTGGTTTCTCTTACTTTTGAACCAACAGCTGATTTGACATAAACATTATATGTACTCGTAAAAACTTAAAAAAAAACTATTAATTTTTATTAAAAACAAAAAAAACATGTTAGAATTCAATAAAATATCACGTTTTATTTAAAAAGAGTTGTTTATTTTATTTTATTTTTTCTTCGCTGATTTAATTTGTTTGTTCACCTTTTTTTTTCGATTTCAAAAAGGTTAACTTTTTCATTAATTTTAATTACTTTGCGCGTGTTTTGTTGCTTTCAGCTGAAGCTTCTTTAATTCTTTTCTCTAGTTTTTTTTTTAGTTAAACAAAACGCGCTCGCATTTTAATTAAAACTAATTGCTCAGGGACAGAAAACAAAACTATTTGTACTCTTTACGCAAATTCTTTTGCTAAAGTTTTTCTAATTTATATAAAGAAATAAAACAGTTTGTTGTTATTTTTATTAAATGCACCCTACGGGACAGTAGATAGTTTTGGTTTGTATGGATGTTTGTAACGATCATAAATATATTTAAGTATATATATGTAAGCTTCATTAAGCTTATTGTGAATCACGTCGCTCACAGTAACTCGGCTGATAATATCTTCTAAAGGGTTATCCATTTTGCGGTTTCAAAAGTGAACATAGGTCAATTTTCTATAAATTGAAGCAAATTCCGTGGCAACAGCATCTAGAGTAGAAGTCCTATTAGACTTTACTTCAATAGCTTGAACTTCTATAACATGAATTCCTTCATAAGTTGAAGAAAAATAGTAGCACAAAACTCCTGTAATTTGAATTTTTTTTAGAAATTTTCTTTCTTTTGCTTACAAAAGTTACAAATTAGTTACAAATTGTAAATAAAGATTCTTTTGATAGGAAAATATAGATTATGAAAGTAACATAAGGGCTTGGATGACAGGTTAAATTTTTGAAGAATGGATGCTAAACAAGTAAGAAAGTGCTAGAGTCGGTCAAACCCGACCATACGATACCTTTCACTACTAATGTCAAAGGTGTTCTTTTTCCTGTATAAAGACAAATATTTGCTAAATTTTGACATCATACAAACATATTCTCAAAACTTATACATTTAAGCTGTTTCCGCCATTTGGACTTCTATGAGAGCTAGGGTCAAATGTGGACCGATTATCTCGAAATTTAGTAACAGCCTGTTTTTGAAACTACAATTTTTTCAAATTGTACGTCAACTTACGAAAAAATTGAACTTTTGGTTTTTGAATTTTTTTTTTGAGTGAAACTAGAAAAAGCTTTTACAATTTTGGTTCGTAAATGAAATGTATAGACGAAAGTAAATGTCAAATCAGGCAATTAAAAAATTCTAATCGCCTGGGAGACAAGAAAACGGTTATTTAATTTTTTTTTTGTTTAGGACCTGAACACAATATAATGCATTGTGTTAAAACTAGGAAAAGGTTGTGGGAGGCGAAATAGGTAGTGTTTGTGGACATTTGATTTAAACACCCCTATATTGTAACTGGTTGGAAAAACTTCTGCGGGAAGCAAATTCTACATATCGTCTATCTGTAGAGTATCGTCTGTCTACTGGTCAATCGACTACGAAGAGATGAGCTCTAAAAGATAGACGTGTATTGCGGAAGAAAGTTCATGTATCGATAACGAGTTTCCTGATTTTGATAGAGCACATTCCAAAGTAGTAAGAATGGAACAATAGAGTTGGATAACCTACTGTTACCGATGAGCACTTTTGCTCTCTCCTGTACTCGGTCAAGAAGTTCCGAAATAAACTTTGAAGCACCGGCCCATATATGAGAGTTGTATTTCACCGGTACGCAATACATGTTTCGGAATAGGGTCTATATAAGAGTGCAAGAGATGGCGAAAGTGCTCATTGATGACAGCATGGTATCCAATTCTATTAAACTACTGGAGTGTCACACTTTTCTATCGTTTTTACTTTGAAATGTGCCCTAAACTCAAATGTTCCCAAACTCAAATCTTCTTACGCAATAGGGTCTTTGTAAGAGCTACTCGACCGAGTGTAGGAAAGGGCGAACGTGCTCGTCGGCCACTGGAGTGTCACAATGTTTTATTGTTTCTAGTTACTTTGGAGTCCGGTCTATCGAAATCAGGGAACTTGTTCCTAAAACCGAACTTTTTTACTTAATACTTGTCTTTCTCATACCCAGAATATCATTGAAAAAATGTTTGATTTAATTTTGAAAAAAAAATGTTAAATTTTTTATTTTTTGTTTTTATTTATTTTTGATATTATTTAATTTTAGGGTTAACATCATTTTACAAAATTCTTAAGTTTTACAGGAAAAGCTTTCAGAAAAGTAATAAAATATATCATGGCAATACTATTATTTGATATTTCATTACGAAGCTTTTACTTCCAAACGAAAAAAGAAAATGAACTCAATTTAGAGCTTAATCGTTAGGCTCGTATTCGATTGCCTTCTAACGTATGACAGTTTTGTGAACAGGCTGTAAATTGATTACAGTTATTACAAAAATTATGTATGCAAAAAATAAACTTGAAATTCTCATTGTCTTCGGATTTAGGAGCGTTTTAGTGAATTTTGTCTCATTTAGTGCGTTTTGAGAAAAGAGTATGTATGGGAGCCATGGTCAATTGTGGACCGATTTCAACGAAATTCGGTACAGTAATTAAGGTTTACATGGGAGATACCATAAATAATGGACCGATTTTGACGAATTTCAATAGCCATGGCCCCATCATATCATAAAAATAGTCCGTGCCAAATTTTATCAAATTATCTTTAGAATTGCGACCTGTAGTTTGATTACAAGGTTTACATGGGGGTCCAGCCAGGCAGCCAGACGGACGTTCGGACTGACAGACATCGCTAAATCGACTCAGAAAGTGATACTAAGCCTATTTGTATACTAAAAGATGGGTCTAAGACAAATATTTCTATGCGTTACTTACATCAGCACAAACTTATAATACCCATCACCACCATAGGTGGGGTGAAGGGTATAATTAGATACAAAATTTTATTTTGCTTGAAGAAAAGTAATACTCTTTGTTGATTATTGTCATTCGTATACAAAAGTTTATTAAAGTCAACCTCTTGACCAGGGTATAATTCGATGCTTGAAAATTTATTATAGAGGAAGAATGTACTATAATTCATTCACCATTTATCAATATTTTAATATATAGTAAATGCAATAGATAAAAAATAATTGCTGTTTAAAATAATTGTTTTTTTTTTTACTATTGGAAACGTTTTTGAATTTGATTCAAAAAGCTAAAGTCTCCGTAAGTTGAAGATTTTTTCGGGATAGTGGTTATTCAATTTATAGAAGTTCGACTGTATTTATTTTTTATTATAAATGTTGAACGTTGGCATTATGTGTAAAACACTACGTCATTTAAATTGCCACCATTAGAAATGTTGCAGTTGATATTGCCACGACGAGAAATTAGGCGGCCATTAAATATCTCTTGCAAGAAAGCCATATTCGCTCGAGTTGCGTGGCATGTGGCATCGTCTTGTTGAAACCACATATTATCCAAGTCGTATTCTTCAATAGCAGGCAAAAAAAAAATCGGTTATCATATGATCATAACTCTCCGAATTCACGGTGACAGTCGTTCCATCGTACTTTCGAAGAAGTAAGGTCCAATCACACCTTCGACCAAAGAGCGCACCAAACAGTGACTTTTTTGGATATAATGGCCTCTCTTCAATTACTTGAGGATTCTCAGAAGCCCAAATATATGACAATTTTGTTTATTAACATACCCATCGAATGAGAAATGTGCTTAATCGCTGAAGAAAATTTTGTTCGAAAAATCACCGTCCACTGCCTGTAGTTCAAGCACCCATTCCACGTATCTATGACGTTGTGAATGGTCAGTTAGCATCAGTTGTTGTGTGAGCTGGACTTTATATGTATGTAGAACTAAATGCAAAATACGCCATAATGCGTATTAAGACAGTCCTAATTCCTGAGAACGACGAGGAATCGACACATTCGGGCCTTCGGCAGCACTTTTTCTTACAGCAGCGATATTTTCAGCGGATCGAGCGAAACGATGAGGCAAAGGCCTTGGAATATTTGTAACCACTCCAGTCTCATCAAATTCTTTTACAATTTTGCCAATTGCTTAGTTGGACGATTATGTAAACCATAATCTCCTCTTAAACCACGATATGCGGCTGTTGCAGAATCACAATTTTTTTTAGTATGTTTTGATAATTTTTATGCTTTGTGTGGTACTTAATAGGGTGTTCATTTTACTCGACTTTTATTTGTTTGAGTAATCAAATAACTTGAAAATGGGGTTTTCTAATTACTCGGAAAATCGATTAATCGTTAAAAATTACTCGAGTTAATCGAGTAAAAAATTCATCTTAAAATTACACGAGCAAGGTTTTTCTGTAAGCTTTATTTATTTATATGGACAAAAATCAAATAGTTTAAATTAAAGGAATTAAAAAAAATCAAAAAATTTTTAGATCGCACACTAATTTTTTTTGCGGTTCTATTGAGGGAGCTTAGTGAGTGTAAAATTAGTTCGCCTTAATGATTTTACGCGATGCGCGCAGAAGTTATGACGGTTAAAACAAAAATTTCTAAAAAAAAATTAAAAACTATTTTATTTTTGTTAGTTTTATGTTGATTTTGACACAACTTATATACTTTCAGGTGTTCTGTCGTTTCATGGTATTATGTTAATTAGTATATGCCTTAGAAATAATGCAATTATGCAAGTGAAAAACAATATTTTTTAACAATATTTTTTTATTTTTTTAACCGCGATTTTCGCGAAATTTGATAAAATGTGAGACTTAGCGAAATTCTGCTGCCTTGACTTATGGACGAATTTAATTTAAAAGATTTTTTTTTTAAATAAAAATTTTAATAGGAGCATTTAATAGGAGCATATCTTTTCAACATATAAAGTTCTTATTTGGTCCACAAAATCGTTAATCCTTATAATATTTTGGTGCGATTCAAATCTAAGGTAAAGCCTTATTAAAGAATAGTTTTTAGACCATTCCTGATCAATTTTGAGATAAATTCGCTATGTGCTTCATTGAAATGTTTTATGCGCGTTCTCAGTTAATAAAGAGATTTTTGACAGACTTTTGATGCAAGTCGGTTATAAATGACATCGCTTTCATGCCTTATGTGATTTTGTCTCAGTTTGCAATCTAAAACCATTTAAACCAATATACACTTTTTTTCACGATTTTCAAAATCATCATAAAATTTTAGCAAACAATGATTTTTTGGTGCGCTTTTGCTTTTAGGTGCTAAATGCCAAAAAACTCGGTTTACGCGGTAGTTTGGATATTTTCATTCATATTTGAGAGTGTGCTCCACGAAAAACCGGTATTTTTACGCTCAAAAACTCCTCATTTACACCTCTCGTATGTTATACCTATATAGAGCACATTAACGAGATATATATCAAACGACGTGAAACTGAAGGATCTACAAATCGTTATCTATTTTTTTGGAATTCTTTGAGGCGGCCAAAAAATATGCGAAAAAAAAATTAAAAAGTGGCGAAAACAAGCTTCAAATTTTGGCAGCCATTAAGTAGTATTAGAAGTGACAAAATTAAAATTTAGAGGGAAGTGGATTTATCCCCTAAGTGTGGTGTCTATTTCGTAGAACAACGACTTGGGTCCAAATGTTAAAACAAATGCAAAAGAAGAGGAAACATGAAGAAAAACTTGAATGCTTCAATCGATTTTTTAACGTTTTTAATTTGCATGCCAATTATGCTTAGAAGCGCAAATTTGCGCAACTAAGATATTGAGTTCAGTATACAAAAGTTTTTGCGAATTCAAGATCTGTAATTAGATTTTTCGAGCTCTTAAGAGTACAAAAATTATTCGAGTTGAAAGTCGGTTTCAGAGGAATAAAAACTGTTTGATTTTTGCCCAAATATATATATATATATATATATATATATATATATATATATATATATATATATATATATATATATATTTAATACAACAATTTTTTAATAAAATTATAATGTTTTATTAACAGAAAAGTTTAACAGTTCGCAATAAAAAACATAAAACAAAATAAAATATTTTTAATACAAATTAACATTTGTAAGATATTGTTACCCTAATTTTTTTAAGTGAGTTTATTTACTTCTATATAAAAAGCAATCTTTCGATTTCATAAATCCTGAGATTGATCTAATTGATTAATATTCTTTACGACTTCCTTTTACTTATGCTTACAATGGGATCTTCAAATGGACTACAGTAGGATTTACGATTACATTGCGTCCTTTAACTGAACTATAGTAGACCGTACTGTTAATGTACTAGGACCTATGATTACACAGGGATCTTCAGCTAAACTACAGTAGTATCTACGAATACATCGGGGACTTCAACTGGACTATAGTAGGTTTTGATTGCAATAGTACCTTTAACTAATCTATAACAGGAGCTACGATTACATTAGGACATTTAAATAAACAATTGCAGAAATTACGAATACAACAGATCTATGGCTATTTATATCTGAAATCACTTGACTATATATATATACTATGGACTATATACATATAATGGACTATATACACACAATGGACTGTATTACAAGTTGGAATTTACAAGTCACGATTATTGCTTAAAATTGACAATATTAAAATCCACGATTATTTCATAAATGTAAAATTAACTATATTAAAACCTCGATTATTGCTTTAAATTAACTATAGTAGAACCATCAATTATTGCCTTAGATGGACCATAGAACGGTAGATTTAAGTGGTCTTCATTTGAACCCATGATTAATGCATAAAATGGAGTACATCATTAGTAGCAGAAAATACTTTCAAGCCAAAGTTGGCCATTATTTGCGTGCTCTCCATTTGGCCAACGTTTTTTTTACAAACTTAACAGTTTCGAAATACGCTGAGACAAATTTTAGTCGTTTTATTTAAAAAAAAAAAAATACTCAAAAAATGATTGAAATAATTTTACTCGAGTAACTCGATTACTCGTGGAGAATTACTCAAATAAATCTTTATTTGAAATTAGGCATTTTATTTTACTCGAACGATTAATCGATTTTATTTTTCCGATTAATCGAGCAAACATAACTCGAGTAAACACCCTAGTACTTAAGCGATCCATTTCAGACTTTCAACTGCAAAGAAAAATTATTGGTTTAACAACTTAGTTTGACAGATGTCGAATTCCAGTCCTATACTTTTGAAACCACGAAGTGGATAACCCTTACTATTTTGAGGCTTAAAAATGGAATATCTCCGTCAATTTTAAAATCTCCATGAATTTTTTTTTTTAATTTTTTTGTGAAAAAATTATTATTAGAAAAAAATAGTAGGGGTGTTTATGCGTGAAAAAATGAAATACAAAATTGTTTGACTTTTTTTTTTTGTCAAATTTTGAAAATAAATTCTTGGACTTAATTTAGTTTAAAACACACACAAATTATCTAAAAGTCCTGTAAATTTGAGCAAAATTGATTAAAATGTCCCAGAGATATTAAATTTTAAAAATTAAGTTATCTCAAAATTTAGTGCCCTATGGGTCCCAGAATTTTGAAAATTTTCAAATATCCTTTGGCACAAAAATTACTCTCACCTAACACTAAACTTTTACCTAGTTTCAAAGAAATCGAAATACCTAATTGCAACTTTGATTTTTTGAGAAATTTGGACCCCTGTTTTCTTGAAAAAATGATGATGTTATTATAATAGAATTATGGCTTGTTTCCGATCGATTGCTGAGATGTACATGAGTATTTATTTTTATCTTTTAACTTAGCAATAGTTCACCCATTAGACCGTAAATAATTCAAATATCTTTAAATCTCCAGGATAGTCTGATACGCTCAAATAAGTTCAGCCAAATCTTATATAAAAGTCAACAATTATATGTATATGCAGGTATTTCCTGGTCGGTTTTGATCGACCCTACTTTATTTGTTGGTTTATGCTTTCTGTAAATATTTGGCTTTTCTTTGTTATTTAATTGTTTCTATTTTCTCTTGAGCAGTCTCCATTCGTTGGCATATCTGATTAAAAAACATACTCGTTAATTTGCTGTTAGTGAAAAACTCAATATTTAGTTAAAATCAATTTTTTACTCAATCGCTAATAAGTTAAGAAACACATGATTAAATAAATAAAAAACCATAACATACTTTAGGGATGTATCTTAATAAATATATACATTAGAGTGCCAATAGCGTATATGGGGAAATTTTTTTGAAGAAATATGTTTCCGGCCAACCCCCAAATTTGTTCATAAAAATAATTCCTTGAAAATTTGTGGTCAATCGATGGGATGCCCAAAACCCGCCCAAAGTTTGCAAAATATCTGTTTTTTTGCTTTGATTGTAAATTACTTAATTAATATTTTGAAATAAAAAAAATTCCAAAGTAAGACATGATTTACAATTCTATGGCCTGTATGTACTTAATAGCTGAGTTTTGTCCAAATATTATGAAATTAACTTACTTTTTTTATATTAGAAAATTTAATTTTTTTTTTCAGGTCGGTTTCAAAAATATTTTTTTTGACTTTTTGAAAATTTTGTGCAAAAAATAAACAAATTAGTTAATAAAACACAGAAATAATGGAGTCGATATCTTGAACCGTTTCACCGAACCTATGATTTGAAATCTTAGAATTTAAGAAATTTTGTATAGAAAAAATTTTGATAAAAAAATGTTGATAAAAAATATTGCTGATAAAAAAAAACAATAAAAAAAAGATAAAACGATTTAAAAAAAAAAAAATTGACAAAAATATTTAAAACAAGTAAGAAAGTGCTATAGTCGGTCAAGCATGACCATACGATACCCTTCACCACTTAGGTCAAAGGTGTTCTTTTATCTGTATAAAGACAAATATTTGCTGAAGTTTGACATCATACAAATATTTTATCAAAATTTATTTATTTAAGCTGTTTCCGTCATTTGGACTTATATGAGAGCTAGGGTCAAATGTGGCAAATTGATTACAGTTTTTACAAAAATTATGTATGCAAAAAAATAACTTAAAATTCGCATTATCAATAGATTTTCGAGCGTTTTAGTGATTTTTGTCTCATATAGTGCGTTTTGATAGAAGAGTTTGTATGGGAGCTATGGTCAAATGTGGACCGATTTCAACGAAATTCGGTACAGTGATTTTGGTTTACAGTATTTGTTTCTAACTTCAAGAAAAAGTATTGATATTTGTGGCCAATATATCAATTCCAGGAAGTGGGACCTATGGGAGGTACCATAACTAATGGGCCAATTGACGAATTTCAATAGCCATGGTCCCATTATCAAGAAAATGATCTGTGCCAGATTTCATCAAATTATCTTTAGAATTGCGACCTATAGTTTGATTACAAGCCAGCCAGCCAGAGGGACGGGCGGACAGACGGACATCGCTAAATCGACTCAGAAAGTGATTTTAAGCCTATTTATATACTAAAAAACAGGTCTCAGATAAAAATTTCTATGCCTTACATACATCAGCACAAACTTATAATAATAATAATGGACTGATTTTGACATATTTCAATAGCAATGGTCCCATTATCAAACAAATTATCTGTTCCAAGTTTTGTCAAATTATTTTTAGAACTGCGACCTGTAGTTTGTTTACAAGGTTTACATGGAGGTCTAGCCAGCCAGCCCGACGGACGGGCGGACAGACGGACATCGCTAAATCGACTCAGAAAGTGATTCTAAGCCTATTTATATACTAAAAAGTGGGTCTCAGATAAAAATTTCTATGCGTTACATACATCAGCACAAACTTATAATACCCTTTCCACCTATGATGGTGAAGGTTATAAAAATGGAGTAGAAAACTTTTTCTTTTTAAAACATTAGATCTACACATTGAGAAAAATACTTTTTTTAGTTAATAGTATAAAAACGGCAACTCTGACGACGATTTTGTTTTTGTTTTCATAATTTACACTGTCGTATTTTATACCTATATGTAGCAATGAGATACATATATATCAAAAGATGCGAAACAATGGTACTGTAATTATAATTTTGTTTTTTTAGAATTCCTTGAGGCGGCCCAAGAATATGCGAAAAATTAAGAAATTAAGTATAAGAAGTGAAATTATATTTCTCGTACTCCTAACAGTACAAAAAGTATGCAAGTTGAAAGTCCGTTTCGAAGGAATTAATATATATATATATATATATATATATATATATATATATATATATATATAATATCGCATATAATATCGCAAAAACTCTTGTACATAAACTATGCACAAATATGTCTGCTGTAAACGCTAATCGATTCCTAGACAATATGTCTACCTTTGACCCTAACATACATAAATATAAATAATTTTTGGGGTAAAAAATTAACTTTTGTATGGACGACCAAAAAGCATCTGGCAGCCCTGATCACAAGAAGAATACCACCTTAATTTATTAAATTAACATAAACAGTAGCATACTTTAGGGATGTCATTTAGTGATGAGTTATAAAGATTGTAAACGAAAATTGTCTTTATAAAAACCGTATAAGTGAGCAAATTCTTATGAACATAGCTTTTGCCTTTTTTATTTAATATCAACTTGTTATTTTAGTTTAAAAACTATACTCAAAAGAAATTTACATTTGACAATATAAACATGCAATGAACATTTTATTATTATATAAATTTGTTTTTAATATTTTGATAATATACCTATATACGTCGCTATAAACCTTTTCCATGATTATGTTTTAAAACAACCTGTCATTGGCAGTTTTTTAAATTAATTTTCTTTCATTATTGTTTTATATTCATTCACATTCAAAAAAAAATTGTATATCACACTGTCACAGCATCATTTGATAGTCAGTGATTGCCTACAAACGCTGAAATAAATATTTCACTATGTTTTATAGATAGATATGTAGATTAGGGTGAAGCGAAAAACAGCTTTTGTTGAAACTCAATACGCCTGGATTAAAAATCGATGTTCTACATCCTAAGGTGCTCAGAAGAAAAATTTTGACTTCCTAAGTCAATGTCCTAAGGTGGCGCATAGGACATTTATTTCTAGGACCCATTTGTATGGGGAAAAATGGGAGTTTTTTCGGTTTTTGGTAAATTTCAACCAATAATGATATGTTTTTGGAAAAACTAATGATTGTATGTAGAAAACAACTAAATTAGCTTTTATAAGAGTTATAAAAACTAAAAATACATGGAGTAGTTTTTAAGTGATTACAATTTGCTCCAGAAAATGTGTGTCCTTTGCAACGCGCCTAAGGATATGCAGCAAAGAAACTAACTTTAGAGTACAGAAATACAAAGTAAGACATTCCTTATCATCTTTAGACCTTTATGTATTAAAGAGTTGAAATTTATTAAAATAAAATGAAATTTACATAGTTTATTTTAAACTGGAAAATGGTACTTTTTTAAGGACCGTTTTAAAACTCACTTTTTAAGTTTTAGAAAATTTTGTTTAAAAAAAAAAATATTCAAAATTTCAAAATTTTTGATCGGCATGTCAAAGTAAACAGATGTGGTAATAAAATTCAAAAAAGTTTAGTTTGATATCTCATATGGTTTCACCGTAGCTGCGACTTGAAATCGTAAAATTTCGCATAAAAGTAGATTTTTTGACATTATATAAGTAGATGCATAGTCAATTTTATTTAATTTCTCTCTTAATAAAGGTAATACTGAACTTTATTGCCCAGTCACCGAGGAATGTCCACGAGAACTTTTTTTGATATTAGGTGAGCTTAACCCTTTTTTCGTCGGGGTCAAGGTCAAAATTTGGAATTTTAGTGGCAAAAACACGAAATGTTATGAATTTAGTGGCGAATATTAATTAATAAAGAAAGTTATTTTTAAGAATATTAATAATATTTGTTTAACCCTTAACAGACATGGGGACTAAAATGACCAAACATTTTTTTTTCGAAAATTTAAATATTTGATTTATTTAAGTGATTAATTGAATTTTATTACCCAGTCACTGAGGAATGTCCACTAGAACTTTTTTTGATATTAGGTCAGCTTTACCCTTTTTTCATAATGATCAAGGTCGAAATTTGGAATTTCAGTAGCAAAAATACGAAATGTTATAAAATTTAGTGGCGAAGTTTGATCAAAATGAATAAAAAAAAGTTATTTTTAAGAATATTAATAATATTTGTTTAACCCTAAACAGACATGGATTAAAATGACCCAAATTTTTTCTCGAAAATTTAAATATTTGATTTATTTAAGTGATTAATTTAAATAATTTGTTGTCATCACTTAAGCTTTAAGACAATTTTGGGAATTTCCTTTCATAAATTTTCGAAAAAAATGTGGGTTATTTTAGTCCCCATGTCTGTTAAGGGTTAAAAAAATATTTTTAATAAAACAATATAACTATTCTTTTTATTAATTTTTATCGAAAGTCGTCTTAATTCATTACATTTCGTATTTTTACCACTAAAAGTTTGACCTTTGACCCCGATGAAAAAGGGCTAAACTCACCTAATATCAAAGAAAGTTCTGATAGACATTCCTTAATGACTGGGCAATGAAATTCACTATTAGCTTTATCAAAAAAAAAAAAAAAACTTAAATGCAACTACTTAAAAAATGTCAAAAATTTAATTTTTCACGAAATTTTACGACTTCAAGTCACATGTACGGCGAAACCATATAAGATATCAAACTCAACTTTTTTAAATTTTATTACCACATCTGCCTATTTTAACATGTCGATCAAAAATTTTGAAATTTTGAAAATTTTTTTAACAAAATTTTCCAAAACCTAAAAAGTGAGTTTTGAAACGGTCCTTAACAAAAAGTACCATTTCCTAGTATAAAATAAAATATGTATGTAAATTTAATTTTTTTAATAAATTTCAACTATTTAGTATTTATAAGTCTTTAGATGATAAGGAATGTCTTAATTTGTAATTTATGTACTCTAAAGTAAATTTTTTGCTGCATATTCTTAGGCGTGTTGAAAAGAACACGAATTTTCTAGGGCAAAATGCAATAACTTAACAAGTAAGAAAAGCTATAATCGGTAAAGCCCGACTACATGATATCCTTCACTGCTAAGGTCAAATATGGACCAACAATTTAACAAGTTTTCCTTGTATCTTAGAGACATACATGCATATACTATGAGTTATTTTTTCAAAATTTCGAGATTTATGTCATTTCCGGCTAGGGGCCTGATATGGGAGCTAGGGTTAATTGTGGACCGATTGTCACCAAATTTTGGTTATTGATTTATATATACAAAATATTTATCTGTGCAAAGTTTTAGTAATCAAATGCATATATCCTTAGAGTTATAAACGTTTTTGTGCTATTATGTGTACATAATCGTCTTAGGTATGGTCAAATATGGGCCGATTCCTACACTAATTAAGGTAATCATAGGCAATATTTGTGCGGAATATTATTAAATTTGTGGCTGTAAAGGACCAAAAATTCTATCCCAGGAAATGCATCCCTATGGGAGGTACCCGAAATAGTAATCCGATTTTGCTCAAAAAGTATACGTATCGTCTTTGGACCAAAATATGAGCCTGTGCTAAATTTCATCAAATTATCTTTAAAGGAACGACCTGTACAATGATAAAAAACTTACATGGATAACCGGCCAGCCAGCCGGACGGACATCGTTAAAACAACTCAGATGGTGATTCTATACTAAAAGGTCGATTGGTATACTAAAAGGTGGTTCTCAGACCAATATTTCTATGCGTTACAAACATAAGCATAAACCCAATATAACCTTTCCAACTATGGTGGTGAAGGGTAAAAAAACTACTCCATGGATTTTTAGTTTTTATAACTCTAATGAAAGCTTAGTTATTTGTCTTCTACATCCAATCATTGGTTTTGGCAAAAACATATTAAATATTATTGGTTAAAATTCACCAAAAACCGAAAAAACTAACATTTTTCCCAACACAAATGGGTTCTAGAAATAAATGTCCTGTGCCCCACCTCAGGACAACATTTCATTCTGAGCCCCTTTAGGATATGGAGCATCGGTTTTTAACCCAGGCGTATCGTATTTCAACAAAATTTGTTTTTCGCTCCACCCTAATGTACATATGTATCATAGTACAAATCCCAGAACAATTTACCAGCTCTGAGCAATACGAGTTTTGGAATAAAATAAGATTTTAGTTTGTTTTCAAAAATGGATGTTCTTTTTCTATTGAAAAATTGTAGATTTTAGCTAAAATTATCATTTTTTATATTATTGATTATTTTTCAGTTGAAGATAAGGCAGATGGCATGTTTTAATGCCCCAAAGGCAACAATTTTTTTTAGAATTTAAACTTAAAATTTAAAAAATTTCGCAATAAATTCGTATATTGACATAAATTCATATAAATATTTTAAATAATTTCATATGTTGATGGAAAATTACCCTTATACCCTTAATTTGTTGCATTTATTTAATTATCAATAAACAAATACTTATTTTGCAACAAATTATAAAACATTTAAAATATTATTCAAATATGCAGTAAATCAAATTGAATAAAAATAAAAATTAAAAAAAAAGGTAAAGTATGGTATATTCAAAAACTACTTGAACATTAATTGTAATAATTTTATTTTTTTGTATATTAATATTTATGAAATCACATCATACTAATTAAATATCAATTTATTTTTTTATATTTAATACCCTTCACAAATAAGTGATAGGGTATTATGAGTTTGTCAATCAGTTTGTAACTGAAACTTGTACAAATCAGCAAATTAATAAATCTTATAATTTTTAATGAACCCAATAGATCCGCCAACTTCAGAAACATAAAAAATTAAACACATGAACTTTCTTTGGTGAAGGGTATATATAATTCGGCACAGCCTGATATATTACTGGCTTTACTTTAAATATTAATATTTTTACTTAAATCTATAATTACATATTTTTGATTCTGTATTTTTTTGTTTTTGGAACATTTTTTTTGTAATTAACAGAAATTATTGCAATACATTTTCATTACAAGTTAATTGACATTTAATATCCATTTGACAGAAATGCATCATTGTGTAAATATAGCATTTATTTTAAACGCCGTTGATGCTGTTTATCACCATCTTTTTACAGCAACTCAATTTATTGAAAAGCTGAATTGCACGATTTTTTACAGTTAAACTGAAAAAAATAGCAGTGGTGAGTTAACTTTAATTATCTGGCCTATAAAGAGTGCTCTAAATAAAATTTGTAGTTGGATTTTCTTAAATAAAAATCAAACCTTTTAATATAAAAACTCTACAAAATATGCAAATATAATGACATATTATACAAAATCATTTAGCATTAAAATGTTTACTTAGTACTCGGGTTTTGCAAAATTATCGACTTTTTTCGAAAACCCTTCCATTAAAGATTTTACAGTTGCTTCTGATACCTTTTTGGAGCATGTGTTCCATCTGCGCTTAAAATCGGACATGTTCTTGGAAATCTTTCCTGTGTTCTTCAATTCCTTTTTTACCAGAGTCCAATACCTTTCCACAGGCCGAAGTTCTGGACAGTTAGGTGGATTTGCCTCTCGTGGTACAAAAATGACACTATTCTTTGAGTACCACTCAAGTGCCTTTTTTCCATAATGGCATGATGCCAAATCGGGCCAAAAAAAATGTAGTCACTCTGTGCTCTCTTAAAAAGGGTAACAACCGTTTTTGTAGGCACTCCTTTATATAAATTTCTGTGATTATTGTGCCAGATGCCACAAATACTTTACTTCTTTTGCCACAACTGCAAATAGCTTGCCACACGAGATACTTCTTAGGGTATTTTGTTTGTTTTTTTGTGTGAAACTCTTGCCGAACATTGCCCCGTTTATCAGCAACATAAAAATCTTGACCAGGAAGTTGAGAAAAGTCTGCCAGTACGTATGTTTCATCATCCATCACACAACAGGTGTATTTTTTTATAAAATCAGACTTCAAAGTTCTTTATAGCATTGCGATCTGGAACCTTTTGGACTTTGTATGTCTTCAGTCCAGCATAAGCTTTGACTCTATGTGCAAAATTCGTAGAACATTTCACCGTACGAGCTGCTTTTCTTAAAGAAGTGTTAGGCGTTCTTCGAAAGAGTCGCTCGACTTCTTTTGCCTTACCAATATCTGTAGGACCTTTTTTCCTCCCTGATCCAGGTTTTCTTTCAATGCTCAGGTTTTCCTTATACCGTCTGATGGCATTAGAAACCGTTCGAGGGTCAACTTTCATATTTTTAGCTACTTTTTTAAAAGTCCATGACGGATTTTTTTGAAAAGTTTTAATTATATTTTCACGAACTTTTTTTTCGCAGTCCATTTTGATTGAAATAACTATTGAAAATTAATCATTTCTAAAATAATAGTATCTGACATATCTATAGAAACTAACTTGATCAAAAAATAAATTATTTCTTGCACTATGGATAAATTTTGTCTAAAATAATAAATGCATATTTTTTTTAGAACACTCTTTATTGACAACCTGCTAAGTTCAAACGCCGAGTATATTTTAGAATTTCATGCGCTTTGATCTTGTACGCATATTCTCCTATTTCGTAGGCCAGGCTTTAAAAGTTTTCCTTCTACTTGTTCTTTCCATCGATGTTTCGGACGTCCTCTTCTACGAGTTCCCTCGGGATCATTTTCGAATACTTCCCTTACAGGAGTATTTTCATCCATACGCAAGAGATGTCCTAGCCAACGCAGCCGCTGCGACAGCATATATCTCATTCAGCTCATGGTTAATTAGATATCGATATTCGTTGTTGACGCAGACTGGTTCAAAGATTTTCGTCGAATCTTCATCTCAAAGACTCCAAGAATATCTTCACCTGCCTATACAAGTGTCCATGATTCAGCACGATATGAGCCACAGCACGTTTGATTTCGAAACTTATGTCATTATTTATTTTGACGGCTGTACCAAGGTAATCAAATTACTTTACAACCTTAAAGCTATAGTTCTCAACGATCACATATGGTTAAATTGTGATGAATTTTCTTTGCTTTGTACGACGTTTGGTGTCATGATGGCTGTCAAGGCTATAGCTCGTCGGATTGGGGGGAATCTTTTCCATCCCAAGGCCATCACATTTCGTACCAGGAACTTCAAAAAAACAAAGCTAAAAACAAGTAACAATAGACAACAAGAAATTTGCTAAAAAGAAACCGAAAATGCACGGACGGACATTTGACAGTAGCAAACTTGACTTCTGGTTGACATGGTACCAGACTGAGACCGCAGGACAAGATTATGTTCGTCCTGGTTAGGCTGCAAACCCCGTATCTGACATATTTTAGTCAGCCATGACTTTGTTGTTGCCTAAATATTCACAAAATATGAACAAAGTCCCAAGTCTTATGTACCACTTACTTCCACCTAAATTCCCAACATTTCCAAACAATTAAACATTTACGACAAAAAGTTGAGCTTCCGGTTATTTCATATCCCCTTCTCCAAACAAAAACATATGGACTCTAAGCTATTTAACCTTTTGGGTCATGCTTTTTGTTTGGATTTGATTCAAATCCAAAACCTTCGGCTCTCCAGTATTTAATTTCTTCTTCAAATGACATCGCAACTCAGACATGGCAACTTTATTGTCTTCCAGGACCTACGTCATCTTTCAAAGAGATTGTCCACTAATATAAAGTAATTTAAAAAAGCTTAACATTGGGCTTTGAGATCTGACGAGCTATAGCCTTGACTGCCAGCCATCATCCATCGTACAAACCAAAGCAAATTCATGATACAATTCCTGAAAAAACCATCAGTTTTGTATTTGATTCATGACAGCTAGACCCATTTTCATTGATTCCTTCTCAATACGTCCTATGATATCAATGTCATCGGCAAACACAAGCAGCATGTCTTCTCTGTTGAAAATTGTTTCAGATGTATTGACTGCAAGCGTCAAGCAGGATTTTCTCTAACTGAATATTAATGATATCACAGGATAAACTATCGCCTTGCTTGAATTCTCTTTTAGTTATGAAGGACTCCGATGAGCTCTTACCTATTTTTACTGATGAGATTGTATGTCGTCTTAAATGAGATATATTTGCACAGATTTCAGAGAATTATAGCCCATCGATTGCACTTTCAAATGACATTTGCTTATTTACATACTTTTTTTGATGGAAAAAATATTCGCGCTAAATGGGCTGTGGCGGACGCTACAAATAATGGAAGTGACTTTTTTTCAACACGTGTTTCTGTAATTTTTAGGAAATCGGTTATAGTAATAAAAATTTTAAATATGTACATTGAAAAGAGAGGAAAATATGAGGACTACAAAACAGTTTTCATAAGAATTTCAAAGTATCCAGTTGCATTAAAATCCATAAATAAACTGTTGCGGACGCTACATGTCGGACGCTACATTTTCTACTTGAATGCTTTTTATTAGGACAAATTTATATTTCATATATTTTAGGGTTTTAACATAAGGCAGTAAAAATAATGGTGCCATTTTTTCCCGAATTCCATCTCCTGCCTCTTCACGTTCACTTTTAAGAATGCGATTTTAGAAACTCTCTTGTCTACTATATAAGAACAATGAACGAATATTGTGGAAACAGTTTTTTATTTAGACTAAGAATATTTGAATAGCAGTTTTGTGAAGTCTGTTACAGTTTTTGTAAAAGTGTGTTTAAAGTGACTTACACCAAAGTTAATAAAAATATAACTTTGCAAAACTATATAAAGTATTTTAATTTTGTATGCAAAAAAAAATCCTTCCATGTTTTTAAAGGAAAAACGTAACAATATTATTCTAAAAAATGCTATATATAAATGCTATATCTATATATTTTATTTTTTTAAATTTAAATAGAGAATAAAGAAAAATTGCTCTAGACAAATTTAAAAAATCATTATTTTTGTCGTGGACGCTACACACTTTGATGCATTAAACACATAGACAACAGCAGGCTACGGGCTACAACCTGTCAAAATTAGAATACATGCATTCAAATAGAAATAAATTTTTTAGAGTCGACACTGTTACACGACTACCGACCACCGTTGTAGCTGTAGCCAAAATTAAACTATTTTCTATTTTTGTTGGCGACAATAATAGATTTAGTGCTGTCAACACCATATAATATTGAAATAAATGAGCGATTTAAGCCACTTGACTTTATTTACCATAAATACAATGGGGAGAATTTATGTAAACAATTTACATACTTATCAAACATTTTTGTATTTTATGTATATAATAATATCTAATAAAATGTTATGTAAAAATGTATATTTATATATCTCTAACTCAATATAAGTAAAATTTTAAAAAGTTATTTTTCAAACTGTCTAACTCACGCGCTACGTGTGCTAGAGTTACGTAGTTCATGTTATATAAAAGCCCAGTATGTCCTTTATAAAATTAATTAAAGATATGCGAATTTTGATAAAAAAAGTCGGTTGCAGAAATAAGTTTATAGTATATTATAGCTCTTAATCCATTATAAAGAATATTATATAAAATATATAAGAATATAAAAGATATTTTCAGTAGCTTTTGTTTGATACCAACAAAGTTAATACCGGATATAAACTTCTAAAGTTATACCGTAATATACTTGAAATTTAAAAAGCGCATAACTCTTAAACTATAAGAGATCACACCAAAATCTTTCTATAATTTTTTTTTTTTTTTTTTGATGTACACATACTATCAGGTACAGGAAAACAGTTGATTTCGGAGATTGATAAATAAAATGAATTTACGTCGTTTTTATCAAAATTGAAATTGTTATTTTCTCCATCTCGTAAACGCGATATTGTCACCACTCATAAACAGATGTTTCGAAATGTAGCTGCCGTCTTAAATTTAGTCCCCAAAATAATTAAGTAGCTGACTACGAGGCGACGATTGCAGCCAACGATTTTTATAGTCGGTGTTCGTGTAGCCTGCTGTTGTCTATGTGTTTAATGCATGAGCCCTTTTTTACTTGACGTTATTTATATCACTCCAATTACTTCCGATGGAGCCATTAACATCTAACTATATAAAATTAAGCAGACATTCAGCCCCTACTGAAACTCGATACCTATATGGATGTTTTTGCAATTTTTATGAACATTTTCAAAAACATAAAAATTCGGGATGGATGAAAAAAAAAGTGCAGTCATTTACGAGACCAATCAAAAATTTTATCTTTTATATATTCTTAAGGCTCAATATTTGATTACCCATAAACATATAAATAAGGGTGCACCTTATATTACGAAAGTACGAAATTGAACCGTAACTCCCCCTAAAAATTTTCTATGTAACATAAAAACATGCTGTGCAATTTTTTTTTAAACTGCGTAAGGAGAAACCGTGCCGCTTTCGCCCACAAAGTGTTAAAATTTTTTATGCGGGAAAAATTGGTAGTATTTTCGGTTTTGCCACCTAGAATTAAATTATTTAGCTTAGACTCGTTTTTTTGTATTTAATTCTGCCATTTGTTTGTTTTATGATACTGGAAAGAAAATTTATTATTTATAATATTTGTTGAACAAAACCCGGTAAAAAATATATGGATTAATCCATAATCGAGCAACAGGGGAGTAATGACTTGTTCATCCATTTGGAGTAATAAGCGAGCTATCGATACTTTTTATTTTGTTTTGTTGTTTATGCCTCGCTTAATACTCCAAATGGATCAACAAGGGATGCATCAGTTAGTTTTTTTTTTTTCTTTGACATAACAAAAAAATATTTTGCTCAAATTAAATTGGAATTAATGAAAAAATAAACAAATACAATTTTTTTTTACTTTTTTTTCGGTAATTGGTAAATTTTTAATTGCATGTTTTAAATAGTATATTACGCGTTGTCTTTTCTTTAATTTTCTTGCAGAAGCACTTAAAGACAAATCAATATTTTCTTATTTTTGTAAAAAATAACCAAATTTGTATTTTATATGAATGTTCACTCTCTTTATGCTCCTTTAGAGCATAAAGACTAAAGGGAGTACTCCATAAGGAGCTTAAAAGGAGTACTCGTCTCGTCTGCGGACATGCTGTGTTAAAAATCCTATGAGTTTCGGAGTTTTATGGAGTAATCCATTACTCGCAAAGGAGCACTCCAAGAGTACTCTTTGGATGATCCTATTTTTTACTGGGAATTTTCAAGAAATTAAAAAATGATTTTTGAAATTGACATAAGAAAAATATATATTTTTCTAATATGAAAAAAAAACTGAGTTAATTCAGTTATGTTTTAACAAAGCTCCAACGATTTAGTACTAACAGATCATAGAAATGTATGTCTTACTTTAAAATTTACTTATCCTTAAATTAATTTTTTTGCTGCATATCCTTAGGCGTAGCGTCAGATACATGAATTTTTGGGAAAAAACTGCAATAACTCCGAAAATACTTAATGAATTTTTAATGTTGATGATATAAAATAAAGCTACTTTAGTTCTCTTTTATACTTTAAATTAATAATTTAATTTTAAGTGGTTAGAATTTGGGCAAAACCGAAAATACTTCCAATTTTTCCTATACAAAAAAGTTTAACACTTTGTGGGCGAATGCAGCAAATTCGCACTTTCGTAATATAATTTTGTCTTTGGTTTAAGATTCGGATTTGCCCATATGTTTTTATCACTTTTATGTTTTAATAAACAAATTTGCAAAAATGCCTTATAAGCGAATATACATATTTATAGGAAAAGATATTTAGTGTCCAAATTTCAGCTCTGTGCTTTTTCTTTTTGGGCTAGGTGTAAATCTATATATAGTAGGAGAGTGAGAAATTACAGCTAATTTGTTTTTGAACTGATATAGATGGGAATGTATACAGTTATACTGCATACCGGAAATATACCTTATTTTAATCACAACTGTAATTGTTATTCGCTTATCATGTGTTTGTGTATATCTTTCTCCCTACATGTGTTTGTGTTTGTCCATCATATGAATTTTTAAGTTTGAAAATATCATTTATTCAATATGTTTTTAAATATGATGTTAACAAATCCACTCATACATTCTTAATACATAAACACATATTTAATACATACAAACAAAATGAATCAATAATATAACAACAAACTCAACATATGTGATTTAATAAACACAAACAAAAAAAAAAAAAATACTGAAAATTCACGACGTTTGGGAAAAAAATTCAATTTGCATAATTTAAAAAATGCAATATTTTCATTATTATTTAATGGTTTTTCTTGCTAAAAATTTTTATATAAAAAAAGAAATATCAGAAACTAGCAGCCAATGAATGAACTAATGAAAAAATATTTACTGGCCAACAAACACATACATACGCTCTTCAAATTGATCCTTAAGCTTCTGCAAAAAAAAGAACACATATTTTTTTATTATTTTAAAATAATATATTTAATAGTTATGTTTCTAGGGTATGTGTTTAAAAAATATAAACATTTATTTTCATTAATTTTTTATGGCATTTTAATTTTTTTTTAAATACTTTAAATATACATATATATATACATATGTTTGTGTTAAATTCATTGCAATTGATAGAAATGCATTTAATTAAGGATTTTTTAAAATAGCAGCGACTATAATTGAACACTACCAAGAAGATAATTTTATGACAGGATTTTTCTATAAAAAAAATTTCATTATAAAATTTTTTCTATAGAAAAAATTTCATTACAAAATTTTTTGTATAGAAAAAATTTCGTTATAAAATTTTTTTCAATAGAAAAAATTTCATTATAAAATTTTTTCAATAGAAAACATTTCATTATAAAATTTTTTCTATAGAAAAAATATTATTAGAAAATTTTTTCTATAGAAAAAATTTCATTATAAAATTTTTTCTATAGAAAAAATTTCATTAGAAAATTTTTTCTGTAGAAAAAATTTCATTAGAAAATTTTTTCTATAGAAAAAATTTCATTAGAAAATTTTTTCTATAGAAAAAATTTCATTAGAAAATTTTTTCTATACAAAAAATTTCATTAAAAAATTTTTTCTATAGAAAAAATTTCATTAGAAAATTTTTTCTATACAAAAAATTTCATTAGAAAATTTTTTCTATAGAAAAAATTTCATTAGAAAATTTTTTCTATAGAAAAAATTTCATTAGAAAATTTTTTCTATAGAAAAAATTTCATTAGAAAATTTTTTCTATAGAAAAAATTTCATTAGAAAATTTTTTCTATAGAAAAAATTTCATTAGAAAATTTTTTCTATAGAACAAATTTCATTAGAAAATTTTTCTATAGAAAAAATTTCATTCGAAAATTTTTTCTATAGAAAAAATTTCATTAGAAAATTTTTTCTATAGAAAAAATTTCGTTAGAAAATTTTTTCTATAGAGAAAATGTCATTAGAAAATGTTTTCTATAGAAAAAATTTCATTAGAAAATTTTTTCTATAGAAAAAATTTCATTAGAAAATTTTTTCTAAAGAAAAAATTTCATTAGAAAATTTTTTCTAAAGAAAAAATTTCATTAGAGAATTTTTTCTAAAGAAAACATTTCATTAGAGAATTTTTTCTAAAGAAAACATTTGATTGGAGAATTTTTTCTAAAGAAAAATTTCATTAAAAAATTTTTCTATAGAAAAAAATTCATTAGAAAATTTTTTCTATAGAAAAAATTTCATTAGAAAATTTTTTCTATAGAAAAAATTTCATTGGAAAATTTTTTCTATAGAAAAAATTTCATTGGAAAATTTTTTCTATAGAAAAAATTTCATTGGAAAATTTTTTCTATAGAAAAAATTTCATTGGAAAATTTTTTCTATAGAAAAAATTTCATTGGAAAATTTTTTCTATAGAAAAAATTTCATTGGAAAATTTTTTCTATAGAAAAAATTTCATTGGAAAATTTTTTCTATAGAAAAAAATTCATTATAAAATTTTTTCTATAGAAAAATTTCATTATAAAATTTTTTCTATAGAAATTTCCTTCAATAAGTAAATTTTTGAAAAATTTCCTATAAAAAGTAAATTTTTGAAAAAATTCCTATAAAAAGTAAATTTTTGAAAAATTTCCTATAAAAAGTAAATTTTTGAAAAATTTCCTATAAAAAGTAAATTTTTGAAAAATTTCCTATAAAAAGTAAATTTTTGAAAAATTTCCTATAAAAAGTAAATTTTTGAAAAATTTCCTATAAAAAGTAAATTTTTGAAAAATTTCTTATAAAAAGAAAATTTTTGAAAAATTTCTTATAAAAAGTAAAATTACGATAAAATTCCTATAAAAGTAAATGTTTGAAAAATTTCCTAGAAAAAGTAAATTTTTGAAAAATTTCCTATAAAAAGTAAATTTTTGAAAAATTATAGGAAATTTTTGAAAAATTTCTTATGAAAAGAAAATTTTTGAAAAATTTCTTATAAAAAGTAAAATTACGAAAAATTTCCTATAAAAGTAAATTTTTGAAAAATTTACTATAAAAAGTAATTTTTGAAAAATTTTCTATAAAAAAAATAAAATTTCCTATAAAAAGGTATTTTTTGAAAAATTTCCTATAAAAAGTAAATTTTGGAAAATTTCCCTAAAAAAAGTAAATTTTTGAAAAATTTCTTATAAAAAGAAAATTTCTGAAAAATTTCCTATAAAAAGAAAATTTTTGTAAAGTTTCTTATCAAATGTAAATCTTATAAAATTTTTTCTATAGAAAAAACTTCATTATAATTTTTTTTTTTTCATAGAAAAGTTTTCATTATAAATTTTTTTCTGTAGAAAAATTACATTGTACAATTTGTTCTATAGAAAAAATTTCATTACAAAATTTTTTCCTATAGAAAAAATTTCACTATGAAATTTTTTCTATAGAAAACATTTTTTCATAGAAAAAGTTTTTTCTATAGAAAAGTTTTCATTATAATTTTTTTTCTATAGAAAAACTTTCATTATAAAATTATTTCCTATAGAAAAATCTTTATTATAAAATTTTTACTATAGAAAAAATTTTATTATATAATATTTTCTATAGAAAAAAATTTCATTATATAATACTTTCTATTTTTTCTATAGAAAGAAATTCATTATAAAATTTTTTCTATAAAAAAAATTTCATTATAAATATTTTTCAATGGAAAAATATTCATTATAAAATTTTTTCTAGTGAAATTATTTCATTATAAAATTTTTTCTATAGAAAAAATTTCTTCCAAAAAAACGTTTTACGTTGGCTGTTCCCTCGGATATACCTACATGTGTAGGTATATAGTTCCTTTTAAAATATTTCTAGATTTAATAGAATATGATAAAGGGTATATGAGTTTCGTCACAGCCGAATATAAAACTCTTAGTTGTTTTCTTGTTTTATATTTTGGAGTATGTTAAACACTTTTTATACCCGTTTGTGGGTGTTTTTTATTAAGACCCTCAACAATTCTTTGTAGCATTTTCACAACATTTTTATGTTTTCGTTAAAAATCCTTGAAATGGAAGGAGGAACTGGAAAGGAACTGGTAGTTGGTCGTTGTAGGCTGTTATGCTGACGTCAGTTATTTATACAGTTTTTGGCATATTTTTCAATCATTGGTGTCAGTTTATACCTTTTTTTTTGTGCGATATTTACTGTGTTATATTGTTGCTCTTGTTTTTTATTTCAGATACTCGTACACTTTATTTTTAGCTTGATCCTTTATAAAACTGCGTTTGTGTATGTTATATGGGTATGTTATGTTTTTTAATACAACCTTATATTGTGGCTATTATAAAGAGCCTTTTTCCAGTCCTGGTCTTCAAAAGAAAATTTGTGCTATTTCAGCATAAAATATTCTTTCTCTGCTATAAATACAATTTTTATTATATTCGTTGTTTTTTTTATTGTATAAGTATTTTTTTAACATTTTGTTTGTTTATCACTTGCTATTCGGAGTTGATGATGTCGGCCGATGGTGTTGAAACAATTTTCAATTAAACACATAAAATACATAAATACCTCAAAATGGATAGTGCCATGTAAAAATGGATAAAAGGGATATTTTTTAGGAGTACTTATATCATGGAATTTTCTTGTGGTCCAGAATTATTAAGAATTTATAACTACAGCTTAAAGTTTGAGCATTTTTCCTACAAAAAGGATATAATTTATTGTTATATCCTCTACATTTGAAAAGTTATGTGCAAAAATACATGAATTGATAGTTTTGTTTATACCCACCATCAAAAGGAATGGGGGGTATATTGAGATTGTCATTCCGTTTGTAATTTCCTTAATATTGGCTCAAAAATTAAAAACGAGATATATTCGGAATCCTTATGAAATTCTAAGACGATTGAGCGATGCCCGTCTGTCAGTTTGTCTGTCTGTTGAAATCACGATAACGCCTAAACCAAAGGAGCTAGATCACTGAAACTTAGTTAAAATATTCTTCATCTCTGAGAAAATTGGTATTGAAATTGGGTAAAATTGGTCAACATTTGACCATAGCTCCCGTATAACCTCGCCTACGCTAATCGCTTATTTGCTAATAAATAACAAACTATAATAGCTATGATGATAAAATTTGATATTTTGAAGTTCTGCAAAAGCCCGATAAAATTTCATCAAAATCGGTTCACATTTAGTCATAGCTCCCATACAAAATTTCACTTAAATGCCAATAAATCTAAAACTATAAGAGATATAACCACTAAATTTAGCACGAAGAGGTCTTATATCAATGCCAGCCATCGGTCACAATCGGTCAGATAGACAGACAGACAGACAGACAGACAGACAGACAGACAGACAGACAGACAGACAGACAGACAGACGGACAGACAGACAGACAGAAGGACATCGCTCAATCGTCTTAGAATTTCATAAGGATTAAGAATATATATCGTTTTTGATTTTTGAGCCAATATTAAGAAAATTACAAACTGAATGACAATCTCAATATACCCCCCATTCTTTTTGATGGTGGGTATAAAAATATACTTATGAAATAATTTTGATAAGTAATATTCATGGCTTCTTTCAGAAAATTCGGTTATCATCATCAGTTCCACCACTTGTCCACTTTCACATGCACTTACCCTTAAACATTGTATGTGTGAAAGGACTTTTATGAATATTTGCATGTGTATTATGTATTTGGTATCTTGTGTAAATATATTTGTGGTTTTTAATTGTTATTGGTCGGTCGTATGGTCGGTAAGATATTCAATGATGAACAATAAAAAAAAAGAAAAATTAAAAATGCCAAATGAATTGAGTATGAAGATCAGCAGCATCATCATCAAACAAAATTGACAACACGACATGGATGAACTGACAACTTTAAAAGTTGTTGAAGTGGGAATTAATTATAATAAATATATTTACCTACATATCTACATATGCACGTATTTTATTGCATTTACATACATATCATAAATATACGTATATACTATATCAATAAATTGGGAAAACAATTAAATATTTATTTTTGCGGATTTATTCTCTAAAGTCAAATATAATAGAGTTTGTATGTATTTTAAATTTAATTAAAGACTTATATAGGAGTCTTTTACAAATAAGAAACTAAAGGGTTGTGGTCTTAGGCCTATTGTATTTAATTCAAAACAAAAAAGAAAGTGCCATAGTCGATCAAGCCCAACCATATGATACCCTTCACCACTAAGGTCAAAGGTGTTATTTTTTCCTGTACATTTTCTCTAAACTTATATAATTAAGCTGTTTCCATCATTTGGACTTATATGAGACCTAGGATCAAATGTGGACCGATTACCTCTAAATTTGGCAAATCATTATGTATGCAAAAAATAAACTCAAAATTCTCATTATCTTCAGATTTATCAGCGTTTTAGACATTTTTGTCTCATTTAGTGCGTTTTGACAGAAGAGTTTGTATGGAAGCTATGGTCAAACGTGGACCGATTGTCAAATGTGGAATTTGGTACAATGATTTTGGTTTACATAAGCAGTATTTGGTTTAAATTTCATGAAAAAATATTGATATTTGTGGCCAAAATATCAATTCCTGGAAGTGGGATCTATGGGAGGTACCATAAATAATGAACCAATTTTGACGAATTTCAATAGTCCACTTTAAGCAAAATGATCTGTGCCAAATTTCATCATTACCTTTAGAATTGCGATCTGTACTTCGACTCAGAAAGTGATTCTAAGCCTATTAGTATACTAAAAGGTGTGTTACATACATCAGCACTAACTTATAATACATAATTTTTAATGAAATATATGACATTTTTATTTGAGTCGATAGAAAGATCTTATTAATTAAATTTTTAAAGAAAGTTTCATGTTGAAGCCTCATATGGTTTATATGCTGAATCCAATTCGGAATCTCTACAACATATTGGCCGGTATCTATATTTATATATAAGAATTAAGACGCGTATAAAGAGAACAGTGTGACTAAGAGTATTTGTAAAGCAGTTTTGTGAAGTTTGTTTACAGTATTTGTAAAAGTGTGTTTAAAGTGATTAACTCTTAAGTTAATAAAAATATAACTTTGGAAAACTAAATAAAGTGTTTTAATTATTTTGATTACGGTTGTTTGCAAAAAGAATTCCTTCCAAGTTTTTAAAGGAAAAACGTAACAACTGGTGTCAGAAGTGGAATTGCAAAATAACAACCATGGTGAAACTTGACGAATTAAAATTGGACCAACTTAAGAAGGAGTTGGGAAAGATGAACGTGCCAACAGCCGGCACTAAAGCTGAACTACAAAGGAGGCTCAGGGACGAACTCCAAAATCAAGGTATTAAAATAGCGACTTACTTATTCGAGAATAAAGAAGAAATGAAGGTTAGTACCCGTTCTATGACTAGCAGCCTAGACATAAGCTCAATGTTAGCCGCAATGATGGAAAAGATGGAAATAAACAACGAGAAACTTCTAGATGAGGTAAAAAAGGAAAACAAACAGTTAGAAGAAAAACTGGAAGAAATTTCTGGATCCACTAATAAACAACTTCAAGAAATTTCGACTACTATCAACAAACGCATCGATGGCGTTGAGAACAAATTTGACAGGAAGCTGGCGGATATAGAGAATGACGTCGAAAGGAAGATTGGCGATCTTGAAGCGAAAGTCAATGAGAACAAACTTGACAAGGAACTAACAGACATCGAAAAGGAGATTAGCGATCTGAAAGCGAAATTTAATGACATACAATACCATGGAGGTCCAGTGCGAGTTGTTCAAGACACATCTGGTAAAACGAAAACACCCAGTTTTGATGGCAGTCTACCGTTTAATGTCTTTAAGTTCCAGTTTGAAACAGTCGCCGAGGGGAACCTATGGGACAACGACCAGAAAGCTCTGGAACTAATTTTGTCTCTAAAAGGCAATGCTGCGGAAGTCCTAGAAAGTGTGCCGTTAAGCTGTAGAAAGAACTTTGATGACATCATGTCTGCTCTTCAGCGTAAGTACGGTGGCGAAAATTTATCGTCTGGAACTTCGCGGCAGAGTCCAGAAACCAAACGAAAGTTTGCAGGACTTTGCCTGGGACATTCAACGTTTGTTGGGGCTAATTTATCCTGGAGAAAGTCAGACTTTCTTGGACCAGTTCAGGATTGAAACATTTGTGCATGGTATAAGAGATCCTGATATTAAATTTGCGGTGTGTGCCACACGAAAATCAACATTTGCTGAAACTGTGTCATTCGCATTAGCCCAAGAAACAGCGAAAATCATTGCTATGCCACAAATATGCAGGTTGCAAGGTGTCGACGTAGTTGCTAACAACCAAACCAGTATGGAGCAACTGATAGAGAAAATGAGTCGAGTAATAGTTGAGAAATTGAGTAGAGTAATAGATGAGAAATTGAGCAAGCCGAAATCCAAGTGTTACAACTGCGGTAAAGAAGGTCATTTCCAGCGAAATTGCAGGGCACCGTTAAGACAATCGAGATCTGCTTCATCAGTCGAAGGCAGTCAACAGAAGAAGTCCTGCAATACCAGAAGAGTTCCAGTAAGAGTTAAAAACTTATCTTGCCATGAAAAAGTGAGCAAATCTGATTTGGAAATTGGCCAATGCGCAACCACTAAAGCGATAACTAACTGCGAGACAAAATCAGAGCCTGTTAAGATGTCCAGCAAAGAACAACAAGTGGCGAAGAACGTAGAGAGTAAGCATTGCGCCAAGACCAAAGTAAAGGGTTGTGTAGTTAATGTTCGGCAAATGCACGTAGAATCCAGTGGAGATTGGTCTGTAGTGCAGAGGAACGATCCAGGACTGGGAAAAATAATGCAAGCTAAAGAAGAAGACAAGAGGCCAACCCGTAACGAGATATCGCAGGAAAGTCCGCTGATAAAGTCATATTGGGCTCTCTGGGATAGTCTAAAAATAATAGACGGTTGCTTGTATCGCACTTGGGAGAGCGCCGATGGAAAGACAGTGCAAAATTTGGTCGTGGTACCATCCTCTAAAATAAAGGAAAAACGTAACAATACTTACCTTTTTTTTCTAAGATTACAATAAACAAAAAAAAAAAACAAAAATGATTAACATTTTATTTAATCAGACTTTATTTGCTATTAAATACAAAAAATAATGTGTGTAAAAATTCGTTAAAAATCAAATTAAATATAACAATCGCTTTGTGTATAATTTTTTAAATAATTTTTATATTTTATTATTTTAAGAAAACCTGATAGTATTCGATAGTTGTACTTAAACCATCGAATGGTGCCGACTATCGATTGTTTTGCAGCTCTAGGCAAGTATTCATATTGGCAGAGAGTTTTAAAAGCTCATCCCGATAGCTTTTTAAACTTTGAAAGACGTAGTCAAATTGAATTGGATTACCAAACTGCCACACTAACCTAGCCTATTCTGCATATTATTAAATATAGATCCATTACATCAGATTTTGCTATTGCTCCAATATTTTATGAGGTTTTGTTAACCATCAAAGACATATTACATCCTAATTTTCTTGTTCCGGCAACCTAATCTTATGATTTAAGTACATTTATGACTCTTCTGACAACGGATCTGATATGGGAGCTAGGGTTACTCCTACCGATTTATGCTTATATCTGTGTAAGTTTTGACAGTTGTTTTGGGATTTATGGTAAAATTTGATTTGATTTAACAAAATTTGGTACTCTCTGTTTCAAATTTCAATAGTTATCTTTAAAATAAGATCTGTACTTTGATAACATCATTAAATCGACTTTGATAACATCGTTAACTCTTTTCTGCTACATGTTTTTACCGGGTTATATTTTCTTCACATATGGTTTTGAACGAAAATATTAAAAACAAATTTTTACTCAGATTTGTGAAAATTTGCTATAAACATAAAATTAATTTAAAATGTTATGATAAATTGATATCCAAATCAATAAAAATACTATTTCTTTTTTTGGCGTTACACAGTACAGCATTAAAATCCTGAACCAGTTAAGACACCCAACATCTGAAAGCTTATGATGGCGGAAGAAAAACCCTAGCTAGGTTCTTTTAGTCAATTTTGGAATTCAATTTTCGATTTTTTAAAAAATACTGATTCTTAAGTTTACATCTCGTGAGCTATTCGAAATATTGTTTTTTCTCTTCAGCAAATTTTTACTTCTTAATTAGATCTAAAAATTTTATCTTGAGAAAAATCAAAAACACTGTAAAAACTGTTAAAAAAAAAACTTATAATTTCAGAATCCGTTAAGAAACTTATATTTCTGAATTTCTGAGATATTGCTCTATACTGTGTTGAAATATTGTCATAATAACTTGTTTAGTTTTAGAGATTTTTGCAAAAAAATTGTAAAGTAATGTTAAAAAATTACATAAATTTATAGAAAAAAGTGTACTCCTCTGTATTCAAAAATGTTTATTTAAATTTAAGAAATCTTTCTGAAATTTATATATTTGAATTTCTAAGATGTTGTTCTATACTGTGTCCAGAAATGGTCATAATACCTTGTTTAGCTTTTGAGATTTTTGTAAAAAACTATAAAGTGATATTCAAAAATTATGTAAATTTATTGCAGTTGCACTTTTTTTGACAAAAACCTTAAACCAATTTCTCAATTGTGAAAAATGTTTAAGGTCATTGTGTATACAGTTAGATGCTTCCTTAAACATTGTTCCTCTTCTACTGATGTTACAAGTTTCGTCAAAATCCGAAACTGCGAAGTTAATACAAAAAAAAAACTCATTTGAACCACTGTACCCTGGAATGTAAATTAACTAAATTTCATTATACCCTTTACCACCATAGGTGGGAAGGGTATTATAATTTTGTGCTGATGTATGTAACGCAAACAAATAATTGTCTTAGATCCACCTTTTAGTATACTAATAGACTTAGAATCACTTTCTGAGTCGATATAGCGATGTCCGTCTGTCCGCCCGTAAGTCTGGCTGGCTGGCTGGACCACCATGTAAACCTTGTAATCAAACTAGAGGTCGCAATTCTAAATATAATTTGATGAAATTTGGCACAGATGATTTGTTATTTATTTGCCATTGAAATTCGTCAAAATCGGTCTATTATTTATGGTACCTCCCACTTCCCAGAATTGATATATGGGCCACAAATATAAATATTTCATGAAATTTAAAACAAATACGGCTTATGTAAACTAAAATCACTGTAAAAAATTTCGTTGAAATCGGTTCACATTTGACCATAGCTCCCATACAAACTCTTCTTTAAAAACGCACTAAATGAGACAAAAATCACTAAAACTCTTGTAAATCTAAAGATGATGAGAATTTTTATTTTTAGCACACATAATTTTCGTAACAACTGTAATCAATTTGCCAAATTTCGAGATAATCGGTCCACATTTGACCCTAGCTCTCATGTAAGTCCAAATGACGGAATGACAGCTTAAATATATGTTTTGAGAAAATGTTTGTATGATGGCAAAATTTAGCAAATATATTTCTTTATACAGGAAAAATAACACCTTTGACCTTAGTGGTGTAGGGTATCGTACGGTTGGGCTTGACCGACTATAGCACTTTCTTACTTGTTTTTTATTTAAAGTCATCAAAATTTAAAGATATTTCTAAAATCAAAACAGTTTTACATCAAATTTCTCTTCATCGTCGCTGGTGTAATCCAAAAAAAAAGACTACATAGCCAATTTTAACGTAACCCAGATATTGCCATAAAACCATAAACACGTAACAATATAGCTATCAAATTTTTTATGTTCCTTTTTTCTAATGCTAAAGTTAAAGTTTTTGCTTAATGCATTTCTAAGTTTTTTCCCTATGATTCAATGACTTTTGTTGTTGTCTATATAAAATCGAAACTGTTCTTTTTTTTATCGATCTAAACATTTGATTGGTTTTTTCTCACTTTTTCGTGTTCGTTTTTCAGATTTTTGGGTTTCTTTCTAATTTTCTTTTGACTACAATCACAAATGCATCATCGTCATCAGGACCACCACTACCAGGGCTGCTAACTTCATGGTCGCTAAAATGACTTTGCTTTGGTATATGATGAAGGAAATGTTGCTTTTCGAGTATATGTGACCAGGGGGTGGTTAAAGGTTGAGCGCAACCAAACCATTTGATTCCCGTTAGGGGATTTTCTATTATCGTTTCAAAATTGCTGACCTCATCAGCATCATAGACGTCATTGTCTTCATCATTTAAGGATATTGAAGTTGAGTTTGAGATTGTTGCTATTGTTGTTTCTGTGGCCAGAGGATTTAGATGATACATAAATATAGCCACTTTTGATTTTGATGTCAAGGAGTCTTCATGTTCTAAGGGTATGCAGGCAATAAAGAATTTTTCTATACTCGAATCTAAACCCTTAAGATTTAGGCATGTTATCGCTGGTGACTGACCAAGAAGTCCAGGAATTCTTAAACGTTGACCATATTCAGCATAAAACTGATGCACGGGCAATTGATGATCTTGGGTAAGATGAGCTAAAATATCCCATTCATTTTTAAGGATTTTTTGAAAATTATTATGAACATTAACCTGATGCCTCTGTTGCAGTTCAGGTTGATTTTGGTGTTGGTTGATTAAAGCTGATTGTATTAACTTGGTATTTGTTGGTGTAGTTGTTGTCCTGGCTGACAAGTTGTTATTAGTCATTGGATTTTGGAGGGAAGATGAGAAACTGAAGGAGTTCGAAATAGTTTTATTGTTAATATTTGTACCAGAGGTACTTGTAGCCATAGCATGGGGCAGCACGTTTACATTCAAGCAACATAATTTCCCAGTGGGGCAGTGATAACTTTGATATTTTTCTTTATATTGCTGTGGCAGTTGATGCTGCTGCTGGTGGTGGATGTTTTCTTGTTGCTCCTGACTTGCTATTTTTAATATATATTTATTTAATGCATTAGTTGTTGCCGTTGTAACATTATTTACAATAGCAACTTTATCTGGCTTATAACACGTTGCACAAAGACATTGTTGTAGTGTAGGTGTTTGTTCCAGCAATTCATGGCAACGAAAGGTTGCAACACTAACGCCCTTAACATTGCCGGTACTAAAAGCTTCACTACTAACACAACCACTACCACTACTACTACTATTATTATTATCTGCTGATGACTTCCGGTTGCTAGAATCCTTTTGAATGATGCTGCTAACTTTTAAACCTGTTCCATTAGTAGCTACCACCTTTGTCTCATTCACAAACTGCTTTTGCATTGATGGATGCTTATTTTGCTGCTCCTTTACCTCTGCTAGTCTTTGGTCCTGGATGTCATTGTTGTCATCATCATGGCTCGTTTTGTTGGTGGAAATTTTTCTTCTTCGCTGTCTTAGGGATGTTATGAGAAAATCTTTGGCTTTCTTGGCTCCTAAATGTTCTTCTTTTTCCTGCTGCTTTTGCTGCTGCTTATGTGAAATGGCCATCTTTGGCTGATTATGAAATTCCGTACTACATTTCCGTCTATCTTTTGGTGAATTTTTGTTGCTGCGCACTATTTTTTTTTTGTTGTAAACAAAATAATGTCATTGTTGTTGTTCAAGATGTTGAAAGTTGTTGTTGTTTCATGTAAAAAAAAACATAAAAGAAAAATATTTCGTTAATAAATTTTCATGAGAAATAATTTTTTTTCTTTTATCTTCAACATTATAGAAAATTAGTTTTCCCAGAACAAGAGCTGAGTTGAATAGAGCAGAGCTCACATTTATTTCTACAGCCTTACAAATTAGACTTGTCTTAAAGAATATAGTAATAATAGTAAAAAACCTTAAACAAATTTAAAATCATTTTATTCAAATGAACATAAATAAATTTCTTAATAAAAATTACTATCTATTTAAATATACCGAGAATCACAACAAAAAAAAAATAAATATTTAATTTAAGTAATGACTGCAAGAATTTTGTTACTTTTATTATTATTTTTTTTTCTGAGTTTTATACAAGAGCAAAAAATTACTTTGTATTTAATTTAAGGTAGTTCAAGTGCAATCTTGCACTAAAATTAGTAATGTTGAGTGATTATTAAAGAGCTTTCGATTTAAATTGAAAGATTCATAAGCTGCTTCTACTAATTATATAGCGAATATATTTCTTAAATATATAAGCTTTCAGTTTTTCAACATTTGCGAGCCTTTCCTAGAGCTGTAAAACAATCGATTGCACTTTCGATTTTTTCATATTTATAAAATATTGATAGTTTTTATACCCACCATCAAAAAGAATGGGGGGGGGGGGTATACTGAGATTGTCATTCCGTTTGTAATTTCCTTAATATTGGCCCAAAAATCCAAATTGAAGTATATTCAGTCTGTCTGTGTGTCTGTCTGTCTGCCCGTCTGTTTGTCTGTCTGTCTGTCTGTCTGTCTGTCTGTCTGTCTGTCTGTCTGTCTGTCTCTCTGTATGTGTGTCTGTCTGCCCGTCTGTCTGTATGTCCGTCTGTCTGCCCGTCTGTCTGTTGTCGGCACAATAAAGCCTTAACGAAAGGTTGTAGGTTACTAAAATTTGGCAAAAATATTCCTCATTTCTTGGAAAATTTTGGTATTGAAATCGTCTAGGCTAAATGCTAATTTGCTAATAAATGAAAAATTGCAATAGGTATGATGATAATATTTGGTACATAGAAGTTTTACGTAAGTACTAGGCAGTATACAGAATTTAATCGAAATCGGTTGGCATTTAGCCGTAGCTCCCATACAAAAAACTTACGGAAACAGCCTAAATTCCACCTAAAATACACTTAAATGCCAATAAATGATAAACTGTAATAGCCCAACCAGTGTGCAAAATTTTGTCACAATCGGTCAACATTTGACCATAGCTCCATATAAAAAACTAACGGAAACACAAAAAGAAACAAAAAGAAAAGAAAAATGTAAGTCAGTCTTTCAGATAAAAGCGCGATAGCGCCTTAACAACAAGAGCTAGAGAAACAAAACTTTACAATAATGTTTTCGATATCTTGAAAAAGTTGTGTATTGAAAATGAACGAAATCGGTTCACATTTAGTTAGAGCTCCATATAACCCCGATCCTAGAAACGCATTAATGCTGATAAATTAAATAAAATTATAACAGCTATGGCGACTAAATTTAGAATAGAGAAGTTTTATGCAACTATTGGTCAGTATATCAAACTTTCGCCATTTTTAAGAATATTTTGGTTTGAAAATTCGTCAAAATCGATTAACATTTGACTATAGCTCCCGTATAGCCTCGTCTATTCTAATCGCTTATTTGCTTATAAATAATGTGTATAGAAGTTTTAAATAAGCCTTAGAAAGCATATACAATTTCATCAAAATCGGTTTACATTGAGCCATAGCTACCAAACAAAAAACTTACGGAAACAGCCTAAATTTCACCTAAAATACACTTAAATGCCAATAAATCTAAAATTATGTCAATGCCAGCCAATGTGCAAAACTACGTCACAATCGGTCACGATTTCACCATAGCTCCCATATAAAAAATTTATGGAAACACAAAAATACAAAAAGAAAAGGGGGTTTATGTCCGTCTGTCCGTCAGATAAAAGTGCGATAGCTCCAAAACTACATCAGCTAGAGATACAAAATTTTACAAAAGTATTTTTGATATATTATAGAAGTTGCATTTATTAATCAGACCTCAGTTCCTACCACCCTAATGTACCACCTTAATATCACAAAATTAAAGCTCTTAAAAAATCGTTACTAAGAAAGTTTTATGATGACTCCAACCGAACTATTAAAAACAAGGAATTTTTGTTTTTGCCGCACATTGGGGTCGCCAAAATACATTTTTCGTTAAGTCGAAGGTAAGAGTGGGTAAGACAAAACCACATCGGTTTTCTGAGTTGGCATACCCATTCTGATTTATGAGGGAGAGTTATGAGAATTTAAAATTTTATGCGCGTTATTTAATTTTTATTAAAAAAAAGAAAAGACCTTTGCCAACATTTTGTGTGAATTTAGCCCAAAAGCTACCATCTACGATTTTTCAAATCTTTAAGTTTTTTTTCTAAACCATGAAGTTTTTTTTCACATTTTCTTCCTTCTTCTAAACAAAAGCTAATATTTTTCGCCAATTTCTCTATTTTTTAACAAATACTAACTTTTTTGTTTTTTCTTTTATTTTTCAAATGTAACGGATATTGTTTAGATTACAACAACAAGAACTTAGAAAATGCTTAAGGAAAAAAATACAACAATATTGAAATATAAAACTTAGAGGGAGCAAATGTTTACACAATTTAAACTTTATTACAGTTGTTTTAGTTATTTTGTTTGTCGATGTTGTTGTCCTTGCCTGGTATTGTTTTTTATTTTGTTTTATTATTATTTTAGAAAATGTCCTTTTGCTCTCTCTCAATATCCTTCAAGGAAAGTTCATACATACGAGTATTGTTTTGTTGTTGTAGTTGTAGTTCAACTTGAAGTTGATGTTTTTGTTTTACTTCCACTGTTTTGAGTACATTATTAGTAACAAGTCAGTTGTAGGAGAAAAAAATCAAAGAAAAGGAAGAAAAAAGGACCAACATTGTATTGCTTTATAAGTGCCTTCATAGATGTCGAAGTTGAGGGGCTAAAATTGTATTATCAGACAGTGTTAAAGAGCAAAGTATAAACGGGGACGATATCCCAATAATGTAGTATTAAATACTAAGATCTAAGGATTAATGCGAGGATTATATATATATATATATATATATATATATATATATATATATATATATTTGCCGTTCGGAGCCGACGTTAAAACGTAGGTCCCTTCAATGAGTCTAAAAATAGAATCGGATGCAACTCATTGTCTGAGAGAAGTACCCCTTGTTCCAATTGGAATGTTGTCGGGGAATTCTATATATATATATATCTGTGGCAATATGGAAGAGTAGCTTAAGTCGAAAATTTAAGTTTGAGATATCATCAATTTGGTGTAATTTTTCTTTTGCTTGATTTCTGCGAATAATTTATGAAATAATATATTGGTATCATGTTTATTAGAGAAGAACGATGAATATTTAAAAAACATATTGTTAAATTCAGAAGATTTTACGTTTTTTCTGCTTAAGCTCTTTTTCGAAACTGAAATTTGCGTTGAACTGCACCTTAAGTAACTTTAAGCGGTTCTGTTTAAATAAAAAATACATATTGTGTAGTTTTATGTAAAAATAAGATGTTTTATAATAATGTCTTTATTTTTCAAGGTCAACATATATATCTTAATTAAAGTTAAGCAAAATCGTTATATGATGAAAGAATAATCTGTACATAAGTTGTTTTAATAAAAGCATTATTGATTTAAAAAACTTAAGCTAAAAAGTAAACGTACATAACATTGACAAAAACCCGAATTTTTTAAAACGGATTAAGTACATTTTAATGCCTTTGCTTCTGTGTTGCAATAAAGGCCTTAACTCAATTCTCTCTTATGTCGACTTAAGCTACTCATCCATATTGCCACAGATATATTTGGGATAACTTCCAATCCAGTCAACTTCCAATTCAACTAGCGAACTCTGTTTCTATTGTTTACAATAACATTCAGAAATGTATATCGATCAAAAATGTTAATAAAATCTTACGATATATTGTATCCATATGGATACTCTCAACCTTGGAGGCATCCTACAAGTTACAAGACACAAATATCGACTTATTACACCCGCTATCAAAAATAATGGCGGGTGTATTGAGATTGTCATTCCATTTGTTCCCAAAAGGGATATATATTCTGAATCCTTATGAAATTCTAAGACGATTGAGCGATGATCGTCTGTAAAGTTGTTGAAATTGGGCAAAATCGGTGCATATTTGACCATAGCTCTCGTATAACCTTGTCTAACCAAATCGCTTTTTTGCAAATAAGAAACAAATTATAATAGCTATGATGATACAATTTGGTACATAGGAGTCTTATATAAGCACTAGACAGCAAATTCATAAAAATCGGTTCACATTTAACAATAGCTCCCGTACAAAACACTTACGGAAACAGCCTAAATTTCTCCTTAAATGGACCTAAATGCCAATGAATGATAAAGATAATAGCTATGGACACTAAATCTAGCACAAGAAAGTCTCATGTGATTATCAGCCAGTGTGCCACATTTTGTCACCATTTGACAATAAATCCCATGTAAAAACTAATGGAAACAAAAAAATACAAAAGGATAGAGAGGGGTTTTTATGCGTCTGTCCGTAAAATAAACGAGCAATAGCGCCTAAACTATAAGAGATAGAGGGACAAAACTTTACAAAAATATTTTCGATATGTAAAAAAGTTGTATCTTGAAAATTGGCAAAATCGGTTCACATTAAGTTAGAGGTCCCATATAATCCCGCCTCGTGAATCACATTAACGCTGATAAATTGAATACAGTTGTAATAGCTATGACGACTAAATTTAGAGCAGAAAAGTTTTATGCAACAATTGGACAGTATATCAAATATTATAGCAATCAGTCTATATTTGAACATAGGTTTCACATAAAAACCACTTCCGGAAACCACTAAAATGCCAAAAGCGGCTGTTAAAAGCTATTAAATAATAAACTGAGACAATCGGTCAACATTTGGCCATAGTTCTTGTATATAACATTCCCTTTTTATATCCACCATCAAAAAAAATGGGGGTATATTAAGATTGTCATTCCGTTTGTAATTTTCTCAATATTGGCTCAAAAACAAAAAACGATATATGTATATTCTGAAACCTTATGAAATTCTAAGACGATTGAGTGATATCCGTCTGTCTGTTGAAATCACGATAACGCCTAAACGAAAGGAGACAGCTCACTGAAACTTAGTAGTAACATTCCTCATCTCTAAGAAAATTTTGGTATTGAAATTGGGCCAATTCGGTTAACATTTGACTATAGCTCCCGTATAACATTGCCTAGGCTAATCGCTTATTTGCTAATAAATAACAAACCATAAGAGCTATTATGATAAAATATATTTTATAAAATATATTTTATATAGAAGTGCTACATAAGCTCTAGGCAGCATAAAAAACTTCATCAAAATCGGTTCACATTTAGCCATAGCTCCCATACAAAAAACTTACGGAAACGGCCTAAATTTAACCTAAAATACACTTAAATGCCAATAAATGATAAACTGTAATAGCTTTGGCCACTAAATTTAGCACAAAGAAGTCTTATGTCAATGCCAACCAGTGTGCAAAATTTTCTTATAATCGGGTACCATTTGAACATAGTTCCCATATAAAAAAATTTACGGAAATATAAAAATACAAAAAGAAAAGGGGGTTTATGTCCGTCTGTCAGTCAGAAAAAAACGCAGTAGCGCCCTAACGAAAAGTGGTAAGGGAACAAAATTTTCAAAAATAATTTTTGATATCTTGAAAAAGTTGAGTATTGAAAATGGATGAAATTGGTTCACATTTAGTAAGAACTCCCATACAACCCCGCCCCGGGAATGCTGATAAATTGAATACAATTGTAATAGCTGTGATGACTATATTTAGAATAGAGAAGTTTTATGCAACTATTGGTCAGTATATCAAATTTTATAGGAATCGGTCCATATAAAAAGCACTCCCGGAAACCAAAAAAAAAAAAAAAGGCAAAGGTCAGTTAAAAGCTATTAAATTAGAAACTATGACAGCTATGGCCACTAAATTTTGCAAAAACAAGCTTTATATAAATTCCAGTCAGTGTGTAAAAGTTTTTTACAATCGGTCAACATTTGGCTATAATTCTTATATATATAACATCCCCTTTTTTATATCTACAATCAAAAAGATTCGAAGGTACAAGCAGCATATTAAAATTGCACCAATGTCCGGATTTTATATACGGTATTAGGAACTCCTAACAAAATATATGGAGCAATTGTATTACTATCAACATGTTTATCCTTACTAAATATTAAGCTAAACTAAAAGTGTTTAACAGCTTATTAATGTTAAACTGTACCCGGTTATGAGACTAAATTTTGCGCAAAGTAAATACTAGGGAAACCACTTAGATACTTTGAAATGTTGTACTATAAAGCTACTGTAACCGAATTAAGTCCAAGTATTTTACCAACAATACCAACTAGCGTAACAAATTTTTTCGAATTTGATCCACATTTTGAATTAGCTGCAACTTTGTAGATATATGAGATATGTTTCTAAATTTAACTTGGTGGTGGGTATATAAGATTCGGCACAGCCGAATACAATACTCTTACTTGTTTTCTTTTTTTAATCTTATGAATCATTTTATATGCCAAAATATATATGTGTTCTCCCCTTGGAAATCCTTCCCTTGCTTTGCTCACTATTACACTTAACTAAACAAATACCGGAAGTTAAAAATGAAAAACGCAACATCATTTAATCTTAACTTGGCAACATTTAAGATTATGACTACAACACAGATTGAACAATAACACTAGAACTAAAAAAAACTCAAAAAATAAATAATAACAAATACTATTTTTTCCCTGCTAAAAGTTAAAAGTTAAAAAATAAAACAAAATTAGAAAAAAAAACTTTGTAAATCTTAAGAAAAGAACAATCATAATATCTGGAAAATAATATGAAAACAAGAAAAATTATACGTATATAAGCGACAACATTGGCAAAACTTTAGTAATTTATGTTATATAATTAAGTCATAAAAAATAACTAGAACAAGAACAACAACAAAAATGATTGAGGGTGAACTACGAAGGAACAGAGCAGCATCAAACATGATGTGAGAGTCAAGTAAAAAATATAAAATCATGATTAAGCTTTTTAGCCGAGAGAATGACTTAAGGCGAAATTTTAAGGATGCTACTAATAATTTTTAGAAGGCGATTTTTTAGCTTTAACATTTGTTTAGAAGTAACAAAATTCGTTCGGGATTTAGGGTAGGTAAGTGTGGCTATCTGGTAGTCAGACTTACTTGAGTTACCTCGAAAGCTAGAAAAAGCATTACACTGGCACTAGGGTGTTCATTTTACTTGACTTTTAATTGTTTGAGTAATCAAATAACTTGAAAATGGGGTTTTTTATTTACTCGAAAAATCGATTAATCGTTAAAAATTACTCGAGTTAATCGAGTAAAAAATGCATCTTAAAATCACTAGAGTAAGATTTTTCTGCAAGCTTTATATATATATATATATATATTTGTAATACAACGATTTTTTTAATAAAATTATAGTGTTTTATTAACAAAAAAAGTTTGACAATTCGCAATTAGAAACATATAACTAATACAAATTAACATTTGTAAGATATTGTCACCCTAAATATTTTAAGTGAATTTATTAACTTCCATATATATAAAAAGCAATCTTTTGTTTTCATAAATCCTGAGTTTGATCCAATTGATCAGTAGGCTCTACGACTACCTTTTACCTATGTTTACAATGGGATTTACAACTGGACTAAAGTAGGATCTACGATTACATTGCGTCCTTTAACTGAACTGTAGTAGGACATACTGTTACTATAGTAGGACCTACGATTACACAGGGATCTTTATCTAAATTATAGTAGTATCTACGAATACATTGGAGACTTCAACTGGACCATAGTAGGTTTTACGATTACCTACATCTTATCTATAACAGGAGCTACGATTACATTAGGACCTTTAAATAGACAATAGTAGAAATTACGAATACATTGGATACCACAACAGGTCTATGGTAGACTAGGTTATTTATATCTAAAATTGCATTTGGCCAACGTTTTTTTAAAAAACTTAACAGTTTAGAAATAACTTAGCTAGCCACTGGCTATGTAAAACTTCTCTAACTAATGCATTTGCCGTTCGGAGCCGGCGTAAAAAATTTTGCTTTTCAATGAGTCTAAAAATAGAATTGGAATGTTGTCGGGGAATTATATATATATATATATATATATATATATATATATATATATATATATATATATATAACAGTTTAGAAATACGCTGAGACAAATTTTAGTCGTTTTATTTACAAAAAATACTTACTAATTTATTGAAATACTTTTACTCGAGTAACTCGATTACTCGTGGAAAATTACTCAAATAAATCTTTATTTGAAACTAGCCATTTTATTTTACTCGAGCGATTAATCGATTTTATTTTTCCGATTAATCGAGCAAACATAACTCGAGTAAACACCCTAACTGGCACCCCCTTAAACAATTCAAATTTCTTTAATAAGCTCTTAGGTTGTTTAATATCATAGATTTTTAAATAAATAAGAGCCTTCACTTAGTACCCTACTGTAGCGAAAGTTCAGCTGTTTAATAGACTTCTCCTTCTACTTATATTGTTGTTATAACAGCTTCAAAATTTTCAATTATTTAATTTTATTTTTTAAGGTGATCAAGACCATTGGATGAGTCCACAACTCCTCCGGAGCAAGTGAAGTAGAGTTAGCGGTATAGTTGAAAATGTGGAGGATCCTGACCACAAGCTGGGCACAGGTTGGGGACGTCACGGCCCACTTTGGTATTTCTACTGCAAAAAAGCCATTTTTTACCACCGCTTTTGAAAAATCTAATGAGAAGAGTCTAAATATTAAGGATCAATAATTGTTTTCAAGAAAAAGCTATATTATGTGTTATAAAAAGGGATTGAAATGTGCTTAACCCTTATACACTCCTTGGGTCAATTTGACCCAATTTTGTTTTTCAAACGCAAAATTATCTCATTAAATAATTAGATATGAATGTGAAACTTTAATTTATCCATTATAGGGACGAATATTATGTTTTTAAAACAAAGTAATAATATTAAAATTTTTCCTTCCCCCTCCACTTTTCAAAACACGATTTACACACATTTAGTACCCTTTGGGTCAATATGACCCAACAAGCGATATTTCAAGCTTAATTCCATTTTATAATTTTTTTTCCTATTAAACATAATTGAATCGAGTTCACCTTCATTCAGAAGCATCTATCAATAATTTGTTCAGTGAAATAATCAATAAAATCGCTTTCATTTAATGTTTTTCCATTCATGGCCTGTTTACATATTACGTAACGCTATTTTCGCAATTTTTTGTTTTCAAATTATACAACTATAGCATCATATGTTCCAAACAAAAATAAATAAGTTTTCCTCTTAAGATCTCTTCATCTTTCAGCCGACGTAAGAGATCATGAACAAAAAAAACAACTAAAATACTACATCATTACATCCAAACTTGACCAACTTGTTCCTAATTATATATGTAAGCGCGAGACTAAACGATGGCCAGTTGCATTATAGATCTTGTGGACTTAAATGAATCCTGGCTTGAGTTTTAATAAAAACTTCAGAAGCAGGCTTTATCTAGCAGAACTTGCAGATCAATGAGCTAACAAATGGGCATATTTTGTGAAGAATATTTCCAAGGCATTTGATATAGTTTGGCATGAAGAACTTCTATCAAAACGTATTGCCTTTGACGTTGGTAATAACTTCTCAAGGTTTATATCAAGCTTCCTCAGAGATCGCTCTATACGAGTTGTTATAGATGAGTTCTCTTCAAACGAGTTCAAGATTTATTCAGGGATACCGCAAGCTCTGTTCTTTCTCCAAGTCTATTTCTTATCTTTATAAATGACCTTCAACATCAAATTTCCAATCCCATATACTCTTTTGCAGATGATAGTAATATTTGCCATTCATATTCATTCAATCATGGGCCAAGCGTTCTTGAGGTTGGCGCTATGAGACAAAACATGAATTAATCATTAAACCGATATTTAGAAACAATTTCAGAATGGGGTCATGCTAATGGATGTTGTATGCTAACGCATAAACGTGCGGCAAACGATGTTTCTTCATCTGTTGTTGTTGTTGTAACTGCGATATTATTGGTAATATCGTAGAAGTGACAGTCCTTTGTCGGAATCCTAAGAATTCCGAGTCGTTCCGGTACGAAGAACCGACTGCAGTGGGAACGTTCTTTATCTGTATTAATGGGTGGTGTACATATTGAGGAATCAGATGCTCTTGATGTTCTGGGCCAGTGATGTCCGTACGACAAAATACATCTTTCAAGTGCCGAAAGAAGCATTCAAGTGCCTCAGTTTTCTAAAACGGTGCAAGAGATTCTTAACTTAATCTGATCTGCTTAATATTTACCCCACCTCATGTATGGGCTGGAGCTTCAAAGTCTATTTTGGAGCTTCTCGACCGTGTGCAAGATATGGCGAAAGTGCTCATAGGGACTCTTTTGATTTACAGGAGTACCATCGTAATTTGAGTTGTGTCACACTGTCCTAATGTTTATACTTTGGAATATGCTCTAACGAAATCAGAGAACTCGTTCTCGAAGCTTGGACTTTTTTTGCGCAATACACGTCATTCTTTTAGAGCTCATTCCTTTGCGATCGATTGGACGGTAGACCGTACGAACACGCTACATTAAATTCGCCCTTCAACAATATATGTAGTTCGTATGTGGAATTCACTCCCCGCAGAAGTTTTCACTACCAGTTGCAATATAGGTATAAACACGACTCCATGTATCCTCCCTCCCATATTCTATTTTCTTACTTCCAACATAATGTATTGCATAAGTAGGGGTCATCCCCTGAGTGCTGGTCCTAAATTAAACAAAAATCCTATGTTAAATATGAAATTTTGTTAAAATTTCATTGTTGGGTCATATTGACCCAAAGGGTAATATAAAGGGCACAAATCCAAGGAAACTAGAAGGGTTAATGTTTTAAAACGAAAAGTGATGAAATTTGTTCGTCAAATTCAGTAGCTCACGCATCGAATATAGTTTCACAGCTTTAATCTGGATATCGATTTAATTAAGACATAGAAACTTGCTTTTAGTCTGCAGAAGAAAATAACTTAATCTCGTATCTTATCTTATATTCTTAAACGAGCAATAATTGTATATATGCAGTGGTGGTCACGCATTTAGCACAAATGGTACCTGCTATCTCTTATAGGAAATATTAAGTCCTAATTCAATTTTTTTCACTACTTTTTTTTGTAATGTATTTATTACACGTGATGCAATTATTTAAAACTAACCCATAAAAAATACTGGACATATTTTTAGCACAAATTAAAAACAATATTTATTAAAAATCAAAAACAAGTTATTAATTAAAATTTCTTGAAAAAACCTAATATTTTGTAGGATATCATTTATTTTGTATAACTGCCGCACATCTTTTAGGCACACTCTTCACAAGAGCCAGGTATCGCTCATATGGGATAGCGTGCCATATTTTTTTGATTTCCGTCCATAAATCATTTAAGTTGTTAGGTTTTACGCTTGTTATATGCTTCTCTATATCATTCCAAAGATTATCAATAGGATTCCGGAGATTGAGCTGGCCATTTCAAAACATCTATTTGACTCTCCTCCAAGTAACACTTCACAGTACGTAAATTGTGTTTAGGGTCATTGTCATGCATGAAGCGCCAGCTAGGTGGCATCTTTCCCTCTGCTTATGGTATAATGATATCAATCAATAGATGTGAAAGAAACATCATTTTTTGATTTTGGGGCCCATATGGGTAAAAAAGGGATAAAATGATAATTTAACATCTAAAAAACTAATATGAATACGAACATTATGTTAACTGCGTTTTAATAATATGTATCGAATTAAATTGGTACCAAAGAAGTACCAATTATGCATATGGAACTTTTTGAAATTAGGGGATCAAAAGGGGGAAAAAATAGTAATATTGCACCTTTTAAACAAATGAATGTTTGTCTGTATAGAATAGTAAACTGTGAATTTGATCATGTTATGCTCTTTAGTGAAGATGTTGCTCATAAGCCGGCGAAGATTTTTAAATTGGTAATCCTAATTTCCGACAGGTGGCGCCACTGAAAATTACTAAAAATTAATTAAATCGTAATCAGTACATTTGATCATGCTATGATCTTTTGCAAAGTTGTAGCACATGAGCCGCCGAATGCTTTTTAATTGGTGTGAATAATTTCCGACAGGTGGCGCTACTGAAAATTACTCAAAGTTAAAGTAATCGTAAGCTGTACATTTAATCATGCTATAATATTTAGCAATGTTGTTGCACATAAGCCGACCAGGGTTTCTTAGTTGGTATGAAGAAATTTCGACAGGTTGCGCCACTGAAATTTACTCAAAGTAAATTTAATCGTGAATTGTATACTTAATCATGCTATAATCTTTAGCAAAGTTATTGCGGATAATCCGACGAAGTTTTATTAAATGGAATGACAAAAGTCCGACAGGTGGCGCCACTGAAAATTACTCAAAGTGAATTAAATCGTAAACTGTGCATTTGATCATGTTATGATCATAAGCAAAGTACCCCAAGGAGTGGGGTACCGGCTTTGGAACCGGCTTTTTCTTCTTCTGCTATGGGTGGTGGGCGACATCCTAATGTTGTAATGAATGTTGTTTAATGCTTCCATATACGAGGAACAAGTACATAAATTCGCATGCTATCCCCATACACGTGAAGATCTTTCCTATCATGACTCGGGAAAGATGACAACTGTGTGATGTTAAAGTTTGGATGATTTTACCGATTACATCCCAAAAGGAACTGCTGAGGTAGCATAATGTTGTATTCCCTTAATGGAAGGGTCTTTGTTTCCTCATGAAGATGATGTGGTGAAGTAATTTGTAGGCAGCCTGCTATAGACCTTAGGGCTGAACTTTGGCAGCATTGGATATTTCTCCACTGAATATCACTTAGCTACGCTGACCACACCGGAGCAGCATAATTTGCCACTGACCGAAGAATCGCTTTATAAGTAGATTGCATGGTTTCTGTGTCCATTCCCCAAGTACTACCGGCTAGTGCTTTAAGAACCTTGTTTCTACATCGCAATATATGCGCGAGAGTTGTGGCATGTGCTGACGAAGTAAAAAGGCTGTCAAATGTGATCCCAAGGATTTTCGGGTGGTTTTCGGTCGGAATTGGTACACCATCGATCCCGATGCCAAGCTGTAGGCTTGCTTCTTTTGTTTAGGTGGTAAATAGGGTTGCTGAGGATTTAGTTAATTATATCTTTATGTTACGTTCACTGAATAACTTGTGTATAAGTTTGAGTTAACGACCGCATTGGTCTTCCATTTTATGGCCAGTCGCCATTATCGGGCGGTCGTCCGCATTTTATACGACTTGAATACATTGCGGTGGATCTGGGAGTTTAGGGAGGTAGAATGCAAATAGGAGTGTCCACAGGACTCTGCCCTTAGGAACTTCCTGTTTGACTCTACGTAGAGACGACCACTCAAAAAATTTACTATCTATCTCTTCACATTTAATGGCATTGTGGACAGCAGGATGGCCTGGAAGGGAGTGGCATGGCTTACTATGTCAAAGGCTTTTGAAAGTCACAAGGACCGTTCTTTCATAGGCCCCTGTTGTTTAAGCCTTGGGCGATTTGAGTGTTAATGGCTCTTAATGCTGCGGTGGTGCTGGTGGCGAGCTGATAGTAGTTGGCTGGTCAGCTGGAGGAGGAGTAAAGTCTGGAGTGTCTTCACTACTGGTGATATGAGGAATATCGGTCAGTACGATGATCACTCATTTGCGGGATTCCTAGGTTCTAGAATTGGGATCACTTTACCCACTGTCCAAACATCGGGTTTAATGAGGTTGGTCGTTGACAGATTTCTCCTTCTACTCATCATCAAAGCTTCTGTAAAAGTCATTCAGTTTTTTCCTAACCGTGTGCAGTCGGACACTACCTTGTTATGGCGACTCTTTGTATACAGATGAAGAATAACATGAAAGAAGTACCAGACACAAATTTTATACTCTTTCTATTTAAAAGAGGAAAAATTGCTAGCATGATATCTCCTAACCTAAAAGGAATAGAAACATTAAATAAAATTTCGATGATATCATTAATGAAGATGTTTTCGGTACTTTTTAAAAGTTCTGCCGTTCATGTGGTAAAACAGGGTAAGAAAGGGAGCGATTTTTATATGAAAGCTATGGTCAATAATGGACCGATTCCTATAAAATTTGACATACTAACTGAAAGTTGCATTAAACTTCTCTGTTCAAAATTTAGTAGTCATAGATTTTACAATTTTATTCAATGGGAGATTTTACTAAATGTGAACCGATTTTACCCATTTTACACAATTTCTTTAACATATCGAAAATACTTTTGCTAAATTTTGTAATTCTAGCTCTTGTAGTTCAGGGGCTATAGCGCTTTTATCCGACGGACATAAACCCCCTTTTTTTATTTTTGTGTTTCCGTAAGTTTTTTATATGGGAGATATGGTCAAATGGTGACCGATTGTCACAAAACTCGTTGGCATTGACACTCGTTGGCATTGACATAAGACCTCTTCGTACTAAATTAAGTGGTTATATCTGTTATAGTTTTAGATCTGTTATAGTTTAGATGTATTTTAGGTGAAAATTTGGCTGTTTCTGTAAGGGAGCTATGACTAAATGTGAAACGATTTTGATGAAATTGTATATGCTGCCTAGGGCTTATCCAGAACTTCTATATACCAAATTTTATCGTCAGAGCTATTATAGTTTGTTATTTATTAGCAAATAAGCGATTAGCGTAGGCGAGGTTATACGGGAGCTATGGTCAAATGTTAACCGATTTTGGCCAATTTCCATACCAAAATTTTCTCAGAGATGATGAATGTTTTTACTAAGTTCAGTGAGCTAGCTCCTTTCGTTTAGGCGTTATCATGATTTCAACAGACAGACAGACAAACAGACAGACGGACATCGCACAATCGTCTTAGAATTTTATAAGGATTCAGAATATATATCGTTTTTGGTTTTTGAGCCAATATTAAGGAAATTACAAATGGAATGACAATCTCATCCTTTTTGATGGTGGGTATAAAAATGAAATTAGGTTCAAGGAACCTATACCAAAGACAACTAATTAGAACATTTGATGAGACACAAGGCCATATTCTTCAATCATGACATGACATGTTGCAAGACCTGTTAAAATTATTAGTAAAACAGTGGATGGGGGTGCTTTGAAAATTCCAAAACCGCTCGACAGTACCTACCAGAAAAATGATATAACATCATTTTATTTGTCGCAGTGTGTAATGTATCAACTCATTTTCGTATTATGATAAACGCATATTTTATGCAAAAAAAAAAAAATCGAAATTAATCATTTACTTGAAATAGTAAGTACATTTTTTTTTTCAAATCACTCTTTATGTGTAGATGTACAAGTTCATCTTAGTTGTTCCGGAAACCACTGCACATCTTGAAGTGAGTGATTCCGTTGTTCTATATTTATTTATGGTTTTACTGTCAATTGACTGACACATAAAAAATAATTTTGTGCTCTTCGACGAAAATATGAAATGAAAAAAACCCAACAACATTTTGTTTAATGACATCAACCAATTAATGGTATTAAGTATAAAAACATAATTTTTAATGTGTACCAATACTCCCGCATTTTTATATTTGATCCTATAAGTAATGATTATCCTGATTTTGATGTCCCGGTTAATAGATATGATGATAATTTTGGCTTTTGTAATGTAAAATATCAAAACAAAATTTTCGGTTAAGGCAGAAATGGTGTTAATGCTGTAAGTAATATACATTATTTGTTTGTATGAAATAGGATGACCCATTTTACAAAATATTTAATTCCTAACCTACAAATACATATCTTTAAAAAAAAATAGCCCTTCAAAGTTTCAGTTAAATCGTTTGAGGACAGTCACGGATTAAACCGCTAAAGTTAGAAAAATTTGAGTTATCCAATGATATCTATCAATTTTAACAAGTAGGAGTGTTATATTCTGCTGTGCCGAATCTTGTTTAGATCTTGTTGGTATTGTTGGTAAAATATTTGGAATAACTTCGGTTGCAGTATCTTTATAGTTTAACATTCTAAAGTGTGTAAGTGGTTTCCCTAGTATTTTTTAACTTTGAAAGAAATTCGTTATCGTAATCGGGTATGGTTTTATATTAATAAGTTGTTAAATACTTTTCGTTTAACTTAATATTTAGTTAGGATAAAGAAGTTGATAGTTATACAACAGGTCTAAATACTTTGTTAGGAGTTCCTAATGTATCTACCATATACATAATCTTAATATGCTGCTTGTACCTCCGAATCTTTTTGATTGTATATATAAAAAAGGGGATATAATATATCTATCTATAATATTAATACGCAAGCACCCATTTATTATCCCCTTTTACGCTTTAATTATACACTCATTTCTGGAAAATTTTATACCAATTGAAAGGTATTTTTCCGTAGATCAGACGAATCTATATTTTATTAAAATTGGTTCAGTTTTAAAAAATCGGTTTGGTATTTGAAAATCTTACTAACACAATAAAGAAAACTCACATGCATATGAAATTCACTATAAACTTTATAGTATAAAGAATCAAACAAAAGAAATTGTATGCAAACATGTTTTCTTTTGTTTTTATTATTTTTGGTGAGTGATGAGAATTAAAGAGTACATTTGTGGGGAGATAGTGGTAGACAAAGACAAAACTAAAGAGTCAATGTTTTTGTTTTGTAAAATAATAGCAACAAAAATTATTGGTATTGTTTTTATTATTTCTGGTGAGGGAGTGAAAGACAAAATTAAAATTTTTGAAGATTTGACAAAAAAGTGCTTAAAATATAAACCTTTCAAATTTGAATTATTTGAAGTTAAATTTTTATGGAATTTTGTTTTTGGGTTGGTTTATTGTAGAGTTTGCAAAAAACCGTGAAAATGAGAAACCGCGGTTTCGGTTTTGAAACACCCAAAACCGGCCGGTTTCGGTTCGGTTTTCGGTTTTTTAAATAAAACTATTTTGATTTAAATTTGTAGTAAAATTTAGATAATTTTACTTAAACAAAGTAAAAGTATATTTATTAAAGCCCATATTTATAATTTAATACTAAAATTCAGGAAATTAATTCACGCTGTCTGGATATAAGGGATTTCTTAGATAAGTCTTGTTTTTTTTAGAGAAACTACAGATCACCTTTAGCTTGTATAATATTTGCATCCGAGCGACAAATTGCTTCAACAGTAATTTTTACGAACAGCAACGAATCTTTAAAAGTATTAACAATTTCAAAGTTGATAGAAGCAAATCTAAGGTCGACAGCTTTTCTAAAGTTTCATGAATACTTTCTTTTAGAAGCAGAAATCTAAGTGTAAACTTAATTCACGATTATGATGCTTTTTAACGCTTGTTTGTAAAATATTATTACGAACTGTCGAATTATTGAAACATCGAACAGTTTTTCTTACAGCCTCTAGGTTCAAATTCATATGGGCAATTGGTTTTAAATGATTCAAAGTTTCATCGTCCCCATTTTAAAAATTGTCTTCGCTTTCGTCGGTATGAAATTCATCCACATCTGGATTTAAAAGAAACTTTTTATAAAAAGCATCAGTGACTGCAAGATGAATTCCGTGTACCAACCATAACTGAAGCAGTGTTTGATTTTCAGATCCAAATTTGATTTTGACTGCTACTCCATCTATAGTACATGCTACGATGTTTGTATCAAGTGAAATATCAAACTCCATTAGCTTTTGTCTAATGGTTTCTTGCGTTTGCTTGGAATTAAACGTTCCAAAAATACTGCTGAGTCCCAGGTTATAAAAAATACCGTCACATACCGTCTTTTGCTTCATTTCATAGACAAATTACGTGGAAATTTATAATGTTAATTCTGAATAATACCAACAAAAAATTATGAAAAATAAATAGCTAAAACCGCGATTTTTTCTACGGTTTTCGGTTTCGGTTTTGAGGCATAAAAAATCGAGGTTTTGGTTTCGGTTAAAACCGAACTGCAAACCCTAGTTTATTGGGATAAAATCTTCGAGTAATTGAGGGTTTATCCCTTAAGAAATTAAATAATATTGCAGGGAAGGGCACGCATGAGGTCATTTAGAGCTATTTTACAATGCCAATTTTTTGAAGAGTCACAGTAGTAAAGAGTTGGATAAAAACATTGTGACTTATACCCAAAAATGATTTTACCGATTAAAAAAACAGTCTTTTGAAGAAAAGTTTATAATAATTACAAATTATTATCAAGAAAAGGAATTAAATAATCGGTCTCAATCAAATGTAAATTCAAAACTGATTAATGTTTAGAAAATGCTATAACATCAGGAAGGAATATTAAAAGGCAAATCTTAGTTCTCGCGGTTAATTATGCAGTAAAATGATAATAAATTTGAAATATTAGGATCTTTGTTAAAAAGTTCAATAAGACCTTGATTTCTCCATCATTTTTGTCAGTCCGTCAGTAACGCTTACAAGTTTATCTGTTCATCACTTCACAGAGCGCTGTTTTGACATCGATAACGCAAGTTGTTTCGATAAGAGCTACTAAGTCTAAAACTTTTTCCTTCTCATTCACTTCTGAAGATGCAAAAACGGTTTATTATGGAATATCTTGAATCAGTAAATTCTTCTACAGCTACACAATTTTTAATTATAGTTTTGCCAATTTGGCCAATTCGACGCTCTGTTGTACGGAGTGACATAGAAATCAATGAGATCAATTTTTCCACATATCCGTTTAGCCCGAGCAATTTTAAAAACTTGCTACATCTGTAATTTTTTACTTAAAGCTTTAATTGTACGAGTTTTTTAAAGAGAAGTAGCACTCAGGCAAATACTGCCTATACAATTGCATACAGAGTATATACGAATTGGGTAACCTTCTTTGGAAAGGGGATAGTAGAGAAGAGAAAGGTGATGAAAGGGAGAGATAAAGCAACACTGTAATTGCACATCATATCTATTTTTTAAACAGTGAAGATGCTGTGGAAATTAATAATTTTAATTCTGTTATAATTGACTCCCAGTGGAGCATAGGGCCTAAAATTTAATAGAAATTAATAATTACAGAAATTGTTGTTGCCAAGACCGGGGATCGAACCCAGTCTCAATGTGATATTACCAACTAACCAACTAAGCCACAGCATGGGAAATTTGTATTCACAATGAACTAGATGACGGTCGATTGTGTCGACCGCAGGATACGCTAGTATATAAGAATTATAGCCAAATGTTGACCGATTGTAACAAAATTTCACACACTGGCTGGTATTTATATAAAGCATATTTTTGCAAAATTAAGTGGCTATAGCTGTCACAGTTTCTAATTTAATAGCATTTCACTGGTCCTTGCTAAATTTTTTTTGGTTTCCGGGAGTGTTTTTTAAATGAAAGCTATAGTCAAGTATGGACCGATTCCTATACAATTTGATATACTGACCAAGAGTAGCATGAAACTTATCTATTCTAAATTTAGTCGTCATAGCAATAACAATTGTATTCAATTTATCAGAATTCATGTGTTTCCCGTGGCGGGGTTATATGGGAGCTCTAACTAAATGTGAACCGATTTCGCCCATTTTCAGTACACAACTTTTGTTATATATTAAAAATACTTTTGTAAAATTTTGTTTCTTTAGCTTTTTTAGTTAAGGAGCTGTCGCGCTTTTATCTGACGGACAGACGGATATAAATCTCCTTTTCTTTTTGTATTTTTGTGTTTCTGTAAGTTTTTTATATGGGAGCTATGGTCAAATGGCGACCGATTGTAGCTAAATTTTGCACACTGGCTGGTATTGACATACGACTTTCTTGCGCTAAATTTAGTTGCCAAAGCCACTATGGTGGAATTTACGCTATTTCGGTAAGAGTTTTGTATGGGAGCTATGGTTAAATGTGAACCGATTTCAATGAAATTTTATTTGCTGCCTAGGGCTTATGCAAAACTTCTATATACCAAACTTTATCATCATAGCGATTATAATTTGTCATTTATTAGCAAATAAACGATATGCCTTGGCAAGGTTATACGGGAGCTATGGTCAAATGTCAACTGATTTTGCCCGAATTCAATTTTAAAATTTTCCAAGATATGAAGAATATTTCTGCAAAATTTCAGTAACCTATATCTTTTCGTTAAGGTTTTATCATGCCGACAACAGACGGACAAGCGGACAGACAAACGAACATCGCTCAATCGTCTTAGAGTTTCATTAGGATTCAGAATATAAATAACTTTTGGTTTTCGAGCCCATTATAAGGAAATTACAAATGGAATGACAATCTCAATATACCCCCGTTCTTTTTGATGGTGGGTATAAAAAGGGGATGTTATATATACAAGAACTATAGCCAAATATTGGCCATATCTCTCATAGTTTATAATTTAATAGCTTTTAACTGGCGTTTGTGGCATTTTAGTGTTTTCCGGGAGCGGTTTTTATATGATATGGACCGATTCCTATTAAATTTGACCTGCTGACCAATTGTTGCATTAAACTTTTCTGTTCTAAATTAAGTTGTCATATTTGTTACAATTGCATTTATGTGATTCCCGGGGCGGGGTTATATGGGAGCTCTAACTAAATGTGAGCCGATTTCGCCCATTTTCAGTACACAACTTTTTCAAGATATCGAAAATACTTTCGTAAAATTTTTTCGCTCTAGCACATTTTTTAAGTGATTTCATTTGATGGATCTTTTAGGTAATTTTGTGTTCCCATAAGTTTTTAAATGGGAGATGTGGTCAAATAGTAACCAATTGCCGTAAAATTTTGCACACTGGCTAGTATTGACAGAAGCCTTTCTTGTATTAAATTGAGTGTCCAAAACTAGTATAGTTTATCATTTATTCGCGTTTAAGTGTATTTTAGGTGCAATTTAGGCTGTTTTTGTTAGTGTTTTGTATGGGAGCTATGGTTAAATGTGAACCGATTTTGATGAAATTGTATACACTGAATAACTGTCATGTAAAACTTATTTGTTCTAATTCTTATCATCATATCTGTCATAGATTGTCATTCATTAGCGAATAACCGATTGGCATAGGTATGCGTGGTTATACAAGAGCTTTGGTCAAATATAAACCGATTTCGTCTAATTTCAATATCAAAAGTTTCCAAGAAATGAGAAATATTTGTGGCAAATTTCAGTAACGTACATCCTTTCATTAAGGTTTTATTGTGCCAACAGACAACGGACGGACAGACAGACAGACGAACATCGCTCAATCGTTAGATTTTCATAAGGACTCAGAAAATCAATTTTGGTTTTTTTGCCAATATGGAGGAAAATACGGAATATACCCCCATTTTTTTTTTTTTATGGTGAAAAGACTTCTAGCAAGAAAGAACTGAGTCTTGCTTGAATTCATCTTGAACTCGTTAGATAGTATCCCAATAGGGTGAACTCTGAAAAAGCTTGTTACAGCTTAGCCTTCAAAGATTGACCAGGAACTTTAGTTAGCTAATTTCAGCATCAAATTACCCCGACTGAGGCTTGAGAGTAAAATATTACAAACTTTCGCCAACAAAGTATCATCCTAGTAAATAATTATATTAATTCTCATTAAAATTGAATCCATTTCCCGGTATTTAATGTAGCATTTAATAAGCCATAAATTAATATTCATGCAACTGGGATTCATTTTATTTATAACTTTAAATGTTCATTATAATCGGCCCCTTTTTGTATGTTAAATATAAATAACAACCTAAAAGTATGCTAATTACTTTGATTAATTCTTGTAATTTATCAAACTTTAAATTAACTTGAATTTAAGCAAATTTTTTGTTTTCCAGTTTATTTCACCCTTTATAGAGTTAAGCCAAAAAAAAAAACAGAAGAAGAAAAAACTTTAATGCCGTCCTGTCATTAAACAAAGTAAACTCATTATAAAACATAAAATATTAAACTAATTTAATGAGATAAATAAATGTACCTCGGTCGTATATAATATTACAATATTACATCATTTACCACAAAACAAAATTTTACTCCAAAGCCAGCAAAAGGGACAAGCAAAAACTAAACCATCTTAAAATTTTTAATCTTATAGTAACTTAAAAAAATAAACTTACAGAGACACACGGACGACACTTTTCACTTGCCCCCCAAAAAAAAAAAAAAGAAAGAAAAACAATTTTCACCCATTTTCATTTATAATAGAGTACCAGTAAAGAACTTCTGCTTGCCATTACTTACCGCCATCACAGGGAAAACTATCAGCCAACAAAGTAAATAATTTATCCGACAGCAAACATCTGCCACGTGGTCCCAACGGCACTCGGCATACAGGACATTTTTCGGAACGACTGCGACAATTATTACACAAAACATGACCATTGCAACATTGCCATCCTGGTGGTTTTATAACCTAATTTTAAAATAAAAAAAAATTAAGTTAAAATAAGTTAAATTATTTAGTTGCAGTTGTTAGCAAAATCTAATGATAAGTTTTTGAAATATTACTAAAGTAAATACATAAATTTTTTTGAAGGGTTTCTTTTAATTACAGCAATAACAACTAAGAGTTCTTTATTCGGCAATGCCGAATCTTGTATAACCTTCACTTATAAAGTTCCAAAAGTCTAATAATATAATCGAAAGAGTTTTATGTGTGAAACAGACACCTACGTCTGTTAGTCCTTAAAAGGTGATATAAGATATTGATTTGCAGATCTGTTTTAGGTCATTGCACTTAACACGGACCATAAAGTTTAGTTATGACCACTAAAATGCACCTCATTACAGTTATGTCCACTAGAGTGCACCTTATGCTGAAAATGCTAAAAATGTGTCTTTTTATTTTTTTAGCCGATTCGAAACCAATAAAAAATTTGCTTCTATCGATTTTAGTTTAGGAGATATGGCATTACCAATTTTTCCCTTTTCTATCTTGTTTTACGCCCTCAGGTGCCGAATTTGCAAAGAGTTGTAGGCACGATTCCTTAAAATTTTACTGAAGATCTAAGACCAATTTCGTTGTTGTTTCTATGGCTTTCGATATCGAAGATATAATGTTACCATTTTTCCCTCTTTTACCCCTAAAAAGTAACAATCTCGCTTCTTATATTTTTTTAATGTCAATCGACCCGTCATTAAATTATATTTCTGACTTCATAGGTTTAAAAGATATGCAAAGTTTAAAAACAAAAAAACCTACCCTTGAATGTTATCCCGTTTTTACCCTTTTTAACCAACAAACCGTAAAAGGACCAAACACGTTGATATAAATTGTATCTCTATTGTTCTTGGTTCAAAAGATACACATGGTTTTAAAGAAAGTACCAAAAAATCGTGTTTACCTAGTTCGAAAAAAAGGTCCAAACACATGTCCCTTAATTTTGCAGCAGATCTATTTCTAATTTTAATTTTGCTTGTATCGCAGTTAGATTTTGAGATATAAGGCTACTAAATGTTCCCTTTTCTACCCTGTTTTACCCAATAAGGAGCGGAGTTCGCAAAAATACCGAAGACACATCCTTCAATTTTTACTACTAATCTAAGACCAAATTAATTTTTGTTTCTATTGCTTTCTTTTTTAAAGATATAATGTTACTGGGTTTTACCTTTTTCACACCCTCAATTGAAAAAAGTACCAAACACGTGTTCCTTAATTTTTAGTGCTGATCTTAGACCAATTTAAATTTTTTCTACCACTTTTGGTTTAGAAGATATTACGTTGCCGATTTTTAACCTTTTTACCCCCAAAATTTAAAAAAGTACCAAACACGTATCGTATATTTCTTTAATGTGAATCGATCCGTCTGTTAATTTTACTTCTGGCTTCATTAGCTTAAATAATATTCAAAGTTAAAAAAAACCTAACCTTGAATATTTTCCCGTTTTTACCCACCAGGTGCTTAATGTTTTTTAGTACTTATTGTCAATTTTCATATAAACTGAGCCTCTATGTTCATGATAAAAGATACTTATGAGTTAAAAAAAGCACCAAAATATAGTTTTTACCCCTTTTCACCCTTATTAGTGCCATTTTCACATAAGTGCCAAAAGTGCTTATTTTTCTAGCCGATCCAAATCCAATTTCAACTTTGTTTCTATCGCTTCTTGTTTCGCAGATATAATGTTACTAATTTCTCTCTTTTCTACTATAGTTTACCCCCTAAGCGGCGGAATTTTTGAAAAGTACCGACCACGTGCCCTTTAATTTTTAGTGCGAATCTCAAACCAATTTAGTTTTTGCTTCGCTTTTGGTTAAGGAGATATTATATTACCGATTTTTTCTTTTTTTATACTTTTACTTGAAAAAAGTACCAAATACGTATTTGATATTTTGTACTTGTCAACCGACTTCCCTATATATTTTATTTCTAGCTTTATAAGTTCAAGTGATATACAAAGTTAAAGAAAAACAAGTAAGAAAATGCTATAGTCGGTCAAGCCCGACTATTCAATACCCTTCACCACTAAGGTCCAAAAGTGTTTTTTTTCCTGTATAAATACAAATATTAGCTAAACATTGCAATTATACAAACATTTCCTCAAAACTTATATATTTATGCTGTTTCCGTCAATTGGACTTATATGAGAGCTAGGGTAAAATGTGGACTCGAAATTAGACAAATTGATTACAGTTGTTACAAAAATTACGTATGCAAAAAATTAAATTAAAATTCTCATTATCTTCAGATTTACGAGCGTTTTAGTGATTTTTGTCTAATCTAGTGCGTTTTTAAAGAAGAGTTTGTATGAGAGCTATGGTCAAATGTGGACCGATTTTAACAAAAATTTGTATACTAAAAGGTGGGTCTAAGACAAATATTTCTTCGCGTTACATACATCAGCACAAACTTATAATACCCTTTCCACCAATTGTGGTGAAGGGTATAATTAACCTACCCTAAATTTGTTTCCCCATTTTTCCCTTTTAATCAAAAAAGTGCCAAACGCGTGTTTGATATTTTTTTATTACCGTCTCCGTTTCAAATTTTGTTTCTGTATTGATTGGTTCAAAAGATACAAGAAACTTAAGCTAAAAAGTAAACGGACTTAACATTTAAAAAATCCCGATTTTTTTTAAAGGACTAAACACATTTAAGCGCCTTTGCTTCTACGAGGGTGCAGCAAATTCAAAACGTGGACCAAATTGGAAAAATGTTGTTACGCTAGTTGGTATTGTTGGTAAAATATTTGGAATAACTTCGATTGCAGTAGCTTCATAGTTCAACGTTCAAAAGTGTGTAAAGTGGTTTCTCTAGTATTTATTTACTTTGAAAAAAAAAAAAAAATCATTATCGTAACCGGGTATGGTTTTTCATTAATAAGTTGTTAAATACTTTTCGTTTAGCTTAATATTTAGTTAGGATAAATAAGTTGATAGTAATACGACAGGTCCATATATTTAGCTAGGAGTTCCTAATACATCTTCCATATACATAATCTTAATACTCTGCTTGTGCCTCAGAATCTTTTTGATTGTAGATATAAACAAGTAAGAGTGTTATATTCGGCTGTGCCGAATCTTATATACCCACCATCAAGTTTTGTTAAATTTCGAAACATATTTCATACATCTTTAAGGGTGCAGCTAATTCAAAATCTGGACCAAAACTGAAAAAAACGCTAAGCTAATTGGTATTGTTGGTAAAACCTTTGGACTAAATTCGGTTGCCGTAGCTTTATAGTTCAACATTTAAAAATATTTTAGTGGTTTCCCCAGTATTTACTTTGATCAAAATTCGGTCTCATAACCAGGTATAGTTTTACTTTTAAATACTTTTAAATACTGTTAAATACTTTTCGTTGTGATTAATATGTAGTTAGGCTAAACACGTTAATAGTAATACAGCAGGTCCATATATTTCGTTATGACTTCCTAATGCATTCATCATATATAAAGTCTGGGCTGAACATTGATTGATGCCTATATAATTTCATAGGTGCAATCTTAATATTAAGAATGTACCTCCAAATCTTTTTGATTGTAGATATAAAAAGGGGATGCTATATATATAAGAATTATAGCCAAATGTTGACCGATTATAACAAAATTTTACACACTGGCTGGTATATGTATAGAGCTTATTCTTGACCATAGCTATCATAGTTTCTAATTTAATAGCTTTTAACTGGCCTTTGCTAAAATTTTTGGTTTCCGTGAGTTTTTTTTTTATATGAAAGCTAAAGTCAAATATGGACTGATTCCTATAAAATTTGATAAACTGATCAAAAATTGCATAAAACTTCCCTATTTTAAATTTAATCGTCATAGCTACCCAGTAAAACTTTTCATTACCAAATAATGAGTTAAACAGTTAAACTATTGAACACGAACTACTTACTCATTCACTGTTTAAGTCATTTCATTAACATGGGGATGTCATTGGAGGCAAGTACTTACCAATTGCAGAAAAGTAATGACTTGGGTAAGCAATTTGAAAGCAACAACAACAACAGCAACAACTCTTTTGTTGTTGTTTTATTAAAAACATATATTTTTAAACGAAATACAAAATTTTTTTTATGATCCCATGGGGGCTCGAACCCAGACCCTCCGACTGCTAGGCAGAGACTCTTCCACTGAGCTACTTCATATGTTGGAAACTTAGCAGCTTATAATTAATATAAACAATTTTTATTTTTAGATACAAAATCATGTGAAAATAACTTTGTTTTTCCCTGCTTTTTCTTTTTGCTTTGTTGTAATTTTTGGAAAAATATTTTTATACAATTTTTTGTAATTATTTTAAAACTTTTTTAAAATTATTTTAAAACTTAAACAATTTAAATCTTCTTTTTTGTATAAGTTTTTACATAAGATTGGCTCTTACTTACTTAAATGTTACAAACTGTTAAGGTCAAAGTCCAAGCATATTTTAGAATTCCATGGATTTCGATCTTGTGCGAATATTCTCCAATTTTATAGGCCAAGCTTTGAAAAATGTTCCTCTACTTGGTCTTTCTATAGAAGTTTCGGACATCCTCCTCTAATATTAGGCAGTGGGACATTTCAATTCTAATTTTATCCTCTTCATTGTATTTTTTTCAAGAGAGGGTTACTAGCCCGTAATCCTAACCCATTTTTATCGATCTAATGGGACAACTCTCGGAACATGTTAACTCACAATATTAATGGGTGTTAAACTAGCTCCCCGGGTGATACCATGAGGAGGTGTGTGTTCATAGTTGAGATGAAGGATGACCCAGATAAGTTGGGCTTACCAAGTTAAGACCAATTAGAATCGTGTTTGGTATTCAACATCCCCTATAGGGGATCTATATATATATATATATCTATAGATAATCAAAATTGACTCATGATGGTATTTTTTCATTAACGTGAGTTAGTTTTACAAATTTTTTTTACAGAAGATAATATTTAAGTTCTTAAAATTCAAAAATCATTTAAAAAGACTCTTTTAATAAAAATAAAAAAAATTGTTGCCCTTGGTGGGATTTGAACCGGGGCCATTCAGTTTAAATTACCATCTTAATTAGAAATAAGTACTTCTGTAATAACTTATTATTTATTCGAATGGTATGTTGTAGTCGTTACAAGGTAACCAGTTATCAGAGTACTTGCCATTACCAAAGTTTTGCTGGGTATTACAATAGTATTAAATTTATCAGCATTAATGTGTTTCCCGGGGTGGGAGTTATATGGGAGCTCTAACTAAATTTGAACCGATTTTGTCCATTTTCAACACACATCTTTTTCAAGATATCCAAAATACTTTTGTAAAATTTTGTCCCTCTAGCTCTTTTCGTTAAGGCGCTATCGTGATTTTATCTGACGGACAGACGGACATAAACAACCTTTTCTTTATATGTTTTTGTGTTTCCATAAGTTTTTTATATGGGAGCTATGGTCAAATGGTGACCGATTGTGAAAATTTTGCACACTGGCTGGTGTTGACATAAGACTTCCTTGTGCTTAATTTAGTCTTACTAGCTCTTCTAGTTAAGGAGCTATCACGATTTAATCTGACGGACATAAATCCCCTTTTCTTTTTTAATTTTTGTGTTTTCGTAAGTTTTTTATATGGGAGCAAGGTCAAATGGTGACCGATTGCGACAATCGGTCACCATTTTTTTTTTGCACACTGACTGGCATTGATATAAGTTTTTCTTGCGCCAAATTTAGTGGTTATATCTGTTATACTTTATTGGCATTTAAGTGTATTTTAGGTGAAATTTAGGCTGTTTTTGTAAGTTTTTTGTATGGGAGCTATGGCTAAATATGAACCGATTTCGATGAAATTTTATATGCTGCCTAGTGGTAAAGCTTCTAGATACCACATTTTGTCATCATAACTGTTATAATTTGTCATTTATTAGCAAATAAGCGATTAGCCTAGACGAGGTTATACGGGAGCTATGGTCAAATGCTAACCGATTTTGCCCAATTTCTATACCAAAATTTTTTTGTAAATGGAGAATGTTTTTGCTAAGTTTCCGTTAGCTAGCTCTTTTCGTTTAGACGTTATCGTGATTTCAACAGACAGACAGACAGATGGACATAGCTCAATCGTCTTAGAATGACAATCGGAATGACAATCTCAATATACCCCCCATTCTTTTTGATGGTGGGTATAAAAACATAGCCCCCCAATGTTAGAATAGGGCGCCCGAAACTTCGAGGGAAAGACCAAATAATGGAAAATCTTTCAAAGCTTGACGAAATTGGAGAATATCATTTGATTCAAGAAATTATCTTGGGAAAATCTATTACTTAAACTCTTAAAAAATCACCCAATACCAGTATCTAAACTCATTTATTAAAATAAATATTTCTTATGTTGACTTTCATCTTTGTATTGGAACTGCAACAAAAAATCCACAATATTTATTTACTATTTTTTCAATTTAAAAAATATTTATTTTGCATCTCTTTTTAAGTCCGTCTATACGTCGGTCTGTCTGTTTATGTATCTGGTCTATCGGCATAAAATTGCTTTGAAATTTACAATGAAATACTTTTATACCATTTTTATGTAAATGTAGTTTAATTGAGCATTTTATGGGAAAAATGATAAAATTTTTTCCAAAGATTTTATGAACACATACAGTAGGCCTATGTAAACTATGTACAATTAAGTATTTATATGTACATATCTATATTTATATGTATGTGTAAATGAACTAAAGTGGCATCATTATAATTCGTATAACATTAAAATACAATTTTTGGTCGCTTTAAATAAGTTTTTATATAAATCATTTTAACTCCTGGTCATACGAAATTATAGCAAATTTTTATGTTTAATTATCGCGATTCTACTGTTTGTTGTTTTGCATGTGTTTGCCGAAGAATAAATATCTTAGATATTTTGTAGCATAAAATATGCATCAATACTTTTCAATAATTTTTAGGTTGAAATTATTTGAAATAAATACTTTGATCCTTAGGTAGTGCCTTGTGTCAAGGATACTGATGTTTATGCCTGATTTATTTTCTGAGTTATTAGTAAAAATATTAAAATTTAATAACAATAATAAATTGTTCATTATATAAAAGATAAAATTTATATTTAATATACATGCAAAATTATTCATAGCAATTTTTATGAGAATTTTAAAAATTTTAAGAATTTCTGTACCCAACATTAGGGTGTTATGTTCGGCTATGCCGAATCTTATATACCCTTTATCAATGTTCTTCCAAAGGTCAAAGAAAATAATTGGATACCTTTTTTGATGTATAAACATGCTGCTTGTACATTAGAATGTTGACCGATTGTAACAAAATTTTACACACTGGCTGGTATTTATATAGAGCTTATTTTTGCAAAATTTAGTGGCCATAACTGTCATAAATTCTAATTTAATAGCTTTTAACTGGCCTTTGCTACATTTTTTTTGGTTTCCGGGAGTGTTTTTTATATGACAGCTATAGTCAAATATGTACCGTTTCCTATAAAATTTGATATACTGACCAATAGTTGCATAATACTTCTCTAATATAAATTTAGTCGTCATAGCTATTATAATTGTATATAATTTATCAGCATTAATGTGTTTCCCGGATCGAGGAAGCATATAAATGTGAGCCGATTTTGTCCATTTTCAATGCACAACTTTTTCAAGATATTCAAAATACTTTTGTAAAATTTTGTAACTCTAGCTCTTTTCGTTAAGGTGCTATCGCGCTTTTGTCTTTTTGTATTTTTGTGTTTCCTTAAGTTTTTTATATGGGAGCTATGGTCCAATGACGACCGATTGTGACAAAATTTTGCACACTGGTTGGCATTGACATAAGACTTTCTTGTGTTAAATTTAGTGGCCAAAGCTATTACAGTTTATCATTTATTGGCATCTAAGTGTATTTTAGGTGAAATTTAGGCTGCTTTGTATGGGAGCTGTGGTTAAATGTGAACCGATTTGGATGAAATTTTATATGCTGCCTAGTACTTATGCAAAACTTCTACGTACCAAATTTTATCATCATAGCTATTATAATTTGTCATTTATTAGCAAATAAGCAATTAGCCTAGACGAGGTTATACGGGAGTTATGGTCAAATTTGAACCGATTTCAATATCAAAATTCTCTAAGAAATGAAGATTATTTATGCCAAATTTCAGTGACCTATATCCTTTCGTTAAGGTTTTATCGTGCAGACAACAGACAGATAGGCAAACAGACAGACAGAAAGAAAGACAGACAGACAGACAGACAAACAGACAAACAGACAGACAGACAGACAGACAGACAGACAGACAGACAGACATCGTCTAAGAATTTCATAAAGATTCAGAATATACTTCAATTGTGGTTTTTGAGCCAATATTATCTAAATTACAAACGGAATAATAATCTCATTTAACTTTTTTTAAAACAAGTAAGAAAGTGCTATAGTCGGTCAAGCCCGACTATACGATACCCTTCACCACTAAGGTCGAAGGTGTTTTTTTCCTGTATAAAACCAAATATTTGCTAAATTTTGCCATCATAGAAACTTTTAGTGATTTTGCCTCATTTAGTGCGTTTTGACAGAAGAGTTTGTATGGGAGCTATGGTCAAATGTGAACCGATTTCAACGAAATCTGGTACAGTGATTTATGTTTACATAAGCAATATTTATTTTAAAGTTAAAGAAAAAATATTTATATTTGAGGCCAATATATCAATTCCGGGAAGTGGGCCTATGGGAGGTACCATAAATAATAGACCGATTTTGACGAATTTCAATTGCCATGGTCCCACTATCAAAACTATCAAATTATCTTTAGAATTGCGACCTGTACTTTGATTATATGGTTTATATGGGGGTCCAGCCAGCCAGACGGACGGACGGACATCGCTAAATCGACTCAGAAAGTGATTCAAAGCCTAAAGGTATACTAAAAGATGGATCTAAGGCAAATATTTCTTTGCTTTACATACATCAGCATGAACATATAATACCCTTTCCACCTATGGTGGTGAAAGGTATAAATAGAAGAAATAGGGGTATTATATCAGGCAATATCTCAAAACCACTAAAATCACATTAAACTAAAAAAAATTTCTTTAAAGATTTTTAATTTCGAAAACACTTGAAAAAATTACCCTATAAATAAAGATTTATAGATTTCTTTTAACGTAACAATAAATTTTTATTTGAAATTTAAAAAAATATTTATTTTTCTCTTTCAATTACTTTTTCATTAAATTTATATACGAGTATGTGTACAATGTGCATAAGAATATAAACGTGTGTATCTACCACAAGGATTAAATAATTTTCATAGAGATTTTATTTTATATAAAAATAATTGGTATGTTTAATATTTTTTGAAAGTTATAACATAAAGACGATATAATTTTTGTTGGTTTTTCTACTTGACTTAAATAAATTTATACCCACAAACATTTTTCACAAAAAAAAAGGCAGAGTTAAAAGATAAAAATGTTTGTTTTTGTATCACAAATACATACTCAGATTAGATAGAAAATATATAAATTTTTAATACTAGGAATATATGTATCTGCAAAAAAATTCTATGTTCTTATATAAAATTATCTAAGAAATTTTTAAAAATTTTTTAAAAATATATGTAGCTTTTTTGAAAAACGTGTATAATGAAGAATGGTCTAGTATAGAGTGATAGTAGCATATGATGTAATGATTATCTTGAACAAAGTAAACTCAACATATCTTAACAGTCCTTGAGAAAATTCAAAATAAAACAAACTTTACCAAAAACAACTAAGAAAGTGCTATAGTCGGTCAAGCCCGACCATACGATACTCTTCACCACTAAGGTCAAATGTGTTATTTTTTCTGTATAAAGACAAATATTTGCTAAGTTTTGCCATCATACAAACATTTTCTCAAAAATTATATATTTAAGCTGCTTCCGACATTTGGGCTTATATGAGAGCTAGGGTCAAACGTGGACCGATTATCTCGAAATTTGGTAAATTGATTACAGTTGTTACAAAAATTATGTATAAAATAAACTTAAAATTCCCATTATCTTCAGATTTACGAGCTTCTTAGTAATTTTTGTTTCATTTAGTGCGTTTTTAAAGAAAAGTTTGTATGGGAGCTATGGTCAAATGTGAACCGATTTTAACGAAATTTGGTACAGTGATTTTAGTTGACATAAGCAGTATTTGATTTAAATTTCATGAAAAAATATTGATATTTGTGGCCAATATATCAATTCCGGGAAGTGGGACCTATGGGAGGTACCATAAATAATGGACCGATTTTGACAAATTTCAATATCCATCGCCCCATTATGAAAAGAATGATCTGTGCTAAATTTCATCAAATTATCTTTAGAATTGTGACCTGTAGTTTGATTACAAGGTTTACATGGGGGTCCAGCCAAACGGACGGACATCGCTAAATCGACTCAGAAAGTGATTCTAAGCCTATACTAAAAGGTAGGTCTAAGATATATTTCCATGCGTTACATACATCAACACAAACTTATAATACCCTTTCCACCTATGGTGGTGAAGGGTATAACAAGTAAGAGTGGTATATTCGGCTTTGCCGAATCTTGGATACCCTTCACCAATGGTGTACCAAAAGTAAAGTACAAAATCGTAATATTTTATTGATAATTATTATACTTCACGTCAAACTTGGAGTGGTAAAAAATTTTATAAAGGCCATCATACGCAAAAGGGACAATCCTGAACATGGGCTTGCAGTTTTAAACCTCTTACGTTATCAAATTTTTAAGAAAAAAATCTCTATTGAAAAGCTAAAGGAAGGTAATTAAAGCATTTTAATTACAGTACCTGGTTGACCGAGCCTTGCTCGGGGCTTTATGATAAGCATTTTGAGGCAAATTTTAAAGTTTTTATATATTTTATTTTATACAGTTACAGTTTAACTCATTTTAAATAATTTTGAAAATTGGTCATACCAACAGAAACCTCCGTCGACTCATGCGCAACAACTTTGCTAAAGATTATAGTCTGATCAAATGCACAGTTTACGATTTAATTCATTTTGAGTAGTTTTCAGTGGCGCCGCCTGAAGTCGTTCATACCACTAAGAAACCTTCATCTGCTTATGCGTAACAACTTTGCTTGTGATCATAACATGATCAAATGCACAGTTTATGATTTAATTCACTTATAGTCTGATCAAATGCACAGTTTACGATTTAATTCATTTTGAGTAATTTTCAGTGGCGTCACCTGTCGGACTTTGGTCATTCCAATTAATAAACTTTCGTCGGATTATCCGCAATAACTTTGCTAAAAATTATAGCATGATTAAATGTACAGTTTACGATTAAATTGACTTTAAGTAAATTTCAGTGGCGCCACCTGTCGAAATTTCTTCATACCAACTAAGAAACCTACGTCGGCTCATGTGCGACAACATTGCTAAAGATTATAGCATGATTATATGTACAGCTTACGATTAAATTGTCTTTGAGTAATTTTCAGTAGCGCCACCTGTCGGAAATTATTCACACCAATTAAAAAGCATTCGCCGGCTCATGCGCTACAACTTTGCAAAAGATCATAGTATGATCAAATGTACAGTTTACGATTTAATTAATTTTTAGTAATTTTCAGTGGCGCCACCTGTCGGAAATTCGGTTTACCAACTTAAAAACCTCCGCCGGCTTATCCGCAACATCTTTGCTAAAGAGCATAACATGATCAAATTCACAGTTTATTATTCTATAACGAACATACATACAGACAAACATTCATTTGTTTTAAAGTTATAACATTACCAATTTTTTCCCCTTTTTATCCCCTAATTTCAAAAAGTTCCATATGCATAATTGGTACTTCTTTGGTACCAATTGAATTCGGTACATTTTATTAAAAAGCAGTTAACATAATTTTCCTATTCATATTGCTTTTGTAGATGTTAAGTTATCAGTTTATCCCTTTTTTACACATTTTGGCCACAAAATCAAAAAAGTACCAAATACGTGTTCAATATTTCTTTCACATCTATTTAATGCAGTACAAAGTTTCTTTCTATATTCCTTAGTTTAAAATATAAGAGTGGGTTAAAAAGGTACCAAAAAAACTATTTTTACCCTTTTTTACCCCTTATCGGTCATAGTTTCAAAAAAGTACCAAACGCCTGTCCATTTATTTTCATAGCTGTTTAAAACGTAATTTAAATTTTGTTTCTATACCTATTACTTAAGGAGATATAGCGTTTTCGATTTTTTCCCCTTTTTACCCGTTTTTACCCTCTTAGAGGCAAAGGTTCCAAAAGTCCCTTCTTCTTCGACCTATACATCAAAAAAGATACCCACTGTCCAAATTTTATCAATACAATTATTGCTCGTTTAAGAATATAAGATTTAAATAAAATTTTTATACCTAAGATTTTTTGCATTAATCATCAGGAGTGCTTAATGGTCCGGATATACGGAGATTGATCAAGGACCAGCGGTTCAATGACATTTTACTTAAGACGGAGAAGATTGCTTGGAGCTCAATAAAAGAAGTAATATCAGGTTTCCTAGGAAAGCATCGGTCCCAAAACTATGAGATATCTGTAAAAAATATGTTAAGTGCATTTGAAGAAATCGGAGTAAATATGTCTTTAAAAATCCATTTCTTGCATCATCATTTAAGTTACTTCAGTCAACGACTTTCAACGGAATCAGACGAGCAAGGTGAACGTTTCCATCAAACAGCATTGCCATTTGAATTAAGGTGATAAATACTGCCTTTATACACATATACTTACACATAACTACTTTTAAAAATATCGGATATCTTTAATATTAGGTATAGAGGAATGGAGTCTCCGGATGCTGTAATGGCAGAGATTTGTTGGCGTGCAAAAAAATTATTTTGCGATGCAGATTTTGAAAAAAGTACAAAACTTGTGGAAGTAGATGATGAAAAACAGGAAAATGAAGATCTTGATAATTTACCATTACTAGAAGATTTTGATGATTCAGATAACGATGATATGTAAAAATGTATAACTAAACTGCTTTAAATATTAGTAATAAATATCAAAATAAACACAAATTAAATTATTTTCCAAAAAAATTAGTTTAGTAAAAAAAATGAGTTTGAAAGGAAAACGTGTGAGCAATTTTGAAGGGGTAGACACGTTCAGATTATAATGGTATGTTTACAAAGGTGGTTCAGCTTTACTTCAGCTACAATTTTACCAAATATAGTATGCAAAAAATCAGGATTCCCTAAAAATTACGGGAAAAAAAGTGAAAAAATTTTTTTTTTCATCCTGCTTTGTTCAAGAAAAATCTGGGAATAATAAATTTATAGAAAAAAAAATTCGTGCGAAATGTTCCCCAGACTCTTGGCTACATTATTGTCAAATATAGTTTAGCGATATTTCCACGTTCAAAGTAGCTATTAGAAAAAATCTGAGGACACTTTTTTTGAGCATTGTGCTGATATTGCGAAACTTTGGAGCTCCATAAAAACGAAACGGTCACTAATCTGAAAAAAGTGAGTATAGGGTTTTACTACAATTTGATAGTAGAATCGAACGTATACTGTCACATTCTTGCACTTTTTTCACTGTTGTGCAGTGTAATTATATAGTTTCTGATTACTGACTTAGTTGAGCCCCACAAATGCTTGATATATATATTAATTTTCTTTTGTTCATACTAAATGTAATTCCTAGCAATATTTGGTTACACTAGTATCGTATGCAAAGAGCATTTAAAATCAAGAGTTGGAAAACGAAAAGCTTTTAGGTGTCGTCATCATCTAGAATAGTTATGGACCCAAAGGTTAGGTTGGGCAGGTGGCAGCGTCACTTGGGTTCTAAAGTGGTCCTTTTGTGAAAGATAATGGTTACTAGACTACAAGTAGATAATGCTTATTAAAGCCAGCAGCCAGTAGCTTCGTTATATGTATCTATTTTACGAACATTTAATAAAGTTCGATAGATCAGATAAGCCATGCAGAAAAGATGCTTCCAAATGTAGATGCCCTTAGATTTGCAAGAGCACATCAGTTTGATGATGATTAAGTATTCTGGCATGTAACCCAAAAACACAGTGTCCAGTGAGGGTTGTGTACCAACTAGTAAAAGTTCTTGATTATTTATTTAAAACTCTGAAGTTAGCGGACCGATTTAGATCAAAGCTTTAACAATGATTGTTTTGTCAATGTATCCATGCCTTACATACGTGAAATATACAGCTTTTGAATGGATGGATCTCAGCTTTGTCGGAAAAGTTATTGAAGATTTACTTATTAGTCTGAAGTTAGTTAACTAATTAAGATGAGTACTTCATCAATAATACTTGGGATGTATTGTTCTTTCGATCTGTCCGATGGACGTGTGGAAAGTTTTGCTCTAAATCCTTGTGCAATTATAATGTGATTTAATTTATCACTATTAAAGTAATTCCCGGTCGGGGTTATATGGGGGATTTCACTAAATGTGAACCGAGTTTGCCCCTCTAGAAAGTTAATTTTAGGTGCTATCGCGCTGAATAACGATATTGTACAACGCCTTTATACTAAATGTCATCATCGCATCTACTATAATTTGTCATTTATTAGCTACTAAGAGATTGCCTTAGGCGAAGTTATACAGGACCAATTGTCAAACATGAATGGATTTCTTCCAATTGCAATTAAAAAATTGATTGATCGTTGATATGTGAGATACATACATATGTAGGTTTTGAACGCAAATCATGTACTTACCCTGTAGTCAATGCCGGCAGTGAAACAGTACTGATCTATTACTGACATAGTCAACAGTACTAGTAACCTATTACACCCCAGCCAATGTTATCTACTATAGACATTTAACATTTGCAGTTCCTACGAAATCCACCAGTAGACTTCAGAACTATTGAATAAGTACTGACTTTCTAGTTCTTTTGGTCCATATGATACGTGAGAGAAAAATATGTATTGCTCTCAGAGAGAGTTCTCATATAAAGAGACTGTAGCGAATCAGTATTGACATACTACTGACGTGGTCTACAGTAATATTGACCTATTGTACCCAGTCCACGTTATCTATTATTGACATTTAACGTAGACTGTTCCTACGAAAACTACCAGCACTGTAGTTCCTTTGGGACCAAAATTTCTTCTTTTTTTTATTTACAATTTCTTCCTCTCTTTGAGAATTACAAATGTACAAATTTCTTTGTTTTTTAATTTGTTTTCTGTAATTTCTTTTACTCATTTTTAATTTTTTGTTTTTAATCACCTTTTTTAATTTTTTAATCACCTTTTTTAATTCATTTAAATTCATTTAATTTTATTAAATATTTTTTTAAGAAAATGAAATTAAACAATAAAGAAATACAAAAATAATAAGAGAGAGACAATAAAATAAGAGAGAGACAATAAAAATACTCGCCTGTTGAAATTGTGTTCACAATGTCACCAGGAACACACTGTACTGTCGTCTCTATATAATTTCTACCTGATTTCAAAACAAAAATTGTAGACACTTTAACTGGTGTTTTTGTCTATAGAGACGAGAGTGTAGACATGTCAACATATGGTGCCAATTTGACTAAAGGGTAGCTACATTATTTGTACTTCCTAGGAAGATTACCTTTAATACATTCTCAAATATTATCATAACATTCAAAAGTCAGACACAAAATTAAGATAAATGCAGTGTGTCTGTCTGCTAAAATCAGATTTGTTGAGCTCTAAGGTATACCCACATGTATTTTACGTACAATTTTAGGATATCGTCCCACCCTGAAATATTGCTTGCCTGAAATATTGCTTAAACACTAAATTATATCTACCACAAATTACAGAATGCATCAGAATTTAGGTAATCTCCTGTGAAGAAAGCTACTAAATTTCATCAAAATAAACAAAAACTTGACTACAACAGACAAATGGACAGGCAGGTAGAGAGATAGACAAATAGACAGACAGACAGAGGGACGGACAAACAGGCAGACAGACAGATGGACGGACGTCCAGAAATCGATTCTGCAGCCGATTCTGAGTCGATCGGTTCAATTTGAATGTTAGTCATAATCAGATTTTTGGAGTTTGTTTGTCAGATTTTAGGAAATCCTCCAAAACTTCATCACAATCGGTCCATAAACACCTGAGATATCGCTGAAACCCTACTTACAAAATGTAAATTAAATTTCTTAGAGACGTACTTTCGTCAATTGCTGTACATCACAATTACTGTTTTGGCGATATGGACTGCTTCTGATAAAATTTAATAGCATGCTTGACGGGGGAATTTCCTAAAATGTGATATAAAATTTATGTATGTCCGTGCTCCAGGAGGATGGTTTTTCCAATTTCTGCATTTCATTTTTTCAACAAACTTTCTATAATGAGTACTTTGGGCTATTTGCGATACATCAAATTTAGTGTTTTGGCGATATCTCAGATTTTGATAAGATTTTACAGAATGCTTTAGGGAACCATTTCCTAAAATCTAATATATAATATATTATCACTTGTACACCACGAGTATTTTTTTCTCTTGTTACTTAAAAGAGTTTTTCAATCAAAAATATTAAAATTTTCGTCTAATTCTTTATTATTATTTTATTATTTTTTTTTTCGATATTTCGGTTTTGATGAATTTTAATAGCGTTCATTGCGGGAGAATTTCCTAAAATCTGATATATAATTAATGGAGGTTTATCCTCCAGGGGCTTCAGAAACTTGATTTTAACAGACAGACATACGGACGCTTAATCGATTCTCCTACCGATTCTAAGTCGATTGGAATAATTTTTATGGGGTCTACGATCGATAATTACAAACGGATGCACAAACTTATAATACTCTTTCTCCTATTGGTGAAGGGTATAATAGCCAGTTCAGGGATGTCGCCTTCAAATCAGGAAATGATTCACAGTTCTTCTTATTTGCTACAAGTGTTTGAAATTTTTTTTTTTGATTTTTACCATAATTAACCCTAACAATAGCAATCGATTTGAAAAAACAAATTCCATTTGTAAGGGGGAAATTTGAGTATTGATAGCAAAACTTGCTGTACCCTGCGAGCGTTGCTGCTCTACCAACTAAAATAAGTTTTGGAAGGAAAGACATTAGACAAATATCAAACTAATTTTAAATCATTTTATTGACTTTCTCCGATCAACACACGATCAAATGCATAGTTTACGATTCAATTTATTTTGATTAATTTCCAGTGGCGTCATCTGGTGGGCATTAGTCTCACCATCTTAAAAACGGCTTATACACAACAACTTTGTTTAGGATTACTACATAATCAAATGTATATGCTTAGCTTACAATTCAATTCATTTTTAACAATTTTTGGTGGCGCCATCTATCAGGAATTTATCTAACCTACTTAGAAACCTCCGTCGACTCATGCGCAGCAACTTCGCTAAAAGTTAAAGCATGATCATATGCACAGTTTACGATTTAATTAGTTTTGAGTAATTTTCAACGGCGCCACCCGTCGGAAATTGATCACCCGTCGGAAATTGATCCTTCTTCGTTACGATTTAATTTTAACTTTCAGTGGCACCCCCTTTCAGAACTTCGACGTACCAACTTAGTAATGTTCGTCGGCTCAACTTTTCTTAAGATCTTAACATGATCAAACAGACAAACATTAATTTTTATATATCTGTGGCAATATGGAAGAATAGCTTAAGTCGAAAATTAAAGTTTCGAGATATTGTCAATTTTGCGTAATTTTTCTTCTGCTTGATTTCTGCGAATAATTTATGAATTAATATATTGATAACAATTTATTAGAGAAGAAGGATAAATATTTAAAAAAATTATTGTTAAATTCAGGAGATTTTACGTTTTTTCTACATAAACTTTTTTTACAAAACTGAAATTTACATTAAACTGGAACTTAAGTAACTTTAAGTGGTTTTGTTTAAATAATAATTATATTGTGTAGTTTTATGTAAACATAAGTTGTTTAAAAATATTATCTTTTTTTTTATAAAGGTCAACATTTATACAGCTTAAGTCAAGTTAAGCGAAATCGTTATATGATAAAAGAAAAATTTGAATATGTACACAAAAATATGTGTACATAAGTTGTTTTGATCAATGCATTATTGATTCAAAAAACTTAAGCTAAAAAGTAATCGTTAATAACATCGATAAAGAAACGAATTTTTTAAAATGCAATAAATGCCTGAATTCAATTCTTTCTTATGCCGACTTAAGCCACTCTTCCATATTACCACAAATATATAGATTATTACCAATAATTTTTACAAGCAAAACAAATATGTATGTAGGGTATGTTGGACATTAAGCAACGGTTCCGATTGGTAATAACTTGGTAATCACAGACTTATCTTGGCTCATCTTTCATCTCAACTGTGGATACTGACCTCCTCGAGGAATCATCAGGATAACTACGTTGCATACATGCATAATTCCCACGACATTCCAAATGGAACCCCTAGTACTTCTCTTAGACAATGAGCTGCATCCGATTTTATTTTTAGACTCTTTGAAAGGATTTTACGTTTTGACACCGGCTCCGAACGACAAATGCATAAGTTTGAGAAGTTTTACATAGCCTTATACTCAATAACCAGTGGCTAGCTGAAAATTTATTTTTTTCAAGTGTGTCTGGCCGGGGATCGAACTTGGGACCTCTGATATGCTAGGCAGATGACTAACCTGCTATATCAAGGCAGTTCACTATTACATAGTCTATGCAAAATGTCGTTTTGGTATTCGAAAAGCTTAATCATCTCTTATCAGGGGTCAAAGGTTATCATTTAATTTTTCATAGCAAAATTACAATATATGTATTACGAATTTATTAGCGATTTTCGTTTTAAATGCATGAAAGTTACTATATTTGTCAAGATTTAGTTCAGTTTTTTTTTAATATATCTTAACCCAAGACAGACATGGGGACTAACATGATCCAAAATATTTAAATTTGTTAGCGAATGTGAATAAAAATGCACTAGTTTCAAAAAGTCTGACAAGTTTAACCTTTTGATATCAATACTTTTTCTACAAACGAAATTACCCTTTGCCAGGAAACATTTCATAGTTTATTTAATATTTATAAAACATAAAAACTAAATTTGTGTAGATTTTATCCTTGAATTTTTTAATAGTCTTAGCTTTAAATATTAACTAACTCACAATCTAAATTCTTTTCCTAAAGTGAGAAAATAATTTACGTTTCTATTACCAACACTTAAATGCAATTTGAATATGATATCAAGATCTATTTGCCATAACTCACAATTAGAAATTCATGAATATATCCACATATTCAGATGTGACCTCAGACTATAATATACTAAGTCGATTTAAAAAGAAAATGCAATATTCATCTAAAAACATAAGTCATCATTCGACATCATTACTTTTGATTTAGATCGTTATGGCTTGTGGTCATATATGCATACATACATACCTACACACATATATAGTCATATGTTAGTTTGTATTCCGTAAATGTATCTTTCAAGTTTAAATATTGAGTAACTTTTAGAAGATATGCATTACATACAAATGTAACTTGTTTATTATATGCTCTGCATGGACAATTATTAAATAATAATCTCAATCCTTTAGAATTTTTTAAGAAAAACTGTTCAAGACCTTGGAAAATTTGCATTTATAAGAAAATTTTTACACTTTGCATTTTATAAACCTCAAACTCTTTGACATCATTGACGGACAGGAAATTTTTGTAAATCTTTTATGAAATCCCTAAATAACTTAATGGAATTACGTGTGCAGAATTTATGTGCTACCATCTATGATTAAAGAATGTTGTCGGAGATTTTTTCGATAGTTTTATAGCCACCATCAAAAAGAATGGGGGTATATAAAGATTAACATTCCGTTTGTAATTTCCTTAATATTGGCTCCAAAATGAAAAGAGATATATATTCTAAATCCTTATGAAATTCTAAGATTATTGAGCAATGTCTGTCTGTCTCTTGAAATCACGATAACGCCTAGACGAAAGGAGCTACCTCACTGAAACTCAGTAAAAATTCTTCATCTATGAGAAAATGTTGGTATTGAAATTGGGCAAAATCGGTTAACATTTGACCATAGCTCCCGTATAACCTCGTCTAGTCTAATCGCTTATTTGCTAATAAATAACAAATTATAACAGCTATGACAAAATTTGGTATCTAGAAGTTTTACATAAGCACTATGCAGCGTATAAAATTTCATCGAAATCGGTTCATATTTAGCCATAGCTCCCATATAAAAAACTTACGGAAACAGCCTAAATTCCACCTGAAATTCACTTAAATGCCAATATATGATAAAATGTAATAGTTTTAGCCACTAAATTTAGCACAAGGAAGTCCTATGTGAGTGCCAGCCAGTGTGCAAAATTTTGTCACAATCGGTCACCATTTGCTCCCATATAAAAAACTTACAGAAACGAAAAAAAGAAAAACTTACAGAAACGAAAAAAAGAAAAGCGCTATAGCGCCTTAACTGAAAATGGGCGAAATCGGTTCACATTTAGTTAGAGCTCCCATATAACCCCGCCACGGGAAACACATGAATGCTGATAAATTGAGTACAATTGTAATAGCTATGACGACTAAATTTAGAATAGAAAAGTTTCATGCTACTCTTGGTCAGATTATCAAATTTTATAGGAATCGGTTCATATTTGACTATAGCTTTCATATGAAAAACCAAACCGGAAACCAAAAAATATTTAGCAAGGACAAGTTAAAAGCTATTAAATTAGAAACTGTGACAGTTATTGTCATTGTAGATAGATAAAGGAGATATTATATATATGAGAATTATAGCCAAATGTTGACCGATTGTAACAAAATTTTACACACTGTCTATTATTTATATAGGGCTTATTCCCATATAGGTGTCATAGTTTCTAATTTAATTGCTTTTTACTGGTTTTTGTTAATTTTTTTGATTTCCGGGAGTATTTTTTATATGAAAGCTATAGTCAAATATGGACCGATTCCTATAAAATTTGAAATACTAACCAATAGTTGCTTAAAACTTCCCTATTCTAAACTTAGTCTTCATAGCTACTACAATTGTACTCAATTTATCAGCATAAATGTGATTCCCGGGGCAGGGTTATATGGGAGCTCTAACTAAATGTAAACCAATTTTTAGTACACAACTTCTATAACATATCGAAAATACTTTTGTAAAATTTTGTCTCTCTAGCTTTTGTAATTAAGGAGCTATTGTTTTTTGGTTTGACGGACATAAACCCCCTTTTCTTTTTGTATTTTTGTATTTCCGTAAGTTTTTTTTATGGGAGCTATGATCAAATGGTGACCGATTTCCACAAAATTTTGCACACTGCCTGGTATTGACAGAAGACTTCCTTGTGCCAAATATAATGGTAATATCTGTTATAGTTTTAGATTTATTGGCATTTAAGTGTATTTAAGGTAAAATTTAGGCTGTTTTCATAAGTTTTTTGTATTGGAGCTATGGCTAAATGTGAACCGATTTTGATGAAATTTTATATGCTGCCTTAGGCTTATGTAAAACTTCTAAATCTATATATTTTATCATCATAGCTATTATAGTTTGTTATTTATTAGCAAATAAGCGATTAGCCTAGGCGAGGTTAAAGGGAGCTATGGTCAAAGCTTAACCGATTTCGACCAATTTCAATACCAAACTTTTCTTAGAAATGAAGAATATTTTTGATAAGGTTCAGTCAGCTAGCTCCTTTCGTTTAGGCGTTATGGTGATTATAACAGACAGACAGACGGACATCGCCCAATCGTCTTAGAATTTCATAAGGATTCAAAATATATATCGCTTTTGGTATTTGAGCAAATATTAAGGAAACTACAAACGGAATGACAATCTCAATATACCCCCCATTCTTTTTGATGGTGGGTATAATAAAAACTTTAAACGAAATTTACTTAAAACTATTTGTTTTGACATTGGCCCTTTTAGCACCAATCCACAGACATAAAGTATATAATCAAACGAAGACTCTATAATATAAAGATATTTTACTTCATACATTTTTTTTCAGCCAAAAGTGAAATAAAAGTGAATAAAGAATAATGAGAAACATATAAACGCATAAACAAACATACATTTCATAAGCACGTGTGTGTGCCTTAGCTTTCTCTCATTGGGTAATCGTCTCCATTAGTTGTTTCCAAATAAGAGTAAAGAAAATTCCCTTTTTTAGGGGAATTTTCAAAACGACCACACGGCAAATCAATGTATGGAATTGCAACATCTTATTATGATAGAGACTTTGGTTGAAGTGTATCAAACAGTTGGAATGGACGAACTAAAGCTTTATGATATACATATATTGAAGTACTTTATATTAAAACTAATGTAAGATTTATTTACTCGTTGTATTAAAATTAATGTTATTTAAGTTTATATTAAATATTACAGATTGTTAAAAGTAACATAATACAAGGATACAAAGTTTAATAATCAAAAACTAAAGCATACGATTTTGTTATAAAAGGTGTTGGTCTGTAAAAGTTTACATAAAAGATTACCTGCATGATTTATCCTTAATATTCCTTACATACGAGTACTACTATATACATATTAATATGAATTTAATTAATGAATATTTAAATATTCGAAATCGAATTAATTTCTTAATAAACGTATGCATATATTATTTAATCATTAAAAATTTAACTCGAAGAATTTTGTTGAGTTAAAAGTTTCTATGTTTATAATGTAAAATATATGTTAATAGTGCCAGACCACTTTGAAAGTAATAAATTTTGAAAAAGCGGCGGTTGACCTCATAACTCAGCTAGCCACTGGTTATTGAGTTTTAGGCTATGCCAAACTTCTGTAACTCTATGCATTTGCCGTTCGGAGCCGGAGTTAAAACGTAGGTCCCTTTCAATGAGTCTAAAAATAGAATCTATTGCGAACATTTTCATACACCAACACCAGTGGACACTTTATGTCTCCCAATATTATAATAGTATTTCGTGGCAATTTGTAAAAATATGTACTCGTTCTTTTATTTTATACACGTATTTTTTTTGAGCTTTCATAAGATTATCATATGCTCTAACTGCCTTCATACCTTATAATAAAATGGCTTTTATACCAAATTTTCCCATATTATGTTTGACTTAATAATTGTTATGCTTCGCATTGAAGTTATGGTTTCATATCTGTATTACCATATACAACCATAGGTAAAGGAAGTATGTTTATTGTGTGTAGAGATTTTTGTAAGAAACACTTCCTAAAACCAAAGTTCGAAAAAAAAACAGTACCTTATTAGATACCTAACTAAGTCGGAAACAAAGTTAGGTACACAAAGAAACAATAAAAAAGAACGGTACGTTAAAATAAGGTACCGCTCTTTAAGATTTTAGAGTATTTTTTAGTTAACTTTAGAGTACTTTAAAGTACTAAGTTACGAATCTTTAGATAACTCACTTGTGGCTGCGTTCGTAATATTTTGACGAAGTTTTGTTCTTGTGCATTCATAAATAACTCGTATATTTTCATAAAAAATACCCAACAGTTCCATGTTGACAAAATGAGCAGCGATTTGAAAATGTACTTTTTGGTAAATAAATTACTTCGTAATATGGAAGTGCTGGCTCATTGCTGAAGTAAAAGCGATTACTAACCTACTCTAATCAGAAGTTTATCTTAAAATCTTCAGACATTTTACCAACTGGGAAACAGTCCATCAATTTGGAACTGCTGGGAAATTCTTAAACATGCATATACACGCATAGCATGTCAATTGTGTAAGTATTGGTGACACAATTTTTTATGATATACACACAAAGTGTTGCCAGGTTAGGGTTTTACATCCTAAACGATAGAATAATTTTTTTTTGTAAATTTATAGTTTACACTAACGTATATGGAATAAAATGTAGTTGCAATTAATAAATATATTTTTTTTTACTACTATTAAAAACTATTTCTAAACACATAAAAGTGGTATCGTCAAATCTGGGATGTTTTTGAAATTGCGTAACACAACTAATCTCAATGAAATCTGGAAATCAACATTGTTGCCGATTTCTCCAATTTTGTAGCAAAAGTTAGAAATTAATATATTCATAAAATATTTAAATATCCCGTAAACCGCCTTTAAAAATAACACACTGATACATTTTGAGGAAAAAGAAATACACTTTTAAGAAAACCTATATCAAACGATAGGCCTTATTGAGTGTATCAGTTTGTTATTTTTAGAAATTTCGATATACCCTCAAAATCGAAAGTTATCGATAAAAAACGATTTTTTTGGTCTTCTCGAACAAAAATAGGCCTAGCTAAGTCATTTGTTTATCGATTTGAAATTTTAACACGGTTTGAGACAGACAAGACATCAGGCTTTCTTCTTATTAAAAAAGATTTTTTATTTCATCAAATTATCACAAAAATATTTTCAAACAAATTTAAATTTTTATTTTTTTTTTTCGATTTTTTCACATTGGGACGCCGTTTTCCGCAGTATTTTGTTAGGAATGCCAAACTTTTTTATATTTACTTGAAAAGTGAATTAAATATTTTATGAACCTAGATTATTTAAATTTAAATTAACAGCGAATTAAAAAAAAATATAATTTTTTTTTGTAGATGGGCCAGTTTAATTAACGTACTATATACGTATAAGTACTTATATTTATACGCACTAATGAATGAAGTTAAAAAAGGATAGAAACAAAGAAGTACGACATAATGTCCAAGCTCTATTTATGCCTCTATTGGCGTTCTGAAATCATACTGTCTTGAAATCATCCCAACTTTCACGACCAAACCCTTTTCTGGAAAACTCAGTGATGGGCAAGATGAAAGATTCCACCAAGAAATTTTAACTTTGAAAAACGCTACCAGGGGAAATGCCCAATAAAAATGCTAGCAAATTACTGCTGGTCACTCAAACGTGAAACGAGTGACAGTGTATATAGCCGTAAAAGACAAAAGAAGAATTTTTAGTTAACTTCTTAAGTCACTTTTTTCGAATTTCAAGGAGTGCCGGCCGGAAAATGTGCAATTTTTCGGTTTTTGCAAATTTTGACCTATAAGCTTAACTTTTTGACAAAATCTGAATGTTAATTTGTAATTTAGACCCAATTTGCTCTCCATCAACAAATATCATAAAATCAAGTAGATGTCTTCAAGGACCCAAAATTTCTATGAAAATTTCCGATAACTCAAAAAATCCTTAGCCGATTTATACGCTACTTACGTAGATAGAAAGCTAATTGAGTCTACATTATGAATTAATATTTACACTTTGTTAAAATGGTTACTAAAAAAGTTAAATTTTGCAAGAACTAAAAAATTGGCCATATTTTTTCTTATAAACGCAATTTTCAACTTCATGGCCTGGGCGCCACGTGATAACGTAGTCCGATTTGGCTTAAATTTTGTTATTTGAAGTTTCTCACCGAATGCCATAAAAATGGATTATTATGGCATTCGGTGAGAAACTTCAAATAACAAAATTTAAGCCAAATCGGACTACGTTATCACGTGGCGCCCAGGCCATGAAGTTGAAAATTGCGTTTATAAGAAAAAATATGGCCAATTTTTTAGTTCTTGCAAAATTTTACTTTTTTAGTAACCATTTTAACAAAGTGTAAATATTAATTCATTTCTCTACTTTCGAAAAAAGTTGAAAAAACACTCTAACGTAGTATTGTATAGAAAATTTTCTAATATCGAGGGTTTATATTCAAATAGTGCTATCTACAAATTTACAATTTTACAGGAGAGCGAAAAAACTGTTTTTGTCATTAACTATAAGAGTAATAATAAACTTTGTTTTACAATACCATACACATTGGGGCTAAGATTTTGTACAAATTAAGTTTTTTAATTAACTTGTTATATTTGCGCTTCTATAATAGATAGCACTTTTTACGAGTTAAAATTTTATCGTTTCAAGTACTAAAGCAAGTAGATAGCATTATTTTAACAACGAAAAAATAAAGTATAATGAAAATTGAGACTTTTATCAAAATATCACGAATTTTAATTAGAATAATAAGTTTTTTGAATAAAATAAGATTTGAAGCAGTTCATTATTATTATACCTACTTAATTTATCTTTTATATCATAATCATTTATTATCTATTATTATTCTTATTTTACACATACTATTCTTATTTCACACATATTATTTGAATTTAACATTTAACGCCTTTAATTTGAATTAACGGACAATTATAAAATGCAACCCTGTAGTATTGATCAGTTTATGCAACTCTGTTTATTTTTACTTCAAGAACTGTCATATTAACTTATGTATATGTGTGTATATGTGAATACCAAAAATAGTATATAAGCCACACAACTTTACTGAATAAACATCATTTTGCTTTCTGCCTTCAAGGAATGAACAACTGTGTCCAGTATTGAGTTACAGGGCTGTTATAATATTTTTTTGAAGTTTTTTAAAGCAATAAGTATTTTCTTAAATAGTGCGCGTTTTCTTATTAGTTTTGTTTCTATTCTAAATGAATAGAAAATATAATCTTAGAAATAAGATTTATTATAATTTTATTAATATAATTCAAGGCATTATCTTCCTTATATGACCTTTATTTACAATCTGTTAAGGTCAAAGGCCGAGCATATTTTAGAAACCCATAATTACAGTACGTTGTAGGGAATTGTGGTCCATTTTGTTAGTTTATCACTAATTACAATGTATATTTTATAACAATTGTTATTATTTCCACAAATATTTTTAATGTAGATAGCACTATTTTTTGATTATGGGTAGATAGCACAAATACAATTTATATAAAAAAAAAAATGTTTTAGAATTACTTTTCTTTCTTTAAATTTATATGACATATGACCGATAAGCCAAGGAACGCATTTCTATTAAAAACCATTTTGGTCGAAAATGTAGATAGCACTTTTTGAATATAAAGCGTCGATATACAAATAATACTGAATTCACCTTTTTTCCTAAAATTGTTATATCTCTGTTAATATGTTTCCGATTTTAATTAAAATACTCTTGTTTTACAAAATGGTAACCATGATTTTTTCTTAAGTCAAAATATATTAGGTCTTCTGATAAATTTTACGAAAAAAAGCTTCCAAAGTTGAAAAAATCGAAAAAAAAATAAAATTTTAACTTCAGCGGAAAATATTTTTATGATAATTTGGTCATGTTAAAAAAAGGTCTTTACGAAGTGAAAGCCTATTTTGTTTTCTATCGAAACACATTTTAAAACTTAAAATCGATGCAAAAATGACTCAGTTAAGCCTTCTTTTCTCCGCTAGGTCCAAAAAAATCGTTTTTTATCGATAACTTTCGATTTTGAGGGTATATCGAAAATTTTAAAAATGGTAAAATGATCTTCTAACCGAGTTCTACTAGTTGAGCTTGGTTTCGTTCCGAGTGTATTTTCACTGTATCAGAGTGTAATTAAAAAAGTAGATTGCTTAATTATTTTTCTATTGTGGATAATAGTTAGGCACAATTTAATATTCACTTTTGGCAATACTGTTACTCTCATTGTTGACAGCCTCATAAGAGTTCGTTAAAGTTAAGGTACTCAACAAAGTACTCTATTTTTAGAGTACTTCGTGAAAGTTCGTTATGATAAAGGTTGTGTATTTTAACAGGTACTCTAAGATTTTAAGGTACCTATACTTAAATTGAACACTTTGTTACGTATATGACTTTGTACCGAACTTGCCTAGGTACAGTACCTTAAAATACAGTATTTTAGAGTATTTTTTCGAACTATGCCTAAAACTCATTCATCAAAGTACAGATTTAAATTTTGTGACAATTAACTTTAACCCTCTGGGACTGACGTGGTGGTCCAGAAGACACCAACAATAATGACATATCATTTTTGATACATTTGTTAATCAAAAGCATTACTTTTGTTAGAATCTAAAAAATCTAAAAAAAAACAAAATTTGTTTACTTTTTTTACTTTAGTAGCTTTTTATTGCTTATTCCTATATGAAAGCTCATAAAAGTTTATATCAGTATAACGGGACAATTTTTTTCAAAATTTTATTTTTTAAGTCAGACGTAAAATCTTATTATTAAGCTTTTCATAAACCAACTAGGCCATTAACTACATTTTTACCAGAAGTTCACTATAAAAAGTATTTTGTTTGCAATCGAAAAAATTTTAGCTTTGGAAAAAGTTATCAAAACAGCCTTGCAACGTAGTTACTTTTATACCCACCATCAAAAAGAATGGGGGGTATATTGAGATTGTCATGCCGTTTGTAATTTCCTCAATATTAATATCAAATACTATATATATTCTGAATCCTTATGAAATGCTAAGACGATTGAGCGATGTCCGTCTGTCTGTCTGTCCATCTGTCTGTCCGTCTGTCTGTTGAAATCACGATAACGCCTAAACGAAAGAAGCTAGATCACTGAAACTTAGTAGAAACATTCTTCGTCTCTGAGAAAATTTTCTTATTGAAATTGGGCAAAATCGGTTAACATTTGACCATAGCTCCCGTATAACCTCGCCTACGATTATCGCTTATTTGCTAATAAATAACAAACTATAATAGCTATGATGATAAAAATTGGTATATAGAAGTTTTGCAAAGACCTCTAGGCAGTATATAAAATTTTATCATCGGTTCACATTTAGTCATAGCTCCCATACAAAAAACTTACGGAAACAGCCTAAATTTTACCTAAAATACACTTAAATGCCAATAAATCTTAAACTATAACAGATATAACCACTAAATTTATGTCAATGCCAACCAGTGTGCAAAATTTGGTTACAATCGATCACCATTTGACCATAGCTCTCATATAAAAAACTTACGGAAACACAAAAAAAAAAAAGGAAAGGGGGCTTATGTCCGTCTGTCCGTCAGATAAAAGCACGATAGCGCCTTAACGAAAAGAGCTGGAGGGACAAAATTTTACTAAAGTATTTTGGATATCTTTAAAAAGTTGTGTGTTGATAATGGACAAAATCGGTTCAAATTTAGTTAGAGCTCCCATATAACTCCGCCCCGGGAAACACATTAATGCTGATAAATTGAATACAATTGTTATAGCTATGACGACTAAATTTAAAGTAGGGAAGTTTTATGCAACTTTTGATCAGTTTATCAAATTTAACAGGAATCAGTCCATATTTGACTTTAGCCTTCATATAAAAAACACTCACGGAAACCAAAAATTTTAGCAAAGGCCAGTTAGAAGCTATTAAATTAGAAACTATGATAGCTATGGCCACTAAATTCCATATAGAAAACTTACGGAAACAGAAAAATTCAAAAAGAAAAGGGGGATTATGTCCGTCTGTCCGTAAGATAAAAGCGTGATAGCTCCTTAACTACAAGAGCTAGTAAAACTAAATTAAGCACAATGAAGTCTTATGTCAATGCCAGCAAAATTTTGTCGATATAAAAAAGATGTCGGTGATGTAGGATATCATCTGACCAATCTAGGACGACTATAACACAGGCTTCCTTATTTTCCCCTTTGTTATGTTTGCAAATTGTTAAACATAAATTAAAATCATATTCATTCTACAAATTACAAATAAAACTGCAAACATTCGTTTTGTACATATAAAGACAACAAACATAAACATTTGAATGTGAATAAAACAAATAATTTTATATTTAGAATTGCATTTATCCAATTGTGGTTTCATTGTTAAACACTCAAGTACACATCGACAAATATCCTGCTAACATAAATGTGAACATCCTTATGCATGTGTTCACTTATGAAACGTATGAATGGTAAGTATTGTTGCCATTTCTGCATTTTTATAGCCACCATCAAAAAGAATTGAGATTGTCATTCTGTTTGTAATTTCCTTAATATTGGCTCAAAAACCAAAATTGAAGTATATTCTGAATCCTTACAAAATTCTTAGACGATTGAGCGATGCCCGTCTGTCTATCTGTTGAAATCACGATAATACCTAAACGAAAGGAGCTTGCTCACTGAAACTTATTAAAAACATTCTTCATCTCTAAGAAAATTTTGGTATTGAAATTGGGCAAAATCGGTTAACATATGACCATAGCTTCCATATAACCTCGCCTAAGCTAATCGCTTATTTGCTAATAAATGACAAATTATAACAGCTATGATGATAAAATTTGGTATATAGAAGCTCCATGTAGGTGCTAGGCAGCATATACAATTTCAGTTGACATTTAGCCATAGCTCCCATACAACAAACTTACGGAAACAGACCAAATTCCACCTAAAATACTCTTAGATACTAATAAATTATAAACTGTAATAGCTTTGGTCACTAAATTTAGCACCAGGAAGTCATATGTCAATGGCAACCAGTGTGCAAAATTTTGTCATAATCGGCCAACATTTGACCATAGCTCCCATATAAAAAACCTAGGGAAACGCAAAAGTACAAAAAGAATAGGGGGTCTATGTCCGTCTGTCCGTCAGATAAAAGCGCGATAGCTCCTTAACTACAAGAGCTAGAGGAACAAAATTTTACAAAAATATTTTCGATATCTGGAAAAAGTTGTGTATTGAAAATGGATGAAATCGGTTCACATTTAGTTAGAGCTCCCATATAACCCCGATCAGGGAAACACATTAATGATGATAAATTGAATACAATTGTAATATCTATGACGACTAAATTTAGAATAGATAAGTTTTATGCAACTATTGGTCAGTATATCAAATTTTATTGGAATCGGTACATATTTGACTATATCTTTTATATAAAAAAAAACACTTCCGGAAACCAAAAAAAATGTAGCAAATGCCAGTTCATTAAATTAGAAACTATGACAGCTATGGCCACTGAATTTTTAAAGGCTGGTAATAACGTGTAGGGCCACCATAGGTGAAATATATCACGCATAGTAATATTTGTCTTAGACCCACCTTTTAGTATACCAGTAGGCTTGGATTCCTTTTTAGAGTCGATTTAGCGATGTCAGTCCGTCCGTCTGGACGGTTGTCTGGACCCCAATGTAAACCATGTAATCAAAGTGCAGGTCGCAATTCTAAAGATAATTTGATGAAGTTTGGCATAAATCATTTTTTTTCATATTATTGAAATTCGTCAAAATTGGTCCAATATTTATGGTACCCCCCATAGGTCCCACTACCCGGAATTACTATATTGGTTACAAATATCAATACTTTTTCATAAAATGTAATCTTAATCCTGCTTATGTAAACCAAATCTCGCTAAAATTCGTCCACATTTGACCATAGCACCCATAGAAACTCTTCTGTCAAAACGCACTAAATGAGACAAAAATCACTAAAACGCTCGCAAATCTAAAGATAACACAGCACAACAAGATAAAAAAAATTGCATGTGCTCTTAAAACCACTATACAATTTTGATGTATCATGACTACCTTTGTACAAAATTGGTAAAATTTTTAAATTCTATGGCAAGATTTTTAAAAAAAATTTTTTTTTTAAATTGCAATTTTTTTTAGACGTTTCTTCAAATAATTAATGATAGCTCAAAAACTACTAGTCCGATATTATTAAAATAAAATCAGAAAAATTAAGATTTACATAGCCTTCAATTCGTCTATATATCGCGTTCCAATCGAATCAATAGTATCGGAGTTATAATAAAAAACTTAATAAAAAAATATATTTTTTACGTAAAAATGGCAAAAATTTTTGTTTAAAAAAAATCAGGAATTGAAGGCTATATAAATCTTAATTTTTCTGATTTTATTTTAATAATATCGGACTAGTAGTTTTTGAGTTATCATTAATTATTTAAAAAAAAAATTAAAAAAAAATCTTGCCATAGAATTTAAAAATTTTACCATTTTTGTACTAAGGTAGCCATGATACATCAAATGTATATAGTGGTTACTAGAGCACATTTTTGCTGTTGACCTGTGTAATGAGAATTTTAAGTTTATTTTTACTCATACATAATTTTTGTAACAACTGTAATCAATTTACCAAATTTCGAAATAATCGGTCCAAATTTGACCCTAGCTCTCATATAAGTCCAAATGACGGAAATTGCTTAAATAAATAAGATTTAAGAAAATGTTTGTATGATGGCAAAGATTCGCAAATATTTGTCTTTATACAGGAAAAAGAAGACCTTTGACCTTAGTGGTGAAGGGTATCGTATGGTCGGCCTTGACCGATTGTAGCACTTTCTTACTTGTTTTATTTTAAAACTGTTCTTCATTTTAACATTAACGGAATTCATACACTTTTTGCTGGCAACACTGCTTATGAATCCAATGAATAGTTAGTCCTTCCTCTACATCTCCTGCTTTGTGTCTCCTTTAACAAATTGACCAGAACGAAAACAAGTATTTTGGTTTATATTATGAAATATTTTTCATTTCTGGTTATAACAACATTTATTGTTAACATATAATTCAAATATTAAACTAGAGAGTGAGTACGACAATATATGAATGCATGAGAATTGTATAATAAATACCAACAACAAACCCAAATAATACAAGAAACACACAAACAACAACAACACTAGCAGACAAATCCTTTAAAATTATATTCAAATATTGTTAACAGTAAACAACAAGTAATTGTCTCCCCAAAGTCGCATCCTTGTAATCTTCTTTTGCTCCTGACTGTTTAAGCAGAAAAGTACTTAGGACAATAAGTAACAGACATGACTGCAAAGCGCAAGTTTATTTATTTTTCCATAAACACTTGATAGGACAGATTCAGAATCGTGTTAAAATAATTTCTATGTTCATTGGGTTTTTGCATACCAGCTACAGGGAGAGTATCCGTATAACTCGCATTCAGTTGCATTAAAATTGCAGAAATAATGCAATTTCATATCAATGATATTGATAATTAAAAATTCTAGTTCAAAGCTAAGAAATATTTTTGATGAAAAAAATACTGATGATATATTTTTACTTACTTATTTACCCAAAACAAATTTCAATATTGTTACAAAAAAAGTAAAAAAGTATCATATTTGATCAAGCCCGGTTGTATGATACGCTAGTCCCTGCAGTCAAAGAGTGATAGATTGCCAACAAAAAGACTAACACACACAATGAGAAACAGACTATAGTATGACATAATCTCAAACATAGTCTAAAACAGAAAACATAGACTAAGTCATAGGCTAAAACATATACTAATTCATAGATAATGCTCTAAATCTAAGATAAGCAGCCTATGCTGCCAGGAGCCGAAGACTTTTTGTAATTTTCGTAAATATCACAATCATTCCAAAAACTCCTGAAAATAAGCACCAAAAACATTTTCCTATAGAAAAATATTCGAAAGAAATATTTTTCTAAAAAAAAACTTTCGACTGAAATATTTTTCTATAGAAAAATTTTCGATAGAAATATTTTTCTATAGAAAAATTTTCGATAGAAATATTTTTCTATAGAAAAATTTTCAATAGAAATATTTTTCTATAGAAAAATTTTCGATAGAAATATTTTTCTATACAAAAATTTTCGTTAGAAATATTTTTCTATAGAAAAATTTTCGATAGAAATATAGATAGAAATATAGAAAAATATTTCTATCGAAATATTTTTCTATAGAAAAATTTTCGATAGAAATATTTTTCTATAGAAAAATTTTCGATAGAAATATTTTTCTATAGAAAAATTTTCGATAGAAATATTTTTCTATAAAAAAATATTTTTCGATAGAAATATTTTTCTATAGAAAAATTTTCGATAGAAATATTTTTCTATAAAAAAATATTTTTCGATAGAAATATTTTTCTATAGAAAAATTTTCGATAGAAATATTTTTCTATAGAAAAATTTTCGATAGAAATATTTTTCTATAGAAAAATTTTCGATAGAAATATTTTTCTATAGAAAAATTTTCGATAGAAATATTTTTCTATAGAAAAATTTTCGATAGAAATATTTTTCTATAGAAAAATTTTCGATAGAAATATTTTTCTATAGAAAAATTTTCGATAGAAATATTTTTCTATAGAAAAATTTTCGATAGAAATATTTTTCTATAGAAAAATTTTCGATAGAAATATTTTTCTATAGAAAAATTTTCGATAGAAATATTTTTCTATAGAAAAATTTTCGATAGAAATATTTTTCTATAGAAAAATTTTCGATAGAAATATTTTTCTATAGAAAAATTTTCGATAGAAATATTTTTCTATTTTTCTTTCAACAAGTAATTGTCTCCCCAAAGTCGCATCCTTGTAATCTTCTTTTGCTCCTGACTGTTTAAGCAGAAAAGTACTTAGGACAATAAGTACCAGACATGACTGCAAAGCGCAAGTTTATTTATTTTTCCATAAACATTTGATAGGACAGATTCAGAATCGTGTTAAAATAATTTCTATGTTCATTGGGTTTTTGCATACCAGCTACAGGGAGAGTATCCGTATAACTCGCATTCAGTTTCATTAAAATTGCAGAAATAATGCAATTTCATATCAATGATATTGATAATTAAAAATTCTAGTTCAAAGCTAAGAAATATTTTTGATGAGAAAAATACTGATGATATATTTTTACTTACTTATTTACCCAAAACAAATTTCAATATTGTTACAAAAAAAGTAAAAAAGTGTCATATTTGATCAAGCCCGGTTGTATGATACGCTAGTCCCTGCAGTCAAAGAGTGATAGATTGCCAACAAAAAGACTAACACACACAATGAGAAACAGACTATAGTATGACATAATCTCAAACATAGTCTAAAACAGAAAACATAGACTAAGTCATAGGCTAAAACATATACTAATTCATAGATAATGCTCTAAATCTAAGATAAGCAGCCTATGCTGCCAGGAGCCGAAGACTTTTTGTAATTTTCGTAAATATCACAATCATTCCAAAAACTCCTGAAAATAAGCACCAAAAACATTTTCCTATAGAAAAATATTCGAAAGAAATATTTTTCTAAAAAAAAACTTTCGACTGAAATATTTTTCTATAGAAAAATTTTCGATAGAAATATTTTTCTATAGAAAAATTTTCGATAGAAATATTTTTCTATAGAAAAATTTTCAATAGAAATATTTTTCTATAGAAAAATTTTCGATAGAAATATTTTTCTATACAAAAATTTTCGTTAGAAATATTTTTCTATAGAAAAATTTTCGATAGAAATATAGATAGAAATATAGAAAAATATTTCTATCGAAATATTTTTCTATAGAAAAATTTTCGATAGAAATATTTTTCTATAGAAAAATTTTCGATAGAAATATTTTTCTATAGAAAAATTTTCGATAGAAATATTTTTCTATAGAAAAATTTTCGATAGAAATATTTTTCTATAGAAAAATTTTCGATAGAAATATTTTTCTATAAAAAAATATTTTTCGATAGAAATATTTTTCTATAGAAAAATTTTCGATAGAAATATTTTTCTATAGAAAAATTTTCGATAGAAATATTTTTCTATAGAAAAATTTTCGATAGAAATATTTTTCTATAGAAAAATTTTCGATAGAAATATTTTTCTATAGAAAAATTTTCGATAGAAATATTTTTCTATAGAAAAATTTTCGATAGAAATATTTTTCTATAGAAAAATTTTCGATAGAAATATTTTTCTATAGAAAAATTTTCGATAGAAATATTTTTCTATAGAAAAATTTTCGATAGAAATATTTTTCTATAGAAAAATTTTCGATAGAAATATTTTTCTATAGAAAAATTTTCGATAGAAATATTTTTCTATAGAAAAATTTTCGATAGAAATATTTTTCTATAGAAAAATTTTCGATAGAAATATTTTTCTATAGAAAAATTTTCGATAGAAATATTTTTCTATAGAAAAATTTTCGATAGAAATATTTTTCTATTTTTCTTTCAACAAGTAATTGTCTCCCCAAAGTCGCATCCTTGTAATCTTCTTTTGCTCCTGACTGTTTAAGCAGAAAAGTACTTAGGACAATAAGTACCAGACATGACTGCAAAGCGCAAGTTTATTTATTTTTCCATAAACATCTGATAGGACAGATTCAGAATCGTGTTAAAATAATTTCTATGTTCATTGGGTTTTTGCATACCAGCTACAGGGAGAGTATCCGTATAACTCGCATTCAGTTGCATTAAAATTGCAGAAATAATGCAATTTCATATCAATGATATTGATAATTAAAAATTCTAGTTCAAAGCTAAGAAATATTTTTGATGAGAAAAATACTGATGATATATTTTTACTTACTTATTTACCCAAAACAAATTTCAATATTGTTACAAAAAAAGTAAAAAAGTATCATATTTGATCAAGCCCGGTTGTATGATACGCTAGTCCCTGCAGTCAAAGAGTGATAGATTGCCAACAAAAAGACTAACACACACAATGAGAAACAGACTATAGTATGACATAATCTCAAACATAGTCTAAAACAGAAAACATAGACTAAGTCATAGGCTAAAACATATACTAATTCATAGATAATGCTCTAAATCTAAGATAAGCAGCCTATGCTGCCAGGAGCCGAAGACTTTTTGTAATTTTCGTAAATATCACGATCATTCCAAAAACTCCTGAAAATAAGCACCAAAAACATTTTCCTATAGAAAAATATTCGAAAGAAATATTTTTCTAAAAAAAAACTTTCGACTGAAATATTTTTCTATAGAAAAATTTTCGATAGAAATATTTTTCTATAGAAAAATTTTCGATAGAAATATTTTTCTATAGAAAAATTTTCAATAGAAATATTTTTCTATAGAAAAATTTTCGATAGAAATATTTTTCTATACAAAAATTTTCGTTAGAAATATTTTTCTATAGAAAAATTTTCGATAGAAATATAGATAGAAATATAGAAAAATATTTCTATCGAAATATTTTTCTATAGAAAAATTTTCGATAGAAATATTTTTCTATAGAAAAATTTTCGATAGAAATATTTTTCTATAAAAAAATATTTTTCGATAGAAATATTTTTCTATAGAAAAATTTTCGATAGAAATATTTTTCTATAGAAAAATTTTCGATAGAAATATTTTTCTATAGAAAAATTTTCGATAGAAATATTTTTCTATAGAAAAATTTTCGATAGAAATATTTTTCTATAGAAAAATTTTCGATAGAAATATTTTTCTATAGAAAAATTTTCGATAGAAATATTTTTCTATAGAAAAATTTTCGATAGAAATATTTTTCTATAGAAAAATTTTCGATAGAAATATTTTTCTATAGAAAAATTTTCGATAGAAATATTTTTCTATAGAAAAATTTTCGATAGAAATATTTTTCTATAGAAAAATTTTCGATAGAAATATTTTTCTATAGAAAAATTTTCGATAGAAATATTTTTCTATAGAAAAATTTTCGATAGAAATATTTTTCTATAGAAAAATTTTCGATAGAAATATTTTTCTATAGAAAAATTTTCGATAGAAATATTTTTCTATAGAAAAATTTTCGATAGAAATATTTTTCTATAGAAAAATTTTCGATAGAAATATTTTTCTATAGAAAAATTTTCGATAGAAATATTTTTCTATAGAAAAATTTTCGATAGAAATATTTTTCTATAGAAAAATTTTCGATAGAAATATTTTTCTATAGAAAAATTTTCGATAGAAATATTTTTCTATAGAAAAATTTTCGATAGAAATATTTTTCTATAGAAAAATTTTCGATAGAAATATTTTTCTATAGAAAAATTTTCGATAGAAATATTTTTCTATAGAACAATTTTCGATAGAAATATTTTTCTATAGAACAATTTTCGATAGAAATATTTTTCTATAGAACAATTTTCGATAGAAATATTTTTCTATAGAAAAATTTTCGATAGAAATATTTTTCTATAGAAAAATTTTCGATAGAAATATTTTTCTATAGAAAAATTTTCGATAGAAATATTTTTCTATAGAAAAATTTTCGATAGAAATATTTTTCTATAGAAAAATTTTCGATAGAAATATTTTTCTATAGAAAAATTTTCGATAGAAATATTTTTCTATAGAAAAATTTTCGATAGAAATATTTTTCTATAGAAAAATTTTCGATAGAAATATTTTTCTATAGAAAAATTTTCGATAGAAATATTTTTCTATGGAAAAATTTTCGATAGAAATATTTTTCTATGGAAAAATTTTCGATAGAAATATTTTTTTATAGAAAAATTTTCGATTGGAATATTTTTCTATAGAAAAATTTTCGATAGAAATATTTTTCTATAGAAAAATTTTCGATAGTAATATTTTTCTATAGAAAAATTTTCGATAGAAATATTTTTCTATAGAAAAATTTTCGATAGAAATATTTTTCTATAGAAAAATTTTCGATAGTAATATTTTTCTATAGAAAAATTTTCGATAGAAATATTTTTCTATAGAAAAATTTTCGATAGAAATATTTTCAATAGAAATATTTTTCTATAGAAAAAATTTCAATAGAAATATTTTTCTATAGAAAAATTTTCAATAGAAATATTTTTCTATAGAAAGATTTTCGATAGAAATATTTTTCTATAGAAAAATTTTCAATAGAAATATTTTTCTATAGAAAAATTTTCAATAGAAATATTTTTCTATAGAAAAATTTTCAATAGAAATATTTTTCTATAGAAAAATTTTCAATAGAAATATTTTTCTATAGAAAAGTTTTCAATAGAAATATTATTCTATAGAAAAATTTTCAATAGAAATATTTTTCTATAGAAAAATTTTCAGTAGAAATATTTTTCTATAGAAAATTTATCAATAGAAATATTTTTTAAAGAAAAATTTTGATCAGAAATATTTTTCTATAGAAAAATTTTTCTATAAAAAAATTTTCAATAGAAATATTTTTCTATAGAAAAATTTTCAATAGAAATATTTTTCTGTAGAAAAATTTTCAATAGAAATATTTTTCTATAGAAAAATTTTCAATAGAAATATTTTTCTATAGAAAAATTTTCAATAGAAATATTTTTCTATAGAAAAATTTTCAATAGAAATATTTTTCTATAGAAAAATTTTCAATAGAAATATTTTTCTATAGAAAAATTTTCAATAGAAATATTTTTCTATAGAAAAATTTTCAATAGAAATATTTTTCTATAGAAAAATTTTCAATAGAAATAGTTTTCTATAGAAAAATTTTTAATAGAAATATTTTTCTATAGACAAATTTTCAATAGAAATATTTTTCTATAGAAAAATTATTAATAGAAATATTTTTCTATAGAAAAATTTTGAACAGAAATATTTTTCTATAGAAAAATTTTGAACAGAAATATTTTTCTATAGAAAAATTTTGAACAGAAATATTTTTCTATAGAAAAATTTTCAATAGAAATATTTTTCTATAGAAAAATTTTCAATAAAAATATTTTGCTGTAGAAAAATTTTCAATAGAAATATTTTTCTATAGAAAAATTTTCAATAGAAATATTTTTCTATAGAAAATTATTAAAATAATAAATAATTGTAAAGAATTGGCATCTTAGTGCAATACACTATAGTAAAACTATTTAATTAAATGTTTGATGTCCCAAAATTTTGATAAACCTTTTTAAGAAATATTTTTCTATAGAAAAATTTTCGATAGAAATTCTTCGATAGAAATATTTTTCTATAGAAAAATTTTCGATAAATCCTTTTTTCATTTAATCATGTCCTTAAAGCCAAATATCATAGTTTAAAAATTGTTTGTTATTAAAATAAATTTTGTAATAAATATGTTTTACAAATAAACTTTTGTTAAAATTTTTTTTACCAAATTTTAACAAATTCAAAATTACCGTTACCAATGGCGAGTCCATTTTATTATTCAGCTTTAGATTAAATTTAATTATTTCATCAAATTTATTACTTTTAAAAAATTTAATAAATATTTCATTTTATTTCAATTAATCAAAACATTTGTTTGTTATTTATTTGAGTTTTTTAATAAAAAGCAATAAAAAACTTTTAAAAAATATCAAATACTTCACTAAAATTAAATACAAATTGAATGCAATGAATTTTAAAAACGTGCAAGTGCCTCTCCACAAAATTCTTGAAATGCAGGAGGATAAAATATTTCATATTATTCACAAATACATGCATAAGGATATATTTTATAAAATACATACATACGTTTCATAACTATATGATATGTATTTGAGTTTGTGTTAACTGAATAAAAATACCAAAAAAATCTATGTATGAGAGTTAACTTCACCTAGAGAATATAAATGTTGTTGTTGTTTAAAGCTTAAATTTGAACTAAAATTTCCGTTTCCGTTATAGACTGTGCTCTCTTAAGACACTTTATGTTATTATATTCTAACGGTTTGAGTGTACACATACTAGTATACATACGAACGAATTTATGTCGGGTTATATACATGGTTGTATTTTTGCGTCTATATTAAAACATATTAAAGAACTTAGTTAATATGTATAAGAGACTAAAATAGTTTTTTCTTTGTTTTTCATTTATTAAATAATTTGTTTCTTCCAAAAATATTTTTTTTTTGGAAGAAACAGAATTGTTTTAGAACAGACTTTTTTAATCCCATACATATTAAGACAAGTGTAGTGTACATTAGACCGTTTGCCTTCCATACAAAAAAAAAAAGGTGTGTCAGCCACCCCCTAGGATTAAAGATAATGTTAAACCAATTCTAAAAAAATTTGTTTATTTTTTTGCCACGCCTACAAATACCGACCTTTTAGTTTTTTATTTTGTTCACTATGTTGCCATTTGCAAGTTCGATCAAAACATTTTATATTTCGTTATCACGGCTCTATAAGGGCTATATTTCTCTCCTTGATAGTTTTTTAATACCACGTCAATTTATAGTCATAACATTTTAAAAGAAGATTTGTACTCGATTCGATTCGATATGGTTTAGAAATTGACGTGGTAGTAAAAAACGAAAGAAATGTTGCCCTTACAGAGCTGTGAACACCGATATGTAAAGTGTTTTGATCGGACTAAAGATGGCGGCACGATTAATAAAATATAAAAAGGCTAGTATTTGTGGGCGTGGTAAAAAATAAAAACTAATTAGAATTATTTTTACATTATCTTCAATCCTTTCAACTTATTTTTCGAGCCGCTCTACTGTATATTTTTATACCCACCGTCAAAAAGAATGGGGGTATATTGAGATTGTCATTCCGTTTGTAATTTCCTTAATATTGGCTCAAAAACCAAAAAAGTATATTCTGAATCCTTATGAAATTCTAAGACAATTGAGCGATGTCCGTCTGTCTGTCTGTTGTCGGTACGATAAAACCTTAACAAAAAATCGGGCAAAATCAGTTCATATTTGACCATAGCTCCCGTATAACCTCGTCTAGGCTAATCGCTTAGTTGCTAATAAAATTTCATCGAAATCGGTTCACATTTAACCATAGCTCCTATACAAAAAACTTACGGAAATAGCCGAAATTTCACCTGAAATACACTTAAATGCCAATAAATGATAATGATTTGACAATAGCTCCCATATAAAAACCTTACGGAAACACAAAAATACAAAAAGAAAAGGGGGTTTATGTCCGTCAGATAAAAGCTCGATAGTGCCTTAACAAAAAGAGCTAGAGGAATAAGATTTTACAAAAGTATTTTCGATATCTTTCAAAAGTTTTGTATGGACGAAATCGGCTCAGATTTAGTTAGAGCTCCCATATAACCCCAATCCGGGAAACACAATAATGCTGATAAATTGAATACAATTAGGTAATAGCTATGACGACTAAATTTAGAATAGAGAAGTTTTATACATTTATTGGTCAGTATATCAAATTTTATTAGAATCGGTCCATATTTGACTATAGCTTTCATATAAAAAAAATTTAGCAAAATCCACTTAAAAGCTATTAAATTAGAAGCTATGACAGCTATGGCCACTAAATTTTGCAAGAATAAGCTCTGTATAAATCCAGCTGGTGTGTTTTTTATAATCGGTCAACATTTGGCTATAATTCTTATATATATATATATATATATATATATATATATATATATATATATATATATATATATATACATACATGCAACCGAATTTAGTCCAAATATTTTACTAACAATACCAACTAGCGTAAAAACTTTTTGTCTCTTTTTGGTTGGTCCCTCGTAGATATATGAGAGATATTTCTAAATTTAATTCCACCTTAATGGTGGGTATATAAGATTCGGCACAGCCGAATATAACACTCTTACTTGTTTTTACATTATCTTCAATCCTAGGAGGTGACTGACTCAACTTTTTTCGAGCCACTTAACTGTACATTTTTTATATAAGAAAAAAATTATTCCATGCTTCTATGACTTTTTTCTTTCTTTACCTTTTGTACGCAGAAAGATTTTTAAGTTACTTCTTCTGTCGATATGTTTGGTTTAGTTGAAATTTAAAAATATTTTATAAATTTTTGTAGACGGGTTGAGTTTTCAGCACGTCTTCTGCCAGAATGATTTTAAGTGTACCTGAGTTAGGGTGTCCCCACTAAATACAATTAACAAAAAGATTAAATGCAATAATATTGTAAAAGACAAACTTTTGGTTTTGTAAACTAATCCGACATCTTTAGGCTATGAAGTAGTTTTTTGCTGGGTCGTAGTCGATACTTTAGCGATTAATTTTTGAGATGAAAAGAAAACTTCAAACTGATTGGCATAATTATATTAATATTCTCTAACGATTTTGACAAAATTTAGATGCTAGGTACCTTTTTTGCCATGTAGATCGAATATGAAGGGACTTTTTGAAGTTTTACCGCAAAGGGGGTAAAAACGGGGAAAAAGGGGAAAAAATTTTAAACGTTATATCTCCTATAGTAATAGATATAGAAACAAAATTCAAATTACGTTTTAAACAGCTATGAAAATAAGTGGACAGGTGCTTGGTACTTTTGTGAAAATATGTCCGATAGGGACTAAAAAAGGGTAAAAATAGTTTTTTTGGTACTTTTTTAACCCACTCTTATTTTTTAAACCAAAGAATATAGAAAGGAACTTTGTACTGCAGTCAATAGATGTGAAAAAAATATTGAATACGTATTTGGTACTTTTTTGATTTTGGGGCCAAAATGGGGTAAAATGATAACATGATCAATATGTTAACTGCGTTTTAATAAAATGTATCGAATGTATCATTTGGAACTTTTTTTTAAATTAGGGGATAAAAAGGGGGAAAAATTAGTAATGTTATAACTTTTAAGCAAATGAATGTTTGCCTGTATGTATGTTCTTTATAGAATAGTAAACTATGAATTTGATCATTTATGCTCTATAGCAAAGATGTTGCGGATAAGCCGGCGAATGTTTCTAAGTTGGTAAGACTAATTTCCGATAGGTGGCGCCAATGAAAATTATAAAAATTAATTAAATCGTAACCTTTGCATTTGATCATGATCTTTAGCAAAGTTATAGCGAATGAGCCGGCGAAGGCTTCTTAGTTGGTGTGAACAATTTCCGACAGGTAGCGCTACTGAAAATTACTCAAAATAAGTTAAATCGTAAACTGTGTATTTCATCATGTTATGATATTTAGCAAAGTTGTTGCACATAAGCCGACGAAAGTTTCTTAGTTGGTATGAAGAAATTTCGACAGGTGACGCCACTGAAATTTCCTCAAAGTCAATTAAATCGTAAGATGTATATTTAATTATGCTATGATCTTTAGCAATGTTGTTGCGCACGAGTCTACGGGGGTTTCTATTGCTATAACCAATTTCCAAAATTATTCAAAATCAGTTAAACTGTTAACTATGTAAACTATGTGTTGATCGGACAAAATAAATCAAATAATTCAAAATTAACTGAATATTTGTGTATTGTCTTTCCTTGAAAGTTATTTTAGTACTTTATAAAATAAAATATATAAAAATTCAAAATTTGCCCCAAAATGCTAATCATAAAGCTCCGAGCAAGGCTCGGTCAACCGGGTACTATTGAAAAAGGGTGTACAAATTAAAGAAAAGATATTAAAAAAATGTCTTAAGATATTAGGTTGACTTAAAATTTACCCCACTTTGGATGTAAGCAAAACAAAAAGTTTTCGGTTTTTTCACAATTTAGACTTAATAACAAGCACTTTAAAGCTATTTTATTTAGAACAACATTTTTTTATTTATACTACTATTGACGTAAATTAACAATATATCTGTAGTCGTACTTTGGTCGTCTCACCATCATGAACAACTTCAACTTCTAACTATTTCAAAACAGAAAAACTAACTTAAATAGAAGCAAAAAAAGAGACTTACCTCTAGGCAAACAGGACATTCCAATAATTGGGCAATATGTTGCAGGCAAGTTGCAAACTTTTGCAACGATTGCTGATTAATGTTGTGCTGCAAGTTTATAAAAAGAAAGAAAAAACACGTATGAGGAAAATAATAAACAATATGAGTAAATAAAATAAAATAAAATAAAAATTTAGAACAGTTTTAATTAGCTTAGAGGTTAGACATATAGTGGACACATTCACTCAGGACGTTCACTTACTACCGGACATTTAAAGATTTTAACCAAAAATAGTTTCTAATATTTAATATATTTATATTAACCAGTGTTGCCACCAACCAAATGTTAAATTACACATGGATCGTGCCAAAATTACACATGAAATTTGGAATTACACATGATTTTTTTTTGACAAAATAACATGTTTTGAATTTAATTTAGTTTTTTTTTTGTTAAAAATTAAAAAAAAATGATTTGTAGTTTTTTAAATTAATGTTAATTTTTTTTATTTCATAAAGCTTGAAAAGAAAACAATTAATGTACATATACTATTTCAAATCGATTTCAAAAAATGAAATACATAAAGACTATATTGAAAATCTTCCACTTCTTGTTTAACATTTTTTGTGTAGGTTCAAAAATTGGTCCACCATTAATGAATTTTTGCAAAGTAGGAAACAATCTATCTCCAAGGAATTCTTTAAACCAAAAACTTTTATCTAATAATCTTCTGGCTCCAAAGCCCAAAAGTTTCAAAATCGAAAGGTGCATGTCTAGAGTTTGCAAATCGACATTGAAGAATAAAAATCTTTTTGTTAAACATATATGCCACCTTCTCCGAGAAAAGGGACCTAGTGTATGAAAATAAAGTTTTGAGAAAAACTAAAAAAAAATAAATTTTAATGTTATTTTTATTTTTATCGATTTATCCCAAGTTCGTTTTGTATGTTTTTAAGGCAAATAAATTTTTATCAGAATGATTGAAAAGTTTGGGCAATTTTGTGATCAACAATATCCGCAATTGAATAAATATCGTCACTTAAATTAAATATTGTTTTAATTTAACGAATATACGAGCAAAATTCTCGAAAATCATGAAGTATAATTTTTTCCCGAATTAGAGATTGTGGTCAAAGATTCATGAGCAGCAAAACCAAAATATCATATTCTTTAATAAACATATATATTTTAATCTGGATGGTTGATTTGCCACAAGCACTGGGATTTAAAAACATACATTTTTATGTACATAGTTAGAATAAAAAGTTTGCATTATATGCACTATTTCGATTTCGAATGGGACGCACATAAATTTATTTTTTAAAATGTAAGTTTTGAAAACTGTTAGTACTCAAAAATTACAAAAATTGAAATTACACATGAATTACACATGCAGCCAATTACACATCAGCTACACATGAAAATAAAAATTACACATGATATGTGTAATTACACCTGAAGTGGCAACACTGATATTAACACAAGATGTGTATGCCCTTCACCAATAGGTGAAAGGGTATTATAAGTTTATCATTCAGTTTGTATTTTTTTCATGATTCGTCTTAGACCCCATTAAAATTATACCGATCGACTCAGAAGCCAGGAGAGTCGATTTAGCCATGTCTGAATGATTTCCTAAAATTTGATATACAGTTCAAAAAACTTTTTTTTTTTGAAAAAAAAAACGCAGTTTTTTGACGAAATTCAAAACTTTTTTTTTGAAAAAATAGAGTTTTTCAAAAAAAAAATTTTAATTCTCATTGTTTTTGATGAAATTTAATAGCATGCTACGTTGGAGTATTTTTGTAAAATTTGATATAAGTTTTCTAAAATTTGCCAATTTTCGTACATCCATATCTTTTGCTGTGGCGATATCTCAATTACTGATGTTCCGATTGTGATGAAATTCAGTTGTGTGGTGCTTTGAATGATTTTCTAAAACTTGATATACAGTTCAAAAACTTTTTTTTGAAATACGCAGTTTTTTTTAATTTTTTAAATTTGGTAATTTTCGGGACATCAAACTTAGAGTTTTGGCAATATCTCAGATTGTAATGCACCTATTTTGATCATATATAATATCGTTTTGCTTTGGAAGATTTTCCAAGATCTGATATATAATTCTTGTAGGTATAATATCCTTAAATTGTGCAATTTGAAACAAAAAGACGGGTTTTATACAGATTAAAAAAAAATGCAATTTAAAAGAAAATGAAAAATTTTAATTTATCTTCGAATTTCGAGTTTTGGCTATATCTCAGTTGTAAGTAGAACTATATGTTGCAATTTAATAGTATACTTCGTAGAATACTATTAACATCTAATACCTATACATGTAAGTTATGTCGGTATGCCATCTAGAAGCTCATCAAACTTGATTTCGGCATACCCAAATATGTCTTAAATAACTGACTTTTGAATATTATGAATCACATTTTACGTATGTGTTGTTGCCAAAAGTCTAATCTAAATAGGTCCGCTAAATTTTCTCATTAAAGCAACCATTTAATCGGTCCTCTAACTTTAAAGATATATGCATTTAATTACGACCTCTCTCAAGGTGCGAAATGTTACGATGTTGTGTAATTTCTGAAATTGTTTGTATTTTAATCTACCTTCGAGGTGTTTTAGACACAATATAAAACAAGGTTATTAACTAATTATAGTATTCTTCATATAACCTACAAAAATTAAATGTATGAAGACATACATACATTAAAAAGCCGTGTTAATTATCGAGATTTGAAACTTTCTCAGGTCAGAAAGTCAATATACATATATTAGTATTTTTGTAGGACTCACCTAAATCAGTCTTTAGAAACATACATACTCGTAATTGACCAAAAACTCTTTCATTTCTGTACTTTACTTTTGTAAGACTATTGGTGAAGGGTATTTAAGGTTCGATATAGTCTAATAAAGTACACACAAGCCGACTTTGCTTACATCCAAATCTCTATTGAATGCTTTTAATACTCCTTTTCATAAGCTTCTAATGATCGTGTTATGTACAAAAATTACAAAAAGTCTTCGGCTCCTGGTGGTATGGGCTACCTACGCCTGCTCTTAAGACACCTTAAAAACATGGGTTTTGAATACTTCAGCTGCTTCTTCAGTTCTTGTTCTCATTTAATAATCGGAAACAAGAAGAAATCACACACAATGATTTCTTCTTATTTCCGAGACTTTATGGAGGATGAGTCATCTATTAGATTTTTTGACTAATCAAAATTAACTAGTTTGTGTGAGAGCTCATTGCTAACTCTTCAGGGAGTTTTAAAATGTTTCTAAAAACTCCCGGTCATCTGTCACTCAAAACCGAGAGTCCTACTTTGTTCAAACGTAAAAAAACAGTCTACATTTGCTTCGATTCTTTAACAGACAACTCTTGTTGGATTCAGCTCGTCTTGGAATAACAATTCCGTCAATTGCTGTTTCCGGCTCATAAGCATATGTCTTTTAAAGCACCGTGGTTAAACTTTTTAATCATTTCCTACTTTCCTCGGAGCGATCTTTTTTGTGCGACTGATAAATTTTGGGGTATCCAATGGAAACAATTTTTTTTGGAACTAATTTGGAAGGATTCGTTTATATAACAATATATCAGTTCATGATCTGAATCGTTTTGTTGCACAACGTTCGTCATTCTGCGACGGAACTACGAACACAATTGAACTCATTGAACCAAAGATATACTATGGTATTGAATTGCCATTAAAGAAATGAGTTCATTGAAACATTCTTGTTTTGATAATGAACATCGAAAGAAAACCTACTCCCAAAATTTTCGTTTTTATACCCTTCACCACCATAGGTGGAAAGGGTATTATAAGTTTGTGCTGATGTTTGTAACGCATAGAAATATTTGTCTTAGACCTACCTTTTAGTACACCAATAGAATTAGAATCACTTTCTGAGTCGATTTAGCTATGTCCGTCCGTCCGTCTGTCTGGTTGGCTGGACCCCCATGTAAGCCTTGTAATCAAACTACAGGTCGCAATTCTAAAGATAATTTGATGAAATTTGGCACAGATCATTTTTTTGATAATGGGACCATGGCTATTGTAATTGGTCAAAATCGGTCAATTATTTATGGTACCTCCCATAGGTCCCACTTCCCGGAATTGCTATATTGGCCACAAATATCAATATTTTAAAACAGATACTGCTTATGTAAACTTAAATCACTGTAACAAATTTCGTTGAAATCGGTCAACATTTGACCATAGCTCCCATACAAACTCTTGTTCAAAAATGCACTAAATGAGACAAAAAATCACTAAAACGCTGGTAAATCTAATAATTATAAAATTTTTTTGTTTATTTTTTGCATACATAATTTTTGTAACAACTGTAATCAATTTGCCAAATTTCGAGATAATCGGTCCACATTTGACCCTAGCTCTCATATAAGTCCAAATGACGGAAACAGGTTGAATATATACGTTTTGAGAAAATGTTTGTATGATGGCAAAATTTAGCAAATATTTGCCTTTATACAGGAAAAATAACACCTTTGACCTTAGTGGTGAAGGGTATCGTATGGTCGGCTTGACCGACTATAGCGCTTTCTTACTTGTTTTTTACCAAATTTATTTTTTGATCTCACTTTACTGTACATTTATGCTAAAACAAATTTAAACTTTGTCAAGGTATTTAAGCCATTGGCATAAGAGTTACCAATATCTAAATTATTAATATCACCTAGTAACAGTAATATGATTTTTGCTAGCTTTCGTGCTCCTTCATAATCTAACTGAATCTGATTAGTAGACTGACGCACTTACCTAACCTAACCTATCCTTAAAACCAAAACCAATAATAATTGCAAATCAAAAAATCACATCATCATTTCCTTTGTAAACAATTTAATATTTTTGAATAAAAAAATAAATAATAAATATTCTGCAAATTTCCTACCTTTTCCAATTGATGTCATTATTTAGCATTTCTATGTCCCAATGGACTTCAAACTTTGAAAAGTATGTCATTAATAATATCTGTGTTAAACCCAAAAGACAGATACATATGTATCAATAATCGTAATAAAAATAGAAAATATCAAATATGCATAAATGTTTATTAATGCATGTGTGTGTTGTACACACACACACATACATGTGTAAGTCTGTACTACTCCTATGTTTTTATATGTATAGAAAAAATTGATGTATTACATCCAGGTAATTTATAAATCCTTATAGATATTTGTTATTCTTCTCTGTTTGAATACAACATCAATGTCTGTATCAAAATAAAAACATCAGGTGTATTCTTATCTCCTCCTCCCGCCCCAAAAATGTGTGTTTATGTCTTGTCTGTCGGAGGGGCTGTCTGTTTTAACGTAAATATGACAAAATGTCAAAATATTTAAAATGTTTGTAAAATTTGTTGTAAAATCATAATACTTTACACACGATGTGGTTTTACTATTTTAGTCTTTATAGTTAGAACAACAAAAAAAAAAAAATGTAATAATATCAATTTCGGTATGCAACATCATGTACACACTTAGATAGTGTTTTTAAATAGAGGTATTCACGATGGTTTTTGAAATATCGAAAAAAAAAAATGACAAATTCTTAAAAATATCACAATGTTATCCCCTTATGCATTGCATAGTCATGGAAATATATAATTTTGATTCCAAAGATAAGCGGAAAAACTTCTGTGGAAGATAACTGACCGTATGACCAAAAACTCTACTTCCATACATTGAATTGCGGGGTGGTCGTTTTGAAAAGTACCATAAAAGGAGAGTATTTACTTTAATTCGAAGACAAAAAATGGAGTCGATTAACCAATGAGAGAAAGCTAAGGTACACATACGCGCTCATGAGATGTATGTTTGTGTAGTCCAAAATACCCTAGTAGAAGGAACTTTAGTAAAACGGACTATAGTCAAATAGACCTTAAGTGAAGAGACTATAGTCGAAGGGACTATAGGCGAAGGGATAACAGTCGAACGGACTATAGTAGAAGGGACTATAGTCAAAGGGACGTTAGGTGAAGAGACTTTAGTGGAAGGCGCTACAGCCAAAGGAACTATAGCCGATATGACTATAGTAGAAGGGACTATAGTAAAAGGGAGTATAGTCAAAGGGACTATAGTCGAAGTGACTATAGTCGAAGAGACCATAGTCGAAGGGACTATAGACGAAGGACTATAGTTAAAGCGACTATAGTAAAGCGACCTTAGGCGAAGAGACTATAGTCGAAGGGACTATAGGCAAAGGGATTTCAGCCGAAAGGACTATAGTCGAAGGGCTATAGGCGAAGTGACCATAGACGAAAGGACTATAGTCGATGCGACTATAGTAAAAAAATGGACTATAGTCGAAGTGACTATAGTCGAAGAGACTAAAGTCGAAGGGACTATAGTCAAAGGGACTATAATCGAAGGGACCATAGTCGAAGGGACTATAGTCGAAGGGACTATAGTCGAAGGGACTATAGTCGAAGGGACTATAGTCGAAGGGACTATAGTCGAAGGGACTATAGTCGAAGGGACTATATCCGAAGGGACTATAGCCGAAGGGTCTATATTCGAAGGGACTACATTTAAAGGGACGATAGTCGAAGGGTTACAGTCGAAGGGACTATGGTCGAAGGGACTATAGTCGAAGGGTCTATAGTAGAAGGGATTATAGTCGAAGGGACTATAATGGAAGGGACTATAGTCGTAGGGACTATAGTCGTAGGGACTATAGTCGAAGGGACTATAGTCGAAGGGACTATAGTCGAAGGGACTATAGTCGAAGGGACTATAGTCGAAGGGACTATAGTTGAATTGACGATAGTCGAAGGGACTATAGTCGAAGGGTCTATAGTCGAAGGGACTATGGTCGAAGGACCTATAGTCGAAGGGTCTATAGTAGAAGGGACTATAGGCGAAGGGACTATAGTCGAAGGGACTATAGTCGTAGGGACTATAGTCGAAGGGACTACAGTCAAAGGGACTACAGACAAAGGGACTATAGTCAAAGGGACTATAGCAGAAGGGACAATAGTCGAAGGGACTATACTAAAAGGGACTATATTCGAAGGGACTATAGTCGAAGGGACTATAGTCGAAGGGACTATAGTCGAAGGGACTACAGTCGAAGGAACTATAGTCGAAGGGAATATAGTCAAAGGGACTTTTGTCGAAGGGACTATAGTCGAAGTTAATATAATCAAAGGAAATTTTATAAAAATTTCCTATAACAGTAAGAAATTTTTAAAAGTTTCTTATAAAAATAAGAAATTTTTAAAAAATTTCCAATAAAAATAGGAAATTTTTCAAAATTTTTTTATTTTTATAGGAAATTTTTCAAAATTTTCTTACTTTTATAGGAAATCTTTTAAAAATATCTTATTTTTATAGGAAACTTTTGAAAAATTTCTTATTTTTATAAGACATTGTTAAAAAATTTTTTACTTTTATGGGAAATTTTTTAAACATTTCTAATTTTTGTAGAAAATTTCTCAAAAATTTCTTATTTTAATAAAAAATTTTTCAAAAATTCTTATTTTTATAAGAAATTTTTCAAAAATTTCTTGTTTGTATAGGAAATTTGTAAAAAATTTCTTATTTTGACAGGGACTGTAGTCAAATTGACAATAGTCGAAGGGACTATAGTCAAAGGGACTATAGTCGAAGGGACTATAGTCGAAGCTACTATAACCGATAGGACTATAGTCGAAGTGACTATTGTCGAAGGGTCTAAAGTCGAAGGGACTACAGTCTAAGGAACTATAGTCGAAGGGACTATAGTCGAAGGGACTATAGTCAAAGGAACTATAGTCGAAGGGACTATTGTCGAAGGTACTAAAGTCGAAGGGACTGTAGTCGAAGGGACTACAGTCGAATGGACTATAGTCTCCATTTACAAATAAATATTCTATGAGTTTTGTAGAGAAGTAATTAATTAAGTAATTAATTCTGGAAGAACTTGTTTTTTCTTAAAGTAAATATCAACGTGAATGCCCCTTATACTTATAACTGGGTTTGTTGCAAAGAAAATGTACATCAGTATATATGTATGTACATCTGAATGCATACAAGTTAGTGAACTTGCATTCACATAAACATTAATGTAGATTACCTAATGCATAATATGTATCAGGTGTACGAGTACATACACAGAATGTTTATATGAATGTATGAAGTTCAGTTTGTAAAAGTTGAAAAATATATGTTTTAATATTAAATTATCCTTAAAAGTGCTGTGGGAATTTAAAGGAAGCAATCATTTTAAAACAAGCTATAAGTATACCTTAATGGCTTGTATGTTCGTATGTACGAGTATATTGTGGTGATATTATCAATATAATTTATTATCATTACAATTTAATTGACCTAAATTTAAAGTCAAATCAAAGCTTATAAAAGCTTAAGTAGAATTTATACATAATTTTTTGTTAATATTAAAGGATTTTTATTTTAAAGGGATTTTTTAATATTGCATAAGGGTAATAATAATATTTAATGTTTTATTAATACTTCTATAAGTCAATTAAGTAAGAAATCATTATAGTTTAGTTTTGCCAAAGATGCGATTGAGTCACGCCATTAGACAGACAGATGTCTCCCTTGTTGTGCTTTGAAAAATGTATGAAATATTTATATTTCTGCCCCAATAAGGCAATAATTAAGGAGATACTAAGCCAAAACAACCCTAAAAAATATGTCGAATATAAGATATTCCTATAAAAAAAAAGAAATTTTTTAAAAATTTGCTATAAAATAAATAATTTTTTTTTAATATTTTCTATAAAAATAGGAAATTTTTGAAAAATTTCCTATAAAAATTAGAAATTTTTGAAAAATATCCAAAAAAAAATAAGAAATTTTAGAAAAATTTTTATAGGAAACTTTTATAAAATTTCTTATTTTGATATAAAATTTTTCAAATTTTTTTATTTTTATAGGAAATTTTTCAAAAATTTCTTATTTTTATAGGAAATTTTTCAAAAGTTTCTTATTTTTATCGGAAATTTTTCAAAAATTTCTTATTTTTATAGGAAATTTTTTCAATAATTTCTTATTTTTATAGGAAATTTTTCAAAAATTTCTTATTTATTAAGGAATTTTTTTTAAAATTTCTTGTTTTTATAGGAAATTTTTCAAAAAGTTCTTATTTTCATAGGAAATTTTTCAAAAATTTTTAATTTTCATAGAAAATTTTTCAAAAATTTCTTATTTTTATAGGAAATTTATCAAAAATTTTTATTTTTATTTTTATAGGAAATTTTTCAAAAATTTCTTATTTTTATAGGAAATTTTTAAAAAATTTCTTATTTTTATACGAAATTTTTCAAAAATTTATTATTTTTATAGGAAATTTTTCAAAAACTTCTAATTCTTATAGGAAATTTTTCAAAAATGTCTTATTTTATAGGAAATTTTTCAAAAATTTCTTATATTTATAGGAAATTTTTCAAAAATGTCTTTTTTATAGGAAATTTTTCAAAAATTTCTTATTTTTATCGGAAATTTTTCAAAAATTTCCTATTTTGATAGGAAATTTTTCAAAAATTTCTTATTTTTATAGGAAACTTTTCAAAAGTTTCTTATTAATATAGGAAATTTTTCAAACAGTTTTCTTATTTTTATAGGAAATTTTTCAAAAGTTTCTTATTTTTATAGGAAATTTTTCAAAAATTTCTTATTTTTATAGTAAATTTTTCAAAACTTTCTTATTTTTATAGGAAATTTTTCAAAAATATCTTATTTTTATAAGTAATTTTTCAAAAATTTCTTATTTTTATAGGAAATTTTTCAAAAATTTCTTATTTTTATAGGAAATTTTTCAAAAATTTCTTATTATTATAGAAAATTTTTCAAAAATTTCTTATTTTTATAGGAAATTTTTCAAAAATTTCTTATTTTTATAGGAAATTTTTCAAAAATTTCTTATTTTTATAGGAAATTTTTCAAAAATTTCTTATTTTTATAGAAAAATTTTCAAAAAATTCTTATTTTTATAAGAAATTTTTCAAAAATTTCTTATTTTTATAGAAAATTTTTCAAAAATTTCTAATTTTTATAGTAAATTTTTCAAAAATTTCTAATTTTTATAGCCGATTGACAAATTTTATGAATCATTTTAATTGGCCTCTATTCACAGAAATATTAAAATCTTCTTATTGTAAGCAAACTGTGGGAATTACTAAAAGCCTATATCTACATATTCAATTAAAAACTCGAAACTCATGCAAAAAATAAAACAGATTTTAAAAATGTTTTACCTACATTTAAATGCATCTATCATATTTGAAAACGTGTTAATTTTTTTTAATTTCTCTTTTTTCTTAAAAAAAATTTTTGAACATAAACAAAATTGACCATGAAAATGTGTACAATTAGGAAACATGTATTTAACGCTTATAATGACAAAGTTTTCGCTAAAAACCCGGTTCCAACCTTGACTCACTTCGACTACGAAAAATTGTCAATTTTAGTTAAATGTCTCTCTGACGCTTAATTATTTATTTGTTTATCTACATACATACAAACATTCATATGTACAAATTCATATTCGTATCGCACATGCAAAATAATTAGTCGTTTTCATTTAAAAACAAGACACAACTCAACATTACAATGACCTACATTAACATTAACTTTAACTGGCGTAATAATAATTTAACTAAAATAAAATAACACGAACAAAAAATACAAAAAGAGTAAATATGAACAGGCAAAATATTTATGTGAGAAAAATGGTAAAAAAAACAAACAATAGTTTATAGATGGCGCACAGTGTCGAGAGTGTTGGGAAAATAATATTAAATATTTTTAGCATAAACAATGGAATTGTAAATTTGTCATAATAATCAATTTTCGATTTGTAATTCCGTTTCAAATGTGCTAACTCATTTTTTCCCACTTTCTCTTAACGGATTTAAAAATCCGTATTTTCATTTGGATGGCTCAAATGGAACAAAAATTAAAATTTTTAATTTTTGAATTAAAATATCTTTAAAACCATAAGAGATAGAATACGCATGTCGTGACGTTTTTTATAGACCTTGACTTACGTATTACGACATACGTATTATATAGTATGAATCTTTAAATCGGTTGGGAAATGACAATTATATATCGTTATAAGTGATTTATGGGTCTGAGGTGCCCCACTTGGGGACCAATTGTGCCTCCCCAATAAACTCTAGGCTTCTCAGGTTTAAAACTTAAGCTCCCCAATACTTCTACTATACGTTTATTATATTTTTTTCACCACCCCACTGTGCTACGTTTTGATATCTGAAATTTGCATTTATGGCAATTTACTAGCAACCAAGGTTCGAAAAAATACTCTAAAGTTGTGTATTTTAAGGTACTGTACCTACGCAAGTACAAAGTGTTCAATTTAAGTATATGTACCTTCAAATTGTAGAGTACCTGTTAAAGTACACAACCTATTATAACGAACTTTCACAAAGTACGCTAAAAATAACTATAACGTACTTTGTTGAGTACTTTAACGAACTCTTATGAACTGACTACAACGAGAAAAACATTATTGCCAAAATTGAAATTAAATAAAAATAATGCTGTCGTTTAGGATGGAAACCCCTTAACTGGCAACACTTGCCAGTTTTTTGTTTCACTAATACAAACACAATTGACATACTATGCATGTACATTTTTAGAATATACCAGCAGTTCTAAATTGATGGACTGTTTCCATGTTGGTGACATGCCTGAAGATATTCTTCTGATTCGAGTAGGTTGAAGTCCGCTTTTACCTCAGCACTTTGATATTCCCAAGTTTATTTACCAAAAAGTACATATTAAAATCCCTGCTTATTTTGCCAGTATTGAAAATGGTTCTTCAACTTGAAACTGTTGGGGTCTTTTTATGAAAATATACGAGTCCATAATAATAATACTTCGTTAAAATATTACAGAGGTTGCACAAGTATGCTATCTCAAAATTCGTAACTTAGTACTTTATAGTAATCTAAAGTTAACTAAAAAATACTCTTAAATCCTAGAGAATGGTACGTTATTATAAGGTACCGTCTTTTTTTATTGTACCTTTGTGTACTTAACTTTACTTCGGACTTAGTTAAGTATGTTAAAATAAATAACTTTTGTGTAAGTTCAGTACAATGGATGCAAATGGGATGCAGTTGTTGCCTGGGTTTCCTGCTAACTAGTAATAACTGTATTCAATTCCTACTTACACCTCCTCGTGGTACATCCTGGAAACCTGAGCAACCTAGTTGATGATGCGATAAACAGCCCGAGTGGGATTCTAGGTCAGGGCTAACGTAAGGGGGAGTTATCTTGGAGCCATTCCGACGTATTTGGTCTAAGGTTCTAAGATAATTGTACTTGATAAAGTACAAAACTGTAGCGTCTGTTCAACAAGTTAGTTGCGGCTGCAAGCGGGCATCTGTTTCGGATCGAGCGGCTAGCTTTGCAAACGTGGCTCTTGCTTTTGGACTCATCATCCATCGACTTAGCACTAACGATGTTTTAAGCATGGAAAGAAACAACATTACAGAATATACTACTCCAAGGGGTAATCAAGCGAGAAATCCCTCTCTTACGGAGGCTGGCACAAGGATTTTGGAGTTGCCTAATCTATGCAAGAAAATCCTGAGGAATGAAACCAATTGAGGCCCCATGTTCCACTGGGAGTCAAAGATAACAGAAGAAGATCATGACAATATAATAAGGTACTGTTATTTTTATCTTTGCCAGCAACTCTGATAGAATTTTGTATGTAAAAACTTTGAGTATTTCCATTAAAATAAAAAGTGTTCTACGGGCGGGTCCGGGCGGGCGCAAAAGTATATATAGACTAAAAGAAAACACTTTCGGCTATCTTTGGATAGTTTTGACTTTTGTTCCTTTCTTGTCCTTTTAAAGTTATACGCTATTAAACCTCAAATTTTACTATTATGTGTTGGTTACAAATTGTACAGGGTGTGCAAATACCATTAATTTAAAACAACATCCATCTAACATAACAAAAAAAAAAACAAAAAAAAAAAATCTCAAGCCATCTATCTATATCTATAAAAAAAAGTCCGCGTCTGTTTGTCTGTTTGTATGTTGTTTGTTGGGAAGGATCTCCGAAACTAGCGGACCGATTTTTCTGAAATTTTGACAGTGCTGCCGGTGGTGACTATAGGCTAAATTTTTTTTCGAAATCTCAAATGACAAATATAGGCGACCGAGAGGTCCAATTTTTATGAAGTTTTGACAGTATGTTAAGGTGTCACCGGTGGATAAAATAAGCCAGATTTTTTTTTTTCAAATCTCAAGTGGGCGTGACCCCTTCCATATAAGTCAGATTTTAAAGCATACAAATATGGATGATCAAACTGACCGATTTTTTTGAAATTTAGATAGTGGAGTAAGGTTTGACCGGTAGTTAAAATATCCTAGGTTTTTTTCTGAAATCTCAAGTGGGCGTGAACCCTCCTTTATAAGTCAGATTTTAAAAATTACAAATATGGATGATCAAATTGACCGATTTTTCTAAAATTTAGACAGTGGGGTAAGGTGTGAACGGTGGTTAAAATAGTCTAGGTTTTTTCTGAAATCTCAAGTATGCGTGACCCCTCCCATATAAGTAAAATGTTGAAAATGACAAATATGAATGACCTAGCGGCCCGATTTTTCTATCATTTTGACAGTATGGTAAGGTGTGACCGTTGGTTAAAATAGGTAAGGGGTTTTTCAGAATTCCCAAGCCGGCATGACCCCTCCCATATAACTCATATATTAAAAAATGACAAATATAGATGACCGAGCGGACCGATTTTTCTGAAATTTTGACAGTATTGTAAGGTGTAACCGGTGGTTAAAATAAGCAAGTTTTTTTCTGAAATCTCAAGTGAGCGTGACCCTCCCATATAACTCAATGGCAAACATGGAAGAGCCTGAGTACCGATTTTGCTTAAATTTTGACAGTATGTTAAGGTGTGACTTTCGGGTAGAATAGTCCAGGTTTTTTTTAATCTCAAGTGGGCGTGACCCCTCCCATATAAGTAAAATATTAAAAATGACAAATATTGATGACCGATTTTTCTTTAATTCTTACAGTATAAAAGAAGTTACCGGTGGGTAAAATAGGCTACGTTTTTTTTTTGGAAATCTCAAATGGGCGTGACCCTTCCCATATAAGTCATATATTAAAAATGACAAATATGAATGATAAGATGAAAACGATTTAACCTAATTAATTAAAGTTTTAAGTGTGGATATTTTCACACTAAAGGATATTTTTCGCTTTTTCAATTTTTTGAAAGTGGACCAACGGGGACCTGGGAATTGGAAAATGGGGATAAAATTACCCTTTTTTTAAATTGTATATCTTGAGAACGGCTGGACCAATGGAGACATTTTTTCTTTGTAAATGTTTTTTTAGTCCAAGTTAGGATTACACATTAAGAAAAATTTACCATGCCCACTTTTACGACCTCTTTTTTTAATATATCTAAAATAGAAAAACGGATGCACGAATATTGGTTGGTGTTTGATAAGTCAATTAAATACATATGCAAATACATTAATAAAGCATATATTGTGGTTATAATAATGCTTTCTTAATTATTTTATAAAAATTAGTTCAATTAATTTATTTAATATGAAGCATATATTTTGCTCTAGTTTCATGAAATCAACACACTGTGCGGCTTAAAATTAATAGCAACTACTAACTTCACGCTGATTACATGTTATAATCAAATTAAACAAAGTAAAGAAAAAAATTGTCATGATTACTCATTACAACTTTTTATAAACAACAAGACATGCGATTTTTAACTGGCAGACAGATAAATTAAACTTTATACTACATATGTATATACTTATTTCTGTGTATTTACTACATAAAAACCCACTTACTGCATTATTTTCCTCATCTTCGTCGTCATCATCATCAACATCATCCACCTGCCCATTGTTGACTTCGTTGCACGAACTATTTGTTACATCTGTAGCGTTCACACTGCTCGCATTGCACTTGTTACGCCATATAACAACTGTGACATAATTGCTGCTCTCATTAAGCCAATGATTTTTCAAAATAGCTGCAATCTCTGAGATTTTCATGCCCAAAACATCTTGACCATTTAACTCCAGCAAACAGTCACCGATACGCAAACCAGCCTGATAAGATGTTGAATCCTTTTGTATGCTGCTCACCCAGGGATATGGATCCCAGGGAGCCCGACTCAAATGCAGACCCAAGGCGCCATTAGTACAAGTGTAAATTTTATAAGATTTCAACATGTTGACATAAGTTAAACTAGAAATAGGATAAAAAGAAATCAAAAATTTAATATTTTGTTTTAATTAGCATTTCAAGGACTCACGTTTTCAAAAGAAAAGTTGTAATTAAAAAAAAAATTAACTTTTAAATTGAATAAATTTGAAAGCTTTAAAAGTTTTTTTTTTTTGGGAAATCATAAAGTCACACGTTGTGCCACTATTTTTCCCATAATCTTGCAGACACACATTTATATATACACTTGCTCAAATGTTAAATCATCAGACTTGAAAACAATGAGATATGTACATTTAGACCAGCCCATATTTTGTTAAATTAGCGCACTTACAGTTAAATCCATAAAATAGTCCACTTTTATAGAAAAGACAAATTTCTTATCTTAATATGGTATTTGTAACTCCGAATCTTTTTGATTGTAGATATAAAAAGGGGATGTTTTCTATATATAAGAATTATAGCCAAATGTTGGCCGATTATAACAAAACTTTACACACTGCCTGGTATTTATATAGAGCTTCTCCTTGCAAAATTTAGTGGCCATAGCTGTCAAAGTTTCTTATTTAATAGCCTATAATTGGCCTTTGCTACATTTTTTTTGGTTTCCGGGAGTGTTTTTTATACGAAAGATATAGTCAAATATGGACCGATTCCTATAAAATTTGATATACTGACCAACAGTTGCATAGAACTTCTATATTCTAAATTTAATCGTCATAGATTTTACAATTGTATTCAATTTATCAGCATTACTGTGTTTCCCGGATCGGGGTTATATGAGAGCTCTAACTAAATGCGAACCGATTTCGTCCGTTTTTAATACCCAACTTTCAAGATATCGAAAATACTTTTGTAAAATTATGTTTCTCTAGTTCTTTTCGTTAAGACGCTATCGCGCTTTTATCTGACGGACAGACGGATATAAACCCCATAAGTTTTTTATATGGGAGCTATGGTCAAATGGTGTCCGATTTCGCACATTTTCAATACACAACTTTCTCAAGGTATCCAAAATATTTTTGTAAAATTTTGCTTCTCTAGCTCTTTTCGTTAAGGCGCTATTGCGCTGTTATCTGACAGACAGACATAAATCCTTTTCTTTTTTTATTTTTGAATTTAAGTTTTTTATATGGGAGCTATGGTCAAATGGTGACCGATTGTGACAAAATTTTGCACACCAGCTGGCATTGACATAAGAATTGCTGGTGTTAAACTTAGTGGCCAAAGCTATTACAATTTATCATTTATTGGCATTTAAGTGTATTTTAGGTGGAATTTAGGCTGTTTCCGTAAGTTTTTTGTATGGGAGCTATGGTTAAATGTGAACCGATTTGGATGAAACTTTATATGCTGCATAGTTCTTGTGTAAAACTTCTATATAACAAATTTTAGCTGTTATAATTTGTCATTTATTAGCAAATAAGCAATTAGCCAAGACAAGGTTATACCGGAGCTATGGTCAAATGTAAACCGATTTTACCCGATTTCAATGCCAATATTTTCCAAGAAATAAATAATATTTATGTTAAATTTCAGTGACCTATATCCTTTCGTTAAGGATTTATCGTGCCGACAACAGACAGGCAGAGAGACGGACAGCCAGACGGACTTTGAATTTCATAAGGATTTATAATATACTTCAATTTTGATTTTTGAGCCAATATTAAGGAAATTACAATATACCCCGCATTATTTTTGATGGCGGGTATTATAAAATCAAATCCCTCAACAAACGTTTTCAAAACGTTTTTGTTCCGAGTTAAATTTAAAAACATTCGTTCGAGTACAAATAAAAACAAATTACTTTGACAAATTTACTAATAATATCTGTATTTTGTTTATGTTTTACTTATTTCCGGGATTCAATTTCCAAAAAGCGTCAAACTAAGGACCGGTCTACTATATATGTATGAGTACGTTCTTTTTCCCAAATCATAGATTCATTTTAATCGCTCGTGACGTGTGTTTAATTACACAGTCTGCGTGCCTGTTTTGGCTGTTAAATCCTTCACCTACAACTTGTTCTCTACTCGTAAGTGTCTACGTGCGTGCATACATACATTCTGTTTGAACTTGTATGTAACTTCAACATTTGTACATATGTATGTATGCGTTTTATAATGGCTGAATTTGTATTGAAAGGTACTATAAACTTCTAAAAGTACTCCGAAAAAAAGGTAAAACAATGCTTAAGTAAATGTTTACCAAAAATGAATTGGCACAAAAACCCTCGAAAAACACACGTTCTGATGCTTGCAACGAAGAAGAATATTGGTAGAATGTTAGAGGAATTTATAGAGATTTTAATGACTTGACTTCATGTAAAAGAAATTTAAGGTTGCCAGTACAGAGGGATTTTTAATTTGATTTAAAATATTCTTAAAAACCTTTATCTTATTAAAAATTAAGAACATTATTATAAACACCATCAAAAACAATGGGGGTACATTGAGATGGTCATTTCGTTTGTAATTTCCCTAATATCAGCTTAAACATCAAAATTGATGTATATTCTAAATCCTTATGAAATACTAATACGATTGAGTGATGTCCGTCTGTCTGTCAGAATATCTGGCCGTTTGTCCGTCTGTCTGTTGTCGGCACGATAAAACCTTAGGGAACGGATGAAGATCACTGAAATTTGCCACGAATATTCCCTATTTCTTGGAAAATTTTGATATTGAAATTGGCCAAAATCGGTTTACATTTTAAAAAAGCCCCCTTATAACCTCGCATAGGCCAACCGCTTATTCGCTAATAAATGACAAAATATATTAAATATGATTATAAAATTTTCCACAGACAAGTTTTACACGAGAAGTTTTACACGTTATTCAGCGTACAAAATTTCATCGGAATCGGTTCACATTTAACCATAGCTCCCATACAAAACACTTACGAAAACAGCCTAAATTTCATCTAAAATACACTTAAAAGCGAATAAATGATAAATTCTCTGTCCAAATGAAAGCTCGATAGTGCCTTTACGAATAGACCTAAAGCTACAAAAATATTTCCAAAGCGTTAAAAAAGTTGTGTATTAAAAAATCTGCGAAATCGGTTCACATTTAGTTAGAGCCCCGCGCCGGAAATCACATTAATGTTGATAAATTGAAAACAATTGTAATAGCTTTGACGACTAAATTTAGAACAGAGAAGTTTTATGCAACTATTGGTCAGTATATGAAATTTTTGAGGAATCGGTATATATTTGACCATAGTTTTCATATAAAAACCACTTCAGGAAACCACTAGAATGATACAAATTGCAGTTAAAAGCTAATAAATTATAAACTATGATAGCTATGGCCACTAAGTTTTTTATAAATATATATATATATATATATATATATATACGTATATAAATATATATAACATCCCCTTATTACATCTAGAATCAAAAAGATTTGGAGGTACATTTAGTACATTAAGATTGCATTTACGAAATTAGCTATCAATCAATGATCAGTCCAGACTTTATATTCGGTGGATGCATTAGGAATTTTTAGCAGAATATATGGGCCTGCCGTATTGCGAAAGTATTTAACAACTTGTTCTGGAAATTATAAAATATTGTGATGTTCGGTGGATTAATGGAATACTATTCATATATGGGAGCCTGTGCTTTAAAGATAATTTTGGATCTTATTCACAATGTGGAATGTATTGCATAGTTCTGTCGCTACTACAGTGATTTACGTTCTGAAGAGATTACGAATCTTATTTCCGAAAACTGATGAGATTCCGAGATTAATGAAATTCGTTCTCTAGCCGCACTGAAGACAGTAAGTTCAAATCAAATGTTAAAACAGATAACTCTTCTTAAGATTTATATTTACTTGAGACGTATCCGGTATTGGATATTATATGGAAGTTAGTTCTAAAAGTTATGTTGCTGTGTTATCCTGAACTGCTAAGTCTTTCATAAACTGCTGAGTCCCCTTAATGTTGCGGACTCATCACTACTCACTATTGCCATCACTACTTACACTACTGAGTCATCCTGAAACTGCTGAGTTAACCTAAAACTACTGAGTCATCCTAAAACTATTGTGTCATCCTAAAACGTTGACTCATTCTATTTATGCTGAGTCAACATATAACCACTGAATCATCTTAAAATTTATAAGTTAACCTAAAACTGCTGAGTCATCCAAATAATGGTTACCCATAAAACTCATCTTAAAATTGGTGAATCATTCATAAACTACTAATTCATACTAAAACTGCTAAGTCAACCTTAAACTGCTGAGTCATTATACAACTGCTAGGTCAAACTAAAACTGCTGATTTTCTTAAATCTGATGAGTCATCCCAATAGTGTTAGGATGACTTATCCTTAAAAGATACAATTTTCATGACATTCAGATTTACGAGGGATTTTCTGATTTTCAATGCATTTAAATGAACAGTAGGTATTATATAGGAGCTATAGTGAAATATGGACACTCAGGCAAATACTCAGGGGTGTCATAGAAACCAATTTCATTGGTATTGGTTTTGAAAACGACAAAAAAATTAAATTGGTGTCATGAATTCTAATATTAATGTTCGAACTACATTTTCTATTGGTTTTATGTGTCACAGAAAATAATATTATTGGTTTAGTATTGGAAATAAACCAAGCAACTTACAGTTAACATATTTCATTTCAAAATTGGTATATCTATTTAAAATAAAGGCGTTACTGGCCAGTTGGTGGCTTTTTCGATTTAAAGATCCACTAAGAACGGATTTTTGATAATTCGGTCTTGTCGGGGATAAAAAACTGTAAATTCAGTAACGATATGATTCCCAAACTAAAAACAATAGAACTAAAATTTAAATCGAGTTTGGATCAGCTACAAAAATAACAGCACAAGTGGTAAGTAATTTTCGAAAAAAAGGGGAGAAAAAGAGAAAAATTATTTTTGGTACTTTTTAGCTTTAACATTCAAATCAAAAGAGATGGGTGAAAAGTTTACATATAATTTTTTATCATGTAATAAGATAAAAGCTAGTTTTGGTACTTTTTTGTGTCACTGGAGTCAATGAACCTTATCGACAAACATAAAAAATTTCAAAAATGGGGAAAATTGTAAGGATAGAATATTCTTTGTGTAAAGGTACTGGCGAAGCAAATGCATATCAATTTAACGGATATCCCATGTAAGTGACAATCGCTTTTGGATTGGCTGTGGTTTGTTTCTTGGTGTAGGTAGATTAATTTTTTTTCAGTCCGCAATTCGGTCATTCCATTATGTTGGGGTATACAAGCTTCATTTGTCCAAATAGCAGCGCTTTTTTATACCTATACCACATACATCGCAAAAAATTGAACATTTTTCTTTAAATAATACTTCTTAACAATTTTTATTTTATTTTTTATTTGATTTTTGATGTTTCACAAAAAATTCAAATGAAATAATAAACAATTGATTCGAACATTTTGTTTGATTTCAAATCAATAATAACAAAATCAACTTGGTTTCATAACACCAAATAATAACAGTATTGGTTTTCAAAACCGAGAAATTTAAAAACCGACTTGGTTTCTATGACACCCCTGACTGTCTATACAATTATTCAAAATTTGTATACGAATTGGGTTGCGTTCTTTGAAAAAGGGATAGTGAAGAGATGAAAGGCAATGAAAAAAACTGATTACATTTTTATGCACGCCACAGACGATGCGATAGTTGGTAAGACTTGACATGGTTTTAAAGCTTATTGTTTTTATAAAATTATATATTGAGATTACACTGAAGTTGTATTAGCTTTACTCAAAAACACCCCTCGATTACAATAAAACAGTCGCAGAGTATATGGCCTGCATTAGAACAGCGATGTTTCGCTAAATAACACGCATTATTAAAGCTTTTTGTTTAACAGCCAAATTATTTCTTTTACATCGTCAGCGTGTTAAAGCAATAAGTGGTCATGTATATGTGAGAAAAAGCGTGCAATAAGTATGCATGTATTTGTGAGAAGATAGAAGTTTTAAAAGAAATGTCAAAATAGCACATGCATATTACAATCTCTTCTTTTTATACCCTTCACCAATAGGTGAAAGGGTATTATAAGTTTGTGATTCCGTTTGTAATTTTTTTATTAGTGATCGTTGACCCCATAAAAATTATACCGATCGACTCAGAATCGGGAGGAGAATCGACTAAGCGATGTCCGTCTGTCCGTCCGTCTGTCTGTCTGTCTGTTGAAATCAAGTTTCTGAAGCCCCTGGAGGATGGACCTATATAAATTATATATCAGATTTTAGGAAATTCTCCCGCAATGAACGCTATTAAATTTCATTAAAATCGGTTTATAAACACAGAAAATATCGAAAAAATACCAAAAATTAGAAGAAAGTTTTAAAATTTTGGATTGAAACACACTTTTAAATAACAAGAGAAAAACTATACTCCTGGTGTATATGTGATAATATATTATATATCAGATTGTAGGAAATGGTTCCCCAAAGCACTCTGTAAAATTTTATCAAAACACTACTTGTGATGTACAGCAAATTGCCCAAAGTACGTGTCTAAGAAATTTTGTTTACATTTTGTAAGTATTGTTTCAGCGATATCTCAGGTGTTTATGGACCGATTGTGATGAAATTTAACAGCGTTCTTTGTGTGAGGATTTCCTAAAGTCTGATATGTAAACTCCACAAATCTTATTATGAATACCATTCAAATTGTACCGATCGACTCAGAATCGGCAGGAGAATTGATTTCGCGACGTCCGTCCGTCTGTTTGTCCGTCCGTCTACCTGTCTGTCTGTCAGTCCGTCTACCTGTCTGTCCTTTGGAGCTTTTGTAGTCAAGTTTTTGGAGCTCCTTTTTTGTCGATATTTTAGATGTTTATTTTGATCAAATTTAATAGCATTCTTCACAGCGGATTACCTAAATTCTGATGCACTCGGTAATTTGTGGTAGATATAATTTAGTGTTTAAGCGATATTTCACGTGTTTTGATCGACAACAATGAAATGCAGGGTGGGACGATATCCTAAAATTTTGTGTAAAATGCATATGGGTATACCTTCCAGGAGCTCCACAAATCTGATTTTAGCAGACAGACACACTGCATTTATCTTAATTTTGTGTCTGACTTTTGAACATTATTATAAAATTTGAGAATGCATTATATATCAAGTTATAGGCAGTCTTCCTAGGAAGTACAAAAAATGCAGCTAAGTACATGATATGCGTTCAAAACCTACATTTGTATGTATGTATCTCACATATCAACGAAAATTTAAATTTTTTAATTGCAATTGGGAGAAATCCGTTCACGTTTGACAATTGCTCCCATATAACTTCGCCTAAGGCAATCTCTTAGTAGCTAATAAATGACAAATTATAATTATCTTTATACTAAATGTCATCATCGTATCTATTATAATAGACACGGTGATGACATTTAGTATAAAGACGTTGTACAATATCCTAATTCAGGGCGATAGCGCCTAAAATAAACTTTCTAGAGGGACAACATTTGACAAAAATATTTCTGATCTCTTGAAAAGTTCGGTATTGAAAATGGGCGAGCTCGGTTCACATTTACTGTTATCTCCCATATAACTCCGACCGGGAATCACTTTAATGCTGATAAACTAAACCACATTATAATTGCATAAAGAACTAGAGCAAAACTTTCCACACATCCATCGGACAGATCGAAAGAACAATACATCCCAAATATTATTGTTGAAGTATTCATCTTAATTAGTTAACCAACTTCAGATTAATAAGTAAATCTTTAATAAATTTTCCGACAAAGCTGATATTCATTCATTTAAAAGCTATATATTTCACGTACTCGTATGTATCTAAAACTAAGAGTATATACCTTATAATTCTAAGGCTTGTATACATTGACAATCATTGTTAAAGCTTTGACCTAAATCAGTCCGCTAACTTCAAAGTTTTACATAACTAATCAAGAACTTTTACTAGTTGGATAATTCGTATGAATTAAAGTACACAACCCTCACTGGGCACTGTGTTTTTGGGTTGCATGCCAGAATACTTAATCTTCATCAAATCGATGTGCTATTGCAAATCTAAGGGCATCTACATTTTGAAGCATCTTTTCTGCACGGTTTATCTGGTCTATCGAACTTTATTAAATGTTCGTAAAATAGACACATATCACTTTCGAATCCAAGTGACGCTGCCTTAGACATCAGGCACCTGCCCAACCAAAAATTTGGGTCCATAACTATTCTAGATGATGACGCCACCGAAAAGCTTTTCGTTTTCCGACTCTTAATTTTAAAGATTCTTTGCATATAATACTAGTATAACCAAATATTGCTAGGAATTACATTTAGTATGAACAAAAGAAAATTAATATACATATGAAGCATTTGTGTGGGGCTCAACTAAGTCAGTAATCAGAAACTATATAATTATCAATATATTCTTACGATTTTGTACTTTACTTTTGGAACACAATAGGTGAAGGGTATCCAAGATTCGGCAAGGCCGAATATACCACTCTTACTTGTTTCTTTTGAACTCACTTAAACCTGAAACGCTGAATAGATAAAACATAATTTATAAATCGTCTGTAAAGTACATTTTTGTAAAATAATGATTATTGTTCTTTTGAAGTTTTAATAACTAATAAAACTATTACTTCTAATTACAATATAATTGTAATTAGTACAGTTAATGCTGTCGGGCTTATCGCTAATTGATGTTGACGCTATGTAACATAACTTAGGGAGTTTCAAAATAACTTATTTTGTTAAAAGTTTAATAAAATTAGATATCTAAACATATTCGTTTGTATGTCAATGCATTTAGTTTAAATGAGATTAGTTTACTATAAGGGAACTTTTAACGAATAAGTTATAATGTAGTGAACCCTATATGTTGTATATTATTAAGATTATCCTAAAAGTATGCTAGGCAAATGTTTTTGAAATATCTTACATTTCGTTCGATATCGAATGCGGCAATTCTGCCCCTGGTTTCAAAATAAAATAAGCCATTTGCATTTACGATTCAAACAAAAATTTTATCTGTTTTATGATGATATCTAAGACATTCCCTTGCTTAGAAGCTATTCCTTTAGTAGTAATGAAGATCAAGCTTGGTGGATTTTTCTGTGTTATCTCAATTTTGTTTTTTTTTTTCTAAAACTTTCCCCTGACTAGCAAGTACTAGTAATATGGGTTATATTTTATTTTTTTTCCCAGAAGTCCCAGGAACCTTGTGTTTTTGGTATTATTGGAATTATTTTACAAGAGTATTTAAAATTATAAAAAGAGGCAAAAGTGGGTAGACTTATTTTCAGAAATTAATAATTTCATTCTTAAAATTAGATACAATTAAAAAAAGCATCGAAATTATTAAGAAAAAATAGTCTGTAAAGTAGAGGACATGTACAGAATGTGACATAGGTTGCTTAGATTGTGAAGATAAAACCTAAACCTTTAATATAAAATTGTCATAATTTGCTAAAAAAATATTATCTGGCAACACTTTCACCCCTAAGCACCCAAAAACTAAATACAAGTAACATATTCTGCTACAAATCACATAAAAACACTTAAAGTGTTGTTTTAACGGTCGCGTGCGAAAACTTTGTGCCCATCCTTATATACTCTCGCATTCTTCTCATAGCCAAAAATTTCATTGATTTTACATTCTTCTTTTACAATTTTTTTGGGGGAATCTATCTCTATCATTAAGCTTTTAGGTAACGTTACCTTTTTATGCTCAAAGAAATTTCATGTGAAAAACATAGACGACTAAGACAGTCAAATTGTTAGTCATTTCGGCTTTACCTTGAGTCAGCGAATTTGTGGGGTTTCTTTTAGGGGTTTTTTGTTTGTATGAGTTTGTGCGTGCATATAAAGGTGTTTTGTGTATGTGTGTGTTTATTTTTTGCCAAAATAATGTAAAAATATTTGAGATGTAGCGCTAGTTGTTGCTTTTGCTAGTGATTTCTTTTTAAGAAAAACATGTCACGTCTTCGGTGTTATGCACGCATTTTTAATGCATTAATGCCGTCAACACCAAACCACCATTTGGCAACAACAACGCCACCCGTTCCTTTAAGGGTTCCAGTTTACCGTTGTTCAACTTTTGTCTAATAAAATATTTCGGGTAATATTACATTTATACACGTACTTTTTTGGATGTGAAGGTATTTTGAGTTGTAAGAGTATAACTTTTAACTATCATCAACCCCTACACAATTGCTAGGATGGAGATGAGTCAAAATTGACTTAAATTTTGTACATAATCCATTACTAATTTGACTTGTATGCTAAGGCATAATGTTTTCAATAATATCGAATGTACAAAGCATTGGTCCTCCTTAACATACTGATTAAAAGCCTTAAGCGCAACAAGGCCCCGGGCAATGACAATATCTCAGCGAAGATGCTTTTATGTGACGTTGAAGGATCGGCGAGACTGTGGCACCAAATATGGGAAGGAGAAGCTCTACCAACCTTCTGGAAGTCATAGTCAAAATATAAAAAAAAGGGTGACTCCAAAGACTGCAATAACTACAGGGAATAACACTTCTTCCAATACCGAGCAAAATACTAAGTCGAGTAATTTAGAATAGAACGTCTGATGCAGTTTCTGAAACACTCCGCGAAAAATAGTTTGGGTTCCGAGTTGATCTAATCAACACAGTAAGAATAGTACTGGAGCAATGTAATGAATTCCGCACCCCCATTTATCTAGCGTTTATCGACTTTATGAAGGCCTTCTACAGTGTCAACAGGTGCTATCTATGGAGAATTTTAGAAAACCGTAACATGCCAACGAAAATTCTGAACTTAATTCGGGCAATGTACGTGGACTTTAAATGCCGGGTACTACATTGTCTAATCCGTTCGAAGTTACTACTGGAGTAAGACAAGGATTTATATTATCACCTATACTTTTTATCCTTGTCATCGACAATATAATGCGCACGGCACTGAATGGTATACATGGTATCCAACGGACACCATTTAGGCAACTCGAGGACTTAGAATACGCCGATGACGTATGTCTTCTAAGCCAAAGACCAGCTCACCTTTAAGAAAATACTAGCGCTATTACTGTTGAATCTCGGGCAGCTGAGCTGTAAATCAATATTTCCAAGACAAAGATTATGCCTAGAGGCTATGGCGCAAACCCGTCGCCACACATCAATGTGGATAACGAGGCTATTGGATGTGTAGGTACCTTTAATTGTCTTGGTAGTTTGGTATCTACAAAAGGTGGCACCGGCGAGAATATAGAATCGCGAATTAATAAGGCATTCGGCATTCTCCGAAATATATGGAAATCTCGGCAATTATCAACAACAACTAAGTTACGAATATATAACTCGAATGTCAAGTCCATCTTGTATTACGGCTGCGAAACTTGGAAACGCACAAATGCCATCGATAAGCGCCTACAAACCTTTGCAAACAAATGCTTGCGGCAAATCCTTAATATATGGTGGCCAAGTCGCATAAGAAATGAAGATATACTAAACGCTACAAACCGTTGGCTAGGACATGTTGCGCATGATATGTTGTGGAAATACTAAAGCAAAGAAATAATCCAAAATTATCCCGAAGAACCTACGAGTTTCCTCAGGATAATTTTGGATCTCCAAAACACAAATAGAGGAACCAACTAGAAGAAAATCTTTCAAAGAATGGCCTAGGAAATTGGATATTATGCGCATAAGACCAAAGGGCATGGAATTCTAAAATATGCTTTGACCTTTACACGTTGTAAATATAGGCCTTTGACCTCGACATGTTGTAAATATAGGCCATTAAGTAAGTAAGTAAGATTCTGTGACTTTCAAGATTCAAACAATTTAAAGAAAATTTTATTTCGACTGTTTTCATAATTAAAAGATTATTATGAAAAAAAAAAAAATAATTTATAATCAAATGTTATACAAACTTTAATTTCGTGAACTAGTGTTATTAAAACAGTTTACTCCAATTTCACTCTTCATCCTCCTTTCCTTGTATATTGATATTAAATCCTCCTGTTTGTAAATACTTTATTTTAAAGGTGTTTGACTTTGTTTGCCGACAAGGCTTTAGCTTTAGATTCGTTTCATTCTAAGATTTTACCCTAAAAAGGTGTTCAGCTGTAAAGTTTTCTAATTAGTTTACAAACTTACAAAAAACAACGAACGTCGTGTGTTTTTTGAAAACTTTTTTTTTCGCTCTCTAAATTTTAAAGCAAAAAAAAAAATATTGAAAACTTTTGCCACAAAAACCAGACAACAAAAAGTTTCAGATTTTATATTTCCATTTCCACAAAATTGTTGGCGGTAGTGGCTTTACTTTTTCGATTTAAATTCGTGTAAATTGATTTTGTTTGAAATGAATTATTTGTTTTTTTTTGGGGGGGGGGGGGGCATTGATAGGATTTTAGTTGGTACTAGTAAATTTTATTTGTTTTATTTAAGAAACGTGTTTGGGATTTTATGATAATTTTTTTTGTATAATAATTTAAAAAAATTTAATTTCTTTAGAACTAGATAAATAATGTAGGCGTAGAATTAGTAGCTTCCATCTTAGGAACAATCAATACAACGGCAAATCTAGAAAAACCACCATCAGAACTCAAACTTTATGCCTTTTTCTACACTAAAAGCTTTTTTTTTAAATTACAAACTCATCTGGTAGCATGTTTCACCAATGATATTTTTTTCAACAAAATAGTTTCAAAATTTGCGACGAGGTTTAGTTTTAATGAACGATAGATTCCCTAAAGCTGAAGTCATTATACCCTTCACTACCATAGGTGGAAAGGGTATTATAAATTTGTGCTGATGTATGTAATGCATGGAAATATTTGTCTTAGACCCACCTTTAAGTATACCAATAGGCTTAGAATCACTTTCTGAGTCGACTTAGCGATATCCGTCCATCTGTCTGGCTGGACCCCCATGTAAATCATGTAATCAAAATACAGGTCACAATTCTAAAGATAATTTGATGAAATTCGGCACAGATCATTTTTGTGATAATAGGACCATGGCATAGATGGGCACTTTGCTGTACCAGTACTTTTTCAGTATTTTTTTTCTTTTACTGATTACTGAAAGAAAAAATCAGTATTCAGTAATTTTTACTGATTACTGAAAGAAAAAATCAGTATTCAGTAATTTTTACTGATTACTTAAAAAAAATTTCAGTATTCAGTAAATTTTACTGATTACTGAAAAAAAATTTCAGTATTCAGTAAATTTTACCGATTACTGAAAAACATTTTCAGTAATCAGTAAATTTTACTGATTACTGAAAAAAATGTTCAGTATTCAGTAAATTTTACTGATTACTGAAAAAAATTTCAGTATTCAGTAAATTTTACTGATTACTGAAAATAATTTTAGTAATCAGTAAATTTTACTGAATACTGAAAAAAAAAATAAGTAATACTGATTATTGAATGCAGTATCCGGTGGTTTTGATTATATAATTAAAAAAACAAGAACTAAACTACACAACAAATGAACATATTTTGAAAAGTGCAAGGCCGTGACTATATGGGTCCTATTCTACTATCGAATTGTAGTAAAACCCTATACTCAGTTTGTCTAGTTTAGTGACCGTTTTTTATGGGCCACCAAAGTTTCCCAATATTAGCATGATGCCAAAAAATCAGTTTTTCCCAAATTGCTAATCAGCACTTAAAAATATGGCTTTACTATGTTGGGAAAAATGTATCCAAGAGCATGTAAAATATTTCTTAATAAAATTTTATTATGTCTTTTTTAAAAATGTTCAAGAAAAATTTTTTTTATCATAACTTTTTTGAAATCCTAATTTTTCACACGTTATATTTTGTAAAATTATAGCCACCATCAAACTTAACGTGTTTAGATACCAAAAAAGGTCATAAACTCCCTTGTGCATACAAACAGAGGTTCCAAGTTCGATTCTCGGCCACACCAGTATTAGCCTATGTTTAACTTTTCTAACTAATGCATTTGCCGTTAGGAACCAGAGTTAAAACGTAGCTCAATGAGTCTAAAAATAGAATCGGATGCAGCTGATTGTCTGAGAGAAGTACCCCTTGTTCCAATTGTAATGTTGTGGGAATTTTCTTTGTATGTACTCAAGTCCCTAATTTTCTGCAATTGGTAAGTACTTACCTCTAATGACGTCACCATGTTAATGTAACGATTTAAAAAGCTAATGAGTAAGAAGTTCCTATTCAGTATTTTAGCTGTTTATCTTATAACTTGGTAATCAAAAGTTTTGCTGAGTTATTTTACTCCCTATTTGTAACTTAATAAGGCAAGTACCATAGATGGGCTTTTTGTAGTACCATTACTTACTAAGTGCTTGTCTACAATGACATTTCTGTGTTAAAATAAAAAAGTTTTTTTTTTTTAATATTTGCTGAAAAACTCTAGATACTGCAATCTAATCATTAAGCAGTAAAATATACTGATTACTGAATTTATTGCAGTAATCAGTAAAATTTACTGATTACTGAATTTTTTTCCAGTTATCAGTAAAATTTACTGAATACTGAAATTTTTTTTCAGTAATCAGTAAAATTTACTGAATACTGAACATTTTTTTCAGTAATCAGTAAATATTACTGATTACTGATATTTTTTTCAGTAATCAGTAAAATTTACTGAATACTGAAAAAAGTTTTCAGTATTCAGTAAAATTTACTGAATACTGATTTATTTTTTCAGTAATCAGTAAAATTTACTGAATACTGATTTTTTGTTTCAGTAATCAGTAAACATTTACTGATTACTGAAACGCTTATTGCAGTAAAAAAGTAATGCAGTATGCCCATGTATGGACCATGGCTATTCGTCAAAATCGGTATATTATTTATGGTACCTCACATAGGTCCCACTTCTCGGAATTGATATATTGGCCACAAATATCCATATTTTTTCATGAAATTTATATCAAATTCTGCTTATGTAAACTAAAATAGCTGTACCAAATTTCGTTAAAATAGGTCTACATTTGACCCTAGCTCTCATACAAACTTTTCTTAAAAAACGCACTAAATGAGACAAAAATCACTAAAACGCTCGTAAATCTGAAGATAATGAGAATTTTAAGTTTATTTTTGTAACAACTGTAATCAAGTTACCAAGTTTCGAGATAATCGGTCCACATTTGACCCTAGCTCTCATATAAGTCCAACTGCAGAGACAGCTTAAATATATAAGTTTTGAGAAAATTTTTGTATGATGGCAAAATTTAGAAAATATTTGTCTTTATACAGGAAAAATAACACCTTTGACCTTAGTGGTGAATGGTATCGTATGGTCGGGCTTGACCGACTATAGCACTTTCTTACTTGTTTTTTTTTATTAATTTTTACAAGGAACATTCTAAAACTCCTCAAAAATTAAACTTTTAAAACTTCAGTTTTTTTTAAACTTTTTTATTAAATTACCAAATGATGTCTTTTGAAGCAGTAATTACTACAATATATGTGATATAGAAAAAATATATTTTATTCAATGGATTCCGGAATAGTAATAAATGTCTTAAGTCCGAAATTATAAAAACTTGATATATTCAAAGAGCTAAAGTCTCATGTCATAAAACGTCAATTTATTAATTTTTGCTAATTGTTCCTATTCATTTCATTAGCTTTACCTTATAAATTATTTCATATCCCGGAATTGAAAAATTCTAATATCTTTCTAACACACACGCCTTCTCAGCAATTACTTGCGACTATTCAGTCTTTATTACGTCAGTTGTATTTATTACTAATTTATTTTTGTTGCTTAAAAAAAACAGCATATGTTTCTAAATACTTTAATATTATTTTTTATATTTTTTTCTTTATACATATCGACGTACATAAGTAATGGGTGTTTTTTTTAGAGGTATAGAACTTCGAATTGAAATAAAACACAAGAAAATCGTTTTAATGTCCATCAATTTGGCTTTATTGGAAGGATAATTTTATGACATTAATGTTTAAATATGATTTCGGGCATGTGGCCGCCGCGGCTGGCTCGAATAAAGCCAATTCTACAGGTCCAATTTTCAACTACTTTTTCGAGCATATGGGGCCGTATGTTGGCAATAACGCCACGAATGTTGGCTTCCAAGTCCCCTAACGTTTCTGGTTTGTTGGCGTAGACGAGCGACTTCACATATCCCCAAAGAAAATAATCCAGTGGTGTCAAATCGCACGATCTTGGTGGCCAATTGACAGGTCCATTCCGCGAAATTATGCGCTCATCGAATGTTTCCTTCAATAAATCAATTGTGACGTGCGCTGTGTGGCATGTAGCGCCGTCTTGTTGGAACCACAACTCATCCACATTCATGTCATCCAATTGGGGAACAAAATAGTCGGTTATCATGGCTCTATACCGGTCTCCATTTATGGTAACTGACTCTCCAGCATTATTTCGGAAGAAGTATGGCCCAATGACTCCACCAGCCCATAAAGCACACCAAACAGTCAGTTTTTGTGGATGTAATGGCGTCTCAAGGATCTCATGTGGATTCTCTTCACTCCAAATGCGTTTCGTTTGTTGGCGTAGACGAGCGACTTCACATATCCCCAAAGAAAATAATCCAGTGGTGTCAAATCGCACGATCTTGGTGGCCAATTGACAGGTCCATTCCGCGAAATTATGCGCTCATCGAATGTTTCCTTCAATAAATCAATTGTGACGTGCGCTGTGTGGCATGTAGCGCCGTCTTGTTGGAACCACAACTCATCCACATTCATGTCATCCAATTGGGGAACAAAATAGTCGGTTATCATGGCTCTATACCGGTCTCCATTTATGGTAACTGACTCTCCAGCATTATTTCGGAAGAAGTATGGCCCAATGACTCCACCAGCCCATAAAGCACACCAAACAGTCAGTTTTTGTGGATGTAATGGCGTCTCAAGGATCTCATGTGGATTCTCTTCACTCCAAATGCGGCAATTTTGCTTGTTGACGTAGCCATTCAACCAAAAAGGAGCCTTATCACTGAACAAAATTTTGCGATGAAAATCAGCATCGAGATCAATCTCATTTTCGGTCCATACACCAAAATCACGACGCATTGCATGGTCTCGCGGCTTTAATTCTTGCACAAGCTGGATCTTGTGAGGTCGCAAGCCAAGATCTTTGCGCAAAATCTTCCATAAAGTTGATGGACAAAGCTCCAATTGCTGTGCACGGTGGCGAATCGATTCATTCGGGTCCTCTTCAACACTTTGCTCTACAGCGGCAATTGTTTCTTCGGTGCGCACTGTTGGACGTCGCTGCGGATGCGTATTATCACATAGAGTAAACGTAGTGCGAAAACGATCCATGGTTAACCGAATTAATTGCTCTGATGGACGATTACGTCGACCATAAAATGGACGGAGCTTGCGGTAAACTTCGCGAACTGAACCATTATTTTCGAAATAAATTTGCACGATTTGCAAGCGTTGTTCTTTTGTCAACCTGTTCATGATGAAATGGCAAACCAAACTAAATATTAATCACTTGACAGCTGACAAAATGGCCGCCAGTTAAAAAAGTGATGCCAACTTAAAGTTCTATACCTCAATAAAAAACACCCGATATTTAGATGTTTTTAAGATTTTGTGAATAATTAATTACAAAATATTTAATTTAAATATTGTGTAATTAGCGAAACAAACATTACACTCTTAAAGAAGGAAGGTATGCTAAGTGAAGTTAATGTTTAATCATTAATAAACATTTAACAGACTCAAACAAATCAAAAACAATGGCAGTAGTGTCTTTGTAGCAGAAAAACTCGGTAATATTACAATTCTGAATTCCTCCAATCAGTAAATGTTCTGTTACATTTACTGATTAGGATAATTCGAACGATAAATAGAAGGTATTGTGTATAAAGATATCTGTCTGGATTGAATACATTCTCGTATAGACGCCTACCTATTACTGCTGAATTTTATTCTCTTCATAAGTTCCTGAAGAAATATCAACAGATTCTGACTTATGAAATTTGTAATATTGTTGACTCGTCTGTGTTTTAGAAAAATTATTTTTAAATTCCAAAATCTCTTTTTCACAATTCAGTCACAATTCGATCACAAAAAAAACGAGACACTAAATTCTTGAAGACATACTGCAGGCACTTGCGTTCAATTACTGTCGTCTACAGATATTAAATATTTGTTTACGGCGACACGTGTGATTTCAATGGGAGCCATTTTTAGAAGAGCCACATTTAATCGGAAAATTTTAATCGATTAATTGCTCGAGTAAATTAAAATGGCTGTGAACCGCCGCACAGTGATCTTTCTTTATACATCTAACTGCAAAAAATAAAAGGAGTGATCCTACATCGATGAAATTCGGCACACTTATTTAGTTTTATATAGTTAAGAAAAATTCGAAAAAACTTTAAAATCCGTCTACTCCTTCGGGTACCTCCCTTGGACCCCAATTTTTTCACTTATTTTTATTCTCAATGTATAAAACGCTATTTTCAATAGCAGAACAAAAGTACAAAATGTACAAAACGTTTTCAATCAAAATTCACTTGTTCTTAGGGGCTGTTCATAAATATCGTAACTTTCATGGGGGTTGGGTATAACCTATTCCCGATTCAGAATATTCGCGAACAATTACAAGTTCGGCATAGTCTAAATATTAAGCGTCATGGTTTTTATACATTCCATTTGTAATTTCCTTAAAAACCAAAAGGAATATACATATATTAATCCTTATGAAATATTATGACGATTGAGCGACTGACAGTTGTACATATAATGGCACTAATGTTGAAATTATTGCTGATACTAATTCTGTTACTAATATTCATTATAATATTAATACTAATACTGGTGCTTATGCTCATAATAATATTTATACTAACACTGATGCATATGCTGGTATTCATACAAATACTGATACTTATACATTTGCTAATACAAGTACTTATTTCAATACAGATAGTAGTAGTTAGAATAATACCAATACTGTTACGAAAGGTGATGCTTGTACTGATACTAATTCTAATAGTAAAACTAATACTTTTATAGTTACTAATAATTCTACTTTTCCTAATAATGATAGATAATGGTGCTAAAATTTTTCAAATTTTACTGCTTACTGTTAATACTGAGAGTAAAGCAGATACTAATAATAAAATTGGTACTAATACTGATACCAATACTCATGTAAATACCATTACTGATACCAGTACAGATACGAATTTTGACACTAATACCAACACAAATGTAATTTATTCTAATTTTTGACGAAATTCAAAATTTGACTAATACTACAAGCATACCTTCCCCCTTTAATATGAAATTTTTAAATATTTATTATATCGCACAAATATAACAAATCATTAATGAATTGGAAAAAAAGTAGTTCCTGTTTGAAGTGTTTTGTTTTCGAGTATGATGTGATTTTTTTGTGTTCAAATATTCTATATACTTTCTAAAAAAATACAACATGGAAACAAAAAAGTTTCATGAAAAAATTAAAAAAAAAAACACTTTAAATTTTTTTAAATAAATTATAGAGGAAAAAATCTCAAACTGGTTTAGAAACAGTTGACTTTTGAACAAAAAAATAACAAACAATTTGGTAAACAATATGAGTAAATGAGTTCTGTGTCTGATACACAGGTACGTACCATACGCACATACTTGTCGTACACACATGTTGGAAGTCAAATTCTATGACGTTTTGTTTATTTTTTTCTAAATTGAGTTAATTGCTCTTCAACATAAAATCAACTCGAATTGAATTGAATGAATTTAGCTTTTTGTTAAGTTTTTGACATTGACCATGAAAATAAAAGTTTACACTGGATTTTTTTTTTTGTACATTTCAAATGGCGTAAAATGACTACGAGTAATTTTTGAAGAGATACTTTACAAGTTGTTGAGACTAGATTTTGGAGATTATTTGATCAGAATTTTTGATTAAGTATTGGATTAAGTTGTTTGCATGTATGTACTTATGTATTGTATTGTACAACTTAAGTATATGTTAAGGTTCTTTGTTTTATGTCATTTATTATTTTTTGTGTTGTATTAAATGTTAATTATAAATTGACGATGATTTTTTAAGGGGTTTACAAATTGATAATAATAATAAGAGGACGGAGCTGAGATAATGGCTCAAAACGTAGCCCTTAACTCAGTCATTAGGTTAAGCATTACCGGGGAATGGTCTCCTTTATCTAAAGGTCACCCCACTATTTTGGATAAACTCAAAACTTTCTCCAAGAACATCGACTATTGCGTTCCCACCCCATTCTTCGACCACTCCTTCATTGTAGATGTCTCTGGTGCCCAAATCGACTATAGAGTTGATATCCTGGATATATATACGGATGGATCCAAATCGAATAATGGATTGGGTTGGGGCTTTATCATTCCACTGTTTGGGATCCATTTACAACTCCTAAAACTCTGTTGTATTCTACATGGCAAGCAAACGGCCGTATATATGGCTGACAAAAGTTTTAGTTCAGTGTAATAATTTAAAGCACCTTAATATCTAATTATCTTCACTTTATCTAATATGAGGCCCTAATTTAATTAAATAAAATTTATGATTATTGCATTAACTACAAACAAAAACACCTTGAAGTTAATTTCATTTAATTTCAATTATTGCCAAAAAAAAATCATAAAATCGAAACTATTTTCAATTACGATTTCCATTCCGTAATGGCCGATCGGTTATTTGGGGTGATTGTGTTAATAAATTTGAAATTTTCATGGTATAACTAATTGTTGTGCAACAAATTTAAAGGTAAATAATAAATTAAATTGTTTTTATGTTTCGAAATAAATTATTCTAACATTTAAAAAAATTTACAATATTACCTTGAAAGTCTTGGAAAAGAAGTACCTTAATACCTAAAATATATATGAGAACAAATATACGAGGGATTACAGTAATTAAAAAAAAAAAATATAGGAAATTGTTTAAAAATTTCCAATTTTTATAGGAAATTGTTCAAAAATTTCCTATCTTTATAGGAAATTTTTCAAAAATTTCCTATTTTTTAGGAAATCTTTCAAAAATTTCCTATTTTTATAGGAAATTTTTCAAAAATTTCCTATTTTTATAGGAAATTTTTCAAAAATTTCCTATTTTTATAGGAAATTTTTCAAAAATTTCCTATTTTTATAGGGAATTTTTCAAAAATTTCCTATTTTTATAGGAAATTTTTCAAAAATTTCCTATTTTTATAGGAAATTTTTCAAAAATTTCCTATTTTTATAGGAAATTTTTCAAAAATTTCCTATTTTTATAGGAAATTTTTCAAAAATTTCCTATTTTTATAGGAAATTTTTCAAAAATTTCCTATTTTTATAGGAAATTTTTCAAAAATTTCCTATTTTTATAGGAAATTTTTCAAAAATTTCCTATTTTTATAGGAAATTTTTCAAAAATTTCCTATTTTTATAGGAAATTTTTCAAAAATTTCCTATTTTTATAGGAAATTTTTCAAAAATTTCCTATTTTTATAGGAAATTTTTCAAAAATTTCCTATTTTTATAGGAAATTTTTCAAAAATTTCCTATTTTTATAGGAAATTTTTCAAAAATTTCCTATTTTTATAGGAAATTTTTCAAAAATTTCCTATTTTTATAGGAAATTTTCAAAAATTTCCTATTTTTATAGGAAATTTTTCAAAAATTTCCTATTTTTATAGGAAATTTTTCAAAAATTTCCTATTTTTATAGGAAATTTTTCAAAAATTTCCTATTTTTATAGGAAATTTTTCAAAAATTTCCTATTTTTATAGGAAATTTTTCAAAAATTTCCTATTTTTATAGGAAATTTTTCAAAAATTTCCTATTTTTTATAGGAAATTTTTCAAAAATTTCCTATTTTTATAGGAAATTTTTCAAAAATTTCCTATTTTTATAGGAAATTTTTCAAAATTTCCTATTTTTATAGGAAATTTTTCAAAAATTTCCTATTTTTATAGGAAATTTTTCAAAAATTTCCTATTTTTATAGGAAATTTTTCAAAAATTTCCTATTTTTATAGGAAATTTTTCAAAAATTTCCTATTTTTATAGGAAATTTTTCAAAAATTTCCTACTTTTATAGGAAATTTTTCAAAAATTTCCTATTTTTATAGGAAAATTTTCAAAAATTTCCTATTTTTATAGGAAAATTTTCAAAAATTTCCTATTTTTATAGGAAAATTTTCAAAAATTTCCTATTTTTATAGGAAATTTTTCAAAGATTTCCTATTTTTATAGGAAATTTTTCAAAAATTTCCTATTTTTATAGGAAATTTTTCAAAAATTTCCTATTTTTATAGGAAAATTTTCAAAAATTTCCTATTTTTATAGGAAATTTTTCAAAAAATTTCCTATTTTTATAGGAAATTTTTCAAAAATTTCCTATTTTTTATAGGAAATTTTTCAAAAATTTCCTATTTTTATAGGAAATTTTTCAAAAATTTCCTATTTTTATAGGAAATTTTTCAAAAATTTCCTACTTTTATAGGAAATTTTTCAAAAATTTCCTACTTTTATAGGAAATTTTTCAAAAATTTCCTACTTTTATAGGAAATTTTTCAAAAATTTCCTACTTTTATAGGAAATTTTTCAAAAATTTCCTACTTTTATAGGAAATTTTTCAAAAATTTCCTACTTTTATAGGAAATTTTTCAAAAATTTCCTATTTTTAGAGGAAATTTTTCAAAAATTTCCTATTTTTATAGGAAATTTTTCAAAAATTTCCTATTTTTATAGGAAATTTTTCAAAAATTTCCTATTTTTATAGGAAATTTTTCAAAATTTCCTATTTTTATAGGAAATTTTTCAAAAATTTCCTATTTTTATAGGAAATTTTTCAAAAATTTCCTATTTTTATAGGAAATTTTTCAAAAATTTCCTATTTTTATAGGAAATTTTTCAAAAATTTCCTATTTTTATAGGAAATTTTTCAAAAATTTCCAATTTTTATAGGAAACTTTTCAAAAATTTCCTATTTTTATAGGAAATTTTTCAAAAATTTCCTATTTTTATAGGAAATTTTTCAAAAATTTCCTATTTTTATAGGAAATTTTTCAAAAATTTCCTATTTTTATAGGAAATTTTTCAAAAATTTCCTATTTTTATAGGAAATTTTTCAAAAATTTCCTATTTTTATAGGAAATTTTTCAAAAATTTCCTATTTTTATAGGAAATTTTTCAAAAATTTCCTATTTTTATAGGAAATTTTTCAAAAATTTCCTATTTTTATAGGAAATTTTTCAAAAATTTCCTATTTTTATAGGAAATTTTTCAAAAATTTCCTATTTTTATAGGAAATTTTTCAAAAATTTCCTATTTTTATAGGAAATTTTTCAAAAATTTCCTATTTTTATAGGAAATTTTTCAAAAATTTCCTATTTTTATAGGAAATTTTTCAAAAATTTCCTATTTTTATAGGAAATTTTTCAAAAATTTCCTATTTTTATAGGAAATTTTTCAAAAATTTCCTATTTTTATAGGAAATTTTTCAAAAATTTCCTATTTTTATAGGAAATTTTTCAAAAATTTCCTATTTTTATAGGAAATTTTTCAAAAATTTCCTATTTTTATAGGAAATTTTTCAAAAATTTCCTATTTTTATAGGAAATTTTTCAAAAATTTCCTATTTTTATAGGAAATTTTTCAAAAATTTCCTATTTTTATAGGAAATTTTTCAAAAATTTCCTATTTTTATAGGAAATTTTTCAAAAATTTCCTATTTTTATAGGAAATTTTTCAAAAATTTCCTATTTTTATAGGAAATTTTTCAAAAATTTCCTATTTTTATAGGAAATTTTTCAAAAATTTCCTATTTTTATAGGAAATTTTTCAAAAATTTCCTATTTTTATAGGAAATTTTTCAAAAATTTCCTATTTTTATAGGAAATTTTTCAAAAATTTCCTATTTTTATAGGAAATTTTTCAAAAATTTCCTATTTTTATAGGAAATTTTTCAAAAATTTCCTATTTTTATAGGAAATTTTTCAAAAATTTCCTATTTTTATAGGAAATTTTTCAAAAATTTCCTATTTTTTATAGGAAATTTTTCAAAAATTTCCTATTTTTATAGGAAATTTTTCAAAAATTTCCTATTTTTATAGGAAATTTTTCAAAAATTTCCTATTTTTATAGGAAATTTTTCAAAAATTTCCTATTTTTATAGGAAATTTTTCAAAAATTTCCTATTTTTATAGGAAATTTTTCAAAAATTTCCTATTTTTATAGGAAATTTTTCAAAAATTTCCTATTTTTATAGGAAATTTTTCAAAAATTTCCTATTTTTATAGGAAATTTTTCAAAAATTTCCTATTTTTATAGGAAATTTTTCAAAAATTTCCTGTTTTTATAGGAAATTTTTCAAAAATTTCCTATTTTTATAGGAAATTTTTCAAAAATTTCCTATTTTTATAGGAAATTTTTCAAAAATTTCCTATTTTTATAGGAAATTTTTCAAAAATTTCCTATTTTTATAGGAAATTTTTCAAAAATTTCCTATTTTTATAGGAAATTTTTCAAAAATTTCCTATTTTTATAGGAAATTTTTCAAAAATTTTCTATTTTTATAGGAAATTTTTCAAAAATTTCCTATTTTTATAGGAAATGTTTCAAAAATTTCCTATTTTTATAGGAAATTCTTTCAAAAATTTTCTGTTTTTATAGGAAATTTTTCAAAAATTTCCTATTTTTATAGGAAATTTTTCAAAAATTTCCTATTTTTATAGGAAATTTTTCAAAAATTTCCTATTTTTATAGGAAATTTTTCAAAAATTTCCTATTTTTATAGGAAATTTTTCAAAAATTTCCTATTTTTATAGGAAATTTTTCAAAAATTTCCTATTTTTATAGGAAATTTTTCAAAAATTTCCTATTTTTATAGGAAATTTTTCAAAAATTTCCTATTTTTATAGGAAATTTTTCAAAAATTTCCTATTTTTATAGGAAATTTTTCAAAAATTTCCTATTTTTATAGGAAATTTTTCAAAAATTTCCTATTTTTATAGGAAATTTTTCAAAAATTTCCTATTTTTATAGGAAATTTTTCAAAAATTTCCTATTTTTATAGGAAATTTTTCAAAAATTTCCTATTTTTATAGGAAATTTTTCAAAAATTTCCTATTTTTATAGGAAATTTTTCAAAAATTTCCTATTTTTATAGGAAATTTTTCAAAAATTTCCTATTTTTATAGGAAATTTTTCAAAAATTTCCTATTTTTATAGGAAATTTTTCAAAAATTTCCTATTTTTATAGGAAATTTTTCAAAATTTCCTATTTTTATAGGAAATTTTTCAAAAATTTCCTATTTTTATAGGAAATTTTTCAAAAATTTCCTATTTTTATAGGAAATTTTTCAAAAATTTCCTATTTTTATAGGAAATTTTTCAAAAATTTCCTATTTTTATAGGAAATTTTTCAAAAATTTCCTATTTTTATAGGAAATTTTTCAAAAATTCCTATTTTTATAGGAAATTTTTCAAAAATTTCCTATTTTTATAGGAAATTTTCAAAAATTTCCTATTTTTATAGGAAATTTTTCAAAAATTTCCTATTTTTATAGGAAATTTTTCAAAAATTTCCTATTTTTATAGGAAATTTTTCAAAAATTTCCTATTTTTATAGGAAATTTTTCAAAAATTTCCTATTTTTATAGGAAATTTTCAAAAATTTCCTATTTTTATAGGAATTTTTCAAAAATTTCCTATTTTTATAGGAAATTTTTCAAAAATTTCCTTTTTTTATAGGAAATTTTTCAAAAATTTCCTATTTTTATAGGAAATTTTTCAAAAATTTCCTATTTTTATAGGAAATTTTTCAAAAATTTCCTATTTTTATAGGAAATTTTTCAAAAATTTCCTATTTTTATAGGAAATTTTTCAAAAATTTCCTATTTTTATAGGAAATTTTTCAAAAATTTCCTATTTTTATAGGAAATTTTTCAAAAATTTCCTATTTTTATAGGAAATTTTTCAAAAATTTCCTATTTTTATAGGAAATTTTTCAAAAATTTCCTATTTTTATAGGAAATTTTTCAAAAATTTCCTATTTTTATAGGAAATTTTTCAAAAATTTCCTATTTTTATAGGAAATTTTTCAAAAATTTCCTATTTTTATAGGAAATTTTTCAAAAATTTCCTATTTTTATAGGAAATTTTTCAAAAATTTCCTATTTTTATAGGAAATTTTTCAAAAATTTCCTATTTTTATAGGAAATTTTTCAAAAATTTCCTATTTTTATAGGAAATTTTTCAAAAATTTCCTATTTTTATAGGAAATTTTTCAAAAATTTCCTATTTTTATAGGAAATTTTTCAAAAATTTCCTATTTTTATAGGAAATTTTTCAAAAATTTCCTATTTTTATAGGAAATTTTTCAAAAATTTCCTATTTTTATAGGAAATTTTTCAAAAATTTCCTATTTTTATAGGAAATTTTTCAAAAATTTCCTATTTTTATAGGAAATTTTTCAAAAATTTCCTATTTTTATAGGAAATTTTTCAAAAATTTCCTATTTTTATAGGAAATTTTTCAAAAATTTCCTGTTTTTATAGGAAATTTTTCAAAAATTTCCTATTTTTATAGGAAATTTTTCAAAAATTTCCTATTTTTATAGGAAATTTTTCAAAAATTTCCTATTTTTATAGGAAATTTTTCAAAAATTTCCTATTTTTATAGGAAATTTTTCAAAAATTTCCTATTTTTATAGGAAATTTTTCAAAAATTTCCTATTTTTATAGGAAATTTTTCAAAAATTTCCTATTTTTATAGGAAATTTTTCAAAAATTTCCTATTTTTATAGGAAATTTTTCAAAAATTTTCTATTTTTATAGGAAATTTTTCAAAAGTTTCCTATTTTTATAGGAAATGTTTCAAAAATTTCCTATTTTTATAGGAAATTCTTTCAAAAATTTTCTGTTTTTATAGGAAATTTTTCAAAAATTTCCTATTTTTATAGGAAATTTTTCAAAAATTTCCTATTTTTATAGGAAATTTTTCAAAAATTTCCTATTTTTATAGGAAATTTTTCAAAAATTTCCTATTTTTATAGGAAATTTTTCAAAAATTTCCTATTTTTATAGGAAATTTTTCAAAAATTTCCTATTTTTATAGGAAATTTTTCAAAAATTTCCTATTTTTATAGGAAATTTTTCAAAAATTTCCTATTTTTATAGGAAATTTTTCAAAAATTTCCTATTTTTATAGGAAATTTTTCAAAAATTTCCTATTTTTATAGGAAATTTTTCAAAAATTTCCTATTTTTATAGGAAATTTTTCAAAAATTTCCTATTTTTATAGGAAATTTTTCAAAAATTTCCTATTTTTATAGGAAATTTTTCAAAAATTTCCTATTTTTATAGGAAATTTTTCAAAAATTTCCTGTTTTTATAGGAAATTTTTCAAAAATTTCCTATTTTTATAGGAAATTTTTCAAAAATTTCCTATTTTTATAGGAAATTTTTCAAAAATTTCCTATTTTTATAGGAAATTTTTCAAAAATTTCCTATTTTTATAGGAAATTTTTGAAAAATTTCCTATTTTTATAGGAAATTTTTCAAAAATTTCCTATTTTTATAGGAAATTTTTCAAAAATTTTCTATTTTTATAGGAAATTTTTCAAAAATTTCCTATTTTTATAGGAAATGTTTCAAAAATTTCCTATTTTTATAGGAAATTCTTTCAAAAATTTTCTGTTTTTATAGGAAATTTTTCAAAAATTTCCTAGTTTTATAGAAAATTTTTCAAAAATTTCCTGTATTTATAGAAAATTTTTCAATAATTTCCTATTTTTATAGGAAACTTTTCGAAAATTTCCTATTTTTATAGGATTTTTTTTAAAAATTTTCTATTTTTATAGGAAATTTTTAAAAATTTCCTACTTCCTACTATGAAACTACCCTCGCCTAATTTATGTGTTAATATTTGTAACTGTTGCTTTTTGAGTCACTAACGATAATTTGATTGTGGTATTTTGCAGTTTTGACTATTCTTTGGCGAACCACACTCAAACCCCGCACTCACCACAAACAAATCTATATTCGAAATTGCACAAATTAAACATTTACCGGATATTCTTTAGCAATACTCACTCGCTCACTCAATCGCTTATAGAATCTGTGGTAAGTAAGAGGAGGCAAAAAAACCGACCGACAATTTGCCCATTCAAAATCAAAACTTAATCATTGAACCATAAACTTGAAAATTTACAATTAATTTAATTTAAAATATTGGCTCATAATAAAATTATAACAACTAATAAAATTCAAAAATTTTGTTAATTAGGAAATTCTGTTTAATTTTATATTAGTTAATAACTTTTTAATTAATTTATTCTTAAGAATTTCAAAATCTTATAATTTTGGTAAATTATAGCCGTAAAAGTGCTCTCGAAACAGTTTTAATTGTTTAATTATTTCCTTATATCTTTTCCTTATTATTTTCTATTAATTTATATCACTTATCACTTGAATATTATCTTGATATTCTTCGTATCTTAATTATCATTCTTGTTAGTTTCTTTATAATAAATTAATTTTTTATTTTCTTTTATTCACATAAGATTTGAGTGTTGAGCTATGAATTTTAATAATTTATGCTCTAATTATTTTACCATCATTTATGATAAAAAAATATACTTCATAATGATAATAATAATAATATTACTTGTATTTATATTAATTCAAAATATCGCTTTTTGTTATTGAATTTTTTTTTCTGTTTTAATATTTAAGTATTTAACGTTTTTTTAATTTTTCTTCGCTAACCGTTTTTGTAAATCGTTCAAATGCAACTGACGACTGTTGACGCTGGTTGTTCGTTGAAAAATCGCACCTGAACATTTAACGGTATTTATTTATGTTGCTGTTAATTTCAGTTTTTGAGCTGCTGATTTTGTAATTATTAAAAACTCAAAAAAAAACTAAGATTTTGTTCAAACGTCTTGATTTAACTGCTAAACAGAAAATTTTTAAAAGCTTTCGTTTTCAACGACTGAGTAATTTTGTTGCATCATAAATATACACAAAAAACGCGTTAACTCTCTTTAGTTTTACTGGGAATTTTGCAAAGTATATTTGTATACAGTGGGCCTGCCAAAAATAAAATAACTTCAAATTATTTTCAACAAATATTCTTAATACTGTTAATGTTCCCGGCGTTGTACGGGTAGTTTTCCACAAATCTTCTTGCAACCTGACGTTTTGTCTAATTCGAATATTAGCCTGTTGCTTCATATCTTTAGTTCTCAAGGCATGATGTCATTGATTCTGACAAATGCGACATAAATTGTTTTCGTCCTCCATCTCTGCTGCTATTGAGCTGTTGTTCTTCTGATAGTCGCATATATATATATAACCTTTGGTCTAATGAACCCTTGAAGTAAGCTAACGTTCTTTTTGAGCTATGCGTCGTTCTCCCGATAGTCGAATATTTCTATGGTTTTTGTTGCAATGAGCCCTCAAAGCAATTCATCGTGAATTGGTTCAATCCTTCGTCTCTGCAGCTATTGAAGCTACCTGGCGTTGCTGTTCTCCCGATACTCTAATATTTCTATGATCTTCAGTTTCATGAGCCCTAAAAGAAGAGTGGCGTTCTCTTTGTACTGCTCTCAAGTTGACTTTGACGTGTGCGCAGGACTGCCAGAAATTTTTCGTAAAAATTTGCATGTTTCCAAAAAAAAAAATCGGAATTATCAGAAATATATCACAAATATAGCCAAATATTAAAAAATGTTCATTGAAAATTTTTCTATAGCACAAGCTTTTTTTTTGGAAATTTTTCTATAGAACAAATTTTATATTGAAAATTTTTTTAAAACAAAAAAATCATATTGACAACTTCTCTATACAAAAAAATTTATATTAAAAATTCTTTTATACAAAAACCTTATATTGAAAATTTTTCTATAAAAAAATGTATATCTAATATTTATCGATTTTTGGTTTTATCAAAAAACTATTTATTACAATAATAAATAATTGTAATAAATTGGGATCTTAGTGCAATACACTACAGTAAAAATATTTAATTAAATGTTTGACGTTCCAAAATTTTTGAAAAACCCTTTTTAATAAATATACGGCTTCACCTGTGCCAAAATAAACTTTTGTTTATTTAAATCTTTTTTTTTAACCCCCTTTGTAGCGTTTTTATCTTAGTCGCCAACAAAGTGTGGGAAATAAAGAAAAGATAAAAATGAAAAATTTTTGTGTGTTTCTGTTCAGATGATAATCTTCGCTTTATGTTGATATTTGTTGGACAGAATAATAATTCGTATTTATTCTGTCCCTCAAATAAGATATAATGTGTGGTTTTCGCTCTGTCAGCTTTTGGTTCTATCAAAAAACTATTTATTACAATAATAAATAATTGTAATTAATTGGAATTTTAGTGCAATACACTTTTTTAACAAATTTAGGTTGAAAAATTTTCTATACAAAATATATGTAATACATAAAAAAGTTTTTTTATGCAAACAATTTTATATGAAAAAGTTTTCTATTTAAAAAATTATTTATGAAAAATTATTCTTTATAAAAAAAATAATGTAGGAAAATATTCTATAGAAGAAAATTTAAATGGAAAATTTCACAACAGGAAAAAATTAAAATTTTTCTGTAGAAATTTTTCGGTGGAAACAATTTGAAATGGAAAATTTTTCCGTAATTCCAACTGCCAATGCATGATTTTTTGTTCACGTAAATTGGGTTTTCTTCTTTTTCGCTTTTAATTTCCATAACTTAATTTTTCATAAAAAATGAACTAATAATGTCTTTCCTTAATATTAGTTTTCTTAAAATCAGTGGTTCTACTTCTAATAAAATTTTCTATTTGATTTAAACTTACTCTGCTCCTAACCTGCTAACATTTGGCCACCTTTTTATGTATAAAGCTTGAAGAGTTTGCCTTTAGAAGTTCTAAAAGTACGGCCAAAAGTATTTCATTTGCATGGTTTACAAAGTTCCCCTGTGCCGATCTTACCACATTTGGTACAAACTTCAACCAATAGGAAAATTTTCGGTTTCAGAAAGTTTAAAAACTATACAATCATATAAAGATACTCGAAAATAAGTACATATCATGGTAATATGGGGCAAAAACTTTCCCTGCTCCGATCCTTTGTCAAAAGTGCTTCCATTGGAAAAAAAAATACTTGTATTAGGTTGAAAGCTTTTATCCGCTTTAGTTTATTTTATATTATATTATAAATATTATTCGACCCTCTATTTACCCCCTTTCCAGGGCGAAGTTTTAAAATGGGACAACTGGGCTTTTGGTCCTCGCACATGCCCTTCTCCAAAAAATACCAATTTGGAAAAAATAATATTTAGTTTAAATAAAAATTTCTCTAAAGGCAAAGCATCAATTTTAAAAAAATATAATATTTATATTTCCTGATATATCTGTTAATGATTAGAAAAGTTATTTCTGAAACGTGTTGCAAATGGTGTTAGTGTTGCCATTTTTGTGAAAAAAAAACTTATTTTTTGAATCACGTTTTTCCCAGGTTGGGAATTGAGGAATTTTAGTGTACAGTGGCATTTACTCTGCAATTTCTAAACTACTGGACGTATTTTGACGAAATTTGGAACGTCACTAGAACAGGTGTTATTCTTTTAGAGCAATGTTTAAGAATGTATGTGTCGGTAGCACAGTAGGCTCCACAGTGGGCCAAAGTTGCCCACCTCGGCTATGTATAAACTTTGGGTCCGTATAACTTTCGGCAATTTGGTCCGATCCGAAAAATTTTTACTTTTTCGAGAACTTCTTAAAAAATTTGCATTAAGTTTTGGGCTTTTGTATATTCTGCTATATATAGTAAAATCTTATGGCCAACATTTTTCTAGAACATTTCATTCCTGCTCCTTCCCTTTTTCGTGCTTTCTACTATTTGTAAAAACAAAGCCGAAAAAAGCAGTTTTGCGGGGGAGTTAGAGGGTTAATCTTCTTCTTCTGTTATCTTTGACTCCCAGTGGAGCATAGGGCCTCAATAGGGTTAATATGTTCTTTGGAAATATTTTTCGTGATATTTTCTACAAAGTTACATACCATATACCTCAGATGTAAGGAAAACCTTTACCGATATAGATCGATATGCTGCAAGAATTCACCAGAGTCGGAAAATTTTAACCGCCTATAAAATAAAATTCCGATGTGATCTTTCAAAACCGTGATACACATATTTTTTTTTGTCTGCTCTGATAGAATCAATGCTTTGAATCCTGGGTTTTTGTTTTATTTTGAACAGTGTTATTGATTGACCAAACTAAAATTCATTCATAATTTTTGAACAAATTTCAAAATTTCCAGCAAATCGGTCCGCATTAGACCCTAGCTTCCAAATAAAAGCCAATGACGGAAATTACTTAAATATATAAGTCTAGAGAAAAATTTGATACAAAATATAACAAAAATGTATGTATTTTTCATTATGCATGAAAAAGAAACGGAATTTGACCCAAGTGGTGAAGGGTATCATATCGAGCCCTTATGCATTAAACACATAGACAACAGCAGGCTACACGAACACCGACTACAAAAGTCGGCAGCTACATTTCGAAACACCTGTTTATGAGTGGTGCCAATATCGCGTTTATAAGATGGGCAAAATAACAATTTAAATATTGATAAAAACGACATAAATTCATTTTATTAATTAACCTCCGAAATCAACGGTTTTCCTGTACCTGATGGTATGTCTATATCAAAAAAAAAAATTATAGAAAGATTTTGGTGTGATCTATAATAGTTTAAGAGTTATGGGCTTTTTAAATTTCAAGAATAATACGGTATAACTTTAGAAGTTTATATCCGATATTAACTTCTTTGGTATCAAAAAATATCTTTTATATTCTTATATATTCTATATAATATTCTTTATAATGGATTAAGAGCTAATAAAAAAAAACTTATTTCTGCAACCGACTTTTTTTATAAAAATTCGTATATCTTAAAACAATATAGATGTAAGTATGCTCTTTTATATAATGAATTTTATAAAGGACATACTGGGCTTTTATATAACATGAACTACGTAGCTCTAGCACACGTAGCGTGTGAGTTAGACAGTTTAAAAAATAACTTTTTAAAATTTTACTTCTATTGAGTTAGAGTTATATAAATATAAATTTTTACATAATATTTTATTAGATATTATTATATACATTAAATATATAAATATTTTATAAGTATGTAAATTGTTTACATAAATTCTCCCCATTGTATTTGTGGTAAATAAATTCAAGTGGTTTAAATCGCTCATTTATTTCAATATTATATAGTTTTGACAGCACTAAATCTTTTATTGTCGCCAACAAAAATAGAAAATAGTTTAATTTTGGCTACAGCTACAACGGTGGTCGGTAGTCGTGTAACAGTGTCGACTCTAAAAAATTTATTTCTATTTGAATGCATGTATTCTAATTTTTACAGGTTGTAGCCCGTAGCCTGCTGTTGTCTATGTGTTTAATGCATTAGACTAAAAATATCGTAAGCGACAGGAAAAATATTGATCGTAAGCAACAAAAAATCTTAATTAAACAAAAACGGGGAATGTTTTAGTGCTTAACATTTCTATTCTTTGTTAGTTTGCTACTATCGAGAAACTAATTAAATTTTTTCCAAATGGTTTAGAAATTATGGTGCAAAGTAATGTATGTGAAGTTTTTTAGTTTTACTTCAATAACTTTTAAGCGCAATATGCAGAAATCGGCCAATGGGTAGTTGGAGTTTTAGATTTTTTAAAATATATCCATTTTTAGCACAGTGGCCTTTACACTGAACCAAAGCAGAGCACCATTGTATGAAAAACCTATTGGTCCGTATAACTTTCGTAAATATAAACCTATCGAAAACTACTTAAGAAAGCAATAAAAATAGGCTTACTATACTACGCTATCTCTAATAGTTTAAGAGATATTTAATGGAATGTCGCTTACGGTTATTTAAATCTACAGGCTCGATAAGGTCAGGCTTGACCGCACTTTCTTCCTTGTAAATTTATTATTCTTTACCATTTCACTACCCACTGTCTCGCGTGTGAGCACAAAACTAAAGACCAGTTAATGTTTACAAACAAACCAGGTTATAACGCGATATTAAGCGTAAAGCCAAACTTACATTCAAAGAGAGTTTCAACATTTTATTTGTTTGTTTATTTATACAAACAAATTTCATTACATAGTTGATCTTTTTCGCAGAGGAGAGTTAGACTTAGTAACACCAGGTCACAGTGTTTGAGAGAAGTAGTAATTCGATCAGCTGTAACCCATTTTTGATCACTGTAACCTGGTTATGTAGTATGAGATTTTTTCTGAAATTTTTAAATCTTACAATAGGGTGCAGTAGTTGTTTCGCCTTTAACAAATTGTTGCTATTTTTGTTTTTGCCTTTTGCATAGTAGATTTTTTCCGATAACAGTTTTTGTTTAAAAAGTTTAAATCAATGTCCGCATTCATTATGTAGAAAATAAAGTTTTTGTTTTTTTTTAAGTTTTTTTTTAGTTTTTTGTTAATTTTTTTGTTTGTTATAATTGTTTTAAGTCATTTGATTAATGATTTAGGTGAGTTGTCTGTTAAACACCTCTTGATGGATATTTTAAATGGTTATTATCTTAAAAATTTCTTTGTTTTCAATTTTAAATTAAGTGGAAGAACAGGAAATTTTTAATTTGTTTAAAGATGTTTTAGAACATTTTTAAAACTTTTTTTAAGGTAATTATAAATTTAAGAACAGATGTTATACATGGTTTAAGAATGGGTAAGATAAAGTCAAAACAAACAAACTACAATTGATTTCTTTGCATTAGAGTGTCTCATCATGCAAGTTATTTTTTTTAACGGATACCCCCTTATTTTATTTGTGTGACGCACAGTGGCTTTCGGGCGCTTTTTTTGGAAATAATTCTATAACTTTTGAACGACTGTGCACTATTAACTTTATTTGCATACATTTCTTTCCAATAAAAAAAATGTTACGGGAGGCAAAGTTTTCAGAGCCTTTTAAGACTATGTATTAAAGCTTAATATACGAGTTTGGTATCATTAGATCGGGAAAGACCAGGAGATCAATGGTCAACCAGATTAAAAAAAGCTTAAAAAATGGATAAAAACTAACCAAAAATTCCTTTTTATGGGAAGAGTTTTCTATAGAAAAATTGTCGATGGGAAGAGTTTTCTATAAAAAAAATGGTCGATGGGAAGAGTTTTTATAGAAAGATTGTCGATGGGAAGAGTTGCCTATGGAAAAATTGTCGATGGAAAGAGTTACCTATAGAAAAATTGTCTATGTTAAGAGTTTTCTAAAGAAAAATTGTCGATGGGAAGAGTTTTCTTTAGAAAAATTGTCGATGGAAGAGTTTTCTATAGAAAGATTGTCGATGGGAAGAGTTGCATATGGAAAAATTGTCGATGGGAAGAGTTTTCTATCAAAAAATTGTCGATGGGAAGAGTTTTATATAGAAAGATTGTCGATGGGAAGAGTTTTCAATAGAAAATTTTTCGATGGGAAGAGTTGCCTATAGAAAAATTGTCGATGTTAAGAGTTTTCTTTAGAAAAATTGCCGATGGGAAGGAAGAATTTCTATAGAAAAATTGTCTATGGAAAGAGTTTTCTATAGAAAAATTGTCGATGGGAAGAGTTTTCTATAGAAAAATAGCCGATGGGAAGAGTTTTCTATAAGAAGATTGTCGATGGTAAGAGTTTTGTATAGAAAAATTTTCGATAGGAAGAGTTTTCTATAGAAAATTGTCGATGGGAAGAGTTTTCTATAGAAAAATTGTCGATGGGAAGAGTTTTCTATAGAAAAATTGTCGATGGGAAGAGGTTTCTATAGGAAAATTGTCGATATGAAGAGTTTTCTATAGAAAAATTGTCGATGGGAAGAGTTTTCAATAGAAAAATTGTCTACGGGAAGAGCTTTTTATAGAAAAATTGTCTATGGGAAGAGTTTTCTATAGAAAAATTGTCGATAGGAAGAGTTTTCTATAGAACAATTGTCGATAGGAAGAGTTTTCTATAGAAAGGTTGTCGATAGGAAGAGATTTCTATAGAAAAATTGTCAATAGAAAGAGTTTTCTATATAAAAATTGTCGACAGAAAGAGTCTTCTATAGAAAAATTGTCGATGGGAATAGTTTTCTATAGAAAAATTGGCGATAGGAAGTGTTTTCTATAGAAAAATTGACGATGAAAAGAGTTTTCTATAAAAAAATTGTCGATGGAAAGACTTTTCTGTAGAAAAATTGTCGATGGGAAGAGTTTTCTATAGAAAAATCGTCGATGGGAAGAGTTTTCTTTTGAAAAATTCTCGATGGGAAGAGTTTTCTATAGAAAAATTGTTGATGGGAAGAGTTTTCTATACAAAAATTGTCGATGGGAAGATTTTCTATAGAAAAATTATCGATGGGAAGAGTTTTCTATAGAAAGTTGTCGATGGGAAGAGTTTTCTATAGAAAAATTGTCGATGGGAAGAGTTTTCTTTTGAAAAATTCTCGATGGGAAGAGTTTTCTATACAAAAATTGTCGACGGGAAGAGTTTTCTATAGAAAAATTGTCGACGGGAAGAGTTTTCTATAGAAAAATTATCGATGGGAAGAGTTTTCTATAGAAAGTTGTCGATGGGAAGAGTTTTCTATAGAAAAATTGCCGATGGGAAGAGTTTTCTATAGAAAAATTTTTGATGGGAAGAGTTTTCTATACAAAAATTGTCGATGGGAAGAGTTTTCTATGGAAAAATTGCCGATAGAAATAGTTTTCTATAGAGAAGTTATCGATATGAAGAGTTTTCTATAGAAAAGTTGTCGATATGAAGAGTTTTCTATAGAAAAGTTGTCGATATGAAGAGTTTTCTATAGAAAAGTTGTCGATATGAAGAGTTTTCTATAGAAAAGTTGTCGATATAAAGAGTTTTCTATAGAAAAATTGTCGATAGAAAGAGTTTTCAGTAGAAAAGTAGTCGATAAGAAGAGTAATATCTAGAAAGCCAAAGGATATAACCTAGACATGTAAGAGTATTTTTTCAAGGTCAACTTAAGTTTAGTTTGTTTCAATCCATCTATAAATAGATTTTTTGCGAATTTTTTAAAAAAGACGAACACCCGAGATGACCAACTTTGAAGGTTCATCAATCACTCTCCCGAGTGATTGATTGATTTATTTCCAAAAAAAGCGTCAGTAAACCACTGCGTGACGTTTTTACAGCAAAGAGTCATGGACCCAGTTGTACGGGGGAAAATAGGAGTATTTTCGGTTTTAGAGAAATTTCAGGTAATGAATGATTTATTTTAACCAAAAAATTATAAAATATAAAACAGGCGTAGTTAAGGTGTAGCTTTAGAGATTTAAAATCTTTAGATCTTATGTAAAAAGATCCTTAAATGATTCTTCTATATTCTAATAAACGACGCACAGTGGTTCAGAATCGTTTTTCGTTGACTAAAACTCTGTTCCTTTTTACTAATAAAGATTTTGTAGTAGTTATTTTTTTAGTCAACATCTTAAGCTTTTATCGGATTTAGGCTGTGAACTTTAAGTTCAATTTTCGATCCTTTGTTCATAATTTTTGTTTGTAATTCCGTTTCAAATGAGCTAGCTCATTTCTGACCCACATTCTTTAACCAATTTGGCCACAAGTCAATCTTGGATGATATTTTGTTATCTTTTATTGAGATATTTTCCGTATTTTTATTAGGATTTCTCCAATTTTAACTTTATGCTTAACAATACTTACAGTGCCTAGTTGACCGAGCCTTGCTCTAAGCTTGATGATAAGCATTTCGAGGCAAAAATAAAGAAAAGACATAACACAAATATCCAATTAATTTTGAATCATTTTATTCAAATGCATAGTTTACAATTCAATTTATTTTGAATAATTTTGGAAATTGGTCATACCAACTAAGAAACCTCGTTTGACTTATTTTGAATAATTTTGGAAATTGGTCATACCAACTAAGAAACCTCGTTTGACTTATGCGCAAATACTTTGCTAAAGATCATAGCCTGATCAAATGCACAAATTGCGATTAATAGCGTCGCGACGCTATTAAATTTTATTAAATTCTCTAACTCTAAACTATAACTTTTTTCTTTGTTTTCATTTGGTTTCACCCACCTACAAGTTTTCTATTTAAATCTTAATCACATTAAGATCAAAATTCAAAAGAAAAGGTTGACAACCTCAAAATAACATTAAAATGTTAAAAATTTGTTTATTTTGATAGTGAATTTTATTTTTTAACTCTTTTATAACAAAATTTGTTAAAGTGCAAATTGTTCTTTTTTATTCTAAATGCGGTTTTTATTTATATACTTTTTTTCATTTTATCCGGTTTCTTATGAAAATAGATTAAACTTTAGTATCTACAAATGCCAAGACTAAAATTCATACGTCATCCCAAATATTGTGTTAGTAATTATTGTTGTAGATTTTTTATTACTTTGGAAATATTTTTAATTTTTATTGTTTTCATATTTCTTAAAAACCAATCTTATAGCTTTTTGTCTTTATTTATTTTCTTCTATTAACTTGTTTGAAAAAGAAAAGAACATGCCATTTTTTTAAACTAGTTTTAAATATTGCAGCATCATTTATAACTTAAAGTTTGCAAATTAATCGAATAAAGAAGTTGAAACATTAGGGTTTTCCTTTGACACTTCTAAATTTTATATATGCCTTTTGTCTTTTTCTGTATGCGTTTTTTAAGAAATGAAATACAAGAGTTGTACTACATTTAAGCTCGGGTATGGGAGTGGTGTAAATAAAAACTAGTAAAAGTGTTATATTCGGCTGTGCCGAATCTTATATACTCACTATCAAGATGTGTTAAATTTAGAAACATATCACACATATCTACGAGGGTGCAGCAAATTCAAAACGTGGACCAAATTGGAAAAAAATTGTTACGCTAGTTGGTATTGTTGGTAAAATATTTGGAATAACTTCGGTTCCAGTAGCTTTATAGTTCAACATTCAAAAGTGGTTTCCTTAGTATTTATTTACTTTGAAAAAAAATAGTTATCGTAACCGGGTATAGTTTTACATTAATAAGTTGTTAAATAGTTGATAGTAATACGGCAGGTCCATATATTTTGTTAGGTGTTCCTAATGCATCTACCTTATACAAACTCTTAATATGCTACTTGTACCTCTGAATCTTTTTGATTGTAGATATAAAAAGGCGGATGCTGACCGATTGTAACGAAATTCCAAACACTGGCTGGTATTCATATAAAGCTTATATTTGCAAAATTTAGTGGCAATAGCTGTCACAGTTTCTTATTTAATAGCTTTTAACTGGTCCTTGCTAAATATTTTTTGGTTTCCGGGAGTGTTTTTTATATGAAAATTATAGCCAAATATGGACCGATTCCTATAAAATTTGATATACTGACCAATAGTGGCATAAACCTTCTCTATTCTAAATTTAGTCGTCATAGCTATTACAATTGTACTCAATTTATCAGCATTCATGTGTTTCCCGGGAAGGGGTTATATAGAAGCTCTAACTAAATGTGAACCGATTTTGCCCAGTATACAACTTTTGTTACATATCAAAAATATTTTAGTAAAATTTTGTCTCTCTAGCTTTTGTAGTTAAGGAGCTATCGCTGACGGGACAGACGTACATAAATCTTCTTTTCTTTTTGTGTTTCTGTAAGTCTTTTATATGGGAACTATGGTCAAATGGTGACCGATTGTGACAAAATTTTGCACACTGGGTGGCATTCACATAAGACTTCCTTGTTGTAAATTTAGTGGCCAAATCTATTACAGTTAATCATTTATTGGCATTTAAGTGAATTTCAGGTGGAATTTAGGCTGTTTTTGTAAGTTTTTTATATGGGAGCTATAGTTAAATGTGAACCGATTTCGATGAAATTGTATATGCTGCCTAATGCTTATGTAAAACTTCTAGATACCAAATGTCATCATAGCGATTATAATTTGTCAGTTATTAGCGATTAGTCTAGACGAGGTTATACGGGAGCTATGGTCAAATGTTAACCTATTTTGCCCAATTTCAATACCTAAATTTTCTCATAGATGACGAATGTTTCTACTAAGTTTCCGTGAGCTAGCTTCTTTCGTTTAGGCGTTATCGTGATATCAATAGAGAGACAGACGGACATAAATCGTCTTAGAATTTCATAAGGATTCAAAATATATATCGTTTTTGATTTTTGAGCCAATATTAAGGAAATTACAAACGGAATGACATTCTCAATATACCCCCATTCTTTTTGATTGTGGGTATAAAAAAAATCAGATAGACCATGTTTTAATTGACGCGAGACACGCATCAAGTGTAATGGAGGGACGTTCTATACGTGAAGCTAATATGGACGATTATTACCTATTTGAAGCCAAGGTCAGAACACGCTTGAGTGTGTCTCGAAACATACAGACTCAAGCGTGTCGCAAAGCTAAAATCGGCACTAGGGTTTCCGAAGAAAAGGAAAGAAGTGGAGAATCGTGTTTTTGATGAAATTTTGATGTACATACAAGAGCCGAAATTGGGTGCGAAAATTCTACGAAAAAGTCAAACACAGAACTGAAGGGTCTTAGCAATTGTGCTTTCTCCTATAATATATATTAAATTTTAAATTAATATAGGTTTAAATTGATAATAATTCTTATAAAAATGTTACAAAAATTCCGGACAAAATTCCCGCTATTTTTCCGTAAAAACCTCCGGGATAATGTTCTCACGGATTTAATATAATAATAATAATAATAATAATAATAATAATAATTTCCACGACAACATTCCAATTGGAACAAGTGGGACTTCTCTCAGACAATGAGCTGCATCCGATTCTATTTTTTTTAGACTCATTGAAAGGGACCTACGGTTTAACTCCGGCTCCGAACGGCAAATGCATTAGTTTGAGAAGTTTTACATAGCCTAATACTCAATAACCATTGGCTAGCTGAGTTATAAGGTAAACCGCCGGTATTTTTGAAAAATTTATTTTTTTCAAGTGGGTCTGCCCAGGGATCGAACTTGGGACCTCTGTATGCTAGGCGGATGACTAACCTGCTATACCACGGCGGTTCACACGGATTTACCCAAATAAATTTCATAGGAATGTTTTTTATTTATTATTTAACATTAATATTTATTGAACTTATTGCAAAATTATAGTTGGCGTAATAGAATTGACATTAAAGCCAGAAACTTGTTTGCGGTTTGTTTAGGTTACTTTTTATACCCTTCACCACCATAGATGGAAATGGTATTATTAGTTTGTGCTAATGTATGTAACGCATAAATATATTTATCTACTAAACCCACCTTTTAGTATACCAATAGACTTAGAATCAGTTTCTGAGTCGATTTAGCGATGTCAGTCCGTCCGTCTGTATGTAAACAATGTTATCAAAGTACAGGTCTAAAGCTAATTTGATGAAATTTGGCACAGATAATTTTTTTGACCATGTCTATTAAAATTCGTTAAAAATCGGTCCATTATTTATGGTACCTTCCATAGGTCCCACTTCCCGGAATTGATATTTTGGCCACAAATATCAATATTTTTCATGAAATCTAAAACAAATACTGCTTATGCAAACCAAAATCACTGTAGCAAACTTCGTTGAAATCGGTCCATATTTGACCATAGCTCCCATACAAACTCTCCCAGCAAAACTTTGGTAATAGCAAGTACTCTGATAACTGGTTACCTTGTAACGACTACAACATACCATCCGAATAAATAATAAGTTATTACAGAAGTACTTATTTGTAATTAAGATGGTAATTTAAACTGAATGGCCCCGGTTCAAATCCCACCAAGGGCAACAATTTTTTTTAGTTTTTTTTTTATTAAAAGAGTCTTTTTAAATGATTTTTGAATTTTAAGAACTTAAATATTAGCTGTGTTCCAGAACTACCAATACTGTACAATATTGTACAATTTTTAACCAGAAATTACAATTAAGTCATTTTTTTTCAGTACAGGAACACTCTCCTGTAGTTTCTGATTAAAACTTGTACAATATTGTACAGTATTGGTAGTTCTGGAACACAGCTATTATCTTCTGTAAAAAAAATTGTAAAACTAACTCACGTTAATGAAAAAATACCATCATGAGTCAATTTTGATTATGTAGGGGATGTTGAATACCAAACACGATTCCAATTGGTCTTAACTTGGTAATCCCATCTTATCTGGGTCATCCTTCATCTCAACTGTGGACACACACCTCCTCATGGTATCACCCAGGGAGCTAGTTTAACACCCATTAATATTGTGAGTTAACATGTTCCCAGAGTTGTCCCATAAGATTGATAAAAATGGGTTAGGATTACGGGCTAGTAACCCTCTCTTGAAAAAAAAATACAATGAAGAGGATAAAATTGGAATTGAAATGTCCCACTACCTAATGTTAGAGAAGGATGTCCGAAACTTCGATAGAAAGACCAAATAGAGGAACATTTTTCAAAGCTTGGCCTATAAAATTGGAAAATAAAATATGCTCGTACTTTAACCTTAACAGGTTGTAACATTTAAGTAAGTAAGAGTCAATCTTATGTAAAAACTTATACAAAAATGAAGATTTCAATTGTTTAAGTTTTAAAATAATTACAAAAAATCGTATAAAAATATTTTTCCAAAAATTACAACAAAGCAAAAAAAAGCAGGGAAAAACAAAGTTATTTTCACATGATTTTGAATCTAAAAATAAAAATTGTTTATATTAATTATAAGCTGCTAAGTTTTCAACATATGAAGTAGCTCAGTGGAAGAGTCTCTGCCTAGCAGTCGGAGGGTCTGGGTTCGAGCCCCCATGGGATCATAAAAAAAATTTGTATTTCGTTTAAAAATATATGTTTTTAATAAAACAACAACAAAAAAGTTGTCGCTGTTGTTGTTGTTGCTTTCAAATTGCTTACCCAAGTCATTACTTTCCTGCAATTGGTAAGTACTTGCCTCCAATGACATCCCCATGTTAATGTAATGACTTAAACAGCGAATGAGTAAGTAGTTCGTGTTCAATAGTTTAACTGTTTAACTCATTATTTGGTAATGAAAAGTTTTACTGGGCTTCTATCAAAACGCACTAAATAAGGCAAATATCACTAAAACGCTCGTAAATCTGAAGATAATGACAATTTAAAGTTCATTTTTTGCACACATAATTCTTGTAAAAACTGTTGTCAATTTGCTAAGTTCTGAGTTAAACGGTCCACATTTGACTCTAGTCCTCATATAAGTCGAAATGACGGAAACAACTTAAATAAATAATTCTTGAGCAAATGTTTGTATTATGATTAAATTTAGAAAATAAATGTCTTTATACACGAAAATAACCATCTTTGAGCTTAGTGGTGAAGGGCATCGTATGGTCGGGCTTGACCGACAGCAATACTTTCGTACTTGTTTTCTATAAATTTATGCAAACAACTTTTCTGGCTTAAAGGTTTTCTTTTCCGCAAAAAGACAAGATTTAAACACAAAAAAAAAAACTAAAAATAAACAAATTGAAAGAAACTCAAACACTCCTTTTGATTATGATAAAAAGCTGCTGCAAAAAGTGGCAAATAAAAAAATATAAAAAGAAATATTGACTCACTTTTTCTTCACTTAAAAACGTTAAAACTTTTTTCAAAATTATTGCAAAATTAACACTTTATCTACAGACAAATTTTGTAATACTTATGATTTTTAGATATTAAACAATATTTTTGAAATAATTTTTTTTTTATTTTTTTAATAACTCAATTATCAACAAAGCCAATTCACCGTATGAGATTTTTTCAAAATATTTTTTATGAACAATTTTTATTCACACAAAATTTCAATTTTTTATAACTTAATTTTCGCAATATTTTTTGTGGTTATTTTTTCACAACATTTATTTTGATTGTTTTTTTCTGTTTTTGAATTTCGTTTCGGTTTCAGTTTCCGTTTGAAAACGCTTACAGAGCGCGTGCGCTTGCCTTTTGCGATGCGCACCTCGCAAAGAGCTAAACAAATCTAATGTTTTCAAAATTTTTGTATAAAGACAATGGATTTTCTGTTTTAATCTTAGCTCTAGCCAAAAGCTTCTATTATGTCTTTAACCATAACCATCAAAGCTTTTTTATTTTAACAAAATAAAGCTTTTTTCTTACTGTTAACTAGAGAGTTGGCGGTTAATTGAGGAACTCAAAAAACGTTTAATTCTATTTGAAATCTTTGTGATGGAATAAAAAAAAATAACAGATCGAATTTGTTGATACTTGAACTGGTCATTAAACTATGGCGCTCTTATTAATTTAAAAATTAATCAATAAAAAAAAAACATAATTAAATAATTTGATTGTGGTAAACTGTAGCGAATTTATTTGATGTGGGTACAAGAAAACATTTTGAAAAATATGATTTATTAGGTATTTAGTAAACGAATGGTATAATTTTGCTTAAGAAAACATAATCTTTTTAATGTCCATTTTTACTTCCGTTTTTAACTTTTATGAAGTTCTAACTCTTTTAGTTAGCCATAGCTTATGGGAAGTTTAGTCTAGAAACCGTGTCCCACTTGGCACAATTAATTTCAGATTGACGAGCGTTTTTATGATTTTCGTTGTACTTAGTGGCTTTTGAGAGAAGAGTTTGTATGTGAGCTATGGTCAAATATGGACCGATCTCAACAAAATTTTTGTATATACATATAAGCAGTTTTTTTATATTTCAAAAAATAAACTAAAATTTGTGTCCAAAAACTCAACTCCGATAAGTTAGACCTATGGGAGGTACCAGAAATAATGGACCGATTTTGACCAATTACAATGATCCTACTGCCAAAAACTGCTTGCAACAAATTTCATCTAATTATCTTTAGAAATGCGACAAGCACTTTCAGTAGCACATCTAAAAATTTAATATACACCTGTGACTCGGTTTACGCGAATTTGAATTTACGCGGTTTTGAAAATAAATAAAAATATTGATATTTGAGTCAAATCAAAAATTTTCACGTACTAAACCACACCATCTGTAATTTCGATGAAATTATCTGCATAAAAATTTTTGGTATACAAATTTTCTGTATAAAAATTTTTATAGAAAATTTTTGGTATCAAAATTTTCTGTATAAAAATTTTTTTAGAAAATTTTTGGTATAAAAATTTTTATAGAAAATTTTCGGTATAAAAATTTTATAGAAAATTTTTGGTAAAAAAATTTTTATAGAAAATTTTTAGTATAAAAATTTTTATAGAAAATTTTTAGTATAAAAATTTTTATAGAAAATTTTTAGTATAAAAATTTTTATAGAAAACTTTTAGTATAAAAATTTTTAGAGAAAATTTTAAGTATAAAAATTTTTATAGAAAATTTTTAGTATAAAAAATTTTATTTTTTTAATCAAAATTTTAAATAAAAACATTTTTTATAGAAAGTTTTTGGTATAAAACTTTTTATATAAAACTTCTTGTATTCATTTTTATAAAATTTTTCTATAGAAAATTTTGAGTATAAAATTTTTCTACAGAAAATTTTCAGTATAAAAATTTTTTATACAAAATTTTCCTTATAAACATTTTATATAGAAAATTTTTCTTGTAAAAATTTTTTATAAAAAATTTTCTGTATAAAAATTGTTTATAGAAAATTTTTGGTATAAACATTTTTATAGAAGATTTTCGGTATAAAAGTTTTTATAGAAAATTTTTGGAATAAAAATTTTTATCGAAAATTTTTGGTTTAAAAATTTTTATATAAAATTTTTGATATGAAAATTTTTTAAACAAAATTTTCGATAAAAGCATTTTTTATAGAAAGTTTTCGCTATAAAATGTGTTTTAGAAAATTTTCAGTATAAAATTTTAAGTATAAAAAATTTTTATAGAAAATTTTCCTTATAAACATTTTTTATGGAATTTTTCTTATAAAAATTAAAAAAAAAAATCTGTTTATAGAAAATTTTTGGTATAAAAATTTTTATAGAAAATTTGTTGTATAAAAATTTTTATCGAAAATTTTCGGCTTAAACATATTTTGTATAAAATTTTTGGTATAAACATTTTTTTAAACAAAATTTTTGACAGAAACATTTTTTATAGAAAGTTTTCGGTATAAAATGTTTTATAGAACATTTTTTTAGAAAATTTTCCGTATGAAAAATTTCGGTATAAAATTTTGTATAGAAAATTCTGGGTATAAAATGTTTCTATAGAAAATTTTCCTCAAAAACATTTTTATAGAAAATTTTCGGTATACAAATTTTTATAGAAAACTTTTTGTATAAAAATTTTTATCGAAAATTTTAAGTTTAATCATATTTTATATAAAATTTTTGGTATGAACATTTTTTTAACAAAATTTTCGACAAAAACATTTTTTATAGAAAGTTTTCGGTAGAAAATGTTTTATAGAACAATTTTGTTAGAAAATTTTTCGTATGAAAAATTTCGGTATAAAATTTTTCTATAGAATATTTTGGGTATAAAATCTGTAATTTCGATGAAATTATCTATATAAAAATTTTTGGTATACAAATTTTCTGTATAAAAATTTTTATAGAAAATTTTTGGTATAAAAATTTTCTGTATAAAAATTTTTATAGAAAATTTTTGCTATAAAAATTTTTATAGAAAATGTTCGGTATAAAAATTTTTATAGAAAATTTTTGGTATAAAAATTTTTATAGAAAATTTTTAGTATAAAAATGTTTACAGAAAATTTTTAGTTTAAACATTTTTATAGAAAATTTTTAGTATAAAAAATTTTATTTGTTTTTGGTATAAAACTTTTTATATAAAACTTCTTGTATTAATTTTTATAAAATTTTTCTATAGAAAATTTTGAGTATAAAATTTTTCTACAGAAAATTTTCAGTATAAAAATTTTTTATAAAAAATTTTCCTTATAAACATTTTATATAGAAAATTTTCTTATAAACATTTTTTTATAAAAAATTTTCTGTATAAAAATTGTTTATAGAAAATTTTTGGTTAAACATTTTTGTAGAAAATTTTCGGTAAAAAATTTTTATAGAAAATTTTTGGAATAAAAATTATTATCGAAAATTTTCGGTTTAAAAATTTTTGATATGAAAATTTTGATCGAAAATTTTCGGTATAAAAATTTGTATAGAAAATTTTTGGTATGAACATTTTTTAAACAAAATTTTCGATAAAAGCATTTTTTATAGAAAGTTTTCGGTATAAAATGTGTTTTAGAAAATTTTCAGTATGAAAAATTTCAGTATAAAATTTTAAGTATAAAAAATTTTTATAGAAAATTTTCCTTATAAACATTTTTTATGGAATTTTTCTTATAAAAATTAAAAAAAAAATTCTGTTTATAGAAAATTTTTGGTGTAAAAATTTTTATAGAAAATTTGTTATATAAAAATTTTTATCGAAAATTTTCGGCTTAAATATATTTTGTATAAAATTTTTGGTATGAAAATTTTTTTAAACAAAATTTTTGACAATAACATTTTTTATAGAAAGTTTTCTGTATAAAATGTTTGATAGAACATTTTTTTAGGAAATTTTCCGTATGTAAAATTTCGGTATAAAATTTTCTATAGAAAATTCTGGGTATAAAATGTTTCTATAGAAAATTTTCCTTAAAAACATTTTTATAGAAAATTTTCGGTATACAATTTTTATCGAAAATTTTCAGTTTAAACATATTTTATATAAAATTTTTGGTATGAACATTTTTTTAACAAAATTTTCGACAAAAACATTTTTTATAGAAAGTTTATAGAACAGTTTTGTTAGAAAATTTTTCGTATGAAAAATTTCGGTATAAAATTTTTCTATAGAAAATTTTGGGTATAAAATTTTTCTATAGAAAATTTTCAGTATAACAATTTTTTATAGAAAATTTTAATTATAAACATTTTTTATAGAAAATTTTTCTTATAAAAATTTTTTATAAAAAATTTTCTGTACAAAAATTGTTTATAGAAAATTTTCGGTATAAAAATTTAAAAAAAAATTTTCGGTATAAACATTTTTTATAGAAAATTTTCGGTAAAAAATTTTTTATAGAAAATTTTCGGTAAAAAATTTTTTATAGAAAATTTTCGGTAAAAAATTTTTTATAGAAAATTTTCGGTAAAAAATTTTTTATAGAAAATTTTTGGGTGTAAAAATTTTTTATATATTGTTTTATTACTAAAATGATACTTTTATACCTTTTTAAGTTTATAAAGCTTTATTTTATATTAAATAACTATTTAAAGAAGCTTATTTATAGTCGGATTCGCTTTGCTCGGTTTGTCCATATGAAAATGATTGATTTTATTTGCGCGCTTTTGTCAGGAACGTATCTACCGCGTAAACTCAGGTACAGGTGTACACACTTATTGGTATTTGTTAGCAATTATAGCATCATAGCTACTATAACTTGATATTTTTAACATTTAAATAGTTTCCGAAGGAGGATTTATATGCTAAAGTCAGATGTGAGCTGTCTGACAGTTAAAAAAAACTGATCAGTACCAAATGATAGCATCAACTCTCCTGTAATTTGACATTTAATTGCATTTTACTGGTTTCCAAGGGTAAATTTATATGTGAGCTTTTTTTAAATGTGGACCGATTCCCTTAAAATTTTATATACTGAACAATAGTTGCAAAAAACTTCTCTGCTTCAAATTGTTTTGTCATATGTATTAAAATTTTATTTATCAGTATTAAAGTGATTTCCGGGGCGGGGTTATATGGGAATCCCATATAACCCCGCCCCGGGGTTATGATAATAAGATCCATAATCAAATGTGAAAGGATTTCGCCAAATTTCAAACTTTTTAAACTGTTGTCAAATTTTGTTGTCTTAGCTCTTTTCGTTGAGGCGTTATCGTGTTTTCAACTTGTTGTTTCTGTAAGTTGTTTATATTGATACTGTGGTCATTTGTGAACCGATTTCGGTAATCCCAAACAGATTTTCATATGTTGCCAACATGATTCATTTTCTTTTCCAGTTTGCAGATTAAGCATATATGTATGCACCCAAATTAAAAAAATAATTTTCAAAGAGCCGCAATCTAAGCTCCGAAGAAAAGCCCACAGTTGGTATATTCTATACAAATTCAGTATGTCAAGGTTATTAATAATTTGTGTAATTAGCAAACATATGTAATTAACACCAGGAATTATTTTGTAGCTATTTTCTTTAGGTAATTTGTTGATCTTAAAATTAATCCAGCAGCCACTAAGTTTTCCTTCCCAGAACACCCAACTCTTAGTATTCTTCTCATATATTCTATTAACCACCTGCATGAACAGAATTCGTGACCACCATTTTAGCTTTAGGCCTATTTATTCAATAATTTGAACAAGACTATGAATTCTATTTTTGACACGTTTTATGTAAATAAATACTTTTATGTGTGTGTTTGTTTCTATGTAAATTTGCCCTTATATATGTGTAAGATTTTGTTCAAAGTATTTGTTTTCATTTATTTGTTAATTGTATTAAAGTAATTGAAAGTGCAAACGAACTGAAATGTATTAATTACTCAAATTGTTCAACTACATTTATACATATGTACAAATGTATGTATTTGTTTTAATAAAACACACTCTTCATTTTGTTTGATTTAATTAAGTGAATAAACTTTAATAGTTTTGTAAACACAAGCAAAACGCTCGCATGCACTCTTTAGATTCATTTAATTTCTATTTCGCATAATCAATCTTTTATTGACAATCTTTTGTCGCATTATTTACTTCTGTAGGGACAATACACGGGGAGAAATCAGATTATTAGTATTAGTCAAATACTATTGCCTTCTCTCAGTGTTGCTATATTTTTCTAAATATTCACTTCTTGATATTTTTTGTTTGTCACCCAAGCGTTAATACATATTTGGAATTTTATTTTTCAGGTGTGCAACTAACCGTTTAGTCATTCATTCATATATATTTTCAAATATTGGCGACAATTGAAAATGAAAGTCAATAGCATTTCGGTGTTCAGTAGCAGTGAACTTTTTTCCAGTTTCTTTTAATTTAATAATTTTTGATCCAAAGCCGTTTCGAAGATTTGTGTCGTTCATTGCCAAAAATAAAAAAATCGGTCAGTCAACTTGTTACAATAAAAGCGAATAATAATAGAAAAAATATTCAAATATAAGCGATTTCAATAAGGTTATAATGAGTTGAAAAAATAATGAATTGATAATAAATTAATTCAAAGAAGAAAACGATAAATCTCTGTAATTGTGTAGTATTAAATTACTTAAGCAAAATTTTGAAGATTTAAATGACGTAGAAGTTGACAAATTAGAATTTAAGGTCTAGGGGCATTTTAATATCAAATAACATGTTGCTATGGAATTACTAATCAAACGTATTTTAATTCTCCAAACTTTAATAATTATTATAATATTCGGCGCTGATCAAAATGGAATATCTTCTATCTTAGTCATATTTTATACTGGGGATTTTTGTTGGCTTCCTAAATTTATCTGCAGCTTCTTAGCTTCCTGTTGAAAACAAGTCAAGTGTTTTAAAAATAAATATTTTGAAATGTTTTGTAATTAATAGTTAAATATCAATTACACAGCACAGCAAAATAAAAAAAAATTCATGTGCTCTTAAAACCACTATACAATTTTGATGTATTATGACTACCTTTGTACAAAAATGGTAAAATTTTTAAATTCTATGGCAAGATTTTTTTTTTTAATTTTTTTTTTTTAAATTGCTATTGTTTTGGACGTTTCTTCAAATAATTAATGATAACTTAAAAACTACTAGTCCGATATTATTAAAATAAAATCATAAACATTAAGATTTACATAACCTTTAATTCGTCTATATATCGCGTTTCAATCGGATCAATAGTATCGGAGTTATAATAAAAAACTTAAGAAAAAAATATATTTTTTACGTAAAAATGGCAAAAATTTTCGTTATAAAAAAATCATGAAAAATCGAAAACGGCAAAAAACTTCCAGATTTATTATTTTATCGCATAGCGACATATAATAGCAACAAAATGAGATATCGACCATAAAAATCGATTGATTTTTTTCGAATTTATTCACAATTTAGTGAATTCGCTCATTTTCACAAAATTTTAGTTTTTTGCTTGATATACGCATTATAGCGGGTTTTCAAATGTATGAACAAAATAAATTTTCCAATTTCAAGGGATGCATGTCGGATTATTGTGAGATTTGGTGAAAAACTTCGACCCACAAAATTTTAGTCGAATTGGACAACGTTAACACGTAGCGCATAGGCCCCAAATCTGAAAAATAGCGTTTAAATCGAAAAAAATTGACAAATTTTTAGTTTTTGAAAAATTAAAGCTATTTAATTTTTTGCAAAAAAGTGGATTCTAGTTCTTAGTACAAAGGCAATGATTTTTCCAATAAGCTACATATCTTTAAAATCGCTTAAACAGTTTTCGAGTTATTACAATTTTCACTGGCCATTACATGTCCTTGAGGACTTGCCGAAGACAATTTACAAAAGCATTTTACTTAGTTTAAAATTTTTTCTTTTTTTTCTTTTTTAACTTACAATATACATGTCAACAATAAAATATAAAATTTCGCTAAAATTGACGGATATCTTCCTATTACACAATGCAACAAAATAAAAAAATTCGATGCTTTTGAAACCACTATACAATATTCAGGTACTGCCAAAGTGTTTTGGATGAATGAGAAATGTATGGCAAAACAAGTACGCAAAATACTGTTTTGGGCAAAACACGTATTTCTGTGGGACACGTGTTACTGTGGAAATACAGTATTGAAGGCTGAGAGCAGAAATATTTGACGGCCCACAAATTCGCAAATTGGTCAAAGATACCGATTTTCTCAGTTCAATGTCAGAAATTGAGAAAAATGCATGGGATTCGTTTGTATAGGTTATTCAACACTTCTTAGGAAATAACAAGGATGATGATTTTGTTGCGCACGTTGAAGAGATGTTAACTCACTTCCAGAACTTTGGATGCAACATGAGTATCAAGTTACATTACCTTCACAGTCACTTAGATCGTTTTCCTGAAAATCTAGGAGACTTAAGTGAGGAACAGGGCGAACGATTTCACCAAGATATTCGGACAATGGAGGAAAGATACCAAAGTCGCTGGGATGCACACATGATGGCAGATTTTTGCCAGAGTATTCAGAGCAGCACTTCGTTATTCAATAATAGAAAATGTCATAAAAGAAAATTCCAAAGTTTGTAGTTTATAATATTTATTTATTTATTTCCTTATTTTATAAGTTGTAATAAATTTAAAAAAATAAAATATAAAATAAAATACATGAATAAAACAATGAAATACATTTTCGATCTATTCCATCGATTTGACTTAGTCACATTTTTTTGGTCAATTGCCTTCGGCGAGTCCTCAAGGACATGTAATGGCCAGTGCAAATTGTAGTAACTCGAAAACTGTTTAACCGATTTTAAAGATATGTAGCTTATTGGAAATCTCATTGTGTTTGCCCTAAGGACCAGGATCCCATTTTTTGCAAAAGGGGGAATAAATAGCTTTAATTTTGCAAAAAACTGAAAATTTGACAATCTTTAAACGCTATTTTTCAGATTTGGGGCCTATGCGCTACGTGTTAACGTTGTCCAATTCGACTAAAATTTTGTGGTTGGAAGTTTCTCACCAAATCTCACAATAATCCGACATGCACCCCTTGAAATTAGAAAATTTATTTTTTTCATACATTTGAAAACCCGCTATAATGCGTATATCAAGCAAAAAACTAAAATTTTGTGGAAATGAGCGAATTCACTAAATTGTGAATAAATTCGAAAAAAATCAATCGATTTTTATGGTCGATATCTCATTTTGTTGCTATTATATGTCGCTATGCGACAAAATAATAAATCTGGAAGTTTTTTGCCGTTTTCGATTTTTCATGATTTAAAAAAAAAAAAAATTTTGCCATTTTTACGTAAAAAATATATTTTTTTCTTAAGTTTTTTATTATAACTCCGATACTATTGATCCGATTGAAACGCGATATATAGACGAATTAAAGGCTATGTAAATCTTAATTTTTCTGATTTTATTTTAATAATATCGGACTAGTAGGTTTTGAGTTATCATTAATTATTTGAAGAAACGTCTAAAAAAAAATTGCAATTTAAAAAAAAAAAAAATTTTAAAATCTTGCCATAGAATTTAAAAATTTTACCATTTTTGTACTAAGGTAGGCATAATACATCAAATGTATATAGTGGTTACTCGAGCACATTTTTGCTGTTGACCTGTGTTATCTAATCAGCAAAAGTCTTTAAATTACACAATTGAAATTTATGGATAATTATTAACGATTTGAAATTTAATTATATATTTCGCTAAAGTGCATATTTAGAACAAGTTTATTAATTATTTAATATATAACAAATCAAAGTTCATTAAACTTTTTATTAATACTAATAATGAAAAATAAAAAAACAAATCATAACAAAAATAAAAAACGCAAAAATCTTAAAATGTTTTTATATTAAATAAAATATTTTGAATACATAAATTAAATGAAACATATTTTACTTAATAAAAACTAACAAATAAGATAATACTAGTTTTTATTTTAAACTCGTATCGATTTGTGGATATCTCCACTTACTCAAATACATCCGAGACGAGAATTCTTTCAAATGTGATGACATCGTAGTAAAAACCACAAAAAGTGTAGATGTGTAAACACATCTGTTGATTATGAAATTCGATTTCTGAATATAAATGAGTTAGAACAACAAATTCGAGAGATTAATTTATGTATTTTACAAATTAGTCTTTTATTTTGTTTAATAGTTAAGAGAAAAACTTTGTGCTAAGAATCGAATATAAAATTAATAATAAATACAGGTGAAAGAACTTATGTCGGTCTAGTCGCACTCTATTATACCGTACGCTACTGGGATTAAATGTGGACTGATTGTCAATCAATTTAGATTGTTATTTAGGCAAATTTTATCACTCTACAGTAGGGTGCCAGTTATTTTTCAAAGTTGGAATTTGTATGCGGCCAGCACCTAGATTTCTTAGAAACGCTAAAAATATCCCTTGAAAATTCGAGCTCAATCGGATAAGGGGAAAGCGTGTCCATGACAGTTTTTTCAAGTGGGAAACATGGTTCCTGTTGATAGTTCAATGAGCCATCATAAATATTTATGAGTATTGAATGAATATGCATTTCCCTCCGGCGATAAATTGATCGGAAAAGCATTCATTTTCCAACAGGATAACGCTACATGTCATAAGCGCAAAATGACCACAAAATTTCCAACAGAAGCTGGTGTCCAAACTTTGGATTGGCTTCCCCAAAGTCAAGATTTTAATGTTATAGAAAATGTGTAGTCATGCAGAAAGCAAAACAGATCTGCGGATTTGGCAAGGACAAAAGATATAACGGCTATTTGGGTCGCAAATGCTTGGAAAGAGAATTCAATGGTTTCTACAATTCTTGGTGGAGTCTGTTCCGAATAACCTCCAAAAATGTTTAAATACTAAAGGGGGATACATTTTTGATTAATTTAAATAATTATTATTCATTTTTGTTGAACTTGAAGCTCTTAATTTTCTTAAATACGCTCTGTAAAAACATGTCAAAATACTTATGCCACATCCTAAAATTTCCTTTTTTCGTTTAAATTTAAAAAAAAAATGGTACAAAATATTTAAAGTGTGAAAGGACTTTTGTTTTCTAGCAAACTACAATATTTTAGACCATTTTCAATATTTTTAATTTATTTTTTTAATTGCATAGAACCGGAAATAAAAAAAGAAGGAAAACAACTGATATGTCAAAATAAATATGTACATTCTCCACAGACTGAGCAAAAATATTCATTATTGCTTTTATTAAAATTGAACTTAATTTAACAAGCATATAATCAAATTATGATAAAAAAATTGTATTTTCGCGAAATAAAAAGATTTCAAATCGTAGGTACGACAAAACGGTTTCAGATATCGACACCATTTTTTATTTGTTTTATTCTCATACCTGTTTCTTTTATGAACTTGAAACGATAATTTATAATTTTTTATATTTGTTGAACAACATTTTCAAAATATGAAAAAATTTGTTTTTTGAAACCGACCCACAGTGAACGGTCCCCATAGTAAAACTGGAAAAAAGTCGAAGGAGTTATGGTAGCTTAATGAAATTTTTTGCACACATCTCTCTTGGCCTACTTTTTCCAAAAATGAATTAACATTTTTAGAAACCCTTTTATTTTTCCGGTGCGGGGACAATTAAATACCCAAAATTCCCCCATTTCAGTAATAATTATTTTTTTTTTAATTTCAATCTATTATTTCATATTCAAAATGCTTTATCATTTTGAATGTGAAATGATAGATTGAAATTTAAAAAAACAAGTAAGAGGGTTATATTCGGCTGTGCCGAACCTTGTATACCCACCATCAAGTTGTACGAGAGTGCAGCTAATTCAAAACGTTGACCAAATGTGGTATTGTTCGTAATATATTTGGACTAAATTCGGTTGCAGTGGTATAGTTACTATAGTTCAACATTTTAAAATATCTAAGTGGTTTCCCAAGTAGTAGCTTTTAACTGGCGTTTGTGGCATTTTAGTGGTTACCGGGAGCGGTTTTTATATGAAAGCTTTGGTCAAAAATGAACCGATTCCTATAAAATTAGACATACTGACGGAAAGTTGCATACAACTTCTCTATTCTAAATTTAGTATTCATAGATTTTACAATTTTATTCAATTTATCAGCATAAATGTGATTCCCAGGGCAGGGTTATATGGGAGCTCTAACTAAATGTGAATCGATTTTACAAATTTTCATCACACCATTTCTATAACATATCAAAAATACTTTTGCTAAATCTCTCTAGCTCTTGTAGTTAAGGAACTATCGCGCTTTTCTCTGACGGACGGACATAAACCCCCTTTTCTTTTTTATTTTTGTGTTTCTGTAAGTTTTTAATATGGGAGCAATGGTCAAATGGTAACCGATTGTGACAATCGTTGACATTGACATAAGACCTCCTCGTGCTAAATTTAGCGGTTATATCTGTTATAGTTTCAGATTTATTGGCATTTAAGTGTATTTTAGGTGAAATTTTGGCTATTTCCGTAAGTTTTTTGTATGGAAGCTATGACTAAATGTGAACCGATTTTGATGAAACTTTACTTACTTTTACTTATGTAAAACTTCTATATACCAAATCATCATCATCATAGCTATTATAGTTTGTTACTTATTAACAAATAAGCGATTAGCGTAGGCGAGGTTATACGGGAGCTATAGTCAAATGTTAACTGATTTTGTCCAATTTCAATACCAAAATTTTCTCAGAGAGTAGTTTTTTGATTTGCCTATATTTTCGGGTCCATCGAAGCTGACTATTTTTTGGCTAAAAACTTCACAATTTTTTTTTGTATTATTTCTGCTACATTTCTGAATAAAACATTCTGGTTAAAAAATTAATTTTTTATATTTATTTTTTTGAAGCCATTTTTTGTTACTTAAAAATTATGAAAAAATTATCAAAATAGTTTGACTTTAAAACTGTGTAGTTCTTTATAGGTGCAACGCACATAAAACACCAAACCACCTCTGGAATCGTCTCAGCTTTCATTCCATATGTAAAATCGAAAGTTTATTTTTCGATTTTTTTCCACTAGGCAGTTTAATGTACGACTTGAGAAAATAGTAAAATTTTCTAACATGAAAAGAACTAAGTAAGTTTGATAATATTTTGATGAAACTCAGCTATTTAGTACTTACAGGCCATGGAATTGTAAATCATGTCTTACTTTGGATTTTTTTTATTCTAAAGTATTAATTAAGTTATTTACGATCAGAGGAAAAAATCAGGTATTTTGGGCATTCTTTCCTCCCATTCGATTGAACTAAAATTTTCAAGGGATTATTTTTTTAGCATTTCGAATAAATCTGGGGGTTGGCCGCTAACGTATTTCTTCAATAAAATTTCCCATATACGCTATTGGCACTCAACATATACAGTTTGTCAAGTAATTGTTTGCATTAAAAAAAATATTGAAAATGTAATTTAAATTTCGAAAATTAAACATCAAATCGTTTTAATTTGTTCATTTTGTTTAACGCATACCGTTAATGTAACTGTTTACTACAAAAAGTCTTAAAAAAAATTGAAATAAATACATGAATTGCAACAACAACAATAAAAAAAGAAATATACCCAATGTAAAAGGCGTCAAATAAATGTTTGCGGAATAAGTAAAAATAACACCAAATGTTCATATTTACCGTTATATTTTTGATTTTATAATGTTTTTTGAGTGTCATCCAATGAAATTAAAGTTGTAAAAAGTATTGTAAAAAAAATTTGTTCATTAGTTGTCCTAAATTTAAAAAAATGTCTGGAAAATTAATTTCGAAAGGCGTTATAGAATTAGCGTATTTCCATCACTTCTCCGTTCTCCCTTATGGTTGTGGCATCAGATCCCGTGCTGAAAATGAAGAAATATTGCAATTAAAAGGGTAACCATGCAGTCCCAAATAATATACACTATGACTTAAAAGTAAAATTATTAAAACCGTCTGGAAAAAGTGGCACTCCAGCATTAGGGGCTTACCTCGTAAGTGAAAAATGTGTATCCCACGAAGTAATCCGAAATATACCGGTAAACCTGAAATATTCATCTACAGTGGCTAGGAAAAGTTTACTGCTATCAACGCAAAATATTAAAAATCTTTTCAAGTTTGCTACAGGGCACCTTACTCGGCTTCCAAACTTTTGGGGATCGATCATGATAATACAACATCATTTTAGCATGAATAGAGAAAAAAATGTACCTCAATTTTCAATATTTTATGTTGAAAGAAGTAGATTTTTCCTAGCCACTGTAGATGAATACATCTGTTTTACCTGTATATTTCGGATTGCTCCTTGGGATACACTTAGCCCATGACCATGTTTTACTTCGGACTTAAGCCCCTAGTGCTGGAGTGCCGCTTTTTCTAGAAGGTTTTAATCATTTTACTTTAAAATTGTATTGTTTTATATTTTGGACTGCATTGTTATCCTTTTAATTCCAATATTCCTTCACTTTTAGCGCTGGATATGATGCCCTAACTACACGGGAGAACATTTTAGCGATTTCCCTGGCGGATTTGCACTTATAGTGATGGAAATATGCTAATTCTATAACGTCTTTCAAAATTAATTTTGCAGGCATTTTTTTTTGTTTGTTCCTGTCTTGTTTCTGGTTATATTCCTATGTTCCGACAGACTAAAAGAAAGATATTTCATTTTTTTATTTTTACCAAAAACACAATCTACCTTATCAAAATCGTCTGGAAACTCTTTAATTTATTCACAAATTAATCTATTTTGCAATATTGTTTGATCTAATAATAACTCAAAAATAACTTCATTCATAAACCTGTTTCTTAAATTTATATTTCTGAGTCATTTAAGTTGTGCACTATCATATAACCTATAGCCTAGTTGGTAGGGCTCAAAGAGTATTAATAAATTTTACAGATGTTTCAGATGTACCAAAGAAAAATAATTAGCTAATACAAGTGTTGCCATGAAGTCATAATTTGGCAACCGTTTTAAAAGAAATATCAGAGTTAAAGTATTCAAAATATTATATAATTTTCTCGACTTTTAAGTAAGCCAATAATCCTTTGCTGTACTCTCAAAAGAATAACATACACAATATTCCCAGCATTTGTCTGAAGAGTAGCTTTAACCCATGTTAACCTGAGTCCAAGTTGAAAATTTTGAGAGTAGAACTTTATAATATTCAATGGATAACACTCTGTTACACTAAAAAAAAACTCTAAACTTGGTTTGTAGGCCTTATTGGGTTAATAATAAATCGTGCAAAAAAAATGTCAAAAATACCTCTAAATTTAAGAGTTATACGCAAAAACCGATTTTAACGAGGTTTGTCAACTTTTCGACCCATAGCTTAGCCAGTTTGTAAACGATTTCACTTTCTCTAACAGCAAATAAAAGAAAATAGATTGGGCTTTAAATAAAGTATAGACACAAAAGTACAGACACATTGTACATCAAAAGTGTATTTTTTATCTAAAAAAATAAAAAATTTGTACACTTTTTTAATTTAATAGCTCTTTATTGGTTAATCACATATGAAAATTCATAAAAGTTTATGTAAATAGAGAATTTAGTTCCTAAAAAATGTGGTTTTACATTTTTGAATCAGATGAAAAATCTAAAAGTTATTAAGCTTTTCATAAACCGACTAGGCTATGGTTTACACATAAACATTTTCATCAAAAATTAATTTAAAAAGTTTTTTTGTTTGCAATCGAAAAATTATAACTTAGGAAAAATTAAAATAAACAACTTTCGTAACTGTAAACCGATATCAATAAAAATGTCCCGTTTTTTTTTATATATATATATATATGTATATATATCGGGTTATACATTTTGCAGTTTCAAAAGTGAATGCAAATGAGACAAAAATCACTAAAACGCTCGTAAATCTGAAGATAATGAGAATTTTGAGTTTATTTTTTGCATACATAATTTTGCAAAAATTGTAATCAATTTGCCAAATTTCGTGATAATCGGTCCATATTTGACCCTAACTCTCTTATAAGTCCAAATGACGAAAACAGCTTAGATATAAAAGTTTTGAGAAAATGTTTGTATGATGGCAAAATTAAGCAATTATTTATCTTTATACAGGAAAAAGAACACCTTTGGCCTTAGACTATATGACTTTCTTAATTGTTTGTTATAAAGTTTGAACGTTGACATTATGTGTGAAACACTACATCATTTAAATGACCACAGTCGAGGTAATTGAGATAATTTTTTTTTATACATATTGGGCGGTATTTCAGACATTACTTGAGAAATGTTGGTTTTTATGTGCTCAAGAGTTAAAGGTTTATCTGCATAAACACGTTTTTTTTCGCGTAGCCCCACAAAAAATGTTTAATGGTGTCAAATCGCTTGATCTTGGTGGCAAGCTGAGAAACTACGCTGCCAGGAAATGTCTCTTGCAATAAAGCCATATTTGCTCAAGGTGTGTGGCATGTGGACCGACTTGTTGAAACCACATATTTTCCAAGCCGTAATCTTCAATAATGTGCCGTAAGACAGTCCTAATTCCTAGGAACGACGAGGAATCGACACACTCGGGTCTTCGGCAACACTTTCACTAACAGCAGCGATATTTTCTGCGGAATGAGCGATACTATGATGCACAGTAGGGTGGGTCGTTTTTTTACTTTTGTCTCTGATCGACTTCTAATAGTGAAATTATGTGGCCAAATTATGTCAATCGGAAGTAAGAAAAATATTATTGATTTAGTTTTAGGATACGAGCCCGCGCAACGGGCCCAAAGTTTATGAGCCCATTTGTATGGAGAGAACTAAGAGTATTTTCGTCTATTTACAATTTAGTTTTAAGAGAAAAGATAATGGAATCAAAAAGTGAACTAATGCAGCTTTAATTGAAGTCATCAATATTTGAAATCCATAAAACAGTTTTGAAGTTATTGCGATTTCCCCCCAAAAATTTGTGTCCTTGTCAATACGCCTAAGGATACACCATTAAAAAAAACTACTTTGGACAAAAACTCGCAAGGTAAGACATGATTTATCATTTTATGACTTATAAGTACTTCATAGTTTAATTTTGTTAAAATATAAGAATTTTTACTTAGTTTTTTTCAAAATCGAGAAGGGGTAATTTTTCTCAGGTTGAAACCCGCCTGAGAAAAATTACTCATGATTCATGATTGATTTTAAGACTTGTAAGTACTTAATAGTTTAATTTTGTTAAACTATAAAAATATTTACTTAGTTTTTTTCATACTCGAAAATGGGTAATTTTTCTCAGGTGGGTTTCAAAACGCATTTTTTATTTTTTTTTTTTTAATTTTGTTAAACAAATATTACAAATTTGAATTTCTTTAATCGGTGTATTAAAATAGATAAAAAGGATAATAAAAAAAATTGAGGTGGATATCGGAAACCATTTTCCCGTACCTTGTGTTCGAATTCGACGAATTTCGCAAAAAAGTAATTTTTTGCTCCTAATTTAAGTAAATGCTTCATAAATCATATTTGTGTTCAATTTTAATAATGTTTATATGGAATTAAATTATCCATACTATGGAAAATATAAGCAGGTTCTTTGTTTTTAAAATTTGGTAAACTTAACCCTTTTTTTCGGAGTCAAAGATGAAAAATTTGATTTTTAGTTTTTTTGTTTTTTTATTTTTAAATAAGTAATATCATTAATTTATTACTAAATTTTAATAAATATACTTAAAAGTAATTGTTTTACTTTTAGAAAAAGTTTTTTTTTATTTAAAAAAAAAATATTTTAACCCTTTTCAGACATGGGGTCAAAAATGAGCCAAGATTTTTTTGACACTTTTTTTTAGCAAATAATATTATTATTTGACACCAAGATTATTTTTTTTAAACTGTATAAAACTGCTTTAAAAACTGTATTAAACAAAATAGATTTTTAAAGAAAAAAGTTGAAATAATTGATTTTGAATTTTAAAGATTACGAAAAAGTTAAAAAAGTGAAACTTTTGATAAAAACTGTTTAAAATTTTACTACGACTTACCCAAAAACAAATATTTCGAAAATTTGCACGTATTTTGAAATCTTTGAAAATGGTTTTTGTATGTCCTTACCTAGCCTTATAACCCCCCACTAGGTCACTTTCCAAGTTTTTACAAAAATTGATCATTTGTAACACCGTCTAATTAATTGCCACTATTCTCGTCTTAATTTTCCCAACGGCAACGCTGAATTTTGCCTAGTTAAAGAGTTTCTCAAACAACATAAGAGAAGCAAAAAAAAAGTCAAGAAATCTAGATAAAAAATTGAAAACAACACAAATTTTAGTATAATTTGAAAACGCGTTAATATAACACATATGTTTTGAAACGGTCTGCTCATCTCGATTATTTTCAGTTTATTTTTTTATCTATATTAATATAAAATTAAATAAACAACAAAATTGTAAATAATAAAATTAGTTAAAACAAACAAAATACCAAAAAAAAAAACTAAAATAATTGCATAATAATTTAGCTAAACAGTTAATGATGATATTAGAACAAAATGAGGTGAAATTAATATCAATTAAAACGAAATCATTACATGATTTAGATAATGAATTTAATTATAACGACACAACAAACCCAATCGAATCAAATACAAATCTGAATAGATTTCCCAGTAAGACAAAAGGTTTTCAAAAAGTCACACACATTTCCTCTGAAGTCAAACAGCAGGAAAGGGAAAAGGATGAGGATACAGATGATTATGATGATGATGACGACAATGAGGATAATGATCATTATGAGTCTTCTGTGCGTTTCATTAAAATCAATAAATCCCCTAATGGTGCCTGTGGCTTTCATTTGACACGCTCTAAATGGGATCCTTATCCTTGGGTAAATACTTGAGATAACTTTATCGTATTCTTGGAAATTAATAATTTGGGGAATTAAATTAAATTTTCTTCTCAGGTGAGTGCAATAGACGAGTTTACACCTGCAGCCAAAAGTGATTTAAAAGCCGGTGATTGTGTTTTAGAGGTCAGTATTCAAATGAATTGGTGTATGAATTGATGTATGGGACGGTCGTATATGACAAGGTGGTTTCGTTGGCTATTGTTTTAAAAATATTTAGAGCTTTAAAATGCATTTTATTTGTTTTGTTAAGCTTTTCATTGTTGCTTAATACTTGTTTTGCAAATTCAAATTCAACATGCATATTTATACCCTACATCATCAGAGGAGGGTGTTAAGATTATAATGGACTTGAGCTTATATTGGCAATGGGAAGCAATCTTGGTCTGACACACTCCTTTAATTGCACGAATACAATCTTAGTCACTTTCTAAGTGCATTTAACAACGCCTGTCCGTCATGTTGACTTAGTACAATGGTCGCCAGCTCGAACTCAATTGAGCCCTTTGAAATCACACATATTCTTACGCTCTTTACATATATTCTTACGCTCTTTCATTAAGTCTTCAGTCAACCACCGAAAAATGAACATTTTTTGTTGTAAATTCAATACACTCAAAAAATTTTTGTCGTCTCGCTTATTGAATTTTTATTATGACAATAAAAAAATTAAGAAGGAAGAATACTTTTGTGAAATTAATACTTTAAATTAAAATATAACGCTACTATTTTATTTAAAGCATTAATTAGAGCTGTTTTAAAGAGTTTTTAAATTTGCCTGCATGTATAAGAAAATGTTTGCAAGGAATAATCCCTTTTTTATTATATTATACAATATATTTTAGATTTGTGTATTCATACAAATAGTTTTTTGGTATAATAAAATTCTTCTGTTTAAAAATAAGTTTTTACTTACTATTAAAACCAATATAATCAGGTATGTGATGGCAAACGATCGTTTTCAAATCAATCGATTTCAGATGTGTTTTTGAGATAATTTGCGCAAATTTTTCCAAAAAATTCAAACCAAATGAAAGATAAAATATTAGTCAAAGGGATCAAAGCCCAAATGTTCACTTTTATTGGGGGAAAATCGGAAAATTACCTCAAAACTATATCTGAAATAGTTTGATTTGAAAACGATCGTTTTCCATCACATATCTGAATAACCTATTATTTCGAGTGTAAAAATTATTTCTCACCAATACAACTAATACTTACTAATACAAATGTTTTGGCTACCACTGACTTAGTACAATGTTCCATGGGAGATACCCGAAATAAAGCCTGATTTTGCTTGATTATTTTCAAATTACTTTCTTTTGCCTGGGAATTCTATAAAAGGAACAACAAAAATTCTATAGGCATAGTCCCAGTACAAATTATAAATCAATCGTGAAACCTAAACAAACCTATTTCTGAAAATTTATATACCCCTCATATAATTCCTTACCAATTTCGTTAAGTAAAACAAGTAAGAGTATTATATTCGCCTGTGCCGAATCTTATATACCCAAAATCAAGTTGTGTTAAATTTAGAAATATCTCTCATATATCTACGAGGGTGCAGCTAATTCAAAATGTGGACCAAATTCGAAAAAAGTTATTACGCTAGTTAGTATTGTTAGAAAAATATTTGGACTAAATTCGGTTGCAGGAGCTTTAGCATTAATAGTCTGTTAAATACTCTTCGTTTAGCTTAATAATTTGTTAGGATAACATTTTGATAGTAATACGACAGGTCCATATATTTTGTTAGGAGTCTTGACATTGGTGCAATTTTAATATGCTGCTTGTACCTCCGAATCTTTTTGATTATAGATATATATATATATATATATATATATATATAAGAATTATAGCCAAATGTTGACCGATTGTAACAAAATTTTACACACTGGCTGGTATTTATATAAAGCATGTTTTTGCAATTTAGTGGCCATAGCTGTCATAGTTTCTAATTTAATAGCTGTTATATAGCCTTTGCTACTGACCAATAGTTACATAAAACATCTATAGCTATTACAAATGTATTCAATTTATCAGAATTCATGTGTTTCATGGGGCGGGGTTATATGGGAGCTCTAACTAAATGTGAACCAACTTCGCCCATTTTCAGTACACGACTTCTGTCACATATCAAAAATTATTTTATACAATTTTATCTCTCTAGCTCTTGTAGTTAATCGCATTAGTTATCGCACTTTTATCTGGCGGACAGACGGACAAAAACCATAATTTCTTTTTGTATTTTTGTGTTTCCGTAAGTGACCGATTGAACCAAAATTGTGCACACTAACTGGTATTCAAATAAGACTTCCTTTTGTAAAATTTTGTCGCTGTAGACCTTTTCGTTAAGGCGCTATCGAGCTTTTATCTGACGGACAGACGGACATAAACACCCTTTTCTTTATGTATTTTTGTGTTTCCGTAAGTTTTTTATATGGGAGCTATGGTCATATGGTGACCGATTGTGACAAAATTTTTCACACTGGCTGGTATTCACATAAGACTTTCTTGTGCTAAATTTTGTGTCCAAAGCTATTACAGTTTATCATTTATTGGCATTTAAGTGAATTTCAGATGGAACTTAGGCTGCTTCCGTAAGTTTTTTGTATGGGAGCTATGGTTAAATGTGAACCGATTTCGATGAAATTTTATATGCTGCCTAGTGCTTATGTAAAACTTCAAGATACCAAATTTTGTCATCATAGCTGTTATAATTTGTCATTAATAAGCAATTAAGCGATTAGCCTAGACGAGGTTATACGGGAGCTATGGTCAAATGTGAACCGATTTTGCCCGATTTTAATACTAAAATTTTCCGAGAAATGAAGAATATTTGTGCCAAATTTTAGTAACCTATATTCTTTCGTTAAGGTTTTACCATGTCGACAACAGACAGAGAGATGGACAGACAGACTGACTTCGCTCAATCGTCTTAGAATTTCATAAGGATTCAGAATATACTTGAATTTTGGTTTTCGAGCCAATATTAAGGAAATTACAAACGGAATGACAATCTCAATATACCCCCCAAGTAAGAAAGTGCTATAGGCGGTCAAGCCGGACCATACGATACCCTTCACCATTAAGGTCAAAGGTGTTCTTTTTCGTGTATAAAGACAAATATTTGCTAAATTTTGTCATTATAAAAACATTTTCTTAGGTTAAATGTGGACCTATTATCTTGAAATTTAACAAATTGATAGCAGTTTTTACAAACATTTAATACGCAAAAAATTAAAATTGTATATTGGTGTACTAAAACGTACGTAAACCTTTTTTGCACATACAATTTTTGTGCAAGCTATAATAAAAATTTCTGAATTTCGTCATAATCGGTACACATTTGACCCATCTTCCATATAACCCAAATGACTTAAATATATGTTTGTTGTATCATAATTTAACAAATAAATGTCTCTATGCATTGAAAACATAATTTTTCTTTTGTTGACTATTTGAACACATTTGACCTCAGTGGTATAAGGTTTCTTATAGTCGGTTTTGACTATAATATTTTCTTTCTTGATTTTTTTTTTCCTTTTTTAAATGATTTTGGCATTTTGTCAACGAATCGTCATTATAATGGTATAAAATATTAATTACAATTAGGGTATTCGCAGGGAGTATTATCTAGTCAAATTGTCATAAGTCATATTAGAAAATAGAAAATTATTTAAAAGTTTTTTTCAAAAATGTTTGTTTTGAAAATTTTTTGTAAAAAATTTTTTTATTGAAAATGTTTCATTAAAAAATTGTTCTATAGTATTTAAATCTATCTATACATGTATATAATGTATATAAAAATGAATGTTTGTGTGTCTGTATGTCCTTTATAGAATAGTAAACTATGCATTCGATCATGTTATGATCTTAAGAAAAGTTGTTGCGCATGAGTCGACGAACATTGCAGAGCTGGTATGATAAGTGGCTTAAGGTTAATTAAATCGTAAACTGTGCATTTCATCATGCTATGATCATTAGACAAATTGTTGCGCATGAGTCGACAGAGGTACATAAATTAGTGTGACCAATTTTCGACAGGTGGCGCCCCTGAAAATTACTCAAAATTAATTAAATAATGAACGGCTCCGGTAAAAGTTCCGACAGATGGCGCCACTTAAAAAAACTCAAAATTAATTAAATCGTAATCTGTGTATATGATCATGCTATGATCTTCAGAAAAGTCTACGGGCATAAACCTACGAAGGTTACTAATAAATTTATTCAAATGTAATTGGATATTTGTGTAATGTCTTTCCTTCAAATATATTTAAGTTAGTGGTGCAGCAACGCTCACATGATACAGTTATTATATAAAAAATAAACATTTGTAAAGAAAATTTTGTAAAAAAAAAAATTATAATAAAATTGTCTACGGATATCTTTTCGATAAAAAAAATCTGTAGCAAATATATTCCTTCTCTCCTGGTTAACAAAATTTATAGAAGGGTTTTTAAAAGGTCAGAAAAATTTTTAGAAAAAATTTTTGGTTAAAAATTTTTCTATAAAAAATTTGTTTAACTGAAAATTTGTCTATTGTAAATAGTTTTATAGAAAAAAATCAGATACACTTTTTTTACACAAAAATTTTCTAATAAACAATTTTGTAAAATAAGCTTTTTGGTTAAAAAATTTTCCAAAAAAAAAAAAACGTTTATGAAAAGTTGTATTTTTTAAAGTATCACAAGTATGAGTTGGCATCACTGTTTTCATCAAACAGCTGATGTTTCTTTTTGTTATACCCACCATCAACAAAAATGGCGGGTATATTGAGATTGTCATTCCGTTTGTTATTTCCTTAATATTGGCTCAAATAAAAACAATTTATATATATTCTGAATACTTATGCAATTATAAGCCTGTCTGTTGTCGGCACGATAAAACCTTAACGAAAAAATATAGATCACTGAAATTCGGCATAAATATTCTTCATATCTTGGAAAGTTTTGGTGTTGAAGTCGGGCAAAATCGGTTCATTTTGTATATAGAAGTTTTAAATAACCAATAGGAAGCATATACATTTTCATTGAAATCGGTTCATTTTTAACCATAGCTCCCATACAAAACACTTACGGAAACAGCCTTAATTTCACTAAAATATATTTCTTTGCCTATAAATGATAAACTATAATAGCTTTGTTCACTAAATTAACCACAAGAAAGTCTTATGTTAATCGGTCAAACCATAGCTCCCATATAAAAAACTTAAGGAAACACAAAAATACAAAAAGATAAGGGGGTTTATGTCCGTCAGATAAAAGTGTGATAGCGCCTTAACAAAATGAGCTAAAAAGTCAAAATTTTACAAAAGTATTTTCAATATCTTAAAAAAATTGTATATTAAAAATTCAATTAGAGCTTCCATATAAGCCCGCCCCGGAAATCACATTAATGCTGATAAATTGAATACAATTCTAATAGCTATGACGACTAAGCTTAGAATAGAGAAGTTTTATGCAATTATTGGCCAGTATATACAATTTTATAGGAATCGGTTCATATTTGACTATATTGAATTAGAAACTGTAACAGCTATGGCCACTAAATTACAAGAATAAGCTTTACTAAAATACCAGCCGGTGTGTAAAATTGTGTGTCAATCGGTCAATCGGCTATAATTCGTCAAAATAGGTCCATTATTTATGGTACCCTCCATAAATCCCACTTTTTGGCCACAAAAAACAATTTTTTTTATAAAATTTAAGCTGCTTATGTAAACCAAAATTACTGTACCAAATTTCGTTAAAATCGGTCATTTGACCATAGCTCCCGTACAAACTCTTCTGTCAAAACGCTCTACATGGGACAAAAATCAGTAAAACGCTCGTAAATCTGAAGATATAAAATTTTGCAAATATTTGTCTTTGTACAGGAAAAATAACATCTTTGATCTTACCGGTGAAGGGTATCGTATAGTCGGGCTTGAGCGACTATTGCGCTTTCTTACTTTTTATACCCTTCACAACCATAGGTGGAAATGGCATTATAAGTTTGTGGTGGTGTATGTAACGCATAGAAATATTTGTCTTAGACCCAACTTTTAGTATACCAATAGGCTTAGAATCACTTTCTGAGTCGATTTAGCGATGTCCGTCAGTCCGTCCGTCTGGCTGGCTGGACCCCCATGTAAACCTTGTAATCAAACTGCAGGTCGCAATTCTAAATATAATTTGATGAAAATTAGCACAGATCATTTTTTTAATGGGACCATGGCTATTGAAATTGGTCAAAATCGGTCTATTATTTATGGTACCTCCCATAGGTCCCACTTCCCGGAATTGATATATTGGCCACAAATATCAATATTTTTTATGAAATTTAAAACAAATACTGCTTATGTAAACTTAAATTACCAAATTTCGTTGAAATCGGTCCACATTTGACCATAGCTCCCATACAAACTCTTTTCTCAAGACGCACTAAATGAGACAAAATTCATTAAAACGCTCGTAAATTCGAAGATAATGAGAATTTGAATTTTATTTTATGCATACATAATTTTTGTAATCAATTTGCCAAATTTCGAGATAATCGGTCCACATTTGACCCTAGCCCTCATATAAGTCCAAATGGCAGAAACAGCTTAAATGTATAAGTTTTGAGAATATGTTTATATGATAGCAAAATTTAACAAATATTTGTCTTTAACAGGAAAAAGAACACCTTTGACCTTAGTGGTGAAGGGTATCGTATGGTCAAGCTTGACCGACTATAGCACCTTCTTACTTGTTGTAGTATGTGTTGATAATTTTTATGCGTTGCGTTATACTTAATTGATCCATTTTCGTCAATGTCAGACTTTCAACAGAAAAGAAAAAATTGGTTTAACAACTTAGTTTGACAGATGTCGAGTTCCAGTCCTATACTTTTGAAACCACGAAATGAATAACTCGATAATTCATTGATTTGGGAAATAAGAATAAGTTACCTCAGTATATATTTCCCTATGAAAAGTATTAACTTTGGAATAATACATTTTTACAAATGAATGTCGTTAAGTGTAAATCAATAAAGTTTTAGCTTATAGTAATAACTTTGCTCTATTTAAAAAGTCATGAAGTGATAAGTAATAAATAAATAAATTTAAACAGAAAATTAGCACTTTTTAAAGAAGAAGAAAAAAAAAACAATTTTTGTTGCCACGTGACCTCATTTAATATTCATTAATTTGTGCAATTTACTAAAATTTATGACAACGATGTACAATTCAATATAATTATTAATTAAAAATAATTATCACTTTTATTCGAGCACACGCACCTACACACAAATATTTTACACATTTACTCGTATAACAATTTAATTAATAAATATTTATGTTAATTTTATTTATGGGCTTCTAATAAAACTTAGAATATAATTAAATGGAACAATAAATTATATTTAGATCTGAACAATAACAACAAATAAAAATAATATGAATTTAAAATATGAAATAAAACAATTGATTGATTTGTAGCTTTTTGATGGATCTGTCCCTAAATCGTATAGTAAATGATGTTTCGAATTTGTTGGTCCATATAAATGTATTATTGATTATATTTTAGATGTTTAGTTACACTTAAATACTTTTTTATCACCCCAATTTTAATAATCGGTACTTGTGTAGAGAATACAATTGATAAATTTTTAAATAAATTTATCATATTCGTTTGATTACACTGTGCTACACAAAATCAAGTAAAAATTACTAAAGTTAATCAAGCACAACTTTACGAAATCCTGCATTACCCTGGTCAAATGTGGACCCATTTACAAACTATTTAAAATTTGCCATGAGAAGAATATTTTTTTACGCTATATTTGTATTGCCAGCACAGCTATAATTAATTATCTCGATCCGTTTTGTGCTGAGAAATGTTCAAAATCAAATATTTTTGGCTGATCGACAAAAAAATTGAATTTTGCTCAAAAAGAACCAATCAATTTTAAATTTTTACTTTTTTATATACAGCCATAGTCATAAATATTTACACAAATCAAAAAATTTAGAAAGTGATGAGTGAACACAAAATTTTGGTCCTTTTAAATTAACTTTACAAACAAATATATACACTACTAGATTATGTAAAATGCATACACCTTTTATGTTAAAAAATTTTGCAAATACCTTTTCTTGGTCGGGAATAAAACCACGAAAAAGTTCTACACCACAAATTTCAAAATTTTTTACACAAATATTTTGCTTTCCATAAGTATTTACACATTATCGGAAAATCTATGGAACAGATCTGCCTTCGCCAGTTTTGTCATTTTTTTTTCTAAAATAAAAATTTTGTATTCTTAAAAATAAATATCAATAAATGAAACGCAATTTAAGCACGTTAAAATGGTCAAAATAAGGGAAATTCCTGTCGAACAGCGAGCGGAGATAGTAACAAAATTTAAACTGGGAATATCGGCATTGGAACTAGTAAGGGGGTATGGAATATGCCGGAAAACTGTGTACAACTTAGTCAGGAAGAAGGATACGTACGGAGTGTTAACTAACAGGTCCCGAATTGGTCGAAAACATGTAACAGACAAGAAGGAAGATGAATCAATTATTAAAATATTCGCAAAAAATCCATCAAGTCCTGTAAAAGTCTCCAAAGAAACGGAAAATATCATTGGCAAACACATAAGTGAGTCTACAATCCGTAGACAATTAAAGGGTTTCGAAATAAACACGTACGTGTTCAGAAAGGTGATAGATATATTCCCAAGAAACAAAATAAAAAGGGTAGAATTTGCGAAGGAGTACATTCAGAAGCCAATGGAGTTTTGGCATAATATATTGTGGACAGATGAGTCGTCTTTTTAATTTGAAGGATCATTGGGAAGAACATATATGAATCTCTGTAAAAAATCGTTTTGGTGGAGGATCCGTAATGTTTTGGGGATGTGTGTCATACTATGGAATAGGTGATTTGGTCTCAGTAAAAGGTACCCTGAACCAGTCAGTATACGTTGATATTCTCAATGACCATGCATTCACGTCAGGAAACAGGCTGTTTCCAAATGAAAATTGGATTTTACAACAAGATAATGCTCCTTGTCACAAAGCCTGGCTACCAACAACGTTGTTGAACAAGGTTGGGCAGGATGTTCTTCCATGGCCGCCCCAGAGCCCTGATCTGAACATCATTGAGAATGTGTGGGCATTCATAAAAAGGAAGAGGACATTACAAGAAGGCCGGAAACGCGAAAGAATTTATGGAACGGTCTAGAAATTGGGCTCATACGCAACTTGATTGCATCTATTCCCGCCAGACTACAAGCTGTCATAGACGTTAATGGTGATGTAACGGGCTACTAAGAGAAATGTCTTGTTTTTTTGTTGTTGGCGTTAATTTTTATGTTGTGTAAATATTTTTGAAAGGAAATAAATTTGTGTAAATAATTTTGAAACTGAGGAATAAGTTTTCTTCTTGTTTTTAATACATAGCTTGACAATGTATTTAACGGAAGTTTTTGCTTATGTAATATCAACACTTCAATAATTTTCCAAAAGTTTATCCAAATGGTTCTAAAATCTTGGTTTCTTTAAGAGCAAACTTAAAATTTTTTAATGTGTAAATATTTCTGACTATGACTGTATTTTATATATTCGTAGAGAATAGGGTTCTAGGATGATTTGAATCTAAATTTTAAGTCAGCACAAAAATTACCCTACTTACAGCATTGACCGAAATTGGCGTAATATTTACGATTATTTTTGATTATTTGAACATATGACAAAAAAGTCAACCCAATTTTACAAAATTCAGAAATGCTGTTATATAGCTTCATATATTCTCTTTACATTTCAGAAAAAAAAATGTAGCTCGAACTCGTAAACGAATTCAGAAAATGGGCTTTTATAAAAAATGGCAATTTTTCATACGCTATTATTTGAATTGTAAAAAAAGGATAGTCAGATTTCAGTCTTTTAATTTTTAATTTAAATTGCTTTACAAAAACAATAAAATAAGCTTTCTTACTGCAAAAAATCATTAATGTACCTTGTACAGTTTTTCAGAAATTTTAAGTCAAAAATCAAAAATAAATTTTTTAAAAATATATCTTTTAGTTTTTTTGCAGATTTTTTCCAGAAATGTTTAAGGTTTTTTCAAATATTTAAAAAAAATTAACAGAGTAATAAACTAGACATATTTTCCTTTTCATTTATGTATTAAACATATATAATAGGTGTTGATAAAAGGTAAATTTTTTTAATTAAAAACACATGCCTCAAATCAAAAATTATTTATGCCGCAAAAATTGTGCAAAGATTAACTTTTTTAAAAAGGGTTTTTCAAAAATTTTGGGTATCAAACATTTAAGTTTTACTGTAGTGTATTGCACTAAGATTCCAATTTATTACTATTATTTATTGTTGTAATAAATAGTTTTTTGATAAAAGCAAAAAAAAATTGGTGGGGAAACCCACAAGTTTTTATGGTCTTGTTTATGGCACAAAAAATTTAAAAAGTGAAGTTTTTTTAAAATTAAATATTTTTAAAATTTGACTTTCATTTAATTTTTTGAAAATTTTGTACAAAAAATTTTACAAATTATAAATTTTCTTTCCCGTATCACAAAGCCAACAAAGAGTTAAACTCGAAAAAATCGTGGTCGATATATTGACTTTCCATTTCTGAAGAACTGTTTTAGGTAAAATAAAGTCAAAAATCAGAAAGCTTGGGTATTCCTTGACAATTCTCTTATACATACTTATGCAGTTAGACTTAAAGTTTAGAAGATACAGATTTATTACCACTTTTTTATTGTTTCTAATCAATGGGTTTTATATGGGAGCTAATTTCTTTGGTACTTATTTTGTAACACAGTGTAATTAATTTTAACACCATAACGCTTGGTTTGTTTAGTTTACAATGATAGTTTTATATTTATTGCAACATTGCATTCATTCATTATAATTAACATTACAATAATAAATTGCAAATATCGCTCAAATTACTTCAATAACGTCATAACTCCAGATTCAGTCTTTTAACTAAAAAAAAATTTATAAGCTTGCAAACATGTAAAAAGTGCATAGAGACATAGCAGAGTTATTTTCGGCAGCTGGTCTGATATGGGTGCAAGGCTCAAATGCTAACCTATTGTTACAAAACTTCGCTTTTCGATTTATGTTTACACAAGACTTATAAGTGCAAAGTCTTAGCAAATCTGAAATTTGTAGAACTTTCGGTTTTCGCATTTATGAAAGTGGTATATCGATATACTTAAATGTAGATGTCGCTATTTTCAGTTGTACCACTCTAAATGTAAATATGTTTCATGTAACATAACTATGCAGCTGCTGCTAATAATGAATGAATATTTATTTGTTAAAATATTCATAATTTTCCACATTAGCGAATTTATACTTAAATTATTATAAATATTAAATATTGATGTTATTTTTCGTTATTGTCTTTCGCCGGTATTGTTTCAATAATATTTTAAAATTTAAATAAAAATTTTAAATTCATTTGGTTTTTCATTTAGTAAATAAATGCTTTAATAAAGCCGGGTTGGCGGTGTTTTTTGCTTCATTCGATTTAATAAATTTTAAACTTATTGTATTAAAAACTAATTAAAATAGCAAGTAAGAAAGTGCTTTAGTCGGTCAAGCCCGACCATACGATACCCTTCACCACTAAGGTCAAAGGTGTTCTTTTTCCTGTATAAAAACAAATATTTGCTAAATTTTGCCATAATACAAACATCCCAGCAAAACTTTGGTAATGGCAAGTACTCTGATAACTGGTTACCTTGTAACGACTACAACATACCATCCGAATAAATAATAAGTTATTACAGAAGTACTTATTTGTAATTAAGATGGTAATTTAAACTGAATGGCCCCGGTTCAAATCCCACCAAGGGCAACAATTTTTTTTTAGTTTTCTTTTTATTAAAAGAGTCTTTTTAAATGATTTTTGAATTTTAAGAACTTAAATATTATCTTCTGTAAAAAAAATTTTGTAAAACTAACTCACGTTAATGAAAAAATACCATCATGAGTCAATTTTGATTATGTAGGGGATGTTGAATACCAAACACGATTCTAATTGGTATTAACTTGGTAAGCCCAACTTATCTGGGTCATCCTTCATCTCAACTGTGGACACACACCTCCTCATGGTATCACCCGGGGAGCTAGTTAAACACCCATTAATACTGTGAGTTAACATGTTCCGAGAGTTGTCGATCGATAAAAATGGGTTAGGATTACGGGCAAGTAACCCTCTCTTGAAAAAAAAATACAATGAAGAGGATTAAATTTGAATTGAAATGTCCCACTACCTAATATTAGAGGAGGATGTTCGAAACTTCGATAGAAAGGCCAAGTAGAGGAACATTTTTCAAAGCTTGGCCTAAAAAATTGGAGAATATTCGCACAAGATCGAAATCCATGGAATTCTAAAATATGCTCGGACTTTGACCTTAACAGGTTGTAACATTTAAGTAAGTAAGAGTCAATCTTATGTAAAAACTTATACAAAAAAGAAGATTTAAATTGTTTAAGTTTTAAAATAATTTTAAAAAAGTTTTAAAATAATTACAAAAAATCGTATAAAAATAAAATTACAAATTTTACAAAATTACAAAAAAAGCAGGGAAAAACAAAGTTATTTTCACATGATTTTGAATCTAAAAATAAAAATTGTTTATATTAATTATAAGCTGCTAAGTTTTCAACATATGAAGTAGCTCAGTGGAAGAGTCTCTGCCTAGCAGTCGGAGGGTCTGGGTTCGAGCCCCCTTGGGATCATAAAAAAAATTTTGTATTTCGTTTAAAAATATATGTTTTTTTTATCGATTATCTCGAAATTTGGCACATTGATTACAGTTGTTACAAAAGTTATGTGTGCAAAAAATAAACTTGAAATTCTCATTATCTTTAGATTTACGAGCGTTTTAGTGATTTTTGTCACATAGTGGACCGATTTTTGGTACAGTGATTTTAGTTTACATAAGCAGTATTTGTTTTAAATTTGATGAAAAAATATTTTTATTTGTGGCTAATATATCAATTCTGGGAAGTGGGCCCATGGTCCCATTATCAAAAAAATGATCTGTGACAAATTTCTTAAAATTATCTTTAGAATTGCGATCTGTCAGCCTGCCGTCCAGCCAGACAGACGGACGGACATTGCTAAATCGACTCAGAAAGTGATTCTAAGCCTATTGGTATGCTAAAAGGTGGGTCTAAGACAAATATTTCTATCCGTTACATATGTCAGCACAAACTTAAAATATCATTTCCAACTATGGTGGTGAAGGGTATAAAAAGTGTCACAGTCGGTGAAGCCCTACAACTGTTAAGCAAATTAGTACTGTCAAAAAGATTTTATATATTCTTACAACATATCTAAAATATATCTTTACAAAATTTTTTCACCATTTGAAATTTTTAACAAGATTTATATCATTTCCGACATTTTGGCTACTTTACAAAAAAGTTCTGTGAAACTTATGGCAAATGTGTTTTAATGAATTTTGGTACCGCGATTAATTTTTCTAAAATTGTTCTTTAATGAAATACACAAAATAATTTTAAATTCTAACAAGTAAGAGTATTATATTCGGCTGTGTCGAATCTTATATACCCACCATCAAGAGCGTGCGAGAGTGCAGCTAATTCAAAATGTTATCCAAATGTTGCATTGTTGGTAAAATGTATATGTATGTATAATTCCCCGACAACATTCCAATTGGAACAAGGGGTACTTCTCTCAGACAATGAGCTGCATCCGATTCTATTTTTAGACTCATTGAAAGGGACCTACGTTTTAACGCCGGCTCCGAACGGCAAATGCATTAGTTAGAGAAGTTTTACATAGCCTAATACTCAATAACCAGTGGCTAGCTGAGTTATGAGGTGAACCGCCGCTTTTTTTGAAAATTTATTTTTTTCAAGTGGGTCTGGCCAGGGATCGAACTTGGGCCTCTGGTATGCTAGACGGATGACTAACCTGCTATACCACGGCGGTTCACTGTTCACTGTTCATTGTTGGTAAAATATTTGGACTAAATTCGGTTGCAGTAGTATAGTTAGTATAGTTCAACATAAAAAGGTATCTATGTAAGTGGTTTCCCTAGAATTTACCTTGCACAAAATGTTGTTCCATAACAGCTTATATTTTTTACATTAATAAGCTGTTAAATACTTTTCGTTGTGCTAAATATGTAGTTAAGATAAACATGTTGATAGTGACAAGTTCATATATTTTGTTAGGAATTCCTAATGCTATCAAATTTCGTAGGTGCAATCTTAGTATACTGAATGTACCTCCAAATCATTTTGATTGTAGATATAACAAGCAAGAGTGTTATATTCGGCTGTGCCGAATCTTATATACCCACCATCAAGTTGTGTTAAATTTAGAAACATATCGCATGTATCTACGAGGGTGCAGCAAATTCAAAACGTGGACCAAATTGGAAAAAGTTGTTACGCTAGTTGGTATTGTTGGTAAAATATTTGGAATAACTTCGGTTGCAGTAGCTTTATAGTTCAACATTCAAAATTGTGTAAGTGGTTTTCCTAGTATATTTACTTTGAACAAAATTCGCTATCGTAACCGGGTATGGTTTTACATTAATAAGTTGTTAAATACTTTTCGTTTAGCTTAATATTTAGTAAGGATAAATAAGTTGATAGTAATACGACAGTAATACGAACCGCAGTGGTATAGCAGGTTAGTCATCCGCCTAGCATACCAGAGGTCCCAAGTTCGATCCCTGGCCAGACTCACTTGAAATAATAAATTTTCAAAAAAGCGGCGGTTCACCTCATAACTCAGCTGGCCACTGGTTATTGAGTATTAGGCTATGTAAAACTTCTCTAACTAATGAATTTGCCGTTCGGAGCCGGCGTAAAAACGTAGGTCCCTTTCAATGAGTCTAAAAATAGAATCGGATGCAGCTCATTGTCTGAGAGAAGTACCCCTTGTTCCAATTGGAATGTTGTCGGGGAATTATATATATATAAAATACGACAGGTCCATATATTTTGCTAGGAGTTCCTAATGCATCTACCATATACATAATCTAACCTGTTTGTACCTCAGAATCTTTTTGATTGTAGATATAAAAAAGGGGATATAAAATATATATATATATAAGAATTATAGCCAAATGTTGACCGATTGTAACAAAATTTCACACACTGGCTGGTATTTATATAAAGCTTATTTTTGCAAAATTTAGTGGCAATAGCTGTCACAGTTTCTAATTTAATAGCTTTAAGCTGGTCCTTGCTAAATAATTTTTTGGATTCCGGGAGTGTTTTTTATATGAAAGCTATAGTCAAATATGGACTGATTGCTATAAAATTTGATATACTGACCAATAGTTGCATAAAACTTATCTATTCTAAATTTAGTCGTCATAGCTATTACAATTGTACTCAAATTGTCAGCATTCATATGTTTCCCGGGGCGGGGTTATATGGGAGCTCTAACTAAATGTGAACCGATTTCGTCCATTTTCAGTACACAACTTTTGTTACATATCAAAAATACTTTTGTAAAATTTTGTCTCTGTAGCTTTCGTAGTTAAGGAGCTATTGCGCTTTTATCTAACGGACAGACGGACATAAATCTCCTTTTCTTTTTGTGTTTTTGTGTTTCTGTAAGTTTTTTATATGGGAGCTATTGTCAAATGGTGACCGATTGTAACAAAATTTTGCACACTGGCTGGCATTCACATAAGACTTCCTTGTGCTACATTTAGTGGCCAAAGCTATTACAATTTATTATTTATTGGCATTTAAGTGAATTTCAGGTGGAATTTAGGCCGTTTCCGTAAGTTTTTTATATGGGAGCAATTGTTAAATGTGAACCGATTTCGATGAAATTGTATATGCCATCATCATTTGTCATCATAGCTGCTATAATTTGTTATTTATTAGCAAATAAGCGATTAGTCTAGACGAGGTTATACGGGAGCTATGGTCAAATGTTAACCGATTTTGTTAAGTTTCTTATATGTGAGCTATGGTCAAATGGTGACCGAATGTAACAAAATTTGGCACACTGTCTGGTGTTCACACAGGACTTTCTTGTACAAATTTAGTGGCCTTTGGTTTATCATTAATGACATTTAAGTTTGTTTAGGCTGTTTCCGTAAGTGTTTTGTATGGGAGCATGGTTAAATGTGAACCGATTTTGCTAAAATTTCATATGCTGCCTAGTGCTTATGTAAAACTTCTAGATACCAAATGTGATAATTTGTCATTTATTAGCAAATAAGCGATTAGCTTAGACGAGGTTATACGGGAGCAATGGTCAAATGTGAACAAGATTTAAACAAATGATCCTTTCGTTCAGACGTGCTTTCAACAGGCATACATACAGACAGACAGACAGATAGGCAGACAGACAGACAGACAGACAATCGTTTTAGAATTGCATAAGTATTCAGAATATATATCGCTTTTGGTTTTTGAGCCAATATTAAGGATATTACAAACGGAATGACAATCTCAATATACCCCCATTCCTTTTGACGCTGGGTATAAAAAAAGCAAAATATTGTATAAACTTGTAATCAAATTTTTAAACAAACTTCTTAAACAAATTAGTTACAAATATAATAATAACTTAAACAAATCAAGGTCAAGTTTCTAATTAAAAGTACAATAAATAAACAATTTTATATTTCAACGTATTTGAATGGTAAATACATATACATATATTTCCTGTAATATGTTTAAGATGCTAAATAAAAATGTTTTATCTAAACACCAACAAATATTGTTAACATTAAACATTTCATAAAAAAATCAAGTTTAAAAATAAGAAATGTGTTTGAAACAATGTTAAAGTTAAATAAAAGTTTAAACAATGTATATAAACAGAAAAAGCATTTTATTAACATCTACAACACTTAGCAACATGAATGTATAAAAACAAAACTAATTTTCTGTATGAGCTAAAATGTTGCCAAGCGTTAATGTTAAACATTCTGCTGCTAAAATGCTACTGCAACATTTGCTTAATATTAACACTTTACCCATTTGGTAATAGTGCTTGTTCATGATAATACCGTGTACTTAAGCTGTTAACTTAACAGTTTAATACGAACAAACAACTGTAACAGACATATTCATTTAAGTTCGCGCTTTTTTCTTTTTTTCTTTCTGCATCTGAATTTTTTGTGTTTAACATTTTTAGTGGTTTATAATTTATTGACAACTTTTCAATATAAGTTTTTTTTCTGCATAAAATTTGCTTGTAGTTCACGTCATTTTAGGATTTTTTTCTCATATCCTTTCTTTGATGGCAGCAGAAATGCATTAACTACTAACAGCAACAACAACACAGTCATCATCATCGTCATCATTTTCATTTTGCATTTTCCGTTGCATTTTTAAAAGTTTTCTACATCCTTCTTGATTTTTTAATGCCATTTTTGGCAGGACATGTTCCTGATACTTTTATTTACCTGTTTTTATTTTGAAATTTTTTATTTTATATTTTTTTTGCAAATAACTTATTTTTTCTATGATATTTTTAGGATTTTTTTCTTTTTTGTTATTCTATTTCTGCATCTTTCCTTGACAGGTTAATGGCTGTGATGTATTGGGTTTGCGTATCACGGAAATTGCAAAATTGGTAAAATCCTCACAACATCAAGTCACGTTATTACTCTGGAGTACCAACTGTAATACCAAATGTGATGAAGAGGTAAGAAAATAGGATGTCATTGTTGTTCCTTTAAAATCAACTCATATTTTTCTAATAAAGTATTTGAATATGCTGTCGTAGACGAATAGAAAATGTGACCTATTTACATTATGGATATTAATATTGTCAATTTAAAATTGGATTTAAAATCTGTTATTTAAGAAGGCATTAAATTTAATATAGGTATGGGAACATTTTCGATACAAGTTATTTAATTTGTATATGTAGCCTTTCGCACCAAAACGTAACAATTCCATTAAAAAAATAGTTAATGATTTAATTTTTCTCTGCATACTAGACTCTATAAACAAAAACGCTAATTACAAAAATATTATAAAACGATCGACCTCTCCAAAACGTAGCAATTTTTATAAAACTTGTTTTTCTTATAAAAATGTTTCTTAACAGTACATTTTTATTTTCGTTAATTTTTTGTTAATAAATATTTTTTTCATAGGTTTTTGTTCTAAAAAATTAAAGATTTTTCATTCCGATCAAATCGATCGTAACTTGTTCCATTAAAAAAATAACTCAGTTAATAAACCACCATTTATTCATTGATATTCAGGAAATTACTCCTTCTTTGATTGACTTTGACTTAGAATATTCGTGGTTTAAAGATCTTGTTATCCAAATGGTTCGTCTTTGCCATCTTTTGCTTTTAATGAATTTTTAAAAAATAAAGTAATAGAAATTTTTTATAAAAATAATTGCTTTTTTATTTTGAAGTGCAAATAACTGCTAAGCAGTTCAACATATACAAAAATTATTTTCGAAAGTCTAAAAGATAATTTTATTCGCAATTATATTTATTAACTTTCAACAAAATCGAACAACCCGTTCCAAACATATGATGAAATCAACAGACTAGCCTTTTCAAAAATTACAAATTTTATTTTTTTTTTTTTTTGAAAAATTAACAGCCTGTTTTTGAAACTACAATTTTTTCAAATTGTACGTCAACTTACGAAAAAATTGAACTTTTGGTTTTTGAAATTTTTTTTGGGTGAAACTAGAAAAAGCTTTTACAATTTTGGTTCGTAAATAAAATGTATAGACGAAAGTAAATGTCAAATCAGACAATTCAAAAATTCTAATCGCCTGGGAAACAAAAAAACGGTTATTTAATTTTTTTTGTTTAGGACATGAACACAATATAATGCATTGTGTTGAAACTAGGAAAAGGTTGTGGGAGGGGGAATAGGTAGTGTTTGTGGACATTTGATTTAAACTTCCCTATATTGTAACTGTTTGGAAAAACTTCTACGGGAAGCAAATTCTACATACGAACTGTACGGCTATCGTATCGTCTATCTGTAGAGTATCGTCTGTCTACTGGTCAATCGACTACGAAAGGATGAGCCCTAAAAGATAGACGTGTATTGCGTAAGAAAGTTCATGTATCGAGAACGAGTTTCCTGATTTTGTTAGAGCAAATTCCAAAGTAGTAACAATAGAGTTGGATAACCTACTGTTACCGATGAGCACTTTTGCTCTCTTCTGTACTCGGTCAAGAAGTTCCGAAATAAACTTTGAAGCACCGGCCCATACATGAGAGTTATATTTCACCGGTACGCAATACATGTTTCGGAATGGGGTCTATGTAAGAGTGCAAAAGATGGCGAAAGTGCTCATTGATGACAGCATGGTATCTAACTCTATTGAACCACTGGAGTGTCACACTTTTCTATCGTTTTTACTTTGGAATGTGCCCTAAAGAAATTAGGAAACTCGTTCCCAAACTCAAACCTTCTTACGCAATACATGTCTCAAAATAGGGTCTTTGTAAAGGGGTCTTTGTAGGAAAGGGTGAACGTGCTCGTCGGTATGCAACTCTATTGAGCCACTGGAGTGTCACAATGTTCTATCGTTTTTAGTTACTTTGGAATCCGGTCTATCGAAATTAGGGAACTTGTCTTTCTCATACCCAGAATATCATTGAAAAATATTTGATTTCATTTCGAAAAAAAAAATGTTACATTTTTTATTTTTTGTTTTTATTTATTTTATTTAATTTTAGGGTTAACATCATTTTACAAAAGTCTTAAGATTTACAGGAAAAGCTTTCAGAAAAGTAATAAAATATCTTATGGCAATACTATTATTTGATATTTCATTACGAAGCTTTTACTTCCAAACGAAAAAAGAAAATGAACTCAATTTAGAGCTTTATCGTTAGGCTAGTATTCGATAGCCTTCTAACGTATGACAGTTTTGTGAACAGGCTGTAAACAATTTATAGAAAATTAAATTTCCATCGTTTTTATAATCAGAAGACCATAATGAAAGAAATAAAAATTTTGTGCCTTTTTGTTTAGATGATAATCTTCGCTTCATGTTGATATTTGTTTGGACACTATAATTCGTATTTACTTTGTTCCGCAAATTATTTATAAGGCTTGGTTTTCTATCTTTTTAGAATTAGGGATACTTCTCCTGGTGATGATGGCCTATCCAACCATCGAAATGCTCCGAGGAAAGGTTTTGTCAAAAAAAAAACATTTATTACAATTATAATTAATTGCAATAAATTGGGATCCTAGTGCAATACACTAATGTAAAATTTGAAAGAAAAAGTTAAGTTTTGTCTTATAAAAATCACAATTTTTCCTCTGAAGAGAAGGTTTTTTCTTGGCTGGTCTTAAAGTTTTTAAATAATATCTTTTAAATGCTGTAATTTTATTTAAAGTAAAGAATCCTAATAACAATTTTGATTTGTAAGGAGGTCATACTGGGTTACCACTTCCTAACATGACCTCTTATACTGTAGGGTTCAAACTAAAATCAATACAATGAAAACAAACTGCACTCTTTCCTACTCTTATATGTATTTGCTTTTTTTAAATCTATGTACATGACAAAAAGTCATAAACTATTACGATGATATAACTATTTTTCTATTTCTTCTTTTTTTTCTCCTCCCTTTTTTCTCTGAAAAATCATTTTCATAAAGAGTTTATGTGCTGCACCCATGCCACGTTCACTGCAGAGGCTATCGTTGGTGGTCCAAACGATTCTAAGTTTAATCGAATGTCCTGTATGTCGGGATACAATAACACCACCCGCAATGCAGTGTCAAAATGGTCATTTGCTGTGTGTCAATTGTCGTATACGTGCCGAAAAGTGTCCAGTTTGCCGGGATCGTTATTATCCAAGACCAGCATTAATTGCTGAACAAATACAGTCGGCCATTACAAGTGCTTTCAATTTGTGTCGCAATGAAGATAAAGTGCGTCAGAGGATCTTCGGAAGGCACCACAGACAGCGACAGATGGTGAAGACAACATTGGAATGTCTGCAGCAAGATAGGCAACAAAACAAGCAGCAACAACATAAATTCTTAGCGATAGACTTGGTAGAGCAACAGCCAAAGAATTGCGAGAAACAGACTATAGATGTAAAAACTACAACTAAAATCAATAGAAAATCGAATAGAAAAATAACAGACAAGTTTTTCAAATGTGCCCGCAGCTGCAGCAGCAACGACTATAGCAATGGAGTTAAAGGTGCTGTTAACAAAACTACTTGCAATAAATTTTTAACAAAACTTTTAAACTCGAAAGCATATTCAATGGAAAATCTAACAAATGGCCATAATAACGGTTCAATAACAACTGACAATAGTTTCAACACTTGCCCTCATACAACGTTAGATTCTGCAATATCTCAAACTCAATTGTTGGATGTAAACCATAAACATGAGGAAGAACACAAAACATTATTTAAAGACTTAGCACCAACACTTCAACATCCAGAGCATCAAGTGAATTGCCAGCAGTTCCAGACATTATCTCCATCATTATCTTCATCATCGTCATTAACAAACACAAATCAATTTAACGATTTTACAAGAAATCATCTTCATACCCATCACTCGAATCATCTTCATCCCCATCACTCGAACTTGTCGCTGACCCACAAAGCCCCTCTGAAAGCTATTGAAAATGATTTGAACATAGATACAAAATTGTGTTGCAAACAATTGCCCAACAATAAAATGAAACATTTTTCAACAACGCCAACATCAGAACAATCATCATCTTCATTGGTTACAAATTTAACACAAAACAACCAAGAAAATATAACATGTCTTTTGGAATCAACTGGTAACAAAATTTTTATGAATGACAAAAATAAAAGACGTTACTACTGTCCAGTGGAAGTTGTATGTGAAACATCATATGCCACAATACCAAGAGCCATAAAACTTAGGGACTCCCCTATATATCAAAATGATGGACATTCTGCTGTCGTTCAAGCAGACAAAGAGACTTCAAATTTTCCCAAATCATACAGTTTATCAATGACATCTTTAAATTTAAATTTAACAAAGTCTGCTTCAACAACCTCTTCCCGTTGCTCTTGCTGTTGTACCAAATCTACTTTATCGTCGTCATCGTCATCTTCTTCTTCTTCGTCAGTAACTCAAAACTGTCAGTCTTCATTGTCTGCATCATCAGCTTTAGCAGCATCTTCTACAGCATCAACACCAATATTACAATAAATCTTCCTCAGCTTCTTGTTGTTCCTCATTCTTATACGTTTAATCATCATCATTATCGGTGAGTACAAGTGACTGTAGCAGCAACATCATAAAGATAATTCCTTTCAACAAAATCTCACTAATTTTCTTCATCACCTGTTGCTTCGTTTATCTTTATAGCATCACTGTCAGGACTTGTATCGTTTAACACAATTACTTAGTAGCTCAAGCAATTTTTAGTGCTAAAATTCAAATCTTGGACTTTATTATATCAACAAAATGACATATAAAAATCATCATAAAATTAATTTTGATACCTTAAGTTAATCAAATTACTTAAATAAAGAATTATCAAAATCAGGCTAGAAGCTTGAAAATTGTAAATCTATTTATTTAATTTTAATTTGAAACAGAAATATTATAAATTATATTCATCGATTGTAATTTAGCCTAATTACCACATTCGATACCGATCGAGATGTAATTTATTTCAAAAACATTTGTGTAGCATATGTTTAGGATAAATTAAATAATAAATCTATAACATATAAGGTTCACTACATTGTAAATTATTTGCTAAAAGTTCCATGATAGTAAAAGAATTTAATTTAAACTAAATGTTTTGACAAACAAACGGGTATGTTTAAATATCAACTTTTATTAAACTTTTTGCAAAATAAATTATTAAGAAAATCCCTAAGGTATGTTACACAATATTTGCTTTAAAGTTTGAGTTTTCGTTCGATATCGAATGCGGCGTTTTGGTCCCTGTTTGGTAAAACTTGGATCTTGTAATTTCTAGTTTGTGAGACGACATAAACGGAAGATCGAATATCCAATTCCATGACGTTTTATATAAACTTTTTCATGTCATCATTAAAACTTGCAAAAGCTTTTAAAAATGTAACTTCGTAATTAAATGTTTACAAATGTTAAATGTAACTGCATCATTTAGTTTGTGTTTCGCAGCCGTTTATTGCACCTCACGTAGCGTTTCGAAAAGAAAATTGAAGAAATGGAATATCAAAAACTGATGAATCATTAGTTATGTTAGTACGATATCGAAACTATCCAAACCAGTCCCAAGTTACAAAGAAAAAATTATACAATTGCGTTTCCGTATTCAATATTGGTTTGAGTCTTTGCTAAATTTGAAGGGTAATTAAATTTCCAGTCTTATACAAAACTACTCAGATTTTTTTATTCCTATTATCAAAAAGAATAGGGGGTACATTGAGATTATATTCCGTTTGTAATTATCCTTAATATGGCTCAAAACTTAAAATTGATGTAAATTCTGAATCCTTATGAAATTCTAAGACGATTCAGCGATGTCCGTCTGTCTGTCCGTGTGTCTATCTGTCTGTCTGTTATTGGCACAATAAAACCTTAACGAAAGGATATAGGTCACTGAAATTTGGCATAAATATTCTTAATTTCTTGGAAAATTTTGATATAGAAATCAGGCAAAATCGTTTTACATTTGACCATAGCTCCCGTATAACCTCGTCTAGACTAATCGCTTATTTTCTAATAAATTACAAATTATTATAACAGCTATGATGATAAAATTTGGTATATATAAGACTTACATTAGTACTAGGCAGCATATAAAATTTTATCGAAATCGGTTTACATTTAACCATAGCTCCCATATAACAAACTTACGGAAACAGCCTAAATTCCACCTGAAATTCACTTAAATGCCAATAAATGATAAAGTGTAGTAGCTTTGTCCACTAAATTTAGCAAAAGGAAGTGTTATGTGAATGCCAGCCTGTGTGCAAAATTTTGTCACAATCGGTCGCCATTTGACCATAGCTCCCATATAAAAAACTTACGGAAACACAAAAATGCCAAAAGAAAAGGGGGTTTATGTCCGTCTGTCCGTCGGATAAAAGCGCAATAGCTCCTTAACAACATGAGCTAGAGAGACAAAATTTTATAAAAGTATTTCGATATATTATGGAAGTTGTGTACTGAAAACGGGCGAAATCGGTTCATATTTAGTTAGAGCTCCCATATAACCCCGCCCCGGGAAACACATGAATGCTGATAAATTGAATACAATTGTAATAGCTATGACGTCTAAATTTAGAGTAGAGAAGTTATATGCAACTGTTGGTTAGTATATCAAATTTTATAGGAATCGGTCCATATTTGACTATAGCTCTCATATAAAAAATACTGACGGAAATCAACAAAAATGTAGCAAAGGCCAGTTAAAAGCTATTAAATTAGAATTTGTGACAGCTATGGCCACTAAATTTTGCAAGAATAAGCTCTATATAAATCCATAATTTTTTTATTGTACTTTTTATATATACATTAGGGTTAAAACTTTGTGAATACAAGTTTTTTTTAATGCGCAGCCGCATAGACAATAAAAAAATATTAAGAAAAAATGCAATAAAGTTTTGAATTTAATTTTTTCTCCTAAGTATACAAAATTGTCATTTATAAAAAAATTTGAATTTTTCAATTCCATTTATAAAAAAAAAATTGTACCAAGAGTGCAAACAAAATTGCGATATTATGGAAATTAATAAAAAAATTTTGTTGGTCTAAAAAAAAATATTTTTACTATCATTACTAAATCGCCTATCGCTTGCTGGAATGAAGAATTTTTGTTGCAAAAAAAGTCATAGCCCTAATATACATATTAAAAATTTACTATAAAAAAATATAATTGTCTACTTTTAATAATTTTGCCAACTAAATAAAATCGCTTAAGCCAACAAACAGACAGACCATAACTATTCACTGAACAAAAAGACCTCCTTTATCGGATCAGAGTGATTATTGTAAAGAATAATGCTAAAAATGATTAGAATTTGAATGATTTTCCTAACAGTAAAGAAAAACTACTAATGATAAATGATGATGGCGCGCGGCACTTCAAGACAGAAGATGATAGAGAGCAAAAAATTCAAAGAAAGAATTATTGAATATGCAAACAGTGAAAAAAATAAGTGGCTTAAATGTGGAAAATAGGAAAGAAAAACGCCTTCTGATTTCATTCAGTAACTATTTAGTTGGTGATGCCTTTTTCTTATAAATCTATTCTTTTTTTTAAGTTTTTCTTTTATGTTTGCATCAGAACTACTTAATGACGCTTAACTTGCATAACTTTTATGATAATAATATTGATACCCTACACTAGTAGGTATTATAAGTATGTTATAACGCTTAGGTCTGGCTGGTTACCTCACATATTAGTTTCAGAAAATAAAATGTTGGCACATAATTTACTATATTGAAATAATAATAGCCTGCAGATATACTAATCATTGGGACAAATTTTGTTGGAATCGGACCATAACACCCACCCTTACAACATCTGGTGCCAAATAGCCGCACTTGATATCGAACGAAATGTAAGATATTTCTGAAACATCTTTGTAGCATACTTTTAGGATAATCTAAATAATTTATAACATATCTTTGGCTTGGTGCTAAAATGGCCAATATCAATATTTTGCTGTTTTGAGTTAATCATTGCATTAGATTTAGTTCTATACCCTCTTAACTTAACTCAGAACAAATTTATAAGGGTTTTTCTTAGCAATACTGTGAATTTATATGGGAAATATAAACTTTAAATCAAGTTTTCTGAATACTAGTTTTTTTGACATTGGCCCTTTTAGTACCAAACTATAGATATAAAGTTTACTATATTGTAATTTATGTTTGCCAAAACAATAAGTAAAACTAAATATTTTCACAAACAAATGGATATGTTTAGATATCAATTTTTCTTAAACTTTTTGCAAAATAATTTATTTTGATAATCCCTGAGGTATGCTATACAATATTTGCTTAAAAGTCTGAGTTTTCATTCGATATCGAATGCGGCAATTTGGCCCCTGTTTATAAAATGATCACAAAATTCAACCATATTTAAAGTTATATATTAAAACTTTACTTAGACAAGTTTTCCATTTGGTGAGTCCATATTTCATCCTGTCTTCCATATAACCTCCATAGGCATTAAAAAGACATCATAATTTAATAAGTTCACATTGGACCTCATAGATTTTTTGTTATTTTTAAAAGATTTGGAACAAAATCGAAAAGGTTTACCCTTTTACACTTACGATAATTTTTACAAAGGCGAGCGAACAATAAAAAAAATCATTTATTTGTGAAATAAAACAAATAAAGGGTGAAAAGGTTATTTTTAACCCATATATATATATATTTTGAATAAATTAAAGTAGAAGCAACATTTGTACCGAAATCAATTAAAAGTTTTTTAGTTCGTGGGGTAAAAAAGGTAAAACCGGCCAACAATTTTTAGGTTTGATACTTATTTGCATCGTTAGAATGAGAAATTTTATTTGTAAAAAGTTTTTGATAATTTTTAGTTAAAAAAGGTATATAAGAAATTTATAAGCAAGATCGATTAATACCTTTTTAATTCACGTGGTAAAAACTGCAAACAAACTTTTAGGTTTTTTATTTTTTTCAACTTAAAAATATTTTGATTAATTTAGGGAATAAATTAGGGGTTAAAGGTGTATTTTTTTTTTTTAATAATAAACATTGAAACACATTTGCTTTAGAGTTTTTTAATTCATGGGGTAAAAAAGGTTAAAACTGCTAAAACTTTATAAGATATTTTTATTCATTCTAAAGATGTAGAATTTTAGGAGAAGATTTTAAATATTTTTTAAAGATTTTAATGAACAAAAAGGATGAAAATAATTTTTTTATATTTTGAAAATAATTTTTTTATATTTTGAACAAAAAGGATGAAAATAATTTTTTTTATATTTTGGAAAAAGGGTAAAACCGGCAAACATTTTTGATGGTTTTTGGAAACGAATGATAAGCAAAAGGTTTTGAAACTATTTTTTTGGTATTTCTTAACTAATGAACATATAAATAAGATTTATACCATAATAAGTTTATACTTTTTTTATACATGGGGTAAAAACGGCAAACAAAATTTTGAAGTTTAATAGTTTTTTTCATCTTAAAAATATTTTGATTGATTAAGGGAATAAAAAAGGGATAAAAAGCTTCAAACAACATTGAAACATAAACTCTAAACCGATAGTTTTTTAAATCATGGGTAAAAAAGGGTAAAACTGCTAAAACTTTCTAAGATATTTTTATTCATTCTAAAGATGCAGAATTTTAAGAGAAGATTTTAAATATTTTTTAAAGATTTTAATTGTTTAATGAACAAAAAGGGTAATAAGGATGAAAATAATTTTTTGGTATTTTGAAAAAAGGGCAAAACCGGCAAACATTTTTGCTGGTTTATGGAAACGAATGAAGAGTAAAAGGTTTTTAAACTATTTTTTTTGGTATTTCTTAACTAATGAACGTATAAATGTTTATACCATCATCGATTAATACTTTTTTAATACATGGGGTAAAACTGGCAAAAACAAAATTTTATGGTTTGATAGTTTTTTTTTCATCTTAAAAATATTTTGATTGATTTAGGGTATGAATGAGGGATAAAAAGTTTAAACCAATATTTTTTGTATTTTTTTAATAAAAGAACATTGAAACATAAAAACTTAGAAGAGTGTTTTTAAATCATGGGGAAAAAAGGTTAAAACTGGCAAAACATTTTTAGATATTTTTATTCATGCCAAAGATGCAGAATTTTTTTTTCAGATTTTAATTGTTTCTATTAACAAAAACGGGTTGTAAGGGTAATACAATTATTTAGTATTTTTAAAAAGTGTAAAATCGGCAAGTCTTTTTATTGTTTTTGGGAACGAATGAGGAGTAAAAAGTTGCAAAACAATTTTTTTAACTAATGAATGTAGAAATAAGATTTATACCACAATCGATTTATCCATGGGGTAAAACCGGCGAACAAATTTTTAGAATTGGTGATTTCTTTTATCTTAAAAATACTTTAAGCCGAGAGTTTTTTAAATCATTGGTTATAAGAGGGTAAAACTGGTGAAACATGTTCAGATTTTTGTATTCATCTTCTTCCAAAATGCAGAATTTTGGGGTAAAATTTTTTTTTGTTTGAGATTTTAATTGTATTTATGGAGAAAAATAAAAGGTGAAAATAGTTTTTTAATATTTTGAGAATAGGGTAAAACCGGTAAATATTTTAAAGGTTTGGTGCACTTTTTCATCCAAAAGATGCAAATTTTTGGAAAAGATTATAATTTATAGATTTTTTTTTAAATTTTATGAGTAAAAATGGAACCAAACATTTTTTTTGGTATTTTTTAAACTCAGGGGATGACCCCTACTTCTGCGATTCATTGTGTTAGCAAATAGGTTATGGGAAGGAGAATAGATGGAGTAGTGTTTGTGGACATTTGATTTGAATTTAACTATATTGCAACTGGCTGGGAAAACTTCTGCGGGGAGCGAATTGCACATACAAACTGTACGGCTTAAAATTGGGATTAGTTGATTGATTTTGGAAACGAATGAGGGGTAAAAAGAGTAATATTCATTTTCTTAATTTTTTAACTATAAAAACCATAAAAAAGGGTAGAAAAGGCTAGCAGGTTTTAACCTTTTTAATGAAAAGGATGAACATTTAGTCCGCTTTTGAATCTTGCTCCCATATTAATATCCCATAACATAAAACAGAGTAGAAAAGGGTTGCAGGTTTTACCCTTTTTTATGAAGATGATGAAAATTTTGTTCACATTTTTAGTTTCTTTGAAATATTTGAATTGGTTGGTTGATTTGGGAACGAATAAGGGATAAAAAGTGTAAAATTTATTTGTTTTTATTTTTTTAACCATAAAAAAGGGTAGAAAATTTTTGCAGCTTTTAACCTTTTTTATGAAAATGATGAACATTTAGTCTGCTTTTCACTCTTGCTCTCATATTAATATCCCATAACATAAAAAAGGGTAGAAAAGGTTGCAGGTTTTACCCTTTTTTTATGAAGATTATGGACATTCAGTCCACATTTGAGTCTTTCTTCCATATTGACATAAATATATCATAATTTTGAAGTTTAAAGAAATTAATTAATTAAAATTGTTGACAATGAGTTCACATTTAACACATTTTTTATAAAGGGTATCATTTAGTCTAGCTTAACCGACTTATATTCCTTCTTACTTGATTTTTTATTCATTTTACATATTTTCACTATTAAGACAGGAGCTTCAGTCTTCAAACACTCATTTGGCTGCTATGATATCATTTTTAATGAAATTTCTAACACTTCTTTTTATCATTTCATACTTACACATTTTTTTTGTTCATTATAAATTCACGTTTAAGAAAAAAAATTAAAATTTTCGATTTTTCCAGATTCTTTTTATGTTCCTACTTTCATTTCCCTGACACTATCAGAAGTGTTTGTTTGTTCGATGGTTGACTTCCTTGTACAGCTGGAATACAAGTGGCCGTTTCGTTATACCGCAAGCAGCAGCAGCAATTTTGCTTTTGCATTTGACATCAAATATTGAAAGTGTTGATTACATGCTGAAAACTCGATTAAGTGCTAGTAATAGCTGTAATAGATGCTGTCACGGAAACGGAAATGCAAACGTCACATAATAACAACGATAAATATAAACGAAAAATCTCCTACTGCCTTCCTTGCAGCCCACGCTCAGCACTTAAACAACTAATTTCATATTTTAAATATTAAAACGCACACAACAAAAACATCCTCATCGTCCTCATCATCATGGTAGTACATTTCATTCAGGTCAATTGTGCATTCTTAAGAGATGACAGCAATGCAAACATCAAATATCAAATGCTGCCAACATCTAGAAGAAAAAATTCAACAGAGTAGGAAAATTAAAGTACATAACTAAAATAAAAGAATAAAAATTGTTCTCAAAAGACTTTAGGTCTATTCGTTTACTTTCCAGTAAAAGTCCAGTAAGCTGAGTATTTACTGAGTAAATGAACGAATTTACTCTCACCAAATCATTTGTACAAGAAAAGTAAACGAACAGAAAATTTGTAAAAATCCAGTAAGAAAATCAAAACAATAAGAAAAAAACAATACAAAAGGCAATAAATAAATAAAAAATGACCTAAGCTTTTAATTTTTAATTAGTTATATACTTTAATTTAGTTAATTTTATTTCTTTTACTTCAAATTTCTAACTTAATAAAAATTGCGGCAAATTGTCAACTGCCTGTTTTTCTTTTGTTTACGTTTTTTATTCATGTTGTTGTTGTTACTGAACTTTTACAAGCAAAAATTTTCCCCGTAACATTTTGCAAATACTCAGCAAATAAACTGTCACTTTTTCTCAAAAATTCTCTCTGTTTACATTTCCCCTCTTACTGAGTTTTGGGTAAACGAACGACTTTCCGTAATATTTTGTAATAATTTGTACAAATTTTAACGTAAACGAATGAATCTTTTATCAGCCGTGATGAGGAAAATAAATTTGATGACAATAACATTTCCTAGCAGTTTTGCCTCTGTAATATTAGAAAATCTTTTGAAAATAACTGAACATATTTCTTTTTCGTTTTGAACCACAAAGTGGCAGCCATCACCACCTCAACCTCATTAAAGTTTATGAACTAAAAATTTGATAATTTAAATTAGATTTAGAAAAATAAATAATTTTTTGTAAAAAGATACTACAATACTTCAAAAGATATTTAAATATTAGTAACTAGACTTTTTATTGAGTTTTTTTTTTTGGTTAATCGTGGTTGCACATCTATTTGGACAGTGATTAAAACTAAAAAAACCAAAGTATTTTCTGGCACAACATCGAACTTCATTTCGACCCAGTAAAATGGTTTCCATTACCAAATAATGAGATAAACAGCTAAAATATTGAATATGGATAACATTTTTAGTCATAACATTAATATGGTGATTTCATTTGAGGTAAGTACTTCGGTGGTACCTGGTTGATCCAGCCTTGCTCGGAACTTTATGATAAAAGTTTTGTTCTATCAACATATAATCAAATGCAAAGTTTCAAGTTCAATTCATTTTGAATAATTTTGGAAATTGGCATGAGTCAGCGAAGGTTTTTAAGTGGGTATTATAAACCTCCGCCGACTCATGCACAACAATTTTGCTAAAGATCATAGAGTGATCAAATGGTCAGCTTACGATTAAATTAATTTTGAGTAATTTTCAGTGGTGTCACCTGTCGGATATTCGTCAAACCGCTAAAAAACCTCATGCGCAGCAGCTTTGCCAAAGATCAAAGCATGATCAAATGCATAGTTTACTATTCCATAAAGGACATACATATATTCATTTGTTTAAAATACAAAATTTTTTCCCTTTTTATCCCCTTATTTCAAAAAGTTTCATCATTTTATCCCTTTTTACCCATTATGCGTCCCGAAATCAAAAAAGTACATATTCTTTGGGTTTAAAGATAAGAATGGGTTAAAATATGTATCAAAAAACTATTTTCATCCTTTTTTACCCCTAGTGGGCATAGTTTCAAAACAGTACTAAACACCTGTCCTCTTATTTTTATAGCTGTTCAAAATGTAGTTTAAATGTTGTTTCTATACTTAGTACTTCAGGAAATACAATTTAGATTTTTTCTTCTTTTTACGCGTTTTTACCCCCTTTGCGGTAATAGTTCCAAAAATACCTTTTTACTCGATCAATATGGCAAAAAAGTACCCACCTTCCAAATTTTATCAAAATCGTTGAAACCGATTTCGAGATAGCCATTGTATATATATATATATATGTATATATATATATCTATATATATATATATATATATATATATATATATATATATATATATATATATATATATATATATATATATATATATATAGATATATATATATATATATATATATATATATATATATATATATATATATATATATTTATATATATATATATATACAGGGTGGCCCAGAAAGACCGAAGTGGTGTGAATTCCTTATAACTTTTTTGTTATAATTTTTTTTTCTTTTCAGTATTTTGTAAAGAGGACTTGGATAATTTATAATGGAGCAATACACAATTGAACAACGTGCCCAAATTGTTGAAATTTACTTTTCAAATCAACGGTCCATTGTGTTGACTCAGCGTGCATACCGTCGTCAATTTAATGTCAGTCAACAATAAACCGTCTGGTTGCAAATTTTCGAGAACAAGGAGCAGTAAGGAACCTTCCTGGTCCCGGCAGACACCGAACTGTCCACACGGCTGACAATATTCAAGTGGTACAGGAGAGTATTCGGGAGGATCCATAAACATCAACCAGGAGACGTTCGCCACAACTGGGCCTCTCAAGAACGTCGCTGCAGCGAATTTTGCACACCATAGGATTGTTTCCATACAAAATTCAACTTGTCCAAGAATTTAAACCATCAGATTACCAGCAACGACTTGACTATGCAATTTATTTCCGGCAAAAAGCACAAGAGAATCCAAATTTTATTCATAACATAATAATGAGTGACGAAGCCCATTTTCAATTAAATGGGTTCGTTAACAAGCAAAACTGTAGGATATGGGCTACGGAAAACCCGAGAGTACTTCATCAACGACAATTGCACCCAGTTAAGTGTACCGTTTGGTGCGGTGTTTCTTCAGAAAGGATCATTGGCCCATTTTTTTTTTTTTGAAAATGAACAAGGTGTCGCCATTTCCGTCAATGGTGATCGATATCGGGCCATGTTGCAAAATTTTGTAAGGCCAGCCATGGAAAACCATCCGCAAATATGATTCCAACAGGATGGAGCCACAGCGCACACTGCGAGGGCCACAATGACTCTTTTACGCGACATCTTTGGTGAAAGAATAATTTCTCGTAACAGCAATTTTAATTGGCCTCCGCGGTCCCCGGATTTAACCGCTCCAGACTGTTTTGTTTGGGGCTATTTAAAAGGAAAAGTTTATGTTAATAAGCCTAGGACTATTGAGGAGTTAAAAACCAATATTCGAGAAGAAATTAACAACATACCACCGGAAGTTTTGCGAAAGGTCATGGAAAATGTGTTGGAAAGAGCACATTTGTGCGAAGCAGAATATGACCACCACTTGCGGGATATCATTTTTAATAACTAATCCAAAAATATTCCCCATAAATTTAATGTATTTAAAAAAAAAAAATTAAAAAAATATCTCTTAAATAAAAAGTTATAAGCAATTCACACCACTTCGGTCTTTCTGGGCCACCCTGTATATATATATAAATATATATATATATATATATATATATATATATATATATATATACATATATATATAAATATATATATATACATATATATATAAATATATATATATACATATATATATACTTATATATATATATATACATACATATATATATATATATATATATATATATATATATATATATATATATATATATATATATATATATATATATATCAAGTTCCGAACTTTTTTTCAATACATTTTTATAAATAAATTGTTTTTTTTTTCAGTAAAATCGCTTTTAAAATATAGCAAAAATATATACAAACACAAAAGAGGAAGGATGTAAATGTTTTTGCATTTATTCTCTTTTGTTTTCCTATTTTTGTAAAAATTCGTTATATCGAGTACAAAAAATGGCTGTTTGGCGTAATATAAGGTACTCAATGGAAAAAAATGAACGTACATTAAATCGAGAATTCGTTAAACTTAGTATACGTTAAACCGGGATACCACTGTACTTTTTTGCCATTTTCATCGAGTAAAAAGGGATTTTTGGAACTTTTGCCGCAAAGGGGGTAAAAACGCGTAAAACGCGTGACTTGACATTGGCCCCTTTATCACTAACAAATATTTTTTATTTTTAAATAAAATCTAAGTGCTAAAAGGGCCAATGTCAACAACTTATTTCACTTTTTTTTTAGCAATTTTATACAATATGATATTAGATACATATATAATATGTTTTATCAGATATATACATATCCTCTAAATTCAATAATATTTGTAGTAACATAACAAACGGTTGCTAAATAATAATGTTTTTTTTTTGTCAATTTTTCCAAGTAAAAGGGCCAATGTCACAGAAAAAATTATAAAATGTAAAAATTAGTTAGTGCTTAAAGGGTCAATGTCAAATTTTTTTCTTTACTTGGATCTTTTTCAAAGAATTTATTTTACCATGCCCTCTATAGGATCATAATGCATGTCTAACCAAAATTTTTGAGCGAAATTTGGAGATTAGCCGAGCATTAAGGAAAACAAAATCTTATAAAAATTGAATTTCTAATTTTCTCAAAACTAGTTTTTATGACATTGGCTCTTTTAGCACCAAGCCACTGAGATATGAAAATATCTAGCCCTAAAAGTATGCTATACTTTTTATGTATGATATTTCTTTGAAATATTGAGGTGAAATTTCATATGACTTTTTTATAAAATTGATAACTTTGTTCAACAGCATGGAATATTGTGGGAATTTTATTTATTAAATCGAAAGAATACACTTCCAACTTTTATTTGATTGTAACCAGAGCGCAAAGCTAGACAAAGCTAACCTTTTTATTTTCTACGAAAAATTAAAAACACTGCATTTTTAAGTGCCATCATTGAAACCTGTAACTATTATCGTTCTCCAATACAGAGAAAAGCTATTAAATTATAAACTACACTCAGAAAATTATGTAAGTAAAATTAACTTAAAATGTAATTTGAAATGAATGAATATTCATTTAAAAACCGGTCAACTGATTTTTCATTCAAATTCAATAAATATTTCATTTAAATTTAACTGACAAATATTTAAACTACATTTTCAGTTCCAAAAACGGAATATTCAGTTGTTTTCAAAAAAATTACTGACAAAAATTTAAACTACATTTTTAGTATAAAAAACGGAAATTTTCATTTATTTTTAAAAAATTGAATGGTAAAAAACTACGTAAAATTTCCATAAAACGGATAATTTTCATTTGTTTTTGTAATTAACGTAATATAAAAGACGAAACCATAAAAAGGTTATATCCTTTAAGGCATCAAAAAACCAAACAGACAAAACAAAGTTTGTTGTTTGCTTAAGCCATACCCCGTGATAGGCGGCCAGTATTATAAAAAGTTTCTTCATTACGCAAACCTAAGATACTTAAGGAAAAACAATAATTAAACAAATACGAATTATATTTGATACAATAATTGAAAAAATATATAAAAACGAAACAACCGATATTTTCAAATGTTACGGATTTTTAGTATTTTTTTGTAGGTTGTTTTTTAAACAAATGTATAAATATGTTAAAAATCAATTTTCATGTAAATTTAAATGAATATTCATTTGAAAACAACATAACCGAAAATTTCCTAAACAACATACAATCAGTTACTGTAATAATTTCCTGAGTGTATGACAGCTATGAATACTAAATTTTGTACAAATAAGCTTTATGGAAATACCAACCAATTTTGAGACAATTGGTCACCATTTAACTATAGTTCTTCTTATATATATTTAACATCCCCTTTTTATATTAACAATTAAAAAGATTTGGGGGTACATTCAGCTGTCAATCAATGTTTAGACCACATACGGCGGATGTATTAGGTACTCCAAACAAAAGATATAGACCAGATGTTGTACTATCAACGTGTTTGGCCTAAATATTAAGCACAACGAAAAGCATTTAACAGCTTTATAACTTAATGTAACAACACCCGGTTATGAAACCAGATTTTCTACAAAGTAAATACCACGAAAACCACTTAAATACTTTTAAATGTTAAACTATAAAGCTACTGCAACCGAGTTTAGTCCAAATATTTTACCAACAATACCAAACAGAGTAACATTTTTTTTTTTCAAATTTGGTCCCCATTTGAATTCGCTGCACCCTCGTTGATATGTAAGATATTTTTATAAATTTAAAATTTGGCACTGCCGAATAACACTCTTATTTGTTTTAGTTAATCCAGTTGTATAACATCAAAATTCATCCAAATAAGACTAAAATATAATTTATCGATTATCTGAATAATTTGTGGAATATAATTTTGAATTAGTATAATAATTTGGCATTAAATGACTAATGTAAACAAATTTGTTTTTATATATTTTTTATTGCGCAATTGGTCAACAGGTCGATCACCGATTGCAACGAAATTTGGTGCAATGATTTTTATTTGTATAATAAATATTTCTTCGAAATTAAATACAAAATACACAAATTTGTTGTCAAAATTTCTATTCCGGGAATTCAGACCAATGTGAATTCTCCGAAATAATAGATCGATTTTAGCCAATTTCATAAAAATTTTTTGCAACCTATATTTTGATTGCGAAAATTACGGAAGATCCCAATACTTTTTGGACAAAATCGAAATGTATTCCTTAATGTGAAATTAAAAAAAAAACTGCTTCATTTTGATACCCTTTACTACTACGGTTGAATATGGATCAAAAGCTTTACAGATTTTTCTTAAAGCTTCAATACATACATATTACCCACCTAGCAGGAGTGTTAAAGCGACTCGAGATGGTAAAAAATATAAAAATTAGCACAATTATTGGTCCATACCATATAACGATAGATGTGAATATAGAATTATATTACTAATAGGATTATCTTACTCGCTTACACATAAGTTTGTAATGCATAGAAATATGTATACATTGTAATCACGATATATTTACTAAAGTTAGCATGGATCTTTGTTCTGGAACTAGGATTATTTATCGGATATAAGATATATCGGCCAATTGAACGCAACACCATGATTTAACGAAATCAAGTTTTATACTAATGTATACCTATAAAAAAGTATCTTAGGTCGTTTTTTAATACGGAAACCAATTTTCGCTTGTATGAATTTTTGCTTTACGCTCATGTGTATTGAGAGTAGTTTAGTTTTTGTTATTATTATTTTTTGTTTTATTTTTCAAATCTCAAAACGAATAAATTTATTTACTTTAATTGTTTGAAGATTCAAAAAATTCTATAATATTGTATGAAATAAATTTTATTCTTCATTTTTTGGTTTGAATAAAATTAATCAAGACAAAAAGTTTGAAATAACTAAAAAATTTGAATATTTTAGAAATTTTGTTTGAAATAAAATTTTTGGAAAAATATGAAACTTTTCAATATTTGAATAAAAAAAATATTGAATACTATTCTTGCTAGTATTATTCAAATATATTAAATTTTGTTTAGAATGAAGAATATTGGATTCAAAAATTTTCAAATAATTTTCTGAAAAATTTATTTATATTAAGAACAATCGGGGGTGTCATAGAAACCAAGTCGGTTTTAAAATTTCTCGGTTTTAAAAACCAATACTGGTATTATTTGGTGTCATGAAACCAAGTCGGTTTTGTTAGTATTGGTTTGAAATCAAACAAAATGTTCGAATCAATTGTTTATTATTTCATTTGAATTTTTTGTGAAACATCAAAAATCAAATAAAAAATAAAAATTATTAAAAAAATAATTTGAAGAAAAATTTTCAGTTTTTTGCGATGTTTGTGGTATAGGTATAAAAAAACGCTGCTGTTTGGATAAATGAAGCTTGTATACCCCAAAATAATGGAATGACCGAATTGCGGACTGAAAAAAAATTTTATCTACCTACACCAAGAAACAAACCACAGCCAATCAAAGGACGATTGTCACTTACATGGGATATCCGTTTAATTGATATGCATTTGCTTCGCCAGTACCTTTACACAAAGATTATTGTAGCCTTACAATTTTCCCCATTTTTGAAATTTTTTATATTTGTCGATAAGGTTCATTGATTCCAAAGACACAAAAAAGTACCAAAACTTGATTTTATCTTATTACATGATAAAAAATGCTATGTAAACTTTTCACCAATCTCTTTTTATTTGAAAGTTAAAGCTAAAAGGTACCAAAAATACTTTTTCTTTTTTTCTCCCCTTTTTTCGAAAAGTACTTACCACTTGTACTGTTATTTTTTATTATTTTTGTAACTGATCCAAACTCGATTTCAATTTTGGTTCTATTGTTTTTAGTTTGGGAATTACAGTGTTATTGAATTTTCCCTTTTTTATCCCCCACAAGGCCAAATTTTCAAAAATCTGTTCTTAGTGGACCTTTAGATCGAAAAGGGCACCAGTTGGTCAGTAACGCCTTTGTTTTAAATTTATAGACCAATTTTGAAATGAAATCTGTTAACTATAAGTTGCTTGGTTTATTTCCAATACTAAACCAATAATATTATTTTCTGCGACACCTAAAACCAATAGAAAATGTAGCTCGAACATTTATATTGGAATTCATGACACCAATTTAATTTTTTTGTCGTTTTCAAAACCAATACCAATGAAATTGGTTTCTATGACACCCCTGAATAATTTATACTTTAATTTAATTTCTTTTAGAAGGAATAAATCAAGCAAATAATATAATTTAAAATTCATGAAATAGAATAACAATTATTCAAATTAAGTAACAAATAATTGAAATAATTCAAAAAGTAGTTTTATTTTATATTTTAATCACACTATACAGCTATGGTATAAATATAATATTGATCATACGCACCCATAGATCAAGGGTGTATTTATACAATAGGGTGCACCATATTTTACGAAATGCGAAATTTCACTTTAATTCCACCCAGAAATGTTCTACGAAACAAAAAACATGTTATCTAAAATTATAGGTAGATTGCATCAAGGGATGGCGTGCCGCATACACTCATAAACTGTAAAAAATATTTGTATGGAAAATAATGGAAGTATTTTTGGTTTTGACAACATTTTAACTTAAATTTTAATTTAAAAAAAAAAAAAAAAAACAAATAAAAGAGAACTAATGTTGTTTTATTTCAAGTCATCAAAATAAAAAATGCAGTAAGTAGTTTTAAAATCGTAGAATTTTGCAAAAATTAAAATATTTTAATATTTCCATATTGCAACTTAAATTTTCTGTTTCAGTTTAAGCCCTTAAATTATAAGAAATGAGTTTACTGAAAAATCATTGTTCTTTTTTTCCCAATATAGACAACAATTAACTTTCATTATTTATTAACCAACGACAATCGTCCTGGCACTACTTACTATCATGTGCCATTTTATTACTAACGTCCCTAGTTGCCATCATTGGAAAAATATTTCTAATGGCAAAAAAACACAAAACGAAAATGTCAATTTTAATTTCATATCTTTCTATTTTTTCATTACTTTGGCGTTAATTAAATTTGATTTCAATAACTTTTTTTGCACTTTCACAAGTCTTTGGCTTTATTAAAGCTACGATTACTGTGTTCATCGGTTTTTTTAGTTTTGACTCTTTTTGGTTTTGTTATTTCAAAACTATTGTATATGTATATTTTTCAGGGGAAATAATTCCAAGGCCTGATTGTTTCTAAAATCTATATTTATATAGGAAGGCTATAGTCAAACTATAGTAAACTATAGTCAAACTAAAGTCGGACTAAAGTAAAACATAGTCAAATTATAATCGGACTATAGTCAAACTACAGTCGAACTGAAGTGAAACTATAGTCGGACTATAGTCAAACTATAGTCGGACTATAGTCAAACTATAGTTGGACAGTAGTCAAACTATAGTTGGACTGTAGTCAAACCAAAGTCGGAAATAAAGTCGGAATATAGTCAAATTATAGTTGGACTATAGTCAAACTGTAGTCGGACAATAGTCAAACTGCAGTTGAACTATAGTCAAACTATAGTTGGACAGTAGTCAAACTATAGTTGGACTGTAGTCAATCTATAGACGAACTGTAGTTAAACTATAGTCGAACTATAGTCAAACTATAGTCGGACTATAGTCAAACTATAGTCGGACCATAGTCGAACTGTAGTCAAACTACAATCGGACTATAGTCAGACTATAAGCGGACTATAGTCAAACTATAGTTGGACTATAGTCAAACTAAAGTTGGAGTGTAGTCAAATTATAGTCGGTTAATAGTCAAACTAGACGGACTGTAGTCAAACTATAGTCGGACTATAGTCAAACAATAGGCGGCCTATAGTCAAACTATAGTCGAACTGTAGTCAAACCACAATCGGACTATAGTCAAGCTATAGTTGGACTATAGTCAAACTCAAGTTGGACTGTAGTCAAATTATAGTCGGTTTATAGTCAAACTGACGGACTGTATTCAAACTATAGTCGGACTGTAGTCAAACAATAGGCGGCCTATAATCAAACTATAGTTGGACTATAGTTAAACTATAGACGAACTGTAGTAAAACAATAGTCGGACTATGTTCAAACTGTAGTCGGACAATAGTCAAACTATAGTCGGACTACAGTCAAACTATAGTCAGACTATAGTCGGACTGTAGTCAAAATATAGTCGGAATATAGTCAAAATAAAGTCGGACTATAGTCAAACTATAGTTGGACTACAGTCAAACTGTAGTCGGACAATAGTCAAACTACAGTCGGACTATAGTCAAACTATAGTCGAAATATATTCTAACCATCGTCGTACTATATTCAAACTATAGTCAAACTATAGTCGGACTGTCATCAAACTATAGTTGGACTATAGTCAAAATAAAGTCGGACTATAGTCAAAATATAGTTGGACTATAGTCAAAGTAAAGTCGGACTGTAATCAAAATATAGTTGGACTATAGTCAAAGTATAGTTGGACTACAGTCAAACTGTAGTCGGACAATAGTCAAACTGCAGCCGGACACAAATCAAACTATATATATATACAAACTATAGCCGGACTACAGTCAAACTATAATCGGATTATAGTCAAACTAAAGGCGGACTATATTCAAACTAATATACGACTATAGTCAAATTATAGTCATACTTAAGTCAAACTATAGCAGGAATATAGTCAAACTAGAGTAGACTATAGTCCTACTATAGCCAAACTATAGTCAGACAATAGTCGGACTAAAGTCAAACTATAGTCAGACAATAGTCGGACTAAAGTCAAACTACAGTCTGACTATAGCCGGACTACAGTCAAACTATAATCGGAGTCAAACTATAGTCGGACTATAGTCAAACTAAAGTCGGACTATAGTCAAACTAAAGTCGGACTATAGTCAAACTAAAATCGGACTATAGTCAAACTAAAGTCGGACTATAGTCAAACTAAAGTCGGACTATAGTAAAACTATAGTCCGACTATAGTCAAACTATAGTCGAGCAATAGTCAAACTATAGTCAGGCTATAGTCAAACTAAAGTCGGACTATAGTCAAACTATAGTCCGACTATAGTCAAACTATAGTCCGATTATAGTCAAACTATAGTCCGATTATAGTCAAACTATAGTCCGACTATAGTCAAACTATAGTCGGGCAATAGTCAAACTATAGTCGGGCTATAGTCAAACTATAGTCGGACTATAGTTAAACTAAAGTCGGACTATAGTCAAACTAAAGTCGGACTATAGTCAAACTAAAATCGGACTATAGTCAAACTAAAGTCGGACTATAGTCAAACTAAAGTCGGACTTTAGTCAAACTATAGTCCGACTATAGTCAAACTATAGTCGGACTGTAGTCAAACTCTAATCGGACTATGGTGAAACTATAGACAAACAATAATCAGGCTATAAATACTATTGTCAAACTATAAAAAAAAGTAAAGTCAAACTATAGTCAAACTTTATTACGACTATAGTCAAACTGTAGACGGATTATAGTCAAACTATAGACAAATTTTAGTCAAACTATAGCATTAGTATAGATTTTCTTTAGTTTGAGTATATATCAAATAGAATAGTTTGACTATTGTCCGACTATATTATGACTATATTTTGACTATACCAAAGGCTTACAAAAAAGGCCTCTTCTAAGAGGCCTATTAGTCTTATCTTTTTCCCTCTCAGTAGTTGTATATCTAATAGATCCACAATAGAGTAACTACTTTTGTGTAAGTAAGTTTGCTAGTGTGTATTGGTGTTACTGTATAAATCGGCCTTAATAGTTCACAGCAGATTGATTTGTCACTGTAACCAATATTTTTCAACAATATTGACTTTTTTTGTTGTAACTCACTCGCAATTTCTGCTACACACTATCATCGTCGTCATCATCATCATCGTCATTCATTTTCATTTAATTTTTTTTTCCTTAAAATTTTTGCATTTATTATTGGAAAATAGCGTTTATTTTCTCTTATTCGGATTCTATTCACAATTTGCACATTGTTTAATAAAATTGCTTTTTATTATGCAAAAGTTCTATATTTCTTTTGATTCCTCGCTTTAACGACTTTTTTTTCTCTAACATCCTTTAGGAGGTAGATGGATGATATAGCCAGAAGTTAGTTGGTTTTATTGCCGGTTTCCTTTGTGGGTTTGTCCTTGGTTTGCTGCTCTTGGTTTTATATTTCTTCTGATTCCAATGATTATTACGCAAATGCATTTCTAATTCATCTTCATTTTGGCCGTTGTTGTTGGTTTGTGCTTAAAAATTTTATAGTATTTTATTTAATGAAATTTACTTTTAATTTAATTTTAATTGATCTATTGACATTGTATTAATAGCATTTGTTTGTGGTTGATTTGAAGATGTTGCCGATGTTAATGATGATGATGGTGGTGGTGGTGTTGGTGGAAGTGAATTCGTTCTTAGTGGATAATGGTTTTAGTTCTGGTTGTAATATAAGTGATTGCTTTAGTGAGTTTGCGAAGGTTAAAATTAATTAAAGACAAGATAATAAATCAATGTAAATCAATTAATATTTAATGAGATTGAAAATATATTTATTATCGTTTTTAAAAAATTTTAATTAGAATTGGTTTGCTCAATAACTTTTTATAACTTGGGACCACCCGCGTTATTAAATAAAAGAAACATTTTTGATTTTGTTTGAAAGTAACTAAATTATTAGATAAGAAATGTTCAAAAGATACATATGGGTTAAAAAAATGTATAGCGCATATTAGACCTATTTTTCGAAAAGTTTCAACAACGCTTGTTTTTGTTGTAATGTACATTAACTACTTAGCAAAATATATCACATTCTGCCTTGGTTCGAGCCCCATGTACGTCAAACATCAATGTTTGTAATTTCTATTAAAATTGTTTATTACCATAGCATCTTTTAATTAGCCAAGAAGAAGAAAAAACAAATCAAAAAAAGAAACAAAATTGATGTATATTCTGAATCTTTATGAAATGCTAAGACGATTAAGTGATATACGTCTGTCTGTCTGTCTGTCTTTCTGTCTGTCTGTCTGTCTGTCTGTCTGTCTGTCTGTCTGTCTGTCTGTCTGTCTGTCTATCTGTTAGTCTGTCTGTTAGTCTGTCTGTTAGTCTGTCTGTTAGTCTGTCTGTCTGTCTGTCTGTCTGTCTGTCTGTCTGTCTGTCTATCTGTCTGTCTGTCTGTCTGTCTGTCTGTCTGTCTGTCTGTCTGTCTGTCTGTCTGTCTGTCTGTCTGTCTGTCTGTCTGTCTGTCTGTCTGTCTGTCTATCTGTCTGTCTGTCTGTTGTCGCCTCGATAAAACCTAAACGAAAGTCACTGAAATTTATCAAAAATATTTTTCATTTCTTGGAAAATTTTGGTATATAAATTGGGAGAAATCGGTTTACATTTGACCATAGGCCCGCATAACCTCACATAGGCCAATCACTTGTTTGCTAATAAATCCAAACCAAACACTTATCTTCCACCTTCAATACACTTAAATGTCAATAAATGATAAACTATAATAGCTATGGCCATTAAATTAAGTATAAAGAAGTCCTATGTCAATGCTAGCCAGTGTGAAAAATGTTGTCTTAATAGGTCATCATTTGACCATAGCTCCCATGTAAAAACTTACGGAGACAAAAAAATTTGAACAAAAAAGAGGTTCGTGTCTGACTGTCTGTCAAATCAAAAGAGCTAGGGAGACATAATTTTGCATGAGAATTTTCGATATGGGCAAATCCTGCGTAACGGACGATACATTTGTATGGATTTTGTTGTACTTAAATGTATCCCATTGTCTTTCTACAACCCATCGATTGTGCTATCGAATGGCATTTGTTAATTTACATAATTATTTTGGAGAAAAAAGATATTCGCTTTTAAAGTGCTGTGACGGACGCTACAAAAAATGGAAGTGACTTTTTTTTCAAAACGTGTTTCTGTAATTTTCATCAAATCGGTCATAGTAATAAAAGAAAATTGTAAATTCATTGAAGATAGAGGAAAATCCGAGGATTTAAAAAACAGCTTTTATAAAATATCTTAAAGTTTCCAGTTTCATCAAAAATCCATAAATGAACTGTTGCGGATGCTACGTGACGGATGATACAGTTTTTACTTGAATGTTTTTTATTAGGAAAAATTCATATTTCATATTTTTTTAAGGATTTGGTAATCAGTGAAATCAATGGTTTTATTTGTTCCCGAATTTCATCTCTTTCCTTTTCAAGTTCGCGATTAAAATGCGATTTTTGGGCACAATTTATTATTTCACAAAACGGCTGAAAACATTTATTTATTTAAAGTTTTACAGTTGTGTACATACTACTTACATCTTATTTTTCATCGAAATAATGCTGCGGCTAGCTGTTAGAGTGTCCCAAAAATCAAAAAAAAAAAAAAAAAATTCAAAAGCATCAAATTTGTCCCACTGTGTTTTTTTTAATACATAATATCTTAAGTTAGATCTGTATAAATATGGATATAAACAGTGTTATTGCTTTATGAATAAGACAACTATTGTTTTGGAAAAAAAAATATATACTGTGACGGACGCTACACACTTTCCTATACATATTATTCCGTAAAATGCTACACTCAGGAAATTATTACAGTAACGGATTGTATGTTGTTTATGAAATTTTCGGTTATGTTGTTTTCAAATGAATATTCATTTAAATTTACCTGAAAATTAATTTTTAACATATTTATACATTTGTTTAAAAAACAAACTACAAAAAAATACTGAAAATCCGTAACATTTGAAAATATCAGTTGTTTAGTTTTTATATATTTTTTTCAATTATTGTATCAAATATAATTCGTATTTGTTTAATTATTGTTTTTCCTTAAGTATCTTAGTATCTTATCTGAGTGTATATAAACATCTATATGTTTTTAGTCTAATGTAAAGCATACTATAAATTCTCTTTACGAACCAAGGTCAGTTGGAGAAAAAAGAAAAATTGCACTAGTCAAATTAAAAAACCATTTATTTCTGTGACGGACGCCACAAAATGTGAGCCCTTTTTACTTGACGTTATTTATATCACTCCAATTACTTTTGATGGGGTCTTTTACATCTAACTGTATAAAATTAAGCAGATTTTAAGCCTCTACTGAAACTTGATACCTAGATGGATGTTTTTGCGAGTTTTACGAACTTTTAAAAAACCTATTATTTAAAAATAAATTTAGAAAAATTCAAAATGGGTGCAAATAAATACCTGCCATTCACGAAGTGACCAATCAAAAATTGTATCCATTATATATTCTAAAGGATCAATATATACTAAATTTTTTCATAAACACAAAAAAGTGATTTTTTGAAGTTTTAAAATTTTGTCCTTGGTTTAATGTTTTTCGGATTTGCCCATATAACATCAACTGCAAAGCAATTAACACCAATTTTTGTTTTCAATAAATAAACATTACCAAAAAAAAAATAATGCTATTTTCATTACATCTATCAAATTCTGCAAACGTGGCTGAAATCCTCCTACACTTTAAATAAGTTAAATTAATATAAAAGGCAATGCGTTTCAGGTCTTTTTACTGCCATCGCATCAACGTATAATAAACATTTTTACATTAAAAAAATAAAAAACGCAACAATGAAACATTTTTGTGGGTTACCATTAAACGGTTAAAATATCAAAAATAAAACAAAAAAAAAAAGCAAAGAACTCAATTTGTAGAATAAAATTGTAAGAACAAAAACTATTAGAACTAAAAATAAATTAAGTAATTAGCGGTCTGTAATGCTAAGTTTATGACACTAAAATATCAGTGTTAATTGTAGGTCTTAATTAGATTTAGTTGTTATACAATTTTTTGTAATCTAAATATTTGCTAACTTTTCAATATGATTTCAATTCGTCCTATAATTTTTTCGTTGTAAAATGCAATTTTCACACTTTTATTTATTTCATTGTATTAATTAACATTTAACATTTTTACGGGTTAATAAGTTTTTATATTTCATTAGTTTTCTGGCTTCTTTCTACTCCATAAAATCTTTGTTGTTTTTGGTTTTCAAAGTTTTGTTCAGAATTGTTTGATATCGAAATAAAACAAGAAGAAAACAAGTAATACACGTATGTATACTAAAGTTAACCAAAGTCGACCATATGATACCCTACAATACTGAAGTAGTTTAGTGAATTAGTTTTTGAAAAACAAAAGTTATACTAATACTTTTTAGCCCAAGTCTTATGTCGAATAACAGTAGCTCGAATGTGGACAGATTACCACAAAATTTCTCCTATCGATTAATGATTTTTTCTGCCCTTCTTACCTATGTTTGTTGGTGTAGGGTATAAACACTCATGCACTCCTTAACACCAATTAAAACAATTGTAAGCAAATAAACAATTAAAAAACGTTAAAACAAACAATAAACGAACATTGAAAGCTACACTGAGCCATACAAGGTTATGTATACATCGTTTTGCAAAATTGTGTTAAGTTAAGTAATAAAATACTAAAAACTTATTGATAAAATGCATTAGTACACTCAGGAAATTATTAGAGTAACTGATTGTATATTGTTTAGGAAATTTTCGGTTATGTTGTTTTCAAATGAATATTCATTTAAATTTATATGAAAATTAATTTTTAACATATTTATACATTTGTTTAAAAAACAACCTACAAAAAAATACTGAAAATCCGTAACATTTGAAAATATCAGTTGTTTAGTTTTTATATATTTTTTTAATTATTGTATCAAATATAATTATTTGTAATTATTGTTTTTCCTTAAGTATCTTAGGTTTGCTTATTGAAGAAACTTTTTATAATTCTGGCCTAAGCAAACTACAAACTTTGTTTTGTCTGTTTGGTTTTTTGATGCCTTAAAGGATATAACCTTTTTATGGTTTCGTCTTTTATATTACGTTAATTACAAGAACAAATGAAAACTGTCCGTTTTACGGAAATTTTACGTAGTTTTTTACCATTCAATTTTTTAAAAATAAATGAAAATTTCCGTTTTTTATACTAAAAATGTAGTTAAAATTATTGTCAGTAATTTTTTTGAAAACAATATAATATTCCGTTTTTAAAACTGAAAATGTAGTTTAAATATTTGTCAGTTAAATTTAAATGAAATATTTATTGAATTTGAATGAAAAATCAGTTGACCGGTTTTTAAATGAATATTCATTCATTTCAAATTACATTTCAAGTTAATTTTACTTACATAATATTCTGAGTGTAAGGTTTTAAACAAATTTCGGTTATAAATTACACTAAAGCCAAAGACACTTTAAAATAAAGATGTTGCACTTCAACAGATTGATTTGCCATATGGTCGTTTTGAAAAGTCCCGCTTTTATTCTAATTCGGAAACAACTAATGGAGATGATTATTCAATGAAAGAAAGTTTAGGCATACACACGTGCTAATCAAATGTATATTTGTTTGTGCGTGTATGTGCTTTTCTTCATCATCTTTAATTTCACATTTGACATAAAAAAATGTATAAAGTGCAGTATCGTTATATTATATTGTATTTGATAAAGCTAAAATTTAATTTTCTTATATTTTCAAAATCAACAATTTTAAGATACATTTGTTATTCCTTCAGAAAAAAATATGTTGTTTTTCATTTTATATTTATAGATAATTTTTAAAAATTTCTTATTTTTATAGGAACTTTATCAAAAATTTCTTATTTTTATAGGAAAGTTTTCAATAATTTCTTTTTTTTATAGGAAATTTTTCAATAGTTGCTTTTTTTTTATAAGAAATTTTTCAAAAATTTCTTATTTTTATAAAAAATTTTCAATCAAATTCTTCAAAAACTTGTATTTTTTATAAGAAATTTTTCAAAAATTTCGTGTTTTTATAAGAATTTTTTCAAAAATTTCTTGTTTTTATAGGAAAGTTTTCAAAAATTCCTTATTTTGATAGGAAATTTTTCAGAAATTTCTTATTTTTATTAGAAATTTTTCAAAAATTTCGTATTTTTATAGGAAATTTTTCAAATATTTCTTATTTTTATAGGAAAGTCTTAAAAAAATTCTTATTTTTATAGGCAATTTTTTAAAAATTTCTTATTTTTACAGGAAAATTTTTCAAAAGTTTCTTATTTTTATAGGAAATTTTCCAAATACTTCTTATTTTTAAGGAAATTTTTTAAAAATTTCATATTTGTATAGGACATTTTTCAAAAATTTTATATTTTTATAGGAAAGTCTTAAAAAATTTCTTATTTTTATAGGAAATTTTTAAAAAATTTCTTATTTTTATCGAAAATTTTTCAAAAAATTTTTATTTTCATAAGAAATTTTTCAAAAATAATTTTATTAGAAAATAAAAAAAAATCATATTTTTATACGAAATCTTTCAAAAATTTCTTATTTTTATAAAAAATTTTTCTAAATTTTCTTATTTTTATAATAAATTTTTAAAAATCTTCTTATTTTTATAAGAACTTTTTAAAATATTTTATGTTTTTATAAGAATTTTTTTTTAAATTTCTTGTTTTTATAGGAAATTTTTCAAAAATTTCTTAATTTTGCATGAAATTTTTAAAAATTTCTTATTTTTATATGAATTTTCCAATAATTTCTTATGGAAAATTTTTTAAAAATTTCTTATTATTATGTGAAATTTTCAAAAATTTCTTACTTTTATATGAAATTTTTTAAAAATTATTTATTTTTATATGAAATTTTTAAAACATTTCTTATTATTAAAGGAAATTTTTCAAAAATTTCTGTTCTTTAAAGGATAGTTTTAAAAAAAGGATATTTTAAAAAAAAATTTCAAAAACTTCTGATTTTTACATGAAATTTTTAAAAATATAATTTCTTATTTTTATGGAAAATTTTTTTAAAATTTCTTATTATTATGTGAAATTTTCAAAAATTTCTTACTTTTATATGAAATTTTTTAAAAATTATTTATTTTTATATGAAATTTTTAAAAAAAATTCTTATTTTTAAAGGAAATTTTTCAAAAATTTCTGTTTTTTAAAGGATTTTTTTTAAAAATTCTTATTGTTAAAGGAAATTTTTCAAAAATTTCCAATTTTTTTAATAATTTTTTAAAAATTTCCTACTTTTATATGAATTTTTTTTTTTAAATTTCTTATTTTGATCTGAAATTTTTCAAAATTTTTTATTTTTAGAGGAAAGTTAAAAAAAAAAAATTATTTTTATAGGAAACTTTTCAAAATTATGGTTTATTTATAATTTTTTTTTATAAGAAATTTTTCAAAACATTTTATAGAAAATTTATTTTATAGCAAATTTTTCAAAAATGCCTTCCTTTTTAGGAAAATTTTCAAAAACATATAATTTTTATATGAAATCTTATAAAAATTTCTCATCATTATAAAAAAAATTTTCAAAAATTTTTTATTTTTATTGGAAATTTTTCAACAATTTCTATTTTTTTATAAGAGATTTTTCGAAAATTTCTTATTTTTATAGGAATTTTTTCTTATTTTTGTAGAAAATTTTTGCAAATATTCTGATTTTTATAAGAAATTTTTCAAAAATTTCCTATTTTTATAGGAAATTTAAAAAAAATGCTAAATTTTATAGAATTTTTTTTCGAAATTTCTTTTTTTTTTTTTTAATAAAATTTTACTAAAATTTTTAGTTTTTTTTTAGATACTTTTCAAAAATTTCTTATTTTTATAGATTTTTTTCAAATATTCCTTTTTTTATAGAAATGTTTTTAAAAATTTCTTATTTTTATAAGAAATTTTTCAAAAATTGCTTATTTTTATCGGAAATTTTTAAAAAATTTATTATTTTTATCGGAAATTTTTTAAAAATTTCTGATTTGATTAGGAATTTTTTCCAAAAATTTCTTATTTTTCTAGAATATTTTCAATACTTCCTTGTTTTATAGTAAATTTTTCAAAAATGTACAGGAATTTTTGTCAAAAATTTCTAATTTTTTGGCAAAGCTTCAAAAAAGTTTTACTCTTTACGGGAAATCGATTTTTTTTAATTTTTTGTTTGAACTGGAATTATTTTTTTGTTAGTGTGTATGTTTGGTAATGATGAAAAATGCGTAATTATATCCTTCATCACCATAGTCGGAAAGGGTATATTTTGTTTGTGTTGATATTTGTAACGCATAGAAGTATTGTTCTGAGGCCTACCTTTTAGTATACCAATCGACTCATTATCACTTCCTGAGCTGTTTTAATGATGTCTGTCCGGCTGGCCGGCTGTCTGGCCGGCTGACTGGCAGGATGGGTGTCTGGCCGGTTGTCTACGTAAGCTTTTTATTAATGTACAGATCGTAACTTTAAAGATAATTTTATTAAGTTTAGCACAGACTCATATTTTGGCAAGGGCGATCGGGTATCTCCCATAGGGATGCCTTCGCGGAATAGAGTTTTTTGTCTTTTACAGCCACAAATTTAGTTGTATTTTAATAATATTCAGCACAAATAGTGCTTATGATAACCTTAATCAGTGAACCTAATTTTGTAGGAATCGGCCTATTAACCATACAAGACACATTCTCAAAAGTTTAAATACACATAAGAGAACAAAAACGTTTATAACTCGAAAGATAAATGCATTTTAAAACTAAAACCTTGCACAGAAAAATATTTTGTAAATATAAACCAATAACAAAAATTTGGTAGCTGTCGATGCACAATTGACCCTAGTTCCCATACCCTTTACTACTAAGGTCGATATTTGACCTTAGTAGTAAAGGGTATCTTGTAGTCGGGCCTGAACGACTATAGATTTTCTGTGCATTTACTTTTATTTTTTTTTTTTCAAATAACCTTTAATTTTATAAAACCTAAGAAATTTGTCTTTAAATATTCCATTTAGAAATATAACACAATAATATCTCGAGTCTCTTTCTCACACCTTTATTTGAAAACTTTTACAATTTATGCAAATTAAAGATGGTGGCTTTGACTTTTTCCAAAATTTTAATATCCTTCCTTCCAAACACAGTTACAGTTTTGAAAGTAGATTTGTGTGTATTTAACCAAAAATCAAAAAATTTGTTTCCTTTTTAGCAATAATCACACATACACAGATACACTGTTATTAGAGCCAATACAAGTGTGAGAAAGTATTTGTGTAATATGGTATGTGAGAGTGAGTGTAAGTAAATTCATGTATGACTAGAACCACACTTTTACCGCAGTAAAATTCGTTGCATTAACAATTTTCTAATCAATGGAATTTTAATTTTTATTTATAAACATGACTTCCTGTTCGCTGTTTATGTAGATACATTCGTACTTACATACATAACATTCGTTCTGTAACTTCATTTATAAATTGTATATGGTTACTATGTTTGTTTCACGTGTACTAGTACATTTGTAAATTTGTATGTTTTAGCGTGTAAATTTACAATAGTAAAACCACGTTTTTTATTGAAAATATTGGGTTTTGCTACGCTTTTCCTTCCAATTACACTATCTTAGTTCAAACAAGTAAGAGTGTTATATTCGGCTGTGCCAAATCTTATATACCCACCATCAAGTTGTGTTAAATTTAGAAATATCTCTCATATATCTGCGAGCGTGCAGCTAATTCAAAATGAGGACCAAATTCGAAAAAAATTGTTACGCTAGTTGGTATTGTTAGCAAAATATTTGGACTAAATTCGGTTTCAGGAACTTTATAGTTCAACATTTAAAAGTATGTAAGTGATTTCCCTGGTATTTACTTTGCACAAAATTTAATCTCATAACCTGGTGTAGTTAAGCATAAGTAGTCTGTGAAATACTTTTCGTTTAGCTTAATATTTAGTTAGGATAAACATGTTGATAGTAATACGACGGTCCATACATTTTGTTGGTAGTTCCTAATACTGCACAGTGGTTCAGAATCGTTTTTCATTGGCCAAAACTCTGTAACTTTTTAACTATTAAAGATTTTTTAGTAGTTCTTTTTTTAATCAATAGATAACATCTGTAGCATTTTTGATTGTAGGTTTTATTAAGATCGGTACAGTGGTTCTTAAGAAATTTAAGCTTGAAATTCAATTTTCGATTTTTTTCATTTTTATTTTGTTTCAAATCTGCCAACTCATTTTTGACCCACTTCCTCTTAACCGATTTGGCTCAAATTTGGGCCACAAGTCGTCCTTGGATAGCAATTTAATATTTATATCCTTTTCTCGTTGAGGTATTTACATTTTTTTTATTAGGGTGGCCCTAATTTTAATTTTTGCTTAATAATACTTTCATATTATCTAGTTTTTTTTAAATAAAATCCCAGCAAAACTTTGGTAATGGCAAGTACTCTGATAACTGGTTACCTTGTAACGACTACAACATACCATCCGAATAAATAATAAGTTATTACAGAAGTACTGATTTGTAATTAAGATGGTAATTTAAACTGAATGGCCCCGGTTCAAATCCCACCAAGGGCAACAATTTTTTTTAGTTTTTTTTTTATTAAAAGAGTCTTTTTAAATGATTTTTGAATTTTAAGAACTTAAATATTATCTTCTGTAAAAAAATTTGTAAAACTAACTCACGTTAATGAAAAAATACCATCATGAGTCAATTTTGATTATGTAGGGGATGTTGAATACCAAACACGATTCTAATTGGTCTTAACTTGGTAAGCCCAACTTATCTGGGTCATCCTTCATCTCAACTGTGGACACACACCTCCTCATGGTATCACCCGGGGAGCTAGTTTAACACCCATTAATATTGTGAGTTAACATGTTCCGAGAGTTGTCCCATAAGATCGATAAAAATGGGTTAGGATAACGGGCTAGTAACCCTCTCTTGAAAAAAAAATACAATGAAGAGGATAAAATTAGAATTGAAATGTCCCACTACCTAATGTTAGAGGAGGATGTCCGAAACTTCGATAGAAAGACCAAGTAGAGGAACATTTTTCAAAGCTTGGCCTATAAAATTGGAGAATATTCGCACAAGATCGAAATACATGGAATTCTAAAATATGCTCGGACTTTGACCTTAACAAGTTGTAACATTTAAGCAAGTAAGAGTCAATCTTATGTAAAAACTTATACAAAAAAGATTTAAATTATTTAAGTTTTAAAATAATTTTAAAAAAGTTTTAAAATAATTACAAAAAATCGTATAAAAATATTTTTCCAAAAATTACAACAAAGCAAAAAAAAGCAGGGAAAAACAAAGTTATTTTCACATGATTTTGGATCTAAAAATAAAAATTGTTTATATTAATTATAAACTGCTAAGTTTTCAACATATGAAGTAGCTCAGTGGAAGAGTCTCTGCCTAGCAGTCGGAGGGTCTGGGTTCGAGCCCCCATGGGATCATAAAAAAATTTTGTACTTCGTTTAAAAATATATGTTTTTAATAAAACAACAACAAAAAAGTTGTTGTTGTTGTTGCTTTCAAATTGCTTACCCAAGTCATTACTTTTCTGCAATTGGTAAGTACTTGCCTCCAATGACATCCCCATGTTAATGTAATGACTTAAACAGCGAATGAGTAAGTAGTTCGTGTTCAATAGTTTAACTGTTTAACTCATTATTTGGTAATGAAAAGTTTTACTGGGATAATGTAACATAATTTTTCTTTAAATATATATTTATTTGTAGTCATAAATAGATTGTAGATAAATAAAATAATATTTAATATTGATATTTGTATACTTTATTGCACTCAAATGTTAAATGCAAATTATAATTATTGTTTATTTGGCTGGAATATTTCTTGTAAATATTTTATATTCTGCTCTGTATTACTGCTGTCCTGTAGCAGTGCTTTAACTTCGGCACTTAGGTCTGAAGGATTTACTTTCCATTGACTTCGAATGCTAGAGATGAATGGATCTGATGTTGCTAATAATATGTGAAATAAGTCTTCATTTGTAGAACTTCGTGACGTTTTTCTGGTATTATGTTCTCTGTAAAATCTGTAATCCTTATTTCTTTTTTCCTGGGCTTCCTCTGATAAATCTCCAATTGGTAATAAATGGTGCTTAATGACATCTTCTCCATGATAAAGAACTTTGTGCACTGTTCATTAATTCATTCATTGCATTAATTTGTTCATTGCACGCAAGTACTTCAGTAATTGTTTTAAATCTTGAAATAAGATCTATATCAACACCTGTTATATCAGATGTAGTTTCGGGATCCAAAAAGAATCTTCTTGCGGTATTGCCATCGTTTGTATTGCCTGATCCTTGTTTTGGTTGATCTATAATTAACCCGTGTTTGAGAAATGCATCATGAACTTGTTTCTTTTTCAATTTTCTTTTCTCTTTGTTGGTGTCATTATTTCTTACTGATCCTGAAGATCCGAAGTCCAAATCATAGCTAATTTTCAGTATGTGTTCCATAAATCTTATTCTCGTATGTAACGGTGATAATCCAAATTCAAATGCATCAATACTATCTAGTGACTTTGTAGGTTCTTGGTTTAACTGATGTTGATGTTGCTTTACATATAATACAGCTGGATGAAGCTTTTGTATCAGTCAAAGCCTGGGCAGTTTTTCCGTCTATCATTGAAAGTATTAATTGATAATTCAATTTAATAGTATGTTCATCTATCTCTAATGGCTTTAGTGTTGAAATTTGAGTTTTGATGTTACTTATTTCATTCTTAATGGTATCATGAGTTTCCTTTTTAAATTCAAATTTTATTGGTCTGCAGTACTTCGTGGACGATGGAGTATGATTTTTCCAAATAAAATTTGTTTTTTTTATTAATCGCAATGGCACAAATGACACCATGAACATATCTGTGTCAGAAATATCTTCACATAAAAATTGTTTATATTGTTTTTGTCCTGAAGATCCATCGCATCCCCATTTACAAAAGAGAGTTAAATTGCAGTTTCCATGTTTTTTTAAATCACTTCCTTTAAGTGATTGCAGCAACCTTTCAGCTGTATGATCAAGTAGAGCTTGCAGTTTTACCTGTGCAGAAATTGGTGTGATTTTCATAGATTCCTTTGGAGGATAGCACTCCTTTTTAGCTGCAATTATGTGATGATATGACGGGTATAAATTTAAGCCTTTTTCGATCGCACGCAATCTGAGTTGAGTATACTGGTGTTTTGTTAGCTTTAAATCCAGAAATAATGCAAGTGCTTCCTCGTTTGTAAACTGTTTTTCCTCGTTTGGTGTTGGAATGCTTTTAAGAACCCGTTTTGTTCTCACCGGACTAGCAGAAAGGACTTTCTGAGCTATCGCGCTTTTATCTGACGGACAGACGAACAAACGAACAGACGGACATAAACCGTCTTTTCTTTTCGTATTTTTTTGGGTCTGTAAGTTTTTAATATGAGAGCTATAGTCAAATGGTGACCGATTGTAACAAAATTTTGCACACTGGCTGGCATTCATATAAGACTTCCTTTTGTAAAATTTTGTTGCTGTAGACCTTTTCGTTAAGGCGCTATCGCGCCTTTTATCTGATGGACAGACGGATTTTTGTATTTTTGTGTTTCCGTAAGTTTTTTATATGGGAGCTATGGTCAAATGGTGACCGATTGTGACAAAATTTTGCACACTGACTGGTACTCACATAAGACTTCCTTGTGTTAAATGTAGTGGTCAAAGTTATTACAGTTTATCATTAATGTTTGGCATTTAAGTGTATTTCAGGTGGAATTTAGGCTATTTCCGTTAGTTTTTTGTATGTGAGCTATGGTTAAATGTGAACCGATTTTGATGAAATTTAATATGCTGGCTAGTGCTTATGTAAAACTTCTAGAGACCATATATAATTTGTCATTTATTAGCAAATAAGCGATTAGCCTAGACCAGGTAATACGGGAGCCATGGTCAAATGTGAACCGATTTTGCCCGATTTCAATAACAAAATTTTCCAAGAAATGAAGAATATTTGTGCCAAATTCCAATGAGCTATGTCCTTTCGTTAAGGTTTTATCGTGCTGACAACAGACAGACGGACATCGCTCAATCGTCTTAGAATTTCATAATGATTCAGAATATACTTCAATTTTGGTTTTTGAGCTAATATTAAGGAAATTACAAATGGAATGACAATCTCAATATACCCCCCATTCTTTTTGATGGTGGGTATAAAAAGAGATACAATTTACATTAAATGTATCTTTATAACAAAAGCTTTTGTTTGGTATTGAAATAAAAGAAACGAGGGAATTTTGAACCCTTGAACGGTGGTAAAAAGCGGCCAAAAATGATTTTTCTTAATTTTATAATTTTGATTAGATTTTCATGGTAGTTTATAGCCAACACTCTAAAGTATCCAATTTATTTTTATCTTTGACTATATGATAACCGATTCGTTTTTTATACTAGCTCAAAGTCTATACTTTTTTTGCCTACAATTTTAAAATTAAAATATTTGATTTTTATATACTTTCGAGTAAAAGCAGATATAATTTTTTCACCAAAGTTTTTGTTCTAAATTTTTAAGCACTTTTTAAATATTGTTATTAGTGAATCATTTTGTGCAGTTTTTAGAAATTTTTGTGGTTTGGTTTTTTCGAAAATTGAAGTGAATTTGAGATAGTTAAATAACTAGTGAAAATCATAAAAATCAAAATTTTGAAAGGCAATATCTAAGAAAAAGGAGCTAAAAGAGGTTACACATAAATTGGATCTTCTTATATATTAAGGTAGACAAATGGCCTGTACATAAATGAAAATTATTGAAAATTTTTCAAAATTATTAAACACATTTTATTAATATGTCTTATATGTCACCTTTTATTTGGCCATCCACTTTTAATTTTTTCCATATAATTTATACAATATAAAGAAAGGACCATAGTATGTCAGCTCAGTAAGTTTCAGTCAAAAATATGAAGAAATAAACAAGTTATTGATTTTTGGCCGTATTTTACCACCGTGGCTTGTAGCAGAATCTAACCTAGTACTTGAAATCTCTCCATGTTGTAGAATGAAATTAGCACAGTGTTATTTTTATAGGTATGAGTGAGAGAGAATGAATAAGTGTATGATTCGCAATCGCAACAATGTATTTGGACCAAAACGTTGATTTCGAACGTGTTTCAATATTGTTGAACAAATTTTTCTGGTATTTTTGGTATTATTTTTTTATCGGTTTCTAATTTGTATTGAAATTATTTGTTTGTTTGGTACACCGATAAAAATCTCTATAAAATAATTTGCAAAGGTATGCAGTACAAACTTAAGCTAATACTTTTTTATTTTATAAAATATTTAAATTATTCACATATTTTCAGTGTATGGTTGTTTTTATTTTACTACTTTTCGTCTGTGAAGTTGGTTATGTACACATAACACTTGTATTTTGTAAATACATAATTATAAAGTTCCGTGATACTATTGACTTTAGATTGTAACAGATTTTATACTTTTTTTTTAATTTTTTGCTCTGTTAATTCAAATTATTTTTGTGGCTTTTAGCAAGTGTTTGTGCGTTTTTCGAGCTCAAGTAATAATTTGTTTTTATTTGTTGTTTGCGGTTAATAAATAGGTAATTTAAATTCAATTGTTAAAATTTAATTTATTTGTTGGCTTTTGGTTTTTTTATGACTTAAAGGAAATTGTACAAAAAAAATTGTATTAAAAATTAAATAAAAAATTTATTCTTACCACAATAGGTGGAAAATAGGTGTAAAGCCATATTGTACCTGCTGAAACATGCAGAATTACTCTATGAGTCAATATTGTCTAACTACAGTAGTCAGCAGCTAAAACTACATTTTTGTTTAACTACATATACCACTCGTTACCAAGTAGAGGTCCGCGGGCCCCTGGGGATCCGTACGGAAATTCTAGGGCACCGCGAAGAACTCTAGAAAATTGTTTCATATTTTTATTGTTTTGGTTTTCAATGACTATATAATATTTTTGGTGTTTTATTTTTGTCATATTGTATTGAATTCGAAATACATATTATAATTTCAGATAAAACAAGTAAGAGTATTTTATTCGGCTATGCCGAATCTTATATACCCACCATCAAGTTGTTTTAAATTTAGAAACATATCTCGTGGATAGAAACGTACCTCGTGGACGTGGACCAAATTGGGAAAAATTTGTTACGCTAGTTGGTAAAATATTTTGAATAACTTCGGTTGCAGTAGCTTTAAAGATCAACATTCAAAAGTATGTAAGTGGTTTCCCTAGTATTAAATTACTTTGAACAAAAGTCGTTATCGTAACCGGGTATGGTTTTAAATAAATAAGTTGTTAAACACTTTTCGTCAACTTTATATTTTGTGATGATAAAGAAGTTGATAGTAACACGACTGGCCCATATATTTTGTTAGGAATTTCTAATGCATCTAAAATATACACAATCCTAATATGCTGCTTTTACCTGTTATATATATATATAAGAATTATACAAAATTTTGACTGATTTCACATACTGGCTGGTATTTATATAAAGCTTATTTTTGCTTAGTGGCTATAGCTGTCATAGTTTCTAATTTAATTTAATAGCTTTTAAGTGGTACTTGCTAAATATTTTTTGGTTTCCGGGAGTGTTTTTTATATGAAAGCTGTAGTCAAATATAGACCGATTCCTATAAAATTTGATATACTGACCAATAGTTGCATAAAACTTCTCTATTTTAAATTTAGTCGTCATAGCTATTACAATTGTATTCAATTTAACACCATTCATGTGTTTCTCGGGGCGGGGTTATATGGGAGCTCTAACTAAATGTAAATGGATTTCGCCCATTTTCAGTACACAACTTTTGTTACATATCAAAAATACGTTTGTACATTTTTGTCTCTCTAGCTCTTTTAGTTAAGGAGCTAAAGCACTTTTATCTGACGGACAGACGGACATAAACCCCCTTTTCTTTTTGTATTTTTGTAAGTTTTTTGTATGGGAGCTGTGGCCAAATGGTGACGGATTGTGACTAAATTTTGCACAGTGGCTGGTATTTACATAAGACTTTCCTATGCTATATTTAATGGCCAAGGCTATTACAGTTTATCATTTATTGGCATTTAAGTGTATTTCAGGTGGAATTTAGGCTGTTTCCGTAAGTTTTTTGTATGGGAGCTATGGTTAAATGTGAACCGATTTCGATGAAATTGTATATGCTGCCTTGTGCATATGTAAATAAGCTTAGAAAATAAGCGATTTGCCTAGACGAGGTTATACAGGAGATATGGTCAAATGTAAACCGATTTTGCCCGATTTCAATACCAAAATTTGTCAAGAAATGAAGAATATTTGTGCCGAATTTCAGTGACCTATATCCTTTCGTTTAACCGCCGTGGTATAGCAGGTTAGTCATCCGCCTAGCATACCAGAGGCATATACATTATATATATATCCTTTCGTTAAGGTTTTATAGTGCCGACAACAGACAGACAGATTGACGGACATCGCTCAATCGTCTTAGAATTTCATAAGGATTCAGAATATCCGGTTTTGGTTTTTGAGCCAATATTAAGGAAATTACAAACGGAATGACAATCTCAATATACCCCCCATTCTTTTTGACGGTGGGTATAAAAATATTAGGATTAATAATAACTGCGATTTGATTAAAAATGTAAGCCTGAAGGTATGCAATGCTTTTTTATTATAAGCAGTGTTCCTTTCTCTTTTTTCAAAAGATTGACAGAAATTGCTGATTGTTTTTAGCTAATTCGAAAGAAAAGCCTTTTGCCTTTCATTTCATTATACTGAGAGCACGGAGGTAAACCGAGCCAACTGACTTTTTTTCCAACGAAAACAGCCAATGCTGAATTTTATAGGACAATTTTGATGCGCTTATATCTCCCAAACTACGTATGCAAAATTTTTGTTTCTTCTTTTAAACAATTAAAGTTCATAGCTACGTTTAGCCAGTTAAAATATATTTGATACATAAGTCGTTAAATTTCAATAATATTACCATATATTTTCGTTTCACAACATTCAGCTGACTTTAACCGATTTTTTATAAATATATATATACATATCTTAAGAAAAAAATACAGACTTTTCATCGTCAGATTCTTCTCTATAAAATGGCATTATTAAATTTTTCAAAAGTGATAGTCAAAAAATGCCTTTTTTGCAGCAAAAATACCCACTATGGTATTTTGAGGTTAAAAGAATTTATAAGGCGTATGATTGATTTTAGGTTAATTAAAATTGAATATAAAGTATACGCCATATATATTCACTTTGCATGTATGAATTTAAATATCAAAACTATATTCAAAAATAATTATTTAAATAAAATTCTTTTAAATTTACAGAAGTCTAACATTCTTTTAGTTATTGACTTCGTATGAAATCTTTACATTGACTTTTTCTCTTTAATTTTCTTCGATGTGAAAAATAAAAAAATAATGATTTCAATCGAATAAGAAACAAAGGCAACTTTTATATAATAAACAATCAGATGATCAGTCAGATGACTGATTTTATTCATTTTTAAACTTTGCTTATTTTATGATTTTGATTTATTTTACGTAAAATTTAAATATACTGTAATTTTTTTTTTGTAAATGTCATTCACTTATTTGTACTTATATAATTTAAAAACCTACAAAATATCCTAAGCGAACTTGTTTTAATTTATATAATAGAGTCTATAAAATTTTAACTTTGTTGTATTAATTTGATCTTTTGGACATTATAATCGTGCGACCCACACGAAAATCGACAGGGCTGAGCTCTTGTTGAATTGCGTGTGCTACGAAGAAATGTACGGGTTTCAGGAACAGGATCTTAATTTCGATTGGGCACATACCATTATAGAAGCGATAGAACAGTGAAACGCAACCCACATTACGATGATGCTTAAATTAGTCAATAGAGTTGGCTACCCTACTGTCATAGATAAATACCTTCGCCCTCTCTTGTACACGGTCGAAAAGCTCCTAAATAGACTTTGAAGCACTAACCCATACATACGAGTTGCATTTAATTTTTGGTCGGATACAATTGGTATAGACATTAAGGAGATCAGTTGAAGTGAACCGCTTAAGAAAGCCAAAACACTTGAATGCTTCTTTTGATACTTGAAAACCTTGTTTAGTCCAACGGACATCATACTAAATTTTCATGCCTTGATCAAGAGTTTTTGATTCCTCAATATTTATACAACCCGAATTACAGAGGCAACATGGTCTGTAGATGACAGTAAATAGTGAGTCCCAAATTAAGTTGCTTAATTTTAAGAAGCATCTACAGCTGCTAGCTCAAGCAAGGTACAAAAATTGGTCCAGTTCACTTCATTGAGTTGGTTGTTTTTCATATAGTTTCAAAAGCTTAATGTATTTCACCATCTTCATAGGATGAGGAATAGGATGGAGCGAAAAACAACGTTTATTGAAATTCGATACGTCTGAGTTAATAATTGATGATCTACATCCTAAGGGACTCAGAAAAAAGTTTGTCTTCCTAGGTCAATGCGCTGAGGTGGCGCACAGGATCATTTTTAGGACCCATTTGTATGGGGGAAAAATGGGAGTTTTTTTCGGTTTTTGGTAGAAGACAACTAAATCAGCTTTTATTAGAGTCACAAAGACTAGAAATCCATACAGTAGTTTTTAAGTTAATGCAATTTACCCCAGAAAATTCGTGTCCTTTTCAACACGCCTAAGGATATGCAGCATAAAAATTAACTTTAGATTACAGAAATTCCAAAGTAAAACATTCCTTATCATCTTAGGACTTATAAGTACTAAATAATTAAAATTTAATAAAATATAATTAAATTTACATAGATTTTTTTATACTGGAAAATGGTACTTTTTTTTACGGACCGTTTGAAAACTCACTTTTTAAGTTTTAGAAAATTTTGTTAAAAAAATATTCAAAATTTCAAAATTTTTAATCGGCATCTAAGTCATGCGATTTTGGCCAAATTTTGACCTTTGACCCCGATGACAAAAAGGTTGAGCACCTCCAATATCAAAGAAAGTACTAGTGGACATTCCTCAATGACTGGGCAATAAAATTCAGTGTTAGCTTTATCAAAATAATACTTAAATAAAAATTAATATGTATCTACTTAAAAAATTTACATATTCGCAAAATTTTACGAATTCATATCGCAGGTACGGCGAAACCATATGAGATATCAAACTGAACTTTTTTGGATTTTAGTACCACATCCGCCTATTTTAACATGCCGATTAAAAATTTTGCAATTTTGAATATTTTTGTAGCAAAATTTTCTAAAACTTAAAAAGTGAGTTTTAAAACGGTCATTAAAAAAAGTATACAAAAATGTATGTAAATTTAATTATATTTTTTATAAATTTAAACTATTTAGTACTTATAAGTCTTAAGATGATAAGAAATGTCTTACTTTTTAATTTCTGTAAATTAAATTTATTTTTTTGTTGCATATCTTTAGGCGTGATGGGGCAAAATGCATTAACTTAAAAACTACTGCATGGATTTTTAGTCTTTATGACTCTAATGAAAGCTGATTTAGTTGTCTTCTATATCTAATTATTGGTTGAAATTTACCAAAAACCGAAAAATCTCCCACTTTTTCCCATACAAATGGGTCCTAGAAATAAATGTCCTATGCGTCACCTCAGGACATTGACCTAGGAAGACAAAGTTTTTTTTCTGAGCACCTTAGGATGTAGAGCATCGATTTTTAACCCTGGCGTATCGAATTTCAATAAAAGTTGTTTTTCGCTCCACCCTAATGAGTAAGTCTTCTAGATTCTGAAAGAATAAGAATCAAAGCATTTGAAATGGTTTTGTGATAGTGCAACGCATGGGCAAAGAAAGTGGAATGTATCCTCTCTTCCTCATTGCACCACCCACAAATATCATAATTTCTCAAACTGATTTTTTTAAATACCTTAGGTTATTATGTCCTTATGAGGCCCTATGCTCCACTGGGAGTTAAGGATAATAGAAGAAGAAGAATTATGTCCAGTAATGATGCCTATATACGTTCGTTTTAATCCATACTTAACTTTTTTTTGAGTGTTAATATCTCTTTTCTGCCATAGTTTTTTTTTTGTCCGTAACGGGTTTGTGTATTACAACAAAAATTGGTTCTCTCAGGCGCTGAAATCGACCCTATTTAAACGACCTCAGTTAGATATTGTGAATAGGTCGGAATTTATCTTATCGTTCATGATTTTTCTCTAGGCATTGATCTCCAACATGCTTGGCCTATAGTTAGTTGAATGAATCTTCTTTTTCTTCTGTTATCCTTGACTCCCAGTGGAGCATAGGGACTCTATTGGAGCATATCGGACTGTATTGCGAGATGTTAGGCATACATCATTCCATGAATAGTTTGCTGCTTGTAACTCCGCATCAATTGATCTTCTCCACGTTCTAGCAGGTGCACCAACACGACAGCCGCTTCCTTGTGGATTCCAACGAAGCGCTTGTCGAGCAATGTTGGTATATGGCCTTCGAAGTGTGTGGCCTATCCATCGCCATTTCCGTTGACATACCTCTGCGGAAGCAGATCTTCATTTCTTATGCGATTCGGCCACCATATATTAAGAATTTGTCTTAAGCATTTGTTTGCAAAGGTTTGCAGTCGTTTATCGATGGCATTTGTGCATTTCCATGTTTCGCAGCCGTAATACAGGATGGACTTGACATTCGAGTTATATATTCGTAACTTAGTTGTTGTTGATATTTGCCGAGATTTCCAAATAGCTCGAAGAATGCCGAATGCAGATTTTGCCTTATTAATACGCGATTTAATATCCTCGTCTGCGCCACCTTTTGTAGTTACTAAACTTCCCAGGTAATTGAAGGTATCTACACGCCCAATAACCTCGTTATTCACATTGATGTGTGTCAATGGGTTTGCTCCATAGCCTCCAGGCATAATCTTTGTCTTGGAAATATTAATTTCAAGACCAGCTATACGAGATTCAGCAGTAATAGCGTTAGTATTCTCTTGAAGGTGGCCAGAGCTTTGGCTTAGAAGACATACGTCGTCGGCATATTCCAAGTCCTCAAGTTGTTTAAAGGGTGTCCGTTGGATACCGTATCTACCATTTAGAGCCATGCGCATTATGTTGTCAATGACGAGAATAAAAAGTATAGGTGATAATATACATCCTTGCCTTACTCCAATAGTAACATCGAACAGATCTGATAGTTTACCCTTGTGTAGGACTCGACTTTTAAAATTAACGTACATTAAGTTGAGAATTTTCGTCGGCATGTTACGATTTTCTAAAATTCTCCATAGATGGCTTCTATTGACACTGTCGAAGGCCTTCATAAAGTCGATAAACGCTAGGTAAATAGGAGTGCGGAATTCATTACATTGCTCTAATACTATTCTTACTGTGTTGATTAGATCAACACAAGAACGGTTTTCTCTAAACCCAAACTGATTTTCGCGGAGTGTAGAGGAAACTGCGTCGGATATTCTGTTCAAAATCACACGATTTAGTATTTTGCTAGGTATTGGGAGAAGTGTTATACCCCTGTAGTTATTGCAGTCTTTAGGGTCACCCTTTTTTGGTATTTTGACTAGTATACCTTCATTCCAAGAGGTTGGCAGAGCTTCTTCTTCCCATATTTTACGCACAAATGGGTGCCACAATTTCGACGATCCTTCAACATCACATAAAAGCATCTCCGCTGAAATATTGTCATTGCCCGGGGCATTGTTGCGTTTAAGGATTTTAATAGCGTTCTTCACTTCTTGTATTGTTGGCGGACTGTCGGAAATTTCTCTGAATGTACTATCATAGTTGGTTTCATTATGCACTTCAGCCAGTGGTGTTAATCCAATAGGGCTGTTAAGTGTTGAGTTGAAGTGCTCCATCCAGCGTATTAGTTGTTCATCCGCAGTTGAAAGGAGTGTGCCACTACTACTCAAGATATGACTGTTACTGTAAGTAGGTTTGCCACACAACGCCCTTGATATATTATACAAGGTCTTCATATCGCCTTTGCTTGCAGCTGATTCAGATTGGCCCGCTTGCTCGTCTATCCACATTCTCTTGTCCCTTCTTGCAGACTTCTTTATTTTATTGGATAGATCATGATATGTTGCTTTGAAGGCTCCATCATCTCCGTTTTCATTTATCATTGTATATTTAAGGGATCTGCGTTGTTCTACCAAGTCCCATGTTGCCTGTGTTATTCAAATTTTTCTTTTGTGATCTTTAAATCCTAGGATTTGTTGACCAACTTCATTGTATGTTTGTGTGACACACCTGGAGATTTCATTAATACTGACACCGTTGTTGTTTATTACATCTGGAAGCCGATTCTTTATGGAAGTAATAAAGGCATTCCGATGACTTTCGGATTCCAGTTTCCCTGCATCTATTTTCCCATCTGCTTTCGCCGTATCAGACCTCAGAGCAGCAGCCTTTAGTCGAATTTTACACATCACTAAATGATGGTCGCTATTTATATCAGCTCCGCGTATCGAGCGTACATCAAGTAAAGATGATCGCCACTTAGAATTTATTAAAATATGGTCGATTTGATTCTTTGTGATGCCATTCGGCGAAATCCAGGTTGTTTTATGCTGTTCTTTATGAGGGAAAATAGTGCCACCCACAACAAGATTCTTTTCGCAACATAGCTCCATCAGCCTTTCTCCATTATCGTTTCTTACTCCGACAAAGTGTTTACCAATATAACGTTCCAAACCGGTATTAATTGAACCAACCTTGGCGTTAAAGTCGCCAAGTATCATGGTAATATCGCAGTTATGTACGTTGCTGTTCATCCAACTGCTAAGTACATCATAAAATTCATCCTTATCATTTTCAGATTGGATTTCAGTCGGAGCGTAGACATTGATAATTATCAAATTGCGAGCTTTAGTTTCGATCTTTATTGCCATGAGCCTCTCACTGATAGGATACCACGCTATCATGGACTTAGCTATTTTTTTTTTTTTTTTGATATTAGGAATTTCACGCCTCACTATGCTCATCGCCTTCCGGGCGACCGGAGTAAAGAACCACAGTATTTTCATTCCGTATCTTCCCTTGCCCTGTCCATCTTACTTCTTGCACCGCCAAAAAATCAATTTTATAACTTAACATCTCTCGTCTTAGTTGTTCTAATTTCCCCATTTCGTATAATGCGCGTACGTTCCATGTCGCAAACTTTAAACTTTCTTTCATGCCTATATTAGGTCTTATAGTCCGATTTCTTCGGATAGAATTGGTTTCATTCATCAGGATGTTCTTGCATAGATTAGGCACCTCCAAAATCCTTGTGCCAGCTGCCGTAGCAGGGGGATTTCTCGCATGATTACCCCTTGGAGTAAAGCGTTTGTAAAGCGAGTCGCTCGATCCATGTTGAACAGACGCTACAGTTCCGTACTTTACAAAGTACAATTATCTTAGACCCTTAGACCAAATACTTCGGAATGGCTCCAAGATAACTCCCTCTCACGTTGGCCCTGACCAAGAATCCCACTCGGGTTATTTACAGCATCTTCAACTAGGTTGCTCAGGTTTCCAGGATGTATCACTAGGAGGTGTGAGTAGGAATTGAATACAGTTGTTACCTGTTAGCAGGAAACCCAGGCAACAACTGCATCCTATTTACACAGTTAAATGAAGACGAATGACAAATGTTGCTATCATCTGCAAAAGAATAGATGATTGGATTCGATGTTTGATATAGAAGGTCATTTAGAAAAAAGAGAAATAGAGAGGGAGAAAGAATTGTTCTTAAACTCGTCGGCCTCATCTATAACAACTCTTATAGTGCGATCTCTGAGAAAGCTCGATATAAACCGAAAGAAATTGAAATCTAAACCGTCTATATTTGTATTTCAATAAAGTTTAGCAAAAATGTTGTATACTGCCCAAATCACTAATACAATTTTTGTTACAATCGCCCCAATATATGATCCTAACTTCTATTTTAAATTTCATAATCCAGTTATTATTAACATACGCTTATAGGTGCCGAACATAACAAGCCCTAAATGATAAAAATTAACCCACAACTTCTACATATTATCCTTAAAGTTCCTAAAATTAATGACATCTCCCTTTGTCTGTAAAAAAAAGTTGTTAAAATAGGGCACAGCGATATTAGTCTATATCTGAATTTTGTTTTAATCAGTCAACATTTGATCATAGCTATGACAATAAAGCCACTGAGTAGATCCAAAAATTAGGAAAATTTGTCTTTGGCACATATCAAAAAGTAAGAAAAAAACATTTAAACCATTTTGCCAGCAAAACTGTATTTTAAAATGCCCAATAAATTGCAGTAAATTATATCGTAGCAACATATTAAATATCAGAACATTAAATATATAAAAAAAGAATCCATTCAAATTGTTTACATTTGTATTATTGTTATAGTCACGCAGTCATATGTTCTTATGTAAATGGATCGAATATCTGTTTTTATGTCCGTCCTTCTCAAATATTGTAGCAATATGTTTTACGGCATTTAACATGTTCTTTAACTGAAATACTTGTCAATGTTATTTTTTATTTGCCAAACAAAAAAATTGAGTATGAAAATTGATTACACTAGTCGTCAAATGAATTTTTTTTTACCTGCTGATTTTTTTTTTTTTTAATTTAGAGAAAATTTTGAAACCTTCCTCAAAATGTTAAGATATTGTAAATTTTTTATTTTTTGCCAGAAAGATTTTGGAAAAAAATTTAAGTATGTTGAATAGTGTTCATTTTTTCTGTTTCTGCAAGCTTTATTTTCTGTTTATGTTGTTTTAACATTTTTCTGTTGTTTTTTTATTTTTGTCAATAAGAAAAAAAAATAATTTGTTGTTTTCTGATTAACCTTTGCAACTTAATAAAATTTATTCTTTTCACTTAATAACATTTATAAAATGTAATTTAAATTAATAGTAACTTCATTATTTGAGAACCTTCAAAGAGACAGTCCTTTAGAAATTGAGGTTTGATTAATTTACTACAACAAATTTAACTGCATCAATTCATTGGGAATTTCATAGTTAAAGTTAGTTATTAGCTTTATACAGTTAAAAATTTTATTTGAAACTATCCTTAATTAACATTTAAATTAAGTGACAATGATTATTTTTCGTTAATTATTACATATACAGTCAAAATAATGAAATTTTGTGATCAGTCGTTTTTCATTCCAAAAATTTTTGTTTTCAATTTTTTATATGAAAACTTTAAACTTGATTTTCTCGATAATGAAGTTTTGTGATCACTCATTTTTCATAACAAAAACTGTTTTTTTTAGTTTTTTATAAGAAAATTTTCAACTCGATTTTCTCGTTAATTATGATAGACAGAGCCAAAATAATGAAATTTCGTGAACACTCATTTTTAACTCGATTTTCACGTTAATTATGATAGATTGACCAAAATTAATGAAATTTTATGATCACTCGTTTTTCACTAATTTTTCATACCTAAAATTGATTTTTTTTAATTTTTTATATGAAAACTTAAAACTTGATTATCTCGTTAATTATGATAGATAGAGCAAAAATAGTGAAATTTTGTGATGACTTATTTTTATACCCTTCACCTTATTTTACACTTATTTTTAGACAAGAGACAGTGATATTGTACACAGCGTAATCGGGTTTATGGCGACCCCATAAGTTGTTTTCGTACTTTTAACTCATTTTTCGTACTCAGCTGTTCCAATCCAATATTAAATTGTAGTAAAATAGGTTGACAAGTATTCTTATTTCTAATAACACACATTAATTGGTACTTCTATAAATTTAAAAACATACCTTTTATGCCATAATCTGTATGTTATTTAAGAATCAAACTTCTATCGATATTGGATCTCAAATCAATTCATAGTCATGAATTTTGATATTATCAATTTCATATTTTGGCTTGATATATGTATAATTCCAGAACAAATCCGACATGTTTTTTTTTCGATTTAAACAAATATTGGGAGTTTTTTATTGAACCCCAGAATTGATTTCAATCAACTTGTCATGTATAAAAACAAATACAAAGTTTTGTTTTCTAATTTTGCCCATGGCAGAACTACACTAGGTAAAATCACTAGGGAGAGTTGTCAATTTCTTAGACCCTGTAATGTCAAGAAAGCAGAATGAAAGTCGAAGTAAAAGAAAATATTGAATAACTTGAATTTGAAATTTGCACCGCGCACGTCACTCCATTGCTTAATCTTACTTTTTGGACCTTTTTTAAACTTCACGAGTTTTTTTTATGATAAAATGCGTTACAAATGCTTCTCTTAATGAACTTTTAAAAAATAGTTTAATATATTTATTTTAGACAAATAAAAAAAAAAATACAATGAAAAAAATATTTTCTTTTTATTTTCTTTTGCTTGACTTTTCAGGGATTTGAAATTGAGAACGAAGTGTGTAGTGATTTTACCTAGTTTTTATTGTACTATGATTTTGCCTAAAATAAATAGACAAAGTTTTTAATTTTGATAATTGTATTTTTGTACATTTTTTGTGTTCAAAGTTTATTTACTAAATATACGAGGGTTCTTATTTTGTTATACTTGCATCAGTCACGTACACCAAAATATTTATCAAATGTTTGAAATCATTTTTTAAAATTGTGTTTTTGGTGAATTGAACTTAAAAAATTTTGGTAAATAACAGTTTTAAATTATAAACTAAAATTTTTTTATAGTTAAAAATTAACAATGCGACACTCGTATTTATATCATTGCCAACAAAGTTCAATAAAAATGCAATAAAGTAATTTTATAATGGTTTGCTATTAGTAAATACAATATAACAGTAAATACCTAAATTATCTAATTATTTGATGAGATTTGTTTAATTACTCCATATGCTAATTAGTTTGGCACTAAAGGTCTGCAAGAGTATACAATATTGTTCATCAAAAACGAATACACCATAGTAGTACTCAATACTTGTAGTATAAATGAGAAAATGAGTGTAACCGATATTGTCTGCTCTTGTTTTTGCTCATCCACTCTACCCACAAAGTCAGTAACTGATGCTTTTGCTTATAAGTTGAGAAAGATACATTTATCTGTTTACAACTGTTTTTTGTTCCAAAATACTTAGATAACTATAAGTATTTATGAGTATTTCGAATAACTTGTGTTCTATGTTGAAATACTAACATTTTTCAGTGTTTGTGTGTATATATTTTAATTGACTATAAAAATGAATAATATAGAAATAAAAGGAAAAAAATTGTCAAAAGAATATAAAATAAGTGAAATAAGGGTAAAAGTAAAATTTTTTAAGAATAGAAAGTTTTTAAAAATCCTATAATAATAAGAAATTTTTTTAAAAATTTCCTATAAAAAAAAATTAAAAATTCCCTATAAAATTGAAAAAAATTTAAAAATTTACTATAAAAATAAAAGAAAATTAAAAATTTCCTACAAAAACCAGAAATTTTTTAAAAATTTCATATAAAAATAAAAAAATTAAAAATTTCCTAAAAAATTGAAAAAAAAAATTAAAAATTTCCTACAAAAACAAGAAATTTTTTAAAAATTTTCTATAAAAATTAAGGAAAAATTTTCTTTTAAATTAAAAAAAAAATTCTATCAGATAAGAAATTTTTTAATTTTTTTTTTTTAAAATAAGAATTTTTTTAAAAATTCCCTGTAAAAATAAGAATTTTTTAAATTTTTTTTTTATAAAAATAAGAAATTTTTTTAAAATTTCCTATAAAATTAGAAATTTTAAAAAAGTTCCTATGAAAATAAGAAATTTTTTAAAAACTTCCTATAAAAATAAATAAAAATTAAAATTTTCTGCAAAATTAAGAAATTTTTGAATAATTTCCTATAAAAATAAGAAATATTGAATTTCCTTTAAAAAAAAATTTAAAAAATTTTATATAAAAATAAAAAAACAAAATCAAAAATTTTCTGTGAGGATAAGAAATTTTTGAAAAACTTCCTGTAAAAATAAAATATATTTTTTTTAATTTTATATGAAAATAAGAAATTTTTTAAAAATTTCCTATAAAAATAAAAAAAAAAAAAAAATTTCCTATAAAATTAAGAAATTTTTGAAAAATCTCGTATTAAAATAAGAAATTTTTGAAAAATTTCCTATATAAAATAAGATATTTTTGAAAAATTTCCTATAAAAAGAAGAAATTTTTAAAAGATTTCTCACAAAAATAACAAATTTTTGAAAAAACTCCTACAAAAACAACAAAGTTTTGAAAAAAAAAGTATTAAACTAATCGAATGTCGTTTTTAGTTCTTATTTTATCCTATAAGTAAACTTCATACGACATACTATAAGTTATCTATTGTATAACCACTAATACTCATTCCATCCATTTTGCAAAACTATAGGAAAATAAATATGTTATTCTCATTGTCTTTTTACCCACTCAGACTTACTTAGTGGGAGAATACAACAATACTCACTTATAACAAAAAACTTAACTACTCATCAATACACACTCAAAATGATAAAACACAGAAATGGATATACACGGATGGAACTATGCAGATGTTTAGTTGGCACTAAAACTCTTAAGGTCAGTATTACCAAAATAATATAAATTTATCAAGTATTAATTCTTACATTCATTCTCGAACCAGAAAATTGGTTTTAGAATTTCAAAATTGTCAATCAACAACATAGAAGTAAAGGCAGTAGGAGATTGTTAAGAGCCATTTTTTAAATCTGTAAATCAGGGACTGAAAATGACGGTTGTTTTTAAAACTTTTAAATCAAAAAAACAAGCACAAAAATGTAACTGTTCTGAAATTTACTGACACAATTTTGATGCGTTTGATCTATATTTTAATTTTATTTTAAGCCTTTTATTTTTTTGATTAGAAATAAAAGTAATTTTGTGCCTTTGCATATTTCAGGCAAAAATAGCTGTTATTTTTGATTTTATCGCTCAAATTACACTAGGTATGTTTGATTTACAATTCTCATAGGATATTTAGCTGTTATACAAAAGTATTCTCCATAGGATAACTATTATACACAAGTATTTTCTATAGGGTAACTGTTATACAAAAGTATTCCTTAAAGAAAAACTGTTATAAAAAAGTATTTTCAATAGAAAAACTGTTATACAAATGTATTTTCTATTGAAGAACTTTTATACGAAAGTATTCTTTATAGGAAAACTGTTACACAAAAGTATTATTTGAAGAAAAACTTTTATGAAACGTATTCTCTTTAGGAAAACTGTTATAAAAAAGTATATTCTAGAAGATAACTGTTATACTTAAATTATAGTTTTAAAAAGACTTTCTTTTATAGGAAATTTTGAAAATTTCCTATAAAAATAGGAAAATTTTTAAAGGAAATTTTTTAAATTTTCTATTTTTAAAGGAAATTTCAAAATTTCCGTTTTTTTAAAGGAAATTTTGAAAAAAAAACTTCCTATTTTTATTGGAAATTTTTAAAATTTCATATTTTTAAAAGAAATTACAATTTTTTTTTTATAGGATATCTTGAAAATTTTGAAAACTTCCTATTTTTATAGGAAATTTTAAAAATTTCCCTTTATAAGAAATTTTTAAAAATTTGCTACTTTTATAGGAAATTTTCAGAATTTCCTATTTTTATAGGAAATTTTCAAGATATCCTATTTTTATAGGAAATTTTCAAAATTTCTTATTTTTTAAGGAAATTTTCAAAAATTCTTATTTTTAAAGGAAATTTTCAAAAATTTCCTATTTTTAAAGGAAATTTTCAAAATTTCCTTTCACCATAGTTTTTGCTGATATATGTAGCGCATAGAAATATTTGTCTTAGATCAACCTTTAAATATACCAATAGGAATCACTTTCTAAGTCGATTGTTAATGGTACCGCCCATACTGAGAATTGAATTGAGATATTGGCCACAAATATACATATTTTTTCATCAAGTTTAAATAAAATAATGCCTTTGTAAACTAAAATCACTGTACCGAATTTCGTTGAAATCGGCCTACATTTGACCCTAGGCTTCATATAAGTCCAAATTACGGAAACAGCTTAAATATATAAGTTTTTAGAAAATGTTTGTATGATGGCAAAATTTAGCAAATATATGTCTTTATACAGGAAAAAGAACACCTTTGACCTTAGTGGTGAAGGGTTTCGTATGGTCGGGCTTGACCGACTATAGCACTTTCTTACTTGTTTATACCAAAAATTGTTTTTTTTTTAAAATTATACCCTTCACCACCATAGATGGAAAGGGTATTATAAGTTTGTGCTGATGTATGTAACGCAAAGAAATATTTGTCTTAGACCCACCTTTTATTATACCAATAGGCTTAGAACCACTTTCTGAGTTGATTTAGTGATGTAAGTCCGTCTGGCTGGCTGGACCCCCATGAAAATCATGTAATCAAAGTACAGATCGCACTTCTAAAGATAATTTGATGAAATTTGGCACAAATCATTTTTTTTAAGTGGGACCATGGTTATTAAAATTGGTCAAAATCGGTCGATTATTTATGGTACCTCCCATAGGTCCCACTTCCCTATGGCCACAAATATCAATATTTTTCGTGAAGTTTAAATCAAATAATGCTTATGTAAACTTAAATCACTGTACCGAATTTCGTTGAAATCCGTCCACATTTAACCATAGCACCTATATAAACAAATGTGTCAAAACGCACTAAATGGGACAAAAATCACTAAAACGCTCTTAAATCTAAAGATAATGACAATTTTAAGTTCAGTTTTTCGTTTTTCATATGCTTGGGAATGGAGCCGTTCAAATTTATAAATGAATATTTTCAAAGAGTTTATGTGGAAACACTAACAAATAAAGAAAATATTGTTCTAGGTAAAGTTTAGTTAAAACTAAATGAGAACAACAATATTTTATGTAAAATATACAAAATTTTTACATGCAGCAGGATGCATGCAACCGAACGATCTAACAGCAGACACAATATAAAAGAAATATCCCAACAAACATCTGTTATAGCGGTAACATCGTCAGGATGACAACCATGATAAATTTCCATATATTTCGTAAGAAGTAACTTTGAAATGACGCCTGGACAAAAGGCAACAATATCATTATCTAAATGTTTAGATGGTAGTGGGATGTGACAGAATCAACTTTAAATATAAAATGTTACAAATTTATATAAACCGCACATGTTGAGGGTTTGCCACTGAGACACACACACATATGAACAAACACCTACACGCATTATTACATATGCAAAAAAGTATGTCCTGACTGAAAGCAGAAACAACAATTTCTAAGGTCAATAAGCATATGCAACAACAGCTGTGTTTAGTGGCAACATAAACTACAAACAACTAAACTTAAAAAAAGGAAATGAAACAAAAAGAAAATCTCTTGAAGATGATATTTATAGTTAGGAAAAAGCCATGAGCCACCCAAAACTAAACAACAAAATATATAAATTTAAAAACTTTTTACCAAATTTAGTAAAAATGCATAATAGCTAAGAGTTGAAAAACTAATTTTCCAAATACTAGAGGGAAAAGGGAAAATTTGAAAATAAAAATTTACGTAAAATTAATATAAACAAACATATTAGTGGCAGCAATTAGAAAAAATTTTAGCAGAAGCAGCAACTGCAGCAGCCTACACTAGACCACAACAGACTTTCAAAAGTTTTATATGTGTTTTTATGTTTTTGTGTTTTATTTTTTAATAAAACAATAAAATTATTGCAATAAATTAAATTAAAATAGAATAGAACCATAAACTTCTATATTAAAAAAAAAAACAAAGTACTTCATTCTTGTTTAGTAGCATTTTCAATATATAATTTAATGAGTTGCACAGTGGGTCAGAAATGTTTAACATATCCAACGAATAACATATCCAATTTTAAGTATATCGAGAATAGCATCCACAAACTAATTTTTTCCAAAATAACTTTTCATTGGGAAACTGGTTTTTTAAAATAGTTACATCTCTTTTAATAAAAATCAGAGAGAAGAAATATATTTTGGTCCAAATGTTTTGTAAAATAAATATTGAGTTATATTTAAATATTTTGGATGTTATACAGTTTTTGCCTCTCCTTAAAAATATTCTTTTTGGTTCGTAGTTTGTATAGAATACAGGGGCCAAATTACCGCATTCGATATCGATCGAAAACTCAGACTTCTAAGCGAATATTGTGAAGTATACTTTAGGGATGTTCAAAGTAACTTCGATGCAAAAAGTTTGTTGAAATTTGGTATCCATTTTAATTAGTTTTTAAAAATATATATTGTTCAATTAAAACTCTTTTGGCAAATAACTTAAAAAAATATAGTAAACTGTGCATCTTTTAAATAATTTTGATTATCCCTAAAGTATGCTATACAAATGTTTTCAAAATATCTAAGATTTCGATCGATATCGAATGCCGTAATTTGGCCCCAGGTTTTTGATATACATAACACAGTCTGTTGTTAGCTTAACGCGTTATTGAAACTCTATGCTCTACAGCCAATTTTATTTATTTTACATCGACAACGTGTTAATGCTGTTTGTCTTGACGCCGCACTGCGGTATTTCTGCTGCAAAAAGCCAATTTTTGACCACAGCTTTTAAAAAATCTAGTCTAGATATTAAGCATCAATAATTGTTTTCACGAAGAAATTAATGTTCTAAAACGGAAAGTGATGAAATTTTTTACCAAAATACGTAGCTCATGCATCGAATATAATTTTTCAGCTATAATCTTGATGTCGATTTAATTAAGATACACAACCTTGGTTTTAGTCTGCAGAAGATAATATAGTTTAGGAGATATCAGCAAATCAAAAAAGCTCTACAAAATTCAGTGTTTTTGTTTTACGTTTGCTCGGTGCTCCCACCATAATCACGTGATAGGTGAAAATCTCTTCGAAAAATTAGGTTTAATCAGGCTTGAGTTCATTTAACTTTCAAATTATTAATTTTGAAAATTTGAAAAGTAATTGTGGAGAAAAACTGAAAAAATTATTTTTGAACGCGGCTCAGTGGATTGCAATTTCTGTCCCGCCACAGGACGTCATCAGCACTTAGCGCCCTCGACCATAGTCGAGTTGTCAAATTGCAGAGATAATCATCAATTTAACTCATTGAGTTTGATCGAACATCCCTACGTTTAAAAAAAAAGAAAATCTCTTCTTTAGATTGGGCGAAAAAAAATTGCCAAAATTTACCGATCGTAAAACAAAGTTCAAAAATTTCTGAAAAAAGTCACATAACTTGTTAATTTTAATTTAAACAAAAAGTGTTGCAGTAATTTAGGCGTAACTTTTTAATCGAATTGAATTTAAATGTAAGTCTCAAACCAAAACCAAAATTAGAAGAGCTCTTATTTGGGTCAACCAATAGATGTGTCCCAATTTTCATCAAATTCTGTTAAGAGTCTCGGCTTATATTGAGAAGAAAAATAAGTGAAAAATGGGGGTCCAAAGCACGTACCCCAAGGAATGGACGGTTGTATAAACTAACAGACGTGTGCCAATTTTGTTTAAATTCTATTGAGAATTTCGGCTTATACATTGAGAACAATAAGTAAAAAATGAGAATCCAAGTCAGATACCTCAAAGAGTCAAGGGATCACAACCAAAATTAGTAGTACTCTTTCTTGGATTAATTAATTAGCGCGTGTAGATTCTGATAAGAATTGAAAAAAAAAATTGTGAAAGATTAGGGTCCAAGGCAGGCACTCAAGGAGTCAAACTGATTTCAAATATATATATCCCACTATTTTCTTAATTGTTCCTAAGAAATATTGGGGTAAAAGTTGTAGTGTACTCAAATAAAAGCAGATATTGGGTTATTCCCGAGTACACTCAGAGACATCTTTCAATTATTTTTTTTTTGAAAGTAAACAATTCTATTAGTGGAAACTTTCTTCTTTGAACCAAGCATTTATTTGGATACCAGAATATCGTTCAGAAAGAGGCTTCATAGTAAGCAAGCTAGAGTCTTGTGGACTTCCCTTATAATGAATTTTAGTATAGATATTTCCATTTATAAAGCATTATGGCTGTGTGACAGCAACTATTTAAAATATCTTTCGGAGCCATTGTGCTTCTTAAAACTACAGCTTCATTTGAAGAGGCATCATGTTGCAGCTCTAATGCCATCAACATCATGGCAATAGATGAGGAAAAGCAAAACTTTGAAACTTAATTTGTACATGAATTATGTGTTTTTATATTAGTTTTAGTTTGTTGTGACTACAGTTTGTACCCAGCAAACACTCTGATTTCAATTGAGAGTTATTCAGATATCATTGATTTTAAAACTATTTATTTAATTACAAATTCTTTAAAATTTGATTAGATTTTAGATAAAGAAAAAGTCTGAGAAATAAATAGCTTGTCAAGGAATAAAAAAAAGGAAATATTTTTTCCCAAAACAAGTTATAATGCTGAAACATATGGGATGAAAATAAACAAATGAAACGAAATATTCAAGAGTTATTAATATACAGTATTGAGACAATAAAATATCTCTATGGGTTTTGTCTAATTGGCTAAAATTTCAGTCGCGCACGTATCGTGCGCTAACATACGATTTTTCCATATGTTGTTATACCCACCATCAAAAAGAATGGGGGGTATATTGAGACTGTCATTCCATTTGTAATTTCCTTAATATTTGCCCAAAAATCAAAAACGATATATATTCTGAATCCTTATAAAATTCTAAGACGATTGAACGATGTCCGTCTGTCTGTCCGTCCGTCCGTCTGTCTGTCCGTCCGTCTGTCTGTCTGTCTGTCTGTTGAAATCACGATAACGCCTAAACGAAGCTAGCTCACTGAAATTTAGTAAACACATTCTTCATATCTGAGAAAATTTAGGTATTGAAATTGGGCTAAATCGGTTAACTAATCGCTTATTTGCTAATAAATAACAAACTATAATTTTACATATTGTAGTTTTAAATCCTGATGATGCTATTCAAAGGATAGCGAAATATCGACTATTTATTAAATTAAAAATAAATTTAATAAAATAAAAACAACAGAAAAGACCTCGAGCTTGTAATAAGAGTTTTATTTGAGAAAAAGAAAAAGGTCGAAGAAAAGAATCATACATAGTATAATAGCTATGATGATAAAATTTGGTATAAAGAAGTTTTGAATAATCTTTAGACAGCATATAAAATTTAATCAAAATGAGTTTACATTTAGTCATAGCTCCCATACAAAAAACTTACGGAAACAGCAAAAATTTCTCCTAATATACACTTAAATGCCAATAAATCTAAAACTATAACAGCTATTACCACTATCTTATGTCAATGCCAACCAGAGTGCAGAATTTTGTCATAATCGGTCACCATTTGACCATAGCTCCCATATAAAAAACTTACGGAAACACAAAAATACAAAAAGAAAAGGGGGTTTATGACCGTCTTCCCTTCAGAGAAAAGCTCGATAGCGCCTAAACTACAAGAGCTAGAGAGACAAAATTTAGCAAAAGTATTTTCGATATATTATAGAAATTGTGTGCTGAAAATAGGTAATCGGTTCACATTTAGTTAGATCTCCCATATAACCCTGCCCCGGGAATCACATTTATGCTGATAAATTGTTTAAAATTGTAAAATCTATGATTACTAAAACAGAGAAGTTTTATGCAACTTTCAATCAGTTTATCAAATTTTATAGGAATCGATCCATTTTTGACCATAGCTTTCATATAAAAACCGCTCCCGATAACCACTAAAATGCCGCAAACGCCAGTTAAAAGCTATTAAATTATAAACTATGTCAGCTATGGCCACTAAATTTTGCACAAATAAATTTTATATTAATACCAGCCAGTGTATAAAATTTTGTAACGATCGGTCAACATTTGGATATAGTTCTTATATATATTTTTTTATATTTACAATCAAAAAGATTTGGAGGTACATTCAGTATATTAACGGTCTTATGCAAAAAAATTTAACAACGATTGGTAAACTAAAGTTAAGCAAAATTCCTTAAAGTATTATCCTAAAGCGATTGTTAGCTTAACAAACCGATGTTAATCTTTTGTTAACATCAAATAATTTAAAGTAGCTGTCTACATAATTTAAAGCTACGTTAAATATTTTATTGTTTTGACAAATAATATTTTGTGAAAACTTTTAAAGAAAATATTTAAGTTTTCAGACTTTTCTGATAAAAAATAACATTTTTGCTAAATTTAGTTATCATATTTTTTCTAATTTGCTATTTTTTTTTATCATATAAAAGGTTTCGTGGGTGGGGAATTTATGAAATATAATTTCCATGTTATTTCATATTTCATACTAAAATCAAACTTTTCAAAGAAATTGATAATACAAATTCTAATTTTTAACAAAAAATTCGTGTTTTCAAACAAAAAACAGACATCGGTCAATGAAGTTTACAAAAAACATTATAGTGATGTATATATACTCAACATGAGTTAAAAGTACTCGACTTTTAAATAATCGGTTTAAGCCCTTAGTAAAAATTTGTCTATTTATTAGTTTACTGTATTATAAATATGTTTAGTTTATGCTTTTATATAACATAAACATAATTTTACATTAAGAAAAGAAGAAAAATGACATTTTATATTAAAAATATACAAAACATTATTTAGAAATTCGACTACCCGGAGGAAACAATGAATAATTAATTCGTTGTTTTGTATATTTAACTATAAAGAGACAAGAGAGAATGACGATGTTGCCAGCATTAACATGTAAAATTGACTTGACGTATTCATTAGTTAAAGAACTGTTTTTGGATACTATTATTTAACAATCGTTTGTTAGCCTTAAAGTATTTGGTAACTAATGTGTTCTTTAAGCAGTAATTAAGATCTTTTTTAACATAAGACCGTAAGACTGCATCTACGAAATTAGATAGCTATCAATCAATGTTAGGTCCAGACTATATACACGGTAGATGCACTAGGAACTCCTAACAAAATATATAAACCTGCCGTGTTGCTTTCAACATATTTATGGCACAGAGAAGCAGCTTATTTATGTAAAACTATATTCGGTTATGGAACAGTATTTTGTCCAAGGTATATACTGGGAAACCACTTAGATACTTTTAAATGTTGAACTATAGTAACTATACCACTGCAACCGAATTTAGTCCAAACATATTACCAATAATACCACATTTGGCCAACATTTTGAATTAGCTGCACTCTCGTACAACTTGATGGTGGGTATACAAGATTCGGCATAGCCGAATATAACACTCTTATTTGTTTTTATTATAATTTCCATGTATTTTCCCATAAATATGCTAAAACTTTCATAATAAAAAATACTTAATTTACTTACGGTCTTATGTTAAAAAAATTCTTAAATATTGCTTAAAGAATACGTTAGTTACCAAATACTTTAAGGCTAACAAACGATTGTTAAAAAATAGTATCCAAAAGCAGTTCTTTAACTAATGAATACGTCAAGTCAATTTTACATGTTAATGCTGGCAACATCGTCATTCTCTCTTGTCTCTTTATAGTTACAGTACGTTTACACACGTAGGTGACTTGTTACAAGTTGTGTATACGTATTCTTCTGACATGCAAGTAAAAAAATCACTGGCAATCAAAATCGCTTGCCAGTGAGCCTACAACTTGCAGAAGTGTGATTGTGTTAGTAAAAAAATATAAATGTATTGAGCTTGCACTTGCATGTGTAAATGCCGTGTTAAATATACAAAACAACGAATTAATTATTCATTGCTTCCTCAGGGTAGTCGAATATCTAAATAATGTTTTGTATGTTTTTAATATAAAATAAAATTTTTCTTCTTTTCTTACTGTAAAATTATGTTTATGTTATATAAAAGCATTAACTAAACATATTTATAACACAGTAAAATAATAAATAGACAAATTTTTACTAAGGGTTTAAACCGATTATTTAAAAATCGAGTACTTTTAACTCATGTTGAATATATATACATCACTATAATGTTTTTTGTAAATTTCATTGACCGATGTCTGTTTTTTGTTGAAAACAAGAATTTTTTGTTAAAAATTAGAATTTTTATTATTAATTTCTTTGAAAAGTTTGATTTTAGTATGAAATATGTAAAATAGAGTATGAAATATCATGGAAATTATATTTCATAAATTCCCCACCCACGAAACCTTTTATATGATAAAAAAATAGCAAATTAGAAAAAATAAAAAAAAAAATTTAGCAAAAAATATTATTTTTGATTACAAAAGTCTGAAAACTTAAATAATTTCTTTAAAAGTTTTCACAAAATATTATTTGTCAAAACAGTAAAATATTTAATGTAGCTTTAAATTATGTAGACAGCTACTTTAAATTATTTGATGTTAACAAAAGATTAACATTGGTTTGTTAAGCTAACAATCGTTTTAGGATAATACTTTAAGGAATTTTGCTAAACTTTAGTTTACCAATCGTTGTTAAATTTTTTTGCATAAGACTGTTAATCTATAGTGTATAGAAACACTTACGAATAATAACAAGAAATAATATAAAATTTTTTAGCATGTAAAGTAATCTATAAAATTACATATAAAAATGGCTTTTGAAGTAGCTTAAATTTTAAATTTAGCAGTTTTCGTCTAAATTTTTTAAGTACAATAGCTGAGATATGATATAAACCATATTCTATTATAAACATAAACGTTTTTTTATAATAATAAGCAATAAAATACGATGATTATCAACATTTTATATTTCGGTCCTGGTTGACCATCACTAGGAAATGACAAAAACTAGAATGTCCAAAAATTCAAATTTTTTATTTTTTTTTTTACACCAGTCTTTAACTAAAGGTGACCTAAATGTCTGCTGGGTGTTTAAAATTTATGTGTACATATCTATGGCTATATGGAAGAATAGCTTAAGTCGAAAATTTAAGTTTTGAGATATCATGAATTTTGTGTAACTTTTCTTCTGCTTGATTTCTGCGAATAATGAATTAATATCGAGGGTTTATATTCAAATAGTGCTATCTACAAATTCCCAATTTTACAGGAGAGCGAAAAAACTGTTTTTGTCATTAACCATAATTGTAATAAACAAACTTTGTTTTACAATACCATACAAATTGGGGCTAAGATTTTGTACAAATTAAGTTTTTTAACTAACTCCTTATATTTGCGCTTCTTTAGTAGTTAGCACTTTTTACGAGTTAAAATTGGATCGTTTCAAGTACTAAAGCAAGTAGATGGCATTATTTTAACAACAAAAAAATAAAATATAATGAAAATTTAGACTCTTATCAAAATATCACGAATTTTAATTAAAATAATAAGTTTTTTAAATAAAACAAGATTTATTCAAATTATATTAATAAAATTCAAGGTATTCTCTTTATATGACCTTTATTTACAATCTGTTAAGGTCAAAGGCTGAGTATATTTTAGAAATCCATGATTACAGTACGTTGTAGGGAAATGTGGTCCATTTTGTTGTTTTTTTATCACTAATAACAATGTATATTTTCTAACAATTGTTATTATTTCGACAAATATTTGTTATGTAGATAGCACTATTTTTTGATTATGAGTAGATAGCACAAACACAATTTATAAAAAAAAAATATTTAAGAATTATTTTTCTTTCTTAAAATTTATATGGTATATGACAGATAAGCCAAGGAACACGTTTCTATAAAAAACCATTTTGGTCGAAAATGTAGATAGCACTTTTTGAATATAAAGCGTCGATATATTATTAGAGAAGAAGGAAGAATATTAAAAAAAATATTGTTAAATTTAGAAGATTTTACGTTTTTTCTACTCAACCTCTTTTTCAAAACTTAATTTTGCGTTTAACTGGACCTTAAGTAACCTTAAGCGGTTCTGTTTAAATAAAAAGTATATCTGAAGCATTTTTTGAGAAATTTAGTTTTTTGTTATTTTTGGATTATTTGGGCTAAATTACATTGAAAAAAAAACTCCAAAAATATTTTGTAGTTTTATGTAAACATAAGTTGTTTAAACATAATGACTTTTTTCAAGGTCAACATATATATACGGCTTAAGTGAAGTTAAGCGAAATCGTATGATGAAAGAAAAATCTAAATATGTACACTAGGGTGACAATTTTCTGTATGAAAGAAAATGTTTTTTTGAATTTTATAACTTTTTCAATGGAATATTATGACACTAGGTCCAAAAGTTTAGTTCTGAAAATTTTAACCAAATCGGACAACGTTCCATGGGCACGCATCGGGTAAAAAGTTTAAGAGCCCATTTGTATGGGGAAAATTGGGTTATTTTTTTATTTTTGAGAAATTTCAACCAAAAATAAACAATTCTTACAAGAAAAAATAATGGAATATTAAAGAAAACTAACACAGCTTTTTTTCAAGTAGTCAAAAACAAAAATCCAGGTTTTTTTTTTTTTTCTCTAAAAATGTATGTCCTTGAAAACTCGCCTATGGATATGCACCAAAAATTGTATGTTTTAAGTAAAGAAATTTAAAAACTAGACATAATTTATTATTAAATGACTTGTTAGTATTAGTTACTTAGTTTTTTCCATGTTGGAAAATGGTACATTTTTCTCATGTCGGTTTCAAAAATCAATGTTAAATTTTTCGAAAATTTTGTTCAACAAATATTACAAATTTAAAATTTACTCACCAGCGTGCTAAAGCAGACAAATGGGAGAATAAGAACAGTTTCGCCGTACCTGCGACTTAAAATTTAAGAATTTCGCGAAAATTAAAATTTTTGGGCCAGATTCTAGTATATGATCGGTAAATTTTACTTGTATTAAATTTTAACAAAAAAAAAATAATTAACATTATTGCTTTAATTATGGAAAACCTATGCTTAAAGGTTTTTATACCCTTCACCAATAGGTGAAAGGGTATTATAAGTTTGTGATTCCGTTTGTAATTTTTTTATTAGTGATCGTAGACCCCATAAAAATTATGCCAATTAATTATACTAATTATACCGATCGACTCAGAATCGGGAGGAGAATCGATTAAGCGATGTCCGTCTGTCTGTCTGTCTGTTGAAATCAAGTTTCTGAAGCCCCTGGAGGATGGACCTACATAAATTATATATCGGATTTTAGGAAATTCTCCCGCAATGAACGCTATTAAATTTCATTAAAATCGGTTTATAAACACCGAAAATATCGAAAAAATACCAAAAATTAGACGAAAATTTTAAAATTTTTGATTGAAACACACTTTTAAATAACAAGAGAAAAAGATACTCCTGGTGTACATTATTATATATCAGATTGTAGGAATTACTTCCCCAAAGCACTCTGTAAAATTTTATCAAAATCGGTCCATAAACCACTGAGATATCGCCAAAACACTAAATTTGATGTTTTGCAAATTGCCCAAAGTACGCATTAGGGAATGTTTGTTGAAAAAATGAAATGCAGAGATAGGAAAAACCATCCTCCTTTAGCACGGACATACATAAATATTATATCAGATTTTAGGAAATTCTCCCGCCAAGCACGTTATTAAATTTTATCAAAAGCGGTCCATAAACAACTGAGATATCGCCAAAACACTACTTGTGATGTGCAGCAAATTCCCCAAAGTACGTGTCTAAGAAATTCTGTTGACATTTTGTAAGTATTATTTCAGCGATATCTCAGGTGTTTATGGACCGATTGTGATGAAATTTGACAGCGTTCTTTGTGGGAGGATTTCCTAAAATCTGATGTATAAACTCTACAAATCTGATTATGAATACCATTCAAATTGTACCGATCGACTCAGAATCGGCAGGAGAACCGATTTCGCGACATCTGTCCGTCTGTCTGTTTGTCTGTCCGTCCGTCTGTTTATCTGTCCGTCCGTCTGTTTGTCTGTCCGTCCGTCTACCTGTCTGTCCGTCCGTCCGTCTACATGTCTGTCCTTTTTTCTGTTGTAGTCAAGTTTTTTAAGCTCCTGTTTTGTCAATATATCGGATGTTTATTTTGATGAAATTTAATAGCGTACTTCACAGGGGATTACCTAAACTCTGATGCATTCGGTAATTTGTGGTAGATATAATTTAGTGTTTAAGCGATATTTCAGGTGTTTTGATCGACAATGATGAAATTTAGGGTGAGACGATATCCTAAAATTTTGTGTAAAATGCATATGTTTATACCTTCCAGGAGCTCCAAAAATCTGATTTTAGCAGACAGAAACACTGCATTTATTTTAATTTTGTGTCTGACTTTTGAACATTATGATTACATTTGAGAATGATTTATATATCAAATTGTAGGTAATCTTCCTAGGAAGTACAAAAATGCAACTGATTACATGATATCCGTTCAAAAACCTACATATGTGTGTATGTATGTATGTATGTATGTATGTATGTATGTATGTATGTATGTATGTATGTATGTATGTATGTATGTATGTATGTATGTATGTATGTATGTATGTATGTATGTATGTATGTATGTATGTATGTATGTATGTATGTATGTATGTATGTATGTATGTATGTATGTATGTATGTATGTATGTATGTATGTCACATATCAACGAAAATTAAAATTTTTTAATTGCAATTAGGAGAAATCCGTTCACGTTTGACAATTGCTTCCGTATAACTTCGCCTGAGGCAATCTCTTAGTAGCTACTAAATGACAAATTATAATAGATACGATGATGACATTTAGTATAAAGACATTGTACAATATCGTTATTCAGGGCGATAGCGTCTAAAATAAACTTTCTAGAGACACATTTGACAAAAGTATTTCTGATCTCTTTAAAAGTTCGGTATTAAAAATGGGCTAGCTCGGTTCACATTTAGGGAAATCTCCCATATATCCCCGACCGCGAATCACTTTAATGCTGATAAATTAAATCACATTATAATTGCACAAAGAACTAGAGCAAAACTTTCCAAACATCCATCGGACAGGTCGAAAGAATAATACATCCCAAATATTATTGATGAAGTATTCATCTTAATTAGTTAACTAACTTCAGATTAATAAGTAAATCTTCAATAACTTTTCCGACAAAGCTGATATCCATCCATTTAAAAGCTATATATTTCACGTATGTATCTAAAAATAAGAGTGTATACCCTATAATTCTAAGGCTTGTATACATTAACAATCATTGTTAAGGCTTTGACCTAAATCAGTCCGCTAACTTCAGAGTTTTACACAACTAATCAAGAACTTTTACTAAATAGTTGGATAATTCGTATGAATTAAAGTACACAACGCTCACTGGGCACTGTGTTTTTGGGTTGCATGCCAGAATACTTAATCTTCATCAAATCGTTGAGCTCTTGCAAATTTAAGGGCATCTACATTTTGAAGCATCTTTTTTGAATGGTTTATCTGGTCTATCGAACTTTATTAAATGCTCGTAAAATAGACACATATATCGAAGCTACTGGCTGGCTTAAATAAGCATTCTCTACTTGTAGTCTAGTAATCATTATCTTTCACAAAGGAACCACTTTAGAACCCAACCTAACCTTTGGGTCCATAACTATTCTAGATGATGACGCCACCGAAAAGCTTTTCGTTTTCCGACATAGCTAAATATTGCTAGGAATTACATTTAGTATGAAAAAAAGAAAATTAATATACCTACATATCGAATATTTGTGTGGGGCTCAACTAAGTCAGTAATCAGAAAATATATAATTATCAATATATTCTTACGATTTTGTACTTTACTTTTGGAACACAATTGGTGAAGGGTATCCAAGATTCGGCAAAGCCGAATATACCACTCTTACTTGCTTAATATTGGACTAGATCAACCCTTTCTTCACCGGGGTCAATTGTCAAAATTTGGATTTCTCGATTTTACGAATGAGTAAGTAATAATTAGTAAATTTTTATAAAAATGCATGAAAATAGTAGTTTTTGGCAAGATTAAGTGATTTTTTTTTATTAAATTTTCGTGTAAAAATTGTTTATTTTTGGTTGAAATTTCATAAAAATAAAAATAAACCAAGTTTCCCCATACAAATGGACTATTAAACTTTGGACCCGATGCGCGTCCAAAGAACATTGTCCGATTTGGCTCAAGTTTTCAGAACTAGACTTTAAGACCTATTGTCAAGATATTTTGTTGAAAAACATATGAAATAAAAAAAAAAAAATCTGTTACCCTAATGTACACAAAAATATGTAGATATAAGTTGTTTTGATCAATGCATTATTGATTCAACAAAAGTAAACGTATATAACATTGACAAAAAACTGAATTTTTTAAAAAGGACTAAACACATTTAACGCCTTTGCTTCTGTAATGCAATAAACGCCTTATCTCTATTTTCTCCTATGTCGACTTAAGCAACTCTTCCATATTGCCACAGACATAAATAAGAGTATGAAAAAATTGTTCTAACCACTAAGCCTTTATATCACTTTACTACAACAAAAGAAAATCTAAAAAAATTAAATAAATATGATGTTGTTGGTGGCAACACTCCCAGATGCACATTGTTGCCAAACGGTTGTCTGTCCAGAAGGACGTATGAATATATTCATACACATAACTTTGTATTTATTTTAAAACATATGGGCAATTAACAAAATATTTTAACAGCCAAAATATTTTTCTTTAATTTTTATTTTTTAGTACATACATGGTTTAGGCGAATATAAAAACTTAGTTTTTGTATGATATGATGAACTTCTTTTGTTGACAATCTTAGATTTATCACATATAAATGTCTAAAGTCTTACCTTTAAAATAATATATAAATCAGCTGCATAAGCTTGCATACTTCATCGAAAAATAATAAGTATCTAGACTCTACTTCATCTTCATATTTGACAATGTTACCCGTAAAAGACATAAGCAAAAATCACAAAACCCTCTTTTGTGACAAAAAACTTGTTTGTGATATTAAATATTATAGCGCTTGATTGCCAAAATCCTACACTGTTCTAAATATTTAAATCAATAAATCATCAATTGGAAAATATGTAATCAAATAAAATTGATAAAACCCTATATTTTATATGGGCTCTATGCATAAAACACATACTCGTGCATACATACACCCATACAAATTTGTTCATTTATTTTTCTGGTTAATTAAATTTTAACAAATTATTTGATAGTATTTTGGTCATCGCTCGGTTGGTCGCCCTTTACTCTAGTTCTACTATACTTCTCTTCACATATGTTTTTCTATGGACAATTGAGTACTTGTATCTATCTAATGGTCGGTCTGTATATAAATCTGTTCATGTGCATTTTTGTTATTTGTATGAGAGAGTGTTTAAAATTAGTTTTTATTTAATATTTAACAACATAAAATTGGTTTTGCTAAAGCTCTGTTTAAAATTTATAGTTTATAGTTTTATTTTTAGTACGAATATCATGGCCAGTAATACACTATTTTTTTGGTTTCGAACAAAAAATAAAAACCTAAAATGTATTTAAGGGATTTTAAATGCTTGATTTATTGATAGTTGGTAAAGTTATTTATTTACTTATAATAAATTGTTTTATAGAGAAGTTTTCTGTTTATGTTATAAAATTTTAACTTATGAATTGTTTAAGCCTTTGGCTATAATTTAAGCAATAGTTAATAATCACAAAGTGTTTTAACTACCGAAACTAATTTATGATATGTGGTTTTAGGGTTGAAGGTAAGGAAACATGACACTAATAGTAGGCTTCTTGAAAGAGGTGATTTTAAGACAGATTGAATAAAAAACAAGTAAGAAAGCGCTATAGTCGGTCAAGCCCGACAATTCGATACCCTTCACCACTAAGGTCAAAGGTGTTATTTTTCCCGTGTAAAGACAAATATTTGCTAAATTTTGCCATCATACAAACATTTTCTCAAAACGTATATATTTAACCTGTTTCCGTCATTTGGACTTATATGAGAGCTAGGGTCAAATGTGGACCGATTATCTCGAAATTTGGCAAATTGATTACAGTTGTTACAAAAATTATGTATGCAAAAAATAAACTTAAAATTTTCAATATTTTTAGATTTACGAGCGTTTTAGTGATTTTTTTGTCTCATTTAGTGCGTTTTTAAAGAAGAGTTTGTACGGGAGCTATGGTCAAATGTGGACCGATTTCAACAAAATTTGGTACAGTAATTTAAGTTTACATAAGCAGTATTTGTTTTAAATTTCATGAAAAAATATTGATACTTGTGGCCAATATGTCAATTCCGGGAAGTGGGACCTATGGGAGGTACCATAAATAATGGACCGATTTTGACCAATTTCAATAGCCATGGTCCCATTATCAAAAAAATTATATGTACCAAATTTCGTCAAAATATCTTTAGAATTGCGACCTGTAGTTTGATTACAAGGTTTACATGGGGTCCAGCGAGCCATGGGGGTCCAGCCAGACGGACGGACGGACGGACATCGCTAAATCGACTCAGAAAGTGATTCTAAGCCTATTGGTATACTAAAAGACAAATATATCTATGCGTTACATACATTAGCACAAACTTATTGTTTTTCTTTAATAGTTTTTAAAGAATGTTTGCACAAACGAAAATTAATATTTGCAAACTGAAAGTTTTTATTTATAAAAATTAGGGCACTTGTCTTTATTAAATAATTAAAAAAAAAAGTCGGAGCGAAAAAATACAAAGCCGGTTTTATTCAGGTTTAATACAAGAAGGATTTTTTTTATTGAAATTCAAAATGGTTGATAAAATGACATTAAAATTCAGTTGACATTAAAAATTCAATTTGACATAAGGTCAGTTATTTAAAAGATTTAAATCCATAGAATTACAAATTTTATTAAGGTTAAATGACCAAACACCGGCCCCATTGAAGGACCAATGGTCTTCAATTCACTGGAAGTAGGGCAAGCTTATGAATAGGTCGTGTTAATACGCCGTTCCTAGTCTTCACCTTCGCTACTCTCACTTTGTTGTCGCCGCCTTGGATTACCTCCAGAACTCGGCCGGTTAGCCAGTGAAGCGGTGGAGTGTTGTCCTCGTGAACGACGACGACCTTGCCGACGGCGAGATCTGCTTCTGCCTCCGCCCACTCGGTTTTGACTTGGAGGCTGCGGACGTAGTCTTTCTCCCAAGACCGCCAAAACGTCTGCTTGAGTGCGCAGATAAGCCGCCATCTCCTGGAGAACGTCAGCCTGTCCTGATCGTCTGGATGCGATTCTTGCGGCAGCGCTAGTAGGCTCTCTCCGATTAGCAGATGCCCTGGAGTCAACGCTTCTCCGTCGTTGGGATCGCTGCTGAGTGGGGCGATGGGCCTGGAGTTCAAGACTGCCTCTACCTCTACCAGAACCGTCTGTAGCTCCTCTACGGTCAACAGAACCTTGCCTACTGTCCTGACGAGAAGGCCTTTGGCAGATTTGACGGCCGCTTCCCATAGTCCGCCGAAATGTGGAGCTCGTGGTGGGATGAATTGGAAGCTGATTCCCTTGTTGGCAGCGTACCGTTCTACGTCTTCGGCATTGTTGACCATTGCTTGTCGAAGCTCCTCTAGCTCTCGACTGGCACCTACAAAGTTGGTCGCGTTGTCGGAAATAACCTTCTCCGGTAGACCTCTCCTGCCGATGAACCTTTGAAGACAAAGAATGAAAGAATTTGAAGAGAGATCAGTTACCAATTCAATATGTACAGCTTTTGAAGTAAAACACACAAATATAGCAATATACATTTTTACGGGTGGACGGCCTCGAATTTTAAGCGTTACATTAACTGGGCCGCAAAAGTCTACGCCGCATATTTTGAATGGGCGCAGAGCTCTCACCCTGTCAGCGGGCAAATTCCCCATTATTTGATTCATTAATTTAGGTTTGTATCGAAAACAATGTAGACACTTGCGAACTACTTTCGTACATTCTTCTCTAGCATTTATCAACCATATTCTGTCTCGCAAGATGGCTACTAAAGCCTTTGCGCCAGCATGACAATTTGTAACGTGCAAATGTCTTAAATAAATGGTGATGAAATGCGAGTTCTTTGACATCAAGAGGGGAAATTTCGCATCGTATGCAATTGGTGCATTAAGCAACCGCCCGCCGATCCTAAGTAGTGAAAACGAGCGATGTTCGTCTTTATATTGATGGACAAATGGATTCAGTCGTTGTAAATTTGAAGGCAAGATTTGTGATTTGCTTAACTTTTTCAATTCGTCAGCATAATTAATTTTTTGCAAGAATTCAACCAAGTGAAGAAACGTCCAATACATTTCTCTCGCTTCAGGTTTCCCCAAATTGCGGCACTTGTGTCCTCGAGCGATATCAAGAAACCGAAAGACATAGGTGAATATTCGAATCATTTTAGTATATGATGAATATGTCTCAATCACCTTCAAAATATGGTTATCGGTTTCCTCTACCGCGAGAAATACGTTTGCTTTTCGCTTTTCTAATGATTCTTCTTCGATTGTCAGATTAAAATGATCGTTAATTGGCCACATGTTACTCTCTTGGAGTAAAAAGCTAGGGCCTGTGAACCAAATAGAATTAATTAATTCATCGACATAACTGCCTCTAGAAACTATATCGGCCGGATTATCCTTAGTTGGAACATGTCGCCATGTAACTTGGTCTGATAGTTCTTGGATTTCAGAAACTCGATTTGAAACAAATGTCGCCAACGTCGATGGATGAGTCTGAATCCAGTGTAAAGTAATTTCTGAATCCGTCCATAATGTTACGCTTTCTATCTCAAACGATATCATGGGTTTTATTTTAGACCATAATTTGGCTAATAAATGGGCTGCGCATAGTTCAAGTCTCGGAAGAGATTTGGTCTTCAGAGGAGCGACTTTTGATTTGGCTGTTAATAACCGACAAGAAATGTTGTTAGAAGCTCTACTCCGTATATAAAGGCAGCAGCCATACGCTCGCATTGAGGCATCAGAAAACCCATGAATTTGACATTTGGTTTTAGAAGTGGTTAAAACATATCTGGGAATTTCTATAACATCAATTTTCAATAAATTGGACTTGAAACTCTCCCAAGATGTATCTAAACGCGTGGGGATTGATTCATCCCAATCCAACTTCATAAGCCATAGTTCTTGAAGAAGAACTTTAGCCTTTATTACCAAAGGGCCCAAGAGTCCTAGAGGGTCAAAAAGTCTTGCCGAAACTGACAATATGTTTCTCTTTGTCGCTCTTAAATCTTGAAAGGACTTGTCTAAGTGGTATTTAAATACATCACTCTTTGGACGCCAGTATGTGCCTAATGTCTTCGTGAGATCCGGATCTATTTGTAATGATTTTTCTGTTGTAGTAGAATCTGGCAGCTTGTTATGATTCGTAAACCATTTAGTTAAATGAAAGCCTGCCGATTGCAAAATATCAGTGACTTGGGACCTGATAATATTGAGTTCTTCAATAGAATCTGCGCCAGTTAGCAAGTCATCGACGTAAAAGTCTCTTTTAATTATTTTAGATCCGATTGGTAACGTTTTTTCGAACAATTCGCTCAGATGTGTTAGACATCGTATTGCCAGGAATGGAGCCGAAGATGTGCCATAAGTCACTGTATTCAATCTATAAATTTCAATATTTTGTGATTGATCTTCACGCCATAATATTAATTGGTAATTTCTATCGGCCTCGTCAATTACGACTTGACGGTACATTTTCTCAATGTCAGCCGTTATTGCATATTTATGCATACGGAAACGAATAAGCGTGGAATACAGTTCTTCCTGAATCGTCGGACCGATCATTAGTAGATCATTTAGCGAATGATGCGTAGATGTTTTGCAAGAGGCGTCGAAAACTACACGAAGCTTAGTAGAAGTACTTTGCGGTCGTAGAACACATTGGTGTGGGATAAAGTAATGAGGAGTATTGGGGATTTTATTATCTGCAATAGACATATGTCCCAAATTAATGTATTCTTTCATAAATGAGTTATACATCTCTTTCGTTTGTGGTTCTTTTGACAGCCGACGTTCTAAGGATAAAAATCGTCTTCTGGCTGTTTCAAAAGAGAGACCCAGCAATTTTGTATCTGCTTTGAAAGGTAGCGCCACTTTAAATCTGCCGGATGGCAATCGCTGAACAGATTTTGAAAAATGTTCCTCACACCTTTGATGTTCTATAGAAAGTATATTTGCTTCTCTAGGAATTTCTTCTAATTCCCAAAATCTACGAACTATAAGATCTAATGATTCGTCATTATCTTTAATTTGACTTAAATGGCAACAATTATTATAAATTTCTCTTGGCTCTTTATATTTTCCAGAAACAATCCAACCAAGTAACGTCTTTTGAAGTGTTGGAATGTTTGGATTTTGTTTAATTTGACCAACGCATAATAATTCAAAGAATATCTCAGCGCCGATCAACATATCAATCTTTTGTGGTTTATAAAAGTATGGATCAGCTAATTCAATATTCGAAGGCAAGTTCCATCCTGAAGTCGAAATCGTTCGATCTGGTTGGTAATTGGAAATCGATCGAAGAATCCAGAACTCTGACGAAAATTCATGGGAATTCGTTCGAGATCTCACATTTGCCTGAACCTTGTATTTGGTGGAAGAATTCGTTCTTCCAATGCCAGTTAAACTGAGATTTTTTTGTTCCTTTTGTAGTTGTAGTCGCTGCGAAAGTTCCTCGGTAACAAAGTTGATTTGTGAACCGGAATCCAATAAAGCTCTAGCTATGACGTATTGTCCAGAATTATTTCTTATTTTAACTAACGCTGTGGCTAAAATAACATTATCTTTCAATGAAGACGAATGATTTACGGAAGCTCTTGAAGTTGAAGGCTGATTAGGATCAGAACTGTTTATTGTATTTTCATTTGCTGCATAAATGTGCAGTAACGTATGATGTGAGCGACTACAAACTCGACACTTTGACGATTTACACTTAGTAACTGTATGTCCTTTTTTCAAACAGTTGATACAGGCAGGAACACCTTTTACGAAATCGAATCTCTGCTGTACAGGTACAGCAGCGAATGAAGGACAGTTTGATAAGTAGTGTTGTGTCGATTTACAAAATAGGCATTTAGAATTTTGTTGTTGATTGTCGGTTTGGCATGAAAATGACGAATTTTGTTTCTTTTTTGAGAAACTATCAGGTTTCTTATATAAATTTGGATTAGGTTTTGCTCTTGAACACGAAGCTTCTTCAGCTGAAATGTGTTGATATCGCTTGTTCAAGGCATCCTCGCAATCACTCCATAAGGGCAACTTTTCGTAATTAAGTTGCTCTTCCCACTTGGACCTAGTGATTGGATCCACTTTCGTCATTACTAAATGTATAATAATGGCATTTGTAATCGCTTTATCGTCACCAATTGACAAAAGCGAGCCATATATTGCCGAAACCGTATCGATCATGCACCTCAAAGCTGAAGCAGATGGTTTAGACATATCCGGAAGTTCAAACAATTTGGTGATATTATCGAAAAATATCAAGCATGGATTGTCGTAAACCTTTTTTAAACTATTCAAAGCTTTGGAATAATTTTGTTCGCTTATTTGGTAAGCTTTTACCGTACCTAAAGCTTCATCTGATAGGCATGATATAAGATGATTAAATTTTTCAATCTCAGTCAGAGTCGGATCGCTATCAACCAGACTCTCGAATAAACTTATAAAATTTTTGTATTCGGAATATTTACCGCTGAATTTAGGCAACTTCATATTTGGAAGTCGGTTATGATGAGGCTGAAAGCCGAAAGTAGTTTCTGCGAAACTATGCTCTCTTGGAGTTAAGTACCCCATAAGCATACTCTTTGTAGAGACGCACAAATTTTCCAAATCAGCTCTTTCATCATTAGATGGATCTAAAATGTCGATTTCTGACTGGATTTCCATTGCGTCTTCAATGTAGGAATTTAATATTTCTAAACGACATTGCAATTCATTTTGATTGAACGAAATAGTTTTTTCTTTAATAGAACGCCTAATTCTCGCAACGTTGGTCAAAATTGTATTTTTCTGTTGATATAAACTCTCTAGACTAGGAGCGGAACTTTTTTGTTTCTTACCGCCAGCCATTTTGTAGTCGAGGTTTAATTAAATTTTCAATAGATATAAATAGGAGACTAGTTATAATACTTAAAAAGTATTAGTAAATGTTAATTTTCTGGAAGGATCTCAAGGAATCCGAAGAATTTTGTTGTAATAACAAAGAAATAAGTAAATTATTTTCCGAGATCAACCTCTGTTTCAATGCGATGGCAGAAACAACTAATTAAAAGCACAGAAAATTATTAAGTCTCAACTATTTGAATTTAATTGTGTACAAAAATGCTAAATAAATGTAAAATTAAAGCCGAAATATAATTAATTATTCCAAAAATAATTATTTTCTTGATTCTCAGTTAAATTTGCAATAAATTTTATGAAAATATTATAAAAATAAAACTAAGCTTTAATTTACAAGAAAATGTTTGCTGGGTTACACCGCAAGCAAAGCACGATTTAAGTAGGTACACAATATAATTTATTTTTAATAAAAATCACCACAGCCTCTTAATAAATAGCAATTATTTATAATTTAACTCGCGATCACTTTTTATAATGTTCGCCCGATTATAATTATTTTACCTCTTTATTTAATTAAATCACTTTCTCACTTTTTCCTTAAATTAAAAAATTTCTCAATATTTTAACTTTATTTATTTAATTTGTTCACTTTTATTTATGTTAATTTAATGTTTATTTACTTTACTCGCCTGTTCACACAAAAAGATTAACTGGGTTGCGTGTTTGATCAGCCCAGTGTTGGTAAACGATTGTATTAATTACTAGCGAATAATAAAGAAAATGAATTAAAACAAACGTCAAAATAACTTGACAAGCAAGTAAATAAAAGGAATAAGCACAGCAGATAAATGTAAATATTGGAAAAATGTAAGTAATTTTACGATTTAATAAAACTTTTAATGATTTTTTAATAGAAAACCCGCGAGAAAGGATAAAAAAGAGAACGAGCAACGAGTGATGGCAAAAACTGCGGCGAGGAGGCGAAATGTGTTTATTTTGTGGTGTATTTTATTTTTATTTGGCAATTTATAAATGATATTTTGTGTTGTGAATTTTAAATAAATTATCACTTTAATATCACTATGTGTGTGTGTTTCACTACTTAGGCGGTAAATAAATTGATGTGAAGAACAAATAATTTTTTCGTGTGGAATAAAACTTTTGCTTAGATTAATTCTGAATTGAATTTTCGTTTAAGAAAAATAATTGCAAAGTCTCACACAAATTATTTGCTCTTAAATACCTGGTTAGGATTTTGTTGACGTTCCTTTTGGCAAAGTATGCAGTTGCAGCTGGGCATCACAATAAGTCCTGAGGCTGAAGATGGTTGTCGATGATGTTTTTGTTTAATTATTAAACGATTAATTAACCGGGTTGTTATAATAACTAACGCACGGAATATTTATTAAATGAAGTACGGTTTTGGTAAATCGCGACTTTATTTTTATTTTTTAAAAAACAATGTCCCTGCTCGGGCGCCAAAATGTTTTTCTTTAATAGTTTTTAAAGAATGTTTGCACAAACGAAAATTAATATTTGCAAACTGAAAGTTTTTATTTATAAAAATTAGGGCACTTGTCTTTATTAAATAATTAAAAAAAAAAGTCGGAGCGAAAAAATACAAAGCCGGTTTTATTCAGGTTTAATACAAGAAGGATTTTTTTTATTGAAATTCAAAATGGTTGATAAAATGACATTAAAATTCAGTTGACATTAAAAATTCAATTTGACATAAGGTCAGTTATTTAAAAGATTTAAATCCATAGAATTACAAATTTTATTAAGGTTAAATGACCAAACACTTATAATACCCCTTCCACCTATGGTGGTGAAGGGTATAATAAGTAAGTCAAAGGTACACATACATACATTTCTAAAAACATACATTTCCTAAAAACTTTTATATTTAACCTATTTCTAAATTTTCAAATATGGACTGATTATCTCGAATTTTGGCAATTTGATTAGAGTTTTTACAAAAATTATGAATGCAAAAAATAAACTTAAAATTTCCGTTATCTTTTACGAGCGTTTTAGTGATTTTTGTCTTATTTAGTGCGTTTTGACAGAAGAGTTTGTATGGGAGCTATGGTCAAATGTGGACCGATTTCAACGAAATTTATTACAATAATTTTGGTTTAAGTAACCAGTAGTTTTTTTAAATTTCATGATTTATGGTACCTATGGGAGGCACCATAAATAATGGACCGACTTTGACCAATTTCAATAGCCATGGTCCCACTATCAAAAAAAAAATAAGTGATCTGTGCCAAATTTCATCAAATTATATTTTGAATTGCGACCTGTAGTTTGATAACAAGGTTTACATGACGGTCCAGCCAGACAGACGGACATCGCTAAATCGACTCAGAAAGTGATTCTAATGGTATACTAAGTGATTCTATTGGTATACTAAAAGGTGGGTCTAAAACAAATATTTCTTTGCGTTACATACATCAGCACAAACTTATAATACCTTTTCCACCTATGGTGGTGAAGGGTATAAATATTGATATTTGTGGTCAATATATCAATTCCGGGAAGTGCGACCTATGGGAGGTACCATAAATAATGAACAGATTTTTACGTATTTCAATAGCTACGGTCCTACTATCAAAAAAATTAGCTGTGCCAAATTTTATTGAATTATCTTTAGAACTGCGAACTGTACTTTGATTACATGGTTTACATGGTTTCCTGCCAGCCAGCCAGACGGACGGACATCGCTAAATCTACTCAGAAAGTGATTCTAATTCTATTGGTATACTAAAAGGTGGGTGTAAGACAAATATTTCTATGCGTTACATACATCAGCACAAACTTATATTTGGTGAAGGGTATAAATAGCTATAGCTTGGTGAAGGTTATAATTAGCTATAGCTTTATTATAAACAAGCAAAAAAATCTACAGTAGGTTAATATTATGGTTTGCAAAAAACCGTGAAAATGAGAAACCGTGGTTTCGGTTTTAAAACACCCAAAACCGGCCGGTTTTGGTTCGGTTTTTTTTTTTAAATAAAACTATTTCAGTTTAAATTTGTATATTATAATTTAATACTAAAATTCAGGAAAATAATTCAGGTTTTTTAAATATGAGGGATTTCTTAAATAAGTCTTGTTTCTTTTGGAGAAACTGCAGAGCCACTTTAACGTGAATAAAGAATTTACAATTTCAAAGTCGATAGAATGAAGCAAATCTTAGGTCGACAGCATTTCTAAACTCTCATAAATACTTTGTTTTAGATGCAGAAATCTAAGAGCAAACTAAAATCACGATTATGGTGCTTTTTAACGCTTGTTTGTAAAATATTATAACGAACTAACGAATTTTTTAAATACCGAACAGTTTTTCTTATAGCCTCTAGGTTCAAATGTATATGGGCAATCGGTTTTAAATGAGTCAAATTTTCATCGTCGCTGTCTTCAAAATTTATTTTCAGATACAAATTTGATATTGGCTGCTGCTCCATCTATAGTACACGCTACGATGTTTATATGAAGTGAAATATTAAGCTCCATTAGCCTTTGTCTAATGGTTCCTTGCGTTTTCTTGAAATTACACGTTCCAAAACTACGGGCCAGGTTATAAAATTTACCATGAGAATCGTAAATATTTACTTCATATACCATCTTCCCCTTATACCTGTCCAATCGTCCATTGTAAATATCTTTTGCTTGTTTCATTCTTCTGCTTCATTAAATAGACAAATTACGTGCAAATTTATGATAAGCTAATGTTATATCTGAATAATACCAACAAAAAATTAAGAAAAATAAATAGCTAAAACCGCGGTTTTTTCTACGGTTTCGGTTTTGAGGCATAAAAAAGCGAGGTTTCGGTTAAAACCGAACTGCAAACCCTAGTTAATATGATATCCTTCATTACTGAGGTCAAATGTTTTTTTTTTTCAATTTTATGAAAATATACTTAAATTTTGGGCAAAATCTCAATTCCAGGAAGACAGACCTATGGGATGGTACCACCCATTTCGGCCATTTTTATTAGCAATAGTTTCACTATGAAAAAATGTTTGTGCCAAGTTTCATTAAATTATCTTACTGCGATCTATACTTTGATTACAAGACTTACATGGGGGTCCAGACATACGGTCGGACGGACGGGCCGACATCGTTAAATCGAATCAGGGAGTAATTAGTCTATTTGTACTTATAAAAGTGGGTCTTAGCCCAAGACCAAGAAGTTGAATTCTGAGAAGTTTGTAATTGATCCACATATAACCTTGGATATATCCGATTATAAACTATATTAATTGTTTCAGTTTCATTTATCATTGTAACTTTGACTAAAACATTTCAACAATTTCCAAAAGAATCCTTATTGCAACTTTAACATATTTAATTTCCTTTTTTTTTCATTTACAAACTCATGCATAAAAAAATGAAACCAATTGAATTCATTAAATTTTTTTTATAAACGAAAAACAAACCAATACCGCGACATTGAGAGAAACTTCTCCACAATTACACACTTTTAAATGTTATTCAGAAAAAATTAAAATAAATGTCAGTCAAATGATTAAATATATTCATACCAACAATTGTTATTGCAAATCTGACAACGAGATATTGTTCTTTCCTTTTTTATAGGGTTTCAGTTTTATTTCATTAATATTTTTAACGCAGCTTTTTTTAACAGATTTTACGGCCATTCCACGATTTACATTCAGAAAATGGTAATATAAGATGACATTTTGGAATAAACTCCAGTCGTTCTGAATGTTTAAAGCTTTTTGTAAAAAAAATCGGTATTAGTTGGACTAGGATTAGGTGATGTAACACTCATTCTAATACCGCCTATACAATACTATATGTGACAGCGCATAGAGAAAGGGAAATAATGGTAAAAACGGTTTTGTTCAGGAGAGCCATTTTAAAGATTTAAATATTATTTTTTAAATAATTTTTTTACCCTTATTTTTTACCCTTTCTCTATGCGCTGTCACATATATTGTATATACAAATTGGATTACCTTCTTTTGAAATGGGGACTTATAAACCTTATTATATTTTTCAACACTGTATATAGAGATTACTGTACGACTTTTTTGTTGCTATTGCAAAATGCCGATTTGGTTTAATTTAATTAAATTCAATCAAATAATATATTTGTTTCATATTCATGTGCATAAGAAGCTCCTAATTAGGGAGGTTCTCAAGACAATTCGAATAATGAATAGTAAATACATTATAACTTTTAATAAAATTATATGTTAGTATATTTAAAAACAAGTAAGAGTGGTATATTCGGCTTAGCCGAATCTTGGATACCCTTCACCAATGGTGTTCCCAAAGTAAAGTACAAAATCGTAAGAATATATTGATAATAATATAGTTTCTGATTACTGACTTAGTTAAGCCCCACACAAATGCTTGGTATGTATATTAATTTTCTTTTGTTCCTACTAAATGTAATTCCTAGCAATATTTAGCTATGTCGGAAAACGAAAAGCTTTTCGGTGGCGTCATCATCTGGAATAGTTATGGACACAAAGGTTAGGTTGGGCAGGTAGAGAATGCTTATTTAAGCCAGCCAGTAGCTTCGATATATGTGTCTATTTTACGAACACTTAATAAAAGATTCTTCAAAATGTAGATGCCCTTAAATTTGCAAAAGCACATCGATTTGATGAAGATTAAGTATTCTGGCATGCTTGATTCTTGATTAGGTCAAAGCTTTAACAATGCTTGTAAATGTAAACATGCCTTAGAATTATGGGGTATAAACTCTTAGTTTTAGATACATACGTGAAATATATATCTTTTAAATGGAATTAAGATGAATACTTCATCAATAATAATGTATTGTTCTTTCGATCTGTCCGATGGATGTGTGGAAAGTTTTGCTCTAGTTCTTTGTGCAATTATAATGTGATTTAATTTATCAGCATTAAAGTCATTTCCCGGTCGGGGTTATATGGGAGATTTCACTAAATGTGAACAGAGCCGAACTTTTCAAGCGATCAGAAATACTTTTGTCAAACGTGTCCCTCTAGAATGTTTATTTTAGGCACTATCGCCCTGAATAACGATATTGTACAATGTCTACATACTAAATGTCATCATCGTATCTATTATAATTTGTAATTTATTAGCTACTAAGAGATTGCCTCAGGCGAAGTTATACGGAAGCAATTGTCAAACGTGAACGGATTTCTTCCAATTGCAATTAAACAATTTTAATTTTCGTTGATATGTGAGATACATACATACATATGTAGGTTTTGAACGGATATCATGTACTTAGCTCCATTTTTGTACTTCCTAGGAAGATTACCTATAATTTGATATATAATACATTCTCTAATGTTATCATAATGTTCAAAAGTCAGACACAAAATTAAGATAAATGCAGTGTGTCTGTCTGCTAAAATCAGATTTGTGGAGCTCTTTGAAAGTATAAACATATGCATTTAAATTAAATTAAATTAAATTTCATCAAAATAAACATCTGAGATATCGACAAAACAGGAGCTCCAAAAACTTGACTACAACAGAAAAAAGTACAGACAGGTAGACGGACGGTCAGACAAACAGACGGACGGACAGACAAATAGACAGACGGACGGACGTCGCGAAATCGATTCTCCTGCCGATTCTGAGTCGATCGGTACAATTTGAATGGTATTCATAATCAGATTTGTAGAGTTTATACTTTAGGAAATCCTCCCATAAAGAACGCTGTCAAATTTCGTCACAATCGGTCCATAAACACCTGAGATATCGCTGAAACAATACTTACAAAATGTCAACAAAATTTGTTAGACACGTACTTTGGGGAATTTGCTGCACATCACAAGTAGTGTTTTGGCGATATCTCAGTTGTTTATGGACCGCTTTTGATAAAATTTAATAACGTGCTTGGCGGGAGAATTTCCTAAAATCTGATATAAAATTTATGTATGCCCGTGCTAAAGGAGGATGGTTTTTCCTATTACTGCATTTCATTTTTTCAACAAACATTCTCTAATGCGTACTTTGGGCAATTTGCAATACATGAAATTTAGTGTTTTGGTGATATCTCAGTAGTTTATGGACCGATTTTGATAAAATTTTACAGAGTACTTTGGGGAACTATTTTCTACAATCTGATATATAATATATTATCCCATGTACACCACCGATATTTTCTGTGTTTATAAACCGATTTTAATGAAATTTAATAGCGGGAGAATTTCCTACAATCCTATAGGGGCTTCAGAAACTTGATTTCAACAGACAGACAGACGGACATCGCTTAATCGATTCTCCCGATTCTGAGTCGATCGGTATAATTTTTATGGGGTCTACGATCACTAATGAAAAAATTACAAACGGAATCACAAACTTATAATACCCTCTCACCTATTGGTGAAGGGTATAAAAAGAAAGTACAATAGTCAATTGAACCTGACTACATGTTGCCCTTTTTCACTAAGTCAATATCGATTTTGAAGAATAAAAAAAGTTGGTAAGAATAAATATTTGAGCTAAATTTTTGTTATCTTACAAACATTTTCATAAAGGTCTTATAAACCTTTGTATATTAAGTAATTTCTTAAATTAAGAAATTTAGAGTTAGAATCGAATATCAAAAAGCGTCATTATATGTCTTTAACTTATCTGTGTTAAGATTTCATATGAATTTTTTGTCTTTAGAATAGTAGTAACACGGTGTTACAAATGAGCAACATTTGAAAAAACTTGGAAAGCGACCTAGGCCTAGAAGAGGACATACAAAAATCATAAACTAACAGGTATGCGATGGAAATCGATCGTTTTCAAATCGATAGAGTTCAGATATATTTCCGAGGTAATTTTCGGTTATTTCGCCAATAAAAATGAAAATTTGTGCTTTGATCCCTTTGGTTGATATTTTATCTTTCATTTGGTTTAATTTTTTTGGAAAAATAAGCGGCAATTATCCCAAAAATACATCTGAAAACGATCGATTTGAAAACGATCGTTTTCCATCACATACCTGATATGTTAAATGAAAACAAGTAAGAGTGTTATATTCGGCAGTGCCGAATCTTGTATACCCACCATCAAGTTGTGTTAAATTTAGAAACATATCTCATATATCTACGAGGGTTCAGCTAATTCAAAATGTGGACCAAATGTGGTATTGTTGGTAAAATAATTGGATAAAATTCGTTTGCAATAGCTTTATAGTTCAACATTTAAATGTATCTTAAGTGGTTTCCCTAGTAATTACTTTGCACAAAATTGTGTCCCATAACCGGGTATAGTTTAATATTAATAAGCTGTAAAATACTTTTCATTGTACTTAGTATATATGTAGTTAAGATACACATGTTGATAGTAAGACGGCAGATTCAAATATTTTGTTAGGAGTTCCTAAAGCATCTACCGTTTATAAAGTCTGGACTTAACATTGATTGATAGCTATCTAATTTCGTAGGTGCAATCTTAATATACTGAATGTACCTCCAAATCTTTTTGATTGAATATATAAAAAGAGCATGTTATATATATAAGAACTATAGCCAAATATTAACCGATTGTCACAAAATTTTACATACTGGCTAGTATTTACATAAAGTTTATTAGTGGCCATACCTGTCATAGTTTCTAATTTAATAGCTTTTAACTGGACTTTGCTACATTTTTTTGGTTTCCGGGAGTGTTTTTTATATGAAAGCTATAGTCAAATATGTACCGATTCCTATAAAATTTGACGTACTGACAAATAGTTGCATAAAACGTCCCTATTCGTCAGAGATATTTTTATTTTTGGTTTTACATGTGTTAGTGTAAAAAGAATCTTATTGTAGCGTTACCGATGAAATGTAAATCGAACAAAAAATGCGTTAAAAGTAACACAATGATATATTATTATTATTATGGCATGTTTATGTACAATTTGTATTAAAACTTAGCCTATTCACAAAGAGTTCTTGTATATAATTTCCACTGGTTTCTGTCTCGAGCTATTGTTCTAAGTTCGCTAAAAGATTTAGAGGTTTCATTCATTATTGATCTGCGCCATGATGATTTAGGTCGACCCGGTCTTCTTTGACCCTGGGGATTCCACTCCAGAGCTGCATGGGTTACGTCGTTTACATCTTTACGCAACGTGTGTCCAAGCCATCTGTACTTTCTGCGCCTTATTTCACTTTTAATTTCTTCTTGGCTTGTAATTTCCAACAGACGTGCATTGCTGATTGTTCTTGGCCACCATATTCTCAAAATTTTTCGCAGACATCTGTTAACGAACGATTGAAGCTTCTGTGTTATTGCCTTTGTCACGTACCAAGTTTCACTACCATATAATAAAACAGATTTTACACAGGCATTGAAAATTCTTAATTTGGTAGACTGTCGGATATTTTTGCAGCTCCATATGCGATTCAAGCAGGCAAAGGAAAATTTAGCTTTTCGCAGTCGATTTTCGATATCGGTCAATGTACCTCCAATATTATCTACTACACTTCCTAGGTATTCGAATCTACGGACTTCTTCGATCTGGTAGTTGTTAATAACCAGCGTGTTGTTGTTGTTTGCATTAATACGCATGCTCTTCGTTTTATTGCAGTTGACTTTTAGCCCTACTTTAATAGCCTCCTGCGCAAGCACATCAATTTGCGATTGCATATCTTGACATCTGTTGGACAGTAAAACAATGTCGTCAGCGTATGCTAGCTCGCATACCTTCCCATTCAATCCCCACCTAATGCCCATATTTGCCTGGTTAACAACTTGTAAAATAAGGTCCAACGTCGTTATAAATAAAAGGGGTGATAATGCGCATCCTTGTTTTACACCGCTAAGAGTAGGAAATGGATCGCTCAACTGTCCGTCATGCACAACTCTACATATCCCTCCCTCATAGCTATTTTTTATTATGTTAACAATCTTCTCGGGAATTCCTCTCGTTTCTAAGGCTCTCCATATACAATTTCTTTTAAGAGCGTCAAATGCTTTTTCAAAATCAATAAAAGTTAGGTACAAACTTGCATTGAGTTCAACGGACTGTTCTATCAGTATGCGAATTGTGTTAATATGGTCTGTGCAACTTCTATTAGGCCGAAAACCTGCTTGTGTGTTCGCTAATTTATTGTTAAGTGTCTCGCATATTCTGTTTAAAATTATTTTGTTGAATATTTTAGTGATTGATGGAATAATAGATATACCTCTCCAATTGTTCCTGTTTTTTTAGATCCCCCTTTTTAGGTATTTTTATTATGATGGATTCTTTCCATTCTTTGGGTATATTTTCCTCAATCCATATCTTTTGGAAGAGAGGAAGAAACAGAGTTGCCACCCTTTGGGGATTGACTTTAAAGCATTCTGTAGGCAATGAGTCATTTCCTGGAGCTTTGCCTGCTTTTACGGACACAATAGCGTCTACAATTTCATTAAATGTTGGAGGTTCGGTAGAAATATCAAGATTTGGGCTAATGGGATTAAATATATGCGGTTCTTCTTCAGTTTCGCCGTGTATAACATTTAATGTACGTTCGAAGTGTTGTTTCCAAGCAATCATCTGTTCATGCTTGTCGGTCAATAAATTACCGCCGTCGTCTGTAATCGCAGTTATATTCTTTGTTTTGGTTCCACTTAATTGCCTGGTAATTTTAAAAAGCTCTTTGGTGTTTCCTTTTTCGGCCGCATCTTCCGCCGCTTTTCCGAGATCGTCCATAAACTTATTTTTGTCAGCTTTGGCTTGCCGTTTAATAAGTTTATTAAGCCTTTGCAATTCATTTTTAAGAGATGCGTATCTATTCACATTAGCTTCACCGGTAGCTAGCATCCTCCGTTTTATATCTCGACGAGATTCTATCAGGTTCCAGCACTCAGTAGTCATCCATTCTTTCCGCTCAGTCTTCAAATATCCAAGGGTGGATTCGCAAGCATTTCTTAGATCATTCCTTATGCTTTGCCATATATCATTATTTGTACCGTCATAACTAACATTTATTTCATCTAGTTTTTCTCGAAGTTCATTTCTCACGACGACGTTCTGAAGTTTATCCGTATCAAACCTTCTTCTACCTCCACCAATGCTACGTTTTTTGGGCACTATGTTTAAGCGAAGTTCACTCACCACTAAATAGTGATCGCTTCCAATTTCCGCACTCCTTCTGTTGCGTACATCACAGCAAATATTGAACCATTCGCGCGAAATGCAAATGTGGTCAATTTGGGACTCAAATGTCCCTGTGGGTGATTTCCATGTTACTTTATGTATTGTTTTATGAGGGAATACGGAACCGGCCACCTTCAGGTCATGATTATTGCATGTTTCTAAAAGGAGTTCCCCATTAACGTTACATGTGCCAAGAGCATGTTTTCCCATTATATTTTCATAACCGTTGTTGTCACTGCCTATTTGGGCGTTGAAGTCGCCCATTAAGATGATAATATCACTTTTTGATACCTCTGAAAGTGTTTTATCCAACTCGCTATATAGAGCTTCTTTTAAATACAGATCGCTTTCTTCTGTAGGCGCATATACTTGGACTACTGTTATTTTTCTACATTTGGCTTCCAGTCTAGCAGTAATAATCCTCTCTGAAACAGGCTTCCATGAGAGTAAAGCATTCTTTGCATTTTTGGAGAGATAAATCCCGACTCCTCTTATATGTGGGTCTGATTCACTAGGCATTCCCGAGTACAGGAGCAGACCACCATTTCCGCTCTGCGTTTCACCGTTTCCGTTCCACCGAACCTCGCTTAAACCGACCAAATCCAGTTTTAATCTAGCGCATTCATCTGTAAGTTGGGCAAATTTGCTACTTTGAAACAATGTTCTAACATTCCAGTGTCCAAATCTTATCCTTTTCCGTTTGCCAGGGGTCGTCAACATATTTCCGTTATTTTTAGTTATTTTCTTTGTGAAGTCTCGAATCTAATTAGTTTCAGCAGTACATAGAGGATTACTCTTTTTGACTACCTAGTCCGGTGGTAGGGCTGCTACCTTACGTATTACTTGGCCTCCGAACATGCCACAAAAGATTCAGCCGCTTGATGCAAGCAGACGCTGTTTGTAGCCGTCGAATCTCGAACAGACGCTACGAAACTATTTTTTGGTTCGCCCCGCATATTTTATTTCTGCGATACCCATCATATCTGATGAGCATTCCCCTATCCACCACCTGGGGAGGCGTCCGATGGGAGAAGTAGTGAAAAAAACTCCGCACGGAACACAATGATATGAATACACCTAAATGCAGGCTGAATAATTTCATTTGTGTCTGTGAATATATGTTAAAAAGCCAATTGGTACTCGGCTCCTGAGTGCAATGGTTGAGTAAGGCTGATCTAGACATCCAACCGGATGGATGGACAACAATACAATTCAACACAACATGCAACAAACTTCAACTATCATAAATAATACAAGCATCGTAAACAATAATTTTGGTACCAGTGCAAAACAACATACAAACAAATAATATATCAACACGTACAACACAATATAATCAACGGCAAATAATACCTAAAATGCAGAATGTTCTAGATGTTAAAAGTATCTACAAACTTACTTTGGTCAACGAATTCTATAAGGACACCAGATTCTTGAAAGTTATCAATCACGGTTACAACACAAGACGTAGGAAACAAGGCAGATTCAAAGTGGAGAGATTCTATAACGAATATGGCAGAAACACACTTAATGTTGCACTACCTACAATTTTCAACAAAATTCCATTAAACATAATTCATTTAAACAATGTCTTAAAACGTAAAAAAGAATTAAAAAAATACTTTATAAGTTTGCAATGAATTTGTAAATTTAATTCTATTTGTTAATCTATCCTGCTGACAAGCCTAATAGCTTAGCGGGAATATACAAATATTATAATATTATTGAAATGTACATGTATATGAAATTTTGAACTTTGTTAACAAAATCTTAATTTAAATAAATAAATAAAGAAAAAAAGAAAAAAAAAAAAAAAATTCAAATTTAATATATTGTTTCAACAAATTATTTACAACAAAGATAAGAGTAATTTGAATATGAGTGTTTATAATTTCGTCACTGCTCCTTTGCTTCAATACACTTTCACTTTTTTACTCTACTTTGTGAATACCTTTAATAATGTTATTATACCCTTCACCACCATAGGTGGAAGGGGTATTATAAGTTTGTGCTGATGTTTGTAGCGCATAGAAATATTTGTCTTAGACCCACCTTTTAGTATACCAATAGACCTAGAATCATTTTCTGAGTCGATTTAGCGATGTCCGTCCGTCCGTCTGGCTGGCTGGCTGGCTGGACCCCCATGTAAACCTTGTAATCAAACTACAGGTCGCAATTCTAAAGATAATTTGATAAAATTTGGCACAGATCATTTTTTTGATAATGGGACCATAGCTATTGAAATTGGTCAAAATCGGTCTATTATTTATGGTACCTCCCATAGGTCCCACTTCCCGGAATTGCTATATTGGTCACAAATATCAATATTTTTTCATGAAATTTGAAACAGATACTGCTTATGTAAACGTAAATCACTGTACCAAATTTCGTCCACATTTGACCATAGCTCCCATACAAACTCTTCTTCGAAAACGCACTAAATGAGACAAAAAGTCACTAAAACGCTCGTAAATCTAAAGATAATGAAAATTTTGAGTTTATTTTTTGCATACATAATTTTTGTAACAACTGTAATCAATTTGCCAAATTTCGAGATAATCGGTCCACATTTGACCCTAGCTCTCATATAAGTCCAAATGACGGAAACAGGTTGAATATATACGTTTTGAGAAAATGTTTGTATGATGGCAAAATTTAGCAAATATTTGTCTTTATACAGGAAAAATAACAACTTTGACCTTAGTGGTGAAGGGTATCGTATGGTCGGCTTGACCGACTATAGCGCTTTCTTACTTGTTTTTGTACTACGAAAGGCAAATATGTAGAACTTCCCAGAACTTTGGTTTGTAAAAAGGTATTAATTAGCACAGAAAAGGTTTCCTCTGACTGATTTTAAGCATAAGTGGACCAACTCTTTACAAGGTATCAGAAGTATCTATAATAAGACTAACGACAAAAGTCGATAAATTTACAAATACTGAATAATTTCAATCAATTTCGATAATCAACATTTAAATGTCTGACTAATTTGTAAAATATTTAAATAAATTTCTATATTTTTATGAATTTTTATATTACATTGTTTTATTTAATTTAATACAACTACAAATTTTATTTGGAACACTCCTTATATAAATTTAAAATATCATTAAATTGTTGTTTTTGTATTCTTACACATGATTAAATTATATATTGGGTACATTGGTATGAATGTGTAGGTCTTCGATTGCCGGAACATGAGTAAATAATTTAAATTTAAGGCAAGTCAGTCAACCCGATATCGCATCTGAATCAAGTCAATTCAATTGAATTCGATTTGTTTGCTGCCATTTTTACATTATTTTTTAATTTTGTTGCCGCTGTTGTAATTGTACGAATACTAACGCGTAATTTACTCTTATTATGTGGCAGAGTGGTTTTAGTGTTGTTGATGTTGTGTTTTTGTTGCTGCTGTTGCACAATCAGCGCTACCGCCACTGTCAATGCTATTATGATGTTGTTGATGATGATAAAACAAAAAGCCAAAATAAATTTTACATATGTTTTTAAAAGTTTTCTGATTTTCACAACATTTTTCTCTTTTTTTTTTCAATAACTTTTTCTGATCTTGTTTGTGTGTATGTGTGTGTGTGTGTTTTCCTTGGGTTTGTTGCGACAGGTAATTTATGATATTTTACTTTTTAACTTAATTAAAGAATACATTATTGGTTTGGCTGCATTTATTTATACATTGTGCACATTTTACATTTACAACGTGGACGAACACAATATTTCCAACTGCTTACACAATTACATTTACACAAATAAATGTTTTTTTTTTTTTTACAAAAATAAAGAATTAATTTATTACAGTTTTCCTTCATGTTTGAATGTAATTGGATATATTATTGTCCATTTATGTAAGAATGTATGTATTATATGTTTTAACATGATTACTTACAAGGAAATCTGATTAAATTTTTGCAAATGCATGTGTAAGTCATGATTAAATTAAGATTCATTGCTAGGAGTTCAAAGTTAAAAATTTTTAAAATTCTTTTAACATAATTATTATGTTTCTTAATGAATTTTATTTAATTAATAAGGACAATGATTAAATTAAATGAAGAATAAAGACCGTGGACCTCTGATATACGACAATATAGAGTTTTACTGTATTTTGATAACTTTATTAATTTGTACGCCGCATTCAATATCGATCAAAAACTGAGACTTTCAAGTATTGTGTAACATACCTTAGGGGGGATCTTCAAAATAACTTATCTTACAATAAAATTAATAAAATTCGATAATAGAGGAGTTTTGGTGTACTGAACAGCAGGGAATTATTATAGAAGTACCCCAAAAAGGTAACTTGTCCAAATGCTCAAACTGTAGGGGAATCACATTTTTATACCCACCATCAAAAAGAGACAAAATTTTACAAAAGTATTTTTGATATGTAATAAAAGTTGTGCACTGAAAATATACGAAATCGGTTCACATTTAGTTAGAGCTCCCATAAAACCCCGCCCCGGGAAACACATGAATGCTGATAAATTCAGTACAATTGTAATAGCTATGACGACTAAATTTAGAATAGAGAAGTTTTATGCAACTACTGGTCAGTATATCAAATTTTATAGGAATCGGTCCATATTTGACTATAGCTTTCATATAAAAACCACTCCCGAAAACCAAAAAATATTTAGCAACGACCAGTTAAAAGCTATTAAATTATAAACTGTGACAGCTATTGCCACTAAATTTTGCAGAAATAAGCTTTATATAAATACCAGCAAGTGTGTTACAATCGGGGTTACAATCGGTCAACATTTGGCTAGAATTCTTATATATATATTACATCCCCTTTTTTTATATCTACAATCAAAAAGATTCGGAGGTACAAGCAGCATATTAAGATAATGTATATGGTAGATGCATTAGGAACTCCTAACAAAATATATGGACCTATTAAGAACATATTAAGTACTTCATGAAAACTAGCTCAGTGATAGCATCGAAGTAAAGCGGAAGTGAAACAGAGATGCTTTATATCTTCTTTACTATTCAACATCGTTCTGGATGTAGTAATGAGTAATCTCACAAGAATACAGTGGACCCTCTACCAAATATTAGATCATTTAGATCATGCCGATGACATCTGTCTCTTGTCTCACACTTTCAGTGATATGTCCAAAAAACGTGCTTATACTAGAAGCAGAAACTTCTAAGGCCTCAAGATAATCTAAGTTAAACTAAATGAATGCGGATAAATATAGATATTAGTCTACCACTGAAAATGTACACTGACCTAGATACTACCGGAGGTTCCAGTGGGGATATTGTTAATGCGCTTAATGTAGGTCTCCTATGACTCCTAAACTCAGTATATAAGAACTCAAAAGTATCAAAATCTACAAAGACAAATATATTTAACACAAATGTGAAGGCCACTTCACTCTGTGGATGTGAGACTTGGAACGCAGCTCCCCATGAAAGATGAAAATCCATGAGGTAGTTTAAAAGTTATTGCAGTTTTCCCCCGAAAATGGATGTCCTTGAAAACGCGCCTAAAGATATGCACCAAAAATTGTATGTTGTAAATAAAGAAATTCCAAAGTTAGACATGATTTATCATTTAATGGCTTGTTAGTAGTAAATAGTTCAGGTTTGTTAAAATATAATCAAATTCAATTAGTTTTTTTTCATGTTGGAAAATGGTATATTTTTCTCAGGTCGGTTTCAAAAATCATTTTTTAATTTTTTGAAAATTTTGTTCAACAAATAATACAAATTTAGAAATTGCTTAGATCGATATCTTAACCGTTTCGCCGTACCTGCGATTTCAAATTGAAGAATTTCGCGAAAATGTAAATTTTTGGGACAAACTCTACTAGATACTCGGTAAATTTTACTTGTATTAAATTTAAACAAATAAAAATAGTTATTATTATTATCTTCACCGGGGTCTAATGTCAAAATTTTTTCTTAAAATTTTCACAGCGAGATTACGAAATATCAAGTAATAATGTTTCCCATACAAATGGGCTCTAAACTTTGGACCCGATGCGAGCCCATAGAGCGTTGTCCGACTTGGCTTAAATTTTCTGATCTAAACTTTATAAAATTCGAAAAATCATTTGGTGTTATTTTTACTCATTGCGCAAACATTTATTTGACGCCTTTTAAATTGGGTATATTTCATTTTTTATTGTTGTTGTTGCAATGCATGTATTTATTTCAATTTTTTTACGACTTTTTGTAGTAAACAGTTACATTAACGGTATGTGTTAAACAAAAGAAACAAATTTAAACAATTTGATGTTTAATTTTCGAAATTTAAATTGCATTTTCAATATATTTTTTTTTTAATGCAAACAGTTACTTGACAAACTGTATATCCTATAATTAAAAATTTGATACCTGTCAAATGAGTCATTTTTTGAAGCCGACATGTTCGAGTTTTAATACTTACAATAAATTATGTATAAACAAGTAAGAAAGTGCTGTAGTCGGTCAAGCCCGACCATACGATACCCTTCACCACTAAGGACAAAGGTGTTATTTTTCCTGTATAGAGAAAAATATTTGCTAATTTTGCCATCATACAAACATTTTCTCAAAACTTATATATTTAAGCTGTTTCCGTCATTTGGACTTATATGAGAGCTAGGGTTAAGTGTGGACCGATTATCTCGAAATTTGGCAAATCGATTACAGTTGTTACAAGGTTTAAATAAGCAGTATTTGTTTTAAATTTCATGAAAAAATATTGATTTTTGTGACCAATATATCAATTCCGGAAAGTGGGACCTATGGGAGGTACCATAAATAATGGACCGATTTTGATAAATTTCAATAGCCATGATCTGTGCCAAATTTCATCAAATTATCTTTAGAATTGCTACTTGTAGTTTGATTACAAGATTTATATGGGAGTCCAGCCAGACGGACGGACATCGCTAAATCGACCCAGAAAGTGATTCTAAGCCTATTGGTATACCAAAAGGTCGGTCTACAACAAATATTTCTATGCGTTACATACATCAGCACAAACTTATAATATACCCTTTCCACCTATGGTGGTGAAGGGTATAAAAATGTTACCATTATGGTCTAAAAAGTAAATTTTGTTTTCATATTTGGTACAAAATCAAGAAAGCTATTTCTCATCCCTGGTAAGAAAGTGCTTCAGTCGGTCAATCACGACCATATGATACCCTTCACTAATATCAAAGGTCTGTACTTTTTGTGTATAAAGAAAAATATTTGCAAAATTTTCGGTCTTAATTGTTTCATCCTTAGAAAGCTTTTAAATAAAAACTCTTTTTTTATATTTTTAATAAAATTCAAATTTTTTTTATTTATTATTATAAAAATAAAAGTAGAAATAAATATCTACAGAAATTGTAAAGAAAAACTATTAACAATTTTGCTAAAAAACTACTTATAACTAAAATGATTCGTTACTTAATGAATAATAAAAAAAAGTTATTAAAAATATTTGTAAAAAATATAAATAATTCATAAATTGTATCGTTTTTAAAGCATTTCCTATAACTAATAAAAATATTAAATTTAATCGTTTAAATCGTTTTTGGGTACTTAAAGCTAAATTTTAAAAATTATATCAAAGTTTTTATAAACAAAAAACTGGGATTTGGGAAGACTCATTACATCACTAAGAGGTTGTGTAGGGTATAAAAATTAAATATTTTTCAATATTTAATTTTTAGGAACATTTTTTTAAAGTTAATTATAAAGAGAAAATTAAGTTTTGGACTAAATGTAAGGTTAGGTTACTTATTAATTAGGGGTTATGTTGAATATTTGATTATACTCAATCTTTGTTTTTTTAGTTCTTTTAAGAGATCTTTTTTAATTGTTAAAGGGTTTTTGAAATTAATCATTTCAATGTCTTTGGTGGAATCTTTTATTTGGTTAACTAAATTCTAGTAGAGAAGTTTTAATTGGAAGAGTTGGTTTTAATCGTTTTTTGGTTAATGTCTTTGGTAGGTTTGTTTCGTATTTATAAAATTTTAGAGGAAACAAAAATTAATTAGATATAAATTATATACAATTTTTGTTAAAATCAGTGTAAACATTAATATTTTACTATTCTTTTAATTTTTGGTTTTACATAAAATTTTCCAAATAATCCATGTCGAAATTATTGGCAAATTCTTGTTCAACATTTTCATTATGTAAATTTTTATTAGGGACATTAGCAACATTTTCATTTGAAGAAATTATTGCTGACATTGTTGTTGTGGCTGCTACAGGCTTTGACAATGATGATGACGAGGAAGTTGTAGTGGATGTAATTGTTGTTGCTGTTGCTACAGTTGTTAGATTTTCAAGTTTATCCCCACTAATGACACCAATACCACTATTGGCCACAGCAGCAGCAAGTACATCAACAACATGTGTTGTAGCTGTTGATGACACTGGGGATGAGATGTTGGTAGTAGTATTAGTATTTTGTACATTATCAACATCCTCATCCATATAATCAAATGTTTCGGACAGCAGCTTTTTAACATATTCAAATGAAACAAATTCATTTGCATCATTTTCTGTTGCGGTATTTGCAACATCAACTGTTGTTGTTGTTGCTGTTGGAGCTACTGGTCTGTTGGGACTGAGGGTGTTGTTTCTATTGTTATTGTGGCATTGTGTGCTAATCAAATTTGTGGTAATACCATTTGTTGTTGTTGTAGTTGTATTGGCCATTACATATTTTGCCTCACATGTTAATGCTTTTGATGCACTGCCTCTGCTGTTGTTGCAGCTGCTGGTATTGGTTACATTAGTTTGTTGCTGGCATTTTGTTGATGTTAATTTTACTTGTAACAATTGTTGAAATTCATTTAATTGATTAATATTTTCATTGCTGTTGCCTGCCATGTTTGTCATTGGCGTTGTTGCTGCAGTATTGCCCAAATTATATGTGGCTAGAGCAGTGGTTCTAGTGGTTGCAATTTGATCACAATTATTCTTGTTATCAACTTTTACATTGTTGCAAGTATTTTTCTCATGATTGTTTTTGGTGTTGCTGCCATTGTTATTATTGTATTGCTCAATAGTAACAATGCAATTTGACAACTCATTAAAGTTCATTGAATTGTGATTAGCAGTGGATTGCAATAATGATGATGACGATGACGACAAGGCTTCTGTTGTTGCCATATGTTTGTGATTGTTTGGTGTATTGTAATTAACATTTGTCAATTTTGGTTTATTGTCATAATTGTTATTTACCAGCGATGATGTCGATGAGACTTCGCTGAAACTATTACTGCGCTGTTTATTTACATCTTGTGCTTTTAAGGTATTATTACTATTAGTTTTGCTATTTTTGTTATTCTGCATTAAAGAGGATTCCGAATGTCTGCGTGTTTTATTGTTGTTGGATTTTTTGTTGGAGGTAGCTGTTGAGCCATTTGTGGAAGATTTTCTGCGTCCTAAATGACCATTGGCGTTGCGTAGGGCATGATTTTTCACATGCTTGCGCAAGCTAGAGGGATCGGTGTAACGTTTGGTGCAACCAGGCAATTGACAGGCATAAGGTTTCTAGAAAAAAAAGACAAGAAAAATAATATATTAGATTTTAAATAAATAAATATTATAAATATTAGTCAACTCATCGATAATAAGCCCAAAAAAATATTTTAAGCTTCAAAAAATGACCAAATATAAGCTATTTTTGTTTGAATTTCTTTTCCATCCACCTGATTTAGTCTCGTTTAACCTTTCAAACTCATTTTCAACAAATTTCTAAACATGCCACATTTGTGGCAAGTTAAAATTTTCTCTATAATCCTCAAATTTTAGCGAAATACTTAATTATTTGTTGATTTTTGACATTAAAACTTACATGCCACAACATTTGCAGCAAAACATAAAACTTTTTAACCCTTGGTTGACCGCTGCTACAGTAATTTTAAAAACAAGCCAAAATTATTACAAAATCGTCATAAATTTACCTCTTTTATTATAAATCACTCAATTTTAACATTTCAAAATATGTCACATTTTGTGGCAAGTTAAAATTTTCTCTATAAGCCCAAAATTTTAGGAAAATACTTAATTATTTGTTGATTTTAGACATTAAAATCTACATGCCTCAATATTTGCAGCAAAATATAGAACTTTTTAACCCTTAGCTGACCGCTGCTACATCTGTTTTTTTAAACTGGCATAAATTGGAACAGAATCATCATACATTTAGCTCTTTAATTCTAAATCACTCATTTTCAATATTTCAAAAAACATGCCACATTTTGTGGCAAGTTAAAATTTCCCCTACAACACCAAAACTTCAGCGAAATACTTAACTATTTGTTGATTTTAGACATTAAAACTTAATTTACGAAATGGATAAAATATGAAAATTTGAATTCAACCTGTCTAAATGAATCCAATTAATTTAATTTTTTAGATTTTTTCAATTTCTCAACATGCCACATTTTGTGGCAAGCATAAAATTTTAAACAAAATTCAGCGAAATGCAAAAAAAAATTGGATAATTTAATATATAAAAATCAGGGGCCTAAAATAATTCTTTTAATTTAATATTATAGATTTTTCAATTTTCAACATGCCACATTTTGTGGCATGTATTCAATTTTAAACATGTGTCTATCAAAAAATTCAATGAAATGCAAAAAAATGGATAATTGACTATGTATTTAAAAAGCAGGGGCCAAAACCCCCTATTCAATATCGATCGAAAACTCAGTCTTTTAAGCAAATATTGTATAACATACCTTAGGGATTTTCAAAGTAATTAATTTTTTGAAACGTTAAATAAAATTTTATATCTGAACTTATTTGTTTGTTAAAACATTTAGTTCAAATGAAATTATTTTACTATCAGGGAACTTTTGACAAATAAGTTACTTTGTAGTTAACCTTATGGATATGTTTTATATTATTTAGGTTATCCTTAAAGTATGCTACACAAATTTTTCTGAAATATTTCTTAAATATTTCGATCGATATCTAATAAGCGATTTGGTCCCAGATTTATTAAATTTTTTTATTTAATTGAAACATTTTAAGACCTAGACTATATCTGTGACAATAAATAATAATGGCTTAAGTCGAAATTTTGTGTTTTGAAATATAAGGGGCTTTGTCTAAAAGGTTTAAGGGCTTTGTATAAAAAAGTTAAAATATAAATGTATATAATTTTGTTAATAACGACATTTTATACTTGAAATTTGGCTGAGTGATAGATCTTGGAAAAGAGATAGATCACAAGATTATATAAAAAATTCAAAAAACACTTATGTAAACATAAGCCATTATTATTTATTGCCACAGATATTATTAAAAAACTTTTTATATTATTTAATCCTTTTAATACTGAAACATCCATTTATAATAATTTTGCACTATGCCACATTTTGTGGCAAGTTCAAAAATTTCTGCTTCACACCAAATTTTTGAAAAATACCTAACAATTTGACGATTTAAGATAATACAACTTGTAAACTGCAATATTAAACTATTTAGGGCTTCCACATCCGTTAATCTTACATTAAATCTTTTTCTTAAAATTTTGAAATTTTTACTCAAGACCAAAAACAATAAAGAAATCCCGTCGATAAATAAGAATCTAGACGAAAGAGTATCTCTTGTTAATTGAAATTTCATACAATTAATTTTCATGTTATTTCATAATGATTATGGCTTTAATTTTTATATGATTTATATAATTTATGTTTGGTTTCGGTATTAAAAGGGTTAATTTTGCCCCCCAAAAAAAATCCCACATTAACCATTTTATTTCAGGGTTTAAGTCCCCCAAAGAAATGTGTCATTATTTTTGGAAACATGTTCATGAAAATGATGACGATGAGGATAATGTGTTCAAATGATTGTTCTCAAAAATGTTTTGTTGGTCAGCTAACAGCTAGAGCAAACATTTCATTAACTTTTATAAGCCTTTTTCCCCGGCATAGACGCGACGACCACTGACATTTCAAATTCATAACAAAGCAATGAAGCTGCTGCGTTTTTAAATCCTTGTTAAGGAAGACGCACCTGCCCGACTCAAAAATTAAGGCCTTAGAGCTGTCAAATGTCATTGTGTATGCAGTGAATGAATTCATTTCATGAAGCCGTGTTAAAGTACAGCAACAATATTTTGAACATGTACGTAACGCATATCACAGAACACTATTAGACACATGGGGAACGAGCTCACACATAAGAATCAAATGCAACCAGTCCTCGACATAAACTGAAATCCGCAATTTTTCGTTGTTATGAATTTTGCAATAACAGCAAACAGAAAAAAAAACGGGAAACCTATAAAATTTTCAAGTCAACTTTTAAAGCCTCTTTCAGCTCACAACAATATGTTGCATGTTTGTAAAGAGTTTAGTTGTACGTACATGTTACATGTCGCATGTTATGCAACTGCGTATACAAACAATAAATCACTCCTATACACATACAAACATACATACATGCTTTAAATTGATACTACATACATATACGAGTATGTAGCAAAAATGTTCTAAAAATATGATGATTTTTTCCTCCCCTTTATTACCCTTTTTGCCAAAATTTTACGCAACACAATTTAAATAGGATTTTTGTTTAGTTTTTATTGAATTTCCATGAATTTCAAGGTTTAAAACAAAAATATAATTTTAAATTTCTATTTGGGTTTATATTTTCATTTTCATCTTTGACTGCTGATGATGTAACAACATAATTGTATTAGCATATTTTTGACACTTACCGTATCATAGTGGGTCCTTTGATGTTTGGCACGATCTGAGCTATTGCTGAATGCTTTTAGACATCCCTTGTATTGACAGCCATAGGGACGTTCGCCGGTATGTGAACGTTGATGGATTTTTAAATTCTCCAAACGTGAAAATGCCTTATTGCAACTGGGAAACTGTAAAGAAAATGAAAAAAAATAAAACAAAAAATTAGCTTATGTTTACAAACAAATGAGTAAAAGAGGGAATTAGATTAAGGCTAGAAATAGAAATAAGAAAAATTTAAACTTTTCATATGTAAATTTCTTGAAATATTATTGTTTTTTTTTTTAATTTGGACAAAGTAGCGGACAAAGATTTATTAAGTTTTCTTTAAAAGAAAAAGTTTTTACAAACTCCCACATATTGTGGCAAATTAAAAAATACATGTAACATTTGGCTAATGCTTTTAAGTTTTCCTGTTTCATGGTATTTTAAATTGTAATTTAACATTATTTTTCTTAATTCTCTTAAAACTTTTTCATTTACCACAAGTAAAAGTAACCAAGTTTTTTTATATTTTTGCTAAAAAAAAGCTTTTAATTTTTAAGTAATTTCTGGAAATTTTTTAACTTGCAACATTTTGTGGCATGTTTTAAAATTTATCAAAGATGCTTGATTTAGCAAAGCTTTGTGTAAAATAGATATATAGCTTATTCTACACCAACTATTGCAAAATTTTCACCTTGCAACATTTTGTGGCAAGTTTTAAATCGATTTTTTGGCTAAATTTTACTAAAAGTGAAATTCAATTTAATTTAATTTTAAAATGACTAAAAAGACAAATATTTAATGAAAATGGGTTCCAAAGTTATACAAATTAATTTGAATTTTATTTTCCAAATTTCCAAAAAATTGAGCTTGCAACATTTTTTAAAAACCTTAAAATATGGAGAAATCAGGTAATTTTTATTAGAAAAATTGGTTTCAAAGCTAATTTCAAGACTTTTAAATAAAATTTTGAACTTGCAACATATTGTATCAGATTAAAACGTGCCACAAATTGGGCCATTTTAGCTCGATTTTTTCTCAAAGACTCTTAACCAATGAATGAATGAAAATTAATTCTAAAGTTATAAAAATTAATTTCCATTTTTTTTGCTAAACTTTCAACAAAACTTGAACTTGCAACATTTTGTAAAACTTAAAAATTTACAGAAATTGGTTAACTTTAAATAAAAAAAAATAGTTTCAAAGCTAATTTTAAGCCTTTTAAATAAAATTTTTAACTTGCAACATTTTGTATCACATTAAAAACTGTCACAAATTTGGCAATTTTAGCTCGAATTTTTCTAAAAGGCACTAAAACAATGAATGAAAAAGGATTTTTAAGTTATAAAAATTAATTTTCATTTTTTTCAAAATTTTTAACAAAATTTGAACTTGCAACATAATGTAAAAACTTCAAGATTCAACATTTAGTAAAAACTTCAAGATTTGGAGAAATCGGTAAACTTAGAATTAAAAATTGGTTTCAAAGATAAATTTAAGCCTTTTAAATAAAATTTTAAACTTGCAACATTTTGTATCACATTAAAAAGTGTCACAAATTTGGTCAATTTAGATAGAATTTTTCAAAAAGACTCTTAACCAATGAATGAAAAAGGAAAAGGATTAAGTTATAAAAATTAGTTTGCATTTTTTTTCAAAACTTTCAACAAAATTTGAACTTGCAACATAATGCAAAAACTTGAGGATTTAGAGAAATCGGTAAAATTTAAATTAAAAATTGGTTTCAAAGCTAATTTCAAGCCTTCTAGATAAAATTTTGAACTTGCAACATTTTGTACTTCTTAAAAAAGTGCTACAAATTCATCAATTTAGCTCGAATTTTCTAAAAAAAGAGTTATAAAAATAAATTTACATACTGTTTCTAAATTTTCAACAAAAATTGAACTTGCAACATTTGATAAAAGCTTCAAAATTTGAAGATATCGGTATACTTTAAATTTAAAGCTGGCTTCCAAACTAATTTCAAGCCTTCTACATAAAATTTTGAACTTGCAACATTATGTATCAAGTTAGAAAATGTCACAAATCGGGCCAATTTAGCTCGATTTTTTCAGAAAAAGCGTTTAACTTTAAATAAAAATGTTTTAAAATTAATGTTTTTATGATAATAACTAACTGTCAACTTGCAACATGTCACATCCGGTTTTAAAATTGCAAAAAAATGTTCCAATTTCGCCTAATTTCTCTTATTTCATATCATAGAATTAGCTCAAGGAAAGTTTAAAGAATTTTAAAAATTTTTTTAAAACTTGCAACACTTTTAGTCATGTTTAACTTGTTTCTTTATGTCATCAATTTTGGCAATTTTGTCTATTTTCAATTCAAAACTAAGTAAAAATGTAATTTTTAGTGTCTTGAAACAAATTTTAGTACTTGCAACATTTTGTGGCAAGATAAAACATTTTTCAAATTTCAAAAATTTTCTTAGTTTTAATGAGAAGACTAATTTTAAGGTATTTTTATAAATTTTAAACAACTCTAGGTAGTAGTTAAAAGATGTGGCAAGTTCTAAAATATTAAAACAGTATAATTTTTGGTAATCAATTTTATAGTTTACAATTAGAAATAAGTCTGAGCCTAATTTAGAGCATTTTATAAAAAATTTTGTACTTGCATCTTATATGTATCTAGTTCGAGAATTTGGATAAAATTTACATTTTTGACCACTTTTATTATTAGTTTAATAAATAGTACAAACTAAAATTTTTCAAATTATTTTTTTGAGAATTTTCTACATTTTTAAAACTTGCAACATAGTTAAAATTTAGAAAAATTAATATATTTGATTAAGTTTTAGTTTAGCAATAATTTTAGTCTATTTTTGAAAATTTAAAAACTTTTTCTTAACTTGCAATATTTTGTGGCAAGTTTTAAAATTTTGAAAAATATAACCTTTAAAATAATAATAAGTACTTTTTAACAACAAATGATCTCAAATGGGTTTAAGCAAAGTTTTAAAGATCTTTCTTTAGATTATGAACTTACAACACTTTGTGGCATAATCTTATGAATACAAAAGTTATTAAAATTGCCTAATTGTTAATTCTAAAAGTTTATGAAGCTAAATTTGTATCATATTTTAAGCATTTAATAAAATTTGTACTTGCAACATTTTGTGGCAAGTTTTCAAATTTTGCAGAAATGTATATTTTTCCAATTTAAATTGAAAGCCTTGCACCATTACATAAATTTGTTTGTATTTACTTAAATATTGCCTTAAAATTTTTATTTTTTTTTCAAACAAATTTATAATTTCTTCCATAAAAACTTTGTCTTTTTCAAAATATGTAATAAAAATAATATTTCTTCAGTTCATTTTTTCTTTTTATCTGAAAACATATGGTCGTAGCATAATTGTAGAGTGAAGAAATAATAAAAACTTTCTATGCAAACATATGGCAAAAGTCAAGAGCAATTTTAGATGTTAGAAAAAAATAAATATGTTTTTGAAAAAAAAAAATGTTAAATGTCTCTATTAAACCACTTTAAATAGCACCACGTGCTAGTTTTTGGACACATATCACAATTTAAATAAATCTGCAGGAAATCAACTTAAACTTACTACAACTCATATCAAGTACGAGTACTTGAACCAGACTCAATCCTTTTTATATAACAACATTTTGATGTTTTTCTTTCTTTATACAACAACCCATGTGTCCCTCTGTAAATTTGGGTTTTCTAAGGGAAAACGAAAAATGTATAAAACTTTGTTTTTTAGAAACAAAATTAAATGTAATGAAAAGCATTTAAATCATTTTTATCATCATCATCATTTATTTACAACAAACGATAGAGTGAAAGACTAAATGTAATATGTATAATGAAATGAAATGTTATCTCTGACAGCTGCTCACGTGCAACACAAACATCAAACTTTTTATTTATAAAACTCACTCACATATGTTTTGGAAGAGAAAAAATATAATATAATAAAAATAATTTTATTTAGAAACAAAAATTTGTTTTTAAAACAAAATAAATATGAACATTTGTACATATTTATATACACAAAAAAGTAAATGCATTTGTAGATTTCATCTCAAATTACAGTGTAAAATTAAATTTTGCTATGAAAGACTGAGTGTTGCAGGTACATACTACATATGTTGCCATAAGGATTTAATGTTATTTATCTTAAAATTTGTATTTATCTTTAATTAATTTTAGTGCTTCTCAGGAATTTGTTCAATTAAAAAAATTATTTAAAATTTGAATATGATAAATTAATCTATTTGTTGCAAGTTATAAGGGTGGCTATTTAAGGATTCCTCAATTTATTATAGAATTTAAAAGATAGTGAATTTTTCAAAAATTACTTATATATATTGAGCATTTTTTCAATAATTTCCAATTTTTATAAGACATTTTTAAAAATTCTTATTTTTATAGGAAATTTTTCAAAAATTTCTTATTCTTATATGAAAATTTTTAACAAAACTTCTTGTTTTTATAAAAAATTTTTAAAAAACTTCTTATTTTTATAGGAATTTTTTCACTAATATTTTATATTCATAGGAAATTTTTTAAAAATTACATATTTTTATAGGAAAAATTTCTTACTACTTTTCAAAAATTTATTTTTTTACAGGAATTTTTTTAAAAATTTCCTATTTTTTAGGAAATTTTTCAAAAATTTCCTATTTTGATAGGAAATTTTTAAAAAATTTCCTATTTTGATAGGAAATTTTTAAAAAATTTCCTATTTTTATAGGAAATTTTCCAAAAATTTCCTGTTTTTATAGGAAATTTTTCAAAAATTTCCTATTTCTATAGGAAATTTTTCAAAAATTTCCTATTTCTATAGGAAATTTTTCAAAAATTTCCTATTTCTATAGGAAATTTTTCAAAAATTTCCTATAGAAATAGGAAATTTTTCAAAAATTTCCTATTTCTATAGGAAATTTTTCAAAAATTCCCTATTTCTATAGGAAATTTTTCAAAAATTTCCTATTTCTATAGGAAATTTTTCAGAAATTTCCTATTTTTATAGGAAATTTTTCAAAAATTTCCTCTTTTTATAGGAAATTTTTCAAAAATTTCCTATTTTTATAGGAAATTTTTCAAAATTTTTTTATAGGAAATTTCCTATTTTTATAGGAAATTTTTCAAAAATTCCTTATTTTAGGAAATTTTTGTTGATTATAGATTTGATAAAATAACAAAAAAATTAAAAATCTTTCACTTACCGGACATTTGTTTGGCTTTTCTCCACTGTGCACCCTCATATAGGAAATTTTTCAAAAATTTCCTATTTTTATAGGAAATTTTTCAAAAATTTCCTATTTTTATAGGAAATTTTTCAAAAATTTCCTATTTTTATAGGAAATTTTTCAAAAATTTCCTATTTTTATAGGAAATTTTTCAAAAATTTCCTATTTTTATAGGAAATTTTTCAAAAATTTCCTATTTTTATAGGAAATTTTTCAAAAATTTCCTATTTTTATAGGAAATTTTTCAAAAATTTCCTATTTTTATAGGAAATTTTTCAAAAATTTCCTATTTTTATAGGAAATTTTTCAAAAATTTCCTATTTTTATAGGAAATTTTTCAAAAATTTCCTATTTTTATAGGAAATTTTTCAAAAATTTCCTATTTTTATAGGAAATTTTTCAAAAATTTCCTATTTTTATAGGAAATTTTTCAAAAATTTCCTATTTTTATAGGAAATTTTTCAAAAATTTCCTATTTTTATAGGAAATTTTTCAAAAATTTCCTATTTTTATAGGAAATTTTTCAAAAATTTCCTATTTTTATAGGAAATTTTTCAAAAATTTCCTATTTTTATAGGAAATTTTTCAAAAATTTCCTATTTTTATAGGAAATTTTTCAAAAATTTCCTATTTTTATAGGAAATTTTTCAAAAATTTCCTATTTTTATAGGAAATTTTTCAAAAATTTCCTATTTTTATAGGAAATTTTTCAAAAATTTCCTATTTTTATAGGAAATTTTTCAAAAATTTCCTATTTTTATAGGAAATTTTTCAAAAATTTCCTATTTTTATAGGAAATTTTTCAAAAATTTCCTATTTTTATAGGAAATTTTTCAAAAATTTCCTATTTTTATAGGAAATTTTTCAAAATTTTCTTATTTTTATAGGAAATTTTTCAAAAATTTCCTATTTTTATAGGAAATTTTTCAAAAATTTCCTATTTTTATAGGAAATTTTTCAAAAATTTCCTATTTTTATAGGAAATTTTTCAAAAATTTTCTATATTTATAGGAAAATTTTCAAAAATTTCCTATTTTTATAGGAAATTTTTCAAAAATTTCCTATAAAAATAGGAAATTTTTCAAAAATTTCCTATTTTTATAGGAAATTTTTCAAAAATTCCTTATTTTAGGAAATTTTTGTTGATTATAGATTTGATAAAATAACAAAAAAAATTAAAAATCTTTCACTTACCGGACATTTGTTTGGCTTTTCTCCACTGTGCACCCTCATATGTATCAACAGCTTGTAGCGGGCATTAAAGGGCTTATAGCGCCTGGGACACTCGTGCCAGAAACAGCTAAAATCTTCTCCTCTTTTAACATCGACATGACGCTTCTCAATATGAGCCACAAATTCCAATTGATTGGGAAAAACTTCATTACAATCCGTCCAGCGGCAAATCATGGGCTCTTGTGATTGCTCCACATCCGGTGCCAAAGCTACAACTGTCGAAGAGACCGTGGCCGTAGAAGAGGCATTTGATGTTTGTGAAATACAACGTTTTCTGCGTTGCTTTGTAGGCTTAGGTTTTTCTACCAGGAAAACCTCATCATTATCCTCTTCCAACTCCTCAGATTCTTGGGAAAATGTTTCCAATTCTTCTAAATTATTTTCCTCATCCTCATCAGTATTATTGGAATTATCGGTTATATTGTAGTGATAATAGGGATGATGATTATCATAAATATTAAGATTTTGCAAGGGATGTTTACTGAATTCACTGATAATTTCCTCATTTATCTCATCCAGTTCATCAATAGTCCAAATGATTTTATTATCCCGATTAGGTTTATCCATATTTAACATATTACAATTTTCAAAGTCATCAGTGAAGGCATTATAATTTTGGGAAAAATTATTATGAGTGGAGGACGAAGGTGGACTATAGACATGTGATCTTTGAGGGCCATCACCATAATCGTTATAGTTATAGGCACTTAGGGGTTCATACTTGGGAGTACCAAAAGTAGACATCATTGAGGGCAATTTGGTTTTTCCAGAGTTTTCCTGCTTTATACTGGGTTCATAGTTGATTTGATGAGGTGGTGTAAAGCCAGCATAGCTGGTATTAATAATTTTGGGTGATTCCTGACGGGTAGGTTGTGGCATGGAATCACTTAAGTTAAGGGACATCCAAGGATCCAGAGGAGGTGAAGAGCAGGGAGACTGTTCCTTTGACTGGCAATTAATTTCATCATAATTGTAATATTCAATATCTAAAGATTCCTTAGAAGGTACAATTGGGCATTCTGGCAATGATGCGGTTGCCATTAGAGAATGGCTGTCATAGGACATGTTGTAATCTAGGTGCTGCTGCTGCTGTGTAGCTTGAGCTTGATGACTGGTGGAAGGAGTAAATGACATGTAGCTATTGGGATAAGGAGTAAAGGGCGTTTGTGGCGTATAGGGAGTCTGGGGCATAGCACACACACCATTAATATCCTCCTCATATTGACAGGTTTCGGTTAAGCGAGCAATATCTTCAGGCTCAAAACGAAACACATCTTGTTGTTGCTGCTGCATTGCTTCACATTTAACATCATCATCTGACAATTGACCATACTCCTCCTCCTCGCCCCCAGAATAACACATGGAATGATGGCGTTTTTGCAGAAAATCATCACCATCACCTTGAATGGCCGACCCATTGCCGCCACAGTTCATAGTACCAATGCTAACGCTGCCATAAATTGAACTTGGTGTTTCAACAGCTGCAAAAGTTAATTGTGAAAAATCTGGAAAATGAGCATCGGCTGTGGCAAAATCATTAAAATTACTGCCACTGTTGAATGATTTCAAATTACAGAGGGAAGCGCGAAAATGTTCGTTTATTGGTGTGGCACTCAATGGCGGAGACATTAAACTACAATTTACCAAAGCTCCATTCGAAGAGGCAGTTGGCATTGGTGGCGAAAGTGTTGTGTTTGGGGAGAAACTTTCAAGTTGTCCATTACAATGCATCATTGTGGAATTGCTGTAGGGTGTATAGGGTGGTGTTGAAGATTGTGGTAGTTCGTGATACATATTTAAGTTTGAAGATTTTTGTATGGGAATGCTTAGATTATGGCTGTTCAAAGCAGAATTCATTTTTAAAGAGGAAGACATTAATTACTTTTAATTTCTTAAAATTTTTATTATATCTTAAAACATTTTCTAAACTTTTCTTAATTTTTATATTTTAAAAATCTTTTTTATTTTGCACAAAATTTTAGTTAATTAATCATAACACAAAGTCACTAATTCGCGTGTATAATGTCATTTAGCCACACTTTTTGCTTTAAATTGTTCACTTTTTCAAAATAAATTTTCTTTTTTCTTATTTTCAAATAAAATTTTCTTGGCTCACTTGCCAAAAATTAATCTTATGTTATTTTCTTGTTTTTGCTAAATTTTCTTGGGAAAACCCCATGTAAATATATAAAAGCAATATATATTTTTTGTCTACAGTTTTTTTTTCTATTTTTCAAAGAGGTGCGTCAATTTCTCAAATTCACGTCTTTTTTTTCTTAATTTTTGTCTTTTTTTTTTGTGAAAATATCACCGATCTTTTCTCTAATGAGCTCTTGATCGCACCACGTTTCGTTTTAGAATAAACCATTAAACTAAAAGATGTTCATTATTTAAACACACGTCTAAGGATCTTTATGTTTCTGCAGCCCCTTTCGCTCTTCTGCTGCCCCTAAGATCTACATAAGATCGATCTTTCGCCTCTGCTGCTGCCTTTAACGCCGCTGCTACCTCATACAAAAAAAGATTTAGTATTTTTAATGTGTTTATGCTAAAACGTCGCCTTTAGTTTCCTCTGTCACCCGTTGCTGCTTGTATAGGCTTGTAATATTGCTGTTGCTGTTTACTTTATGGATTTTCCCTTTGTTTTACTTCTACTACATATTCACATGCCGTATGTTGCACTGCTTTACATGTGTATATTTCTATTTGATGCACATTTAGTTTTCTTTTATTTTACATGTGTGTTTTTTTTAAGACTTTTTTTCACTCTTTTACTCCTTCTTATTGCATAGATTTTTTTTCTTAATTTTTTCTAATTATTTATTTTTTATTTAAAAATTTTATTTTTTATTAGTTTTTGTTGTTGCAGTTGCTGTTGACTGCAACTCATCCAAATTTTAGTGATTTTTTGTTGAAAAAAGTTTATTTAGATATTTTATTGATTATATGTTTTTTGTACTTGCTGAAGAAATAGTGCATTTATCCAAAGTAATATTAAGACCTGTTTGGAAAAGTTTGAGAATAAGGATTTTTTGATGATAACACTAAATACACAATATACTTTTTATTGTTTTGTAGGATTTTTATTTCACTCCTTTTTAATTTTTGCAAAGATATGCAGATAATTTATATACTGTTTTAAAGTAAAGACTTTAGCCTTTGATGCAACGTAAAATCTTTACAATATCATTTTAGCAAAAAAAGTTATATGATAAATTGTATCCAACTGTATGAACTATTTATTTTTCCAAACTCCATTGAAGTCTCTGTCCAAGCATTTGCGACCTCAATAACAGTTTTATCTTTTGTTCTTTTCAAATCCACAGATTTGTTGTGCTTTCTGTATGACTACAAATTTTCTATAATATAAAAAACTGGACTTTGGGGAAGCCAATTCAGAGTTTTGAACACCAGCCTCTGTTACAAATTTTGTGATCATTTTGCTCTTATGACATGGGTCGTTATCCTGTTGGAAAATTAATGGCTCTCCGATCAAAACATTTAAGATGTGAAAGGTCTTTTGTTTTCTTATAAATTACAATATTTTATACTATTTTCAATATTTATTTTTTTAATTGCGTAGGACCGAAAATACAAAAAGAAGAAAAACAACTGGTATGTCAAAATAATTATGCCGAGTAGTGTACATACTAATGTAATCAGACTTACAGTTTAGAAGATACGGATTTATTACCACTTTTTTTGGTCTCAAACCTTTTTGTGTCATCTTCTAGGCACTCCGTTAAATAAATGTCTGTGTTTATTATGTCTGATATCACAAAATTATATATATCTATAAAAGCTAACTTTATCAAAAATAATTGCTGAAATATGGTTAGTTTTTCCTGTAATAGTAAATGCATATTTTGTTCGGAACAACTTTGAAAGGGGGCGTAATAAAACTCCCAGTTAATTGACAACAAGTCAAAGACCTAAACCAAGGCTGTGCTTCTTTATTAGTCATTCGAAAGTGCTGGAGCATGAAACTCTTTAAAAAATCACACAATAAATTAAATCCCTTCAAACATAAAATTGAAAAAGTGAGAACTAATAAGGAAAAAAGCTAATATTGAAAAACGAGTTGTATAAAGTCCATAAATGTTTCTACATAATTTAATTGTTTAAGTGCACCCATAGGTTTACATAGACCCGAACGAAATAATTGCCAACGATTTAAAATACTACCATATTTTGAATTTTGTGTGGTCCTCAATTGTGATGAAATTTTTGGCCTTTTGCTTTTACGATCGTCAGAGTAAACTAGTAAAAATTAAATTGTTCCCGTTACAAATGTCCCTGTATCACAGTTTAACCTGGATAAGTATTTTATATTTGTTGCATTTTATATATTTAATATACTTTCGCAGGAAAATGTTTTGGAATCTGAAATATTTTATGTAAAATTTTGATCGCAAATTGATCGATCTGAAGATAAATATAGATTTTAATGACTTGAAGATGTTCCTACGTCTTCATATGATTTTGATCCTATTCCATCTAATGACTAAATTGATTTTTGATTATTACTACTGCAGGGGATTTAAAGTAAATTGTATCTTCATCAATTATATTCATATAATACCGAATGTGTTCATCAATATTTCATTCGTGGTATCTCTCGGGTAACATGTTAATGTAGTCAGCTATTTTATGCCGCGAATTCTTCCATAAGAATGATAAAAATATGAGTTAGTACGTCGGGCTAGTAACCCATTAGATTCATTGAAAGGGACCTATGGTTTAACTTCGGCTCCGAACAGCAAATGTATAAGTTAGAGAAGTTTCACATAGCCTAATACTCAATAAACAGCGGCTAGCTGAGTTATGAGGTGAATCGCCGCTTTTTTGAAAATTTTTTTTTTCAAGTGGGTTTGGCCGGGATCAAACTTGGGACCTCTGGTATGCTAGGTGGATGACTAACCTGCTATATTACGGCGGTTCACGATCGAAGAGCATGGATTTCTAAAATATGCTCGGCCTTTGACCTTAGCAAGTTGTAAATATAGGTCATTTAAGTAAGTAAAGACGCACCTAATAGTAACTTTTTCGGAGCACTTGGATGTCTTTTTAATTGGTTTTATCCCAAATTTTAAAATATTGGATCACGTCATCAAGAAATATAGCTGCGGATATATTCACATCCCTCTATGATTATTTTTCAAGACAAACTAAACAAACCTTAACTTATTCCATAAAATAACCTATGTCAACTGTCAAAGCTTCCTATTAGGGTGTTCATTTTACTCGACTTTTAATTGTTTGAGTAATCAAATAACTTGAAAATGAGGTCTTTTAATTACTCGAAAAATCGATTAATCGTTAAAAATTGCTCGAGTTAATCGAGTAAAAAATGCATCTTAAAATTACTCGAGTAAGATTTTTCTGTAACCTTTACATATATATACATATATATATATATATATATATATATATATATTTAATACAACAATTTTTTAATGAAAATTTAAGTGTTATTAACATAAAAAAAGTTTAACAATTTGCAATAAAAAACATAAAACAAAAATAAAAAATGTATTTTCAATACAAATTAACAAATAACAAATCCTGAGTTTGATCTAATAGATTAGGCTCTGCTACTACCCTTTACATATGTTTACAACGGGATCTTCAACTGGAATAAAGTAGGATCTACGATTACATTGCGTCCTTTAACTGAAATATAGTAGGACGCACTGTTTCTATATTAGGACCTACGATTACACAAGGATTTTCAACTAAACTATAGTAGTATCTACGAATACATTGGAGACCTCGACTGGACTAAAGTAGGTTTTTCGATTGCAATGGTACCTTCAAATAATCTATAACAGGAGCTACGATTACATTAGGACCTTTAAATAAATAAAAAGTAGAAATTACGAATACATTGGATGCCACAACAGCTATATGGTAGATTAGGCTATTTATATCTGAAATTACATTGACTATATGTATACTATGGACTATATACTAATCCACGATTATTTCATAAATGGAAAATTAACTATATTAAAACCCTCGATTAAAACCCTAAGATGGACCATAGAACGGTAGATAACTGATTTAAGTGGTCTTCATTTCAACCCTTGATTATTGCATAAAATGGAATATATCATTAGTAGTAGCAAATACTAATGTCAAAGTTGGCCAAAGTTGGCCATTATTTCCATTAAACAAGAAAATTTTTTCTTAACTCGCAATCAAAAAAAAAAAAAGAAAAACACACAAAGAAAACTGCTAACTAACAAAACATACTGCAAGTAGTATCTTAGCTCTCCATTTGGCCAATGTTTTTTTTTTTACAAACTTAACAGTTTAGAAATACGCTGAGACAAATTTTAGTCGTTTTTTTTTTAAGTGCTTTCAAAAGTATTGAAATAATTTTACTCGAGTAACTCGATTACTCGTGCAAAATTACTCAAATAAATCTTTATTTAAAATTAACCATTCGATTTTATTTTTCCGATTAATTGAGCAAACATAACTCGAGAAAACACCCTACATCCTATTGAAAGACTTTTTATACCCTTCACCAATAGGTGAAAGGGTATTATAAGTTTGTGATTCCGTTTGTAATTTTTTTATTAGTGATCGTAGACCCCATAAAAATTATACCGATCGACTCAGAATCGGGAGGAGAATCGATTAAGCGATGTCCGTCTGTCTGTCTGTCTGTCTGTCTGTCTGTCTGTCTGTCTGTCTGTCTGTCTGTCTGTCTGTCTGTCTGTCTGTCCGTCTGTCTGTTGAAATCAAGTTTCTGAAGCCCCTGGAGGATGGACCTACATAAGTTATATACCAGATTTTAGGAAATTCTCCCGCAATGAACGCTATTAAATTTCATTAAAATCGGTTTATAAACACCGAAAATATCGAAAAAATACCAAAAATTAGACGAAAATTTTAAAATTTTTGATTGAAACACACTTTTAAATAACAAGAGAAACAAGATACTCCTGGTGTACATGTGATAATATATTATATATCAGATTTTAGGAAATGGTTCCCCAAAGCACTCTTTTTATCAAAATCGGTCTATAAACAACTGAGATACCGCCAAAACACTAAATTTGATATATCGCAAATTGCCCAAAGTACGCATTAGGGAATGTTTGTTGAAAAAATGAAATGCAGAAATAGGAGAAACCATCCTCGTAGAGCACGGACATACATACATTTTATATCAGATTTTAGGAAATTCCCCCGCCAAGCACATTATTAAATTTTATCGAAAGCGGTCCATAAACAACTGAGATATCGCGAAAACACTACTTGTGATGTACAGCAAATTGCCAAAAGTACGTGTCTAAGAAATTTTGTTTACATTTTGTAAGTATTGTTTCAGCGATATCTCAGGTGTTTACGGACCGATTGTGATGAAATTTGACAGTGTTCTTTGTGGGAGGATTTCCTAAAATCTGATATATAAACTCCACAAATCTGATTATAAATACCATTCAAATTGTACCGATCGACTCAAATTTAATAGCGTTCTCCGCAGCGGATTACCTAAATTATGATGCACACGGTAATTTGTGGTAGATATAATTTAGTGTCTGCTTTTTGAATATTATGATAACATTTGAGTATGTATTATAAAACAAATTATAGGTAATCTTCCTAGGAAGTACAAAAATGCAGCTAAGTACATGATATCCGTTCAAAACCTACATATGTATGTATGTATCTCAAATATCAACGAAAATTTAAATTTTTTAATTGCAATTGGGAGAAATCCGTTCACGTTTGACAATTGCTCCCGTATAAGTTCGCCTAAGGCAATCTCTTAGTAGCCAATAAATGACAAATTATAATTATCTAATTATCTAATTAATTATAATTATCTATCTATTATAACAGATACGATGATGACATTTAGTATAAAGACGTTGTAAAATATCGTTATTCAGGGCGATAGCGCCTAAAATAAACTTTCTAGAGAGACAACATTTGACAAAAGTATTTCTGATATTTTTAAAAGTTAGGCATTGAAAATGGGCGAGCTCGGTTCACATTTACTGTTATCTCCCATATAACCCCGACCAGGAATCACTTTAATGCTGATAATTATAATTGCACAAAGAACTAGAGCAAAACTTTCCACACATCCATCGGACAGATCGAAGGAACAATACATCCCAAATATTATTGTTGAAGTATTCATCTTAATTAGTTAACTAACTTCAGATTAATAAGTAAATCTTCAATAAATTTTCCGCCAAAGCTGATATCCATTCACTTGAAAACTATATATTTCACGTATGTATCTAAAACTAAGAGTGTATACCTTATAATTCTAAGGCTTGTATACATTGACAATCATTGTTAAAGCTTTGACCTAAACCAGTTCAGAGTTTTAAATAACTAATCATGAACTTTTAATAGTTGGATAATTCGTATGAATTAAAGTACACAACCCTCACTGGGCATTGTGTTTTTGGGTTGCATGCCAGAATACTTAATCTTCATCAAATCGATGTGCTCTTGCAAATCTAAGGGCATCTACATTTTGAAGCATCTTTTCTGCATGGTTTATCTGGTCTATCGAACTTTATTAAATGTTCGTAAAATAGACACATATCACTTTAGAATCGAAGTGACGCTGCCTTCGACATCAGCCACCTGCCCAACCTAACCTTTGGGTCCATAACAATTTTAGATGATGACGCTACCAAAAAGCTTTTCGTTTTCCGAATCTTAATTTTAAAGATTCTTTGCATATAACACTAGTATAACCAAATATTGCTAGGAATTACATTTAGTATGAACAAAAGAAAATGAATATACATATGAAGCATTTGTGTGGGGCTCAACTAAGACAGTAATCAGAAACTATATAATTATCAATACATTCTTACGATTTTGTACTTTACATTTGGAACACCATTGGTAAAGGGTATCCAAGATTCGGCAAAGCCGAATATACCACTCTTACTTGTTTTCATTGCACCTGTGATAACGGAGGAAACAATTTCGCGAATTCCATTTTTATATCTATATCACATATATTTTATAAGTTTTCTACTAAGGCTGAGACAACTTGTGTATTATCACTATTCGATCATTCACATATTATTTTATAGATTTGATCCCTATTTAAGTAGTGATCAACACTTTAATCGCGTAGTTGTAACAAGAATTTCATCTTTAAACGATTTCATTAAAAAAAGCCTTGGGTTTAGCATTTGAAGTCTGAACCCATATTATACTTTATCCGAAGATATCTGTAATACTGTTTGGTTCCATGAGTAATAACACCTGAATATTGTCACACAGGTGGGAACGGTTCCGCGGGCTTCCATTTTAATATTTACATAGGAGTATACATTCATTAGTTTTCCATTCATTCCCATTTATCTTACGCATTATCATAATTCTATCATTCATATATGATTTCATTTATTGCATTGCTTAGTTTTCCTAGAAAGACTCCTATAAAATAACAACCTTTTTGTCATTAGTCACACCCAAAACCAAATGTTAAAAACCAAACATTTCTCTGGAATTTCCGCCTAACGGAAACATTTGAAAAATATACATTAACATAAAGTTTTATAAATCTTTTCTAATAAGTATGAATTGAAAAAAAATCCGAATTTCCCAACCGGAAGGACACTTTCCTCGAAACTAATGTTTATTTATTTAGTTAGAGTAAACTAAAAAGTATATCCTTTCTCCTTAAACAAAACACATACTCCTATTCTTAAATGTGCTAAAAAAGGACTCTCTTATTTAGACACATCCATGCGTAAACACTTGCCCCATTGAAAACGGAAATTTTTCCAATTGACCGTTTTCCTCAAACATACTCGAGCAATAAAACCAACAACAGAATAGAATAGGCAACATCACTTCCATAAACAATACAAATATAAATTAAACAACGTGTACGATATACGAACACAAATTGGACGGACTCAGTTTAGCTAAACAAATGACAGCAAACGATCTTGGCACACATGGTACATGTGTTGTGTTGTCTTCTTTTTTTTCTTCCTCTTTCCTTGTGAGATGTTTAGTGAAAAATCTTTCGAAAAAAAAGAATAGTTGACGATTTTTTCTTAAGTTTTTCTTTATTGTTGTTGTGCTGTGTGTACTTTTTCTGTTGGTTGCGGTGTGCGAGTTTGTGTCGTTAATGCTATCGAACTTTAGCACTATTTACTCGTTTTATTATTGCTGCAGATCAGGGCCATTATGCACTTGCTTATGGGTGTAAGCAGATTAATTAAAGGATTATTTCTTGATATATTTAATATGCATATCATTGATATATTAAGAAAAAAAAAACGGAAAATGCTGTTAATAATATATGGTTCACAATTAAAAGAAATAACTAGTGGTCATAAGTAATATTAGAAATTATTTTAGCTCTCGCCAATTCCAAAGAAACTTTTTATAAATAAAACCTTTTTGTGCTAACCAATCTGGGGTCAAATTACCGCTACCGATATCGATCGAAAACTGAGACTTTTAAGCGAATATTGTGAAGTATGCTTTAGGGATGTTCAAAGTTACTTCGATACAAAAAGTTTATTGAAATTTGATATCCATTTTGATTAGTTTTTAAAAATATATATTGTTCAATTACAACTCTTTTACTCTTTTACTATTGTTCATCTTTTGGCAAATAACTTAAAAAAAATATATAGTAAACTGTTTATCTTTTATATAATTTTGAGTATCCTTAAAGTATACTATTGAAATGTTTTGAAAATATCTAAGATTTCGATCGATACCGATGCCGTAATTTGGCCCCTGGTGTCTTCTTTGTCATTAATTCGGACATTTTTAGTTTTATATTAAACCATAGATAAGGTTATAAATATGTTTTCGTAGCAAGTAATTGTGTTCGGTTGAACTATCCACAAAACCTTCGACTTCTGCATTCCAACCCCGTATCTTTGGTGCCCAAATCGACTCTGCAGTTGACACCCTGGAAATATATAAGGATGAATCCAAATCAAATAATGGTGTGGATAAGGGCTTTTTCATCCCACTATTAGGGACGAAAATTTATTCCAAGCTCCCAAAACTCTGTAGTATTCGACAGGCTGAAATTTCAGTCATCGAGCAAGTGGATAAGGTACCACCAAATATACTACAGAGATATTCGTTTTCGCATCGGTCTTTACGAAATCCGTTTTTACTCGGGAATGCCGGGGATCCCTACATGAGATGACGAGACAATCCATTATTAAACTGTCTTAGGTACGTGACCACAACAATGTACCAGATAACACTTTTGCGGATAATCTAGCATACCACATTGCGGCGATGCTCCAGTGAGTCAATTAAGTTGGATACCCTAAGCACTTTCGCCCTCCTCTATACTCGGTCAAGAAGCTCCAAATAGACTTTGAAGCGCCGGCCCATACGCCGGTGGTATTAATTTTAAGGAAATCAGTTGCAGTGAAGTATCTCTTTACTTTGATCCAAAATTCGGTCTCATAACCGGGTATAGTTTTACATTAATAAGTTGTTAAATACTTTTCGTTGTGATTAATATGTAGTTAGGCTAAACACGTTAATAGTAATACGACAGGTCCATATATTTCGTTATGAGTTCCTAATGCATTCATCATATATAAAGTCTGGGCTGAACATTGATTGATGCCTATATAATTTCATAGGTGAAATTTTAATATAATGAATGTACCTCCAAATCTTTTTGATTGTAGACATAAAAAGGGGATGTTATATATATATAAGAATTATAGCCAAATGTTGACCGATTGTAACAAAATTTTACACACTGGCTGGTATATATAGAGAGCTTATTCTTGCTTATTTCTTATTTAGTGGCCATAGCTATCATAGTTTCTAATTTAATAGCTTTTAACTGGCCTTTGCTAAAATTTTTGGTTTCCGTGAGTGTTTTTTATATGAAAGATAAAGTCAAATATGGACTAATTCCTATAAAATTTGATAAACGGATCAAAAATTGCATAAAACTTCCCTATTTTATCGTCATAGCTATTACAATTGTATTCAATTTATCAGCATTAATGCGTTTCGCGGGGCGGGGTTATATGGGAGCTCTGACTAAATTTGAACAGATTTTGTCCATTTTCAACACACATCTTTTTCAAGATATTCAAAATACTTTTGTAAAATTTTGACCCTCTAGCTCTTTTCGTTAAGGCGTTATCGTGCTTTTTATCTGACGGACAGACGGACATAAACAACCTTTTCTTTATGTATTTTTGTGTTTCCATAAGTTTTTTAGTAGCTTTTGTAGTTAAGGAGCTATCGCGATTTTATCTGACGGACAGACGGACATAAATCCCCTTTTCTTTTTGAATTTTTGTGTTTTCGTAAGTTTTTTATATGGGTCAAATGGTGATGATTGACTTTCTTGTGCAAAATTTAGTTGTTATATCTGTTATAGTTTTAGATTTATGGACATTTAAGTGTATTTTAGGTGAAATTTAGGCTGTTTTCGTAAGTTTTTTATATGGGAGCTATGGCTAAATGTGAACCGATTTCGATGAAATTTTATATGCTGCCTAGTGCTTATGTAAAACTTCTAGATACCAAATTGTCATCATAACTGTTATAATTTGTCATTTATTAGCAAATAAGCGATTAGCCTAGACGAGGTTATACGGGAGCTATGGTCAAATGCTAATCGATTTTGCCCAATTTCAATACCAACATTTTCTCATATTCAAATGAAGAATGTTTTTGCTAAGTTTCAGTTAGCTAGCTCTTTTCGTTTAGACGTTATCGTGATTTCAACAGACAGATAGACGGACAGACAGACGGACAGACAGACGGACAGACAGACGGACAGACAGACGGACAGACAGACGGACAGACAGACGGACAGACAGGCGGACAATCGGCTCAATCGTCTTAAAATTTCATAAGGATTCAGAATATATATCGTTTTTGATTTTTGAGCAAATATTAAGGAAATTACAAACGGAATGACAATCTCAATATACCCCCCATCCTTTTTGATGGTGGGTATAAAAATGACAAATATGGGTGATAAGATCAAAACACTGAACTGAATTAAAATTTTAAATGTGGATATTTTATTACTATAGGATAGTTTTTCGCTTTTTGAATATTTTGAAAATGGACCAAGGACGACCTGGGAATCAAAAAATGGGAATGAAATTCAGTTTTTCTTAAAATTGCGTTACTTGAGTACTGCTGAACTATGAAAACAGTTTTTTTTTTTTTTCTAAATGGTTGTCTTAGTCCAAGTTAGGATTATACATAGAAATTGACCATGCCTACTATTAAGCCCCTTTTTTGGATTTATCTAAAATCGGAAAACGGCTACATGGATATTGGTTATATATTACTATTGTTTGTTAATAGTTTGACTGGCGATTGTTTGACAGTCGATTAAAGATTTTTCATGATTATATGATGGTTGTTTGATGATTGTTTGATAGTTGTTTGGTAATTGATTGATTGATTGATTTTTATGATTGTTTGATAATTTTTTCACGATTAACTCGATTTTTTGACAATTTTTTTATGGTTGTTTGATGATTGACTGACGACTGTTCAATGATTTTTAATGATTGTTCGATAATTGTTTTGCGTTTGTCCGGCGACCCGGGCAACGCCGGGTCTAAGCAGCTAGATAATGATAAAATTCTTTGTGTTCTCTGTTAAAAATATTATACAAAAAGTGCTAAAGTTTAGTTTAATATAAAAAATATATTCAATAAATATAATAAAAAACTGACTTTATACTGAGCATAATATCTGCCACAACTTAATATGTTGTTGTTGCAACTTATATATATAGTATATTGTTGTAGTAATTGTTGTTGTAAAAACAATTTATTAATATGCAAAAAGTTAATGAACGCCAAAGTACACATGTGGCGAAAAATAAAATAGGAAAATGTTATAAAATAAACAACACGAAACACTGCCACCAGCATCAACCCCACCACCACCACCAAACAACAACAGCAACAACATCAGCAACAGTTGTAACAAAAACATATTGCAACAAAATAAATTCTGTTTTAGGCTACAAAAAAAAATAAAAAATTATATTTCAAAAATAAATAAAAAATATTAAGATTGAAAAGAGGATATTTTTAGTGCAATTTATGTTGTCGGTTGTTATTGTTGTTTTTTTTTCCTCTTGATCCTAGTGTGTTGTTGTTGTGCTAAGGCAACATATTATTGCCTAGAAATGAAATGAAAAATAACACACATGACAATATGTTTTTAATTTGCAACAACACTTCTTGTTTGCAAATACTTATATTCAGATATTTTCTTTTTTCGACCTTTTCTGTTTTTTGCAAATGAACTTCATCGTTTTACTCCAGCACTATCTATTTTTATTTTAAACTCTTCATAGTTTTTACAATTTTTTGCCCGTTCGTTTTTCATGTTGTGGTTGCAGTTGCATCAACATCGTTTTTCTCCAAAAAGGATTTTCATTTTTATGACTTTTTTCATTTTATGAAGAAATAGAAGAAAATTTTGCTGTTTTTTTTAGAAAATTTCAATGTTGAATCATTGAAGGGGTTAAAATGTTTTTCCGTTAAAATTTGTACGAATATACTCACACATAAATAAAACATGATTTTTATGTTGAAGAAGTAAACAGTGGTTTGTAGGTTATTATACAGCTAATCCTCGCATTGTTTCAAATAACATTAAATGATGAATGGAAGACCAAAGCCACAGACCCTTTAATATAAATTTGCCTTGATTTGCCGTATGGTCGTTTTGAATATTCTCATAAAAAATAGAGCTTTTTTCGGAAACAACTAATTGAGGCGATTATTCAATGAGAGGAAGCTCAGACACACACACCTGCTTTGTGAGTTTGTGTGTTTTTCTTTGTTTTTTTATTCACTTTAATTTTACATTTGACAAAAAAAATGTATGGAGTTCAATATTTTTATATAATTTTGTCTTTGTTTAGGGTCTGTTTTGGAGCTTTTTTCCCTCGTACAAGGTGGCCAGTCATAGAATAATGGGATTTTATTCCTGAAATTGTTCTTGCAATTCAACAAGGGGTCATTCTTTTGTGGCGATCGTTAGATCATAAATACGATTACGAAAAAAAATTCCTGCCATGGTCTTCTCTTATATTAATGATTTCAAGACAGATATCTTTAAACATTACTTCCTCTATTCTCCTCCCCATACCATTTTTATACCCACCATTAAAAATAATGGGGGGTATATTGAGATTATCATTCCGTTCATTTCTTTAATATTGGCTCTTAAACCGAAACTGATGTATATTCTGAATCCTTATGAAATTGTAATACTTTTGAGCGATGTCTGTCTGTCTTTCTGTCTGTCTGTCTGTCTGTCTGTCTGTATGTCTGTCTGTCTGTCTGTCTGTCTGTCTGTCTGTCTGTCTGTCTGTCTGTCTGTCTGTCTGTCTGTCTGTCTGTCTGTCTGTCTGTCTGTCTGTCTGTCTGTCTGTCTGTCTGTCTGTCTGTCTGTCTGTCTGTCTGTCTGTCTGTCTGTCTGTCTGTCTATCTGTCTGTCTGTCTGTCTGTCTGTCTGTCTGTCTGTCTGTCTGTCTGTCTATCTGTCTGTCTATCTCTCTGTCTATCTCTCTGTCTGCCTGTATCTCTGTATATCTACATGTCTGTTTGTCTATCTGTCTGTGTGTTGTCGGTACGATAGGGCCTAAAGGTAAGAGCTAGGTCACTGAAATTTCACAAAAGTTTTTGCATTTCTTGGAAAATGTTGGTATTGAAATTGGCGAAATCGGTTTACATTTTACCATGGCTCCTCGAGTAGGCCGATCGCTTATTTGCTAATAAATGACAAATTATAACAAAAATAATGGGTGGTATATTAAGATTGTCATTCCGTTTGTAATTTCCTTAATATTTGCTCAAAAACCAAAATTGAAGTATATTCTAAATCCTTATAAGATTCTAAGACGATTGAGCGATGTCCGTCTGTCTGTCTGTCCGTCTGTTGTCGACACGATGAAACCTTAACAAAAGGATATAGGTCACTGAAATTCGGCACAAATATTCTTCATTTCTTGGAAAATTTTGGTATTGAAATTGTGCAAAATCGGTTCACATTTGACCATAGTCTAGGATAATTGCTTGTTTGCTAATAAATGACAAATTATAAAAGCTATGATGATAAAATTGGTGCGTAGAAGTTTCACATAAGTACTAGGCAGCATAAAAAATAGCTCCCATTACAAAAAACTTACTTAGAGGAACAAAATTTAACAAAAGTATTTTTGATATCTTGAAAAAGTTGTGTATTGAAAATGGAGTTAGAGCTCCTATATAACCCCGATCCGGGAAACATATTAATGCTGATAAGCTGAATACAACTGTAATAGCTATGACGACTTAATATAGAATAGAGAAGTTTTATGCAACTATTGGTCAGTATATCAAATTTTATAGGAATCGGCCCATATTTGAATATAGCTTTCATATTAGAAACACTTCCGGAAACCAAAAAAATGTAGCAAAGGCCAGTTAAAAGCTAAATTTTGCAAGAATAAGCTCTATATAAAAACCAGCCAGTGTGTAAAATTATAGGCCATAGAATTGTAAATCGTATCTTACTTTGGAATTTTTTTATTCTAAACTTTAATTAAGTTATTTACAATCCAAGAAAAAAAATCAGGTATTTTGCAATTTTGGGCAGGCCATGAGCACACTTTCCCCCCGTCCGATTGACCTCAAATTTTCATGAGATTATTTTTTTAGTATTTCAAACGAATGTGGGGGTTGGCCGCATACAAATTCCAACTTTTGAAAAATAACTGGCACTCTAATGGTCATGGGTAAAAGCTCTTTGTCATTTTTATCTTTAAACTTTTACTGACCAGACTTTGTTACATAATTACAACAATTAAACCACTGTGTCACTTCAATTAGCTCATAGGGTGCCTAGTATTTAGTACTTCCACGAGTATTTTGCATAAATAGAATTCAAAAGCATAGAGGATGTTTATTTCGGATGTATGAGTCAGGTGTTGGAAAATTTGAATGCTCAACTTGGTACATCTTCTCCGGCTTCTTCATATTCGATATTCATTTATGTGGAACTGTTTATTTTTTCTTACATTGAATTTTCTGCGTAAATAAGAAATGGTCATATAATACACATGATTATATGACTGTACGAATATGTGCATTTAAGTGTTAATTTTTTTGCCTTTCCACATGTACAATAAACTTCTTGGTTTTTATGTATTTCGTTGAACAAATTTTTTTTTTTTTTTTGGCAAACACTTAAATTTGGCGTACGTCTGACTTAAGTATCATTATTGTATGGCAACGTGTCATGACAGGCAACTTAATTCAGAAAAACATTTAACAGTAGCGGCAACAACAACTAGTACAACACAAATCCAATTTTTTTTATAAACATGATGCTCTTTTGGCCACGCGCCCAATTTATTGTGACGCTTTTCCGTTTTTGCGAAAAATTTGTTTTCATTTTGTGAAACTTTTTTTTTGTTTTGCTCTTGTTTTTCATGGTTTTCTTGCCACAACTTTTAGTTTTTTTTGGGCGCTACATCACCTTAGGTGGGGAGAGTATTGCAGGTTTGTGCTCATGTTTACGGCGCGTGAACGTACTGGTCTAAACGCCCACCTTAAATGACATCAATTGTTTCGGAATAAATACCTTTCTCAGTCTATATATCTGTATTTTTTTAGATCGGTAATGACTTCTCCACAAAGATTAAAAAATTATTATAAAAAAAGTTCTCATACATGGGATATCATCAAACGAATTCAAGAGGACTCCCCAAGGATCCTTTTTTTCTCCTTTTTTTTCTAAATGTCTTTTTTGCCAAACTTTTAATCCAGATGATGGCAACAGTTATGATTTGTATTTTTAAAATTATAAATCAAGCATTGCCAATATTGTGACCATAAGGCAAACGTGAATGATACTTTATATTCAGACCCGATTTTAATGCTCTAAAGACCCAGATAAATGATGGAAAATGTTTCTTAGTCTGTTATTATTATTTGGTGTTTTAGACATAAACTTATTTTGCGATCTTCTTTGGCCCGAACACATGTTTCATGTGTCGATAGAAGCATTCAAATATTTAAATTTTTACTTATCTGATCTCCTTACTATATTTACCTCCTATGCCCGACCGAAGGCGATAGTTTATCATTTGATCTCTTCAATATTGTACAACTGGAACAATTTTTAACAGAAAACATGATACGCCAGTTTACATTGATATCATGGAACGCTCAGTAGTGGCCGCCTTTTCAAGTATCAAGAAGGAATCTAATAAAATGGGTCTAGTTGTCATTGAATCAAAAACGAAACTGATGGTTTCTTCAAGCAGAATTTGACCACATGTTATCGATGAAAGCTTCGAGGTTTGTCACCTGTTACCGCTGCGGCGGCGCGCCGTATGAAAAATCTTTGGACCAGTCTGCGTCAACAATGAATATTGACATCGAATTAACCAGTCAAACAGCTATGAGCTATACCTTGGCATAGAGATAGAATTAATCAGCAGCGTCTGCGTTAACTAGAACACATTGGGCAAATGAACAAAAATACTCCAACTAGTAGACGAGGACGTCCGAAACTTAGATGGAAAAAGCAAATAGATGAGAATCTTTTAATGCTTGTCCTACGAAATTGGAGAATATGCCCACAAGTTCAAAAACATGCTCGGTCTTTGACTTAAACAGGTTGTAAATATAGGGCATTTAAGTAAGTCTCAAATTCAAAGTCATATCTCAAGCCTTCAAACTTGTACAATAGGTCAACCTCCTAACTATTTATACCGCCTATGTCAAAACTTAATTGTAATACAACTTTCATGTATGAAGGCTTCGCGAGCGCATAGGGCGAAAGTGCTTGTCGGTGAGAGTAATGACAAGAAATGAAGGGCATACTAGAATACTAAATCTAGCAAAGGTTAAATTTGAAGAACTTTTAAGTCTTTTAAAAGCCTATCATTGTAATTCATTACCAGATCAATTGAGAGGGTCACAATTCGTTCTTTATGGGCTATTTGATCTTTCCAGACGCATAAAATATGGAGATTGACTCTGGTTCTAGTATGATCGACCAAGGTATTAGAAGCTCGCTTAGACTTGATCATGAGTGCAGAGTTATTAAGTGGCTGAAATTCTGGTGATATTGAAGGCATTTGGTTATATATTTAATGGTATAGCTACAGAAAGTAAAGTGAAGATGATTTAGCTTAATTGGTTAGCAAGTCGACTACTAGGCAAAATATATTTAGTTCTGACTGGGTTCAATTTCTGTAATTATTAATTTATATTACAATTACCAATAACCAAAGCATTTTCCTTCGGCGGTAAGCATTACAATGTTAACATGCCATCAATGTAAAACAAATAAAATTGACTGTAGAACAAAAAGCTTTAATAATGCCTCTACTTTAACAACAGATGGCTTAACTTTACTGTTTTAGAGTGTTGAACATTCGTTTCACCACCTTTCACCCCTCTAAACTTAGCCTAGCTCCCTTCTTAGGAAGGTAACCCTATTTTACACAACTACATAGGAAGTATTTACCTGACCATTACAAATCTTTTAAAAAGGGGCATAGCTTCAAATGAAAGCTTTTTAAGAAGGTAGCTCTAATGAAATTATCGGTCAAGTATAGCGTTAGACTCTATTGGGCCCCAGGTCATTTCAATGTCGATTGTAATGCCGATGAACTATCAAAACCTGAACCTGAGTGAGGAAACAAGCTGATAATATACAGTCAAGATCAAACATTTTCTAGTCTTAAGTAGAATCAATCTAAGGGAATGCATAGACATATTGAAAGGACAAATATTCGATTATAACATTATTTCATCATCCAAAGTAAGACCCTTAAGTATAAAGGTAGCAGATTCCACAATGGACTCTTTGATATCCAACAGTGCAAATTTAATAAATTGTGGGCTTAAGTAAATAGTAATAGATTACTACATGTTCGTTTTATCTTACTTCTATTTTTTTATAACAAGGTTGGACATAATTTGCGTGGCAGGAGAATAACAACAATTTACTTTAAACAAAAAAACTTTTCTCATTTTGAGTTTGAGCACTTTTATTAAAAAAACGATCTTTTTTGGGCAACCTTGATTTAGAAGGACAGATTGTATCTCCGAGAAAAAATGCCAAATTGGCACAACCTAACATTATTTTGTGCACATACATATATAATTCCCAAGACATTCCAATTGGAAGAAGGGGTACTTCTCTCAGACAATGATCTGTATCCGATTCTATTTTTAGACTCATTGAAGGGGACCTACGTTTTAACTCCGGCTCCGAACGGCAAATGCATTAGTTAGAGAAGTTTTATATAGCCTAATGCTCAAGAACCAGAGGCTAGCTTAGTTATGAGGTGAACCGTTTTTTTGAAAATTTTTAATTTTTCAAGTGGGTCAGGCCGGAGATTGAACTTGGGACCTCGACGGTTCACATTATATTTAGTTCCATAGTACGTCTTTTTAATAAACTTCTTGCAAGGGGTCAAAATTATGAAGACAAAAAATAGAAATTAAATAGGGATCAGTAACTGAGTTTTGGTGAAAACAAATTTAATTTTTATTCGTATAACATCAACAATCAAAAATCTGTCAAATCTAAGATTATTTTTTTTATAACACAATGCTATTGCGTACGGTACCACAAGATCGTGTATGATCAACTTAACTTTCTCACTTAATTTTTTCGTGGGATTTCAGCTTGTGAGTGTGATTGTTTGTGTGTTTTTGCGACAAGTTACATCATTGTTAAAATTAGTAAACACACAAAACAATTTAGTGTCGTATTTTGTTTTGCCTGAGTTTTCTTTCATTTTTCATTTCGATTTTCTTTTTTGTATTTTAGCCAAGATCGCCAACAGCCAGTAAAAGTTTGTTGTGGCATCATTATTATTTTATTATTGTTCTCATCATCATCATCTCAGTTTCGTCGCCCATCTCCGTCAACAATAATGTCATCATCTGTAGAAAAAGACCTAAAAACACATCCATTGACTAAAATTTGCCAAAATAAAAGAGATTATTTAAAACAAATAAATAAACAAATTAATGGCAAAATTTAAAAAGTATTATCAAAAAAAAAAAGAAAGCAGCAACATGACAAAAAGAAAAAAGAAATTTATTTAATTTAATTCTTAATAATTTCTTGAGAATTTTGAGGTGACAAATGTTTAGCCAAAACGTTTTCAATTGATCGCCTGCGACACTTAGATTGTCTTAGATTTTTATAATTATTTATTTATTTTTTAGTTAAATCTTTAAATGTCTTAAGATTTATTTACGCAGTAATTTTTAATTTGCTGTTAAATACAAAAACTTAAATGAAAATTTCGTTAAGACTTTCATTGCCAAAATGTGTGGGACTTCTTTATAATTTATGTCATGTTAGTAATGTATGATTTGTTGTTTGTAGTAATTTCAATTTCATAGGCATGATTTAATTTCTAGATGATTTCCAAAATGAAGTAACATAAAAAGGGGTTATTGAATTTGGAATTAAATGTGTAAATACAAGGCTTCAAAAGATATGTTTTTTTTTTTTTTCAAAAATATAAAAAATTAAATTTTTTTGGCTCAGTGAAAAAAAAACCTCGACCTCAGTTGGATAGGGAAGCGCTTCCCATAGATGCGTACGGTAATTACATTCCATAGTGGGTGTTACCTTACACAGTCAGCCGACGCATAGTCTATACTAGTTTTAGAAAAAGACAGGACACTGACGGGAGGTATTGTGGACTAAATGAACTGATGTTAGATCATCTTACAAGAGAGTAGAGACAGTTACTGGGCAAGTTGAAGGAGGTGGAGATTTCATCGCTCTTTCAGACAATGAAGGGCCTTCAAAAATATTAAGGTTGATCACATAAAAGTGTCACTTGTGAATTATATCCACATACACATCCAAGACTTTCTTATAGAGAGATGATGACATTGTACTATTGTTATTAGGATATTTTCAACCTAAACTTAATCATTAATAAAGGTCCATTTACATAATATAAATCGAAGTTTTTCTTTTATTTTACTTTTTGTTGTTGTTGTAGCTGCGATATTATTGGTAATATCGTAAAAGTGGCAGTCCTTGGTAAGAATCCTAAGAATTCAGAGTCGTTCCGGTACGAAGAACCGACTGCCGTGGGAACGTTTTACTTTTTGTTGATCATCTTGCCTATATTCCAGAAAAGATCCTTAATTTGGAAACGAAGCCAAAAAAAGTTAATTTCTGACCATTTCTGGAAATGAATAAAACCAAGTATACCATTTTGATAGTCTTGGACCAAATTTTCATAAAATGTGACGCTTTTTAAAAATCTGATTTTTATTTTTTAGAAAAAAAAATTACAGTAATTTTTTAATTTTTATTTTTTTGAGCAAAACAAACAGTTAAATTTATCTTTTATTTTTTAGAGCACAAATAAAAGTTATTTTTTAACTTTTATTTTTTCGAGCAAAAATAACAGTTATTTTTTACTTTTATTATTTCAAACATGAATAAAAATTATTTTTTAACTCCTATTTTCTCGAGCAGAAATAAAAGTTATTTTTGTGTTTCCAACCCCAATTATGATTGAAAAACTCAACTCCATTAATTTTTTCACTGAAAAATTATCTTTGTTTGAAAGTTTTTTTAATGAATTTATCGTGAATTTAAACAAAAACAAGAAAGAGTGTTATATTCGGCTGTGCCGAATCTTATATACCCACCATCAAGTTGTGTTAAATTTAGAAACATATCTCATATATCTACGAGGCTGCAGCAAATTCAAAACGTGGACCAAATTGGAAAAAAGTTGTTACGCTAGTTGGTATTGTTGGTAAAATATTTGGAATAACTTCGGTTGCAGTAGCTTTAATGTTCAACATTCAAAAGTGTGTAAGTGGTTTCCCTAGTATTTATTTAATTTGAAAAAAATTCGTTATCGTAACCGGGTATGGTTTTACATTAATAAGTTGTTAAATACTTTTCGTTTAGCTTAATATTAAGTTAAGATAAAGAAGTTGATAGTAATACGACAGGTCCATATATTTTGTTAGGAGTTCCTAATGCATCTACCATATACATAATCTTAATATGCTGCTTGTACTTCCGAATCATTTTGATTGTAGATATAAAAAAGGGGATGTAATATAAATATATAAGAATTATAGCCAAATGTTGACCGATTGTAACAAAATTTCACACACTGGCTGGTATTTATACAGGGCTTATTCTTGCAAAATTTAGTGGCAATAGCTGTCACAGCTTCTTATTTAATAGCTTTTAACTGGTCCTTGCTAAACATTTTTTGGTTTCCGGGAGTGTTTTTTATATGAAAGCTATAGTCAAATATGGACCAATTCCTATAAAATTTGATATACTGACCAATAGTTGCATAAAACTTTGCTATACTAAATTTAGTCGTCATAGCTATCACAATTGTACTCAATTTATCAGCATTTATGTGTTTCCCGGGGCGGGGTTATATGGGAGCTCTAACTAAATGTGAACCGATTTCGCCCATTTTCAGTACACAACTTTTGTTACATATCGGAAATACTTTTGTAAAATTTTGTCTCTCTAGCTTTTGTAGTTAAGGAGCTGTCGCGCTTTTATCTGACGGACAGACGGACATAAATCTCCTTTTCTTTTTGTATTTTTGGGTTTCTGTAAGTTTTTTATATGGGAGCTATGGTCAAATGGTGACCGATTGTAACAAAATTTTGCACACTGACTGGCATTCACATAAGACTTCCTTTTGCAAAATTTTGTTGCTGTAGCCCTTTCAGTTAAGGCGCTATCGCGCTTTTATCTAACGGACAGACGGACATAAACCCCCTTTTCTTTTTGTATTTTTGTGTTTCCGTAAGTTCTTTATATGGGAGCTATGGTCAAATGGTGACCGATTGTGACAAAATGGCTGGTATTCACATTGCACACTGGCTGGTATTCACATAAGACTTATTTGTGCTAAATTTGGTGGCGAAAGCTATTACATTTTAGCATTTGGCATTTAAGTGAATTTCAGGTGGAATTTTGGCTGTTTCCGTATGTTTTTTATATGGGAGCTATGGTTAAATGTGAACCGATTTCGATGAAATTTTATATGCTGCCTAGTGCTTATGGAAAACTTCTAGATACCAAATTTTGTCATCATAGCTATTATAATTTGTCAGTTATTAGCAAATAAGCGACTAGTCTTGACGAGGTTATACGGGAGCTATGGTCAAATGTTAACCGATTTTGCCCAATTTCAATAGCAAAATTTTCTCATAAATGAAAAATGTTTTTGCTAAGTTTCAGTGAGCTAGCTCCTTTCGTTTAGGCGTTATCGTGATTTCAACAGACAGACAGACAGACAGACATACAGACAGACAGACGGACAGACAGACGGACAGACAGACGGACATCGCTCAATCGTCTTAGAATTTCATAAGGATTCAGAATATATATCGTTTTTGATTTTTGAGCCAATATTAAGGAAATTACAAACGGAATGACAATCTCAATATACCCCCCATTCTTTTCGATGGTGGGTATAATAACTTTGATTTTTGCTCGAAATAATAAAAGTCATTTGCTGACTTCAATATAATTTTCCATAGTCCCTAGGAGGAACATAGGGCCATAACAAATTCTTTCCATTTTATTTGATCTAATGTAAAGTTTTTTATTTCTCGCCAAGTAAAGCCTGCTTCTAGTACTCAGTATCTAACAGTCGCCTCCATGTGTTTGCCGGTCTTCTGCGACTGCCCTGCGGGTTTCAATCAACTATCGAACTATGGTCGACACCAGATCGATGCGCTCTGGTGCCTGCTAGCTCCTCAGCTTAGGCGATACATATTTTGACAATCTTTGATTGTTATAAGTATTATAATTCATATGTATTCATAAGTATTATAGTTCATATGGAAGTGATTCTTTATACTAGAAGTCCGATATGAGCCGGTGAAGAAGTTCAGCTGTCTCAAGGGATCTCAAATGCGATGGGTATCTGTTGCGCTTTAGTTGCCATTTGTTTACTTTATTCCCTCTTGTCAGCCCTTGCGCTTTTTTCAGCATTTTGTCCAATCGGGTGTATTCGCGTTCTTGTCTTGGCACAATTAACTCCATTCTTTATCTTCACACGCTGATTTGTAAGACCTCATGTGTCATCTGTAGTACATGGCTTTTTCGATGCGGTCTTGTAGCCTAAGTGTTTGTCTCCTGCCTTGATTATGACATTTTTGACGTGAACCCATCTTTCGCTCTTACTATCTTGTTCTTTGTGAAGGAAGTCGCTGATGTCATTGATGAAGCGGGTTCTGATTCTGGCACCTTATAATCCGACAATGTTAAGTTTCTTCTGGCCGACCTTTATGTTATTTTTACCGGCTGAGACTTTAAGCCGGACAGTGGCAATTAAGATTAAGGTAACGACTCGAAATATCTGCACCACGTTTATTACGCACTTCCAGTTCCAGAGAACAGCGCCATTTTTGCTGATGACGATGTTTTCGATTTGATTTTAGGTTGTGCAATAGGGCATAGATATCGCCCTATCGCACACTTTATGAACACATTTATGCGAAAAAAAAATTGATTCCAATGACGAGGCTATGATTAAGACAAAGGCCGGATAGAATTTCGCCATTCTCTGTAACTAGTCCAGTTCATGGCATCCCATTATCGATTCCATGCCAGCGTTGTTGTTGCCTAAAAGGATAACAATGTCGCTTTGTTTATGTCACTCAACTCTTTGGTGAGACTATTATAAAACTCGTCTTTTTGATAGTATTTCGAAATATAGCGGATGTGTATGTGTTTTCCTTTCTTATAGGGCATCATACGCTTCCTTCAATAGAAGAAGTCTAACGCCACCTTCTCTTCTTTACATACATAATTCCCACGACATTCCAATTACAACAAGGGGTACTTCCCTTCGACAATGAGCTGCATCCGATTCTATTTTTAGACTCATTGAAGACTCATTAACTCCAGCTCCAAACGGCAAATGCATTAGTTAGTTTTACATAGCCTAATACTCAATAACCAGTGGCTATCTGAGTTATGAGGTGAACCGCTTTCTTTTAAAAATTTATTTTTTCAAGTGGGTCTGGCCGGGGATCGAACTTAGGACCTCTGTTCTTTGGTCTGCTTATTTTCTCAAACAAAAGAAATTTTAATCCGTTTATTGCTGGGAATTCAACTGAATCAGGCCATCTGTCTTCTGTCTAAAGGTCCTCAACGGTTTTTCGGATTTATTATCAGTTGAATCTGTTTAGGTTTGTTATTCTTTTGAAGTAATTGAGAGCGGATGATTAGTCCAAAGCGTCTGATACTAGTACCATGTTTGCTGGCTATGCTATTAGATATGCTTTTGGGGCAAAGCATTTGTGCTATGCTGTTGTTAGAGTTATACCGCCCACGGTCGGTCGACAAAGCCTCGTTCCAAATAACAGGGAACAGTCCCTATACAGACAGTGGGTGAGGTTGCCTTGAAAAGCAGTGGCTATAAGTTGCGCATCACTTCTCCATTGCAACTGCTGACTTATAGTAGCATAAAATCTCGTTATCATGGCGCTCCTAAAAAAATGTATTTGACTTGGGGCAAAACTGGGAGACACAGGTCTTTTTTGATCTTTTATCACGTAGTGGTGTCCGTATATGGACATATTTTCTTACGTTGTATTGTGTAATATAACATTTCAAACGCATAATGTTTTATTTAAACTTAAAAATAGGAAGAGACCCTTTATTTTTTGAATTGCACTAAAAAGGGTAGAAGTCTTTTAATGGTCATACATAGAGATGGGTTTTAGACCTGGGTATTTACCTATTTATACCCACCTTCATACCAGGGTATTTATCTAATTTCGGGTAAATACTCATTTGAATAACAAATACTCGTTGTTACGTAGAGCAACAGAATTTTGAACATTTTCGAATTTATCTGAGGTACCTCCTGCATTGGAATTCATTTACACAATGTCACAGGCGCTAAACATAAATGTAATGGCAGAAATGATTATTGGGCCAAAACTTTTGTTTGGATAAAATTTCTCCAGTAAATTAGTGGAAAGAAATTTGTTGAAGTACGCAATTAAGCAAATAAAATGTTCGAATTTTAATAGCTCCTAGTACTTCAGCTGCTTCTGAACGTCACCTTAGCACCCACAGCTTCTTCTTCTAATTTTTTTTATTTTGATTTATACCCACATTTTGGGTAAATACCCAAGTGCTTGGGTAAATACCTGGGTATTAACCTTTTAATACCCAATTTACCATTTCGGTATTTACCCTTGTCCCATCACTAGTCATAAATATTTATATGTAATATGCTTAAAATTTAAAATTTTCTATTTTTTTATGTTCAGCAAAAACCATAAAAAATAAATTTAGAACTAAATAAACTCTACCAAACAAGGACACAATATCAAAAATGTAAAAAATGTAATAAAATTAATCAACAATTAAATTAAAACCATAAAAATTTCCATTTAACAACTTGTTTAAAACACATTTATCAATATCAAATTATAACACACACACACATGATTATACTCACACACAGCTACACATTTTAAATGTGAGAATTTCCCCTAAAAATCTGAAAAAAAGAATTGGAAAATTATCAACAACAAGAAATAATTGCATAAGCTATGTATGTGCAACAAGCAATAACAACAAAATTTAAAACAAAAACTCATTAACAAAAAAATGAAATAAATTCTCGTTAAATAAAAATTCACAGCATCATTCGCACCTAATAATCATAATGTTTACACTGCTTCCCTCTTTATGTACATGACAAACCCGTTCATATATTCGCCCTCTACCACTTATTTGCTCCTTTTTGACACATGTGTTTGTATTGTATGTATGTATGTGTTATTTTTATTCCTGCCACAAACGAAAGTTTCTCAGGGCCAGTTTATTTTATTGGTGGGTGCGAAAATATTAGATGATGTGTTTATGTCTTCTATAAATGACATCGACAAAAAAATGGGAAATTGGAGAACATTTCAATAGATTTTTTTTATTTTCCGTACAAATAACTCAACTTCACAAGTATTGAAAGTGTTAAGGAGTGATAATAACAACAATAATTATAATAAACATATGAGACCGCCCATTTTTATGTTTTCCTTAGAAAAAAAAATTTATCTATCAAATAAACAAAATCATCAATAATATTTATTTTAAATATAGAGATAGGTTTGAAGTAAAATATTTGATTTCTTTATGAGTAGAATTAAAACAAGTAAGAAAGTGCTATAGTCGGTCAAGCCCGACCCTTCACCATTAAGGTCAAAGGTGTTCTTTTTCGTGTAAATATTTGCTAATTTTTGTCATCATACAAACATTTTCTCAAGACCTATAAATTTAAGCCGTTTCCGTCATTTCGACTTATATGGGGCTAGGGTCAAATGTGGACCGATTATCTGGAAATTTAGAAAATTGATTACAGTATTTACAAAAATTATGTAAGCAAAAAATAAACTTAAAATCAGGGACCGTAACTGTTATAACTTTTATCGTAAAAGTCAGAAAATAAAAGTTATTTTTTGACTTTTATTTTTTCAAGCAGAAGTAAAAGGTATTTTTTGACTTTTATTTTTTCGATAAAAAATATCAGTTATTTTTTACTTTTATTTTTTCAAGCAAAAATAAAAGTTATTTTTTAACTTTTATTTTTTCGAGCAAAAATAACAGTTATTTTTGACTTTATTATTTCGAGCATGAATAAAAGTTATTTTTTGACTTTAATTTTTTAGAGCAGAAATAAAAGTTATTTTTTGACTTTTATTTTTTCAAACAGAAATAAAAGTTACTTTTGTCTAAATTCATGATAAATTTATTGAAAATTTTTGTCAAACAAAGATAATTTTTCAGTGAAAATAATTTGCATATGCTTAAAAATTAATGGAGTTGAGTTTCGCAAACATAATTAGGATTGAAAACACAAAAATAACTTTTATTTCTGCTCGAAAAAATAAAAGTTAAAAAATAACTTTTATTTCTGCTCGAAAAAATAAAAGTCAAATAATAACTTTTATTTTTGCTCGAAAAAATAAAAGTAAAAAAATAACTTTTATTCATGATCGAAATAATAATAGCCAAAAATAACTGTTATTTTTGCTCGAAAAAATAAAAGTTAAAAATTAACTTTTGTTTTTGCTCAAAAAAATAAAAATCAAAAAATAACTGTTATTTTTTTTTTCTAAAAAATAAAAATCAGATTTTTAAAAAATATCGCATTTTATGAAAATTTTGTCCAAGGCTATCAAAATGGTATACTTGGTATTGAACCGCCGTGGTATAGCAGGTTAGTCATCCGCCTAGCATACCAGAGGTCCCAAGTTCAATCCCTGTCAGACCCACTTGAAAAAAATTAATTTTCAAAAAGCGGCGGTTCACCTCATAACTCAGCTAGCCACTGGTTATTGAGTATTAGGCTATGAAAAACTTCTCTAACTAATGCATTTGCCGTTCGGAGCCGGCGTTAAAACGTAGGTCCCTTTCAATGAGTCAAAAATAGAATCGGATGCAGCTCATTGTCTGAGAGAAGTACCCCTTGTTCCAATTGGAATGTTGTCGGGGAATTATATATATATATATTATATACTTGGTATTATTCTCCGACATTTCCTTCCGGTTGCTTTTTTAATCAAAAATTCAAAAATAACAGTTATTTTCGGTCCCTGCTTAAAATTCTTATTATCTACAGATTTACGAGCGTTTTAGTGATTTTTGTATCATTTAGTGCATTTTTATCGTGTGGACAGATTTCAACGAAATTTGGTACATTGATTTAAGTTTACAAAATCAGTATTTGTTTTAAGTTTCATGAAAAAATATCAATATTTGTGGCCATTATATCAGTTCCGGGAAGTGGGACCTATGGGAGGTACTATAAATAATTTACCGATTTTGACAAATTTCAGTAGACATGTTCCCACTATCAAATTTCATCAAATTTTTTTTAGAATTGCTACCTGTACTTTGATTACATGGTTTACATGGGGGTCCAGCCAGCCAGACGGACGGACTGATATCGCTAAATCGACTCAGAAAGTGATTCTAAGCCTAATGGCTTAGGTGGGTCTAAGATAAATTTATTTGCGTTACATACATTAGCAGACCTATGGTGGTGAAGGGTATAAATATCGCAAAAAGGGGAAAATTGGAAGAAGTTATTTACATTAGTTATAGAAGGCATTTGTGTTATTTTCTTACAATATAACTGTAAAACTATAGTCAACTGACTTAAATAGATTTCTTGGTTTTTTCTCAACTACTATCAAACATAACTCTGATCATTATTTTGTAAACTCAGAGGCATCTCTCACGGCGAAATGGGTGGTCGAATTAGTTTCGATCATCAAAAAATACTAAATTCACCCAGTAAAACATATTTTTGGGTACATTGAAGTTCTTTTCACAGACAAAATACATTGGAGAAATACTGGACAAAAAGCTGAATTACAAGCTCAAAATCATGGACAGGTTGGTCACAGATGAACCAAACTTGCGCAAGAGAGCAATTTAGAAAGTTGCTATAGTATCTAAAGCCCTAATATACATTTCACTTTTTCTCTTTATTTATTTTTTATTTTTTTAATTTTCGGCTGCAGATCCGATATGGGAGGATGATTGAAATGTGAGCTTATTGTAAGACTATTGCTAACAAGAGTGGTGGGAACTAACTATACCTATAAAAAACAGTGTGGTATGGTGGCGGTTACTAAAATAGGCTAGACTTTTTTCTGAAATCTCAAATGGGCGTGACCCCTCCCATGTAGCTCATATATTAAAAATTACAAATACAGGTAAACGAAAAGCCCGATTTTTCTGAAATGTTAAAAGTATGCTAAGGTGTGACCGATAAATAAAATAGTTCAGATGTTTTTTTTTAAATTTCAAGTGGGCGTGACCCTTCCCATATAAGTCAGATATTAAAAATGACAAATATGGATGATCAAACCGACCGATTTTTCTGAAATTTAGACAGTGTGGTAAGGTATGACCCGTGTTTAAAAACGTCTAGATTTTTTTCTGAAATCTTAAGTGGGCGTGACCCCTCCCATATAACTCATATAGTAAAAATGACAAATACAGATGACCGAGAGGCCCGATTTTTCTGAAATTTTGACAGTATGTAAAGGTCTGACCGATGAATAAAATATGTCAATTTTTTTTTTGAAATCTGAAGTTAGCGTGACCCCTCCCATGTAAGTCAAATATTAAAAAGGACAAATATGGATGATAAGATGAAAACCACTTAACCCAATTAATTAAAGTTTTTAATGCAGATATTTTCATACTATAGGATAGTTTTTCGCTTTTTGAATTTTTTTTAAATGGACCAACGAGGACCTGGGAATTGAAAAATATTTTATATGTTCCTTAAGAAATTTTGTAACAACAAAAATGCTTTTTACAAAAAAAAAACGGGGAAAAATAGTTTTTTTAAATAATAAATTTAAGCACTTTTAACTTTTTACATAGTTAAACTTTTAATACACTTCTTGCTTGTGAAGTATTAATTTTGTTCTTTTTTTAAAAAACTTTAAATCAAAAAATTCGGGCTATATATAGATTAGATATTAGTAAAAAATCGGCGCAGTATGGGACAAAAATTTAAAATTTTTATTTATAAAGTTAAATATCTTTTAAACCATAAGAGAATGGATATGCATGTTGCCATGCATGATCTAGATCTTGACCTATATATTTAAAAAAAATGTTTAAATTTATTTTAAATTATTTTGTTTTAAATCAAATCAGATCACCTGATATACTTATTTTGAGAATCACCCTAAGTTGTTTAAAAAACTATTTATTACAATAATAAATAATTGTAATAAATTGGGATCTTAGTGCAATACACTACAGTAAAACTTTTTAATTAAGTTGTTTTGATTCAAAAACTTAAGCTGAAAAGTAAACGTACATAACATTGATAAAAAAAACTGAGTTTTGTAAAACGGATTAAACATATTTAAGCGCCTTTGCTTCTGAAATACACCGAACTCCTTAACTCAATTCTCTTTTATGTCGACTTAAGCTATTCTTCCATATTGACACAGAGTATAAGTAAAAAATGGGTGCAATATGGAAAAAAAAGTCGAATATCTTTAAAACCATAAGAGATAGGATATGCATTTCGCAATGTTTTTTTATTGATCTTGATCAAAGTATTTGTTATTTAGTATGATTACTCAAATCGGTTTGGAAATGACAATTATATATAGTTTTAAGTGATTTATAAGTCTGAGGTGCCCTATTTGGTTGCCCCAGTAAAATCTAGGGTTTACAAGTTTAAAACTCAAGCTTCCCAACACTTCTGCCATATGCAAATATAATTATTTTAAAATCCGGAAAACGGTTTACAAGTTGCCAACATATTTCCCATCGTATGAACCATTTGAACAGTAGCAGCACATTGAACTATATAGAACTTTCTACTAACTTTTGTTATTTTATTTTAAATCAAATCAAAAAACTCTTACAAAATCACCTGATATACTTAATTTGAGAATCACCCTAATACAAGCCATATTAATAAAATTTGTATGATTTTTATGTGGTTGTCATCTCCAAATTATAGCAAGGTGTCTTTTCTAAGAATTTTGTATAAGAAAGTGTCTGACTGTGGCCATGTATAAATCAATGAAGACATAAGTATATACCTACTTTGTGACGCTGTGCTAACAGTGGTGCACATTTAAATAGCACACATGTATTGTGAAAAGCGGCTATTGTGTAGTTTATGCAATGCAATGTAGATAAATGTGTCACGTCTTCAAATTTGTATATGGACCAATTGACATAACAAATAATGGTTTAAAGAATATTTTTTATATGTTTGTCATTCTTAGTCCTAAATATTTTTATGAAATTAAAAATTTTGTGCTATTTATTTTCTCATTTTGTACCATAAAAATTTTCTAATTTTATGAATGAGTGTTTTAATGACAATAATTTGCTTAATTTATGGTTCTTCAAGAAAACATTTGTCCAGTCTGATTTCTAAAAAGATATAAACTAAGATATTTAACCAAAAACACAAACACATTAAACATAATTATTTATTTATTTTCTTACCACATACATAAATATTCAACATTAATTTTAAATATAATATATTCACCCTAAAAATTTTAAATGCCACTTTGGACACGATTGAGAATGTCATGCTAAATTTTCTACACATGTTAATCTTAATTACCAAAATTTAACTAATTTAAAACTACTTTAATTTTCATGGACTAAACCACTCGAAATATTAAAGTTATTTCAAAAAAAAAAAAAATAAAGAAAAATCATTTTATAGAAGTGGCATAAGGAATGGAGAAGGAAAAAGGTCAAGGTACATTTTGTATTTAAATTTAAACACCCACAAATTAGATGACACTTGAAAACCATAAAATGTCAACATTTAAATAGTGAATTTTTCAAAAAAATAAAAAACTCAAAATTGAAAGAAAAATAATCCTAAAACAACATTTGACTATAAAATCCATACACAAGAATAATAGTTTTTCATTTTCAGTTAAGAAAATCTTGAAGAACTACAAAAAAAAAATTTGAAACAGCTGTCAGAACAAATTTATATTTCAAGTTGCATGAATGCAAGAGTAACAGCAACAAAAATACACTTTACTACAAGTTCACTAAATACATGTACAACTTGTAAAAATAGATCATGACTAGAAGCCCTTAGCTATTTAATGAAAAAAGCACTTGCTAGATAAAGGCCTTTAGAAGATTATGTAGCATTAAGTGAATGATCAAATATCTTTTTTACTTAAGTTCAAGTGTAGTCGGTCAAGAGTATTTTTGGGACAACCTACACTTGATTTAATTTTGACATGTTTATGACAAAACATGTATCTTTAATTAAAAGAGGCATTTGCGAAAGATTTTTGTTTTAAGTAGGTATTTGTGATTTATAAAGAGCTTAGAGTCTGGCCAATTTAATTAGAACTGATTGAGAATTGCGTTCTACACTTCATAATTTGTTGGCAAAATAGCTTTTATTACGTTTTCATGTTTTAAGAAAAATTTAAATTATAATAATTTTAGTAGATTTATAAATTTTTGTGTGGTCACCTATACACTTTAACATTTTCTCAATTAAAGCCTAAAGTCTTAGCTTTGAAACACTATATAAATCATCTGCATATATTTGCATATTCTTATTTAAAAAGTATGTAAATTCAAAAACCTAAAAAAATCGATTGAAGTATTCACGTTTTTTTTCATATTGCGTCTTCTTCTTCGTTCGTTTTAACATTTAGACCCATTTCGTTGTTCTCTTAAATAGATATCGCACTTTGGGGATAATTTTTTATCAAAAATTTTTCTACAGAAAATTTTTTTATCAAAAATTTTTCTATGGACAATTTTTTTATCAAAAATTTTTCTATAGAAAATTTTTTATCAAAAACTTTTCTATAGAAAATTTTTTATCAGAAATTTTTTTTTTTTTATTTTTCTATAGAAAATTTTTTTGATCAAAAAGTTTTCAAAAGAAATTTTTTTAATCAAAAATTTTTCTATAGAAATTTTTTTTTATCAAAAATTTTTCTACAGAGGATTTTTTTATTAAAAAATTTTCTATTGAAAATTTTTTTATCAAACATTTTTCTATAGAAAATCTTTTTATCAAAAGTTTTTCTATAGGAAATTTGAAAATTTTTTAATATAAAAATGTTTTTATCGAAAATTTTTACAAAAAAATATATAAAAAATATAAAATTCGTCGGCTACTGGTGGTATGGGCTGCCTACTCCTGATTATAACATATGACAGGTGTAAATGACGAAAACTTGAATGTAAATTTTTCAAGATACCAGTTTTGAGTGGAGCACATGAGTGGAGTATGAAAATTTCCAAACTACCGCGTAAACTGAGTTTTTTGCTATTTAACAGCCAAAGCGCACTAAAAATAGTTTTTTGCTTAAGTCTTATGAAGATTTTGAAAATCGTGCAAATAAGTAAATCTTTTAATGTAATCTAAGACATTATACGTCAAAATTGCTAGCCATATAAAATTTCTTGCTAATATCCTTTAGAACTGTCGGGTTATGCTGCGAAACGAGAACTGCTCAAATGACGAGAAATTAACTTTAGAATTTTATATATCGACGCTTTATATTCAAAAAGTGTTATCTACATTTTTGACCAAAATGGTTTTAATGGAAACGTGTTCCTTGGCTTATTTGTCATATGTTATTTAAATTTTAAGGAAGAAAAATAATTTAAAAACATTTTTTTTTTATAAATTGTGTTTGTGCTATCTACACATAATCAAAAAATAGTGCTATCTACATTAAAAATATTTGTGGAAATAATAACAATTGTTATAAAATATACATTGTAATTTGTGATAAACCAACAAAATGGACCACAATTCCCTGCAACGTACTGTAATCATGGATTTCTAAGATATACTCGGCCTTTGACCTTAACAGATTGTAAATAAACGTCATATAAGAAAGAGAGTACCCTGAATTCTATTGACATATTTATAATAAATCTTGTTTTATTCAAAAAACTTGTTATTTTAATTAAAATTCGTTATATTTTGATAAAAGCTTCAATTTTCGTTATATTTTATTTTTTTCTTGTTAAAATAATGCTATCTACTTGCTTTAGTACTTGAAACGATCAAATTTTAACTCGTAAAAAGTGCTATCTACTATAGAACCGAAAATATAAGGAGTTAAGAAAAAAACTTAATTTGTACAAGATCTTAGGCCCGATTTTTATGGTATTGTAAAACAAAGTTTATTTATTTCTCTTATAGTTAATGACAAAAACAGTTTTTTCCCTCTCCTGTAAAATTGTGAATTTGTAGATAGCACTTTTTGAATATAAACCCTCGATATGTGCTTAATTATTTAAATACATTTTGACTTTAAATATTATGTTGTTTTATAAAAAAAATATACACATCATTTTTTTGAATCTAAATGGTCAATATGAAGATAAAAACTACTTAAAGATCAAAACCTCTTTGATAAGTTTTTAATATTTTTCCCTAAATTGATTAAGACAAACTGCTTTCGAAGAGTGACATTTTCTTCTAATGCATTCTTGGAATTTTTCATTCACTTTCTCTTTATAATGAAGATATTTTTTTGATTTGTTTATTTGACTAGAAATAAGAACAAAAAAAAACTTGAAAGAATTTTAATTTATCATACATAAGACTAATTTAAACACATACTTTTTCACCAACATCATTATTTAAATGTGTATAAACAAGAACAAAATATGTCAGAATTTGAAAAATTTTAGAAAAAAATTTGAATCTAATCAAATTGACATAATGTCAAAAAAACAACCTCATACATAAAAAAACAACTATTGGAAAAGAATGAAGAAATACTAGAATTGATTATAGGAGGGCAGGTTAGAAAGTATTTGACTGACGTGCATCGTACATTATAAATCCTACAGAGTTTTTGTTTACCTTTATTTAAGATCGTCTTAAAAACTTATCATTGGTCCAAATTTTTCCTATAAATAGGAGCTCCACATAACAGAAATACGTTTAAGCTAGTTTAAATAGGGTATTTAAGTGGCCCACATAGATTCGCCATTTTCTTTAAATCTTGTAGTATTCATCCTACATTACATTTAGGTCAAAGGCTGAGCATATTTTAGAATTCCATACGCCACTATCTTGTACACATATTCCCCAATTTCGTAAGCCAAGTTTTGACAGATTTTCTTCTACTTGGTCTTTCCATCGAAGTTTTGGAGGCCATCTTCCACGAGTTCCCTCAGGATCATTATCCAACAGTATTCTTGCCGGAGTATTTTCATCCATTCGCACAACATACCCTAGCCAACGCTAGGGCATGTTGACGCACCTTGGTCCAAAGATTTTTCGTAGAATTTTCCTCTCAAACACTCCAAGGATAGCTTCATCCGTCTGTGCAAGTGCCCATGATTCAGCACCATACAATAACACGGGTAGTATTAGCATTTTATAAAGCGTAATTTTAGTTCTTACGGAGAGGATTTTATGTCTTAGCTGTTTGCTCAGTCCAAAATAGCATCGATTAGCAAGTAGATTCTACGTTTGATTTCGAAGCTCATATCGTTGTTGATGTTCACAATGGTACCAAGGTATACAAATTTTTCTACAACCTTAAAGCTATAGTTCTCAACGGACACATGTGATTCAATCAGTTTTGTTTTAGATTCATTTGCAGCTAGACCCATTTTGTTGGATTTCTTCTCGATACTGGAAAAATGCGGCAGTTAACTCGCGTAAAGTGCTTCGCATAATATCAGTATCATCTGCAAACGCGAGTAGCATATGTTTTCTATTGAAAATTGTACCTGTTGTATTAACTACTGCATCTCGCAAGGTTTTCTCTAACACAATATTGAAGAGGTCACAAGATAGACCGTCACCTTGCCTGAATCCCCGTTTAGTTATGAAGGACTCTGATAGGTTCTTACCTATCTTAGCAGATGATGTTGTATTAGTTAGTGTCATCCTGCATAACTTTATTAGCTTCGTAGGGATGTCGAACTCAGACATTGCTTCAAACACCTTCTTCCGTATCGCGCTGTCAAAAGCTGCTTTGTAGTCAACAAAGAGATGATAAGTATCTATTTGTTTCTCTTGTGTCTTATCTAGGATTTGACGTAAAGTAAAGATCTGGTCAGTGGTTGATTTACCTGGCCCAAAGCCTCATTGGTATTTATGTCGCAATTACTTCGTTAGCTTAGGGCTTTAGTCTTTCACACAGTATGGTCGATAGAGTCTTTTATACAATTGAGAGGAGGATTATCCCTTTATAATTAGCACATGCAGTTTTATCTCCTTTTTTGTGCACTGGACAAAGGACACTGAGATTCCAATCGTCCAGCATGTGTTTTTCTGACCATATGTATTCTAGTAGCCGGGGCATACACCTTATCAGTTCGTCACCTCCAGCCTTAAAAAGCTCTGCTTCTAAACCATCGGCACCAGCACCTTTATTATTTTTTAACCACGCTTTTGCAGTTCATACTTCATTCAGGTTGGGTGGTGGACATATAACGCCGCCATTGTTGATTTGTTTAGGCGTGTCATCTGTCTTCTTCTTCATCTGTTATCCTTGACTCCCAGTGGAGCATAGGGCCTCAACCATCTTTTTATATCGAACTCTATTGCGAGATGTTAGGTATACATCATTCAATGAATAGTTTGCTGCTTGTAACTCCGCATCAATTGACCTTCTCCACGTTCTAGCAGCTGCACCAACACGACGGCCTCTTCCTTGTGGATTCCAATAAAGCGCTTGTCGAGCAATGTTGGTATTTGGCCTGCGAAGTGTGTGGCCTATCCACCGCCATTTTCGTTGACCTACCTCTATAGAAGAAGGATTTGGTTTGTAGCGTTTAGTAGATCTTCATTTCTTATGCGATTTGGCCACCATATATTAAGGATTTGCCGAAAGCATTTGTTTGCAAAGGTTTGTAGGCGCTTATCGATGGCATTTGTGCGCTTCCAAGTTTCGCAGCCGTAATACAAGATGGACTTGACATTCGAGTTATATATTCGTAACTTAGTTGTTGTTGATATTTACCTAGATTTTCAAATAGCTCGGAGAATGCCGAATGCGCGCCATCTTGGTAGCTTTTATTTGAAACCAACAACAAAAGTACTCCATAGTTGCAATACGCTTTCTGTATCCGTGGTCGTCTTAACAGAAAATTATAAAGTTGTTATAACCATCCGTCTGGTGCTTAATTTTCTGGTAAAATTTACGAATTTCAATTTGTGTCTTATACAACTCATTCTCCTTAAACACAAGTCTCTCCATATCTTTCTTTTTTCTGCGGAATAGTCCTTTTTCTTCCCTCTTTTTCTTTCGATATCTATCTGAAGATCCACGAGTAGCTGCTGACTGCAGAGTTGTCTTGTAGGCCGCATTTTTCTCAGCAGTGGCGTTGCGGCACTCCTCGTCGTACCAAGAGTTCTTAGGATGAGGGATTTGGTACCCTATTACAGATTTTGTTGTACACTTTGTTGCCATAGCGTGTAAATGTCGTTTGAACCAGAGTGATTTTCTTTTAGTAATTTAGTTGCTTGTTTAGAGTAATCAGTGGCAAATTGATGAGATTGAAGTTTTTTTACATCAAACTCCCTTTGCGTTTCTGCCTGTACGCTCCTCGACACACTTGGACATGTTCTCACGTTGGCTACAACAAGGTAAAGATCGGAGTCTATGTTAACTCCTTGTATGGAGCGCACATTCGACACACTTGATGAGTGTCCTCTATTAGCTACAATATTGTCTATATGATTTTTTGATATTTGATCAGGAGACATCCATGTAGCTTTGAAACCTGGTACTGCTCACGACCATATTGTGAGCAGCCGCAAAGGAGATAAATCTCATACCATTGTCAGTGGTAACATTGTGCAGACTAAATTTACCAACAGTAGGCTCAAAACAACATTCATGCCCTAACTTTGCGTTAAAATCACCCAGTATTATTTTAACGTCGTTATTACGGCAGCTATCGTTAACTTCCTCAAGTTGTTCATAAAAGGCACATCATCATTTTTCTCCTCTGTTGGAGGGTGAGCACAAATCAAGCTCAGATGAAAGTACTTAGCTTTGACGCGTATTGTCGCTAGCATTTCGTTTACTGCGGTAAAACTGGAAACAAGATTCCGCATTCTTTTGTTAACCATAAATCCGGTGCCATATTTGTGTCTACTCTCATCACAACTGTAATACAGGTCGCCTTTTGGTGTCTTGGCGGTGCTGTGGACATCCCATCTTATTCCCTGAACAGAAGTCATATTTATATTTATCGAAAACTTCCATCAACTGGATTGGAGCACCTCCCATGTGAAGGGTTCGAAAGTGCCAGGTGCTGATTCTTTAACCGTTTTTATTCTTAATTTCAGCTCTTTCATAGTAACGGTTTTTTTTTTTGAAGTGTGATACTACCCCGACATTCCAACCCATATTTTTATCGTTCTAATTTTTATCTCTGCATTAATAGGTGTTAAAATAGTTACCCTGGTGATACTACGAGGAGTTCAGTGTCCACAGTTGAGATGACAAGCCTGGCCTTATCAAGTTAAGAATAATCAAAACCGTTGCTTGGTATCCAACATCCTCAACATCACACATAAGCACATGTGCTGAACACGAAAGTTTTAGCTCGTTTGTTTTCTTATCATACTACCCTCCTACATATTTATAAAGAAAATCCAACAAGTGAATATTTTGATTTCAACAAATTTTAATGCATCAACAACAACAACAAAAACATTAATATATGGCATACATTGCATGCAACAAGATAGAACAACAGCAACATCTCCAACAAGAAAAACCCAAATCAAAAATAAACGCATGACATTGACTTCAAGACATTAGAGACAAAATGTCAAGTATATCAGATTACAAATCAAACAAAATACATTCGACTAAATCAACTAAACGAAAATATGTCATTCCTTCACTTGACACATGCATAAAACATTGATCATGGAAAAACTTTTCCTGAGCGTATGCAAATGCATTTTAACTAATATCTACAATAGATGAAGAACAAAATGACAAATTTAAATGTTGAGTTTTTGAAAAGTTGTTTTTTCCAACTCTTCAAATGACTTTTTCTAAAATGTTTATTTAAGGATTTCTTATTTTATTTGAAGATTTCTTTTTGTTTTTATAAGTTTTTATGTGTTTGCATAGGGATTATATTAGTAAACTAAGAGGATTTTTTTTAGGCCCTGTTGCCCGGAATATTTACCTATCATCAGTATAGTTTGCTTTAGATTCCCCAATATTAATATAAATGCTCTTGAAGGATAATTTTAACGGTTGATTGGTTGAAAAATTAAGTATAAGCAACCAGTTCCATTATATTCAACCCACCATACCTTAATCTATAGCCATTAATTACAAGCACTTGAAATCACTCATAACTTGAGATGTAATAAAATTTAAAATCAAGAAAAAACTTTGAAATACTTAAAAAAAATTTAAATTTCCTCTTTATGGGAAATGATTTTAGGTATTAATTAAAAACTCATTAAAATTAATCTTGGGCTTCCCAAGAAATCTTCCACATGCACAACTGACAACAATTAAAATTCAATAATTATAATTTTCTTTTCCCCTTATCAGGAACATCCACTGCTGCTGGTTAGGAACATAATAACAGCAATATAACAAAAGACATCCAACCAACAACCACCGATAATGACTTCCTTAACAACAAATACCATCACTTGCTTACACCAATACTTGAAAGTATTGTCTAAGTATAAGTGTTGCATGAATATAGGAGTAATAATAATATTTAAATATGATTTCAATACCTGTGAGAATTCCATTAACTAGAATCTGAATATTTCTTATTATTTGTGCTTCAATATTTTGGTTGAATATATGGATTTACAATTACCATAAGTATGTAAATATTGAGAGAATTCCCTCGTAACGAACAATTGATGGTGGTTTCTCACGATTTTCAATCACACGCGTTAATTAACTCCTTCGCGTTTGAATGACAAAATTTCAGCTCCGGAAATCTTTTGTTTGTCTTCACACAATATTCTAAATCTATTGGTCCACAGTGGTGTGTTTTCTGAAAAATGAGTAAAAACTTTCATGAAAAAAGCCTAACATTTCATGTAGTTTTTGAAGAGTTTATTAACAGTTAAGGAAATTCCCCGATCACACTCAAAGGCATTCGCTATAAAAAAGGGAAATTGTGATGGTCTGACAGTAGATCTAAACAAAACTCAATTTTTCTATTCTTTTCTTCTTCATCTGTTATCCTTGACTCCCAGTGGAGCATAGGGCCTCAACCATCCTTTTATATCGGACTCTATTGCGAGATGTTGTTCGTACGTCATTCCAAGAATAACTTGCTGCTTACAACTCCGCATCAATTGACTTTCTCCACGTTCTAACAGGCCTCTTCCCTGTGGATTCCAACGAATCGTTTGTTGAGTAAACTTGATATTTGGCCTTCGAAGTGTATGGCCTATCCTATACTATTTCTGTTGCCATACCTCTATAAATAGATCTTCATTTCTTATGCGACTCGGCCACAATATATTAAGGACTTGTCGTAAGCATTAGTATGCAAAGGTTTGCAATCGCTTTTCGAAGGCATTTATAATACAGAATGGACTTGACATTTGAGTTCTATATTCGTAACTTAGTTGTCCTTGATATTTGCCGTGATTTCCAAATAGCTCTGAGAATGCCGAATGCAGATTTTGCCTTAAAAATGCCCCATTCAATACCCTCGTCAGCGCCACCATTTGCAGATACCAAACTTTCAAGATAATTAAATTGATGTGTGTTGATAGGTTTACGCCATAGCCTTCAGGTATAATATTTGTCTTGGAAATATTAATCGCCAGCCCAGCTGTCCGAGATTCAATAGTGATAGCGGTGTATTCCCTTGAACGTGGCCAGAGCTTTGCCTTAGAAGACATACGTCATCGGCATATTCCAAGTCCTCGAGTTGTCCATTGGATACCGTGTCTACCATTTTGCGTAGTGATCATTATATTGACAATGACGAAGATAAAAAGTATAGGTGACAAGATACATCCTTGCCTTACTCCAGTGGTGACTTTAAACGGATTCGACAATTTACCCTTGTATAGGACTCGACATTTAAAATACACATACATTACCCAAATTAAGTTCAGAACTTTCGTTGGCATGTTACGATTTTCTAAAATTCTCTATGAATTGCTTCTATTGACATTGTCGAAGGCCTTTATATAGTTGATAAATGCTAGGTAAATGGGTTGATTAGATCAACACAAGAACTGTTCTCTCTGAAACCAAACTGATTTTCTCGAAGTGTAAAAGAAACTGCGTCGGATGTTCTGCTCAAAATTGCTGTTGGGACTGTTTATGCAGGTTTATCCCACAACGATCTTGATATATTGTATAAGGTCTTTATGTCGCCAATACTTTCAGCTGATTTAGCTTGGCTTGCTTGTTCGTCTATTCATATTCTCTTGTCCCTCCTTGACCTTTTTATTCTAAAGGTCATGGTATATTGCACGGAGCACCTCAACATCTCCATTTTCATTTAAAATTTTATTTTAAAAATTTTACGTTGTTTAACCAGGTCCTATGTTGTTTGGATGAGCCAAATATTCCTTTTTATGATCTTTAAATCCTAATGATTGTTAACCAACCTCATTGTACGTCTGAATGACACTTCTAGAAATTTCGTTAGTACTAGCGTCGTTGTTGTTAATAACATCTTCGACTTCCGATTACTTGTGGAAGTAATAAATGCATTTCGATATCTTTCCGATTCCAATTTTCCTACATCAATTTTCCATTCGGCTTTTGCCGTATCAGACCTCCGAGCCGCTACTTTTAATCGAACTTTACATGTAACTAAATGGTGGTCGCTATGTACATCTGCTCTGCGACTCTATCATACTTCAAGTAAAGATGATCGCCACTTAGAATTGAGCAAAATATGATCAATTTGGTCCTTTGTAACGCCTTTCGGCGATATCCAAGTTATTTTATGGTGAAGTTTTTGAGGAAAAAGAATGCTACCACCAATAAGTTTCCTTTCACAGTATAGCTCGATCAAGATACCGTGCTTACCAATATAATGCTCCAAACCGATATTGTTTGAATCAACCTTGGCGTTAAAGTCGCCAAGTACCCAACTGCTAAGTGTGTAGTAAAATTCATCTTTATCGTTTTCATACTAAATTTCAATTAGAGCGTAGACATTAATAATTATCAAATTACAAGCTACTGTCTTGATTTTTGAGAAGCTAATGGTAGCCTCTCACTGATAGCATACCACGCTATCATGGCTTAAGCTTTTTGTTTGATATCAGGAAGCCTACACCCCTACTATGCTCATCGCCAACCGGGCGACCCGAGTAAAGAAACATAGTATTTTCATTCCGTATTTTCTACTTGCCTTGTTTATCTTGCCTTAGCTGTTCTAATTTTCCAATTTGGTATAACGTGCACAAGTTCCACATCGCAAATTTAATAGTCCTATATCTTCGGATAGAATTGGTTTCATTCATCAGAATATTCTCGCATAGATTAGGTACTTCAAAAAACCTTGTGCCAGCTGCCGTAGCTGGGGGATTTCTCGAATAATTACCTCTTGGAATAGTATATTCTTTAATGTTGCTTATTTCTATGCTTAAACATCGTAAGTGCTAAGTCGATATGTGATGAGTCCAAAGTCACAAGCCACATTTGTATAGCGAGCCGTTCGATCCGAGACAGACGGCCGCTTGAAGCCGAGACAAACATGTTGATGTACCACGGGGAAGTTAGAGTAAGAATTGGATACAGTTCTAACCTGTATCCAGCTAACAACAACAACTGCATCCCAGTCTAACTTTTTATAATCTCTGAACTAATTTTCATTTTCAAAATACCCCACAGTGCAATAATGTCAATGCAATGAAGCAAGTACTTATTCTTACGACTATATTTGTGTGTTATGTTAACAAATCCATAGAATTTATGTTTGAATATTGTATTGTTGTCAGTATTACAACGCCACACAGACCAAGACTCTCGAAAATAAAGGGCAAATGAATGAAGAAAATGACAGCAAAAGGAAAATTCAAATGCACATCAGTCACCGGGAAAACTACTTCATACTTAGTCGTTCGTTCATTCTTTTAGTATTTCGATGCTCGATATAAAATTTATGTGACACAAAAACATGCCAACATTTCACTCAGCGAATAACTCATGCGTTAACTTGAACATGATTTTTCCGAGGATTTTTAATTTCTTTTTTTTAGTTTTTCCTTCTCAATACACTTATTTTTTTTCGTTTGTAAGTTCTTTACAAATCTTGTTCTCATTTTGAATCTTCTTCTTTGACTTAATCCAAGTACGAACGAGTGTATTATTGTTTCGATGATTGTTAAAGAGTTTATAGGATTTTTCTTTTCAAGCGTTACGAGTATTATTTAAGTATGAAAGTGATTATTGGCCTCATAAATTATGGAGGGGAGAAATAAGTTTTGCTGGTGATTGAAGGGTTTATTTAGTTGAGTTGTGTTACTCATTATTGCTCGGATGCATCATCAAGAGTTAATCAATATTTTGTATGAAAGAAAATCAATGGATCTTTAAATAAACAGAACATAAAAGGGGCTTAAAACAGAGGGAATTAATGTATTTGGTAATTTTTTAAATTGTAATCGGATGAGCAAGTCGCATAAAGCTATTCAATCATTGACCCGTTTACTGAAAGGACAAACCGAGAAGATGTATTTGAATTATATAGCGGGTGAGCTAGAGTTTTCCAAGTCAATTTAACTGGTTTTCCAACATTTTACTAATATTATAATGCAACCAAACCTTTTTTTCTTATACACTTCAACCATATATGTCCAATATCAAACGTTAAAACACTAAAATCAATTTTTTTTTCAAAATTATTACTAAAGAAAGATTTAATCAAAATTTTACTGAAGTCAAATTTTTATTAAAATTTGTACTAAAGACGAAATTTGATTAAAATTTTACTAAAGACAGCTTCTGCTCAACATTTTACAAAAGATCAAAGTTTTTGACCAAAATTTTACTAAATACAAATTTTGTTTTAAATTTTGACAGAAATAAATTTTTGATCAAAATTTTTACTAAAGACAATTTTTGATCAAAATTTTTACTAAATACAATTTTTGATCAAAATTTTTACTAAAAAAATTTTTACTAAAGACAATTTTTGTTTAGAATTTTTATTAAAGACAATTTTTGATCAAAATTTTTACTAAAGACAATTTTTGTTTAGAATTTTTATTAAAGACGATTTTTGATCAAAATTTTTACTAGAGACAAATTTTGATCAAAATTTTTACTAGAGACAAATTTTGATCAAAATTTTTACTAAAGACAAATTTTGATCAAAATTTTCCTAAAGACAACTTTTAATCAAAATTTTCCTAAAAACAAATTTTGATCAAAATTTTCCTAAAGACAAATTTTGATCAAAATTTTTACTAAAGACAATTTTTGATCAAAATTTTCCTAAAGACAAATTTTGATCAAAATTTTCCTAAAGACTAATTTTGATCAAAATTTTACTAAAGACAAATTCTTATCAAAATTTTACTAAAGACAAATTTTGATCAATATTTTCACTAAAGACAATTTTGATCAAAATTTTCCTAAAGACAAATTTTGATCAAAATTTTCCTAAAGACAAATTTTGATCAAAATTTTCCTAAAGACAAATTTTGATCAAAATTTTCCTAAAGACAAATTTTGATTAAAACTTTTACTAAAGACAAATTTTGATTCATGGTTTACTTAAGATAGATTTTGATCAAATTTTTACTAAAGATGGATTCTGATAAAAATTTTTACTAAAAACAAATTTTTATCAAAATTTTACTAAAGACAAGTTTTGATCAAAATTTTATTAAAGACAAGTTTTGATCAAAATTTTATTTAAGACAAATTATGATCAAAATTTTACCAAAGACAAATTTTGATTAAAACTTTTACTAAAGACAACTTCGGATCAAAATTTTTATTAAAGACAAATTTTGATTCATGTTTTACTTAAGACAGATTTTGATCAAAATTTTCACTTAAAACAATTTTTGATCAAAATTTTTACCAAAGACAATTTTTTATCAAAATTTTTACTAAAGACAAATTTTGATCAAAATTTTTACTAAAGACAAATTTTGATCAAAATTCTTAATAAAGACAAATTTTGATCAAAAATTTTACTAAAGACAATTTTTTTTATCAAAATTATTACTAAAGACAATTTTTTATCAAAATTTTTAGAGATAATTTTTGATCAAAATTTTTACGAAAGATAATTTTTAATCAAAATTTTTACCAAAGACAATTTTTGATCAAAATTTTTACTAAAGACAATTTTTGATCAAAATTTTTACTAATTACAATTTTTGATCAAAATTTTTACTAAAAAAAATTTTTACTAAAGACAATTTTTGTTTAGAATTTTTATTAAAGACAATTTTTGATCAAAATTTTACTAAAGACAATTTTTGATTAAAATTTTTACTGGAGACAAATTTTGATCAAAATTTTTACTAAAGACAAATTTTGATCAAAATTTTTACTAAGGACAGATTTTGATCCAAATTTTTACTAAAGACAAATTTTGATCAAAATTTTTACTAAAGACAAATTTTGATCAAAATTTTTACTAAAGACAGATTTTGATCAAAATTTTTACTAAAGACAAATTTTGATCAAAATTTTACCAAAGACAAATTTTGATAAAAATTTTACTAAAGACAATTTTTGATCAAAATTTTACTAAAGACAAATTTTGATCAAAATGTTATTAAAGGCAAATTTAGATAAAAAATTTTATAAAAATTTAATTAAAGACAAATTTTGATAAAAATTTTACTAAAGACAAGTTTTGATCAAAATTTTACTAAAGACAAAATTTTAGTCAAGACAAATTTTGATCAAAATTTTTACTTAAGACAATTTTTGATGAAAATTTTTACAAAAGAAAATTTTTGATCAAAATTTTTACTAAATACAATTTTTGATAAAAATTTTTACTAAATACAAGTTTTGATAGACATTTTTAGTAAAGACAATTTTTGATCAAAATTTTTAGTAAAGACAATTTTTGATCACATTTTTACTAAAGACAATTTTTGATCGGGTGCCGATGGTCTTCCTGCTGAGCTTTTTAAGGCCGGAGGAGATGAGTTGATAAGGCTTATGTCCCAACTTATAGAAGCAATATGGTCAGAAGAATGCGTGCAAGACGATTGGAATCTTAGTGTCCTTTGTCCTGTGCACAAAAAAGGAGATAAAACTGTGTGTGCAAATTACAGAGGGATAAGTCTCCTCTCAATTGCATATAAGATTCTATCGACCATATATTCTATAGACTATATTCGATTTCAATGGGTTATTACGAACACTTGTAAACAAAATATACCAGTAGCAATAAAATCAATATGTATTTAACAAACTTAATGAAATCTAAACTTACTTATGTACATAAAAAATGTACTTTAAAATTTAATGACTTTTGTCATACACATGTCCAAAATGGCAGTCCAAAACAATTCAATATTTTAAGTCCATCCGACCTTTCCCTACCTCTACCATTTGCCATTCATATCTTCTATGGCTGTGTTTCCACTACTCCTGACATTTAAGTGTGTTTAATTTTCTGTTTTCTTCATCTTCATTATTATTATTTTTCAATATATTCAGTCAATTTAATGTCAACTCTCTTGAACTCAGACATGTGGAAACATTTTTATTGTACGTTCAGACATGTCTCATTGTTAAACGTAACAAAAGGTCACCATGAAAAAGTCAGACAGACAGACATTGGAGTGGTAAGAACATTCCAACATCCACAAGGAGGCAACTGATATTCAACGCTTTACAATTTCGAACATGTAATGAAATTTTATAATTAAAAATTTAAGGTGTTTTTTTCTCGGAAAACAGGGATAAAGGACTTTTGCTTGATTTTGGAACTTAAATTGTTTTTTTTTTTTTATTTTCAACAGAAATATGATGAAAATTTACTTAAGTGGCAATTCAGCGGAAAAATAACATGTTCCGTGTTATTTAAAGTTTGGTGTTTAAAGAAATGTTTTAATTATATTAGGGTGACAATTAAATGAAAAAAATATCTGTTTAAACTTTGATGACTTTCGAAATACATCTAAAAATTTGTTCCAAATAGGACAAAGTTTTGTTAAAGCATTTGTATGAATAAACAAGTAAGAAAGTGCTAAAGTCGGTCAAGCCCGACCATACGATACCCTTCACCACTAAGGTCAAAGGTTTTCTTTTTACTAATTAAAGTCAAATATTTGCTAAATTTTGCCATCATATAAACATATTCTCAAAACTTACACATTTAAGCTGTTTCCGTCATTTTACTTATATGAGAGCTAGGGTCAAATGTAGACCGATGACCGGCGATTTGATTACAGTTGTTACAAAAATTATGTATACAAAAAATAAACTTAAAATTCTCATTATCTTCGGATTTACGAGCCTTTTAGTCCCATTTAGTGCGTTTTGAGAAAATATTTTGTATGGGAGCTATGGTCAAATGTAGACCGATTTCAACGAAATTTGGTACAGTGATTTAGGTTTACATAACCCGTATATGATCTAAATTTCGTGAAAAAATATTAATTTTTGTGGCCAATATATCAATTCCGGGAAGTGGAACCTATGGGAGGTACCATAAATAATGGACCGATTTCGACGAATTTCAATAGCCATGGTCCCATTATCAAACAAATGATCTGTGCCAAATTTCATTAAATTATCTTTAGAATTGCGACCTGTAGTTTGATTACAAGGTTTACATGGGGGTCCAGCCGTCCAGCCAACCAGCCAGACGGACGGAAGGACATCGCTAAATCGACTCAGAAAGTGATTCTAAGCCTATTGGTATACTAAAAGGTGGGTCTAAGACAAATATTTCTATGCGTTACATACATCAGCACAAACTTATAATACCCTTTCCACCTATGGTGGTGAAGGGTATAAAAATGTTTATTCTTGATTTAAGCTAAATTTCAAATAATAAAAATTTATTTTTACAAGAAAAAATGGAATATAAGTGAGCCTTATTCAAAGTTATTCTTTGAAGTAGTTATAGCAGTTTTCCAACGAAAAGTGTTGACCTTGACGACATGCCTAAGGATATGCAGCAAAAAAAAAATACTTTAGAATAAAGAAATTGCATAGCCCGAAATGATTAACGATTTGATGCCTTATAAGTTCCAATTAACTAGTAATATCTTGTAAATCCATCATCGAATTTTCTTTGTTTTTTATATTGGACAATTTAATATTTTTTTTAGGTCAGTTCCAAAGCTAATTTCTTTACTTAAGATTTTTCTTGTCAATCAAAAAAACAAAAAGCGAATAAAATTCTAAAAAATTGAAAAATTTTTATTCGAAATTGGATAAGCTAAAAATTTTAATTTGTACTTTTTAATGACAAAATTAGGAATTTTCGAGGAAAAGTACTTCAGCTACTAAATTTAATTAATTTTTTTTACTATAGACAATTTTTGATCTAATTTTTTTACTAAAGACAATTTTTTATCAAAATTTTTTTTATAAACAATTTTGTAACAGACTATTTTTGATCATAATTACTAAAGACTGATTTTGATCAAAATTTTTACTTAAGACAATTTTTGATTAAAATTTTTACTAAAGACTATTTCGGATCAAAATTTGTATTAAAGACAAATTTTGATCAAAATTTTTATTATATACAATTTTTGATCAACATTTTTACCAACGACAATTTTTTATCAAAATTTTTATTAAAGACAAATTTTGATCAAAATTGTTGCTACAGATAATTTTTTATCAACCTTTTTACTTAAGACAAATTTTGATCACAGTAAAAACTAAATACAATCTTTAATGAAAGTTTTACTAAAAACAAATTTTGATCAAAATATTTACTAAAGACAATTTTTGGTCAAAATTTTTTACTGAAGACAAATTTTGATCAACATTTTTTCTAAAGATAATTTTTGTTCAAAATTTTTACTAAAGAGAATTTTTGATCAAAATTTTTACTAAAGACAATTGTTGAGTCAAGTTTTGCTAAAGAAAATTATTGATATAAATTTTTACTAAAGACAACTTTTGCCCGTCAGATAAAAGCGCGATAGCTCCTTAACTACAAGAGCTAGAGAGACAAAATTTCACAAAAGAATTTTTGATATGTTATAAAAGTTGTGTGCTTTAAATCGGTTCACATTTAGTTAGAGCTCCCATATAACCCTGCCCCGAGAATTACATTTATGCTGATAAATTGAATACAATTGTACTATCCATGACAACTAAATTTAGAACAGAGAAGTTTTATGCAATTTTTGACCATAGCTGTTATATAAAAACTGCTCCCGGAAACCACTAAAATGCCACAAATGTCAGTTAAATGCTATTAAATTATAAACTGTGACAGCTATGGCCACTAAATTTTGCACAAATAAACTTTATATAAATACCAGCCATTATGTATGTGTTGACAATCGGTCAACATTTGGCTATAGTTCTTATATATATAACTCCCCTTTTTATACCCACCATCAAAAAGAATGGGGGGTATATTGAGATTATCATTACGTTTGTAATTTCCTTAATATTGGCCAAAAAATCAAAAACGATATATCGGGTGGTTAAATTTCAAGGGCCGATGTTGATTTTGAATAAAACACAAACTATTTAGGAAATTATTGTAATTTTATTTTATTATGATATATTGGTATTACTCATTTATGTATGGAACAAAATATCGGCCAAATGGGTGCCGCGACCACGGCGGTACACCTCTTTTCGATGGTCCAAATTTTCGATGACCCTGAGGCATAATGGAGGTTCTATGCCGTTAATGTGCCGAATTATCTCATCATTTAGCTCTTGAAATGTTGCTCGCTTATGGTCAAGAGGCTTTGTAAGCACCTTGTAAGCGTGTAAATGCAAGTCTTTATGCATAATGTTCATCAACGACGAACGTGAGAGGTGCAATTGTTGGGCACGACGACGAGTTGAGGTGGACGGCTCTTCAGCCACTCTATCGCGAACAGCAGCAATATTTTCTGCAGTACGAGCTGTACGAGCATGCACTGGTGTTCTCAGATCCTCTACAGACCCGGTTTGCTCGAATTTTTCCACGATTTTTGCGATTGTTCGCACATTTGGACGATCAAATTGACCAAAAAAATCATGAAGTGCACGACATGCATTTTGATTTAAACGCCCATTTTCATAATAAGTCTAGATAACTTTAACACGTTGTTGCATTGTGTATCTCTCCATGGTTCAAATTGAGTAAGTCTGAAATAGAGAAATGTCAAATAAAATTCGGAAAAAAACTTGGCGTTTAGGTGTGGTTCACATTCAACATCGGCCCTTACAATTTAACCACCCTTTATATATAAATAAAATCCCCTTTTTATGTTTACAATCAAAAAGATTTTAAGGTACATTCAGTATATTAAGATTGCACCTACGAAATTAGATAGATAAATCAATTTTAAGTCCAGTCTTTATATACGTTAGATGCATTTACAAACAGTACCACATACAATTTGATGGTGGTTGTATAAGATTCGGCACAACCGAATATAGCACGAAAGTGCTATAGTTGATCTGACTATTTGATGTCCTTCACCATTAGGGTTAAATATGGTGCATGATTCCCATTTTTCTGTTGCATTATGACCTATCAATACATATAAATTATGCCATTTCCGACAATGGGACTTATATGGCAAATAGGGTTAAATGTGAGCCGAATAACGATTGGAAATAATAGTTTATTCAAAAATTTTCTGTATTGGACCTATAGTCAAATAGTTACCGATTTCATTGGTATTTATTTATACTTTGAAAATATATGCCATGTAAAATCGACTCAGAAAGTGATACAGACCAATATTTCAATACATTGCAGCACAAACTTATCCTTCTGTGGTGAATCCTAAAAGAATGTTGATAATTTTTGATACTTATTCTGTTACACATATTTTTGAACTTCCAACTTCTCGCCTTAGCTGTGATCATTATTTTAATATTTCTTTTTACATAATTATTAAAATTGAATATTAAAGTGTTTAAATGGAAATGTCCATAGCAATAAAGAGTCATTCAAGCAAAGGAATTTGCCAGCTTAACACACAAACTTGCAGCAAAATGTGGCAAACGACAAAAGTGTGTATGTGTTAAGTATAAGTTAATGCCAGGACGGAAGATGATATTAACATCCTTATCAAAGTCATCGTCAGTAGCAACATCATTATCATTATCTTTATTATTATTATTATCGTCATCATTTCTGTGTATGTGGTAAAAGTAACTGCTTTTTCGCTCATAATTAAATACTTCATGCAACATCTGGCCCCGTTGCAATTGGAATTTTCTGTAACAGTTGGTTTGTTGCATTCATAAAGTCATTTGTTGCCTTTAAACTTTATGGTAAATTGTAAATATTTAAGATATTTCTTCTCTAGATGGTTTGGTTTAGCGGCGGAGACGATGCGTAAGTTGGGGTTTATTATTATTATTTTTGCAGCTCATTATAAAAAAATAACTTTTACGAGGTCATTTCAGATGTGATTTATATTTTTTTGTTAAATTAAAAAAATAACCGCCGATTGTTGTTGTTGGGGGCATTTAACAAAGGATTTGCTTTGTATTTTTGCCTTGTAATGCTTACTCCCGCACATACACCCAGACACACTCCGACATACTCACAATTATACTGACAATCACATATTTAAGCTTGAAAGTTAACAAGGATGTTGCTTTCTATACACATTGGGGCATTTTCTAAATAATATTAAATTTTTGATTCTTAAAACAATTTCACTTTGAAATTCGCATTTCCTAGGTGAAACCTGAAACTGGTTTTCGTATTTATTATCTTCAAAAATTGATTGTTGATACTAAAAACCTCGATTTTGTGAGTGAATTGATACTAAAACTACACATAACCTCGACTTTATGAGTCATCCGATGTATTGCCTTTCTCTGATCCCGCGAAATATAATTAATATATTTCCATTCAACTTTTAAAATCCCCCATTGTGCAACATTTAAAAACATTGCAAACAATCAAGTATTTAAAATTGCAAAGTTTTTGTGTATGTGTATTAAGCATTAAGGTGGACCTAATTTTGCAATAATTAAAAATTTCGTTAAAAAAATTCTTGAAAAAAGTAAATTTTTGAAAAATTAAAAATAACATAATATTTGAAAATTTTTTTATAAAAATAGTAATTTTTGAAAAATTTCCTATAAATAATAAATTTTTAAAAAAATTTTCTAAATATATAGTAAGTTTAAAAAAAAATTTGCTATGAAAATAGTAAGTTTTTAAACATTTTTTCAAAAATTTCCTATAAAAATAGTAAATTTTTGGAAAATTTCCTATAAAAATAGTAAACTTTTGAAAAATTTCATATAAAAATAGTAAATTTTTGAAAAATTTCCTATAAAAATAGTAAATTTTTGTAAAATTTCCTATAAAAATAGTAATTTAAAAAAAATTCTTATAAAAATAGCAAATTTTTAGACAATTTCCTATAAAAATTTTAAATTTCTGAAAAATTTCCTATAAAAATAGTAAATTTTTGAAAAATTTCCTTTAAAAATAGTAAATGTTTGAAACGCTTCCTACAAAAAATTTCTAAAAATTGAGAAAATTTCCCATAAAAATAGTCAATTTTTGAAAAATTTCTTTTAAAAACAGTAAATTTTTGAAAAATTTCTTATAAAAATATGAAATTTTTTAAAAATTTCCTGCAAAAATAATAAATTTTTGAAAAATTTCCTTTAAAAACAGTAATTTTTTGAAAAATTTCTTATAAAATAGTAAATTTTTTGAAAAATTTTCTATAAAAATTGAAAATTTTCAAAATTTCCTATAAAAATAGGAAATTTTTGAAAAATCTCCTATAAAAATAGTAAATTTTTGAAAATTTTGCTATAAAAATAGTAAACTTTTGAAAAAATTCCTATAAAATAGTAAATCTTGGAAAAATTTCCTATAAAAATAGTAAATTTTTGAAAAAATTCTTATATAAATAGTAAATTTTTGAAAAATTTCCCATAAAAATAGTAAATTTTTGAAGAATTTCCTATAAAAATAGTTAATTTTTGAAAAATTTCCTATAAAAATAGTAAATTTTTGAAAAATTTCCCATAAAAATAGTAAATTTTTGAAAAACCTCCTATAAAAATAGTAAATTTTTGAAAAATTTCCTATAAAAATAGTAAATTTTTGAAAAATTTCCTATAAAAATAGTAAATTTTTGAAAAATTTCCTATAAAAATAGTAAATTTTTGAAAAATTTCCTATAAAAATAGTAAATTTTTGAAAATTTTCCTATAAAAATAGTAAATTTTTGAAAAACCTCCTATAAAAATAGTAAATTTTTGAAAAATTTCCTATAAAAATAGTAAATTTTTTAAAAATTTCCTATAAAAATAGTAAATTTTTGAAAAATTTCCTATAAAAATAGTAAATTTTTGAAAAATTTCCTATAAAAATAGTAAATTTTTGAAAAATTTGCTATAAAAATAGTAAATTTTTGAAAAATTTGCTATAAAAATAGTAAATTTTTGAAAAATTTGCTATAAAAATAGTAAATTTTTGAAAAATTTGCTATAAAAATAGTAAATTTTTGAAAAATTTGCTATAAAAATAGTAAATTTTTGAAAAATTTCTTATAAAAATAGTAAATTTTTGAAAAATTTCCTATAAAAATAGTAAATATTTGAAAAATTTCCTATAAAAATAGTAAATTTTTGAAAAATTTCCTATAAAAATCGTAAATTTTTGAAAAATTTCCTATAAAAATAGTAAATTTTTGAAAAATTTCCTATAAAAATAGTAAATTTTTGAAAAATCTCCTATAAAAATAGTAAATTTTTGAAAATTTTGCTATAAAAATAGTAAACTTTTGAAAAATTTCCTATAAAAATAGTAAATCTTGGAAAAATTTCCTATAGAAATAGTAAATTTTTGAAAAATTTCCTATAGAAATAGTAAATTTTTGAAAAATTTGCTATAAAAATAGGAAATTTTTGAAAAATTTCCTATAAAGAATTTTTTAAAAATTTCCTATAAAAATAGTAAATTTTTGAAAAAATTTCGATAGCAATAAATTCCTTAAACAGAGAATTCTTCATAAATATCCTTTAAATGTATATTTTTGAAAAATTACCTCTTTAATTTACTTATACCTTTTGAGAAAAAGCAGAGCAGAAGTCACCCTAATATAATAGTAATATATGAACGTATGTTTATTAAAAAATTCATAGTATAGCATAACTTAAGGCGCATAGAGCAGCATAAAAATTAAAAACCAAAATAATGAAAACAATATACCGTTAAATTACAGAAGTAGCTGCTCTACGATATAATTGTAATAAAAGAAACAAAAACTTTAACAAAATTAAAAACTTTAATAACTTTGCGCTTCGCTTGGTTGTTTCGGGGGGTCCTGCGGACGTGTTTTTGTATGATTGTGTGTGTGTGAGTTGTGTGATTGCATGCGTTGCATTTATTTAATTCCTTCTCTGTATTGTTTTCTTTTTTTGTGTTACAAAAATATGTATATTTATGTATTTAAACATAATGTTTTTTAAATGTTTAAATGACTTTACCACAATACAACTAGTAGCTATTTTTTATTTTTTTTTTTTCAATATTATATTTTTTCCAGGAAATTATGGTAATTTTTTCGGTTTGTTGTGTAATTTTTAAAAATTTTTTATGATTATTATTATTACATATTTACTTAATGACCTTAATTTTATTTGTTTTATATACATAAGTAGTTATTTTATTTAAACTACAATACAAAAGGTTATGTTAATCGTTAGGTTAATAATTTTCATTTAAATATGTTACATAAAGTTTTAAAATAAATATAACACCTATTACGAGCATAACAATGGCATTAAAAAAAACTTTTGTTTGTCTCAAAAATAATTATGGAAATATACAAAATTTATGGAATGGATTTTAAAATTGTAAATATAGATATTTTATTGTCAATAAAAAAGCGATCTTTCTTACGATCAAGGAGCATCCGTCCAAGGTGGATTCACTTTTTGGAAATTTTAAAAATTCTATATTTATTAAATTATTAAAAGGTTTATCAAAAATTTTGGGACATCAAACATTTAATTAAAAAGTTTTACTGTAGTGTATTGCACTAAGATCCCAATTCATTACAATTATTGTTATAAATAGTTTTTTGATGAAACCAAAAAAAAACACGTTTCGATGGTTGGTTAGGCCAACCATAGAAAACATTTTTAATAAAAAAATATTTATAAAGAAAAATTTTCGTTAAACAAATATTTAAACAGAAAACTTTTTGATAAAAAAAAGTTTTAGAAAAATTTTTTATAAAAAAAAATTTTATAAAAAAAAATTTTACAGAAAAATATTTTATAAAAAAAATTCTATAGGAAAAAAGGAATAACTTTTTTTAACATCAGAACTACACATTGAAACGTATTAAAATGGGAGTATGTATTAAAATCTGTGTCTTTGTTCAAAAATACAGGGAATTATTGACCTGGGGGCTAGTTCTCGCAGTCGATACCGTGCGAAATTTACTCGAAGTTGAATTTTTTTTAATTTTGGGATTCTCGCACTCGCTATCGAGTAAGTGATCGAAATTTCTTATGATGACACTTGATAGCGAATATACGATCGAATGTAATCGTGCGAGTTTTATTCGATACCAAATTTGGTGTCGAAATTTTATTTTTAAATAGTTCGTTGGATAACAAGTGTTTATTTAAGATTTGTTTGCACAGCTTACGATTTAATTAACTTTGAGTAATTTCAAGTGGCGCCACCTGTCGGAAATCGGTCATAAAAATTAAGAAACTTTCGTCGGCTCATCCGCAACAACTTTGTTAAAGATCACAGCATGATGAAATGTGCAGATTACGATTTAACTCACTTTGAGTAATTTTCAGTGGCGCCACCTGCTGGAAATGGGTCATACAAACTAAGAAACCTTTGTGGCCTCATGCGTAACAACTTTGCTTAAGATCGTAGCATGATTAAATACGCATTTTACGATTTAATTCACTTTGAGTAATTTTCAGTAAAAACCTTCGCTGGCTCATGCGCTACAACTACTCTTAATATCATAGCATGATCAAATGCATAGTTTACTATTCTATAAAGCACATACAGACCGACAAACATTCATTTGTTTAAAAGTTATAACATTACCAATTTGTTCCCCCTTTAATACCCTAATCTTAAAAAGTTCAATCTGCATATTTTGTACTTCTTTGGTACCAACTGAATTCAGCACATTTTATAAAAACGCAGTTTATATATTGTTCCTATTCATATTACTTTATGAGATTTTAAGTTATCATTTTATCCCTTTTTACCCATTTTAGCCCCCGAAAAAAGTACCAAATAAGTGTTCAATATTTTTATAGATTTATTAATTCTAGTATAAAGTTAAATTCTGTATTCTTTGATTCAAAAGATAAGTGTGGGTTGAAAATAGTACAAAAAAAACTACTTTCACCACTTTTTACCCCCTATCGGGCATGGTTTCAAAAAAAGTACCAAACACCCCTCAACTTATTTTTATAGTTATTCAAAACGTAATATTAATTTTCTTTCTATACCTATTACTTTTGGAGATCTAACGTTTTCGTTTTTTCCCCTTTTTACCCGTATTTAAAAAAGTCCCTTCTTACTCAAATTTAATCAAAATCGTTAGAGCCGTTTTCGAGATACATACAATTATTGCTCGTTTAAGAATATAAGATAAGATAACCGATAAGCATAGTTTGGTTAAATAACTAACATTATAGGTTTTTACTAATTAAATCTGGTCGCTGATTTCAAATCTTATCTCCTTATTTTTCGATTAGCTCTACTCGTACTTTTTGAGTTAATAAAATCATAACTTTTCTTTTTCTGAAAGTTTAAAATTGATGTAATGAGATTATAGTCTTTAAAAAATATAAAATCTTTGAAAATCACAAAAAGATGGCTGAGTAGTGGTTACATTGGTGGAGTGCATAAAAAAATATCTCCATAATAGAACTCGACTTCAGATTTTCATAATTAATTAAAGAGTTTTTCAATTTTACATTTTCCATAAAACACTCCATTTCAAGAGTTTAAAAAATATACATAAACAGAAAACAATATAATTACATTAGAGTTTTCCAAAAAATTGAAAAATTTTACAGAAACCCCAAATTTTTTACATTTGATCCCAATAATCCAAATACAAAGTTTCATTCTGATCGGGAAAGCATGTCGACTTGACGCAGAAGTTAGTACATACAAGTTATATGGCAAAATAAGGGGTTTCTTCAGATGTTTGAAAAATTTCCACTTAGAATATACAAGGTGGCGCAAAAATAACCTTCCGATATTTTTTGGCTGTAATTTAAAAAAAAAAATGAAAGACTTTGATTCTTCTTGTGGATTATTTTTATTTGGTCTTTTAATTTTTTTACATCAAGTCGATAATATAATGTCATGTAAATGGTCGCCGCCACAGTTGATTGTCATTTTAGCCCTTTTTATGGCATTTTCCATCAATTTGGCCGAAACTTCCGGCGATAGGTCCTCACATTCTTGACGGATATTGTCTTTAAGTGCTGCAAGAGTCTGAGGCTTGTTGACATAAACCCACGACTTCAAAAAGCCCCACAAAAAGAAGTCTACAGTGGTCAAATCAGGCGATCTTGCTGGCCAGTGCAAATCGCCAAAACGGGAGATTACTCGACCGGGAAATGCATCCTTCAGCATATCGGTTGTGGCACGTGCAGTGTGTTCCGTTGCACCGTCCTGTTGGAACCACATGTTTTCCAATCCCAATTCATCAAGTTGCGGCAAAATGAACTCGTTAATCATTGCTCTGTAGCGCTCACCATTCACAGTAACCGTTTGGCCCGGGACGTCTTCGAAAAAAAAAGGTCCGATGACTCCAGCAAAAACAGCACACCATACAGTGACTTTGAGCGGGTGTAATGGCTCTTCGTGGGTTACACGCAAATTTTCAGTGCCCCAGAAGCGTAAATTTTGCTTATTTACGTACCTGGTAAGATGGAAATGGGTCTCATCACTCATGATTATTTTTGATGAAAAATCATCTTCCTCTTGGTTGTGATTAAAAATGGCTTGAGCTTATGTTAGATGAGATTGGCGGTCAGCAGCTAACAGCTAATGCACCGTCTGGACTATATACGGAAACATCTTCAAATATTTTACCAAACTTCGCTGTAAAGACTGCCGACTGATACCCATTTGCGTGGCACGTCGTCTGGTCGATGTCGACGGCGCTTCCATGACATCCTCTGCTACAGCAGCAATATTCTCTGCAGAACGGCTACTCCTTGGTCTGCCACGGCTGGCAGCATCTCGTGTTGTGCCAGTCTCTTCGAGGCGAGCGTCTAAACGTCGCATTGTTTCACCAGTAGGCGTTGGACGGCCAGGAAATCAGCGACGAAATTCACGTTGTGCCAAAGTCACCGACCAATTATTAGTCAAATAAATAGTCACCAATATTCCGCGTTCTGGAGCAGTGTAGCGTAACATTGTTTATTAACGTGTATTTCGCAAGTGTTTACTACACAAATGTCAAAACAGAATTGACATTAGGGGCCAATCGCAAAATTTATAGCATTTTCTGATAGGAGGATTACTTTTGCGCCATCTTGTATTTTCAAAACAGTGTTTAAAAGCATGGTACTAAGAACTAAATGGGCTTTCCAACAAGATATATTACTTTAAAATCGGTTAAAAATTTCCCTAATTATTAAGGGTTTTCCAAACTATTTTACATTCTTGACGACAATCCTGAGCATGGGCACTAGAGCGTCTTGTAAGGAAACTGACCTTACCTACTGTAGAACAAGTTATTACATATTACTTATTTACTTCATTCTTATATTTGTTACTTCTTTAAAAGCCTAAATATCTCTCATTTAAAAACCGTTATGTAGTTTTGTAGGAAGCAATTATAAAATAATGATATAAATAACAAGTGAATAAACAGAACAGATTCAGTCTGCATGAAATTTGAAAGCCTATAGTTTTATTTTGGAAACATCCACTACATGGCGACCGAGACAGTGGAGTTGGTGCGGTTCGGTGTTGAATTGTGTTTTTTTTTTAAGTGAATTTTTTATTCTTAAATAAAAAAAAAAAAACTGCATATAGACAGTGATAATTTAAATTAAAAGGTGACAATTAAAATTTAATTAAAAGGTTCTAAATTAAAGCGCAGTAAAATACAAGTGAAAAAATCAACCAATTTGTGCTCAACAGCAGCAGTTTCTAATAATTTTTACAACTAAGGCATAGAGAAGGAGAAAATTTTAATACATTAAAGGAGTAATTTGAAAAAAAAAGAAAATTCTATGAAAAGAAATTGTTTTCCTGAGTACAGTCAGTCTCTATATGGCATCATTAACATTTTAAGTAGCAGCAGAACCATTAGCAACAATTGGAAGTCGTCAGAGCAGAGCTGCCTACGCCCCGCTAACAAACTAAAAAATTTTCTGGTCATTTGTTCTAAATAATTTAAATAAGTGAAGCTGCTCTCTGCCAATGTCAACCAGGAAGCTAATATCGTTTTGTGCATTTTAAAATAAGTGAAACTGCTAGCTGCCAACATCAACGAAGAAGCTGAAGTTATCGTTTTTGTTATTTTAAAAAAAAAAGGAATATAAAAAAAAAAACTTTAATCACCATAAAAAAGTGCCAATTTATTAAATTTAGAAAAAGAAATTAAAAAAAAAAGACAAATTGTGTGAAAAAAAAGTTTTAAGAAAAAACTAGTTTTTAAACATATTTTCAAAAAAAATAACGGAAAAAAAAAATCTTTAACAACCCTAAAAAAAAAAGCACATTTCATAAATTTACAAAAATAGTGTAGAAAAAATTTTTAAGAAAAAGCAAATGGAAAAAATGTGCTCTGAAAAAGTCACCATTTCGAAAAAAAAACACTAAAATAATATATAAAAGAAAAGAAAAACTACAGTAATTTCAGAGATTAACGAAAGAGTGTAATGTGTAAAAGAAAAAAGAGAAGCAAATAAAAAAAAAAAGAGCAAAAGAACGAAAGAATAAAGAAAAAAAAAAACTTAAAATACCGGTTTTAAATAAACAATTTCATTACTTTTGTTTTTTAAATTTACCGTTGCAAACTCTTAATTTCCATATAATTGGGTTATCTACAATAAATAAAATTTAACAAAAGCAAAATACGAGTACATGATCACTGGCATACCTAAACTGTAGTTCTAAATGCGTTTTTTTTTCTCAATATGATGAAAAAAAAATAGAAAAAAATCACAAAACGAAATTACACAACTTAATTATCAGCAGTAAAACAACTCCAACCAACTTCAATCCAGCCACAACATCAGCATCAGAACCAACATCATCAACGATCCAGCCACAACATCAAACTCAACAGCATCAGAACCAACATCATCAACCATCCAGCCACAACATCAAACTCAACAGCATCAGAACCAACATCATCAACCATCCAGCGACAACATCAAACTCAACAGCATCAGAACCAACATCATCAACCATCCAGCCACAACATCAATCTCAACAGCATTAGAACCAACATCATCATGTATCAACATTATTTGTCAGAAAACCAGTTTTACATCTTAAGTTTATAATATATAAATGTATGTACACATTTTAATAATTATTATGATTATTTTTCGTATTAATGATAATTATATTTATATACAGTAAACTCGGGAAAACGTGAATTAATTTTTACATAGTTTTTGGAAAATTTTAGAATAAAGCAGCGTAATTAAATTCTTTCTTAATTTTATATTTTCTAATTCACTCATACATTTTCAACAAAAGGTACACTTTACCCTAAATAAATTTTAGCGCTTTTTGAAGTTTCACGTTTTTTCGTTTCCGAGAAGTTTATTCCAAACATTCATGTTATCACGAGTTTACTGTCTTTAATAATTATATAATAACTTTTATAATAACTACAGTGAAGTCTTTGCAGGGGGAACTGATTAATACTTCCTCAATATAGATTGAAAATCGAAGTACTTGCGATATTTTAATAAATCCAGTGCTTCTGTTTATCTAATTTTTCAAGAAAAATCTCCAGTTTATTGTTGGATACAATAATATATTTCTATAGTTGAATGTAATTCTTATTACAATGGTTTATACCGGAAATTTTCAGATATTGTAAATATAAATTTAAGTAGTTTTCTTAGTTAGGGGTTCCCTTTACCAAGACATCTCTGTATATAAAATATATATTAAAATACAAATATAATTTTTTTTGAAAAAGGTTCTTTATAAAGAAAAAAAAAATATAAAATATAAAAAAAAAAAGTAAAAAATAAAATATAAAAAAAAAAAAAATTAAAAATATGTACATATGAAAACAATGTAATAAAATGGAAGTATAATGAAAATTAAACAAAACGTTTGATATAAATTAAAAGGGATTTATAAAAAAAAAAAAACAAGGAAATCGACAAGAAAAAAAAAACAAAACAAAAATTTTGAAAATTTATTTAATTTTTGTGTTCTGGAAATCACTTGATTTGACATAACTTTCAATTTTAAGATTACAGATGTGACTTGTCGATGTTTCGAAATCACAAGTTTTTCTTTTGTGAAATCAAACTCTCAAAACGCAAGACGTTTTCTAAAAAACTTGTACTTATCCAATTATTTTAATGAAATGTAACAACATTTATAAATCTTTAATTAACATTTTTCCGAAGTGCAGAGACTTCACAAAAGAAAAGAATAGATCCAGTGTCTGGTTTATTTTTTACCGTATTTCTAGATTTTTACTTGAAGTAACAAATTTTTTTTTTACAAGTATCCATAACAATCGCTTAAGCTTTTTATTTCAACGAAATATTATAAAATCCAAAGTAAATTTACGTACTATGGCAAACGAGTGGTTTCAAATCGTCAGTGTTTCAGCTGACCTGCTTAATAATTTTGTGTGCAAAACACCTTTCACGTGATTTCAAATAATTTTCGCAAAAGTGATTTTCAGTACAAGCTCGATATTTGTTAAAAAGTAAATTTTGCAAGAATTGATTTTTTTTTTTGTCTTTAAAATTTTGACATTTTTTTAAAATTTTAGTAATCTACATTCCGCGTATGGTTCCATGACAGCCTTAAGGTTCTTTTAGGCAAAAACGCTAAGTATTAATACATTTTAAATTTGAAATATTAAAAGATTTCCTAGTTGTTTCGAAAATCGATTTAAAAAAAAATGCTTTCTGATTTCGAACGGCAATAATTTTAAATATATTTGAAATCTCCTAACATTTTCCACGCTTAATTTTTCTTTCAAGCCAAAATTTTTCTTTTATCTTTCCTCGATATTTAAATATCTTAATATTTAAATATCAACTTAGTATTTAAATATTAATAAAAAAAAAATTTTTTTTTTTTGGTTCTCTTAAAGATATAAAATCCGGAAAACGCGAATAAAATTTATAATTTAGACAATGCAATCAATATAAAAAAAAGGAAAATTTATATGTCTTAATACTTAGTATTTTTTAACATCAAATGCCTAAGACAAATACGAATAGTTTTGAAGAAGAAAAATTTAACAAATTAGTTTCAGATTTTTACAAGATAACAAAAAGAATTTTACAAAAGCGGCCTATTTCTGAAAATCAAAATAAAATTGAAGAATACAAAAATTTTCTGATTGAAACATATAATAATATTTTGCTATATACGATACCACATCATGAACAATTACTTTGCTGTTTAAAAACACATATTAACGATAGAATTTTACACTGCAGGGAGTTATTACATAGTTGCTTTTCTAAATTACAATGCAATATTAAGGTGCCATTTGGTATCGATTTGTTTGAACTTGTAGACAGAAATATTAGCTCCGATTTAGATACACTAGATAGCGAAACTAAAGACAATATAGTAAAATCTCAAGAAAATATTTTGCAAAATAAAAATTCTAGTAACTTATTTAACCTCGACATGGCCACTATAGAAGAAAAAACGAAATTTATTTCTATGTGTTCTAATATAATCAGGGAAAATTACGATGGTAATCCCCTTAGTTTAAATTCTTTCTTGGATAAGATCAATTTAATTAAAGAACTGACCACAGATAATTTAGAAACTTGCTTCATTTCGTTCATAAAATCTAAATTAGACGGGAAAGCTAGAGAGATAATGCCGGACCAAATAACAAGTGTAGACCAAATCAAAGATATCCTAAAAAGTAGAATCAAACCTGATAGTTCAAAAATTGTAGCTGGAAGAATTGCAGCTTTACATGTAAAAAACAATAACTATGTAGATTTTTCTAAAAATGTTGAAGATTTAGCAGACGCTCTTCAGCGTTCTCTTGTAATGGAAGGAATTACAAAAGAAAAAGCTCAGGAGATGGTCATAGAGCAAACAGTTAATATTTGTAGAAATAATGCTAAATCTGATATGGTTAAGGCAATTCTAGCCTCTACTGTTTTCAAAGAACCGAAGGATGTAGTTGCAAAGTTAATTGTAGAAGAATCTACGATTAAACATGAGCATCAGGTTTTAACAATTGGTTACGGTAGATCATTTAATGAACAACAAAATAGCCATAGGTCTACTCGAGGTAATCAAAACAACTCCTACAGAAATTTTTCATATCGTGGACAAAACGTTTTATATCGTGGTCGTAATAACTCTTATCGTGGTCAGAGTAATTCACATCGTGGTCAAAGTAATTACAATAATTTTTGTGGACGTTATCATAACAATCGTGGCAGACAAAATAACAATTCTAACAATAGCCAGAGGACAAATAATTTTCACATTCAGGGTGCTTCCGTGCGTACTTTAAACGCGGAAGTCCCTCAGCAAGAAATGTTGAGGGAGGAATAAGGTCAAATTCATCTAATGACAATTTTTTAATATCTATATATAGTTTCAATTTAAATTACTCAGATTTTATAACACTAGATTGTTTCGCATCACATAAAACAAATTCTTTTCTTGTTGACTCACAGGCTGACATATCGGTTCTAAAATTTTCGTGCTTAAAAACGAATTTTAAAATAAATGAACAATGCATTGTTGACATCGTTGGTATAACAACAAATACAACAAAATCATTAGGCACCATCAACACAAAATTAAAAGTTTTCAATAGCGTAATACCTCAAGTCTTTCATATCGTATCAGACGATTTTAACATACCTTCTGATGGCATATTAGGAAAGGATTTTCTAAAAAATAACAAATGCAAAATCGATTACGACACAATGACAGTTTCGTGTTACCTTCCTCAAATAAATAAAAGAGTTTTTATGCCAATTTTTCATGGAAATAGCAAAAATTCATTTTTCTTACCACCAAGATGTGAAGTTTTCAGGGAATTTTGTTTTGAAAATGTCACTGAACCAGTTTTTATCGATTGTCAGGAAATTTGTGAAGGGGTACTCATTAGTAAGTGTATAGTGAATTCCGAAAATCCAGTTTTACGTATATTGAACACGACAAATGAGATGAAATTTGTACAAAATTATAACGTTAAAACTGAAAAGCTGTCCCAATTCTGCATTTATTCAATAAATAAAACATCTGCTTGCATCGAACGTGTTAATAATTTAAAAAGTATTTTGAATGATAAAATGCCAAATTATATCAAAAACGATTTAATGTCGTTGTGCGAAAAGTATTCGGATATTTTTACGTTAAAGGATGATAAAATGACCATTAATAATTTTTATGAGCAAACATTAAGGCTAAAAGATAAGGAACCGGTGTATATAAAAAACTATCGGCTCCCATACACGCAAAGAAGTGAAATAAAACGTCAAGTCCAAAACCTACTCAGTAACAATCTAATAGAACCAAGTACTTCAAATTACAATAGCCCCTTAATTCTAGTTCCAAAGAAAAGTCAAGACGATACCAAATCATACCGCATGTGTGTAGATTTTAGAGCAATTAACAAAAAGTTAATCGCTGACAAATTTCCTCTGCCAAGGATTGATGACATTCTCGACAATCTTGGTCGAGCAAAACACTTTTCTATTCTTGATTTATTTTCCGGTTTTCACCAGATACCTATTCATGAACATTCAAGAGATGTAACATCTTTTAGCACAGACCAGGGTACTTTTCGTTGGAAGGTTTTACCTTTTGGATTAAATGTAGCTCCAAATTCGTTTTCACGTATGATGTCCTTAGCATTTTCGGGTCTTGAACCCAATAAAGCCTTTTTATATATCGATGATATAATTGTAATTGGTTGCAGTAAGCAACACCATTTGAAAAATTTGACTAGCGTTTTTGACATTTTAAGAAAATTTAATTTAAAAATTAACCCATATAAATGTAATTTCTTCAGATCGGAAGTAACATTTCTAGGTCATAGATGTACTTCTAATGGACTTTTACCAGATAATGATAAAATTGTAGCTTTACAAAAATACACAGTTCCCACGGATAAAGATGCAGTAAAACGTTTTGTTGCTTTTGCTAATTATTATAGGAGATTTATTCCCAATTTCGCTTCTATAGCAAGTCCTTTAAATAACATAACCCGGAAAAAAGTAAACTTCTTATGGGATAGTAAATGCCAAGAATCATTTGAAAAACTTAAATCGGAATTAATGTCTCCTAGAATACTTCAATATCCTGATTTTTCCAAAGAATTTTTAATAACAGTCGATGCCTCCAGGATAGGATGTGGTGCCATACTAAGCCAAAATTTTGAAGGACATGATTTACCTATTTACTACGCGTCTAAATCATTCAATCGGGCAGAACAAAAGAAACCAACTATAGAACAAGAACTTTTGGCAATATACTTTGCTGTAAATCAATTTCGGCCATATGTTTACGGAACCAAATTTGTCGTTAGAACCGATCATAGACCATTAGTTTATCTTTTCAATATGAAGGATCCATCTTCGAAACTAACAAACATTAGACTAAAACTTTCGGAATACAGCTTTTCTATCGAACATATAAAAGGGAAAAATAATGTCGGTGCTGATGCGTTATCACGTATCTCGGTTGACGAACTGAGAAACGAAGCCACTAATAGCATTTTAGCAGTGACAACTCGCTCGATGTCCAAACAATCCGACAGTAAAGAAACACCATTAAAAAGTAATAAGATAATAAATCCCAAAGTGTATGATAAATTTTCAAGGGAATTCAATAAAAAAGTTGCAAAAATTAAATCAGAAATTTTTTATAAAAACGAAGAAGTAATAAATATTAAAATAAAGTTATTTAATAAATTTAAATGTATTGTAAATATTGAGATTGTTAACGAAACATCAAACTTCGGTGAGATGCTTTTGAGGCTTCAAGAAAGAGCCAACAATAACAACATTTATATTGCTGAATGGGCAAAAGATGATCCCTTTTTTACAATTTGTACGATTCAAAATTTAAAAAACCATGGTAACAAAGTATTAAAAACATTAGAAATAATGTTAGTTGATCCGATTGAAACTATAAATGATGAGGGACAAACAAAGAAACTTTTGGAAATCTATCATTATGATCGAATTTTAGGAGGGCATTGCGGTAGAAAAAGACTATATGCGAAACTTAGAACCAAATACTACTGGAAGAACATGACTCGGGATATAGCCTCATTTGTTAAGGAGTGTAAAGAATGTAATTTAAATAAAGTAAAAGTAGGAACAAAAGAACCACTTGTATTAACACCAACACCTGTGAAACCATTTGATATAGTAATATTGGATACAATAGGCCCTTTAATTTCCTCAAAATATGGAAACAAATACGCGTTAACCTTAATATGTGACTTTACAAAATACCTTGTTAGCATACCAATACCTGATAAAAGTGCAAAAACTGTGGCTCAAGCAATCTTTGAAAATTTTATATTAGTTTACGGAAGAATGAAAACCATAGTATCAGATCTGGGTACTGAATTTAAAAATGAGATATTTTGCGAATTGTGCAAACTTTTACATATTAAAATAAACTTTTCAACAGCATACCATCATCAAACAGTAGGAACGGTAGAACGAAACCATCGTGTATTTAATGAGTATTTGAGAGCATATATTAATGAAAACATTTCGGATTGGGATACTTATTTAAAATATTTTACTTTCTTTCATAATACAACGTCAAGTTCAGCATTCGATAACAAATATACACCTTATGAGCTAGTTTTTGGAAAAATCGCAACTATGCCCAATGACTTAAATTTACAAAAGATAGACCCTTTATACAACATTGATAATTACAGCAAAGAAACAAAGTATCGTTTGCAAAAAACTCACAGCATTGTAAAATCGCTTATAGAAAAACACAAAGAAAGAAATAAAAAATTGTATGACAAAAATTCGAAAACTATCAATCTAAAGATAAATGATAAAGTATTTGTAAAAAAAGAACCATATGACAAATTCAAAAACATATACGATGGTCCATATATTGTTAAATATGTAAATGGATCAAATGTAACTATTTATGATGAATTGTTAAAAAAAGACAAAACCATACATAAAGATAGGCTAAGAATAGCCAATTATAGCAAAATAAAGGTAAATATTTGAAATCCTTTTCTATTTTTGTATTTGCTTTTAATTTTTCAAACTAAGTTTTAATTTTTATAAAAAATTTTTTTTTTTTTCTCTAATTTTTATTTTATTTTTTTTTGCCTTTAAATTTTTTTTTACCTTTTAATTTTTTTTTATCTTTTTATTTTTATTTTGTTTTAATTTTTATCTTGTTTTCATTTTCATTTCCTTTTATTTTAATTTTTATTTTGTTTTCATTTCCTTTTATTTTAATTTTTATTTTGTTTTAATTTTCATTTCCTTTTGTTTTAATTTTTATTTTTATTTTGTTTTAATTTTTTATTTTTATATTAAATATTATTTTATTATATTATTAAAATTATTTTATTATATTATTAAATATTATTTTATTATATTATTTATTATAATAAAACAAATATATGTCTAACAAAAGTAGAACCCTTACTAAAACCTATATATATATAAAATCATTTAAATTTAATTTTGTTAAATTATATATTAACCACCCATAAAAAAAAAAAAAAAAAAAAAAATATTTAATCAGACAGCCTGATCAACTGATCTGATTAAACATTTTTTTCTAAGGAAGGGAGGTGTAAGGAAACTGACCTTACCTACTGTAGAACAAGTTATTACATATTACTTATTTACTTCATTCTTATATTTGTTACTTCTTTAAAAGCCTAAATATCTCTCATTTAAAAACCGTTATGTAGTTTTGTAGGAAGCAATTATAAAATAATGATATAAATAACAAGTGAATAAACAGAACAGATTCAGTCTGCATGAAATTTGAAAGCCTATAGTTTTATTTTGGAAACATCCACTACAGTCTCGACTTATATGGAAGAAAAAAATGTTCACCGTACATCACCGAATATAAAGTATTGTTGTAAGACAGTTTCGAAAATTTTTTTTTTTTAATTTTTTTTCGCCGCCCATTGGGTCGCGATAATATATTTTTCGTTATATCTTCGGCATTTACAGTCGGATCTTAAAGCGTGATATATCGATGTTTTTGTCTCAGATATACAGTTGTTGTATTTATTCATCAGGGCTCTAATTACCGCATTCGATATCGTTCGAAATCTTAGATATTTTCAAAACATTTGTATAGCATACTTTAAGGATAATCAAAATTATTTAAAAGAAGTACAGTTTACTATATTTTTTTTTGTAGTTATTTGCCAAAAGATGACCTATAATAAAAGAGTTTTAATTGAACTATATGTTTTTAAAAACGAATCAAAATGGATACAAAATTTTAATAAACTCTTTGCATGAAGTAACTTTGAATATCCCTAAAGTATACTTTACAATATTTGCTTTAAAGTCTGAGTTTTCGATCGATATCGAATGCTGTAATTTGGCTCCAGACCTAATTAAAGCTCTTAAAAAATCGTTATACTTTTACTAAGGAAGTTTTTCGATATTTTTTAAAAATAATACATTTTTTATTGCATATGCTCAGGAGAGTCTTCAAGGATGTAGAATATTTTGGGAAATCTCAATAATTAGGAAAGTTTTCAACCGATTTTAATGTAATATATCTCGTTGCAAAGCTTTTAAACACTTTTTTGAAATTTGTTTTCCATATAACTGGCATGTCCAAGATTTGGCGTCAAGTCGGCACACTTTCCCGATATCCGATCTGAATGAAAATGGGGGTACGTCTTTCTGTATTACAAATTTTAATTTTCTTCATACTAAGGTGGGACACTCTAAAGTACATACAATAATATGCACTTGTTTATTGTTAAAAAAATACACACAAATAAACAAATATGAAGATTGTCAATTAAACACTTAAAAAAGGTGACGTTTTTCCAGTTCAATGCAAATGAAGAAATAATAAAACATTCATTTCGTAGCGCTCGATAACAATAAATATTTTAAATTTTATGGATATGAAATTTATATGAAACTCATACAATAAAACACACAAATATGCAACATCTACATACATTCAACATAAATAAATATAGGAATTGTGTCTGAAATATTGAGGCACGCCTAAAGTCCTACAACACAAGTGCATTTGTTATTATGCTGGACGAGTTGTACGAGTGTACAAGTGTAGTTGTCTGTTAATGCTGTCGATGTTGTTGCTCATATTGTTGCTGCTGTTACTTCAAGTGTTTTGGAACTTTTTGTCGTATTTTTTTTTATATATAATTCAAATCTAAAAAATTTTACTCCCGTGAAGATTTTTTTTGTCAATCGAAATACTAAAAAAATCGTGACAGATTTTATTATAGGCTTTTGGTTTTGTTGTTGTTGTTTTTCTTTTAATATGAATTATGAGCTTTAGGATAAAATTGATTTTAAATGGAGATGCTGAAAAAAATAAAAAAAAATGTATGGAAAATTTTTGAGGTTTTTTTTATTTATATTGTAAATTTAAAATTACACTTTAAAGGAATATGAAGCAAATACCAATGAATAAAAAAACCTAAACCGAACGTAAAATGAAAAAGAGACGTGACACACTTCTTGCACGTGTTGATTTTAAAGTAAAACTGAATTTTCAGCCATAACAACAAATTTTACTGAAGGAATTTGTAAAAACGAAAAAATGTTAAAGAATGATGTTTTAAGTTATAAATAAATACAACAGACAAAATCAATAATTTTTTTTGCAGCATAACATATAATTTTGACACGATTTTATTTGTAATTTATTGCATGTTCCACAATATCGAAAGAAAAGTGAGTCGAATATGAAATATATTGGGTTGAACATTTATGTTGAAAGGAAATCCTAGGGGGTAATGATGAATCTATTAGGAATTATTTGGCAAATATTATATTTAACCACTATATGTTATTGTTAACCACTATATTTTATTACATATTTGTTATGGTGTGTTGACTAAAAATACGTCTGTACAAATTTGAATTCTTAAATTTCCCAGCAAAACTTTGGTAATGGCAAGTACTCTGATAACTGGTTACCTTGTAACGGCTACAACATACCATCCGAATAAATAATAAGTTATTACAGAAGTACTTATTTGTAATTAAGATGGTAATTTAAACTGAATGGCCCCGGTTCAAATCCCACCAAGGGCAACAATTTTTTTTAGTTTTTTTTTTTTATTAAAAGAGTCTTTTTAAATGATTTTTGAATTTTAAGAACTTAAATATTATCTTCTGTAAAAAAAATTTGTAAAACTAACTCACGTTAATGAAAAAATACCATCATGAGTCAATTTTGATTACGTAGGGGATGTTGAATACCAAACACGATTCTAATTGGTCTTAACTTGGTAAGCCCAACTTATCTGGGTCATCCTTCATCTCAACTGTAGACACACACCTCCTCATGGTATCACCCGGAGAGATAGTTTAACACCCATTAATATTGTGAGTTAACATGTTCCGAGAGTTGTCCCATAAGATCGATAAAAATAGGTTAGGATTACGGGCTAGTAACCCTCTCTTGAAAAAAAATACAATGAAGAGGATAAAATTAGAATTGAAATGTGCCACTACCTAATGTTAGAGAAGGATGTCCGAAACTTCGATAGAAAGACCAAGTAGAGGAACATTTTTCAAAGCTTGGCCTATAAAATTGGAGAATATCCGCACAAGATCGAAATCCATGGAATTCTAAAATATGCTCGGACTTTGACCTTAACAGGTTGTAACATTTAAGTAAGTAAGAGTTTATCTTATGTAAAAACTTATACAAAAAAGAAGATTTAAATTGTTTAAGTTTTAAAATAATTTTAAAAAAGTTTTAAAATAATTACAAAAAATCGTGTAAAAATATATTTCCAACAATTACAACAAAGCAAAAAAAAACAGGGAAAAACAAAATTATTTTCACATGATTTTGGATTTAAAAATTAAAATTGTTTATATTAATTATAAGCTGCTAAGTTTTCAACATATGAAGTAGCTCAGTGGAAGAGTCTCTGCCTAGCAGTCGGAGGGTCTGGGTTCGAGTCCCCATGGGATCATAAAAAAAAATTTTGTATTTCGTTTAAAAATATATGTTTTTAATAAAACAACAACAAAAAAGTTGTTGCTGTTGCTTTCAAATTGCTTACCCAAGTCACTACTTTTCTGCAATTGGTAAGTACTTGCCTCCAATGACATCCCCATGTTAATGTAATGACTTAAACAGCGAATGAGTAAGTAGTTCGTGTTCAAAAGTTTAACTGTTTAACTCATTATTTGGTAATGAAAAGTTTTACTGGGTTGTTTCCATTTTTTTTTTTTTTTTCATTTTGCAAAATGTTCTAATTTTAAAGAACTGATTTTATAATATCTTTGAAACGGGTTAATCGAGTTTGATGAAGGTAACAGAATTAACTAGCACATAAAAAAAACTTTCTTCTTCAATCCTTTTATATCGAACTCTATTGCGATATGTTAGGCATACATCATTCCATGAATAGTTTGCTGCTTCTTACTCCGCATCAATTGACCTTCTCCATGTTCTAGCAGGTGCACCAACAAGACGGCCACTTCCTTGTGGAAGCGCTTGTCGAGCAATGTTGGTATTTGGCCTTCGAAGTGTGTGGCCTATCCACCGCCATTTACGTTGACATACCTCTATAGAAGAAGGGATTTGGTTTTTAGCGTTTAGTAGATCTTCACTTCTTATGCGATTCGGCCACCATATATTTAGGATTTTCCGCAAGCATTTGTTTTCAAAGGCTTGTAGGCGCTTATCGATGGCATTTTTGAGTTTCCAAGTTTCGCAACCGTAATACAAGATGGACTTGACATTCGAGTTATATATTCGTAACTTAGTTATTGATGATATTTGCCAAAAATTCCAAATAGCTCGGAGACTGCCGAATACAGATTTTGCCTTACTAATACGTGATGAGGCCCTATGCTCCACTGGGAGTCAAGGATAACAGAAGAAGAAGAATACGTGATTCAATATCCTCGTCGGCGGCCACCTTTTGTAGATACCAAACTACTAAGATAATTAAAGGTACCTACACATTCAAAAACCACATTGATGTGTGTTGACAGGATTGCGCCATAGCCTCGAGGCATAATCTTTGTCTTGGACATATTGATTTCCAGCCCAGCTGCCCGAGATTCAACAGTAATAGCGCTTGTGTTTTCTTGAAGGTGACCTGAGCTTTAACTTAGAAGACATACGTCATCACCGTATTCCAAATAGTCGAGTTGTTTAAAGGGTGTCCATTGAATACCACGTCTACCATTCAGTGCCGTGCGCATTATATTGTCGATGACAAGGATAAAAGGTGACAAGATACATAATTATCTTACTCCAGTAGTAACTTCTAAGGGATTAGACAATTTACCTTTATGTAAAACCCGACATTTAAATTCCACGTACATTGCCCGAATTAAGTTCAGAATTTTCGTTGGCATATTACGGTTTTTTTAAATGCTCCATAGATAGCTCCTATTAACACTATCGAAGGCCTTCATAAAGTCGATAAACGCTAGGTAATTTGGGGTGTGGAATTCATTGAATTGCTCCAGTACTATTCTTATTGTGTTGATTAGATCAAGACAATATCGATTCTCTAGGAACCCAAACTGATTTTCGCGTAGTGTTTTAGAAACTGCGTCAGACGTTCTATTCAAAATTACTCGACTTAGTATTTTGCTCGAAGTGTTATTTCCCTGTAGTTATTGCAGTCGTTGGAGTCACTCTTTTTTGGTATTTTGACTAGTATACTCCATTCCAGGTGGTAGGCAGAGCTTCTTCTTCCCACATTTTACGCACAAATAGGTGCCACAGTCTCGCCGATAGTTCAACGTCACATAAAAGCATCTCCGGTGAGATATTGTCATTGCCCGGGGCCTTGCTGCGCTTAAGGCTTTTAATTGCATTCTTCACTTGGTGTATTGTTGGTGGGCAATCTGAAATTCCATTAAATAAAATGTCATAGTTGGTTTCGTTTTGCACTTCCGTCAGTGATTCTAATCCAATAGGATTTTTTAATGTTGACTGGAAGTGTTCCATCTATCGTTTTAATTGTTCGTCCAGGGTTGAGAGATGTGTACCGCTACTACTCAGGATGGGACTGTTGTAGGTAGGTTTGCCACACAACGCCCTGAATATATTGTATGTACAAGGTCCTAGCTCGCTTGCTCATCTATTCACATTCTCTTGTCCCTTCTTGCAAACCTTTTTATAATGTTGGATAGGTCACGGTACGTTGTGCTAAGCTCCTCAAGATCCACGTTTGCATTTAAAATTGTATTTTTTATGGTTTTACGTTATTCAACCAGGTCTCATGTTGTTTGGGTGTCCTTTTATGAACTTTGAAACCTAACGTTTGTTGACCAATTATAATCATTGTTAGGTTCGTACTCTTAAATTATAATGGGTCGTTATTAGGAGATATTAAAAGTAGGCTGGAGCGAAAAACAACTTTTATTGAAATTCGATACGCCTGGGTTAAAAATCGATGCTCTACATCCTAAGGTCTTAGAAAAAAATTTTGTCTTCCTAGGTCAATGTCCTAAGGTGGCGCACAGGACACTTATTTCTAGCACCCATTTGCATGGGGAAAAACTTGACTTTTTTCGGTTTTTGGTAAATATGGAACTAAAATTTTATTTTTTGAAGTCGAATATATTTTAAACCGTAAAGGTAGAAGGCCAATGAACGCGGCAAGCGGCAATCAGCTATTTTTTGATTTATCAAATTTGGAGCTGCAAAAAGTAAAACTTTGTTTTACTTTTCCGCGCTGCAGATTTTTTCAGTGCTGCCAGATTTAATTATATCCTACTCAAATATATTTTTATATAAATATTTTTGTAAACAAACGCACATTTTATGTACTGGCAATACTACGAGCGCCCGCAGCCGCATGCCGCGTGTATTACCCTTGTACCTTAAGAGATAGCATAAGCATGTAGCAATGTTTTTTGTAGATCTTGACCTATATATTTGTTATATAGTATGATTTTTAAAATCAGTTGAGAAATGACAATTATACATCGTTTTAAGTGATTTATGACTCCGAGGTGCCCTAGTTTGGGGGCCGATTGTGCCGCCCCAGTACAATGTAGGCTTTCTAGGTTCAAAAATTAAGCTCCCCAACACTCTTGCAATATCCACATACAATTTTGTTAAAATCTGAACGGTTTAGAAGTTACATAATTATTTCCATTCTATTTTTAAACCATCCCACTGTGCAATGTAATATATATTTTGAGATATTAATTATAATTTGACTTTTTAAACTCAAATCGATCTAATGCGCTCCGTGGTAATGATGATTTGAATTTTTTTCATAAAAATGCTTACAATATCTTATTTTGATTTCCGCGCCTTCTTAAAGGACATTTCGTTTTATTTATTAGTCTTCTCAGAATTTGAATTTTTCAATATTTTTAATACTAAATGCTTCTGGCCACAAAATGTAGTCATTTTGCGATATCGTCCCATATACGCATACATATACTAACTCCGGAAAGAAAAACCAGCATTGGGTGTATATACAATTCTATAGCCAGCATTTGCTTTAAGGTTTCTTCTCTTTTTATAAAAAAAAAAATCCGATATATAAAAATTGCAGTTTTTTATCATTTTTTGAATTATACTTTATCCTTGCTCCGAGTGAGTAATATATTCAAACATTAAACCCTACTTCTAAAAAACGATTTCTTCAATTAAAATCCTTTTTATAAACTAAATTTGTCTACATATATTACACAATTATCCTGGACATATGTCCATATACATTTGAGGGACATAACTCAAAAATTACCTCTAAAACTGAAAAATGAAATAAAAAGGAAAACTTAGAAAAAAAAGTCACACACTTTATGTCTCTTTCAAATGTAATATTTTATACACTTGGTGTAATTTAATCAAGGACATGTGTTTCAAATCAAAAAAAATTGAATCTAAAACATAAGAAGAGACAAATGTTGTCATATGGAAATAATAAAATACACCTTGACTTGACTTTTCATTTACTTCATTTAGCTCATACTCGCACTTACTTTACATTTGTTACTTAAAACTTCTTACGATGCAACTAATAGCATTATCCTTAAAGTAAAGGACTAGACTAAAAGGACCACTTAAATATTCCCACAGTAGTTAAATATTGCAACGACATACGAGTAATCTAAAGTGTAGGAATAAGTACAAGTTGTTAGGAGCATTAGGATTTCTATATTTATTTCTAACCTAAAGTAGTCACGGAGAAGGATTCATATTTTACTTTTACTTAGGGAGTAGCACTTCAATTCAGTGTTGACAGTTTATTTTGAATAATTGCTTTCTTCTCCATTTTTGACTGTTATTTAAGTGCATAATGGATGCTGCTGTTGTCCCGTCCCAGCTTCTTGTACAGGTTTCATATTTAATAGTTATTTTTTTTGTGGATATTTATTTAAATTTTTTAAGGTTTTCTAATTTTTGAAAGCCATAAAAAATTACAAGTACCCTAAGGAAAAAGTCATTATGAATTTTATAAATATTTCTTAACAATAGAAAAAGGAGAACAGGAGTTATTACTTAATGTTTTCTACTTTTTTCGTACAACAAACAACAAAAGCACTTGAACGAAAGGATTTGTTGAACAATTGTTTTCACAAAATCCCCAAAAATGATTTATGATTGTCTTAAGCAATTAATAAAGAGTTTGTAAATTTATGTACCAAAAATAAATAAATAATAAATTTAAGTTTTTTTTATATTGTAGTAAAAATTAAACGTTTCTTAAAAAGCCAAAGAAAAAAAACAAAAATATAGAAATTAAAATAATCACCTCCTGCACAGATTCATTTGAATAAACACAATAAAATACAATAAAAACTGACAGACAGGCGTTCAAATGGACGGACAGAGGCACGGAATACTAAATCGAATGTTCAATATTTTAAATTGAGTATGAGCTAGTAAATGGTTGAATGGGTTGTGTATCAACTAAATGTAGCAACATAAACACAACAACACCAACGACAACAATATTTTTTTAACAACATCATCAATGTTTGGCGACAACATAAGTGACAACAATTTCTAACACTAGAGTGAAATGAATAGGGTAACATATAATTGTGATCTTTTATCGGGTTATCCATTTTAGGGTTTCAAAAGTGAGCGTAAATAATGTGTGTTTTTTTTTAGAGGTATAGAACTTCGAATTGAAATAAAACACAAGAAAATCGTTTTAATGTCCATCAATTTGGCTTTATTCGAAGGATAATTTTATGCCATTAATGTTTAAATATGATTTCGGGCATGTGGCCGCCGCGGCTGGCTCGAATAAAGCCAATTCTACAGGTCCAATTTTCAACTACTTTTTCGAGCATATGGGGCCGTATGTTGGCAATAACGCCACGAATGTTGGCTTCCAAGTCCCCTAACGTTTCTGGTTTGTTGGCGTAGACGAGCGACTTCACATATCCATAAAGAAAATAATCCAGTGGTGTCAAATCGCACGATCTTGGTGGCCAATTGACAGGTCCATTCCGCGAAATTATGCGCTCATCGAATGTTTCCTTCAATAAATCAATTGTGACGTGCGCTGTGTGGCATGTAGTGCCGTCTTGTTGGAACTACAACTCCTCCACATTCATGCCATCCAATTGGGGAATAAAATAGTCGGTTATCATGGCTCTATACCGGTCTCCATTTATGGTAACTGACTCTCCAGCATTATTTCGAAAGAAGTATGGCCCAATGACTCCACCAGCCCATAGAGCACACCAAACAGTCAGTTTTTGTGGATGTAATGCCGTCTCAAGGGTCTTATGTGGATTCTCTTCATTCCAAATGCGGCAATTTTGCTTGTTGACGTAGTCATTCAACCAAAAATGAGCCTCATCACTGAACAAAATTTTGCGATGAAAATCAGCATCGAGATCAATCTCATTTTCGGCCCATACACCAAAATCACGACGCATTGCATGGTCTCGCGGCTTTAATTCTTGCACAAGCTGGATCTTGTAAGGTCGCAAGCCAAGATCTTTGCGCAAAATCTTCCATAAAGTTGATGGACAAAGCTCCAATTGCTGTGCACGGTGGCGAATCGATTCATTCGGGTCCTCTTCAACACTTTGCTCTACATCGGCAATTGTTTCTTCGGTGCGCACTGTTCGACGTCGCTGCGGATGCGTATTATCACATAGAGTAAACGTACTGCGAAAACGATCCATGGTTAACCGAATTAATTGCTCTGATGGACGATTATGTCGACCATAAAATGGACGGAGATTGCGGTAAACTTCACGAACTGAACCATTATTTTCGAAATAAATTTGCACGATTTGCAAGCGTTGTTCTTTTGTCAACCTGTTCATGATGAAATGGCAAACCAAACTAAATATTAATCACTTGACAGCTGACAAAATGGTCGTCAGTTAAAAAAGTTATGCCAACTTAAAGTTCTATACCTCAATAAAAAACACCCTATATAACACATATAATGTATTTTTTTTTTCATGATATTTCTTTTTATAGCCTTCACCACCATACGTGGAAAGGGTATATTAGGTTTGTGCTGATGTTTGTAACGCATAGAAATATTGGTCTGAGACCCAGCTTTTAGTATACCAATCGACTTCGAATCACTCCCTGAGTTGTTTCAGCACAAATATTGCTTATTATAAACCTTAATCAGTGTTCCTAATTTTGTGGAAATCGGCCCATATTTGATCATACCTCCCATACAAGACACATTCTCAAAAGACGTTTATATACACATAAAAGCACAAAAACGTTAATAGCTCTAAAGATAATTGCATTGGATTACTTTAACTTTGCACAGATAAATATTTTGTAAATATGAACCAATAACCAAAATTTGGTAACAAGCGGTCCACAATTGACCCCAGCTCCCATATCAGACCCGTAGCCGGAAATGATATAAATCTCGAAATTTTGAAATAATAGCACATGGTATATGTATGTATGTCTCTAAGACTTAAGGAAAACATATTTAATTTTTGGTCCATATTTGACCTTAGTACTGAAGGGTATTATATAGTCGGGCTTGACCGACTATAGCTTTTCTTACTTGTTATACCCTTCACCACCATAGGTGGAAGGGGTATTATAAGTTTGTGCTGATGTATGTAACGCATAGAAATATATGTCTTAGACCCACCTTTTAGTATACCAATAGGCTTAGAATCACTTTCTGAGTCGATTTAACGATGTCCGTCCGTCCGTCTGGCTGGCTGGACGGCTGGCTGGACCCCTATGTAAACCTTGTAATCAAACTACAGGTCGCAATTCTAAAGATAATTTGATGAAATTTTTCACAGATCATTTTTTTGATAATGGCTATTGAAATTCGTCAAAATCGTTATGGTACCTCCCATAGGTCCCACTTCCCGGAATTGATATATTGGCCACAAAAATCAATATTTTTTCATGAAATTTAAAACAAATATTGCTTATATAAACTTAAATCACTGTACCAAATTTCGTTGAAATCGGTCCACATTTGACCATAGCTCCCATACAAACTTTTTTCTCAAAATGCACTTAATGAGACAAAATTCAATAAAACGCTCCTAAATCCGAAAATAATGAGAATTTTAAGTTTTTTTTTTTGTAACAACTGTAATCAATTTGGCAAATTTCGAGATAATCGGTCCACATTTGATCCTACCTCTCATATAAGTCCAAATGGCGGAAACAGCTTATATGTACAAGTTTTGAGAATATGTTTGTATGATGGCAAAATTTTGCAAATATTTGTCTTTATACAGGAAAAATAACACCTTTGACCTTAGTGGTGAAGGGTATCGTATGGTCGGGCTTGACCGAATATAGCACTTTCTTACTTGTTTATTATAAAGTTTGAACGTTGACATTATGTGTGAAACACTACATAATTTAAATAATCACCGCGAAATGTTGCAAGCATTGGTTCTTTTGAGGTAATTTTCGACCACTTTTTGACACATATTGGACAAAAAAGTCTAATGGTGTCAAATCGCATGATCTTGGTTGCCAGTTGATATCGCCACGACGAGAAATCACGCGGCCAGAAAATAACTCTTGCAATAAAGCCATATTCGTCTTGTTGAAACCACATATTCTCCAAGTCGTATTCTTCAATAGCAGGAAAAAAAAGTCGGTTATCATATGACCATAACGCTCCGAATTCACGATGACAGTCGTTCCAGCATCGTTTTCGAATAAATAAGGTCCAATCACACCTTCGGACCAAAGAGTGCACCAAACGGAGACTTTTTCTGGATATAATGGCCTCTCTACAATTACTTGAGGATTCTCGAAACCCCAAATACGAACAATTTGTTTCTCACCGAGTGAGAAATGTGCTGATGAAAATTTTGTTCGTTAAATCGCCGTCCACCGCCTGTTGTTCAAGCACCCATTCTACGTACCTACGATTTTGTGAATGGTCAACTCGCTTCAGTTGTTGTGTGAACTGGACTTTATATGGATGTAGGTGTAGATCTAAATGCAAAATACGCCATAATGTGCCGTAAGATAGTTTCAATTACTAAGAACGACGAGCAATCAACACATTTGGGTCTTCGGCAATACTTTCACTTACAACAGCGATATTTTCAGCGCAACGAGCGAAACGATGAAGCAAAGGAATAACAATATTTGTAACCGCTCCAGTCTCTGCAAATTTCTTCACAATTTTGACAATTGCTTGCGTAGTTGGACCATTATGTAAACCATAATCTCCTATGTTTTGATTATTTTTATGCGTTGTTTGATACCTAAGCGATCCATTTTCGTCAATGTCAGACTTTCAACTGAAAAGAAAAAAATTGGTTTAACAACTTGGTTTACAGATGTCGAATTCCAGTTCTATACATTTGAAATAACTAAATTGATAACCCTTTACCTACAAATCTTTTTGATTGTAGATATAACAAGTTAGAGTGTTATAAATGTGGACCAAATTCGAAAAAACTTGTTACGCTAGTTGGTATTGTTAGTAAAATATTTGGACTAAATTCGGTTGCACGAGATTTAAAATTCAACATTTGAAAGTATGTAAATGGTTTCCCTAGTATTTACTTTGAACAAAATTCGGCATCGTAACCTGGTATGGTTTTACATTAATAAGTTGTTAAACGATTTTCGTTAAGCTTAATATTTAGTTAGCTGACAGGTCCATATATTTTGTTAGGAGTTCCTAATGCATCTACCGTATATAAAGTCTGGACATTAGTTCAATCTTAATATGCTGCTTGTACCTCCGAATCTTTTTGATTGTAGATATAAAAAGGGGATGCTATATATATAAGAATTAAAGCCAAAAGTTTACCGATTGTAACAAAATTTTACACACTGACTGGCTTTTATATGGAGCTTATTCTTGGAAAATTCAATGGCTATAGCTATAACTTGCCTTTGCTATATTTTTTTTGGATTCCGGGAGTGTTTTTTATATGGAAGCTATAGTCAAATATGAACCAATTACTATAAAATTTGACATACTGACCAATAGTTGCATAAAACTTCTCTATTCAAAATTTAGTCGTCATAGCTACTACAATTGTGTTCAATTTATCAGCATTACAGTGTTTCCCGGGGTTATATGGGAGCTCTAACTAACTGTGAACCGATTTTGCCCATTTTCAGTACACAAGTTTTATAACATATCAATAATACTTTTATAAAATTTTGTCTCTCCAGCTCTTGTAGTTAAGGAGCTTTATCTGTCGGGCAGACGGACATAAACCGTCTTTTCTTTTTGTATTTTTGTGTTTCCGTAAGTTTTTTATATGGGACCTATGGTGAAATAGTGACCGATTGTGACAAAATTGCACACTGGCTGGTATTCACATAAGACTTCCTTGTGCTAAATTTAGTGGCCAAAGCTAATACAGTTTATCATTTATTGGCATTTAAGTGTATTTCAGGCGGAATTTAGGCTGTTTCCGTAAGTTTTTTGTATGGGAGCTATGGTTAAATGTGAACCGATTTTGATGATTTATATGCTGCCTAGTGCTTATGTAAAACTTCTAGATACCAAATTTTGTCTTCATAGCTGTTATATTTAATTTGTCATTTATTAGCAAATAAGCGATTAGTCTAGACGAGATTATACGGGAGCTATGGTCAAATGAGAACCGATTTTGCCCGATTTCAATACCAAAATTTTCCAAGAAATGAAGAATATTTGTGCCAAATTTCAGTGACCTATATCCTTTCGTTAAGGTTTTATCGTGACGACAACAGACAGACGGACATCGCTCAATCGTCTTAGAATTTCATAAGAATTCAGAATATACTTCAATTTTGGTTTCTGAGCAAATAATAAGGAAATTACAAACGGAATGACAATCTCAATATACCCCCGATTCTTTTTAATGGTGGGTATAAAAAAGGGGATGTTATATATATATATAAGAATTATAGCCAAATATTGACCGATTGTAACACACTGGCTGGTATTTATATAAAGCTTGTTTCTGAAAATTTAGTGGCCATAGCTGTCATAGTTTCTAATTTAATAGCTTTTAACTGGCCTTTGCTACTTTTTTTTGGTTTCCGGGAGTGTTTTTAATATAAAAGTTATAGTCAAATATGGACCGATTCCTATAAAATTTGACATACTGACCAATAGTTGCATAAAACTTCTCTATTCTAAATTTAGTCGTCACTATTACAATTGTATTCAATTTATCAGCATTAAAGTGTTTCCCGGATCGGGGTTATATGCGAGCTCTAACTAACTGTTAACCGATTTCGCCCATTTTCAGTACACAACTTTTATAACATATCAAAAAAAAATTTGTAAAATTTTGTCTCCTCAGCTCTGGTAGTTTAGAGGCTATCGCGCTTTTATCTGAAGGACAGACGGACATAAGCTCCCTTTTCTTTTTGTATTTTTGTGTTTCCGTAAGTTTTTTATATGGGAGCTGTGGTCAAATGTCGACCGATTGTGACAAAATTTTTTTTTATACGGGAGCTATGGTCAAATGTTAACCAATTTTGCCCAATTTCAATACCAAAATCTCAAATATGAAGAATGTTTCTACTAAATTTCAGTGGGCTAGCTCCTTTCTTTTAGGCGTAATCGTGATTTCAACAGGCAGACAGACGCACATCGCTCAATCGTCTTAGAATTTCATAAGAATTCAGAATATATATCGATTTTGGTTTTTGACAATCTCAATAGAATAGAGGTATTCTTAAAAAATTCATAAAAAGCACAAGAACGTTAATAACTCTAAAGATAAATGCATTTGATTGCTTGAACTTTGCATAGATAAATCTATATATATATCGGGTGTTTTTTATTGAGGTATAGAACTTTAAGTTGGCATCACTTTTTTAACTGGCGGCCATTTTGTCAGCTGTCAAGTGATTAATATTTAGTTTGGTTTGCCATTTCATCATGAACAGGTTGACAAAAGAACAGCGCTTGCAAATCGTGCAAATTTATTTCGAAAATAATGGTTCAGTTCGCGAAGTTTACCGCAAGCTCCGTCCATTTTATGGTCGACATAATCGTCCATCAGAGCAATTAATTCGGTTAACCATGGATCGTTTTCGCACTACGTTTACTCTATGTGATAATACGCATCCGCAGCGAAGTCGAACAGTGCGCACCGAAGAAACAATTGCCGCTGTAGAGCAAAGTGTTGAAGAGGACCCGAATGAATCGATTCGCCACCGTGCACAGCAATTGGAGCTTTGTGCATCAACTTTATGGAAGATTTTGATCTCGATGCTAATTTTCATCGCAAAATTTTGTTTAGTGATGAGGCTCATTTTTGGTTGAATGGCTACGTCAACAAGCAAAATTGCCGCATTTGGAGTGAAGAGAATCCACATGAGACCCTTGAGACGTCATTACATCCACAAAAACTGACTGTTTGGTGTGCTCTATGGGCTGGTGGAGTCATTGGGCCATACTTCTTCCGAAATAATGCTGGAGAGTCAGTTACCATAAATGGAGACCGGTATAGAGCCATGATAACCGACTATTTTATTGAAGGAAACATTCGATGAGCGCATAATTTCGCGGAATGGACCTGTCAATTGGCCACCAAGATCGTGCGATTTGACACCACTGGATTATTTTTTTTGGGGATATGTGAAGTCGCTCGTCTACGCCAACAAACCAGAAACGTTAGGGGACTTGGAAGCCAACATTCGTGGCGTTATTGCCAACATACGGCCCCATATGCTCGAGAAAGTAGTTGAAAATTGGAACTGTAGAATTGGTTTTATTCGAGCCAGCCGCTGCGGCCACATGCCCGAAATCATATTTAAACATTAATGGCATAAAATTATCCTTCCAATAAAGCCAAATTGATGGACATTAAAACGATTTTCTTGTGTTTTATTTCAATTCGAAGTTCTATACCTCTAAAAAAAACACCCATTATTATAAATGTGTTTGTAAGTTTATTTGTTTATTTGTTTGTTTGAAAGAGATTGACTCCTAAACGGTTTGAGCGCTTTTGATGAAATTTTGAAATTAGATAGAATATTTCCTTAAGGTGGTTTAAGGATATGGTTTGTTTCAAAACTTGGTCCAGAAAGGGCCTAAATAGGGTAAATAGTAGACCAAATGGTGCAAAATTTAATATTTATCTTTGAATTTGATAAACCATAAAAGTTAGATACTTCAAACTTGACAAAAGTAATTTTATGAAATACCAATGGCCGTATTTCAGAAAAAAATTAATAGGATCGGAGCAGGGGATGGCCCCTTCCCCGTTACAAATACGATACCTATAACTGGGTAAATTGATTTTGATGATTTTCGAAATGTAGATAGAGTTATACTAACATTCCTGAAATTTTGACAGTGAGCTATGGTGTGACGGGTGGTTAAAATAGTCTACGTTTTTTTTTAAATCTCAAGTGGGCATGACCCCTCCCATATAACTCATATATTAAAAATGGCAAATATAGGTGACCGAGAGGCCCGATTTTTCTGAAATTTTGACAGTATGTTAAGGTGTGACCAATGGATAAAATAGGCCAAATTTGTTTTTAAATCTCAAGTAGGCGTGGCCCCTCCCATATAAGTCAAATATTAAAAATTACAAATGTGAATGAACCTGCAGACCGATTTTTCCGAAATTTTGACAGTATGGTAAGGTGTGACCGGCGGTTAAAATAGGCTAGGTTTTTTTTTAATCTGAAGTGGGCGTGACTCCCTCCCATATAAGTCAAATATTAACAAACATGGATGATCGAGCCGACCGATTTTTCTTTAACTTTTACAGTATATAAGGAGTTACAAGTGGGTAAAATAGGCTACTTTGGAAATCTCAAATGGACGTGACCTCTCCCATATTAGTCATATATTAAAAATGACAAATATGGATGACCGATTTTTCAGAAATTTTGATTGTATATGTGTGACCGGTGGGTAAAATAGACTTGGTTTTTTTAATCTCAAGTGGGCGTGACCCCTCTCATATAAGTCAAATTTTAAAAATGACAAATATGGACGATAAGATAAAAATGATTTAACCCAATTAATTAGAGTTTTAAATGTGGATATTTTCATACTATAGGATAGTTTTTCTCTTTTTGAATTGAAAAATGGGGATAAAATTCCCAATTGCTTTAAAATTGTATATCTTGAGAACGGCTGGACCAATGAAGAAATTTTTTCTTTCTAAATGTTTTTTTTTAGTCCAAGGTAGGATTCTACATTAAGAAAAATTGACCATGCCCACTTTTACGACTTAATTTTTTGATTTATCTAAAATAGGAAAACGGATGTACGAATATTGGTAATATGATTGGTGTTTGATAATAGTTTGACTGACGATTGTTTGAAGATTTTTCATGATAATTTGATTGTTTCGATTGTTTGACAGTTGTTTGATGATTGATTGACTTATGACTGCTTGACATGTAATAATTGTTTCATGATTAACTGGCGATTTTATGACGGTAGATTGAAGATTTTTTGTCGATTGTTTGATTGTTGTTTGATGGTTGATTGATGATTGACTGATGACTGTTCAATGTATTTTTATGATTGTTCGATAATTGTTTCACGATTAACTGACGATTGTTTGACGGTTATTTGATTACAATTTGACGATTGTTTGATATTCATATGCAAATATATTAATAAAGGATTTAATTAAAAAAATATTTCATAATTGCTAATTTTTAAAGAAATGGTTAACACAGCAATAAGTAAAATCTTTTACTATCAACCCGGGAAACGCCGGGTACAAGCAGCAAGTATTTTATAAATATGAACCAATAACCAAAATTTGGTAACAATCGGTGCACAATCCCTAGCTCCCATATTAGGCCCTATGCCTGAAATGATATAAATCTCTAAGTCTTAGAGACAGAAATGCATGCCTCTAAGATTTAAGGAAAACTTGTTTAATTGTTGGTCCATATTTGACCTAAGTAGTGAAGGGTATGATAAAGTCGGGCTTGACCGACCATAGCTTTTCTTACTTGTTCTATTTGAAAATGAATTGTTTTAATTTGTTTGTCAATTTTCTTTAGTAGAGCAAATCCCTATTCAAAACTCTCGCAGTGTTCATTACCTTATTTATGAATCTTTATTGTTTGTTTTTTATGTTTATAAATAATAAAGTGTTTTTTTAATAAAAATAAAATAAGTAAACAACAACAACAACAACAAAATGTCATATAAAAAAATATTGAAAAGTTTTAAAAAACCACAATAACGAGTTGTTAAATGAGTGCGATCATCTGTATTTATGACAATCTAGAATAACTTTAGACAAAGTGTATTATTTTTGTGGTAAGTGTACAGGCTGCAACAATTATTTGGAAAGTGTTAGGTAAAAGCAATTTAAGTAATACCCTACAACATGTGGTTTAATAAAAATGATTAAAAAAGTACCCTTAATATGAAAATCAAGGTTATTGGTATCTACGAGTACTTCACTTAAATCCGTAATTGGGTTGTTCGAAAATTATGTTCGTTTTTTAAAAATACCATAAAAATATAAGTCTTACTTTTAGACTTTCTGATATAAATACATATATATTATATACATATTTAACATTTTAAACAAATATAAATCGTTTGTTAAAAACGTGACCAAGTTTAAATAAAATTAATTTCAAATTTGCCTTTAAATTTATCAAAAAATTCTTAAACAAATTCACACTAAGAAATCTAAAATCCAAGTTAATGCATCATTTAAATGGTCATTTATTTAAAAATTCTACAGAATCCAGTAATTTTTCTACACCCGCCCAATGTTAAATCAAAACCTTTATTCTATTGAAAAAATTATGTATGTATGTATTAAATATTTAATACAATTTAATAGTAAAATGAGCAAAAAAAAAGGAGGAAAAACTCCTGTTTAAAAATTTCACTCATCCATGCGATACAACATTTTTTACATTTGGTTGCATAAACCATGCATAAATATGTCAATAGGATTATCCTACTTTTTCTATACATACCCATTTTACACATACTTTCTACACATTCTATACGTACATACGCACATACATACAACTCTAAAACACTTGAAAAGTAAAATAATAAAAAGTGAAAATAACTAAATGCTAAATAAATAAATAGAAAAAAAATTAATGAAAACTTATGTTATTTAAACAAAAAACAACGATAAAAACGGGGAAAAACTCTACACTCCTATACCCTACACATAATGGAAAAAACCTCAGCTTTAAAACATAAATAAACAAAAGACCAGTGGCAACTGCTCCAATTACATTTTTTACTACTATTTCAGTTACTCACTTCAACTTTACCTTCTACTGAAAAATATTAAAATAATTTATTTGTAGGAGTACTTGGAAGTAGTTGACATTGTAATAAGCGATTAAGTTTTATTAAAAGAAAAGTGAAGAAGCCCAAACGTATAAAAACCTACTCAAAAGTGTAGACCATCATTGAAGGAAAGGAAGGAGGGTCTTTGATAACACAGCACCACAAAATAAAAAAAATTTTGATGTATCATGACTTCCTTTGTACAAAAATGGTAAAATTTTTAAATTCTATGGCAAGATTTTTTTAATTTTTTTGTTTTTTAATTGCAATTTTTTTAGACGTTTCTTCAAATAATTAATGATAACTCAAAAACTACTAGTCCGATATTATTAAAATAAAATCAGAAAAATTAAGATTTACATAGCCTTTAGTTCGTCTATATATTGCGTTTCAATCGGATCAATAGTATCGGAGTTATAATAAAAAACTTATATTTTTTACGTAAAAATGGCAAAAATTTTCGTTTTAAAAAAATCATGAAAAATCGAAAACGGCAAAAAAACTTCCAGATTTATTATTTTATCGCATAATAGCAACAAAATGAGATATCGACCATAAAAATCGATCGATTTTTTTCGAATTTAATCACAATTTAGTGAATTCGCTCATTTTCACAAAATTTTAGTTTTTTGCTTGATATACGCATTATAGCGGGTTTTCAAATGTATGAAAAAAATAAATTTTCCAATTTTAAGGGGTGAATGTCGCATTATTGTGAGATTTAGTGAGAAACTTCCACCCACAAAATTTTAGTCGAAATTGGACAACGTTAACACGTAGCGCATAGGCCCCAAATCTGAAAAATAGCGTTTAAATCGAAAAAAATTGACAAATTTTAAGTTTTTGCAAAATTAACGCTATTTATTCCCCCTTTTGCATCCTGGTCCTTAGGGCAAACACAATGAGATTTCCAATAAGCTGCATATCTTTAAAATTGGTTAAACAGTTTTCGAGTTACTACAATTTACACTGTTTGAATTGAATTTCGAATTAAAGATACTGATGATCGGAAAAGAAGCAGTCGTTTGACATTTGAAACAAGAAAGAAACTATTGTAATTAAGCAAGCACGAGTTTATGATACCCTATACAACTAGAGTCATATCTGAACTGGTTGTGTTATAAATTATGTTTTTAAAATGCTTTCACAAGATGAATCCTAATATATAAAATATTTCGATTTTAGTCGAGTGATGTTATAACACACTTCAAAATGGTCGGGTTGGAACAATTGTATTTTCATACATGTTTTCTTTTCTTTATATTTATATTATCAATATTACCAAATGTAGGGTATTAACAAAATATGATGAAAACCTCAACTTTTCATGTTTAATAAACATTTTTTCCGTATGTTTTTCTAAGATTCATTTTTCATATACTCGAACACTTGATGTTAAAATCATGTTTCTATTATTCTAATACTTTGTGTGTGTGAGTATATGTGTTTGTATGTTTTTGTTATTACATCAACCGTTTCAAACTGTTAAATTATGACATTCAACTGTCAAGTGTATGTTACCCAAAAACACATGAATATGTACAACCAAATCATAACTTGATGTTGCATGTGCAACATAATATTCAGTAGCATTCACACATACACATACGACTACATACAAATAATGCAAATGATATTTATTGTATAACTAAACCCTCTATTGTAACAGCTCATCCTTTGACATTTAAGAAAATAAAAGAGGATCCAAAAAAATAACAAGAACAACACCAATTGCACTGGGTTTGAAGCGTGAGAAAAGGAGCAATTGTTATCCTTTGCACCACCTAAATAAACACATTTGAATATTTATTTGGTAGAATCATTTTATTTTTATTTTATTTCAATATTTACAGCAGCAGTTGAATACTCGTATTTGGGTTACAAGTTTTATTCATGTACGAGTACAAGTTACTCCTGGCATTTGTCTCAAAACCTTAAATAGTTTATTATATTTATTGTACAGACATTTTAAATTATATTCTTCAGATGGGTGTTAAGTTTTCTTTTACACTTTTTATGATATTTACAAAAATGTATTCATCATCTTCATGCGAGAACATGTGATTTTTTTAACAAAAACAATAAAAAGGAGGAGAAACTGTTAAAACAAAGAAAAAGGATCCTTTAAACAAACTATATTGTACTACTTATTTAGAAATATGAGCAGGACTTTGGACTACTTGTTTATGTTATAGTTTAGGAGTTTATTCTAAATAAATATTAAAACAAACATGTGGAAGGATATCCATCATTTTTAAAAGCAAAATTTAAAGCAATTTGTTATGGGTATATATTAAAAAAAATGTTTCTGTTAAGGAGTTTTACGATTAAAATTTGTTTAAATGTTGAAATTATACTCTTCACAACCATAGGTGGAATATTAGTCTGATACCCAACTTTGATCGATATACTGATCCTTTTTATGTCTAAATGATTTGACACTTGTATGCTTTACCCGTCTTTTTACACCCACCATCATAAAGAAAGGGGGGTATATTGAGATTGTCATTCCGTTTGTAATTTCTTTAATATTGGCTCAAAACGATATATATTCTGAATCCTTATGAAATTCTTAGACGACTGAGCGATGTCCGTCTGTCTGTCTGTTGAAATCACGATAACGCCTAAACGAAAGGAGCTAGCTCACTGAAACTTAGTAAAAACATTCTTCATCTTTGAGAAAATTCTTTTTTTATTGAAATTGGGAAAAATCGGTTAACATTTGACCATAGCTCCAGTATAACCTTGCTAATAAATAACAAACTATAATAGCTATGATGATAAAAGTTGGTATATTGGAAGTTTTACATAAGCCCTAGACAGCATATACAATTTCATCAAAATCGATTCACATTTAGTCATAGCTCCCATACAAAAAACTTACGGAAACAGCCAAAATTTCACCTATAATACACCTAATTGCCAATAAATCTAAAACTTTAACAGATATAACCACTAAATTTAACACGAGGAAGTCTTATGTCAATGCCAACCAGTGTGCAAAATTTTGTCACAACCGGTCACCATTTGACCAAAGCTCCCATATAAAAAACTTACGGAAACACAAAAATACAAAAAGGAGTAGAGGTTTGTGTCCGTCTTTCCGTCAGAGAAAAGCGCGATAGCTCCTTAACTACATAAGCTCGAGAGACAAAATTATATTATAAAAGTTGTGTACTGAAAATTATAACCCTGCCCGAGAAATCACGTTTATGCTGATAAATTAAATAAAATTGTATTAACTATGACAACTAAATTTAGAACGGAGATTTTTTATGTAATTTTTAGTCAGTATGTCAAATTTTATAGGAATCGGTCCATATTTGACCATAGCGTTCATATAAAAACCGCTCCCGGAAACCACTAAAATGCCACAAACGCCAGTTAAAAGCTTTTAAATTGTAAACTGTGATAGCTATGGCCACTAAATTTTGCACAAATAAACTTTATATAATATAATACCGGCCAGTACATAAAATTTTGTGAGAATCGGTCAACATTTGGCTATAGTTCTTATATATGTATAACATCCCCTTTTTATACCCACCATCAAAAAGAATGGGGGGTATATTGAGATTGTCATTCCGTTTGTAATTTCCTTAATATTGTCTCAAAAAAGAAAAGCGATATATATTCTGAATCCTTATGAAATTCTAAGACGATTGAGCGATGTCTGTCTGTCTGTCTGTTGAAATCACGATAACGCCTAAACGAAAGGAGCTAGCTCATTGAACATTAGTAAAAATATTCTTCATCTCTGAGAAAATTTTGGTATTGAAAATGGGCAAAATCGGTTCACATTTGACCATAGCTCCCGTATAACCTCGTCTAGGCTAATTGCTTATTTGCTAATAAATAACAAACTATAATATCTATGATGATACAATTTGGTATATAGAAGTTTTACATAAGCCCTAAGCAGCATAATTTCATCAACATCGGTTCACATTTAGCCATAGCTCCCATACAAAAAACTTACGGAAACAGCCTAAATTTCATCAAAATTCACTTAAATGCCAATAAATCTAAAACTTTAACAGATATAACCACAAAATTTAGTACAAGGAAGTCTTATATCAATGCCACCCAGTGTAATTTTGTAACGATCGGTCATCATTTGACCATAGCTCCCATATAAAAAACTTACGGAAACACAAAAATACAAAAAGAAAAGGGGGTTTATGTCCGTCTGTTCGTCAGATAAAAGCGTGATAGATCCTTAACTACAAGAGATAGAAAGACTAAATTAATCACAAGAAAGTCTTATGTCAATGCTAATGCAAAAATTTTGTCAAAAACTAAAAAAACAAAATTTTACAAAAGTATTTTGTATATCTTGAAAAAGTTGTGTATTGAAAATTGAAATCGGTTCACATTTAGTTAGAGCTCCCATATAGCCCCATAGGTCCCACTTCCCGGAATTGATATATTGGCCACAAAAATCAATATTTTTTCATTAAATTTAAAACAAATACTGCTTATGTAAATTTAAATCACTGTACCAAATTTCCATACAAACTCTTTTCTCAAATCGGACTAAATGAGACAAAATTCCAATCCAAACATAATGAGAATTTGAAGTTTATTTTTTGCATACATATTTTTTGTAATAACTGTAACCAATTTGCCAAAAATTATAATCGGTCCTCATTTGACTCTAGCTCTCATATAAGTCCAAATGACGGAAACAGCTTAAATTTATAAGTTATGAGAATATGTTTGTATGAAAGCAAAATTTAGCAAATATTTGTCTTTATGGTGAAGGGTATCGTATGGTCGGGCTTCACTGACTATAGCACTTTCTTACTTGTTTTTAATCATACTTTTTTTCAAATTTCATGATTTTTTTTAATACGTTGTACTTTTATACAATAATCTACAAAAATAAACAGTTAAAATCGTTATTTTAGATGATTTTTATGTAAATTCATGAAGTACTTTTCAATTACAATTTCCCTGAGTATATAAAACTCCACTTCAAAAAAAAAAAAAAAAACTTCACACGGAAAATGCCTTACAACAAAACCACCAGGTGTTTGGAGATTCTAGTTCTTTTGAAATATATTCCCCAAAACTTAAACTCAAACAATAAAAATAACAATAATAAAACAAAAATCGACAATAAATGAAAATTTAACGAAAAAAAATGCTACAATTTACATAAATTATCCAAAAGACACGATTTGTTAAGAGGAAGATTCTGAAGTCAATGAAATAACGCGTACAAGTGTATTTCAATGTAAACAAATTTCCTGAATTTTTCCTAAGTTTTTCAAAAACACATCTAATGAAAAAGGAAAGAAAAACCAATAAATTTTAATGCTGCCACAACACATGGTTACGAGTTTTTCATCAAAGAAGATACAAAATTTACTAAATAGAACATATTTGGAAAGAAAAAGAAGAACACAAAAATCAATATGGTTTCATTTTAGAATTAATTAGTTTGGGAATTTTTTGTAGAAAATACGTTACTAAAACTTAACTTTTTTCATCCAAAGAAGTTTTAAAGAAAATTCCTTTAAATTTAAGGATTTTAAAAAGATTTTTATTTAAGAAATTTTGAGAAACGGAAATGAAATTTTTGTATGAACAAGGAATAAGTACTACAGTGCCATGCATAAACATGGTTGAGGTTATGATGTTAGTGTTAGTTAAATATACTAGAGTGTTGTTGCTATTGTAGTTGTTTGTGGATCAGAGTCTTTATTTATGGTTATGTTAAAATTCTGTCGACAAACAATTAAAAAGTTGAAAGGATTTTATAACAAATAAGTTCACATAATAAACAAAAGGACACTTTTATATGGAAACAAAGTAAATAGACGCAGGACCTCAAAAACAAGAGGCTTAAACAACAACATCCATATAAATAAACCAACACAGACATAATAGACATATGTAGTGCATATACAAAAACAAATGCACACAATAAACAATATAAGTATAAATAAAAGGACTTTAATCCAAACATACGAGCTTAAAATAGAAAAGCACAGTGGGGTAATAAAGGTAAAAAGAAGTAAATAAAACTTATAATATAGAAATGTTTAGAGAAATAACATCTAAGCTATTCACCCCACTGTGCATTGCATTCACATATTACACATATTCAACAGACAGTGGCAATTCTGAGAATGACAACAATGACAAAGTCTAGCTGCAGCCTGTCATGACTTTAGGTGTTTGCTATTAAAATATCAACAACTAAAATAATAAAAAAACCCGTGAGTGAATGACTAAAATATACAATGGACTAGAAAAAAAGCCCTTTTTATAGAAAAATGTTTAACAAAAACAATAAACACCAAAAAAAAAAACAAATAAATAAACTCGGTCTATATGTAAATAGAAATAGGGAAAAAATATTATAACAAAGCAACACGTGCTTTTTAAAGAGGGATTCTGTCTATACATTTAGTTGCATATTTTGAAATGAACTTTGTGTTAAGGAGAAACAAACCGACAGGATAATAATAAAGTGATGTTTATGAAAGCATATCAAATTATACCTCATACTAGCATAGCTATGCAGATCAGGGTCCAAATCGCCGCATTCTCGATATCGATCGAAAACTCAGACTTTTTAGAAAATATTGTGTAACATACCTTAGGGATTTTCAAAATAATTTATTTTGAAAAAAAGTTCAAAAAAAATTGATATCTAAAACATATCCGTTTCTTTGTCAATTAAGTTTAAATTAAATTATTTTACTATCAGGCAACTTTTGACAAATAAGTTACAATGTAGTGAACCTTATATGCAGAGGTCGGCACAAAAAGAACAAAACATAAAATAGGAATTTTTTCAATGTGTAGTTCTCATGTTTAAATATTTTTATCAAAAACTAGCTGATTTTACCCGGCGTTGCCCGGGTTGGAAGTTAAAGTTTTTAACTTATTGTTGTGTTAACACTTTCTTTAAAAATTAACAATTATGAAATATTTTTATTAATTTTTTAATTGAATCCCTTATTAATGTATTTGCATATTTGGTAAATATGGTAAATTTTTCTTAATGTATAATCCTAACTTGGACTAAAAAATTTAGAAACAAAAAATATGGTCCAGCAGTTCTCGAGATATAAAATTTTAAAGAAAAGGGGAAATTTATCCCCATTTTCCAATTCCCAGGTCAATGTTGATCCATTTTCAAGCAAAAAACTATCCAATAGTATGAAAATAACCACATTTAAAACTTTAATTAATTGGGTTAAATCGTTTTCATCTTAACATCCATATTTGTCATTTTTAATATTTGACTTATATGGGAGGGGTCACGCCCGTTTGAGATTTCAAAAGAAAACCTAGCTATTTTAACCACCGATCACACCTTACCATACTGTCAAAATTTCAGAAGAATCGGGCCGCTCGGTCATTCATATTTGTCATTTTTAATATATGAGTTATATGGGAGGGGTCACGCCCACTTGAGATTTCAAGAAAAATCCTAGGCTATTTTAACTACCGGTCACACCTTACTCCACTGTCTAAATTACAGAAAAATCGGTCGGTTTGATCATCCATATTTTGAGATTTGAAAAAAAAAAATCTGCCCTATTTTATCCATCGGTCACACCTTAACATACTGTCGAAATTTCAGAAAAATCGGGTCTCTCGGTCGCTTATATTTGTCATTTTTAATATATGAGTTATATGGGAGGGGTCACGCCCACTTGAAAAATTTAGCCTATAGTCACCACCGACCCCACCATACTACACTGTCAAAAATTCAGAAAAATCGATCTGCTAGTTTCGGAGATCCTTCGCAACAAGCAACATACAAACAGACGCGGACATTTTTTTATAGATATAGAAGATAGAAGAAGAAGATAGAAAATTTTTTTATATAAAATTTTTCTTCAGAAAATTTTTTCTACCAAAATTTTTCTATAGAAAACTTTTTTAATTGAAAAACAAGTAAGAGTCTTATATTCGTCTGTGCCAAATCTTATATACCCACCATTAAGTTGTGTTAAATTTAGAAACATTTATCATATATCTACGAGGGTGCAGCAAATTCGAAATGTGGACCAAATTCGAAAAAAGTTGTTATGATAGTTGGTATTGTTGGTAAAATATTTGGACTAAGTTCGGTTGCAGTAGCTTTATAGTTCAACATTTAAAAATATGTAAGTAGTTTCCCTAGTATTTATTTTAAAGAAAATTCGTTATCTTAACCGGGTATGGTTTTACGTTCATAAGTTTTAAATACTTTTCGATGTAAATAGTAATACGACAGGTCCATATATTTTGTTAGGAGTTCCTAATGCATCTACCATATACATAATCTTAATATGCAGCTTGTACCTCCGAATCTTTTTAATTGTAGATATAAACAAGTAAGAGTCTTATATTCGGCTGTGCCGAATCTTGTATACCCACCATCAAGTTTTACGAGACTGCAGCTAATTTAAAATGTTGGCCAAATGTGGTATTGTTGGTAATATATTTGTATTAATATAATGTTTATTTGTGCAAAATTTAGTGACCATAGCTGACACAGTTTATAACTTAATAGCTTTTAACTGGCGTTTGTAGCATTTTAGTGGTTACCAGGAGCGGTTTTTATATGAAAGCTGTGGTCAAAAATGGACCGATTCCTATAAAATTTGACATACTGAGTGAAAGTTGCATAAAACTTCTCTGTTCTAAATTTAGTAGTCATAGATCTTACAATTTTATTCAATTTATCAGCATAAATGTGATTCCCGGGGCAAGGTTATATGGGAGCTCTAACTAAATATGAACCAATTTTACCCATTTCCAGCACACAATTTCTATAACATATCGAAGATATTTTTGCTAAATTTTGTCTTCCTAGCTCTTGTAGTTAAGGTGCTATCGCACTTTTCTCTGACGGAAAGACGGACGTAAACCGTATTTTCTTTTTGTATTTTTGTGTTTCCGTAAGTTTTTTATATGGGAGCTATGGTCAAATGGTGACCGATTGTGACAACATGCACACATATTGGCATTGACGTAAGACCTCCTCGTGATAAATTTAGTGGTTATATCTGTTATAATTTTAGATTTATTAGCATTTAAGTGTATTTTAGGTGAAATTTTGTCTGTTTCCGTAAGTTTCTTGTATGGAAGCTATGACTAAATGTGAACTGATTTCGATGAAATTTTATATGCTGCCTCGGGCTTATATACCAAATTTTTATATACCAAATTTTATCATCATTGCTATTATATTTTGGTACTTATTATCAAATAAGCGATTAGCGTAGGGGAGGTTATACGGGAGCTATGGTCAAATGTTAACCGATTTTGCTCAATTTCAATACCAATATTTTCTCAGAGATGAAGAATGCTTTTACTAAGTTTCAGTGATCTACCACCATTCGTTTAGGTGTTATCGTGATTTCAACAGACATACAGACAGACAGACGGACAGACGGACAGACAGACTGACAGACAGACAGACATCGCTCAATCGTCTTAGAATTTCATAAGGATTCAGAATATATATCGTTTTCGATTTTTGAGCCAATATTAAGGATATAACAAACGGAATGACAATCTCAATATACCCCCCATTCTTTTTGATGGTGGGTATAAAAAGGGGATGTTATATAAGTATAAAAATTATAGGAAAATTTTGATGGTAACAAAATTTTACACACTGGCTGATATTTATATAAAGCTTATTCTTGCAAAATTTTGTGGCCATAGCTGTCATAGTTTCTAATTTAATAGCTTTAAACTGGCCTTTGCTACATTTTTTTTTTTTTTGGTTTCCGAGAGTGTTTTTTGTATGAAAGCTAAAGTCAAATATGGACCGATTCCTATAAAATTTGATATACTAACCAATAGTTGCATAAAACCTCTCTATTCTAAATTTAATCGTCATAGTTATTACAATTGTATTCAATTTATCAGCATAAATGTGTTTGCCGGGGCGGGTTATATGGGAGCTCTAACTAAATTTGAACCGATTTCATCCATTCTCAATACACAACTTTTTCAAGACATCGAAAATACTTTTGCAAAATCTTGTCCATCTTTTCTTTTCTTCAATGCGCAATCGCGCTTTCATCTGATGGACAGACGGACATAAAACCCTTTTTGTTTTTGTAGTTTTGAGTTTCCGTAAGTTTTTTATATAGGAGCTATGATCAAGTGTAACAAAATTTTGCACAATTGTAACACAATTTGCACCCTGGCTGGCATTGACATAAGATTTCCTTGTGCTAAATTTAGTGGCCAAAGCTTTTACAGTTTCTCATTTATTGTCATTTAAGTGAAATTTATGCTGTTTCCGTAAGTTTTTTGTATGGGAGCTATTGTTAAATGTGAACCGATTTTGATGGAATTTAATATGCTACTGCTTATGTAAAACTTCTACATACCAAATTTTAACATCATAGCTGTTATAATTTGTCATTTATTAGCAAATAAGCGATTAGCCTAGACGAGGTTATATGGGAGCTATGGTCAAATGTGAACCGTCCAATAAAAATTAGCTTTTGTTTTATTTTATTATACCCACCATCAAGAAGAATAGGGGGTATATTGAGATTGTCATTCCGTTTGTAATTTCCTTAATATTGGCTCAAAAATTAAAAACGATATATATTCTGAATCCTTATGAAATTCTGTCTGTCTGTTGAAATCACGATAACGCTTAAACGAAAGGAGTTAGCTCACTAAAACTAAGTAGAAATATTTTTCATCTGTGAGAAAATTTTAATTATTGAAATTGGGCAAAATCGGTTAACATTTGACCATAGCTCCCGTATAACCTCGTCTAGACAAATCGCTTATTTGCTTATAAATGACAAATTATAATAGCCATGATAACAAAATTTGGTATCTGGAAGTTTTACATAAGCACTAGGCAGCATATAAATTTCATCAAAATCGGTGCATATTTAACCATGGCTCCCATATAAAAAACTTAGGGAAACCGCCTTAATTCCACCTGAAATTCACTTAAATGCCAATAAATGATAAACTGTAATAGCTTTGGCCACTAAATTTAGCACAAGGAAGTCTTATGTGAATGCCAGCCAGTGTTTCACAATCGATCACCATTTGATTATAGCTCCCATATAAAAACTTACGGAAACACAAGAATACAAAAAGAAAAGGGGGTTTATGTCCGTCTGTCCGTTAGATAAAAGCGCGATAGCACCTTAACTAAAAGGGCTACAGCAACAAAATTTTACAAAAGGAAGTCTTATGTGAATGCCAGCCAGTATGTAAAATTTTGTTACAATCGGTCACCATTTGATCATAGCTCCCATATAAAAAAACTTACAGAAACACAAAAACACAGAAAGAAAAGGAGATTTATGTCCGTCTGTCCGTCAAATAAAAGCGCGACAGCTCCTTAACTACAAGAGCTAGAGAGACAAAATTTTACAAAAGTATTTTTGATATGTATTAAAAGTTGTATTCTGAAATCGGGCGAAATCGGTTTACATTTAGTTAGAGCTCCCATATAACCCCGCCCGGGAAACGCATGAATGCTGATAAATTGAGTAAAATTGTAATAGTTATGACGACTAAATTTAGAATGAAAAAGTTTTATACAACTATTGGTCAGTATATCAAATTTTCCGTAAAAAAAAATTTTAATATTTTACCAAGCATTAATTCTATTCTACTTCATAAAATTATTTAATTATTATAACATTGTATTTAAAATATACACGAAACGGAAATTAAACCTTCCATGATACACAATTTCTATGAGTTAAATCTTTTGAAAGTTTAAATTACAAAATGTATTTAATTCCTTAATTTCTTGTATTTACATTAACTCCATTTGTTTATTGTACCATTTCTTCAGATCCTTCCTCTCTAGTTACTCAGTTAAACAAATCAAATAGGATTGAGTTAAATCCTGCTTGTTCACTTCACTTCCTGTCATCCTTTACACTGAAATTAGAACAAGATTTGAATGCGTGAAAATAAATGAATGAGTGTGTTTAAATCATTTTTACTAAAGCAACTATTTTTATCCTTTTCTTGATTTAGTTGCTGTATCCTTGTATTTGAAGTTGTAGTTGTTTTGAATGTTTTTATTTAATAAACAGAAACTGTTAACTACTATCAGATTATAAATGAAAATAACAAAAAGCATTATAATTTTAGAAGCTTAAACCATTTGCTACCACTTTGAAATTGTAATGAAATAATTGGAATAATAATTACACACTGATACATTTTGAGGAAAAAGAAATACACTTTTAAGGAAACCTATATCAAACGATAGGCCTTATTGAGTGTATCAGTTTGTCATTTTTAGAAATTTCGATATACCCTCAAAATTGAAAGTTATCGATAAAAAACGATTTTTTTGGTCTTCTCGAACAAAAATAGGCCTAGCTAAGTCATTTGTTTATCGATTTGAACTTTTAACACGGTTTGAGACAGACAAGACATCAGGCTTTCTTCTTGTTAAAAAAGATTTTTTATTTCATCAAATTAACACAAAAATATTTTCAAACTATTTAAAATTTTTATTTTTTTTTTCGATTTTTTCACATTGGGACGCCATTTTCCGCAGTATTTTGTTAGGAATGCCAAACTTTTTTATATTTACTTGAAAAGTGCATTAAATATTTTGTGAACCTAGATTATTTAAATTTAAATTAACAGCGAATTAAAAAAAATATAAGTTTTTTTTGTAAAAGGGCCAGTTTAATTAACGTACTATATACGTATAAGTACTTATATTTATACGTGATAACGTAGTCCGATTTGGCTTAGTAATCCGAATGCCATAGTAATCCGACCGCCATTTCTCTACTTTCGAAAAAAGTTGAAAAAACACTCTAACGTAGTATAGAAAATTTTCTAATATACAAATAATACTGAACTCACCTTTTTTACTAAAATTGTTATATCTCTGTTAATATGTTTCCAATTTTAATTAAAGTACTCTTGTTTTACAAAATGATTTTTTTTTAAGTCAAAATATATTAGGTCTTCTGATAAATTTTACGAAAAAAAAGCTTCCGAAGTTGAAAAAATCGAAAAAAAAAATAAAATTTTAACTTCAGCGGAAAATATTTTTATGATAAATTGGTCATGTTAAAAAAAGGTCTTTACGAAGTGAAAGCCTAGTTTGTTTTCTGTCGAAACACATTTTAAAATTTAAAATCGATGTAAAAATAACTCAGCTAAGCCTTATTTTCTCCGTAAGTCCAAAAAAATCGTTTTTTATCGATAACTTTCGATTTTGAGGGTATATCGAAAATTTTAAAAATGGTAAAATGATCTTCTAACCGAGTTCTACTGGTTGAGCTTGGTTTCGTTCCGAGTGTATTTTCACTGTATCAGAGTGTTATTATAATAGTTAGAAATAGTAGGTTAGTCATCCGCCTAGCATACCAGAGGCTCCAAGTTCAAAAAAAGCGGTTTAACTTATAACTCAGCCAGCCACTGGTTATTGAGTATTAGGACATGTAAAACTTCTCTAACTAATACATTTGCCGTTCAGAGCCGGAGTTAGAAAGTAGGTGCCTTTCAATGAGTCTAAAAATAGAATCGGATGCAGCTCAATGTCTGAGAGAAGTACCCGTTGTTCCAATTTTTTTTTTCAAAAACATATTTTTATTGGTTGAAATTTTTTATTGAGCACTTTAGGATGTAGAGCATCGATTTTTACTCCAGGAGTATCAAATTTTAAAAAAGATGGTTTTTCCTTCACATATATTTCCTATAAGACTGAAGGAAAATAATACAAAATTTGTTGTCTTCTTTATTTTTTATGAATTTTTGAAAAATAAAAAAATTTCAAAAAAAAATATTTCCATCCAAAGTTGATATCTCCGAAACTACTGCATGGAATCAAAATAATGTTAATGCAGCATAAAGATAATATTGTAGCCGAATATGTTTTTTTTTTATACCGTTCACCATCATAGGTGGAAAGGGTATTATAAGTTTGTGCTGATGTATGTAACGCATGGAAATATTTGTCTTAGACCCACCTTTTAGTAAACCAATAGGCTAAGAATCACTTTCTGAGCCGATTTTGCGGTCCGTCCGTCCGTCTGTCTGGCTGGCTGGACCCCCATGTAAACCTTGTAATTAAACTACAGGTCGCAATTCTAAAGATAATTTGATGAAATTGGGCACAGGAACCATGGCTATTCGTCAATCGGTCCATTATTTATGGTACCCCACATAGGTCCCACTTCCCGGAATTGATATATTGGCCACAAATAACAATATTTTTTCATGAAATTCAAATCAAATACTGCTTATGTAAACCAAAATCACTGTACCAAATTTCGTTAAAATCGGTCCACATTTGACCATAGCTCCCGTACAAAATTGTCTTTAAAAAAGCACTAATTGAGACAAAAATCACTAAAACGCTCGTAAATCTAAAGATAATGGGAATTTTATATATAGTTTATTTTTCGCATACACATATTTTGTAACAACTGTAATCAATTTACCAAATTTCGAGATATTCGGTCCACATTTGACCCTAGCTCTCATATAAGTCCAAATGTCGGAAGCAGCTTAATATAATAATAATAAGCTTTGAGAAAATGTTTGTATGATGGCAAAATTTAGCAAAAATTTGTCTTTATACAGGAAAAATAACACCTTTGACCTTAGTGGTGAAGGGTATCGTATGGTCAGGCTTGACCGACTATAGCACTTTCTTACTTGTTTTTTTTTTATTTTTACTGTTTATTAGTTACATAACTATAAATCGCTTAATTGTGTAGTTTTCTTAAAAACCTAATATCTCGAAAACTAGAGCTTATACAAAAAAAATGAATTAGAGGTATTAAAGCTTAATACTAGATGCATACAAACTGATCAAGAAGTCTAACACACTAAAAAAAGTGTTAATTTTCATAAAGCATAGTCAATGTGAACCGCCGTGGTATAGCAGGTTAGTCATCCGCCTAGCACACCAGAGGCCCAAGTTCGATCCCTGGCCAGACTCACTTGAAAAAATAAATTTAAAAAAAAGCGGCGGTTCACCTCATAACTCAGCTAGCCACTGGTTATTGAGTATTAGACTATGAAAAACTTCTCTAATGCATTTGCCGTTCGGAGCCGGAGTTAAAACGTAGGTCCCTTTCAATGAGTCTTAAACTAGAATCGGATGCAGCTCATTGTCTGAGAGAAGTACCACTTGTTCTAATTAGAATGTTGTCGTGGAAATTATTATTATTATTATTATTATTGACTGGTTTGTCAAAAAGATTCCCTCTTCCAGATTTTTAAATAGCCAAAATTTGAGCTCGATTAAGCTACGTTAACCGTCGATCAAAGTTTGAAATTCCATTTTTTTGTCAAAAAGAGCCATAACTCCAGAACGGTAAACAACAAGAATACGCTTAATAACTCAAAAGAAAGCTAATATTATTATAATTTGTAGTACATACATAATTGTTGTTAGTTTACGCCAAAAAGAGTTACAACAACAGAGTTACAGCCTTTGAGCCCAAAAACGTGACCACTAGAAGCATACTTCGTATATTATGTTATTAAGTGATAAATTTATTTTTTTTTTTAATATTTTTGAGTTTAAAGTAGAAACAAGCAAATAACCAACTTAAACAGCTTTCCTTAGAGTCGTAAAAGCCAAAAATCCATGCAATAGTTTTAAAGTTATTGCAGTATTTTTTTTTAATTGAAACTAAAAAAGGATATTTCGGGATGTGGCATAAGTATTTTGACATGTTTTTAGAGAGCGTATTTAAAAAAATTGGGAAAGGGGTTGTAAAGAGGGGTTGTTATATATATGTAAGAATTATATCCAAATGTTGACCGATTGTAACAAAATTTTACACACTGGCTGGTATTTATATTCGTGCAAAATGTAGTGGCCATAACTGTCACAGGTTCTAATTTAATAGCATTTAACTGGCTATTGCTACATTTTTTTTTTTTTGGTTTCCGGGAGTGTTTTTTATATGAAAGCTATAGTCAAAGATGGACCAATTCCTATAAAATTTTATATACTGACCAATAGTTGCATAAAACTTCTCTACTCTAAATTTAGTCATCAAAGCTTTTACATTTGTATTCAATTTATCAGCATTAATGTGTTTCCCGGGGCGGGTTTATATAGGAGCTCTAACTAAATGTGAACCGATTTCGTCCGTTTTCAGTACACAACTTCTATAACATATCGAAAATACTTTTGTAAAATTTTTTCTCTCTAGCTTTTGTAGTTAAGGAGTTACCGCGCTTTTATCTGACGGACAGACGGACATAAACCCCCTTTTCTTTTTGTATTTTTGTGTTTCCGTAAGTTTTTTATATGGGAGCTGTGGTCAAATGGTAACCGATTGTGACGAAATTTTGCACACTGGCTGGCATTGACATAAGACTTCCTTATGCTAAATTTGGTTGTTATATCTGCTATAATTTTAGATATTGTCATTTAAGTGTATTTTAAGTGAAATTTAGGCTGTTTCCGTAAGTTTTTTGTATGGAAGCTATGGCTAAATGTGAACCGATTTTGATGAAATTGTGTGTGCCGTCTGGGGCTTATGTAAAACTTCTATACACCAAATTTTATCATTATATCTATTATAGTTTGTTATTTATTGACAAATAAGCGTTTGGAATAGGTTAGGTTATACTAGGGCTATGGTCAAATGTTAACCGATTTTGATTAATTTCAATACCAAAATTTTCTTAGAAATAAATAATGTTTTTACTTAGTTTGAGTGAGCAAGCTGCTTTCGTTTAGGGACTATCGTGATTTAAACAGACAGACGGACCGACAGACGGACATCGCTCAATCGTCTTAGAATTTCATAAGGATTCAGGATATATATCGCTTTTGGTTTTTGAGAAAATATTAAGGAAATTACAAACGGAATGACAGTCTCAATATACTCCCCATTGTTTTTGGTGGTGGGTATAAAAAGATGCCATTCGTGGTGCAATATGAAAATTCGATTTTGCCACGCCTCTCCACAGACCGAAAATCACAAATCAGACTTCACAGTGTCACCCGCCTGGATATTTTGAAGATTTCCCTGAAAATTTTATCAAAATCGGCCTAGCCATTTTAGAGTCCATACGTTACATACATAAACACATGCATTTTTATATATATAGAAGATATATATTTTTACCCTCATCGGATGTGGGGACCAAAACGACCCAAATTAAAATTAAATAGAAGAAAAATTTACAAAAGCATCTTCTCAAATGATGACCAAAAATTTAATTCTCGACAACATCAGATTTATTTGGTCACATTCAAAAAGTTTTTTCTTTAATTTAAAATTTGTTTTCTTTGAATAAAATTTAAAAACCTTAAGTAAAAATTTGGCATATCAAACTTTTGACCCCCAAAAAATCTGCCCTTTTCTTGTTTATAATATTACATATATGTATATATTTTTTGTTTAAACATATTTAGGCCTACAAATCAACCATTTAGCAAACTGCTAAAATAAATTATAGTTTTTGCAAGCAACAGTGACATATGGTTATTACGAATATCATTAACAACAAAATACTGTATATGATGAACAAATAACCCATGCTCTACTGTGCATACATACATACATATGTACGTATTGTAAATAGGGTAATCCTTATCGGCAATAATAATGGCAAAAAAAACTAATAACACTGCTCTGCAAAAATTCATTTTTTGTCTTTCCTTTTAATAAAACTATGCGGACTATATGGATCTTGATGCGCTAAACTCAAATCCGTTTTCGGTTTTTCTCCATGAGATCTGGATTTTTTTTATGGGCGTGGCAAATTTTTCCCCTTAAATTAGTCACGTACGGAGACCTATTTCGTCCTAACTCGAGAACGACTCATCCGATTTTCAAAACTAAAGAAGATGAAGATGCATAACAAAATTGTATTTATTTTAGTCTAATATAATTTTTCTGTATCTCTTATCGTTTTGGAGTTATTTAGAAATTAATGGAGAAAAAAATTTTTTTCGTGCGAAATTCGTAATTTTTTTCAGGTTAAAAATGTAATTAAAAAAAATATAAAGTAAAATTTTAACATTTTTCTAAGAGCTACATATCTTGAGAATAAAATAAGCTATAAACCACAAAAATTTACCAATTTGTCATTGAGAACTTAAAGTTAGATTAGCACATACATAACAAAATAAATTTGGAGATTTATTACAAAACCTTGGCATTTTGTAATATGAATTTTTTTGGATTCGGATTCTTTAATTGAAATAAAATTCACATTTTTAAACCGATTTTTATGGTTTATAGCTTATTTTATTCTATAGGTCTAAATAGGTCTCCGTACCTGACTAATTTAAGGGGAAAAATTTGCCACACCCATAAAAAAAATCCAGATCTGAAGGAAAAAAACCGACAACGGATCTGAGTTTAGCGCATCAAAATCCATGTAGTCCACATAGTTTTATTAAAAGGAGGATTTGGCTGCAGAGCAGTGTAATAAGTCTTTACTATACAAGTAAAGACTGAGACATTTGGATCATGCTAAATTTTTAAACTTATCTTGACATTTGGATCATGTTAAATTTTTAAACTTATACGATCAAGGAAGAAGCATTTATGCTCAAAAAGAACCATTTGCAAAAAGTTCATCTGAATCTGCATTTTTTCATTAAAATCTCTTAAAAATACTAACTAAATTGAAAAGGCATATGTACTGTTAAGGATGTATGTATGTGATATTTAATACACACACATAGATTTTTAAACAACACAAGCTCATTTACTTTACAATAGCAGTAAAACTCAAACATAGTCACACTATCACAGACTTTTACAATATTTTAAAATCCATTTGACATCCTGTTGTCTTTTTCAATGAAAATTCATTATCATTAAACATGATCAACATGAGCTCCTATTTATGTGGTCAACTGAAAATACAACAGCTCCAGAAGGAGCAACAACAGCATGTCACAAACACACTACCCCCTCCCTCCCCATCCGAAATATTCAACATTAAAATGTTGATGTTCGAAAAAATTAATGCAACTGCAACAGGAAAATTATAAAAAGCAGCAGCAACAAAATCAAAAATGTATGTATGTGTCACTATTCGAAAGTTAAAAGGACATCATCTGCATGTTAAATCGGCAGTAAAAACAACAACAACAATCGCAAAAACACCAAAAGTAATTACAACAGATATGCAAGAGTAGTAGGAAAGAAGGATGATGAGAAAACAAATTAAATATGCCAGTGAAATAAATAGCACAGTGGGGCAAATTGGTTTAACAATTTCTTATAAACAAATACTTTCTTCGCTCTTTTAATAATTTTTAATGAAAAAGAACCATTATTTATTGTCCCATAGTAAAATTAATTAAAAATGTTTACATGTATGTATTTTATAAATTGGAGTTTAAAACTTTTAATGCAATTTCAACATCAAAAAATTCTTTAATGTTTGAGTTTCCAATAAATTGGCATAAATCTGAATGTAGGACTATTATGAATTGATCAACTGCCCTTTGTTTTCTCCAGCGTTTCAATACGATATTTTCGTTTGTAAAAAAGTCCTAAAGTTTAAATAAATTATTTTCAAAAATCTCATATACCCTCACGACTGGAGGCAACACCTTTAAACAAAAGAAATTTTCTTTGTGAAGTCAAAAAGTAAATCTTCCTGACGTTTTATGAGTTGCAAGGAATATATGCTCACATACACAAACACATCATTTATGATGAATAAACGAAAGGACATTAAATGATAGTGAAAGTGTGTTTTTGTCATTCTCTCTCTTTTGGCAAATGAAAACTTTGATATTGAACATTCTGCTCTTTAAGGAAAATTGCTTTTTAATTGTTAATGAAATTGAACAAAACTACAAAGAAATGCCCAAATTGCTTCGGGCGTATAACAGGTTCATTGCAAGTAGGTTAAAAATTAATTTATTAGATTTCATAGGGAAAAAATAACTAGAAATGAATATTTAAATATTTCTATTTTTATAGCAAATATTTGAAAAATTTTTGATTTTTTATAGGAAATTTTTCAAAAATTTTTATTTTTTATAGGAAATTTTTCAAAAAATTTTTATTTTTTATAGGAAATTTTTCAAAAATTTTTTATTTCATAGGAAATTTTTCAAAAATTTCTTATTTCATAGGAAATTTTTCAAAAATTTCTTTTTTAATAGGAAATTTTTTATTTTTATAGAAAACTTTTTTAAAAATGTATTTTTTTATAAAAAAAAATTTAAATACTTCTTTTTTTATAGGATATTTTTTTAAAAATTTTACATTTTTATACAAAATTTTTTTATTTTTATAGAATATTTTTCATTATTATTTTTCATTATTTTTATAGAATATTTTTTATTATTTTTCATTATTATTTTTATAGAATATTTTTCTCATAAATTTCTTATTTTTATAGGAAATATTTCAAAAATTTCTCAATTTTACAAGAAATTTTCCGCAAATTTCTTATTTTTATAGGAAATTTTTCAAAATTTCTCATTTGTATAAGGAATTTTTCAAAAATGTCTTATTTTTATAGGAAGTTTTTAAATTTTTTTAGAAAATTTTGCAAAAATTTTTTGTTTTTTTAGGAAATTTTTCAAAAATTTCTTATTATTTTTAGGAAATTTTTCAAAAATTTTTATATTTTTAGGAAATTTTTCAAAAACTTCTTATTTTTATAAAAAAAAATTTTAAAATTTATTATTTTTATAGAAAATTTTTAAAAAATTTATTATTTTTATAAGAAATTTTTGAAAAATTTTTTATTTTTATAGGAAAGTTTTCAAAAATTTATTATTTTTATAGGATTTTTCATTTTTATAGGAAATTTTTCAAAAATTTATTATTTTTATAGGATTTTTTTCAAAATTTATTATTTTTATAGGAAATTTTTCAAAAATTTCTTATTTTTTAAAAAATTTCTTATTTTATAGAAAATTTAAAAAAAAATTCTTTGATTATAAAAAATTTTTATTTTTATAGGAAATTTTTCAAAAAATTTTTTTTTATAAGAAATTTCTTGAATTTCTTATTTTTATAGGAAATATTTCAAATTTTTTTTTATTTTTATAGGAAATTTTTTAAAAATTTCCTATTTTTATAGGAAATTTTTAAAAATATCCTATTTTTAAAAATTTTTTTCAAAAAATGTCTTATTTTTTTAGGAAATTTTTCCAAAATTTCTTATTTTTATAGGAAATTTTTCCAAGATTTCTTATTTTTATAGGAAATTTTTCAAAAATTTCTTATTTTTATAGGAAATTTTTCAAAAATTCTAATTTTTATAGGAAATTTTTCAAAAATTCTAATTTTTATAGGAAATTTTTCAAAAATTTATAATTTTTATAGGAAATTTTTCAAAAATTTCTTATTTTTTTTAGGAAATTTTTCAAAAATTTCTTTTTTTTTATCGGAAATTTTTCAAAAATTTTTTATTTTTTTAGGAAATTCTTCAAAAATTTTGGAAATTTTTTTTGGAAATTTTTCAAAAATTTCTAATTTTTATAGGAAATTTTTAAAATTTTTTTCGGAAATTCTTTAAAAAATTTCTTATTTTTATAGAAAACTTTTAAAAAATTTATTTTTTTTTCAAAAATTTCTTATTTTTATATAAAATTTTTAAAATTCGTTTAGGAAATTTTTCAAAAATTTCTTATTTTTTTTGTAGGAAATTTTTCAAAAATTTCATATTTTTATAGGGAATTTTTCAAAAATTTATGATTTTTATAGGAAATTTTTCAAAAATGTATGATTTTTATAGCAAATATTTCAAAATTTTCTTATTTTTAAAGGAAATTTTTCAAAATTTTCTCATTTTTGTAGAAAATTTTTAAAAAATTTCTCGATTCTTGGTTACTTTGCCTTAAGATTCTTATATTTGTCTGCATTGGTTTCCTTATTATATAAGTGATGTCATTTTCGAAAATGTTGACTAAACCAAAATATTAAAATTTAATAATTTGGTTAAGCATCGAAGATTATTCTTTATAAGCAACTCAACCACAATCCCCCTACTCAATATTTAAAATACAAAACTATTTTAAGTTCTACTTTAATTCTAGTTGAAGTTTAGTTCTAGCAAAGTTTTTTTTTACCATATTCATATCAATATATTAGTGTAGTTCATTCAAACCACAACCAAGGTTTGAAAAAAATACTCTAAAGCACTGTATTTTCAGGTACCGTATTGTACTTAGGCAAGTTCAGTATATAATCACATGCGTAACAAAGTGTTCAATTTAAGTATAGGTACCTTAAAAATTTAGAGTACTTTAACAAATACACAACCTTTATCATAACGAACTTTAACGGAGAACGCTAAAAATAACGCACTTCGTTGAGTGTCATAACGTAGTTTGTTAACTTAAAAATACTCTAAAATCCTAGAGAACAGTTCTTTTACAGAACAGTTCTTTTTTATTGTACGTTTGTGTACCCAACTTTGTTTCGGACTTAGTTAGATGCATTAAAAAAAAATAACTTTTGTGTGTGCGTAAGTTCAATACAATATAATAAGGTACTGTTTTTTTCGAACTTTGACCACAACAAAGAAATCTTGAGTATCTTTGGCTTTTGTTGTTAATTTTTTCTTTTGCACATACATAATTGTTTCTGTACAATTTTATTCAAATTCTTAGTGAAAACATAATTTAGCATAAATTCCTCCTATTCATGTTCGTAGAGTATTCGTACAAGTGGTTGTTAGTTTGCCATTGAGGTTCCATTTCATGATTCGCTTTTTCTTTCAGTTGATTTAAATTGTTGTTGTTGTATTTGTTGTGCAATAATAAGAACGTCAGAGCTGACTCTGTTGATGTTGATGAGGCTGCAGGATAACTGCCTGACTGACACACCAAAAGTGTGAAGGACTGACTAGTGGCGGTTGGTTGTTTAATTGTTCTCATTGTACTCGATGGAAGTGCTGCTGGTGCTGCTGATATACATAGAATAAATACGCGTTCCTACTTCAGCTTGAATTGAATCCTTGTTTGCCAAAGAATGAAAGTCATTAAAAATCAATTTTAATTAATTTGAGTTTATTTTTCGCAGAGAAAACGAAACGTGGCATAAGAAAAAAACTACCACAAGCGAAAACTAAATCAAACGACTGGAAAAATTTCATTCTCTCATTCTATTAAATAAATACAAGGATACGATGTTGAGTATTTATTTGTAGTGAAATTGCAAGGCCAAAAATGTATGAATATATTGAGATGTTTTTTAACATTGCAAATTAATGCAAATATGAAGTATTATTACAATTAGTATATATTTAAAATATTATTTTTAAATTACCCGCCTCTTAATTAAAATGACTATACTGCTCCTGTCAGCTATATTCTGACAGGAAATTTTTTCCTATTTTCATAGGAAATTTTTCAAAAATTTCCTATTTTTATAGGAAATTTTTCAAAAATTTCCTATTTTTATAGGGAATTTTTCAAAAATTTCTTATTTTTATAGGGAATTTTTGAAAAATTTCCTATTTTTATAGGGAATTTTTCAAAAATTTCCTATTTTTATAGGGAATTTTTCAAAAATTTCCTATTTTTATAGGGAATTTTTCAAAAATTTCCTATTTTTATAGGGAATTTTTAAAAAATTTCCCATTTTTATAGGGAATTTTTCAAAAATTTCCTATTTGTATATGAAATTTTTCAAAAATTTCCAATTTTTATAAGAAATTTTTCAAAAATTTCCCATTTTTATAGGAAATTTTTCAAAAATTTCCCATTTTTATAGGAAATTTTTCAAAAATTTCCCATTTTTATAGGAAATTATTGAAAAATTTTCTATTTTTATAGGAAATTTTTCAAAAATTTCCTATTTTTATAGGAAAATTTTCAAAAATTTCCTATTTTTATAGGAAAATTTTCAAAAATTTCCTATTTTTATGGAAAATTTTTCAAAAATTTCCTATTTTTATAGGAAAATTTTCAAAAATTTCCTATTTTTATAGGAAAATTTTCAAAAATTTCCTATTTTTATAGGAAAATTTTCAAAAATTTCCTATTTTTATAGGAAAATTTTCAAAAATTTCCTATTTTTATAGAAAATTTCTCAAAAATTTCCTATTTTTATAGGAAAATTTTCAAAAATTTCCTATTTTTATAGGAAAATTTTCAAAAATTTCCTATTTTAATACAAAATTTTTAAAAAATTTCATATTTTCATTGGAAATTTATCAAAAACTTTATATTTATATAGGAAATATTTCAAAAATTTTCTGTTTATATAGGAAATTTTTAAAAAATGTTTGTTTTTTTATTTTCAATAATTTTCAAAAATTTTCTATTTTTATAGGAAATTTTTCAAAAATTCTTTTTATATAAGAAATTTTTCAAAAATTTCCTATTTTTATAGGAAATTTTTCAAAAATTTCCTATTTTTATAGGAAATTTTTCAAAAATTTCCTATTTTTATAGGAAATTTTTCAAAAATTTCCTATTTTTATAAGAAATTTTTCAAAAATTTCCTATTTTAACGAAAAATTTTCAAAAATTTCCTATTTTAACGAAAAATTTTCAAAAATTTCCTATTTTAACGGAAATTTTTCAAAAATTTTCTATTTTTATAGGAAATTTTTCAAAAATTTCCTATTTTTATAGGAAATTTTTCAAAAATTTCCTATTTTTATAGGAAATTTTTCAAAAATTTCCTATTTTTATAGGAAATTTTTCAAAAATTTCCTATTTTTATAAGAAATTTTTCAAAAATTTCCTATTTTTATACGAAATTTTTCAAAAATTTCCTATTTTTATAGAAAATTTTTCAAAAATTTCCTATTTTTATAGGAAATTTTTCAAAAATTTCCTATTTTTATAGGAAATTTTTCAAAAATTTCCTATTTTTATAGGAAATTTTTCAAAAATTTCCTATTTTTATAGGAAATTTTTCAAAAATTTCCTATTTTTATAGGAAATTTTTCAAAAATTTCCTATTTTTATAGGAAATTTTTCAAAAATTTCCTATTTTTATAGGAAATTTTTCAAAAATTTCCTATTTTTATAGGAAATTTTTCAAAAATTTCCTATTTTTATAGGAAATTTTTCAAAAATTTCCTATTTTTATAGGAAATTTTTCAAAAATTTCCTATTTTTATAGGAAATTTTTCAAAAATTTCCTATTTTTATAGGAAATTTTTCAAAAATTTCCTATTTTTATAGGAAATTTTTCAAAAATTTCCTATTTTTATAGGAAATTTTTCAAAAATTTCCTATTTTTATAGGAAATTTTTCAAAAATTTCCTATTTTTATAGGAAATTTTTCAAAAATTTACTATTTTTATAGGAAATTTTTGAAAAATTTCATATTTTCATTGGAAATTTATCAAAAACTTTATATTTATATAGGAAATATTTTAAAAATTTTCTGTTTATATAGGAAATTTTTAAAAAAATTTTGTTTTTTTATTTTCAATAATTTTCAAAAATTTTCTATTTTTATAGGAAATTTTTCAAAAATTCTTTTTATATAGGAAATTTTTCAAAAATTTCCTATTTTTATAGGAAATTTTTCAAAAATTTCCTATTTTTAACGAAAAATTTTTAAAAATTTCCTATTTTAACGAAAAATTTTCAAAAATTTCCTATTTTAAAGGAAATTTTTCAAAAATGTCCTATTTTTATAGGAAATTTTTCAAAAATTTCCTATTTTTATAGAAAATTTTTTAAAAATTTCCTATTTTTATACGAAATTTTTCAAAAATTTTCTATTTTTATGGGAAAATTTTCAAAAAATTTCTATTTTTATAGGAAATTTTTCAAAAACTTCCTATTTTTAAAGGAAATTTTGTGAAAAATTTCCTATTTCTATATACAATTTTTAAAAAATTTTATTTTCTTATATTTATAATAATCAGACAAAAAAATTTCTCCAATAGAAAACTATTTCAAAATAATATGAAATTTGTACATACAAATTTAATTACTAAAATCATTTAAAGAAAAACTACAACAAAAATGTGTATATTTTAAATATTACAATAAAAAACTCATATTTTTCTTAAATATAATTCAAAAATAAAAAATACAAAAATGGAAAAAATTAAAATAAACATCATCAATACACTTGTATGTACATTTCCAAACGTTTCGACTTATACAATTTCTACTAAAGATTTCATTAAATTTTTTGACCCCATACAAAGGTTTGAGATCTTGTCGTATTTTTTATAATTCTTTTTAATTTTTTTTTTTAAGAATTTATTTATATTTATTTGTTATTGTTGTTGTCGTTTTATTACACTAAATCACAAAAAATTGAAAGGTGCCGGTGTTGTGAAGGAAAGAAACTAGGGCAGAGTTATACAAGAATTAAATGTTCAACAAAATTCTAGAATCTTTGCTACGAATGATATATTATAATTCAACATGTAACATCTTCTGTTATCCTTGACTTCCGGTGGACCATAAGACCTTAACATGACTAACTAACACAATTAAATCCGGATTATATATATTTCCCATATATATTGGAACCATGCCTAGTTTTAGCTTTCAAGCTAAATTTTAAAATTTTGGCTATAACAACACTCCTCCGAAATATTATGGAACAAGTATACCCATAAAATATCTTCCAAATTAACTTCCGAACATTGACTGTTGATATCGGTCATATTTTTGAATCTTAATATGTCAAATTAGTTTTCGTTTTATACAATAATTTTGATGTGTTACGAAAATAATATATATTGTTTCCTATATTGTTTGAATGTAAATCAAATTTTAAATAAAATTTAATTGTAAAGAATTTACTCCTTTTAAACACTGACTTCACTATAAACGTCTCTCGTTTGTATCTTCAAAGAGTTGTATTGTTTTACATTATTTTGTCTGAAAACTAAAAAAAAGTGATCCTAAATTGTCATTGATCTCTATAAAAAAAAAATTCAAAAAATAAACACCACAAAACCTGCAATATAAAAAATATAATGAACACCCGATTTATATGCCGCCTTTTCTAATTCTAATGTTTACAATATTTTAATGCGTTTAACCAAAACTAAAAAAGGAAAATTAAAAGTTTTCCCCAAAAAACAATCGAAATTTAAAGAAACACTTGAAAAGTGTCACATGTGTCAATGGAAATTAATTGACGTTTAATGTGAACGAATACGATTTGAATTTTATAAAAATATAGAAGACTTTGGACAAAAATGGGGTAAAATGTAAACATAATTGGCTTATTTAGTTTTTTGTTTGGCTAGAATCAATATTTATTTTAGTGATTTCCGGTTAAAATTTCAAAAACATTTAAATTAAAGTGTCAAAAAGAATAATATTTAATGGAATTTGAGAAATGTTATTTCATTTCATTTCTATATATCACAAAAAATCACTAAAAATTCCAGAAATGTTGTTGCATTTTTTATATAAATAGTGTTCCGAAAAAAAGCCAAACGAAATTCTGTGAGAAGGGATCATTAATATTTTCAAAGTGCACAATTGGATACTGAATTTCGCTCATCCTACATTGCTCAGTGGTTTCAATTTTGAATGATAACTTGCTTATGAAAACTTTTCGCAAGCTGTCTGCCGCATTAGCTAACAACCAACCACAAACGCAAAATCGCTTAAATGTTTGTGATTAATAGCAATATTTTTGCACCATTTTATAATCGTGGATAAAACGTGAATCTATCTACCTCGACAAATCATATCTTTGGCAATAAAGGATAATGGCTTAAGTTGACATAAGCGCTTTTTCATTTTATTATATATTCTTATTCTCTAGATCATGATCTCTCACTCAGCTAAATTTCAAGTATAAAATGTCATTATTAATAAATTGAGGCCCTATGCTCCACTAGGAGTCAAGGATAACAGAAGATTAATAAAATTAAAAACACTTAATATCTCAAAATACAAAATTTCGACTTAAGCCATTATTATTTGTTGCCACAGACATTTTGTAACGTAGTTTTGTCGTCGGCTGAGTTAGCATAGTCTAGTCCAGAGTTTACTTACGGATCTGCGAACCTGAAGTAGTGAGAACAAGTCATTTACCCTTTCCGGGGGTTGAAATAAAAATTCGTTATTGATTAATTCGGAATGGTGGATAACATATTGTTAACAATATAATCCTTTATTGATTGATTTCGGCTTTTCTTAATATACTTTCGGAATTACTATTACAATCCTTAATTTATCAATTTCGGGTTTTCTTTATATATTTCGGGTATTCCCAGCAAAACTTTGGTAATGGCAAGTACTCTGATAACTGGTTACCTTGTAACGACTACAACATACCATCCGAATAAATAATAAGTTATTACAGAAGTACTTATTTGTAATTAAGATGGTAATTTAAACTGAATGGCCCCGGTTCAAATCCCACCAAGGGCAACAATTTTTTTTAGTTTTTTTTTATTAAAAGAGTCTTTTTAAATGATTTTTGAATTTTAAGAACTTAAATATTATCTTCTGTAAAAAAAATTTGTAAAACTAACTCACGTTAATGAAAAAATACCATCATGAGTCAATTTTGATTATGTAGGGGATGTTGAATACTAAACACGATTCTAATTGGTCTTAACGTGGTAAGCCCAACTTATCTGGGTCATCCTTCATCTCAACTGTGGACACACACCTCCTCATGGTATCACCCGAGGAGCTAGTTTAACACCCATTAATATTGTGAGTTAACATGTTCCGAGAGTTGTCCCATAAGATTGATAAAAATGGGTTAGGATTACGGGCTAGTAACCTTCTCTTGAAAAAAAATACAATGAAGAGGATAAAATTAGAATTGAAATGTCCCACTACCTATAATTAGAGGAGGATGTCCGAAGCTTCGATAGAAAGACCAAGTAGAGGAACATTTTTCAAAGCTTGGCCTATAAAATTGGAGAATATTCGCACAAGATCGAAATCCATGGAATTCTAAAATATGCTCGGACTTTGACCTTAACAGGTTGTAACATTTAAGTAAGTAAGAGTCAATCTTATGTAAAAACTTATACAAAAAAGAAGATTTAAATTGTTTAAGTTTTAAAATAATTTTAAAAAAGTTTTAAAATAACTACAAAAAATCGTATAAAAATATTTTTCAAAAAATTACAACAAAGCAAAAAAAAGTAGGGAAAAACAAAGTTATTTTCGCATGATTTTGGATCTAAAAATAAAAATTATATATATATATATATATATATATATATATATATATATATAATTCCCCGACAACATTCCAATTGGAACAAGGGGTACTTATCTCAGACAATGAGCTGCATCCGATTCTATTTTTAGACTCATTGAAAGGGACCTACGTTTCAACGCCGGCTCCGAACGGCAAATGCATTAGTTAGAGAAGTTTTACATAGCCTAATACTCAATAACCAGTGGCTAGCTGAGTTATGAGGTGAGCCGCCGCTTTTTTTGAAAATTTATTTTTTCAAGTGAGTCTGGCCAGGGATCGAACTTGGGCCTCTGGTATGCTAGGCGGATGACTAACCTGCTATACCACGGCGGTTCACAAATAAAAATTGTTTATATTAATTATAAGCTGCTAAGTTTTCAACATATGAAGTAGTTCAGTGGAAGTGTCTCTGCCTAGCAGTCGGAGGGTCTGGGTTCGAGCCCCCATGGGTCATAAAAAAAATTTTGTATTTCGTTTAAAAATATGTGTTTTTAATAAAATAACAACAAAAAAGTTGTTGCTGTTGTTGCTTTCAAATTGCTTACCCAAGTCATTACTTTTCTGCAATTGGTAAGTACTTGCCTCCAATGACATCCCCATGTTAATGTAATGACTTAAACACCGAATGAGTAAGTAGTTCGTGTTCAATAGTTTAACTGTTTAACTCATTATTTGGTAATGAAAAGTTTTACTGGGTTATTATAATCCCTTATTAATAATTTCTATTTTTCTTAATATACTTAAGGTATTATTATTACGCTTGGACTTAGCGATGTCAATCGGATAAAGATGAATCGGTAGCAATGCTCTGGTTTTCAAATATCAATCGTGGATAATGCTCAGATTTCTAACTGTCAAAAGGGTATAGATAAAGTCGGGTTATTTGATTGTATATTAGTCTTTATTACACATTACAACAAGGTTCTTAAAATAAATCGGATAAGTATTTTATTTGTTCCAATGCATCGATCTACGTTACATATATACGAATTGGATTATCTTCTTTTTAAGGGCGATAGTGGAGGGTTGAAAAAGAGAGAAAAAGCTATAAAATTTTCAAAATTCTAAGCAGCACCCTAATTCGTGGTCGTTCGATATTTGTTATGTGTAATAGGGTTTAGTCAATATAAAGCATTTTTAATCCTATTCTAATCCATTAGTAAAAGATGCCTATTCAACTCAGTGTTTTTGATTTGATACATTAAACAATATTTTCACCTTGTTTGAAATTAACCTTCTAAATTTCATGGGTCAAATATTAGACTATTGATCCCTGGTAAAGTATAGTAATTTTTAGTTCCGAGTGATTTATAAGGGCGAATTGTACTTAAAGCGAACATCCACATAAAATTGGAAGCTCTTAGACTGTGACTAAGATTATAACTTTGTCTTCGACTATGACTTAGACAATGTGATGCTTAAATATGTGACGCGCAAAATAGAAAAGAACCTAAGGGATTTGTTCAGGAGATCCATTTTTAAGATTTAAATACGTGCATCTTTGGTGTACCATCACTGAGGTATTGGTCTCATTTGAAAGCGACACGTCTCATGTTGGTCAACATTGAAATCGCGCGTAGGTCGTCCCTACCTCTTGTATTGTGTAGTAGGTCCCTTTCTCAATGCGCAGTCACATACTATATATAAATCTCGATAAAAAGTCCTCTAAGCTTTGAAAAGAAAGATTTGAATTTGTTGACAAACGGTCACATATGATCTCGTGCTTGACCCATTTTAATATTTTCTTGCATGTTTTATCATATATTTTTTTACTTAAAGCAAAAACTCTATAATACAAAGAAAATTGATTTGCTGTATGGTCCATTTGAAAAGTCCGATTAAAAAGAGAGTATACCGATGAGAGAAAACTAAAAAAGAATGAAAAAATACTTGCTGTACTACGCTATCTCAAATAGATTCAGAGATACTTAATGAAATGTCGTTTACGATTATTTTAATCTAAGGGCTCGATATAACAATAATAAGACTGTGCCACAAATGAGCAAATTTTGTAAAAACTTGGAAAGCGACCTAGTTTGGGTAATAGGCCTTTTTAACTTTTTCCAAAGTTAAAATTTTTTGATTGCAAACAAAATACTTTTTATAACGAATTTCTATAGAAAAAGCTTTATATGCGTAGCACTAAAAACATGGCCTAGTCGCTTTACGAAAAGCTTAATAACTTTTAGATTTTTCAGCTTTCATACATATAAGAATAAGCTGTGAAGTCAAAAAAGTGGGCACATTTTTTTTTTAAATATTAAAAAAAGCAATTTTCGGCTATGCCGAACCTTAAATACCCTTCATCAATGGTGTTACAAAAGTGAAGAACAAAATAGAAAGAGTTTTTGGTCAATTACAAGTATTTATGTTTCTGAAGACTGGCTTAGGTGAGTTCTATAAAAAAAAAATAATATATATAAATACTAATATACCCAGTAAAACTTTTCATTACCAAATAATGAGTTAAACAGTTAAACTATTGAACACGAACTACTTACTCATTCGCTGTTTAAGTCATTACATTAACATGGGGATGTCATTGGAGGCAAGTACTTACCAATTGCAGAAAAGTAATGACTTGAGTAAGCAATTTGAAAGCAACAACAACAACAGCAACAACTTTTTTGTTGTTGTTTTATTAAAAACATATATTTTTAAACGAAATACAAAATTTTTTTTATGATTCCATGGGGGCTCGAACCCAGACCCTCCGACTGCTAGGCAGAGACTCTTCCACTGAGCTACTTCATATGTTGAAAACTTAGCAGCTTATAATTAATATAAGCAATTTTTATTTTTAGATTCTAAATCATGTGAAAATAACTTTGTTTTTCCCTGCTTTTTTTTTTTGCTTTGTTGTAATTTTTGGAAAAATATTTTTATACGATTTTTTGTAATTATTTTAAAACTTTTTTAAAATTATTTTAAAACTTAAACAATTTAAATCTTCTTTTTTGTATAAGTTTTTACATAAGATTGACTCTTACTTACTTAAATGTTACAACCTGTTAATGTCAAAGTCCGAGCATATTTTAGAATTCCATGGATTTCGATCTTGTGCGAATATTCTCCAATTTTATAGGCCAAGCTTTGAAAAATGTTCCTATACTTGGTCTTTCTATCGAAGTTTCGGACATCCTCCTCTAATATTAGGTAGTGGGACATTTCAATTCTAATTTTATCCTCTTCATTGTATTTTTTTTTCAAGAGAGGGTTACTAGCCCGTAATCCTAACCCATTTTTATCGATCTTATGGGACAACCCTCGGAACATGTTAACTCACAATATTAATGGGTGTTAAACAAGCTCCCCGGGTGATACCATGAGGAGGTGTGTGTCCACAGTTAAGATGAAGGATGACCCAGATATGTTGGGCTTACCAAGTTAAGACCAATTAGAATCGTGTTTGGTATTCAACATCCCCTTCATAATCAAAATTGAGTCATGATGGTATTTTTTCATCAACGTGAGTTAGTTTTACAAATTTTTTTTACAGAAGATAATATTTAAGTTCTTAAAATTCAAAAATCATTTAAAAAGACTCTTTTAATAAAAAAAAAAACTAAAAAAAATTGTTGCCCTTGGTGGGATTTGAACCGGGGCCATTCAGTTTAAATTACCATCTTAGTTACAAATAAGTACTTCTGTAATAACTTATTATTTATGCGGATGGTATGTTGTAGTCGTTACAAGGTAACCAGTTATCAGAGTACTTGCCATTACCAAAGTTTTGCTGGATATGTATATGTTTCAAATCTCGATAATTAACACGGCTTTTAAATGAATGTATGTCCTCATACATTTAATTTTTGAGCGATATATGAATAATACTTAATTAAGTGAGTAACCTTGTTTTATATTGGGTCTAAAACATTTTGGAGGTAGATTGAAATACAAACAATTTCAAAAATATACCGACATAACTTATATACACATACACTATTAAATTGCAACATATAGTTCTGCTTACAACTGAGATATAGCCAAAACTCGAAATTGGACATGAATTATATATCAGGTCTTAGAAAATCCTCCAAAGCAACACGAAATTACATAAATTTTCAAAATAGGTACGGTACATTACAATCTGAGATATTGCCAAAACTCAAAATTCGATGTCCCGAAAATTAACGAATTTAATTTTTTTTTATTTTTAAACTGTGTATTTTTATATTATATTATTATACATCAGATTTTAGAAAATACTCTAATACAGCATGCTATTAATTTTCATCAAAATTGGTCTATAAACACGATATCGCCAAAATTAAAAATTTAATAAGATTTAAAAAAAATGTTTTTTAAAAACTGTATTTTTCAAAAAAAAAAATTAATTTTGTCAAAAACCTATGTTTTAAAAAAAGTTTTTGAACTGTATATCAAATTTTAGGAAATCATTCAATGCAGCACACTATTGAATTTCATCAAAATCGGTAGATCAATAACCGAGATATCGCAAAAGCAAAAAATATCGATGTACGCAAATTGACAAAAAAATAAAAAAAAACAGTAATAAAAAAATGTTTGAAATATATATCAGATTTAAGAAAACACTCCAATGCAACATGCTACTAAATTTTATCAAAAGACATCGCCAAAATTCAAAATTCGATGAGAATTAAAATTTTTTTTTTTAATAGTAATTTAAAAAAAAATTTAAATTTGTCATCGAAGTTTAGTATTTTAGCGATATCTTGGGTGTTCATGGACCGATTTAAAATGAAATTAAATAGGAGCTTCACAAACTTGATTTCAACAGACAGAGGTAAGGGCAGATCGGTATAATTTTTATGGGGTCTAAGACGAAACATGAAAAAATTACAAACTGAATGACAAATTTATAATACCCTTTCACCTATTGGTGAAAAATACTTTTGATTTACAAATGTATCAAAAATTATATGCCATTCTAGAACGCCATCTGTATTCTTTAATTTTCTGTTAAAATAAAATCGGATACAAACTGACTAAGCTGCGGGTCTATAAGTTGATGAATCGGTTTTTTGAGTAGAACTCTTAAACTTGGATGAATTTCTGTTTTTTTTACACGATTTGCCACGTACTCATAAAAACCTACAACCTATTAGAGTTTTATTATTATACTATTATATTATAAAGCTTTGAAACAGGAATATTTCCACCCGAATAGAAAGTACTAGGCTTGTGTCGTCAAACCCCCAAGCGTTTGGACCTTGGAGGCAAAACTTTAGAGTTATCACCATTTGAAACTTGCAATTTTTCCTTGTGTGAAATTAAATGATATAAATAATGTTTTCAAATTCTTGTTAATGTTTATCGTTTTTAAATATGTCTTTATAGAAAATATTTTTCACCGTATGCGGTACATAAATACATCCATAAACATAAACTATACTTTTAAGCCTTTTAAGGTTTTTTAATGGCAATTCATCTCTTATAACCTCCTTTGGCGATAACTCCAAAGTTCCACCTACCAGCGTCAAATGCTTTTGGGGCCTGAATACACTATCCTAGTGCCTTCATTTGGTATAGGAATTTTTTCGACCCTTAAAATTTGTGTCATAATGTATATATAATTCACCGACAACATTCCAATTGGAACAAGGGTACTTCTCTCAGACAATGAGCTGCATCCGATTCTATTTTTAGACTCATTGAAAGGGACCTACGTTTTAACGCCGACTCCGAACGGCTAATGCATTAGTTAGAGAAGTTTTACATAGCCTAATACTCAATAACCAGTGGCTAGCTGAGTTATGAGGTGAACCGCCGCTTTTTTGAAAATTTTTTTTCAAGTTGGCCGGCCGGGGATTGAACTTGAGACCTCGGTATGCTAGGCGGATGACTAACCTGCTATACCACGGCGGCTCACTGTGTCACAATGTAATAAGGTAAAATGAAAAAAAAAAAACGAATCCATATTTTTCGTTTAGTAAAAAATAAAAGCTCATATAGTTTTTCAAAATATTTAAATCCTTGAAAAATAATTCCAACTATTGTTGGTACACATTTTTTTCTTAACATCTTTTAAGCTTAAGTTATTTGAAAAATAAACCCCTTCTTAATTTATTCACCTTTTCTACAACTTTTAAGCTTAATTCATGTGACAAAACAAATAACCCGATTCCGATTTATACACCTTTTACATACAAAACTCTATTAATTTGCACAACAAACGAAAATCCTTTTTGTAACATGCCACAAAATATTGTCCTTGTCGCACTGCTGATACCAGGATCCGTTTGCCACGTTTGCATGCAGAAAATCAAATCATCTCAATAAAGAACAAACTACAACAAATAGGTCTTCGAAATGAAATGAAACCACAACGATAAAATAAGAATATCGAAAGAAAAAAGAAACTAATTCCGACAATCCTACAAGTGTAAGTAAATAAATAGAAACAAATTTTCGTTGTGTTGCATGCAACATTAACAACCGTTATATAAATTATAGTTTTAAATTACATTCGTGATACAAGAAAATACAAAATAGAAAAGTATTATTGCACTCAATACTCAAATATTCAAAATTGTAGTGAAATGAGAAAAACAACGAAATTAAATAAATTGAATTGAAAATAGACCCCATATGGCGTAATTTCATTCTTTTTTTCTGAATTTAAAATTAAAACAACAACAAATTAAATAAAGAATAATATTAATTTGAAAAATAAAAAACGTGAAGAAACTGAAAACGAAATGATCAAATCTAAATAAATATTCAAATCCAATTGTCACAGGGCAAACGAACAAACATTAACGACTCAGTCAGTCACTCAGTCTCTACGACTGCACTCACTTATGACACGGTGTTAAAAGTGAAATGCTATAGACAGATGTTTAAAGAAATGAATTCATTATTTTTTTATTAGGAAATATTTATCGTTGTGATATGTCAATATATATTAAAATTAATGTTTGTCTGTATGTATATCCTTTATAGAATAGTAAACTATGCATTTGATCATGTTATGATCTTAAGAAAAGTTGTTTCGCATGAGCCGAAAAACATTACTTAGTTGGCATGACCAAGTTCCGAAAGGTGGCGCCATTAAAAATTACTCAAAATAAGCACATTCGATAATGATCTTTAGCAAAGATGTTGCGCATGAGCTGACGAAGGTTTCTAACCAATTTCTGACATGTGACGCGATTGAAAATAACTCAAATAAATTTTTTGCATATGACCCGACGAAGGTTTCCCAGTCGATATAACCTATTTCCGACAGGTGGCTCCACTAAAAATACACAAAATGAATTAAATCATAAACTGTACATTTGATCCACGAATGTTTCCAAGTTAAAAGGATCAAATTCCGAGGTGTTGCCACTCCAAAAAATACTAGATGGCGCTGCTGAAAATTAATCAAATTATATTGAATCGTAAACTATGCAGTCTATCTTGTGACCTCTTCAATATTGTGGAGAAAATCTTGGGAGATGCAGCAGTTAATAAAACAGGTACAACTTTCAATAGAAAACATATGCTACTCGCGTTTGCCGATGACATTGATATTCTGGGATGCACTTTGCATGAGGTAACTGCCGCCTTTTCCAGTATCGAGAAGGTATCAAACAAAATGGGTGTAGCTGTCAATGAATCAAAAACAAAACTGATAGATTCTACAGACAGATAGTCTACTCGATATGAATCACATGTATCCGTTGAGAACTATAGCTCAGAGGTTGAAAACGAATTTGTGTACCTTGGTACCGCTGTGATCATCAAAAACGATATTAGCTTCGAAATTCAACGTAGAATCATACTTGAAAATCGATGCTATTTTGGTCTAAGCAAACAGCTAAGAAATAAAGTCCTCTATAAAACGCATATACTACCTATGTTTGGTGCTGAATCGTGGGTACTTGCACAGGCACGATGATGCTATCCTTGAAGTGTTTGAGAGGAAAATTCTACGAAGAATCTTTGGGCCAGTCTGCGTAAACAATGAGTATCAACATCGAAAGAAACATGAGCTGTATATGTTATATGCTGACCTAGACATAGTGAAACGCATTAAGCAACAGCGAATGGATGAAAATACTCCGGCATGAAAAATGTTCGGTAATGATCCTGAGGGAACTCGTAGAAGAGGGCGTCCAAAACTTCGATGGTAAGACCAAATAGAAGAAAATCTTTTAAATCTTGGCATACGAAATTGGAGAATATGCGCACAACATAGAGGCCCATGGAATTCTAAAATATTCTCGGCCTTTGACTTAAACAGGCTGTAACTATAGGCCATTTAAGTAAGTAAAATCAATAAAATGATTCAAAATTTAGTTGGTGGGGCAGCAATGCGCGCTGGGTACAGCTAGTTAAGAAATAAATCGTTTATTTCGGATAAGGTATATTAGAACATCAGTTTAGACTTTCAACTCACCAAGGAAAACCAGAGGGATTCTTTTAATAAAATTTTAAGATCATCCGCTCCAATGATTACCGGTGCCTTAAGAACTACACCATCTAAGGCGCTCTTCGCCATACTAAACTGACTTCCAGTCGAACTAATGACACAACAAATTGGAACCTGGTCCCACTCAATAACCGGACACTTCACTATTTTGGATAAAATTGCTAACATCCCTGACCACATAGACTATTGCATATCTACCCCTCTCATTGATAAATGCTTTACTGTGACTGTCTCTGGAAACCCCTCAACGACGGCTGTCTGGAGGTATACACGGACCGATCGAAGTCAAAGATAGGCGTAGGGAGAGGCTTCTTCATCCCACTTTTAGGGAAGGAAATTTGCTTTAGGCCCCCTGACTAATGTAATATTCTCCAATACGAGATATTGGCCATACATAAAGCAGTCAAGTGACTAAGATACAGCAGAATATACGACATGAATATTCGTTTCTGTATCGACAGTCAGGCTGCCATAAAATCAATATCTAATGTCCGCACGACATATGTTTTTTCCCGCAAATGCGGGCATCGGCTGCCCGTCTATCCTATCACTTTTGGTTTTATTAATATAAGATGTTGCTTATAATCAACATTGAGCATTTGTAGTACTATCATATGTGATATGATACAAATATTCTCGGCCACTACCCCTCTTTAAATTTTACATTTATGAGGGCTACAGGCTGGTTTGATAAGCCTTTCACCGGTAGCCTGAAATAATAATCTTTGTTCTTTTTTTCCAATCTATCCCTTGCAGGTACCACAAAGGGACCTCTTTTAGAACCCATGTGAAGCTGACTTAACATCGGCTTACCAAAAGTGATGGGTTTATCAATATAAGATGTTGTTTATAAGCAACATTGAGCATTGGTAGTACTATCATGTGTGATATGAAATAAAACTATTTTATTGTGAATTAAAATTGATGGCTTTTGGACATAGTTCCTTTTAAAATATCTGTATGGCATAGTCTCCACCATTTTTTGCTCCCCATTCAACTTATGCGCGATTTGATCAAGACCAATAACATCTGATCTTAGATTAAATTAAAGGGAGGGTCTCATAGGATTGTGGAAGGTATCCAAAATGTGTAAGTCAGCACTAACGTGAAAAAGAACGATTTAATTCCTTTAAACTACTTAGCATAGACAAGAAATTACATTAAGTTTCGTTGTAAAAACGAGATAAAAAAAAAATTGAAATAAACGCCCAAAATATTCAAAAACCTATCCTATGAAGTCAACAATAGGAGAAGCTACAACACACATTGGTTGCGGTATCATTGAGTACGAATAAAAGAAAAGGGCCCATTTTACTTTAAACATATAAGTAGCGGTGGAGAATAAAATCCCTTAGGGCAAGTGCCGTAAAGGGAGCCAGTAAAAATCTAATTACAATTATGACATTTGGGAGCTGTAAAGAATAGCTTAAATTACATACACACACACATTCAAGTACTTAAATATAGACAAACAAATAAATGCACTTGTAAATAAATAATAAAAAAAAAAGACCCCCAGCACCTGATGAGGAGGATGACTTTTAACAAACTACACATCCATCCATCCATCCAACCTAACGAAAGAACGAACGAAATGCTGCGCATGTGCAACCGTTTATTATTGGTTCACTTAAAATAGTTTCTAATTTTAAAACCTTAAGCAGCGACTGAATAATAAAAAGAAATAAAAAAAAATAAAATGATTTTTTTTTTGTATGTATGTGCAACATTAAAGGGTGGCTGTTGCTACAAGTAGTTGCTGCCTTAGAGTTTTATGTTTAGCAAATAGGCCTGACAGTAGTTACACTTTTTGCTGCTTCTGCTGCTGAATTTGTTTTGTTTTACAATTTGACCCCAAAATTTATTTGTAAACAAATAATGCCTGGTACAGCCTCAGGCTTGAATTCTATGAAAAATTTATATGGATGCAACATTTGCAGCACATCATAAAACAAAAAACTGGGTGTCGTTACTTTTTTGTTTATTTTTATGACAGAAGTTCAAACTTGTAAAAACCCCTTAGGTGGGGTAAAAAATTCAAAACTCATCTAGTTTTTAATAGTTTTTTTCAGTTGTCTTTTTATTTATTTCTTTAGAATTTTTAGTTTTGGTTTTTATATAAAAAAGAGACTGGCTTAGCCAACAAATAGAAAGATTAAACAGTTTTGTAAATTTAAATAAATATTTTTCCTTTAAAAACTTTTACAGTTTTGTAAGTTTTTTAGGCAGATATTATAATCTTTTATAAAAAGAATTGAAGAAATTGAACGAGGAAACATCATTTGTTTTTCTTTTGTTTTTTTGTTCAATAAAATAATAAAGCTCGACATAAGTTCAATAGGAATAAAACTATTTTCAGTAAAAATATACTAAGTTATATCTTATTTAAATTAAAGGCCTAACTCTTACCTATCTAACATAATATAAATGATCTGCATATATTTGCATATTTTTAAAATAGACACAAAAATCGGTTATTTGAGTTCGAAACAAAATTTTATATGTAATCAAATCATTTCAACGAAATTTAGCTGCAGTTCGATGATTTATAACTTGTGCAATCCGATATATATAAAATAGGCAGACAATATTAAATAGCTTCTATTCACCAAATAGCTTGGAGCACTATTGGACAAGAAACAGAAATTCCAGCTCAATGCAATTGACAGGGTTTTACATCGCGGTTCACTTTTTGCATACAACTGTAGCAAGGCCAGTTTTAACGCCCTGTGAAGGTTCTTCAAGCTTTTTTTCAAAATTAAAAAAAAAAGTCCTGAAAGTTTATACATCACGGGAGTGCTTTATATCACAACATCGAATTTTCATAATTGAAATACAAGATGCATCTGCGGCAGTTAGATTAAGTAAAGCTATCGCGATGGTTGCCACTTATCTGACATACTAGACACTCGACTTTTGCCAGTACTTCTTCTTTAAAGACCTAAAGCTTAATTTTGCTCGAAGACTACCGAAACTAATTTCGAACTGAACTAGAACTGAACTAGAACTGAACTAGAACTGAACTAGAACTGAACTAGAACTGAACTAGAACTGAACTAGAACTGAACTAGAACTGAACTAGAACTGAACTAGAACTGAACTAGAACTGAACTAGAACTGAAATAGAACTGAACTAGAACTGAACTAGAACTGAACTAGAACTGAACTAGAACTGAACTAGAACTGAACTAGAACTGAACTAGAACTGAACTAGAACTGAACTAGAACTGAACTAGAACTGAACTAGAACTGAACTAGAACTGAACTAGAACTGAACTAGAACTGAACTAGAACTGAACTAGAACTGAACTAGAACTGAACTAGAACTGAACTAGAACTGAACTAGAACTGAACTAGAACTGAACTAGAACTGAACTAGAACTGAACTAGAACTGAACTAGAACTGAACTAGAACTGAACTAGAACTGAACTAGAACTGAACTAGAACTGAACTAGAACTGAACTAGAACTGAACTAGAACTGAACTAGAACTGAACTAGAACTGAACTAGAACTGAACTAGAACTGAACTAGAACTGAACTAGAACTGAACTAGAACTGAACTAGAACTGAACTAGAACTGAACTAGAACTAAACTAGAACTGAACTAGAACTGAACTAGAACTGAACTAGAACTGAACTAGAACTGAACTAGAACTGAACTAGAACTGAACTAGAACTGAACTAGAACTGAACTAGATCTGAACTAGAACTGAACTAGAACTGAACTAGAACTGAACTAGAACTGAACTAGAACTGAACTAGAACTGAACTAGAACTGAACTAGAACTGAACTAGAACTGAACTAGAACTGAACTAGAACTGAACTAGAACTGAACTAGAACTGAACTAGAACTGAACTAGAACTGAACTAGAACTGAACTAGAACTGAACTAGAACTGAACTAGAACTGAACTAGAACTGAACTAGAACTGAACTAGAACTGAACTAGAACTGAACTAGAACTGAACTAGAACTGAACTAGAACTGAACTAGAACTGAACTAGAACTGAACTAGAACTGAACTAGAACTGAACTAGAACTGAACTAGAACTGAACTAGAACTGAACTAGAACTGAACTAGAACTGAACTAGAACTGAACTAGAACTGAACTAGAACTGAACTAGAACTGAACTAGAACTGAACTAGAACTGAACTAGAACTGAACTAGAACTGAACTAGAACTGAACTAGAACTGAACTAGAACTGAACTAGAACTGAACTAGAACTGAACTAGAACTGAACTAGAACTGAACTAGAACTGAACTAGAACTGAACTAGAACTGAACTAGAACTGAACTAGAACTGAACTAGAACTGAACTAGAACTGAACTAGAACTGAACTAGAACTGAACTAGAACTGAACTAGAACTGAACTAGAACTGAACTAGAACTGAACTAGAACTGAACTAGAACTGAACTAGAACTGAACTAGAACTGAACTAGAACTGAACTAGAACTGAACTAGAACTGAACTAGAACTGAACTAGAACTGAACTAGAACTGAACTAGAACTGAACTAGAACTGAACTAGAACTGAACTAGAACTGAACTAGAACTGAACTAGAACTGAACTAGAACTGAACTAGAACTGAACTAGAACTGAACTAGAACTGAACTAGAACTGAACTAGAACTGAACTAGAACTGAACTAGAACTGAACTAGAACTGAACTAGAACTGAACTAGAACTGAACTAGAACTGAACTAGAACTGAACTAGAACTGAACTAGAACTGAACTAGAACTGAACTAGAACTGAACTAGAACTGAACTAGAACTGAACTAGAACTGAACTAGAACTGAACTAGAACTGAACTAGAACTGAACTAGAACTGAACTAGAACTGAACTAGAACTGAACTAGAACTGAACTAGAACTGAACTAGAACTGAACTGAACTAGAACTGAACTGGAACTATTTATAGACCATCTGCTAATTAAAATTTTAAAATTTGTTACTATTTTTATTAAACTTTTTTATAAACTTTGCAAATTTGAAACCAATTAAATAAATTGAAAAAGTGCTTCAGTTCTTTCAAACAAAAAATTACATTTTAATTTCAAATGAAATGTTTTTTTTTTTCTTTGATTTTTATTCGTAGTACAAATTAAATAATCGTAAATACCAATAAAATATTATTTATTAATTTGTTTATAATGATTCTTATGACAACTTGAGCTCGACACATCATGGACATCAATAAAAGATTACACAATTTTAACATTTAAACATTTATTAATTACTATTAAAAGTATCTCATTCTATTAAATATGCAATTGAAATGAATGTATGTAAGTACATGTGTCATGACACTGACAATGTGAGGATTTTAATATTATACAATATTAACACTACACGAAGCGGACGTGAAAAGAAGGAACTCAATTTGTGTACAAGTTTTTGCTTCAAAAAGATGTTGCTAGTTTTCCTGGAGAAAAATTTAAACTTATATGTCAAAACACATGTTCCACATAAAGTATTTTGATTGAAATCCCGTATTCAAAGTGTTAAGAACACCAAATATTTTTTGATATTTTTAAATATATGTACTTATGTTAATATTTGAAACAGATACATCATATCATTTGACATCTAGGCTTTTTAACACATAAATTTAAATTAAATTATTTTTTACTTTACTAATATATAAACCTAAAATAACCCAGCAAACAATACAAAGTCAAAAAGTAACATGAATTTTTTGTATATTAAAAATTCATTCTTCAAAAATTACTTTAAACAAGAACGAATTAAACAATTTCAACATAACCTCAGCACAATTTCTGACTAAATTCATCTAAGAATGTATCACATGTCATATATTTTAATATTCTTTTATACAATTTTACAAATACATACTAATATAATTGAACTTTTTCATAAATAAAACTGAAAACAAATTGTGTTAATTAAAAGTTAATTTTTTAAAATCCGTAAATAAAAAATTACAATAAATCATTAATAAACTTTAATATTTATGATAGAAAAAGTAATGCTTTAATGTACAAAGAGCGGATTTAGGGATTTCCGCAAAGTGCAGGAAATGTTTAAAATAGTTGTAAAAAATCATCATTATTTATTTAACTAGGTTTGGTAAGGAAAAGTTACATTAAGTCACGTTATGTTACTTTAAGTTACGATATGTTACTTTACGTCACACTACGTCACATTACGTCACATTACGCTACATTACGGCACTGTGGCATTGTGAGTAGCAGACTCACTTAGAATAAAAAGCCCGCTGTTTTATGTTAAGCCATCTGGATCGCATTAAAAATCTCCTATGTCGGCTATTATCTATGACAGTCAGATCGCTCCAAAACAATAGTCTACTGCTTAGAACTCTACTGTCTTTTCCCTGTGGATTCCAACGAAGCGCTTGTCAAGCAATGTTGATATTTGGCTTTCGAAGAGTCTGATCGCCATTTCCAATGGCATACCTCTATAGGCAAGAATTTGGTTTGTGGCGTTTAGTAGATCTTCATTTCATATGCGATTCGGCCACAATGTATTGAGGATTTACCTCAAGCATTTTTTTGCAAAGGTTTTCAGAGTGCGTTTCCAAGTTTCGGAGCTGCAATACAGGATAAACTTGACATTAGAGTCGTATATTCGAAACTTAGTTTTTGTTGATATTTACCGAGATTTAAAACTGGTTCGAAGGTAAGGTAATGGCTTTGAATATTTCCAAATCATTCTATAGAAATTGGCATAATACACTTATATTTAAACTTATTGCTGTCAGTAGTCACTTCTATCGATTTATATCGAGTTTTCTCAGAGATCTCATCAAACGAGTTCAAGATTGATTCAGGGGTACCGCAAAGCTCCATACTTTCCCCTACCCTATTTCTTATTTTTCTAAATAACCTCTTACGTCAAACTTTCAATCCTACCTACTTTTTCCAGATAACTATAACATTTGACAGACATTCTCATTTAATTGTAGACCAAGCCTGATACATTAATGGGTGTTCATAACTCCATCGCGAAATGGTGTCGTACAAGTAGGGTATATTTAAATGCTCGGAAGACCTAATGTTGACCTTATGTATTTGAGAATGGTAAGGAGTCAGGAGCTTTTGACTTTCGGCAGACTAAACACATTTTTCAAGATTTTAAGTGTCTGGGCTACTTAAAGCAGTACAAGCATATTTCACTCCTAAATCCGGCCGAAAATAGAATACAACTCCAATGTAAAGTGTTTGCCAGTGCGGATACATTACGATATCGAACTCTATCGGCATTACAAAGGCATGTGTTATAAGAACTGCAAAACACACGTTTTTCTGCTAGAGCACATAGGCCAATGTATCGCGCAACGCATCATAGAGAAAATGCATTATATCCATGAGACGCTTCATTGGAAAGACAAATTTTATGAAATTAATGTGTAAATATTACTTGCGTTAGTTTTTCCCCGATAACTCATAGAATGTGGGTTTTTAGGCGGTTTGTCTGTGATATATCGACTTTGACAAGTGACTTAACATAACCCCAAAGAATCCAATGGGGGCCAATTAATTGGGCCATATATCAATAGTTTTATATGCCCGCTCTTTGGTATGTGGAACCACATATCAGCAAGATTAATGGCAAGTAATAGAGGTAAGAAAAAAATTTGAATCATGTTACCATACCCTTTACCATTGACAGTATCATTTTAACCATAATCGTTTTTGAAGACACATGGGCCAATGACTCCGCCAGCCCTTAAAGCGTACAAAACAATAATTTTTTATGGATTTAAAGGCGTATCGATGTATCGGATATAATGATGTATCCTCATTATTAATGCTACAGTTCTGCTTATTTACGTACCTATTCAACCAGAAATTCAAAATCAATTTGTGAGTTGGCCTATTTGCCGAATTTTCATAGCATACGATGGTCGTTTGGCTTTAATTGAAATTGAAAGTGCAATGATACGATCCCAGTTACTGGAAATGGCGACGATTTAATTGATTAGGGTTATTGCTGTACAGGGGCTACAATTGCGAAATCTTCGGCATCTCACGGAATGCACATTATTAGTAACAGTAAGTGTTGTCTGAAAACGATCTATTGTTTTTATAATAAGTCGCTCTGAAGGACGATTAAGTATGCCTTAAAGTGGAAGAAGTGAACAATGAGTTTGACTAATAGAACAATTCTTTTGATTAAAAATTGCAAAAATTTTCTGGCGTTGTTCCGGCGTAAATCATTTCTTGACGAAATTTCAAAGTAAACTAAACAAAAAGCAACTATGTATCAGCTGTTAAATGGGTGGTCATATAAAGCAGTGATGCTAACTTAAGCAGACTGATATTCATAAAAAATTCATTGTGGAAAGTTTAAATTAAATGTCCACAACCGCTACTCTCTCTATTCTCCTTGTCATAACCTACACAATGCTTTGCATGAGTAGGGGTCATCCCCTGAGTGCGAAAGCAGACTAAGTGAACCATTTTTTCTCCATCGTCTGCATAAGTGTTTTCTAATAAAGCTTGTTTTTTGATTTTGTGAGAAATAGATTCAACACGCACCCAAATACGTTTGAAAGGGACAAGAAACTAGTCTTTTTTTTTTGCATTTCTCGAAAGCTCTTTCTGTATGGTTTTATGATGAAGAAATTCACTACGAAATCAAATGCATTAGAGAAGTACGAGAAGCTAGCATCTCAAGGTATCTGAAGTACATTTTCATTAGGTTAGAGCAGTGATGCCAACTTCATATGGAAAGTTCAAATCAAATGTCCCCAAAGAATACTCACTCTATCCTCCTTTTTTGTATGAGTAGGAGTCATCCCCTTGTTGGAGCAGAAAAGATATTTGTGATGAAACATTTTCCCACCATCGTCTCGTCTGCATAAGTTCTTTCTCATAAAGCTTTTTGTTTGATTTTGTGGTTACGAGATTCTCTACGCAGCCAAGTGCGTTTGAACAGGACATTAGTCTTTTTTAGATGTTCTCCAAAATCCGCTAATAAGGCTTTTTATATGATTTTGTGATGAAGAAATTCACCATGAAATCAAATGCATCAGGAAATTACGTGACGCTAGTCTCTTCCACTTGCTCTAAACAGACCTTCTTTTGGAATTCTTTAAATTCATCCATTAGCAAGTCCTTAGATTTTATGGTGAAATCGGAGACTATCAGCTTTTATTATACCCACCATCAAAAAGAATATTGAGATTGTCATTCCGTTTGTGATTTCCTTAATAATAGCTCAAAAACCAAAATTGAAGTATATTCTGAATCGTTATGAAATTCTAAGACTATTGGGAGATATACCAAAATTTCAGTGAGATATAGCTCACTGAAATTTGGCATAAATATTCTTCATTTCTTGGAAAATTTTGGTATTGAAATCGGCCAAAACCGGTTCACATTTGACCATAGCTCCCGTATAGTCTTGCCTTGGCTAATCGCTTATTTGCTAATAAATGACAAACAATAACAGCTATGATGACAAAATTTGGTACATAGAAGTTTTACATAAGCACTAGATAGCATCGAAATCGGTTCACATTTAACCAAAGCTACCATACAAAAACACGGATACAGCCTAAATTCCACTCAAATACACTTAAATGCCAATAAATGATAAATTGTAATAGCTTTGGCCACTAAAATTAGCACAAGGAAGTCTTATGTCAATACCAGCCAGTGTAAACATTTTTGTCACAAACGGTCACCATTTGACCATAGCTCCCATATAAAAAACTTACGGAAGCACAAAAATACACAAAAAATGAGGTTTATGTCCATCTGTCCGTCAGATAAAAGAGCTTGAGGGACAAAATTTTACAAAAGTATTTTAAAAAAGTTGTATTGAAAATGGAACCGATTTCACATTTAGTTAGAGCTCTCATAAAACACCGCCCCGAGAAACACATTAATGCTGATAAATTGAATACAATTGTAATAGCTATGACGACTAACTTTAGAATAGAGAAATTTTACTATATCAAATTTTATAGAAATCGGTCCATATTTGACTATAGCTTTCATATGAAAACACTCCCGGAAACCAAAAAACCAGTTAATAGCTATTAAATTAGAAACTAGGACAGCTATGCTCTATAAAAATACCAGCCAGTGTGTAAAATTTTGTTACAATCGGTCAACATTTGGCTATAATTCGTATATATATAACATCCCCTTTTTATACCCACCATCAAAAAGAATGGGGGGTATATTGAGATTGTCGTTTCGTTTGTAATTTCTTTAATATTGGCTCAAAAACCAAAATTGGAGTATATTCTGAATCCTTATGATATTCTAAGACGATTGAGCGATGTCTGTCTGTCTGTCTGTTGTCGTCACGATAAAACCTTAACGAAAGGATATATGTCATTGAAATTTGGCACAAATATTCTTCATTTTTTGGAAAATTTTGGTATTGAAAATGGGCCAAATTCGGTTCTCATTTGACCATAGCTCCCATATAACCTCGTCTAGGCTAATCGCCTATTTGCTAATAAATGACAAATTATAATAGCTATGATGACAGTTTTACATAAGCACTAGGCAGCACATAAAATTTCATTGAAATCGGTTCACATTTGACCATAGCTCCCATACAAAAAACTTAAGGAAACAGTCTAAATTCCACCTGAAATACACTTAAATGCCAATAAATGATAAACTGTAATAGCTTTGGCCACTAAATTTAGCACAAGAAAGTCTTATGTGAATGCTGTCATTCAGTGTGGAAAATTTTGTCACAATCGGTCACTATTTGACCATAGCTCTCATATCAAAAACTTAAGGAAATACAAAAAGAAAAGGGGGTTTATGTCCCTCTGTCCGTTAGATAAAAGCGCTACGGCTCCTTAACTACAAAAGCTAGAGAGACAAAATTTTACAAAAGTACTTTTGATATGTAACAAAAGTTGTGTACTAAAAACGGGCGAAATCGGTTCACATTTAGTTAGAGCTCCCATATAACCCTGCCCCGGGAAACACATGAATGCTGATAAATTGAATACAATTGTAATAGCTATGACGACTAAATTTAGAATAGAGAAGTTTTATGCAACTATTGGTCAGTATATCAAATTTCATGGGAATCGGTCCGTAGTTGACAATAGCTTTCATATAAAAAACACTCCCGGAAACCAAAAATATTTAGCAAGGACCAATTAAAAGCTATTAAATTAGAAACTATGACAGCTATTAGTATTATATAAATACCAGCCAGTGTGTGAAATTTTGTTGCAATCGGTCAACATTTGGCTATAATTCTTATATATATATATATTACATCCCGTTTTTTATATCTACAATCAAAAAGATTCGGAGGTACAAGCAGCATATTAAGATTATGTATATGGTATATGCATTAGAACTCCTAAAAAAATATATAGACCAGTCGTATTACTATCAACTTCTTTATCCTAACTAAATATTAAGCTAAACGAAAAGTGTTTAACAACTTATTAAAGTAAAACCATATCCGGTTACGATGACGAATTTTGTTCAAATAAATAATTACTAGAGAAACCACTTACATACTTTTGAATGTTGAACTATAAAGCTACTGCAACCGAAGTTATTCCAAATATTTTACCAACAATACCAACTAGCGTAACAACTTTTTTCCAATTTGGTCCACGTTTTGAATTTTATGCACCCTCGTAGATATATGCGATATGTTTCTAAATTTAATACAACTTGATGGTGGGTATACAAGATTCGGACAGCCGAATATAACACTCTTACTTGTTATATCTAACATTTATACAAGATTTGGAGGTACATTCAGTATATTAAGATTGCACCTACGAAATTAGATAGCTATCAACCAATATTAGGTCCAGACTTTATATATGGTAGATACATTAGGAACTCCTAACAAAATATTTAAACCTGCCGTGTTACTATTAACATGTTTAAGGCACAACGAAACAGCCTATTATTGTAAAACTATATTCGGTTATGGAACAGCATTTTGTCCAAGATTAATACTTGGGAAACCACTTAGATACTTTTAAATGTTGAACTATAGTTAGGATACCACTGCAACCGAATTTTGTCCAAATATATTACCAACAATACCACATTTGGTCAACATTTTGAATTAGCTGCACTCTCGTACAACTTGATGGTGGGTATACAATAGGGTTTGCAGTTCGGTTTTAACCGAAACCGAAACCTCGGTTTTTTATTCCTCAAAACCGAAACCGAAAACCGTAGAAAAAACGCGGTTTTAGCTATTTATTTTTCATAATTTTTTGTTGGTATTATTTAGATATAACATTAGCTTATCATAAATTTGCACGTAATTTGTCTATTTAATGAAGCAGAAGAATGAAACAAGCAAAAGGTGTTTACAATGGACAAATGGACAAATGGACAGGTGTAAGTGGAAGACGGTATATGAACGTAAATATTCACGATTCTCATGGTAAATATTATAACCTGGGCCATATTTTAGGAACGTGTAATTTCAAGCAAACGCAAGAAACCATTAGACAAAGGCTAATGGAGTTTAATATTTCACTTGATACAAACATCGTAGCATGTACTTAGATTTAGCAGCAGCCAATATCAAATTTGTATCGGAAAATCAATTTTGAAGACGGCGACAATGAAACTTTGACTCATTTAAAACCGATTGCCCATATACATTTGAACCTAGAGGCTGTAAGAAAAACTGTTCGGTATTTCAAAAATTCGTCGGTGCGTTATAAAATTTTACAAACAAACTTTAAAAAGCATCAAAATCGTGAATTAAGTTTAATCTTAGATTTCTGCTTCTAAAACAAAGTATTTATGAGAGTTTAGAAATGCTGTCGACCTTAGATTTGCTTCATTCTATCGAATTTGAAATTGTAAATTCTTTAAAATCGTTGCTATTTGTAAAAATTACTATTGAAGCAATTTGTCGCTCGGATGCAAATATTATTCACGCTTCAGAAGAAACAAGACTTATTTAAGAAATCCCTCATATATAAAAAACCTGAATTTAAGTATTAAATTATAATTAAGCTTTAATAAATATACCTTATACTTGGTTTTAACAAAATAATCTAAATTTCACTACAAATTGAAATCAAAATAGTTTTATTTAAAAAACCGAAAACCGAACCGAAACCGGCCGGTTTTGGTTTTTTGCAAACCCTAGTATACAAGATTCGGCACAGCCGAATATAACAATCCTACTTGTTTATTTTGTTTTTGTATAATGTATTAATTTGTGGTCCTATGATGTAGGGAAAAATGTGAAGGAAAGTTCCTAAAAACCTTAAAGTTCCCGAGATGGACTTAGGGGGTTTGTTTAAACATTAAAATTTCATTTTCCTCTTATCTTCTTAAATTAAAAGATTTCACCACGTAGCTAGTTTGCAAAGAGTGCGTTCTACTTTTCCCATATCTTAAGTTATTTATTTCTAATGAATATGCGAAAAAGATAAGACAATCATTTTTATGATCAATATTTTACACAGATTTTAATTAAAAACAAATTTATCACTAGGTAAAAACTATATACTATACAAAAATAAAAATAGAGGCAACAAAAAATGTTAGCTTATACATTAACATAAACGAAAATTGATTGCTATTAATTTTTGTTACGATAGATAATAGAATTTTCAGAATAACATTTTGATTTAGACTTATGAACACATGAACTGAGTTGATAATGCCAGGTAAAATCCTGAGGACAACGCATTATCAATTGGAATCCATTCAGGCAATAGTAATAGTATTCACATCGTTGTGGATGGGGCACATAGTCGTTTATGTCTTTGTGGCAATTCAAACGTATTGGAGTTTTGGACTGAAATACATAAGAATAATTTTGAATATTTCGTTAATAGTTTTTATATTAAGAATTAACAAACCTGACATGTGGAAGGGATTTCGGATTGACATTTGCCCGTTGCTTCATTAAAATACATTTTTCCCGTACACAGCATGGGAATGGCGTGGCCATTGTAGCAGGTGAAAAATGAAAGACATGATTCAGGATTTGCTATATTAATCATATTTTGAAAACCTTTTACTTTAGGACATTTCTTAACACTTTGCGATTGCTGATGTTGTGGCGTTACAATGGCAATATTAGTTTGTGGCTCTTCCACTTCCTCCATAACATTGTTATCGTCCTCTTCTAACTCCGTATCTATGAGATTTTCCTTATCCGAATCACCACCAGCCTCATCAATGACATAATCACCCTCTGTAGTCTCCAAGTCACTACCAACATACACAAAATCCTCATCGAAAATACTTTTAACTTCATCATTCGGTTCAATATCACACTTCACTAGCTCTGGATCCTCACAGATCCCAGCCTTTTCATTGAAATGATTACCGGCTAAACATTCGGCTTCGTGAGATTTCTCACCATTGCAATATATATATTTAGCGCAACTTTTTTTACTTGCCACCACAACATCGGGTTCGGTGATACCCCGACATTCTTCATACACCCGACACCATATCGTTTGCAGAAATAAAATCGCCGCTATATAACACACGATATTAAATTTCAACATTTTTATTTGATAATATTTTGAATTCACTTATTGAAGAGCAGACTATTTCGCATGTATTTCGATACGTTTCTCATTTTAAACAAAACCTATTTTCGGTATATTTGTACTCTATATATAAAATTTGTTATCAATTTGTTTTGATGAATTTTGAAGTTTTGCTAGTTTTTGTCATTGAAATTATATATTCAAAACCTCATAATTTTATCTTAAAATATTTCATCTAGTCAACATGTTTTCATAAAAATTTTATCAGTTTGCAATATGTTAAGTAGAGCTAGTGGATACTCTATAATCGGTCATATAGGATCTTATGTAATCACTTTTATCTAAATCAGTGATAAGCAGCACAATCACAAATATTTTCCAATTTCGTAGTCCCAGCTTTGAAAGATTTTCTTTTACTTGGTCTTTCTAACGATGTTTCGAACGTCCTCTTCTACGAGTTTCCTCGGGATCACTTTCGATCACTAGAGTATTTTCATCCATACGTACGATATGTCCTAGCCAACGCAACTACTGATGTATAATGCGTCAATAATGTCAGCTCATGGTTCATTCGATGTGGATATTTATTGTCCAAAAAATTTTCTGGTCCAAAGATTTTTCTTAGAATCTTTCTCTCGAAAATCCCAAGAATAGCACCATATAATAACACGGGTAGTATAAGCGTTTTGTATATATATATTGCTTCTCAAAACCGGCGCATAACTTCAAGATAAGGGAGTATTGACCTTATTGACGTACGATCATGTGGTTATAACGCCTGATGCATTGCAGCACATAGTGGTATATCTTCATATATCGAACTGAAAAAAATTGAAAGAGTGACCCTAGAACGATAAAATTTCGCATACTTGTTCATTTTTATATTCATAAGAATAATTCAAAAAAATTTCGAAATCCGTCGTCTCCTTAGTGTACCTGCCTTAGGCCACATTTTTTTCTTCTCAATGTACAAGTCGCAATTCTAAACATAATTTGGTGTAATTCAACACACTTCTATTAACTAATTCAAAAAATAGGTCTAGTAATTTTGGTTGAAATTCGTCGACTCCTTGGGGTACCTGCCTTGGACCCCCATTTTATCACCAATTTTTTTTGCACAAGTTGCCATTCTCAAGAGAATTTGATTAACACACGTCAATTAATTAATTAAAAACAGAGTTCTTTTAATTTTGATTAAACTAAACCAACCCTTGGGGCTCCTGTCTTGGACCCCCGTATTTCACCTATTTTTCTTTTTTAATGTACAATCAGCAATTCCAAACAGAATTTGTTGAATTTCGGTATACGTCTATAAGTTGATCTAGAAAAGACGTCAACTAATTTTGGTTGAAATCAGTTGACTCCTTGGATGCCTGCCTTGGACCCCGATTTTTCACCAATATTTTTTTTTTTTCAATGTATAAGAATTTGAAAACTTTCGCACACGTCTATAAGCCTATTCAACAAAGAGCTCAACCAATTTTTGATAAAATCCGTCCACTCCTTGGGATACCTGCTCTGGACCCCCATTTTTCACTTATTTTTCTTCTCAATATAAGCCGCAATTCTTAACAGAATTTGATGAAATTCTATTGGTTGACCCAATTTTTAACAGAATTTGATGAAATTCTATTGGTTGACCCAAAAAAGAGCTCTCCCTTAATTTTGATTGAAATCCATCAACTCCTACGAGACTTACAATTAAATTTAATTTTATTAAAAATTTACGCCTAAACGACTGCAGCACTTTTTGCTTTAATTATACGTAACAATTTATAAGACTTTTTTCAGAAAATTTTAAAGTTTGTTCTACGATCGGTAAATTTTAATGAATTTTTTTGCTCAATCTAAAGAAGAGACTTTCACATGGTTATTGTGGGAGCACCAAGCAAAACCGAGCCAACTTAGTTTTTGTCCAAAGAAAAACGAAAACACTGAATTTTATAGAGCTTTTTTGATTTCCTGATATCTCCTAAACTATATACGAGACATTGAATCGCATAATAATAAGGCAAAATTTGCATTCGGCATTATCCAAGCTATTTGGAAATCTCGGCAAATATCAACAACAACTAAGTTACGAATATATAACTCGAGTGTCAAGCCCATTTGAATAACTGCTGCGATACTTGGAAACGCACAAGTGCCATCGATAGGCGCCTACAAACCTTTGCAAACAAATGCTTGCGGCAAATCTTTAATATATGGTGGCCGAATCGCATAAAAAATGAAGATCTTCTAAACGCTACAAACCAAATCCCTGCTTCTATAGAGGTATGACAAAGGTAAGCACTTCGTTGGAATCCACAAGGAAGCGGTCATCGAGTTGGTGCACCTGCTAGAACGTGGAGGCCCTATGCTTCCCTAGGAGTTAAGGATAACAGAAGAATAAGATATACGAGATTAGGTTTATTAATTCTGCAGACTAAAACCAAGGTTCTGTGTCTTTATTAAATTCGATAGATAACCTGAGTTTGATATAAAATGTCTTCACTTTTCGTTTTAAAAGATTAAGCACATTTCAATACACTCAAAAAATTATTGCAGTAACTGTTGTAAATACTGAAAATCCGTAACATTTGAAAATATCAGTTGTTAAGTTTTTATATATTTTTTCAATTATTGTATCAAATATAATTCGTATTTGTTTTATTATTGTTTTTCCTTAAGTATCTTAGGTTTGCTTACTGAAGAAACTTTTTATAATACTGGCCGCCTATCACGGGGAATGGCCTAAGCAAACAACAAACTTTGTTTTGTCTGTTTGGTTTTTTGATGCCTTAAAGGATATAACCTTTTTATGGTTTCGTCTTTTATATTACGTTAATTACAAAAACAAATGAAAATTGTCCGTTTTATGGAAATTTTACGTAGTTTTTTACCATTCAATTTTTTAAAAATAAATGAAAATTTCCGTTTTTTATACTAAAATGTAGTTTAAATTTTTGTCAGTATTTTTTTGAAAACAACTGAATATTCCGTTTTTAAAACTGAAAATGTAGTTTAAATACATAGAAGAATATATAGAAGGTCGTCAGCTGATCCACTAAAATTTAGTCTTCTACTAAATCACACGTACACGAAATAAAAGCTTTTTTAACAAACAGAAAAGCTTTTTGCACTCAAAATTTTGTTTGAATAATTCCGCGAAATTTTGAATGAAACGCACTGTTGTAAATTGCACACATAAAATGTTATTTTTTTTTTAATATTTTAACATTATTTTAATGTAGAAACACTTTTTATTTTTTACAAACTGAAAATTTTTTTTTAAAAGATGAATTTCTTAAGAATATATCCTAAAATTACTGAAAAAATCTTGAAGAAAATTTGCGTCCCATCATATCATACTTTTTTGTGCAACTGTTTGTATTCATTAAGAAAAGTAAAAGCTCTTTTTAAGCTTACCGATACCATATTACTGATCCGTACTTTTGACATGTCCCAAGTGTACTTTGACATTTCGTTGACTTTCTAGGTATTTATTTATTCTATGTTTAAATATTTGTCAGTTAAATTTAAATGAAATTTTACTTACATAATATTCTGAGTGTACCTTTTTTATAACACATAATATACATTTTTCTTGAAAACAATTATTGATCCCTAATATCTAGACTCTTCTTTATATTTCAAAAGCAGCAGCAGCAGCAGAAATGTCATAGTGCGCCATGACAATAAAAAAAACAGTCAGCAAAACCTTCACATTTGACCGAACTTGGCGTGCTTTTTTGGCCTAGGCTCTTCTATTGTGACAATTGGACTTTGGTTTCGATGTCATTACCATATACCAATAATTCGTCACCAGCTATGATCCTGTAAAGCTAATGTGGATCGCCGTTTACTTCATTGAACAGTTCCTGAGCGATGCTTTTGCGACAATTTGTTGTTGATCCAAATTCAGCAATTTTGGAACAAACTTCGCTGCCACACGCTTCATGCACAAAATTTCCGAAAAAAATTACATGGCATGAGCCAACTGATATGCCTAGCGCTAGCGGTTCATCCATTTCTTATTGACCTTCAGTGAAAAGCTTGTACCACTTGTAAACATTCTTTTGGCTTAAATTTGAGTCACCGTATGTCACTTTTAATATTTAAGTGTTTAAGAGCACTTGATTGATCATGTTTTCAATCAATTTGCATGCCAATTACGCTTAGAAGCGCAAATTTGCGCAACTAAGATATCGTGTTCAGTATACAGAAGTTTTTGCGAGTTCAAGATCTTTAATTAGATTTTCCGAACTCCTAAGGGTACAAAAATTATTCGAGTTGAAAGTCGGTTTCAAAGGAATAAAAACTGTTTGATTTTTGCCCATATATATATATATATATATATATATATATATATATATATATATATATATATATATATATATATATATATATATATATATATATATATATATATATATATATATATATATATATATATATATATCAATATATCTTTCTGGGAATACTTGGAAAGGGTATTATAAGTTTGTGTTGATTTATGTAACGCATACAAATATTTGCCTTGGACTCACCTTTTAATATACCAATAGGCTTAGAATCACTTTCTGAGTCGATTTAGCGATGTCCGTGCGTCCGTCCGGCTGGCTGGCAGGACGGCTGGACCCCCATGTAAACCTTGTAATTAAACTACAGGTCGCAATTCTAAAGATAATTTGATGAAATTTTTCACAGATCAGTTTTTTGACGATGGTACCATGGCTATTGAAATTCGTCAAAATCGGTCCATAGGTCCCACTTCCCGGAATTGATATATTGGCCACAAATATAAATATTTTTTCATGAAATTTAAAACAAATACTGCTTATATGAACCAAAATCACTGTACTAAATTTCGTTGGAATCGGTCCACATTTGACCATAGCTCCCATACAAACTCTTCTTTAAAAACGCACTAAATGAGACAAAAATCACTAAAACGCTCGTAAATCTTGGGATAATGAGAATTTCAAGTTTATTTTTGGCACACATAATTTTTGTAACAACTTCAATCAATTTGCCAAATTTCGAGATAATCGGTTTAAATTTAACCCTAGCTCTCATAAAGTCCAAATGATGGAAACAGCTTAAATACATATATGTATAAATTTTGAGAAAATGTTTATATGATGGCAAAATTTAGCAAATATTTGTCTTTATACAGAAAAAATAACACCTTTGACCTCAGTGGTGAATGGTATAGTATGGTCGGGTTTGACCGACTATAGCACTTCCTTACTTGTTTATAATATAAGTATATCATCCGATACAATAGATCGAGTATGTATATCAAATTTTGTTTGTAATCTAAAATTAATGTGGGGTTTATATAACTCAAGCGCCTGATGGTAGAGTGAAATTTAAATGTGTTTTGTTATTGTAACAAAAACAAAATATATGTAAATTTCACTCAATCGTCAGCCGCTTGAGTTATATAAACCTCATATAAAACTAGAATTGGTAACTGCATCGATATATTTTGACTACCCAAATCAAAAGTATTAAGTTAGGTATACAGGCAAAGCCGGGTATTACGAATCTCGATTTAACGAAAGTTGGATATAACGAACGTTATAATTTTTTCCATTGAATACCTTATATAGCGAATATTAAGCAAATTTTATACGCGATATAACGAATAATATAAAAAAGTTAAAGAAAATTTACAGACATTTAAATGTTATATAAATGAGTTTTTGAAAATCAAGTAAAAAAAAGTTAAAAAAAACAAGTTAAAAGTATTTTAGTCTATCAAACCGATTCGTCGGTACAAAAATTATTTATACAATTTTCATTCTCGTTTGATTTATGAGCTATTTTGCGACTTTCATGTATTGAAGTTGCTTTTGACCAATTTTAACGAAAAATTCTTACATATACTTAAATTTGAGTCCATAATCTAAATTCCGTGAAGCCAGACCTATGGAAGGCAATTGAAATAACGAACCGATTTCAGTATCATATACTTTAAAAAATATGTCTAAACCAACTTTCATCAAATTGCTTCAGAAATTGTGACTTCGATAAGATTACATCGACGACAAGCTAGCTGTTCAGGCAGACGAACGGACTGGCATCGTTAAGTCGATACAGTTATTGATTATGAGAAGATCAGTATGATCAAAGGTGTTCTCATCCCAATATAGTGTAGAGTATAAAAACTTTGCGATATAAATAATTTTTCTGTATTACGAATGACCCTGACATTATATCTTTCGTTATACCGGGAGTTGCCTGTACTTAGGAATTTTATCTAAACAAATTTTATCAGCTTGAAGTGTCTTTATAAGTGAGAAGTATTGTACAACAGTATGAGATCGAAGATTTTTTAACAGAAATTTGACCAATACGGTTAAGGTCATATGTCATTAATAGAGGGGTTAATTGGTTTAACAATATTAGTCATTCGTTCAAAATTTGGCATAAGATCTAAGTTTGACAACATTTTTATTTTTCAGTATTGCCGTTTTGTGTATAAAATACAAATTTTGATTTTCTAGGAACGGCCTAAGACAAAACATAGATATTTAATGACCAAATAAATTCTACAAATACAAAATTTGTTATAAAACTTTATTATTAAATTAAAACTTAATATTAAATATAATTACAAAAAAAACATTAATGCAAATAAAATAATAATAAATATAAACTAATGAAAAGAAATTAAACTGAAATTATGTAAAAAATATCTATTAAATGGATATACAAAGAGTATAAGCATAAATGTAGCAGTTTTATGTTATAAATAATTTTTTTTTTTTTTTTAAATATTCTAACAAAATATGTTAAGCCTTAATGACCAGCAAATTTATATTTAATTTCAATTTTTGTTAAAATTTTGTTTTTAAAATTTAAGAAAAATAATGTAAAACTTTTATTAACATAATGATTCAGTATATTTTGTTTTATTCATTCTATTTAAAGAGATTTTGTAGTTTGGCACGTAAAATAATTAATTTCGTCGATTTCTTTTCGAATCATTTCCAATAAAACAAATGATGACTGCGAACGTCAAAACTGTAGAATCTTAAGAGCATGTAATCCTGCCATTTGGTGGGTAATAAGCTGGAATTATAATGAAAAATAAAAGATGAAATCAGATAAAAATTTTAATTAAAAATATATAATAAAAAATTTGTATACAAAAAATATTGGATTTTTCAACATTAAAAAAAAATTTTTAGTGGTGAAAAATTTTTAATATTGAAAAATTTTCTATAGAAAAATTTTTAATATTGAAAAATTTTCTATGGAAAAATTTTTAATATTGAAAAATTTTCTATAGAAAAATTTTTAATATTGAAAAATTTTCTATAGAAAAATTTTTAATATTGAAAAATTTTCTATAAAAAAATTTTTAATATTGAAAAATTTCCTATTGAAAAATTTTTAAAATTGAAAAATTTTATATAGAAAAATTTTTAATATTGAAAAATTTTTTATAGAAAAATTTTTAATATTAAAAAATTTTCCATAGAAAAATTTTTAATATTGAAAAATTTTCTATTGAAAAATTTTCTATAGAAAAATTTTCTATATGAAAAATTTTTAATATTGAAAAATTTTCTATAGAAAAATGTTTAATATTGAAAAATTTTCTATAGAAAATTTTTAATATTGAAAAATTTTCTATAGAAAATTTTTAATATTGAAAAATTTTCTATAGAAAATTTTTAATATTGAAAAATTTTCTAGAGAAAAATTTTTTATATTGAAAAATTTTTAATATTGAAAAATTTTCTATAGAAAATTTTTTAATATTGAAAAAAAATTTTAATATTGAAAAATTTTCTATAGAAAATTTTTTAATATTGAAAAAAATTTTAATATTGAAAAATTTTCTATAGAAAATTTTTTAATATTGAAAAATTTTCTATACAAAATTTTTTAATATTGAAAAATTTTCTATACAAAATTTTTTAATATTGAAAAATTTTCTATACAAAATTTTTTAATATTGAAAAATTTTGTATACAAAATTTTTTTTTATTGAAAAATTTTCTATAGAAATATTTTTAATATTGAAAAATTTTATATACAAAATTTTTTAATATTGAAAAATTTTCTATAGAAAAATTTTTAATATTGAAAAATTTTCTATAAAAAAATTTTTAATATTAAAAAATTTTCTATAGAAACATTTTTAATATTGAAAAATTTTCTATAGAAAAATTTTTAGTATTGAAAAATTTTATATAGAAAAGTTTGTAATATTGAAAATTTTTTAATATTGAAAAATTTTCTATACAAAATTTTTTATAATGAAAAATTTTCTATACAAAATTTTTTATAATGAAAAATTTTCTATAGAAATTTTTTTAATATTGAAAAATTATCTATAGAAAATTTTTTAATATTGAAAAATTTTCTATAGAAAATTTTTTAATATTGAAAAATTTTCTATAGAAAATTTTTTAATATTGAAAAATTTTCTATAGAAAATTTTTTAATATTGAAAAATTTTCTATAGAAAATTTTTTAATATTGAAAAATTTTCTATAGAAAATTTTTTAATATTGAAAAATTTTCTATAGAAAATTTTTTAATATTGAAAAATTTTCTATAGAAAATTTTTTAATATTGAAAAAATTTTTAGTATTGAAAAATTTTCTATAGAAAATTTTTTAATATTTAAATATTTTCTATAGAAAATTTTTTAATATTGAAAAATTCTCTATAGAAAATTTTTTAATATTGAAAAAAAATTTTAATATTGAAAAATTTTCTATAGAAAATATTTTAATATTGAAAAATTTTCTATAGAAAATTCTTTAATATTGAAAAATTTTCTATAGAAAATTTTTAACATTGAAAAATTTTCTATAGAAAATTTTTTAACATTGAAAAATTTTCTATAGAAAATTTTTTAACATTGAAAAATTTTCTTTAGAAAATTTTTTAACATTGAAAAATTTTCTATAGAAAATTTTTTAACATTTAAAAATTTTCTATAGAAAAATTTTTAATATTGAAAATTTTTCTTTAGAAAATTTTTTAATATTGAAAATTTTTCTTTAGAAAATTTTTTAATATTGAAAAATTTTCTATAAAAAATTTTTTAATATTGAAAAGTTTTCTATATTATATAGGAAATAGAAAATTTTTCAGTATTAAAAGTTTTTCTATAGAAAATTTTTCAATGTTAGAAATTTTTAATATTGCAAATTTTCTATAGAAAAATTTTTAATATTGAAAAATTTTCTATAGAAAAATTTTTAACATTGAAAAATTTTCTATAGAAAAATTTTTAATATTGAAAAATTTTCTATAGGAACATTTTTAATATTGAAAAATTTTTGAGATTGAAAAATTTTCGATAGAAAAATTTTTGGTATTGAAATTTTTTTTTCTTATAGAAACACTTTAGTATGGAAAAAGTTGTCATTTTAAATATTTAGCAAAATATTTTGCATCAAGTTTAAAAATTGAGATATTTAAATACCAAAAAGTGTTTATTTGTTTATTCACACTTAAAAAAACACCTTTTTATTTAAATCAATTCAGTTTTTTATTTACTATACAACATTTTTTCATATAACTATTTTTTTATTACATAACTTACCTGAGCAACCAGACACTTAATGCAAATATTTTTGGCACGTACACCATACGCTCATTGAGCAACATGCCACGGACAATTTTCTCTGCCACATATGCTGTCGGTAAACCAGGATAACTGCTCGAGATGCTTTTTAAGTGAAAATGTAAAAAACGGGAAATACAGAAGAAAAAACGAAAAGAAGGGAAACGGAAAACATAAATACAAACACCAATGAAAAATTTTAAATATATAAGAAATATTTGTATGTATTTACTCGTACGTTTACTACATGCAAGTTTATATGCCAGAGAAAATGATATAAAAAATAATTAAGATATCAATTATAGCAGCTTATGGGGTCTTTTGCAAACACAGACTCAGGATTATTGTAGAATTATTTTATATGTATATAAATTTTTGTATTTTCTATAAGAATTTGTATTAATGGCATGTGTTAAACAAAAGGACAATACCAGCGTAAGAAGGATGTTATCTTATGTGTAAACATTATCAAGTGATTGTATATCAAACACCAACATGTTGCATGGAAATTAAAAGGTGACCAGTATAAATTAATTCAAAATTTTTAATTACAATATCAAAAATTTTCTAAAGAAAAAATTTCATATCAAAAAATGTTCGATAGAAAAAATTTCAGTTTATTATTAAATTTTCTTTTATGACTATAAACATTGCATAAAATCTGGTCACCTTACCTTATTTTTCAATACATCTGGTTTTAAAAAATTGATTGGAAATTGATATTTTTCATATGTTTTTTGAAGCTTACCCAGCATCACTTAATAAATGTAAATCGCCACTTGTTTTCATGAAATACGTATTGGCGACAGTTGTACGCACGTAGTCGCTGCTGGATAAACGCAATTCACATCTTAATGCCTCCATGAATCCAAGAATACCATATTTAGTAGCTGTGTAAATGCCAGCACCGGGCAGCGGGACGAGACCTAAAAGTGAAAGATATAGGTTTTAATTTATAAAATGCTAGCTTATAACCCTTAAATTGAATCGTTGAATTGACAAAGTTGCAAAATTTACCAAATAATTTTTTCCCTACTTGATTAATTTCTATAAAGTATAATACACGTGTCTCTTAAAGCGAATCTAAATGATCTTAAAATTTTGATTCTTTCAATTTCTGATTTAAAGAAATAAAGATAGTTGTTTTTTTTTCTTTTTTTGTCCACTTGAATAATTTAAGAAGTGTACGGAAAAGGTGTACATTTAGTTTCACACTTGTTAATAGTTTAAAATATTTTTAAATATTAAAAACAAAATTTCTTAACATACAGTTTTCCCCGTTTAAACCCGTTTCTCGTTTTACCCTTCAATCGCAAATGCGCCCAAGAATTATTGGATATTTTTTATGTTTATCGACTCCGATATAAATTTACATAATTTAATATGTATTGGATCTAAAGATATATATATTTAGGTGAAAATAAATACCATTATTAAACACGCCTTCCTTATTTTAGTAGCTGATTCAATTTTCACTGCTAATCCAATTTCAATCCAGTTCTTATCGCTTTTGATTTTGAATACATAACGTTACAAAAGTTTCCTTTTTTACTCGTTTTTTACACCTAAAAGGCAAAATTTAAAAAATACCGAATACGTGTCCTAATATTTTTATCGCTGATCTTAACTCCATTTTTGTTTTACTTTTATTCCGTTTGGTTAAGGAGATAAAATGTTACCGATTTTTTCTATTTTTAACCACTTAATTGAAAAAGTACCAGACACATGTCGTATATATCTTCAATGTCAATCGGCCAGTCTTTAAGTTAGATATGTAGCTTCACTGATTTAAACAATATGTATAGTTTCAAAAGAAAAAACCTATCTTTTATTTTTTACCCGTTCTGTTCCATTAGTCGAAAAAGTACCAAACACGTATTTGATACCTTTTTGATGGTTACCGATTGAGACATATATTTTGTTTCTATAATAATTGGGTCAACGAAGTACCAAAATTTCATTCATACCCTTTCTATCCCCGAAAATTTTAGCACTTTTCGCAAATGAGGTAAAACATTTGCGAAAAATTTGTGCTAAAATTTTTTTTCTAGTCGATCTAAATCCAATTTAAATTTTATTTCTATCGATATTAGAGATATAACTTTACTAATTTTTCCCCTTTCTATCCTATTTTAATCACAAATGGTTCAATTTGCAAAAACTACCCAATTACTGATACCGAAGTGCTGATTTTAGAACATTTTGGCTTAGGAGATATTATTTTACCGATTTTCTCCTACTCTAATTTTTTCCCCTCATTTTTATCTACTAAATCAAAAAAGTACCAAACACGTGCTTGATATTTTTTCTTGCTTACCGTCTTCGTTTAAATTTTGTATCTGTGTTGATTGGTTCAAAGGATGCACATGGGTTAGAAAAAGTACCAACAATTTATTTTTACGCTTTTTACTCCCTATTTTTCCCACCTGCCAAAAAGTACCAAACACGTGTCTTCTTATTTTTGTAGCTTATCTCAACGCAATTTCAATTTTGGTCCTTTCACTTTCTGTGATAGAACATTACTGATTTTTTTCCTTCTCCGAATTTTGAAAAATCCCTTCTTAGTACATCGAAAAAGATACTCACTGTCCAAATTTCAGCTCCCTAGCGTTAGTCAATTGGGCTGGGCGATGATGAGTCAGTCAGTCAAGTTAGTACATGACTTATAAATTGTTTTAACGGTTTTAGAGTTATCGCGTCTTTTATTATTTTATTCTTACAAAATATGATAAGGTAGACATGTTAAACATCAATCGAAAGATATTTTATGATTCTTAGAAACAGTATAAGCCAACATATGTGACCCGGTCTATAAAAATGGAAAAGGTGGCGTATGACTCAAAAACAAAATTTCAAAAAAATAGCAAAAAATTTCGAAAAATTTGAGTCATAAGAAATTCAGAAATAGTTGTTTTTGAATACAGAAAAGTACACTTTATTTTGTAATTTTTTCGCAAAAATCTCTAAAGCTAAACAAGATATTATGACCATTTTTGAACTCAGTATAAACAAATATCTTAGAAATTCAGAAATATGAATTTTAAAACAGGTTCTGAAATTTTAATAAACAGCTTTAAATACAGAAGAGTACGCTTTTCGAAAATTTTCGTTTTTTTTTTTAACGGGCGTGTGACTATTGCTTATTTCGACCACCGCTGGTTGCAAGGTGCATGTCCAAAATTATTCACAATATAATTTACACGTATCCCTGAAACCTAACCTTTTATAAAATGTCTTTGGAAAAAATTTTTCAAAAATATAGAAAAAATAAACTTACTTTTTTTGAAATATATGTATGTAATTTTTTAAGCTTTTTTCGGTACACAAACTTTGTAGAATTTTTCTGTGTTATAAACTTTACAAAATTAAAAATTTGTTTCTTCTTATTCATTTAGAAATCTATCAGCAATCTTACAGTATTTTTTAAAAAAATTTCCGTCTTACCACAAATAATTTATAAGCCAAAGGGCCATAAGTCATGCTAAAAAACGCAAACAAAATGTTTGGAGTGGAATATCTCTTAAACTATAAGAGATAGTAGTACAATAAGCATGTTTTTTCTTAATTGCTTAAAAAAATTTTCGAAAATGTAAAAATCTTTTGGATTGGACTAAATTGGCGAAAGCTATACGCACTCAAACGTTTTACATACCCAAGGTGAGCAACTGTTCTAAAAGCCTAGCTTCTCTTCTACTGATTTCGTCTAAATCCATCTAGTAGTCTAGAAACTACAGGATATCAAAATAAAATTCATTTGCACCAATTCTTAATTTTTATTATTGACAAGTGAATATGAACGTCCCATATGCAAATAGGTTATGGGATAGAAGGAGAAGTATTTTTTGTGGATATTCGATTTAAATTTTTTATATTTATACGTTTGTGCTGATGTATGTAATGCATAGAAATATTGGTTTTAAGCCCAACTTTAAGTATGCCAATAGACTTAGAATCGATTTCTAAGTCAATTTAATGATGTCAGTTCGTCCGTCTGGCTGGTAAACCTTGTAATCAAAATACAGGTCGCAATTCTAAAGATAATTTTATTAAATTTGGCAAAAATAATTTGATGGTGTTACCATGGCTATTTAGATTCGTTAAAATCGGTCCATAATTTTGATACCTCCCATAGGTCTCACTTCCCGGAATTAATATTTTTAATATTTTTTCATGAAATAAAATAGATAGGTACTTCTTATATAAATTAAAATCACTCTGCCTAATTTCGTTGAAATCGGCCCACATTTGACCATAGCTTCCATACAAACTAAAATCACTAAAACGTACGTAGATCTGAAGATAATGGCAATTTTTAGTTTATTTTTTGCTTAGGTAGATCATTTTTGTAAAAACTGTAATAAATTTGCTAAATTTTGAGATAATCGGTCCACATTTGACTCTAGCTCTCATATAAGTCAAAATTACGGAAACAGCTTAAATATATGTATGTCTTGAGAAAATGTTTGTATGATGACAAGATTTAGCAAATATTTGTCTTTATACGCGAAAAATAACACCTTTGACCTTAGTGGTGAAGGGTATCGTGTAGTCGGGCTTGACTGAAAATAGCACTTTCTGACTTGTTTATATTATGAAACACTTCTGCAGGAAGTTTATTTCACATACAAACAGTTCGATTAAAAAATTAAAAATATAGTTTACATAAAACTGTTAAAATCACAATATCTCGAAACTCAAACATAAGATTCGTCGGGATTGTCAAAAATTTCCCAAAAGTATCACATAGAATTGATTGACGCACACTTTTCATTAAAAGAGTCAATGCGAGAAGACAAATAATAGTTTTAACTTACCAGACAATGCCGCCACTGCAACAACATGACCAGATTTACGTGCCACCATTTTGGGTAGAAATTCCTTAGTGGTCTGAGGAAGGAAAAACGGCAGTTACCAAAAAACAAACAACAATTAAAAGCATAAAGAAAGACAATAAAAATAAAATATATTTCCATTATTAATTTCATTTATCTTTTCAATAAATGCCTTAAAAGAAAATATAAACAAAATATCACGTACCATGATATATGAGCCCAAATTAACGGTAATAATTTTTTCAATTTCATCATTTTTCAGCTGCGGCGTCGATGTCATGGGCATTAGTGAGGCATTATTAATCAATATCTCAACTGGACCCAATTCCTTTTCAATTTTGGCAGCCATTAATTGTAATTCACGCGGCGATGAGACATCAGTCTGGAGAAAAGGAAAATAATAAAGGAAAGTTTATAAAAAAATATTTTTTTACTTGGTGAAGGCATGTACACTTTACCTTATAAGCTTTGGCCATATTTGGATGATTTTTGGTGATGATATCAACGGTTTCATAACAACCCTTAGAGTTTACATCGACCACAGCAATTTTACAACCTTTTCGTGCCAATTCAAAGGCTATTTCACGACCCAAGCCACTGCCGCCACCGGTGACCTGGAATAAAAGGGAAAAGTTTTTGTAATTATATGTTATTTTATATCTTTCACTTTAAGAGTTATTTTATTGTTGAGGTGGTCTATATCTTCTAAGTCTGATGATATCAGACTTAGAAGATATAAAGTCTGATGATATCAGACTTAGAAGATATAGGTTTATTACTACTATTTTTTTTCAAACAAGTGTGCGATTAAAGCTGTAAACACAATCACGACAGCAGGCTACACGAACACCGACTACAAAAGACGTTGGCTGCTATCGTCGCCTTATGGTCAGCTACTTAATTATTTTAAAGGCGGCAGCTACATACAGAAACAGCTATTTTTGAGTGATGCCAATATGTCTAAATCAAAAAATTCTTATAGAAAGATTTTGGTGTGATCTCTTAGAGTTTGAGAGTTATGGGCTTTTAAATTTCAAGAATTATACGGCATAACTTTAGAAGTTTATATACGATATTAACTTTTTTGGTATTAAGCAAAAGCTACTACATGTATACAAATATTCTTCCGATTTATAATAGATTAAGAGCTCATATTCTTGAAACTTATTTTGATAACCGACTTTTTTTTATAAAGATGTACATATCTTATATAACCTAAACTATGTAGCTCTAGCACATGTAACTTGTGAGTTATGGCAGTTTAAAAATTATTTTTTTCAAAATTTGCTTCTATTGAGGTACAGTTATATAAATATAAATTTGTATAAAGGGTTATTCAATAAGAGCGCTACAAAAGTTTTTTTTAAATAAAACAAAAACGGTTTTGGATATCAATGAAATTCTTTATTTTTGTAAAAACGCATTTGATGCCATTATATATGGAACTCTACTTCTTTTGCATGATCACCATGGGCACACTTGCAGAAGTCCATACGCTGAACCTAATTTTCGACGGTTTTCAAGCATAAACTGGCCGATACTGCTGCAATTCGATATTCGTACGAAGTTCATCAATCGTCGCTGGGTTGTTGGCATAGACCATAGACGTTGCCCCACAGAAAATAGTCTAACGGCATTAAATCGCACGACCGAGGCGGCCAATCGACTTGACCATTTCGTGAGATAACACGTTCTACAAACATGGTTTTCAATAAATTGATTGTGACATTCGGTGTGTGGCCTCCAAGTCCTTATTATCCAATAGGGGCCAAAAATATTCGATTATCATTGAACGGTAGCGATTCCCATTCACATTAACGTGCCGGTCTTAATCATCACGGAAGAAGAACGGCCCAATGACGCTGCCGGCCCACAAATCGCACCAAACCGTAATTTTTTCAGGATACAATGATGACTCATGGAGTACGTGTGGATTGCTGCCTAACCAATAACGCATATTATGTTTATTCAGCCAAAAATGAGCCATATCGCTGAAGACGATTCGCGCTCTTAACGTTGAGGCCACTGTCTCCGAATTTCGGTAGTAAATTTTGATAATTTCGTTGTTGGCTCTTACATATTTCAATCATGAAATAGCAAACCTTACTGAAGAGAAATGTCAAAAGAGCTGCAAGAAATATGACGTCGACTGCTATCCCTGTCGCTGTACTTTTGTAGCGTCCCTGTTGAAAAGCCCGATATTATATTTTTATAAGATATTATATACACAAAATTGTTTTTTAATTTAGGACCAGTACTCAGGGGATGACCCCTACTTATGCGATGCATTGTGTTGGAACTAGGAAAATAGGTTATGGGAAGGAGGATAGATGGAGTAGGGTTTGTGGACATTTGATTTGAATTTACTTATATTGCAACTGGCAGGGAAAATTTCTGCGGGAAGCGAATTCCACATTCGAACTGTACAGCTAAAGAACGAATTCTTTCTGTAGTGTATTGTTTGGTCTACCGGCCAATCGACCACGAAGGAATGAGCTCTAGCAGAATGACGTCCGAGTTTCGGAAACGAGTTCCCTAATTTCGTTTGAGCACATTCCAAAGTAGTAACGATAGAACAGTGTGACACAACTCATATTGCGACGGTGTTCCAGTGAATCAATAGAGTTGGATACCCTACTGTCACCGATGAGCACTTTCGCCCTCTCCTGCACTCGGTTGAGAAGCTCCAAAATAGACTTTTAGGCACCGGCCCACACATGAGAGTTGTATTCCATTTTCGGTTGGATGTAGGTGGTGTAAATATTAAGGAGATCAGAAGAAGTGAAGCATCTCTTGCACCATTTTAGAAAACCGAGGCACTTGAATGCTTCTTTCGACACTTGAAAGATATGCTTTGTCCAACGTACATCACATTGAATTCTCATGCCTACAACATCAAGAGCATATTGATTCCTCAATATGAACACCACCCATTAATACAGATGACGCAACATGGTTTGCTGTGCGTTTATGAGTAATCATACAGCATTGAGTTTTCCGCGCATTAAATTCAACTCTATTCGCACGACCCCATTCTGAAATGGTTTCTAAATCGTTGTTTTAATGATTCATTTAAACTTTGTCTCATAGCGCCAACCTCAGGGAGGTTTGGCCTACCATTGAATGAATATGAATGTCAAATGCTACTATCATCTGCAAGAGAGTAGATAGGATTGGAAGTTTGACGCAGAAGGTCATTTATAAAGAACAGAAATAGAGTTGGAGAAAGAACAGAACCTTGTGGTACCTCTGTATTAATCTTGAACTCGTTTGAAGAGAATCCATCTATAACAACTCGTATAGTGCGATCTCTGAGGAAGCTCGATATAAACCGAGAGAAGTTATTATCGACACCAAAGGCAATTAGTTTTGATAGAAGTGCTCCGTGCCACACTCTTGCAAACGCCTTGGAAATATCTAGAGCCACAACTTTACTTTCGCCAAAACTGTGTGTTGATTGACACCATTTTTCCGATAGGAAGGCTATCAGGTCTCCCGTAGAGCGTCCCTAACGGAACCCATACTGGCGGTCGCTTAGTAGGTTGTTAGACTCTTGATATTAAACAAAATGGTGGTTTACCATACTCTCCAAAACTTTGGAGAGTGCAGAGCAAATTGCAATTGGGCAGTAATTTTCAGGGTTGTTAGCCTCGCCGTTTTTAGGGATTGACGTAACATTATTTAGCAACTTTCCAGCACCGAGGAAATGTACCGGCATGGCACAAGGTGCTAATGGACGCGCAAGCGTGTAAGAGCACTGCTTCAAGACCAGCGCTAAAATGCAGTCCGACCCTGGAGACTTACTTATATTGAGAACCGCTAAAACCCGTTTTACAGCACGAGCGCGAAAGGATATTTTTAGCATAGTTACAGATATTATTTCGAGCTCGGGCATAGGTTAGGTGCTTTCCGACAAGCGAGAATTGCTTGCAAATAATTCAGCTAAGAGGTTAGCTTTATCAACTGGGTCTGTGAATATTTGACCATCCTTTAAAAGAGAAGAAATTAAAGAACTAGCATTATTCTTGACTCTTTTAACGAATGACGTTGCTCGTACAGAGCCTTTTCATGCCTTAATACTTTGGCACACCTACAACGGTGGTCGGTAGTCGTGTGGCTGTGTCTAAAAAATAAATCGCATTTGAATGGGTCTTTTCTAATTTTGCCAGTTTGTAGCCTGTAGCCGAGATTGTGTTTACAACATTACCCTCAAATATTTGTGATTCCCCCTTTTCGGACTTAACTTAATTAAGCTTTATTTTGTCTTACAACTCTATTATGTTTGTTTTTTAGTCTTAAATACTAATAAATGTTATCTTTTATTGTTATTATTTTATTTTTTAAATTCCATTGTTATTTAATAGTTAATTGTTGTTAAGTTAATTTGTAAACAATAAAATGATTTATTACATGCAAAAATATTTTGCTATTTTTCGTGACAGTATAAGTGTGAGAACTTTTCAAAGTGAAAACTTATGAATGTGTGAATTATTTAGAGAATTCAATTCAAGATTATGCATGCATTGCTTTTAGCATCATTTAATTCTCTTAATTAATCACCTTTTCATATAATTAAATATTTTCCTACTCCAGCTATGTATGAAAATTTTCTTTAGTTCTCTTGTTTTAAATTGCAAAACAATAGCGGAAAATACTAAAACAATCCCATTGTTTTATTACATCACAACTTTTGAATACGATTAACCCATTAAGGGGATTTTTTGGGGGTATATTTCGGATTTTGTACTACATCTTCTGCATATGTCAGAGTAAAATAATATATTTAGAAATATTAATAAATTATTAATATATTTATAAACGATTTTATAAACTTGAGTATTTTCTGCGGAATATTATTTCAAAAACGTATTTAACGTTAAATAAAAGTCAATGACTCAATTACACTACAAACCACAAGAATATGGTCATTATAATAGTATCATTGGGATTCTCCTTTTGTAAGAACCTTGGTTACATAAAACGAATTTAAAATAATAAATAATTGTAATAAATTGGGATCTTAGTGCAATACACTACAGCAAAACTTTTTAATTAAATGTTTCATGTCCCAAAATTTTTGATAAACCTTTCTAAACGAATTTTGTTTAACAAAAAATTTTGTTATTAGAACTAACAAGTAGGAGTGTTGTATACGGCTGTACCGAATCTTATATATCCACCATCAAGTTGTGTTAAATTTAGAAATATATATCACATATGTATATCTACGAAAATGTGGACCATATTTGAAAACATTTATTAAGCTAATTGGTATTGTTGGTAAAATCTTTGGACTTTATAGTTCAAAATTTAAAAGTATCAAAGTGGTTTCCCTAGTATTTACTTTAAACAAAATTCGGTCTCATAACCGGGTATAGTATTATTAATAAATTGCACCCACCGTATATAAAGTCTGGGCTCAGCATTGATTGATAGCTATCTAATTTCGTAGGTGCAATCTTAATATACCTCCAAATCTTTTTGATTGTAGATAAAAAATAGAGGTGTCATATATATATAAGAACTATAGCCAAATGTTGACATATTGGCTTTTATATACTGGCTTCTTCTTCTTCTTTTATCCTTGACTCCCAGTGGAGCATAGGGCCACTGCCAGTAGCAGTATTTATATAAAGCTTATTTATACAAAATTTAGTGGCCACAGTAACTCATCTTCTCTGCCACTGCCCTTTAAACTTCAAGGGCTCTCAATCTGGGGGCACCTTTTCTGCATAATTTATCGGATCTAGCAAGTATTGACATTCGTAAAATAGACTCATTTATCAGGGCTTCAGGATGGCTTGACAAGCCTCTCACTTATATCCTGGAATAACTATTTTTGTTCTTTTCTTCCAGTCTATCCCTTGCAGGTACCACAAAGGGCTCGCTTTTAAGACCCAAGTGACGCTGACCTAACACCGTCTGCCTACCTAACATAACCTTACCTAACCTAGTGTGGCCACTAGTTGTCACAGTTTATAATTTAATAGCTTTTAACTGGCGTTTGTGGCATTTCAGTGATTTCCGGGAGTGGTTGTATATAAAAGCCATAGTCAAATATGGACCGATTCCTATAAAATTCAATATACTGACCAATAGTTGCATAAAACTTCTTTATTCTAAGTTTAGTCGTCATAGCTATAGCAATTGTATTCAATTTATCAGCGTTAATGTGATTTCCGGGGCGGGGTTATAAGGGAGCTCTAACTAAATATGAACCGATTTACCCCATTTTCACTACACAATTTTCTCAGGATATCGAAAATACTTTTGAAAAATTTTGTCACTCTTTCCATTAAGGAGCTATTGTGCTTTTATCTGACGGACATAAACTGTCTTTTCTTTTTGTATTTTTGTTTTTCCGTAAGTTTTTTTTGTATGGGAGCTATGGTTAAATGGTGACCGATTGTAACAAACTTTGGCACACTGGCCGGTCTTCATATAAGACTTTCATGTGCTAAATTTAGAGGCCCTAGCTATTACAAATATTTAATTTCAGAGTTTTTTATGCATTATTAACAAATTTTTTTATTATTAGTTTATGACACTTGGGAATGATTTTAGACAAAATATGCAAAAATATGCAGATGTTTTATATGCCGTTTAATAGCTAAGGCTTTAGACGTTATTTTGAGATACATTATTCAAATGTATTATTCGCCTTAACTACTAAAATATTTAATTGAAAATTATCAAAAATAGGATTAAATCAAGATAAAAATAGTTTATGGAACTTAATAATAATTTCAGACAAAATATGCAAATATATGCAGATTTTGTATACATAAATAAAATCCCCAAATACTTTACTGGTCACTTATTACTGATTTTAGACAACATATGCAAAAATATGCAGATTTTTTATATACCGTTTACTAGCTAAAGCTTTAGACGTTATTTTGAGATACATTATTCAAATGTATTGGTTGCTTCAACTACTCAAATATTTCATTGGTAAATCAAAAATAGGATTAAATCCATAAAAAGTAGCTTATAGAACTTAATAATGATTTTGGACCAAATATGCAAAAATATGCAGATTTTCTATATGTCGTTTACTAGCTAAGGCTTCAGGTGTTATTTTGAGATACATTATTTAAATATACTAGTCGCTTGAACTATTCAAATATTTCATTGAAAATTATCAAAAATAGGATCAAACCCCCAAAAAAAATATATAGTTTATGGAACTTAATAATGATTTCAGACAAAATATGCAAAAATATGCGGATTTAGTATATGTCGTTTACTAGCCAAGGCTTCAGACGTTATTTTAAGATACATTATTTAAATATATTGGTTGCTTCAACTACTCCAATATTTGAATAAAAATGATCAAAAATTGGATTGAATTAAAAAAAAATAGTTTATGGAACTTAATAACAGTTTCAGAAAAAATATGCAAAAATATGCAGATATTGTATATTTCCTTTACTAGCTGGTATTCATACCAGCATAAATTTAGTGGCTCTAGCTTTTACAGTTTATTATTTATTGGCATTCAAGTGTATTTATGGTGGAATTTAGGCTTTTTCCGTAAGTGTTTTGTATGGAAGCTATAGGTAAATGTGAACCGATTTCGATGAAATTTAATATGCTTTCTAGTGAATATGAAAAACTTCTATATACCAAATTTTATCATCATAGATGTTATAATTAGTCATTTATTAGCAAATTAGCATAGACGACGTTTAGGCATTAGAATTTAATAAGGATTCAGAATATACATCCCTTTTGGTTTTTGAGCCAATATTAAGGGAGTTACAAACGGAATGGTTATCTTAATATACCCCCAGTTCTTTTTGATGGTGGGCATACAAATTAGTTAATACAATCAAATCATTTCAGTGTCATAATTATACCCTTGTCCACCATAGGTGGAAAGGGTATTATAAGCTTGTGCTGATTTGTCTAAGACTTTTAGTATACCAATGAGTCTGAGTCGATTTAGCTATGTCAGTCAGTCCGTCCGTCCGTCTGGACGGCTGGCTGGACCCCATGTAAACCATGTAATCAAAATACAGGTCGCAATTCTAAAGATAATTTGATTAAATTCGGCACAGACCTTTTCTGATAGTGGGACCATGGCTATTGCAATTCGTCAAAATTGCTCCATTATTTATGGTACCTCTCATAGGTCCCACTTCCCAGAATTGATATTTTGGCCACAAATATCAATGTTTTTTCATGAAATTTGAAACAAATGCTTATGTAAACCAAAATCACTGTACTAAATTTCGTTGAAATCGGTCCACATTTGACCATAGCTCCCATACAAAACGATCGTAAATCTGAAGATAATGAGAATTTTGAGTTTATTTTATATACGTAATTTTCTGAAAAAGTGTAATCAATTGGCTAAATTTCAAGATAATCGGTCCACATTTGACCCTAGCCCCCATATAAGTCAAAATTACAAAAACAGCTTATATGTATAAGTTTTGAGAAAATGTTTGTATGATGGCAGCATTTAGCAAATATTTGTCTTTATACAGGAAAAAGAACACTTTTGACCATAGTGGTGAAGGGTATCGTATGGTCGGGCTTGACCGACTATAGCACTTTCTTACTTGTTTTTGTTTATTTTAGTATTTTTTGCAAACCAGCTTCTTCACAAATATTTTTGTCTCTTTCCCCACCTTAAGGGTTAAACAATTTCATTCATTCATTCATTTGACTCATTCATACTTAATTTTTGAGTTAAATTACCCTAAATGCTTTATTTAATGTTATTAGAGTGTTGTTGTGTTTGTCTGTATCGTATTTTGTTTAATTAAATTTTAACGACGACGACATTTGTAACCCTATAATTTGTGAATGCTACAATTGTCGACATTTAAAGGCGGCACCGGCAACAGTTTGCCTTAGCCATACATACTTTTACTAGTTTTTCAAATACGAATAAAATGATGAGGAAGGAGGCTGTGATGTGACCTGTTGCACTATATAAATTAATTACAACAATAATACGAGTAATTTATAAGAAAAGTAACAAATTTTTATTTAATATAATAAATATAATATAAAATATAATAAAAATAATGATTTGTAAGTTTTTGCAAGAAACTAAAGAAATCATTGAAGAGCTATATATTATATATACAAAATTGCTCTCTATAGGAAAACTGTAATACAAAGATAGTAAAACTGTTATGTAAAAGTGTTCTCTATAAAACTGTTAGACAAAATCATTCTATAGGAAAACTGTTACATAAAAGTATTCCTTATAGAAAAACTGTTATACAAAAGTGTTTTCTACAGAAAAACTGTTTACTCTATGGAATAACTGTTATAAAAAAGTATATTCTGAAAGAAAACTGTTAAACAAAAGTAACTTCTATAGGAAAACAAAATCAATTTCTATAGGAAAACTGTTATACAAAGATAGGAAAACTGTTATGTAAAAGTGTTCTCTATAGAAAAACTGTTAGACAAAATCATTCTCTAAAGAATAACAGTTATAGCAAGTATTGTATATAGAAAACTGTTATAAAAAAAATATAATCTAAAAGAAAACTGAAATACCAAAGTATTTCCTATGGAAGAACTGTTATACAAAAGTATTCTTTTCAGGAAAACTGTTATACAAAACTGTTATACTCAGGTACTATCTATGGAAAACTGTTCATAAAACTTATATTTTTTAAAGAAGTGACTAATATGTAGAGGTATTAAAATCGGTATGGCCAAATTTAGATACTTAATTAAGTTTCAACGCAATTAAACAAATATTTTTGTAAATAAAAATCAATAGTCGTCATATTTTCTATAAGTTTGCCAATAAACTTGACACTCCTCAGATTTTAAAAAATAAACAAAAATACCAGAGACCGACCACATAGCAAAGTTTTCTATGAAATAAATAATTTTTAGATCTTCAACTTTTATAAACAAACTGAATATATTTTTGTAAAACAAAAGTGAGTAACAAATTAATAGCTATAAAAAATACATTTGTAAATAAATCGGTAAAGAAAATTAAAAATACCCTGAAGCAATGGTAATAGTTTCTAAAATAGAACAAACTAAAAATGTTAAAAAAAACTATTAGTTTCATATCTTTTCATATATATTTACTTTAAGAAAAAAACTGTTATTTTAAAATTTTAAAAAAACTGATTTCAATTATTTTTCTTAAAATTCTGAATTGCTCTATAATTAAAAGTTTTAATGAATATTTTAATATATGAATAAATTTTAAATTTAAAAAATTTTCGTGTTCTACAAAACAAAAAAGCGAAATAAATCTCATTCGATTTGCCTCATTATCATGTTTGTTAGTGAATTATTTTGTTAGACAAATTTCTATCCTACTCGCATGAGTATTTTAGTATTTTTTGCGAATAGGGCAACTTAAAAGTAAATTTTCTTAATGATGCTTACAATTCAGATTCACTTAAGCGTGAAGGAAAAACATAACAAATTTTGGATAAGAAATTAAATTAAAATCTATAATTAAGAAAATGAATTGAAGCTGTTTTTAATGAAAGAGTTTGGTTAATTGATTTTTGTATATATCGTTAAAAAGATATGATTATAAGATATTTTAAACTGCGAGTGTTTTAATACATTATTAACAAATTTTTTATTATTAGTTTATGTCACTTATGAATGATTTTAGACAAAATATGCAAAAATATGCAGATATTTTATATGCCGTTTAATAGCTAAGACTTTGGACGTCTTTTTGAGATATATTATTTAAATGAATTGGTTGCTTTAACTACTAAAATATTTCATTAAAAAGTAATAAAAATAGTATTTAGTCCATAAAAAAGTAGTTTATGGAACTTAATAATGATTTCAGATAAAATATGCAAAAATGTGCAGATTTTGTACACATATATAAAATCCCCAAATACTTTACTAGTCACTTATTACTGATTTTAGACAACATATGCAAAAATATGCAGATGTTTTATATGCCGTTTAATAGCTAAGGCTTTAGATGTTATTTTAAGATACATTATTTAAATATATTGGTTGCTTTAGCTACTCAAATACTTCATTGAAAATGATCAAAAATAGGATTAAATAAAAAAAATATGGAAAATAATAATGATTTCAGACAAAATATGCAAAAGTAAGCAGATTTTGTATATGCCGTTTACTAGCTAAGGCTTCGGACGTTATTTTAAGATGCATTATTTAAATGTATTAGTTGCTTTAGCTACTCAAATATTTCATTGAAAATGATCAAAATTAGTATTAAATCCAAAAATAAATAGTTTATGGAACTTGATAATGATTTTAGACAAATCAAAATAAAATACAAAAATACTTAACTAGGCACTTATTAATGATTTTAGACAACATATGCAAAAATATGCAGATATTTTATATGTCGTTTAATAGCTAAGACTTATTTAATAGCTAAGACGTTATTTCGAGATACATTATTCATATGTATTGGTCGCTTCAACTACTAAAATATTTCATTGAAAATTATCAAAAGTAGGATTAAATCCATAAAAAATAGTTTATGGAACTTAATAATGATTTCAGACAAAATATGCAAAAATATGCAGATTTTGTATATGTCGTCTACTAGCTAAGACTTCAGGCGTTATTTTGAGAAACATTATTCAAAGGTATTTTTCGCTTTAATTATTAAAATATTATATTGGAAATTATCAAAAATAGAATTAAACCAAAAAAAAAAGTTTATGGAAAATAATGATTTCAGACAAAATATGCAAAAATATGCAGATTTTGTATATGTCGTATACTATCTGAGGCTTCAGACGTTATTTTAATATACATTATTTAAATGTATTAGTTGCTTTAACTACTCAAAACTTTCATTGAAAATTTTCAAAAATTAGATAAAATACTCTAAACCCTAGTTTATGCCACTTATTAACGATTTTAGATCAAATATGCAAAAATATGCAAATGTTTTATATGCAGTTCAATAGCTAAGACCATAGACGTTATTTAATAATGCATTATTCGAATGTATTCGTTAATTTAACTACTAAAATATTTCATTGAAAATTATCAAAAATAGGATTAAATCCAAAAATAAATAGTTTGTGGAACTTAATAATGATTTCAGACAAAATTTGCAAAAATATGCAGATTTTGTATATATCGTTTTATAGCTAAGACTTCAATAGTTAGTTTAAAGTACATTATTCAAATGTAATATTTGTTTTTACTATAAGAATATTTAATTGAAAATGATCAAAAATTGCATTAAACCCAAATCAAATAGTTTATGCTACTTATTTATGATTTTAGATAATAATGCAAAAATATGCAGATTTTTTATACGCCGTTCAATAGCTAAGGTCTTAGTTAATATTTTAAGATGCATTATTCAATTATATTATTTGTTTTAATTATTAAAATATTTTATTGAAAATTATCAAAAATTTAATTAAATCCAAAGAAAATAGTTTATGCCACTTATTAATGATTTTTGACAAAATATGCAAAAATATGCAAATGTTTTATATGCTTAAATCCAAAAATAAATGGTTTATGGAACTTAATAATGCTTATAGACAAAATATGCAAAAATATGCAGACTTTGTATATGTCATTTTATAGCTAAGACTTCAATAATTAATTTAAAGTACATTATTCAAATGTAATATTTGTTTATACTATAAAAATATTTAATTGAAAATGATCAAAAATTGCATTAAGTCCAAATCAAATAGCTTATGCCACTTATTAATGATTTTAGACAATATATGCAAAAATATGCAGATTTTTTATATTTTAAAATACATTATTCAAATATATTATTTGTTTTAATTATTAAAATATTTTATTGAAAATGATAAAAAATTTAATTAAATCCAAAGAAAATAGTTTATGCCACTTATTAATGATTTTTGATAAAATATGCAAAAATATGCAGATGTTTAAAAAGCCGTTTAATAGCTAAGGCTTCAGGTGTTATTCTAAGATACATTATTCGAATGTTTTTGTTGCGTTAACTATTACAATATTTCGTTAAAAGTTAATAAAAGTTGAATTTAATCCAAAGAAAATAGTTTATGCCACTTATTAATGATTTTAAACAAAATATGCAAATATATGCAGATGTTATTTACGCCGTTTAAAAGCTAAGGCTTCAAACTTTATTTTAAGATACATTATTTAAATTTATTAAGTACTATTTGCTTTCACTACTAAAATATTTCATAAAAAATTATACAAAAAAAATTGATTTAATCCCAAAAAAAAAATAATTATATTCACAAGACATTTGCCTAATCAAAATTGGGATTTAGTGTGCAATTAACTTAAACAAAGTCTCAAACTTAACCATATTCAGCCACAGCTGCCAAATAAATTTTTATTGTTTACCTGAATAAGACAAAATAAATTTACACTCAAAAAAAGTCAATATATATGTATATATATATAAATACCTAAGTATTTATGCTTATAAAGTAAACAAAATTGAACAAGAAAAAAATAAAATAATTAACAAATATTTATTAATGATTAACTAACTCAGGTAAACATAAATTAAACGAGATGACAAAATAAACTTAAAATTCTCCAAAGACAGCTTTTAAAATGGAATTATTGAATAAAAATCATGGAAACCACACCCAAATGATTTGAAGCCTAGAAAATGCGAAAACGCAAAGAAATAAAATAAAAAAAAATTTATTTAAATAAACACCTTATTCTCAAATACCCACGGTTATAATTAATTAACAATTTATTATTATTTTTTTTATATCTTTAATGCTTTAAAAATATATTTTAAGCGCTAAAATTACCCAAAATATAACCAAAACAAAAGTGAAATTTCCAAAATAAAAAAAATTTAAGTTAAAGTTCAAAAACTTGTTATTTCATTGATGACGTTATTGATAAGAGAACCGCCGCCGATCTTAAAAGTTGTATCCACATTTACACAAACGGACGACGATATCTTTTATTTTATATTAACATCTGAAATACTTGAAAATGGGTTGAATGTTGTAAAAACAAAACAACATTTTGTTGTTTTAGGCATTTCTTTTCTAAATGAATTTCTCTGGGTGATTTAATAAAACAAAAAATAAAAGATGTTGGAAAAAAGAAACCAATCACAAAAACTCGTCTTTGAAAATGAGACTAATTGCAGCATAAGAACAGTGGGTCAGTGAATATAATTATTTTTTTGAGATTTAATAAAAAAAAATTATAATGTTCAATGAAATATTTCAGTGGGAAAAGTAAATAATATATTTGAGTAATGTAACTTAAAATAACGTCTTTATCTTAGCTATTAAACGACATTTAAAATATCTGCATATTTTTGCATATTTTGCCTCAAATCAATATTAAGTGCCATAAACTACATAAACGAATCAAGAATAAGAGTTTTAGACAAAAAAAAACTCCTTCTACATCATCATAGGTTGGAAGAGTCGATTGATCAACATGCATACCTTTAAGTATACTGATCGACCCAGATTCTTTTCGTGAGTCGATTTAACGATTTTCGCATTTCAATCCTGTTCAAAATCTATTCTTAAAAATCACTTTAAATTCAAACTAAATCACAAAAAGACCATTTTAAGTTTACAAATTACCGTCAACTTTTGGATCAGAGCAAACGAGAACAAATGTTGACGTTATTTGAGGTGCTGAATTCAAACCCTGGGGCCCATCAATTTGGCTTTATTGGAAGGATTATTTTATGCCATTAATGTTTAAATATGATTTCGGGCATGTGGCCGCCGCGGCTGGCTCGAATAAAGCCAACTCTACAGGTCCAATTTTCAACTACTTTTTCGAGCATATGGGGCCGTATATTGGCAATAACGCCACGAATGTTGGCTTCCAAGTCCCCTAACGTTTCTGGTTTGTTTGCGTAGACGAGCGACTTCACATATCCCCAAAGAAAATAATCCAGTGGTGTCAAATCGCACGATCTTGGTGGCCAATTGACAGGTAAATCCGCGAAATTATGCACTCATCGAATGTTTCCTTCAATAAATCAATTGTGACGTGCGCTGTGTGGCATGTAGCGCCGTCTTGTTGGAACCACAACTCATCCACATTCATGCCATCCAATTGGGGAACAAAATAGTCGGTTATCATGGCTCTATACCGGTCTCCATTTATGGTAACTGACTCTCCAGCATTATTTCGGAAGAAGTATGGCCCAATGACTCCACCATCCTATAGAGCACACCAAACAGTCAGTTTTTGTGGATGTAATGGCGTCTCAAGGGTCTCATGTGGAGTCTCTTCACTCCAAATGCGGGAATTTTGCTTGTTGACGTAGCCATTCAACCAAAAATGAGCCTCATCACTGAACAAAATTTTGCGATGAAAACCAGCATCGAGATCAATCTCATTTTCGGCCCATACACCAAAATCACGACGCATTGCATGGTCTCGCGGCTTTAATTCTTGCACAAGCTGGATCTTGTAAGGTCGCAAGCCAAGATCTTTGCGCAAAATCTTCCATAAAGTTGATGGACAAAGCTCCAATTGCTGTGCACGGTGGCGAATCGATTCATTCGGGTCCTCTTCAACACTTTGCTCTACAGCGGCAATTGTTTCTTCGGTGCGCACTGTTCGACGTCGCTGCGGATGCGTATTATCACATAGAGTAAACGTAGTGCGAAAACGATCCATGGTTAACCGAATTAATTGCTATGATGGACGATTATGTCGACCATAAAATGGACGGAGCTTGCGGTAAACTTCGCGAACTGAACCATTATTTTCGAAATAAATTTGCACGATTTGCAAGCGTTGTTCTTTTGTCAACCTGTTCATGATGAAATGGCAAACCAAACTTAATATTAATCACTTAACAGCTGACAAAATGGCCGCCAGTTAAAAAAGTGATGCCAACTTAAAGTTTTATGCCTCAATAAAAAACACCCAATAGTTATTTGCCAAAAGACGACTGATAGTAAAAGAGTTTTAATTGAACTATATGTTTTTAAAAACAAATCAAAATAGATACCAAATTTAAATAAACTTTTTGCATCGAAGTAACTTCAAACATCCCTAAAGTATACTTCACAATATTTGCTTAAAAGTCTGAGTTTTCGATCGATATCGAATGCGGTAATTTGGTCCCTGGTGTTTTTCTGAGGTAACAAAACATTAAGAAATCTTTTAGACTTCTGGATAAGTTGAGTGTCTTCCAGGCTGAGATATTTGCCATATGGAAGGCTAGAGAGCTCATCATGGGCACTATAGCTGAAAATAGTGAGGTTTATACGTCGATAGCCAGGAGGCGCTAAAGGCGCTCTTTTTGATCCATCATTCAGCTATAGGATTAGATTGTGTTGGGTTCTGGGTCATTGCGACAAGGCTTGCAACGAAGTTGAGGGCAAAGTCGCTAGAAAAGGCTCAAACCAAGTCAAAAAGTAAAGGACATTGCTCCACCTATCCTATCATTTTTATTTAGGCATTAAGTCTTGGAATAGCCACACCACAAGGACATGGGGAAACATGGTTACGTGTAGGATATCAAGAGTTTTATGGCCTAAATCGGATATAAGTGAAACCAAAATTCTACTAGGTCTGAATAGGACAAGCTTAGGAAGATGTATAGAGATCTTGACGGGACATTGTGTCTTAAATTCTAGGCTAAACAGGTGGGATGTGAGCATTCCGGACCTCTACAGATTATGTCTAGATGAGGTTTCATCCGAATCGGTAGCACACATTCTCTGTCACTGTCCAAGGCTCAGAGACCCTGACATTTAGGCAGTAGATTCCATGTTGAACTTCAGGATCCGCAGCAGTGCAAACTGCATGATATTGTAGGGTTTATCACTGGACTCAGTTTGCTTAAATAGGGTACTCTTCTTCTTCCTCTGTACTTTTCTTTTCTCTTCATCTCTCCTAAATCTCTTCTTTTCCATTCTTTGTTGAAGAATCACAATGGACCCCATGGGTCTCCGAGTGAAGGTGTCGCTTCGACGCCACCTTTGGCAGAACTGTCATGTCATAATGACAGTCAGCTTTTGGCGTCACTAGAAACATTATCTAAACCGACAGAAACCGAAAAAACTCTACAAAATTTTTAACGCCGAATGAAGAAGCATAATGGGTATCTTTTCAAGATGTTGTTCACAACTTTCTCGGTAAGCTCAAATCCACATAACTCAAATCCACCTAAAATCAACAATTTTTTTAAAAATTATTGCAAGATTCCAAATGCCTTCCAAAATACATTTTCTGCATTCCCATCTAGAATTTCTTCCCGAAATCTTGGGGGATACAGGGAGAGCGACTACACCAAAATTTATCGAAAAACGATACCAAAAATTTTGGCACGAGGGCATGATGAGCGACTACTGTTGGACTTTAATGCGTGAAACAGACCGCAAACAGTACAAGCGACTCAGTTCGACTGCTCTTCATTTATAATTTAAAACTTTTTTTTAATAAAATCTAAATTATCTGTCAAATCGATTGTGAATCAATTTTACCCATTTTCAGCACATAATTTCTACAACACATCGAAAATACTTTTGCTAAATTTTGTCTCTGTAGCTCTTGAAGTTAAGGAACTATCGCGCTTTTCTCTGACGGAAAGACGGACATAAACCGTATTTTCTTTTTGTATTTTTGTGTTTCTGTAAGTTTTTTATATGAGAGCAATGGTCAAATAGTAACCGACTGTAACAAAATTTTGCACACTGGCTGGCATTTACATAAGACTTCCTTTTGTAAAATTTTGTTGCTGTAGCCCTTTCGTTAAGGCGCTATTGCGCTTTTATCTGACGGACAGACGGACATAAACCCCCTATTCTTTTTGTATTTTTGTGTTTCTGTAAGTTATTTATATGGGAGCAATGGTCAAATGGTGACCGATTACTACAAAATTTTGCACACTCGTTCCCATTGACATAAGACCTAATCGTGCTGAATTTAGTGGTTATATCTGTTATAGTTTTATTGGCATTAAGTGTATTTTAGGTAAAATTTTGGCTGTTTCCGTAAGTTTTTTGTGTGGGAGCTATGACTAAATGTGAACCGATTTTGATGAAATTTTATTTGCCTAGGGCTTATTCAAAACTTCTACACACCAATCGTCATAATAGCTAGTTTATTATTTATTAGCAAATAAGTGATTAGCGTAGGTGAGGTCATACGGGAGCTATGGTCAAATGTTAACCGATTTTGCCCAATTTCAATACCAAAATTTCATCAGAGATGAAAAATGTTTAGGCGTTATCGTGATTTCAACAGACAGACGAACGGACATCGCTCAATCGTCTTAGAATTTCATAAGGATTCAGAATATATATCGTTTTTAATTTTTGAGCCAATATTAAGGAAACAAACGGAATGACAATCTCAATATACCCCCCATTCTTTTTGATGGTGGGTATAAAAAGGAAGTGTCAAACCAAAGGCTTTTATTTGATAAAGGCATATTAAGGTATTTTTCAAAAGCTTTCTTGCGGATTTTAAGCTAGATATGCAAATATATGCAGATGATTTATATTTTGTTTAAAAGCATAGACTTGAGTTATTAAATTGAGATGAATTTAGATCTCTTCACCATTTGCTACAAAAAGTAATACATATATCAAGTAAATTAAAAAATTTATGAATTTGTACTAAGTACGATAGTACTGTTTTTGCAAAAACTGAAGAAACCAGTTTGTTTTTATGTTTCTAAAAGTATGTATATCTGAGTATTTCTTAACACATATTCACTCAACATGTCCCACTGTGCCGCGATCAAAACAAATGTAGGAGGAATTTTGAAATTAAGACCATTAAAAACAAAAACAAAACATGTTTTGCTTGGTTTCGCAGTTTTTTTTTCAAATCCATAAATTTAGGAGTTATTATATTCAGATGTTCAGACTCCATATATTGTTGATAAACGCAGACGAACAAGTTGTTCAATATAATATTGCACATATGGTGATGAATGATGATAACTTACCAAAGCCACTTTGCCAACGACATCTTTTTCCTTGATGCCCAAACCGAACAGATAATCCAACAGATGTTTCAGGAAGACAGCAAATAGCACCAAAGGCAAAAGTAACAAGAAAAGAATCATTTTCAAATTGAAAATACCACGAGTAACTTCATCATTTTGACGGGCACTGGCCGCTGAAGTCGAGGTTGTGGTCGTGGTGGTCATGGTAGTGTGTGGATGGGGTGTGTTGTTAATGCGAACGGGTGCTGTAGGAGCTGGAGGAACTGGTATTTCCGTGGTACGTGTTACAACAGTGGTTTCCACCATTTTTAATTAATTCAACTTCTTTTAACAATTTGCTTGACTACAATTTTTTTTTTTTTTTATAGGTATAAATTAATTAAATTTGTTTTTGTTTTTCAATTTTTTTTTTTCAATCATTAATTTTCACTTAATTACACACGCGCGCGTTTTCAATTTATATTTCTTCTATTTTCGCCTTCTTTACTTAACGACGCTTTAAACGCGTTTGTCTCTTGTTAAATTTTTTTCTAAATTACACAGCAAATATTTAAGTTTTAACTCAAACTTTATGGCTGCGTTTACTCTATCGATATTTCTTGATCGTTTGGTCTCCCCAACTTTAAGTTTGTTTATATAAATATCTGCATCATCATCATCACCACAAGCTCCTCTCGCTGTGAGTTCATTCAATCACTCGTTCCTTCGATCTTCTCTAGTGTCCGATTACGCGCTTGGTCTTAAAGTTTGTTGTTGCTATTAGCCCGTGTATTTTGCTTCTATTTCATTGTTAATGCAAAAGTATCAGATTTCGTTTAAAATTTCACTATATTCGTGGTACAAATACGAGCATTTGTATTCAATATCACCACAAAATATTTTCTCTTTTTGTTTTATTTTTGGATACCTCGTTCTCTTGCACTCCACTTTAAAGAGTATCTACTTGGTTAACTTGAGTGTGTTTCCCCCTCTTTATACAAAAAAAACGTAATTGTAGTTGTTAGCCCCCCAATCGATTAACTTGTAAGAGAACATTTGTATTTATTACTTTTTTTCTGAACTGATCGTTTCACTGCCGAACACCTGCATTATTATTGTTTCTTTTTAAGTTAAGAATCATTTGGAAACATCTTAATAAAAAGAATCTGGGACGGACAAATTGAAGTCAGATAAAAATTGCTTTGAAAGCCAATACAAAGCAAACACTACTTGAAGATCGTGGCTATATTTGAAGTGGATTTCTGGCTATAATAGACTAAAGTGGGCGATAATCGGAGTAAGTAGTGAATGTAGATAAATTGTAGTGCTTAGAAATAGTTTTGAAATTACTTGTAAATTTTTTGAATTTATAATTATTTCAATAAAATACGAAATGAAACAAATTACACTAGTTCACGGAATTGAAATTTTTGCGTTATTTTTCATCATCATCATATAGGAGTCAAATTAAAAATTTCTAAGCACATACTGAACCACACCATCTCCGAAATGGATGAAATTTGGTATATAGATTCTCCTAATTCATAAAATTTTAAGATTTCCTCAAAATTTTTAATTTCGCTTTGGGTAAGAAAAAAAACGAATTTGGGACCGCCATAAAGGCCCAAAATTCGTTTTTTTTTTCAAGATTTTTTTTCAAAACATACCCACTTTATATACCTTTAACTATTGATTTGTTATCAGATGTTTATACCCACCATCAAAATGAATGGGGGGTATATTGAGATTGTCATTTCGTTTGTAATTTCCTTAATATTGGCTCAAAAAAGGAAAGCAATATATATATATGTATATATATTCTGAATCCTTATGAAATTCTAAGACGATTGAGCGATGTCCGTCTGTCTGTCTGTTGAAATCACGATAACGCCTAAATGAAAGGAGCTAGTTCACTGAAACTTAGTAAAAATATTCTTCACTTCTTTTGATATTAAAATCGGGCAAAATCGGTTAACATTTGACCATACTTCCCGTATATCCTCGCTTATTTGCCAATAAATAACAAACTATAACACAGTACTACAGTGGTTGGTACACATGAGAAATGTTAACATAATATGAAAATAGGCTTAAAATAAAGAAACACGTGTCTCGGCGTTTTGCTGTAGCACGTCAGAATTTTAAGAAAATCGATTTTAAAGATTCGAAGGTTCACTTGTAACGTAATACTATTATAAAAAGTTCTATAAAAATAGAATGGGTGGACCGATTTAAATGTTTGAGCTATTTTTTCCTCTAGAGGACGCTTCAATTTTCATGTAAAATTAAAAAATATCCAAAAAATGTAATGTAATTCAAGGTAATGTAAATGTAATGTAAAAATATAAAAATTAATATGATATCTTAACTATTATTTTGTGTCAAAAATGTTGGTCGTTTAGTTTTTTTTGAATTTTGTACATTTTAATTTAACATGAAAAAAGCGTCCTCTAGCGGAAAAATAATAAAAACAAATCCAAATTTAATTGTTTTTTAATAAAAAAGAAATTCAAGTTTAATTCCCTTTTCAAAACTGGCTCAAGCACTTAAATCGGTTCACCTATTCTATTTTGATAGAACTTTTTATAATAGTATTTATTACGTTACAAGTGAACCTCCAAGGTCCTTCGAATCTTTAAAATCGATTTTCTTAAAATTTTGACGTGCTACAGCAAAACGCCGAGACACGTATTTCTTTATTTGAAGTCTATTTTCATATTCTGTTAACATTACTCATGTGCACTCAAAAAAATTTGATTTTGTCGTACTGTGTAATAGCTATGATGGTATATAGAAGTTTTACATAAGCTATAGGCAGTATATAAAATTTCATCAAAATCGATTCACATTTAGCCATAGCTCCCATACAAAACACTTATGAAAACAGCCTAAATTTCAACTAAAATACACTTAAATGCCAATAAATCAAAAACTCTAACAGAAATAACCACTTAATCTGGCACAAGGAAATCTTATATCAATCCCGTCACAATCGGTCAGCATTTGACCATAGCTCCCATATAAAAAACTTATGGAAACACAAAAATACAAAAAGGAAAGGGGATTTATGTCCGTCTCTCCGTCAGATACAAGAGCTAGAGAGACAAAATTTTACAAAAGTATTTCTGATGTGTTATAGAAGTTGTGTACCGAAAATGGGCGAAATCGGTTCAAATTTAGTTAGAGCTCCCATATAACCCTGCCCCGGGAATCACATATATGCTGATAAATAGAATACAATTGTAATATCTATGACAACTAAATTTAGAACAGAGAAGTTTTATGCAACTTTTGGTCCATATGCCAAATTTTATAGGAATCGGTACATATTTGACCATAGCTTTCATATAAAAACCGCTCAAAAAGATTTTGAGGTACATTCAGTATATGTGATTCGATATATGAAAAGGGAAAAGGTGGCTTATGACTTAAAAACTAAATTTTGAAAAAATTATCTAATAATGTCTTTCCTTTTCATAGGTCGTTTCACATATTAAGATTACACCTACGAAATTAGATAGCTATCAATCAATGTTTAGACTTATATACAGTAGATGCATTAGGAACTCCAAACAAAGTATATGAACCTGCCATGTTACTATCATAACTACATACTAAATAAGCACAATATGAAGTATTTTACAGCTTATTAATATTTAAATATACCCGGTTATGAGACAAAATTTTGTGCAAAGTAAATAAATACTAGGGAAACCAGTTAAGATACATTTAAATTTTGAACTATAAAGCTATTGCAAACAAATTTATCAACAAAGCCACATTTGGTCTACATTTTGAATTAGCTGAACCCTCGTAGATATATGAGAATTTAACACAACATTCGGCACAGCCGAATATAACGCTCTTACTTGTTATAAAACTAGCCTCATATTTCAGCGCAAGACCTTAACTTTCATATTCTTTTAATTAAACAATTTAATAATGTATTGGAGAACAAGGAATATTAATTACCTTCTTGATTCAAGGATATCTCAAAAAGCATATTTTTCATTTTCTTTATCCTTCTCCCAAATATGGATTAAAGTGTTGACATCAAAATACAAAAACCAAAAAAGTGGGACCATTAGGGGATCGGAAAATAATAGACTTTTTGTAAAACAACTCATGTTATTTCAGTTCAAATTTTTAAATTTAAGAATTCAACTTAACTGTGTACACTGACCTCCTCGTGGTATCATCTGGTTAGTTAAATTAACACCCGTTAAAGTAGAGAGCTAACAAGTGCCGCGAGTACTCCCATGAGAACTATAAAAATATGGGTTAGGACGTAGGGCTAGCAACCCACTCCTGGAAAAAACAATTACTATGAAAATACTAGAAATAGAATAATAAAAACGGACATCTTAATATAAGAATAGGACGTCCGAAACTTTGATGGAAAGACCAAGTAACGAAATTGGAGAATAGTGCAGAAGATCGAAGCGCATGGAATTCTAAAACATGCTCGGCCTTTAACCTTAATAGGTTGTAGATATAGGCCATTTAAATATGTAAGTAAGTATGGTCAAATGTGGACCGATTCCCATAAAATTTGACGTACTTACCAATATTTGCATAGAACTTCTCTGTTTTAAATTAGGATTTTCTAATCATAATATTGCATTTGTTTAAGAAGTTTTATTCAATTAATTTTATAACGCAGAATGGAATTGAAGATTAATTAAATGCATATTTTAATATTCTAATAGCAATTAAAAAGACTAAACAAAAATTTTAAAATTCTATATGAGAAATTCTAAAAATTTAATTACATTTTAAATAGTACTCATTTTGTTAATAATTATTCATAAAAAAAACAATCTACGTGATGTCCTCTCAAAAAAGAATTTTAAAATAAACCCATATTTTTAATAAGAAATTTATATTAATTTAAAATTTCACTCAAAAGTTATAAAAAAAAACAATGATATTTTTATTACAATAGAATTTAGTCATCATTGATCAAGAATTACTCACCTTAAAACTGAGTTTCTCTTGAATCTTTCACTCTTTCCATTGTCACAAATTAAGTATTTTCATGTTTTTACTCTTACAAGTATTGAAATGTTAATGTAAAATTAAAAAGAAAAAAAAAAACGAAACGAAACGAAACAATGTTCTTTAACTTAATTTAAAAATTATTTTATTATCTCACAAGTTCAACAATTACTTCAAGATTCAAGATTACTAACGACAATAAAATAACATCATGGAAAAAAAGAGAAAAAAATATCTAAATAATTTATAAAACAAACGAATCGCGTATAACAATTTAAATGCTAATTTAATAAACATTATTAACATTATTATTCTATTACTGGGTATTTTTAAATTTTTACTCTACTGACGAATAACAAACCAAAACAATGAAAAACCTAGAATGAAGTAGATATGAAACGATTATGCATCATAACAATTCTAGTATCTAGATGCTCAAAAAAAATTTGTCAACATAAATAGAAAAAATGAATCCCTTTAGAAAATCTAATAAAGATTAGCTAGCATTTGCAGTAGAGAAAACTTAGTTATAGGTTTACCGCAAATAACTGTGAGAATATAGCAATTTAGCACGATTAAATCAGGGATGGAAGCTTAAGTCAGTCGAAATATATAGAATTTTTCATTTCCAGTTCAGTTCTAGTTCAGTTTAGTTCTAGTTCAGTTCTAGTTCAGTTCTAGTTCAGTTCTAGTTCAGTTCTAGTTCAGTTCTAGTTCAGTTCTAGTTCAGTTCTAGTTCAGTTCTAGTTCAGTTCTAGTTCAGTTCTAGTTCAGTTCTAGTTCAGTTCTAGTTCAGTTCTAGTTCAGTTCTAGTTCAGTTCTAGTTCAGTTCTAGTTCAGTTCTAGTTCAGTTCTAGTTCAGTTCTAGTTCAGTTCTAGTTCAGTTCTAGTTCAGTTCTAGTTCAGTTCTAGTTCAGTTCTAGTTCAGTTCTAGTTCAGTTCTAGTTCAGTTCTAGTTCAGTTCTAGTTCAGTTCTAGTTCAGTTCTAGTTCAGTTCTAGTTCAGTTCTAGTTCAGTTCTAGTTCAGTTCTAGTTCAGTTCTAGTTCAGTTCTAGTTCAGGTCTAGTTCAGTTCTAGTTCAGTTCTAGTTCAGTTCTCGGGGGAAAGAGATTTTAATCTAATCATCTCACAAGAAATATCTGTTTTGATAAACTCGACAAATCATAGTTTTATGAAAGGGATAAAAAAATTGGAAAACGTGTATTTTATTAAGAAATATATGGAATTATTGACCTCCCTTGCATGATAAGCCGGTCAAATCACGGACTTATGACCTGCCCTTGTATGACAAACCGGTAAAATCTAAAAAACTTACCAAATATTGTGTCCGTTTTTCTACAATAAATAAAAAAGTGCTATATACCCTTAAAACTTGAACTTATATTGACACAATTTGGGTCCAGTGTCCATACGTTTAATCTAAACCAATAATGTACCCTAGCTTTTATTACGCACAGTGGGTTGAAAAAAAGTTTAGGGTAATAATTCAAGAACTTTTAAACGGTAAGCTCAATTATCATTAAATTTCATAAGAGGACGAGTATTCAAGCTTATGTTTAGAATCTGGAGTCTGTAGACTTATTAAGAGGGGAGCTATATGAACTCAGAGTAGGACACCTCAGGTTTTTCGAAAATTAAAAACGATCCAAAAGTCACAATTTTTATCCGATATAAACGAAATCTGCTAGCTAAGATCTTCGAAAAAACGCGAATGGTTTATCTTCTACAGTTTATGAGATATTCGACTTCAAATCAAAAATGTCACTTCTGGATCGTTCTTAATTTTCAAAAAACTCGAGCTGCCCTACTTTGAGGGCATATAGCTACCCTTCTGATAAGCCTCTCCAAATTCTAAACTCAATAGCCATGTAAAATTTCATGATAATTAAGGTACAAGGCCAATACACGCGGCATGCGGCTGCTGGCGGTCGTAGTATTGCCAGTACATAAAATGTGCGTTTGTTTACAAAAATATTCATATAAAAATATATTTGAGTAGGATATAATTAAAGTCGGCAGCACTGAAAAAATCTGCCGCGCGGTAAAGTAGAACAAAGTTATACTTTTTTCAATTGCCGCTCCAAATTTGACAAATCAAAAAACAGCTGATTGCCGCCTGCAGCCGCTTGCCGTGTGCATTGGCATTCTACCTTTAAGCATACCGTTTAAAAGTTCTTGTGTTATTTCCCTAAAAATTTTTTCAACCCACTGTGCTACGCCTATTTTACAATAATTCGCTTTCAGAACTGTTTGTGTGGATATTTGATATTTTGCAGATTATAAGCAAATATTTACATATTTTCTTAATTGACTCATCAACCTTCAACTGCATTTTTTGCATAAAAATAATTTAAAAAATAATATTTAGAAAACTTATTTGTATCCAATTTTTTCAAAAAAATTTTGAATTTTTTATTCAAACAAACAAATATTTATTTTAAATACGTGTTAACACAAGATTTTCTATATCGATAACTTTTTGTTCAAAAAGAGTCAAAACAAGTTGACTTAAGCAAAAACAGCGACAACAAACGTGCAACTAATTATTAGAGAAACTCAAAATGTTTTGACTCAATATTAAGTCAACGAACATTTTTATTTTAGTTTTTATGCATTTCAACTCATTTTCAAAGAATTTAAAAATTTATTCAAGGCACGTACTCAAAGAGAAGTTGGAATTTCAAATAACAAAAGCAGAAAAAAAGTATTTAAAATTTGAACAATGAATATTTAAAAATTTCATATTGTCTTCGAATACAGAAAAAGGAAAAAATAACTGAAAATAGGCAACAAGTGTCGTTTTAAAAAGTTTAACACTGCCTTCCGGTAGTAATTGGTCATTTGCCAACAGTTAAACTTTTTAACAAAAACTAATAAATTTTGGTTTTAAAAATAACATAACTTATTAACAGGTGGTTCTAAAAAAGAAATATTTAACTGAAAATACTAAACATACGATTTGTGGCAAAAACCTTTTTTCTTCTTTATAAAGTGTCACTCATTTCACAGTCAGACACTTCTGTTTAAGTAAGTAAAATAACTCAGAATAGAATCAAGAATTCATTAACATTTCAGACATAAGAAATTCTGAAATAAATAAAATTCAATATTCTTAACATATTTTGAGTTTGGGTAGGTTATTATCATGTCATTTCTTCATTAGTTTTAATTGGAATTGTGTTTCTTAAAAAAAAACTAATATGATTTTTAAACATGTGTAACATTAAATATTGGGTAAGTCGAAAAATTATTTCCATTTCTTATAAAAACTTTTTCTTTTAGAAAAATTTTTAATACAACTTTTTTCTTATAGAAAAATTTTCTATCGAAATTTTTTTATAGAAACATTTTCTACGGATTTTTTTCTTTATTTTTTATTTTTCTATAAGAAAAAATTTCTGTTAAGAAAAAATTTCTATAGAAAATTTTTCGCTAAGAAAAAATTTCTATAGAAAATTTTTCGTTAAGAAAAAATTTCTATAGAAAATTTTTCGTTAAGAAAAAATTTCTATAGAAAATTTTTCGTTAAGAAAAAATTTCTATAGAAAATTTTTCGTTAAGAAAAAATTTCTATAGAAAATTTTTCGTTAAGAAAAAATTTCTATAGAAAATTTTTCGTTAAGAAAAAATTTCTATAGAAAATTTTTCGTTAAGAAAAAATTTCTATAGAAAATTTTTCGTTAAAAAAAAATTTCTATAAAAAATTTTTCGTTAAGAAAAAATTTCTATAGAAAATTTTTCGTTAAGAAAAAATTTCTATAGAAAATTTTTCGTTAAGAAAAAATTTCTATAGAAAATTTTTCGTTAAGAAAAAATTTCTATAGAAAATTTTTCGTTAAGAAAAAATTTCTATAGAAAATTTTTCGTTAAGAAAAAATTTCTATAGAAAATTTTTCGTTAAGAAAAAATTTCTATAGAAAATTTTTCGTTAAGAAAAATTTTCTATAGAAAATTTTTCGTTAAGAAAAAATTTCTATAGAAAATTTTTCGTTAAGAAAAAATTTCTATAGAAAATTTTTCGTTATGAAAAAATTTCTATAGAAAATTTTTCGTTAAGAAAAAATTTCTATAGAAAATTTTTCGTTAAGAAAAAATTTCTATAGAAAATTTTTCGTTAAGAAAAAATTTCTATAGAAAATTTTTCGTTAAGAAAAAATTTCTATAGAAAATTTTTCGTTAAGAAAAAATTTCTATAGAAAATTTTTCGTTAAGAAAAAATTTCTATAGAAAATTTTTCGTTATGAAAAAATTTCTATAGAAAATTTTTCGTTAAGAAAAAATTTCTATAGAAAATTTTTCGTTAAGAAAAAATTTCTATAGAAAATTTTTCGTTAAGAAAAAATTTCTATAGAAAATTTTTCGTTAAGAAAAAATTTCTATAGAAAATTTTTCGTTAAGAAAAAATTTCTATAGAAAATTTTTCGTTAAGAAAAAATTTCTATAGAAAATTTTTCGTTAAGAAAAAATTTCTATAGAAAATTTTTCGTTAAGAAAAAATTTCTATAGAAAATTTTTCGTTAAGAAAAAATTTCTATAGAAAATTTTTCGTTAAAAAAAAATTTCTATAGAAAATTTTTCGTTAAAAAAAATTTCTATCGAAAATTTTTCGTTAAAAAAAAATTCTATAGAAAATTTTTCGTTAAGAAAAAATTTCTATAGAAAATTTTTCGTTAAGAAAAAATATCTATAGAAAATTTTTCGTTAAGAAAAAATTTCTATAGAAAATTTTTCGTTAAGAAAAAATTTCTATAGAAAATTTTCTATAAGAAAAAATTTCTATAGAAAATTTTTCGTTAAGAAAAAATTTCTATAGAAAATTTTTCGTTAAAAAAAATTTATATAGCAAATTTTTCGTTAAAAAAAAATGTATATAGAAAATTTTTCGTTAAGAAAAAATTTCTATAGAAAATGTTTTATAGAAAAAAATTTTCTGTAGAAAAAAAATTTCTATAGAAATTTTTTCTTATAGACAAATTTTCTATAGAAATTTTTTCTTTTAAAAAAATATTCTATAGAAATTTTTTCTTCAGAAAATTTTTCTATAAGAAGAAATTTCTGTATAATATTTTTCTATAAGAAAAAATTTCAATATAAAATTTTTCTATAAGAAAGAAAATTTTTTATAAGAATATATTTCTATAGAAAAATTTTTTTTATAAAAAAAAAATTTCTGTAGAAAAAATTTTCTATAAAAAAATTTTTATAGAAATATTTTCTTATAGACAAATTTTCTATAGAAATTTTTTCTTATAAAAAAAAATTTCCTTAGAAATTTTTTCTATAGAAAATTTCTCTTATAGAAAAATTTTCTATAGAAATTTCTTATAAAAAATTTTTCTATAGAAATTTTTTCATGAAATAAAATTTTGTTTTTAAATTTTGTACAGAATTTTTTTTTTTAAATGCTTTTTTTCTAATAAAATAATTTTCTATAAAAATGTTCTATAGAAATTTTTATTTTGGAAAGAAGAACATTTTTCTATAGAATTTTTTTTATAAAGAAAAATTTTTATTGAAATTTTTTCATAAAAGAATTTCTATTGAAATGTTTTCATAAAAAAAATTTTTCTATAGAATTTTTTTCTTGACGAAAATTTTTTAAACATATTTTTTTAAAAAGAAAAATTTGTATAGAGATTTTTTCACAAAGAAAAATTTTCTATATACATTTTTTCATTAACAAAAATTGTCTATAGAAATTTTTCATAAACAAAAATATTCTATAGAAACTTTTTCTTAAGAAACATTTTCTATAGAAATTTTTTCAAAAAGTAAACATTTTATAGCAATTTTTTTCATAAAAAAATTTTCTTTATAAATTTTTTCATTAAGAAAAATTTTCAATAGAAATTTTTTCATCGAGAAAAAATTTCATTAGACATTTTTTTCATTAAGAAAAAATTTCATTACAAAGTTTTTTATAAATAATTTTTTTACATATAACAAATTTTCTGTAAACAGTTTTTGTTATAAAAACAGATTTTTCTTTATGAACAAATTTTTATAGACAATTTTTCGTTTTTAAAAAATTTCTATAGATTGTTATTTTTTTTTTTGGCGAAACCTAAAATCTTTGAAGCACTTGTTTAAAATAACATCTGCTAAATTTTGCGCAATATTTGGCCCATGTGTTTTGTTTTTAACATTTGCAACGCGTGCAAATCGCACTATCAACATCATTGGTATGAATGTACAAGTGAATACAACTTCGAGCGTTGCCTTCTTTGTCATCTGGCAGCCAAAGTAGATATTATTTTAGGACGCATGCGTGTATACTTTTTTAGATACCAACAATAAATATAAACATTTTTTTATTATTTGTGGTTTTGTTCAAATATAATGTCTAGTAGATTTGATTTTATTTAGCTTTTCAACAACTAGATGATGACATTTTTTCATAATTTCGGTTCAATGTCCTCGGGGTAATTGTCAACATACGCTATAATTGAACACTCGATTTGAATTATTTACATCGAAAAATATCTCCATATTCCTTAGAATAGAGAAGTTACACATGTTTTTTCGAGTTTCTAAAAAAAACAGTTGGCTAAGTTGAATGGGTTTTGAGAAATGTTGTCTATCGCAGACTGGAGGTACAGTTGGAGTGGTAAATATAAAATGTAAAGAAGTAAGAATGTATTAAAGTCGGTCTACACTACCATTGCGGTGAAATGTGGACCGTTTGTCGTTTAAATGTATATAGCGTTTATCGACTTCATGAAGGCCTTCGACAGTGTAAATAGCTATCTGTGAAGAAATGTGAATTAAATTGTCAAATCCGTTCGAAGTTACCACTGGAGTAAAGCAAGGATGTATGTAACTTGTCTCTTACACTTTTTATCCTTGTTCACGACTACATAATGTGCTAGGCTTTGAATGGTAGACGCGGTATCCAATGGACAGCCTTTAAACAACTTAAGGTCTTAGAATATGTTGATGACGTATGTCTTCTAAGCCAAAGCTTAGGTAACCTTCAAGAAAGTACTGACGCTATCTCTGTTAAATCTCAGGCAGTTGGGATGGAAATCAATATTTCCCGGACAAAGATAATGCGGAGTCTATGGCGCAAACCCGTCGCCACTATTATCCTTCAATTATCTAGGAAGTTTGGTATCTACAACAGGTGTCGTCGACGAGGACATTAAATCGCAAAACCTGCGTTTATTTCGGTATTGACATTCGTCAATACTGACATTGCTCGACAAGCGCTTAGTTGGAATCCACAGTGAAAGGTCGCAGCGGAGTTGCAAGCTAATATCTCGCGATAGAGTCCTATATAAAAGGGCCTCAACTATGACAATACGATTAACCCTCTGCGACTGAGGTGACAGACATAAACAATGTCAAAGTTTTAGACAGAAATTTAATGACATGCCGATAAATAACATAAAGGGTGTCCCAATTAGAACACTTAAAAAAATCGTGAAACTTTATTATATCGTAAAGTAGACTGAGAATAAGGTTATATATGGAACAAGATATCGCGCAGATGGCCGCCGCGGCTTTGCTGGCACCCCGCGATCTTTTAATGAAATTTTTTTGCATAAAGCGTCCAATTTCCTCATTTAAGGCTTGAGTCGTCGTCGGCTTATTCGCGTAAGCCATCGACTTCAAAAAACCCAAAGAAAAATTCTAAAGGTGTTAAATCGCAGGATCTAGGCGGCCAATTCTGGTCTCCAAAATGCGAAATAACACATTAATTTCTTCAATTATAGGCAAGAAAAAAACTGGTTATCATTTCACGATACCGGACACCATTGACTGTTTGGGCTTGACCTGCCTCATTTTCATAAAAAAAGGTCCAATTATTCCTCCACCCCAAAAACCACAACACACAGTGGCACGTTGAGGATGCATTTGCTTCTCGTGAATCACTCGAGGATTTTCCACCATAAGTGCGACAATTCTGCCTATTGACAAAGCCATCAAGATGAAAATGGGCCTCGTCACTGAAGATAATTTTATCGGCAAAATCAGCATTTTCATGTTGTCTCTCCAATACCCAATTAAAAAACTCCCTTCGCTGTCCATGGTCATGTGACTTCAGTTCCTGAGTCAATTGAATTTTGTATGCATGAAGTTGCAACTCTTTCGTCAAAATTCGCTGTATAGTGGATTTGGAGACACCAATTTGCTGAGCTCGGTGTCGAATTAAGGTGGATTGAGTTTGAGCGACATCATCACGTACAGCTGCGACCTTTTCGGTCGATCGACCTGGTCGAAGGTGCGTTGTTGTCTTTACATCACTAACAGACCCAGTTTCGGCAAATTTATCCATTAATCTTTTTACAGTTGACTCTTTTGGAGCATTATTGTGACCTCAAATTGATCGCAATATGCGAACTGTAGCCGCAAAACTTTCACCATTTTTTTAAAACAATTTCATTCGTGTAGCGCTCCATTTTTTCTAACCTCGTACCTTCTGCTAGCAAACAATAACAATTGTTCAAGTGTTGAATAAAATAAAGCTTTATTTCTCCCTTTCACCACCTCTCGCTTCTATACTATCCCCTTTCAAAAGAAGGTAACCCAATTCGTATATACCCTATATACAATTGTATAGGCAGTATTTGCCTGAGTGTTACTACTCTTTAAAAAAAAAAAAAAACAATGACACTTAGAATCTCGCCAAATTTAAAAATTGCGTTCTAGTTTTGACACACTTTATAACTCAAATTTTCGCTTTGAATTAAAAATATGTACTCGTATATATCTGTGGCAATAACTGATAATGGCTTAAAATGACATTAGTACTTTTTCATTTTATTACATATTCTTATTCTTTAGATCAAGATCTATCACTCAGCTAAATTTCAAATATAAAATGTCTATTTTTAAATGTTAATTAAATTTAGTTAAATTTTAACTTTTTAAAGCAAAACCCTTATATATTTAAGACAAAACCTAATATCTCAAAGCACGAAATTTTGACTTATGCCATAATTATTTATTGCCACAGATATATAACAACTTTAACTCATAAAGAATAAATAACATGGGTTTTGTTAGTTTTCCAAAACGGATCTTGGAAGATACATATCGTTACTTTAATATAGAAAGGCCCTAAGTCGTTTTTCATTCAAATCGCTTCTAAAAACTTTATCTAATATAATTTTGTAAAAATTATTTAATTTTAAAAAACATTGTTATAGCATTAAGTTCTTTAGAGAGTTTTGTAAAAAACTGCGTTTAGAAAATTACTATATCTTCAAAACTTAAGATATTATTTAGTTTTTTTCCCCCTCTCCTGTAATGTAAGAAAAATATTAGTTAGGGCTTTTCTAAATTAAAGTAACGATATAAGCCATGAAAATGGTGTCTGTAAGTCTACTACGTCATTAGTATTGTGAGAACTAAATCACGTCAGTCGCAGAGGGTTACAAACGTTTTGAATACCCTAATTGTACTTGTATGCTTATCTAACAGAAATTATTTGAAACTTTAATCATTTCATTTCCACTCAGTTTAACATGAGTTAAAAAAATGCTATCTTATCCTAAACGAAACGAAATTGTTATTATTAAATCTTTTTGAAATAAACAAAGCATTTTTGTGAAAAATTTATATTTAATTAAAATTATATTTATTTATTACAAGAGAAAAAGTTGTTTATGGGAAATCAATTATATCTTTAAGAAAGTGTTACACTAAGTGTATTGCACTGGGTTCCCAATGTTGATTTTAATTAAAGTTAATAATAAAATAAGTTAAAAACTACTTAGTAAAAAGTTTATAATCAATAAAGCTCAATATATAATACCCATCATTAAGTTATACGTAAATTAAGTGTTTGAAAAAGTTCGGTTAAAAAATATTTACCAAGGGTTAATAACCTTTTTTATATTTGAAACAAGCTTCATATCACCTTAAGCCATTTTTTTGGTAGTTTTTATTCCATGTATATACAACTTCTTAAGTAAAAAAATCCAATGACATATTTTAGTCCCCTATAGAATTTAAATGTTGACCATTAAGAGAGTTCTGTAGAAATAGAAAAAAAAATATAATCTAAAGGTACAAAATCCAGGCCCTATGCTCCACTGGGACTCAAGGATAACAGAAGGGACTCAAGGATAACAGAGGGCGGCTTCTTAATCCTTTATTAAGAAAGAAAATCAATTTTAAGCTCCCTAGTCTATGCAGTATTCCATCCAGACCGAAATATCAGTCATTTACAGGGCGACCATGTCAAGATATCACTGAAGATATCGGATTATCCATTTCGTGGTTTCAAAAGTATAGGCCAATTTTTTTCTTTTCAGTTGAAAGTTTGACATTGACGAAAATGGATCGCTTAAGTATCACGCAACGCATAAAAATTATCAAAACATGCTACAAAAATGGTGATTCTGCAACAGCCACATATCGTGCTTTAAGAGGAGATTATGGTTTACATAATCGTCCACCTACGCAGCAATTGGAAACATTGTGAAGAAATTTGAAGAGACTGGAGCGGTTACAAATATTGTAACGCCTGTGCATCATCGTTTCGCTTGTTTCGCTGAAAATATCGCTGCTGTGAGTGAAAGTGTTGCCGAAGAACCGAATGTGTCAATTTCTCGTCATTCTCATTAATTAGGACTGTCTTACGTCACGTTATTGCCACACAACTGGGGCTAATATGGCTTAATTGCAAGATACATTTCCTGGCCGCATAATTTCTCTTCGTGGCGATATCAACTGGCCACCAAGATCATGCGATTTGACACAATTAGACTTTTTTGTGGGGCTACGCGAACGACCGTGTTTATGCAGATAAACCTTTAACTTTTGAGCACATAAAAACCAACATTCGTTAAGTTATGGCTGAAATATCGCCTAATATGTGTCAGAAATTGGTCGAAAATTTCAACAACAACATTTCGCTTGGTGGCTATTCAAATGATGTAGTGTTTCACACATAATGTTAACGTTCAAACTTTATAATAAATAAAAAAGAAACATCATGAAAAAAAATATTTTATATGTGTTTTATTTACGTTCACTTTTGAAACCGCAAAATGGATAACCCGTTACTAAAGAACTTTTCGTTTTTGTACCTATTGTCAGGCCGCCATAAAATCTATATCTAGTGTCTTTACGACATCTGTTCACACATACAAATGTCGAGCAGCTTTTAATGAGATATTCCAATATTAAACTTTTCATAAAAATGGCCAGGTACTTTTCTGCGGAAAACTTGTTAAATCTGGTGCTCTCCTTAGAAGGAAAAGCACTAATAAGGAAATCTCTATTCGGGTCAGACCTGAAGACCTGATCCACTAAAATCTAAATTTATTCAGTTTCAAAGCAAACATGTATCTCGGGGCACTGTGTTTTTGGGTTGAATGTCAGAAGACTTATGACTCGATTGCGTATTGCAATTCAACTTTAACTGTGTTGCCAATTGCCTTAATGACATTATGTATGGCAACTGATAACCGATAACAGAAACTCAGTTGCCTTGTCAATTATTAATCCTATTGTAGATGGCAACAAGATTCAATTCTAGTTGCCAAAAGTTTAAGTATTTATACTTTTTCTTCTTTAAATTTTCTTGTTGACTGTCACAATTTTCTATAACTTTTAGCAACTGACATGAGTTGCCTTAAGCATTACAATTTCTAGTTGTATTGTCAGTAGACGAAGTGACTAAAATTCGGTTGCAATACACAATAAAGCCATTAATCTTCATAGTAAGGTCCAATGTCATAGTTGACATAACATTGAGGAGTAACTCACCACATCCGCCACTGCCCCGCTTTAGGGTCTGGGTGGATTTTTTCTACACGATTTATCTTATCTATCGAACATAAATTCGCAAAATAGACATGTCGTAGCTACTGGTTGGCTTAACCAAGCCACTGGTAGTCTAAAAATGTTTCTTGCCTAATCTATCCCCTGCAGGTACCACAAAGAGACCACTTTAGGGCTCATATGACGTTGACTTATTCATTAGCCACCTGCCTAATCCAACCCAGCCGACCACAACGTAGTGCATATTTAATGTCAAAATTAACAAGAATGTTCCTGATCTTCACCAAAGATAACTTTTCCCACATTTCATTACTACTTTCAAATTTATAACCGCGGTTTCAATCGTTTATTATGACTCTTCTATAACATTTAATAAAAGTTCTTTTGCATTATTTTTCAGAACAAAGAGACTATTTCGTTAATAAAAATTACAAACAAGCTCTTGAAAAACGTTAATTTGAAATAGTAGCCATTGATTTTGCCTAGAACCCAAGAAATTATTGGAAATTGATTTGGACACATTTGAGGATGTAAGCTCGCTTTTAAAATATTCGAAATAAGATATGTAAATTTATTTTTAAACTTTTTCTTGCAGGTTTCATCTCTAGTTAAAAGTTAGCTGCCCATTTTAAAACAAAATTTTCATCAAAAAGAAGTATTTATTGAAAGAAATTGAAGTACAACCAAAAAGCGTTTCATTGTCATTAAAGTCGAAAAAATAAGTTCTAATAATGGATGTCGAAATGGAAACTTTGGGTGCATCGCCGAATCCAAATAATCGTGCTATACCCTGGAAGTATCGTTCTAGATATAACAAATTTGTAGTAATTAGTATTGTTTGCATAGTTTTAATATGTATTTTTAACTTTATTGGCTTGGTGGCATTTTATTGTGTTTTTAAACGTCATGAACAAAATCTATTTTTAAAAGATCAGAATTTAGTAACGGAAAAATAAACAAAAATTGTTTTGAATAATTATTTATAAGAAATTGAATTTTATTATGCCCTACATCATCATAGGGGGATATACCCATATTGTGCAGATGTTTGTAACGAATAGAAATATTGGTCTAACCCACTTAAACATATGTACCGATATCAATCACGGATCGTTGCAGCTTATGATCTACAATCCTCATCCAGCTTAATCGTGTAATAATCTGGTTGGTCAACACGGGCATGCGGAACAAATGGTTAAATTATTTTTAAAACGCAACTTAACGGAATTGGAATGCAATGGTAGGTCCAGTTCACCTCGTGCTTCTTATTAAGCACATGGAGAGAAAAATGGTGAACAAGATTATTAAACGAAGCTCTTCGACACGATTACATATCGAAAGCTTTCAGGAAAAAAAGATTTTCAATATAAAACTTTTGATATTAAAAGATTTTCTATAGAAAACTTTCGATATCAAAAGACTTCTTACATAAACTTTTTGTCATGAAAATATTTCGGATTGAAAACGTTTTATATCAACAGATTTCCTAAAGGTTATTTTTAATATCCAGAGCTTTCTACTAAAAACATTCCATATAAAGAGCTCTCCAATATAAAAATGCCAATATCTAAAGATTTCCTATATAAAGGAAATCTCGATATCGAAAGATTTTCTTTAAAAAATTGATTGATTTCCTTCATAAAACTTTGCATATCGAAAAATTTCATATAGGGGCATTTCCAGGATCGCGAACGGGACATTCGTACGCACTCAACTTGAAAAAAAAAATATGAAAACTCAAATTTTTTTTAACTTTTTATAAATATTTAATAGCATTTTAGTAGAACAATTTTTGAGAACAAAAAGAAAATTATAAAATATGAACGTTCTCCAAATATTTTCGATAAACTTGCGATCGCGAACGGGACAAAAAATGTAAGTCATTTTTTTCGGTGTCTGGTTTTCTTTAAAAGTCTGCGAATTTTGTCAGTTTATTAAATGGAGATTATTTTTTGACTAAAGCAGAGATATAAAGCTTTTATTTAGCATTTTGTTTTTTTAATTATCCTTATTATTATTTTTTTTAATATTTTTTTTTTAAATCGCGAACGGGACATCGCGAACGGGACAATGATTCCAAAGAATGTAGTATAAAGAATCTTTGAATTATACCGTTATTCGGAGTTTGCTTGATCTCTACTGTGGTGTTTTTAAATATTTATTGTTGGTATATTTAGTCTATAAGAAGAGTGCAATCGACATGATATGTAACACTCAGAAATAACTCAAGGAAAAATGTCAATAAAAAACGCTAAAACCAAAAAAACAACAAAGATGCTCTTTGCAGACCACTTTTCTTAAATTACAAATGGTAATATGTATTTAATTAGGTATATTCTCAAAATCCAATGCATTAACTAACTAAATTTTCTCAGAAAAGTCTTTTTTCTTCAACTTTAATATTTTGGTAGCGGTTGACCTTTTCCAGGAAATGCCCATAGGAAAATTCCTATATAAAACTTTTGTTGTCGAAAGGGTTCTTATAATAAACATTCGATATCGAAAAATTTCTTATATAAAACTTGCTTATAAAAAACTTTTAATATCAAAGCTTTAATATAATTAACTTTTGATATAAAAAGCTTTCAACAAAAAACATTCTATATCGAAAGCTTTCCGGAAAAAAAATATTTTCTATATAAAACTTTCGATGGCGAAAGGATTTCTATAAAAAACATTCTATAACGAAAGATTTATTATAAAAAACTTTTCTATTAAAAACTTTCAATATTAAAGCTTTCCTATAGGTAACTTTTGATATAAAATGCTTTCTACTAAAAACATTACATATTGAAAGCTTTCGGGAAAAAAATTTTCTATATAAAACTTTTGATATAGAAAGATTTTCTATAGAAAACTTTCGATATCAAAACATTTCATATATAAATCGATTACGAAGGGCTTTCTAAAAAACATTTTTCGATATCGAAAGATTTTCTTTAAAAAAAACTTTTGATTTCCTTCATAAAACTTTGAATTTCAAAAGATTTCATATAGAAAACATTCGAAGTTAAACTTTCAGTATCTAAAGTTTCAAATAGAAACAATCAGGTATGTGATGGACATTTTCGTTTTGAAATCGATCGATTTCAGACATATTTTTTAGCTAATTTTCGGTTATTTCCCCCAAAAATAATGAAAATTTTGGCTTTAATCCTTTTGACTGATATTTTATCTTTCATTTGGTTTGAGTTTTTTGGGGAAATAACCGAAAATCTCAAAAATATATCTCAAAAATATATCTGAAATCGATCGATTTGAAAACGATCGTTTTCCATCACATACCTGAATATTGAAAGCTTTCCTATCGGAAATTTGTCCTTCATTTTAATAACAACCTGAATTTAAAAATGGCGTAAAATTTTGTCAATTACTGTTTTAAATCTGTTTTTAACTTCACCTGTAAAGTTTTAAATATGTTAGTTAGGGCCTTTCTACATGAGACCAACGATATACTAAGTGTCTTCTAAATGTATCTACTAATTACAAGCCAAAAGTGGAAATAAAGTAAATCTTGATTTTCGATTACTGATGTTTGGTATAGATATCTTATGAGCTATTTCCAAAGTTTTCAGCAACAAATTCTACTACTTCAATACTGTAATTTTTGGTCAGACAGAAAAGCTCCAACGTAAACACATTTTACAGATTCATATTATCTTTTCCTTTTGTTATCATTTTTAACATCTTTTTATTATTTAAAAAAATTTGTATATAATTTTTAAAAATAATATTTATTATAAATTAGAAGTACTTGTACTGAATTATTATAATTTTTAGTTATGTATTAAAATATTTTGGTACATGGTACGTATTACAAATTACATTGTATTTGGAATTATACTTATTTTTATAACGCACTGATCAGAGACAGAAAACAAACAAAACAAAAAAAAAAGAAAAGTTAACTAGAAAAGGCACAAACATTAAATTCGTATTTTAAAAAATTCATTACATTACAAATAATTTTAAGCAATAAAAATTAAGAAAAACCTAACATTTAAAGCCTTTCTCTGATAGCAACAGAAAAGATATCTTACAATTAAGCTTAGACAGAAATATTATAAATATTTCAGCAAGTTTTTAAAATTTAGACTCCTTTTAAATGAATAGTTAAATCTATTTACATACAAACAAAAAATTTAAAAAGTGAAAATATAATACTTCACACACTATTATCTCGAGACAATATAAATACTAAAGTATAATAACAGAATTAATAATGGAATTAAGTGAAAAGTAATACATGAAATCAAATAAAATCATTCCATTGATATCGAAGAGCGATTATTACGAGTTTTTATATTGTTAGCAGTTTCTGTAATTAAAAGAAATGGAAACTTAATAAAGTCTTCAAAAAAATATTTAAATATTAAACGTAAAACTTACGATATAATTTCAGTATACAATCGCTATCGCGCGGCCTTTTGCCATTCGCTGAAGTTTTGCCCAAAAATTCATTGACCGTCGTTCCGCCATAAATATGCATTATCGTTTGTAGTAACTGTTCATGACTTTTATATTTAAGAGTTAAAACAAAATCACCAGTTTCCTTTTCCTGATGTACATTACCCGAGAATGTATTACCTGGTATGCCATCATCACTGGCTTCATCGTAACTACTACGACTGTATTCGTCCCTTATAGATGTATTGTCATATTTTGCCATTTTTGGATCTGTTGCACTTGTATTTGGATCTGAAAGGATAAAATTTAAATTATAAAACAATACTTTAAATTACATTGGACGTAATAATACATTAAATTCGTAAGCTGTAATACATTGTAAGGCTATAGCATCGGTTCTTCGTACCGGAACGATACGGAAAGCTTAGGATTCCGACCAAGGATTGCCAATTCTGCGATATTACCAATAATATCGCAGTTACAGCTACAACAACTAACAATAATTTAACAATCGCTCAATAGAAGCTCTTAGACATTCCCCACATAAAATGCTTAAGCATATCGTTGGTCTCATGTAAAAAGACCCTAACTCACACTTTTCAAAATTGATTTTTTTCTGATTCCAATGCATTTAACGCAAATAAACCTCCTCAAAAAAGCTTAAGGCAATTTTATCAAAATTAGCGGTTATTCAAGAAATTTTCTAAAAAATAGTATATTTTTTAAAATCCCTTTCTCGCCAAATTATGTGTCGTTTCATCGAAATAATAATAGAAAACTTTCGAATCGTAAAGCTTTCGGTGGGATGTATAATGATTTCTAATACTAAACTTTTGTCGACAACATTTTTCAGATAGAAAACTTTCAATATCAAAATCTTTCCTATAGGTAACTTTTAATATCTAAATCTTTCTACTTAAAACATTCCACTTCAAAAGCTTTCCATAAAAAATTGGCATTACTTATCTGAAGTTTTCTTATATAAAACTTTACATTTTTTCTATAATTAACTTTCGATATCGAAAAATTTCTTATATAAAACATTTGTCGTCAAAATATTTCCGATAGAAAACTTTTTATATAAAACTCTTCTATGGAAAAAATTCAATATCAAAAGCTTTCCTATAACGATAACTTTAATATCTAAAGCTTTCTTAAAAACTTTCGATGTCGAAAGGATTCCTAAATAAACATATCGGATGTTTATTTAGGAAAATTTCTTATATAAATCTTTCATATAGAAAACTTTCAATATCAAAAGCTATAATATAGGTATCTTTTCCCAGTAAGAACAGGGTCAAACGTTTTAAATATGATGACTTTTACATTTGATATCAAACGTTTTTTTTCAAACTTTTTTCAAACCTGAACAGATGTTTGAGATTCACATTCATTTTCAAATGAGGGTTCATTTGAGAATAAACGTTTGAAAAATGATAGTTTCTCAAATTGAGAATAAAGGTTATTCTCAAATCATTATCAAACCCTAAGATGATTTGAGATTAATTTGAAAAATAGTTATATAAATTTGATATCAAACCTTATTTCAAATTTTTTTCAAACATTAAAAAAAATAATGTTTAAGATATTTTAATGGAATGGCATTGCATTTCAAAGAAATTCGTTATTTCTTTCGGATTTTTTCGGATCCATATTTGACCATAAAACCTTGCTTAAAAAATGTCAAGATTCAAAATTCAATAATATTCATATGCATAAGTAAATTTTCGTAGTTTTTCAATTTTTTTTTACCTAACAATAAAAAAACTATATTTTAAGCAAAAGAATTCAAATATGATGCACCGTTTTCAAAAACAAAATAAAGAAACTCAAAAATATCAAAAATACAAAGCCATTTTATTTATGTTCCACATGTAGATGATATCCACATTTGAAAAACCTTTGAGAATGAGGTTTGATAATGATTTGAGAATAAAGGCATTTCTCAATTTGAGAATAAAGTTCCCTTTTTGTTGAGAACGCTATTATTCTCAAATCAGTATCAAACGTTTGATCTTTGAAAAAAGATTTATTTTCAAATCATCCTCAATTTGAGAATAAACCTTCTTTTCTTACTGGGTTGATATAAAAAGCTTTCAACTAAAAACATTCCATATCGAAAGCCTTAAGCAAAAAGATTTCCTATATAAAAGTTTCGATATCGAAAGGTTTCCAATTAAAAACTTTAGATATTGAATGATTTTCTATAGAAAACTTTCGACACAAAAGATTTCTTACATAAAATTGTTGTCAAAATATTTCGGACTGAAAAACTTTTAAATCAAAATATTTCCTAAAGGTTACTCTTAATATCCAAAGCTTTCTACTAAAAAGAGCTTTCCTAAAGATTTTTTTTAAAGATTTCCTATATAAACCGATGTCGAAAGTCTTCCTATAATAACATTCAATATCGAAAAATTTTCTATAGAAAACTTTCGATTTCCTTCATAAAACTTTGAGTATCGAAAGATTTCATATAGATTTCAAACTTTCAATATCGAAAGCTTTCTTAAACAAAGAAAAATTTTGTGTCGAAAGATTTCCTATAGACAACTTTTAATATCGAAAGATCTCCTGTAGAAAGCATTCGCTATCGTAAGATTTCCTATAGAACACATTCGCTATCAAAAGCTTTTTTACAGAAAACTTTAGCTTTCCTATAAAAAACTTTCGCTTTGTTTAATTTAAGTTGTTTTGATTACTACAGAAAGAAAGCCCTAAGTTACATTTATGCTCTGAAATGAGACTACAAAAAGCCCTATCTCAATTTAGTATTTTATATGTTTACAATTAAAAAAAGTTTTGAGAACCAAATTCGTCCTCCATTTTATTAATAACCTGCATTTAAAAAAACGTAAAATTATGTCAATTACTGTTTTAAATCTGTTTTTACCTTCTCCTGTAAAGTTTTTAATATGCGAGTTAGGGCCTTTCTACATAAGACCAACGATGTATCGATGGCTTAATATAAAAAGGACCTGACTCAATTATTTTGTTACTTTACAGGAGAACGAAAATTAATAAAATTCGTAAAATTTTAGATGCAGCAAAAATGTTAATACAATTTTTAATCAAAAAAACGACACACTTTATTATCATTTAAAAAAATTTTTGTCGTATCTAAAATTCTACGGTTTTCATTAAATTTTTTCCTTTTCCTGTAAAGTAACACAAAATTGAGTTAGGCCTTTTTTATATTAAGCCATCGATATATTTTATATTAAGCCATTGATACTTCAAAGTAAATGGTCGTCTGTTGTTTGCAGAAGTCTTCTTTGTAAAACAAAAAGAAATTAAAAATCAATGGCCGAAGACTGATTCTTCAGAATCTGTTCACAGAGTACATTTTTTGCACCTTATGAGGCTACTTATGCGTTGAAAATGAATGTTTAAAGGGAACCTCAATCGGAGTTAAATAAGTGCTTTAAAAATTAGTTGACATCTATGCAAAAAAGTATTGATCTTTATGATAAATATTTTCAACTATTTATTTGCACTATTTTTACGACATTTTTCGGATAGAAAACTTTTAATATCAAAAGCTTTTCTATAGGTAACTTTCAACATCTAAAGCTTTAATCCCGAAACATAAAAGGCAACACTCAGAAATTCATTGTCCAAATCAAAAAAATATATATACAACTTAACATACCTTCAATATGTTTCCGTTTATTTGAGCTATCGGCAAGAGTTTCGTACAAACGTAGATCACGTTTCGGACAAGTTGAGATCTTGACAGATAATGTACGCTGTGCTAAAATTTCACCACTTTATAAACAAAAGCAAAAAGAAAATAACGAGGAAAATGAAAATAAAAGGGATGTTATTGAAGAATTTCATAATATTATTTTAAACCACAACAAAAAAAAACTTACTTCATGCCCTCCAATAGAAAAATCACCGACGTTTGTTTACGATTCATGCAGGAATTATAACAAGTAAAGCTAAGAATCAATTGTTGTTTCAATTGATTAGTTTCATTAGTCTTCACTGTACTATTAAGAGGTACAACTAAAGTATAGCGATCATTTATACTTTTGCCCATATCACAACCAGAGTAAACCACATCGGCATTCTTGCAACGTAACATACTTTTTCGTACGACTTCATTGGGATCTGTCAAAAGAAAATAAAACGAATATGAACATTTTAAAATCTTAAACCAAATACGAGCTATTTCCGTTTTGAAGTATCTCTTACCAGTATCTGTACTTATATGATTTTGGCATCTCAACACTGGGCAGCTAGCATCTTTTTCAAATATTGGAAAAACCCGAAGTCTAAGCGGTTGTATAGGCATTTTTTGTGTGTAGAAACAATCTATGTAAATATTTTCATTTGTTTTGCAATAAAGTCTTTGGGTATCTTTGGAGAACACTACTCCCGGACGTTGAGCGTATTTTGTGACCTGTATGCCAAAATTGTAGCCTCCATGATCATGTTCTTCGCATGTTGGTATTAAATTGAGATTCTGGAGAATGCAAAAAATAAAAAATCTGTAAGTATACAAAGTAATAAAACGAAAATAGTTTAAGCAAACTTACCGGTTTAATGTCAATTTGTTCTTGTATCAATTGCTGCAGTACAGATTGCTAAAATACAAATATTTTAATTAATTATTATTCAGTTAATATTATTAAACATATTACTTAGGAATATTTACTAAAAACAAAAATTATACACACTCTATAATTTATACAAAATTGTTTCAACTTCATGGTTGTAGATCTTTTACGTATCTGCTGTTAATGTCGCAAATAACATTTTGTTTATACCTCTAACTCGACTCTTTAATGTTTATTGAATGAATATATTTCACCATTAAAAAAAATAAATAAAAAGTATTATGTGTCATTGTTATGACGTCACTACTGCTGAATATTCGTGCACTGACATGATTGTGCATGTTTAGTTACAAGGAATAATAAGGGTATTCACGTTGTTTGTTGTGCAAAACTTGTTTAAAAACAACACTCAACTTAAGATTTTGCACATTTTTTATTCAATGAATAAAAGCCTAATTCAATATACATACATTTGTATGTATTAAGATAAACCTAAATCGTGATTACACTTACTATTAATCAAAAAGAAAGCAAAATAAATAACACACACATACAACTTAAATTTATACATGACTAACTTCACTACAGACTATATATTCTGGGAAGTCCCTTGTTAAGGAGGTGTTAATATGCAACTAAAGAAAATTGGCAATATCTGGTTTTATTTATTTTTATCTTAGGAATTTCAAAAATCCATTTCTAATATACTTACATATGTACGTATGTATATAGTGGATACATTATTTGCCCCATGTCAACAAAGCGTATCGTTGGTCTCATGAAGAAAGGCCCTAACTCGCATATTTAAAACTTTACATGAGAAACTGATTTAGAACAGTGATTGACAAAATTTTACGTTTTTTAAATGAAGGTTTTTAAAATGAAGGACGAATTTGGTTCTCAAAACTTTTTTTTTTTGATTTTAAACATATACAAAACTAAATTGAGATAAAGCTTTTCGTGTTCTCATTTCAGAGCATAAATGTAACATAGGGCTTTTTCTGTAGTGATCTAAACATATTATTTTAAGAAAAGCTTTCCTATAGAAAAGCTTTCTATAGCGAATGCTTTATACAAGAGGTATTTCGATAAAAATTATCTATAGGAAAGGTTTCGATATTTAAAGTTTGACTTACAATGTTTTCTATATGAAATCTTTCGATATTTAATGAAGGAAATCTAAAGTTTTCTATAGAAAATCTTTCCATGTCGAAAATTTAGCCCTAGACATCATGTTGTCACTGTACATTCTTGATATTTTTATAAAGAGTGGCAACCAGAAGACTAGTAAGGCTGTCGAGTCGGGTATACTTAGATATAGGCATGCGGGACACTACAGTATTCTGAGCTTAACAGGCTCCTTAGGCTTGGAGTCAGGTCTACCACAATCTAACTATTTAGTCAAGGAGTTACTGTTTAGCACAGCACCAGAAATCGTAAGTAATCCGACTGGAAGGGACAAACAGCACTTTTTCAATGCATTTCGGTCTTCACAGATGGATCTAAAATGGATTTCGGTACTGGATCTGGTGTTTTCCTGAGGGACCAAAACATTAGGAAATCTTTCAGACTCGCGGATGAGTACAGTATCTTCCAGGCAGAGATTTTTGGCATTTGGAAGGCTACAGAACATATCCAGGGTAGATGACTACCCTCTGCGAAGGGTAGTCATCTTGTCGTGATGCAGAGGCTTACGCGCAATGAACCTTAAGGCTATGCTGGTGGAGATGTTACATCTCCGGAAGGGCCACCCATACCAGACAGGCTTAGGGGGAGCGCTACACTAAGAACTACCCACCCCCGTATCAGCTGGCGTCTGTTTCCCATACTGGGCGGCCAGTTGATACTTTTGGATCCCACTATAGCAGTCCTTTTAGTGCAGCTTTCACTAAAACTATAGATAGGATCTGTCCGTTTGGATTTTTAATCCTCTATTTGTTTTATTGTCCGAACCTCTCAAAATCCACAGGGCGTCTGTTTCCCATATTGGGCGGCCCTGTGGTCTGCGTCTGTTCCCCGATGGGGCGGCAGTTCTTTTTATGACTTGGCCGCAAGTATAAACGGCAAAAAATCAAAATTTTCAATATGGAAAGTTCTAATAAATCACGCCCCATGTGTCCGGTCGGGGGCTTTATAATCTCCGGATGTAAAAACAAATCTGCCGCGGTGCCAGTCTCAGGCCGCGGGGCTTCGAAAGCTACTGAGACTTGCTTGGTAAATGCACCTGGCCAAGCTAATCCAGCTACAAGTGCGAATCATAACGCTGGGGAAAGGAGTTCTGTCTCGCACGGACCCCCAACCAGCAAAAAACCACCACTAAAAACACCGGATGTGCCTCTGTCCTTTAAACCGAGCACTTCCAAAGCTGCACTGGCCAAATTCCCTGCTTCGGGTTCTAACCCAGTGCTTCCTGTGCATAAGGGAACTAAGGGCACTGCGAAATTAAGTTCGAGTGTTCTCCCTGCACATCCCCAAAGGAGTCCTAGAGAGGCGGCGACAAACCCTTCTCGAAAGGCTCCTTCTCAGCACAGCAAGGAGACTGCGAACTTGAATTCGGGTCCACCTACTGAGGCTTGCCCCATTAGGAAGCACACTACTCCGGCCAGAAGGGCCTTCCTTCAGCGGCGTGCTGCTACAAGGAAGCTTCAGACGCTTGGTGACAAGCCTGATGACGCCCTCACTCCTGAGGAGAGTGCAGCTAAGTCATGGGCTATTAAGACGCTGGCTGATTTTCAGGCTAAGACTTCCTCCACGTCCACGGACGCGCCTAAACGGCAACGCTCGGAGGAAGACTCTTCTCCACATAGCCAGCAGCCTGACACTAAACGACCCAAGCCTGCGGCTAGGTTAATGGACAGATCCTTTAGCGAGGTTGCCAAAGGCCACCTCGTGAAGGCTGTCATTGACCGAAGCAATGCTGACGGAGCCATTTCCCCCGAAAGGTGGGAAATAATCCGTGTAAAGTTAGTGGGGGTTGTCATTAATGTCCTGAAGGACAATCCTGGCCCCCCACCAAACTGCAGCGACGCTGGCTGGTTTCAAGGTCGGGTTAAGTTGATGGCTTGCCATAATGAGCGCTCTGCTATTCTTCTTAAGAAAGCAGTTCAGCTCATTGAGGGCATCTGGGAAGGAGCTAGGCTTGACGTGGTCTCCAAAGAAGAGATACCACGCAGACCTAGGTCCACTGCCCTTGTGCCCGATGGTAAGTCCTCCGCTAAGGAGATACTGGAGCTCCTTCAGATAAGTAATCCAAGCTTACCTGTCCATGACTGGAAGGTAGCTAAGATTTCTGAACCTGAAGGAGCTCTCAGAAGGATAACTGTTATCCTTACGCAGGAAACCTTAGCTCCACTCCGTGAGATGCGCGGGAAGATCTTCTACGGTTTCGAGGAGATCTCCCTTCACGTCTACCGGGGGGATGATAAGGTCACCGGTGAGAAGGTTAACAGTTCATCGGATCCATTAACTAGGAATGAAGATGTTTCCAGTCCATCTCATCTTAAACAATCCCTGGATAGTCTTGACTCTCTTTGTGTTGTCGAAGATGTGATTGACATGGAAGCCGACGAGGAAGCCCTCCTGAACCCCGACCCTGAGGACGAGGATCAGGATGACTTCAACGTCACTCTCATTCCCCTCACGTTTTTCGAGGATGATGATGAAGATAACGCAAGTTAATCTTCATCACTCCAAGGCAGCATCCGCGGCCCTGCTCCTTCGCCTGGCGGACCGTGGAGAGGAACTTGCGCTAATTCAGGAGCCCTGGATCAATCGAGACAGGATCTGTGGATTAGCGCTTAAAGGCTACAAGCTAATCTATGCCAGTGGAACAGGTAGACCAAGGGCATGTATTTTAGCTAAGAGCTTACTTAATATCTTCATTCTCTCTGACTACAGTGATGAAGACACAGTTGTAGCGGCTTGGGAGACTAGTACAGGCTCCATACTGGTCTCCTCGTGCTACATGGGGCATGATCACACCAGCCCACCCCCAAACTCCCTGGTTCGGAAGACAGCGGACCTGGCACATCAGCACAACATGCCACTCATTATAGGAGCCGATGCCAATGCACATCATGTCATCTGGGGAAGCTCCAACACCAACACAAGAGGTGAGTCAATTTTTGATTTTATTCTCTGTAATAACTTAGAGGTAGTTAACTCTGGGTCAGAACCCACGTTTGTAGTCGCTAACAGACAAGAGGTTCTTGATATAACGATTGTTAGCACCGCACACTCAGCCTTGATCAAGAATTGGAAGGTCTCCAAGGACTGCTCCTTTTCGGATCATCGCTATATCGAATTTGAACTCGTAACACAACGGGAGAAAGCTACTCCTTATCGTAATAGAAGGAAGACGAACTGGGAAATCCAGAAGGCCTCCCTGGACCGTCTCCTTCCACCTTTACCGAGCATCAACACTCGGAACGACATTGACCAGGCGGTAAACGCTTTAACTGACGCTCTAGACCAATCCACAAATCTGGCTTGCAGACTCACCGTCAGGAGGGGTAAAAAGAAACCCCCCTGGTGGTCCTCAGACATTGCGACACTCAGGAAGGAATGTCGCCGGCTGTTCAACGAGGCGAAAAGGACCGATAACTGGGCCTCATATAAAGCCTCCGTTAACAGATTTAAAAACCTAGTCAGGAATGCGAAGAGACAGTCTTGGAGGAACTTTTGCAGCGGCGTCGAAGGTTCTTCTGACACTAGCAGACTTCGTAAAATCCTGACATCGTCGCCCTCAGTAGCTGCCTACATTCAAAAAGACAATGGCTACTGGACGACGAGTGGATCTGAAACACTTGAGGTCCTTTTAGAAACACACTTTCCGGGCTGCAAACCCTTTAACACGTGCACAGCCATTGACCACACCATCTTCGAGTCCACTCCGATCCCTTTTAACAGGGAAAGAATTAAATGGGCTCTTGATAGTTTCGACCCGTATAAAGCTGCGGGTCCGGATGGTATCATCCCAGCCGATCTGCAACATAATGCCGATCTCCTAATACCCTGGCTAGCTCTGATATATGATGGTTGTCTTAGGCTATCTCATATACCAGAACCCTGGACCAGGTGTAATGTTGTCTTCATTCCCAAAGCGGGTAAGGCTAAACATACGAAACCGAAGGATTTCAGACCTATAAGTCTCTGTTCCTTCCTTCTAAAAACCCTGGAGCGCATCGTTGACGCGCATCTACGCGCTACAATCGATACTACTCTCCTCTCCAGCTCACAGCATGCCTATAACAAAGGTAAATCTGTTGAGACTGCACTCCACTCACTAGTTAGCTTTATTGAAAAATCTCTTGAGTTCGGCGAATTTACACTTGCCGCCTTCCTAGACATTGAAGGCGCTTTTAACAACATAAAACCAGAGTCTATTATATCGGCTATGGAGGACTTAGGGGTTGATAAATCCATTATTTCGTTTGTAGGAAAGCTTCTCACCTACAGAGTCATTAGCTCAACCATGGGCGTCGCTACAATCTACAAGGTAGCATGTCGAGGGACCCCACAAGGAGGTGTACTATCCCCGCTTCTATGGAACCTTGCAATTAACAAGCTTCTCACCAAACTAGACTCTCTGAGATTCAACACTATCGCATACGCGGACGATGTCGCTATAGCAGTGTCAGGAAAATTTCTTAACACCCTGTCACAACGTCTTGAAACAGCCCTTGACATACTAAACCGTTGGAGCATCTCTAACGGCCTGGGAGTTAATCCCACTAAAACGGAACTTGTACTTTTCTCGCGGAAATACAAAATACCCAACTTTACTCTTCCAAAACTAAATAAGGTTGAACTCGTGCTCACTGACCATGCCAAATATCTTGGGGTCATTCTGGACTCAAAACTGTCCTGGAGCCTAAACACCCAATTTAGGGTGTCCAAAGCATCTATTGCACTCTACTCATGCAGAGGAGCCATAGGCAAAACCTGGGGACTCAATCCCACTAATACTGTCTGGCTCTTCGACATGGTCGTCAAGCCTATACTAATGTATGGTGCGCTGGTTTGGTGGCCTGCACTAACCAACTCAAACCAACGGAATTCTTTCACAAAAATTCTAAGAACATCCGCTCTAATGATCACGGGTGCCCTAAAAACTACACCATCCAAGGCGCTCTTTGTTATGCTCAACTGGCTCCCAGTCGAATTAATGGCACAACAAATTGCCCTTAACTCGGCTGTCCGACTTAGCACTATCGGAACCTGGTCTCATTCGCAATCAGGACACTCCACTATCCTGGATAAATTTATAGATATCCCTGACAATATTGATTACTGCATTCCCACCCCACTCTTCGACAAATCCTTTACTGTAACTATCTCTGGAGACCCACCATCCTTTGATGATGACTGTCTGGAGGTATATACGGACGGATCTAAGTCAAAGATGGGCGTGGGAGGGGGCTTCTTCATTCCGCTTTTAGGGAAGGAAATCTGTTTTAAGCTACCTGATCATTGTAGTATCCTTCAATCCGAGATATCGGCCATATATAGGGCTGCCAATTGGTTAAAATACTATAGAATATACAGCAGGGATATTCGCTTTTGTATCGACAGTCAGGCTGCCATAAAATCCCTATCTAATGTCCACACGACATCTGTTCTTACTCGTAAATGCCGGGCATCTCTAAATGAGATGGCGAGACATTGCAATATCGAACTTTATTGGGTACCCGGGCACAACAACATACCTGGTAACTCCACTGCGGACAGACTCGCTAAATCCGGTACTCTCCTGGGTCATGATAACATCGATCAATTTACGGGAATACCGCTATCCGCCTGCAAATCAGAAATTAGGCAACTTCTTTATGAATCAGCGCAGAACACCTGGTCCCTTGAAACTACTTGTTCAATATCCAGGCAAACATGGCCCACTTATGACAAGAAACGTTCAAAGTGCTTGGCTTCTCTACCTCGCCACAGACTCCGCAACCTAATCTCGACCCTAACAGGTCATTGTACTTTTGGGCTGCATGCCAGAAGGCTTAACCTTCAACACCATGACTACTGCCGTAGCTGTCACAACGTTGAAGAGGAGGAAACGGTTACTCATCTTCTCTGCCACTGCCCCGCTCTCTCTTTTTCGAGAGCTACCTTTCTGGGAGCACTCTATCTGCATGATCTATCCGATCTAGCGAGTATTGACATTCGCAAAATAGAATCGTTTATCAGAGCTACAGGATGGCTTGAATAAGCCTCTCATCGATGGTCTGGAATTAATTATCTTTGTTCTCTTTTCCAGTCTATCCCCTGCAGGTACCACAAAGGGACCGCTTTCTAGGACCCAAGTGACGCTGACTAACCATCGGCTGCCTGCCTAACCTAACCTAACCTTTATAGCTGAAAATAGTGAGGTGACTATATACGTCGATAGCCAGACTGCGCTCAAGGACCTATGGGGACACAGTATCACCTCCAAACTAGTTAAAAAATGTAGGATAGCTCTTTTTGACCTATCATTCAGCTAAAGGATTAGATTGTGCTGGGTTCCGGGTCATTGCGACATCGTTGGCAACGAAGTTGCAGACGAAGTAGCTAGACAAGGCTCGAGCCAAGACTTGAGTCAAAGAGTGACAAATATTGATCTTGGACCAGCAAGGAAACCACAAGGACTTAGGGAAACATGGTTAAGTGTAGGACATCGAGAGCTTTATGGCCTAAACCGGACTTTAGTAGAACCAAAATTCTACTAGGTCTAAATAGGTCAAGCTTAAGAAGATGTATAGAGTTCTTTACGGTACAGATTATTGTGGGGCTTATATTATATGTGTTTTGTTTTTGTAACAAAAACAAAATACATGTAAATTTCACTCAATCGTCAGTCGCTTAAGTTATATAAACCCCACATATGTCTAGATGAGGATTCGTTTGAATCGGTAAAACACATTCTCTGTCCAAGGCTCCAAAATCAAAGGCTCAGACATCTAGGCGGCAGATTCTTTGCTGAACTTCAGGATCTGCAACAGTGCAATTTGCATGATATTGTAGGGTTCACCACTGGCCTCAGTTGGCTTAGATAGGGTACTGTCTTCTACCTCTATACTCTTATTTTCTCTTCAATCTCTTCTTTTCTTCTCTTTAGTAAAGGATCACAAAGGACCCATGAAGCCTCCGAGTGAATGTATCGTTTGACACTACCTTTATACCCTAACCTAAACTTTATTATTATGAAACATTTCGAAATCGAAAGATTTATACAGTAAATTCTTAGATATTGGCATTTTTATATTGGAAAGCTCAAAAGATTTATATATAAAATGTTTAGATATTTTCATTTTTATATTGAAAAGCTCTTGATATGGAATGTTTTTATTAGAAAGCTTTGGATATTAAAAGTAACCTTTAGGAAATCTGTTGATATAAAAGGATTTCAATCCGAAATATTTTGACGACAAAAGTTTTATATTTTGATAACGAAAGTTTTCTATCGAAAATCATTTAATATCAAAAGTTTATTATAGGAAACCTTTCGACATCGAAAGTTTTATATAGAAAATCCTTTTTCGGAAAGCTTTCGATATGAAATGTATTAAGTTGAAAGTTATTTAAATCAAAAGTTCTCTATAGGATATTGAAAGTTTTTTATAGGAAAGTTTTTTATAAGAAATCTTTCGATATCGAATGTTTAGTATAGGAATCCTTTCGACATCGAATGTTTTATATAGCAGTTTTTAATGTAAACTTTTTTTAGAAAGCTTTAGATATTATAGTTATCTATCAGAATTTTTGCAAACAAAAAAATATATTTCCAAAACGACTGCTCGGAAAAAATAATAATAAACTGAAAGATAATTTTGTTACCGAATTTCGATTTTTTTTTACCTAGTTCAAGAAAAAAAACAGTTTTCGAGATACGTATAATTCCGAATATAAATTGCGCAACCTCCTCCATTTATATAACGCTAGATCTCGAAAACTAAAGCTTACATAAAAAACGATTAGCACCAATGAACTCAGCATACTCGGTTCATCTTAACCCACTAGGTCTCCCTTTCCTCGGTAAAAAAGTTGTCAAAATCGAGTGTTATTAACTCGATAGATGTACATTTTTCAAAGATATACAAGTTAAAGTTACCATCTAAAATTTTCTTAAATAAAGTGTTTCTTCACATACTTTTGTCACTGTCAAGTCCCGATGTATCCTTACTTGCGGTCGTCATTTCCAATTGCACTCTAAATGTCACCTATAATGTTTATTGAATTGAAATAGAGGCAAAACAAAGCTTTTTTCTTTTTATAGCAAAATGAACTTTGTGACGGCGGTCAAAACTAATTGAGACGCAAATAGTTATACATATTTAAATACCAAAACATTTTTAGATTGAGACCATGACATTCTGAAAATGTTAAGTAACCCCTCTAAAAACAATACGTATATATTTTAAAAACGTAAATATTTACAACAGGATATAAAAACAAACTCTAAATGGCCAACTTTGACAGATAGAAAAAAACTACAAAAATTGAAAAGATGCTAATCTGAAAACGATAACATTTATGACAATTAAATAATAATTAACACAAAATTCAAAACTAATACCTGCGCATAAAAATAAACATAAGTTCGAAATTGAATTGACCATAAATTTAGTTTAACCAAAGCATCCTTCACTGAATGTTCTAAAACGAACAATTGATGGATAAAATACAATTAGTGAAATTGTTAATAGCATTATTATTTATCATTGTCACAATAGTCGGTTTAAATGCAAACGCTTACAATTGGCGTACTAAAAGATTTCATACAAACTTAATTTTAATGTTGTGGTGTATAGCCATGATGATACTCTTTGGATGGATCTTTTTAGGACGTTTATACTACGAGATAATAAACGATGAATTGGATTTGAAAAATGGAGTAGCTTTATATTATTATATGAATCTTGTCGGAGCTGTCACGAATTTTATATCCCAAATGTTGAACTGTCAAAATTCTGTAAATTTCTTTCATATTGTACAAGTATTTGATACTATAAAATATCTCGATGTAGAATTGAAAGTGATACGTTCTTCGATTGTATTGGTGATATTAAAATCGTTTATTTTTCCTATAATCTTGGAAATAACTTTGATCTTAAGGCAACTAAAAGAGGATGGTGATGATACAAATCTGTGGTGGACATTTCATACATTATTTCCTATGATCTTAGCCAATATTATACCCAATTGCTTATTTGGTATATTTGTGGTTTGTAAAGAATTGACATTGTCTTTAAATCGCAAAATGAAAAAGTTAGAGAAAGAAGCAAATCTTATGCAGAATAAGGAACAAATTATTTTGCAAAAACGTTTCTATCGTATGCAAAAATTTTGCAATTTAGCTGATAATTTGGATGAATATTCAGAAAAGTATGCCCTGATTTGTTCTCAGACTTTGGCGTATATGAATTTGTGTTCAGCTCCATTGTTGGCTTCGTTGTTGAGTAACCTTTTCGGTATTACGGCTGGTTTCTTTCGTCAATATTACGCCTTGGCTGACACGTTGATCAATGGCGAAAGTTATGATGTCTTTAATGCTGTAACAAATGGAGTATTTCTTTTGATATCGTTTTTCGAAATAGCACTTCTTAGTTTGGTGGCTAATCAAAGTGTTGAAGCGGTAAGAATAATGATGAGTTGACTGTTGTTTTATTTGAGCACATAATACTTTTGCTTTTATTATAATGCACTTTTTAGTATTTCTTATGGTAGATTTTGAAATTTGTGACCGATTTGAAGTCTGTAACTAAATATGTATAGATATAAATAGGCGACAAAATATATTCCGTGTATCTATATATCTTTGGCTTGGTGCTAAAAGGCCCAATGTCAATGAAACTAGTTTTGAGAAAATTTGATTTAAAGCTTCTATTTTCCATATAAATTCATAGTAACGTTGCCCAGTTATAAATCTGTTTAGAGTTAAATTAGGGATTAAGTGTTGAAGCCAAATTGAATTTGATTTACAATTTTAGAAAATGACTGCGTTTAGGGGATAAAAAACAAAAAATCGTTTAGGCTATGTCTTTTAAACTAAAATTTGTATAAATGACATTTAAATTGCGAAAGGTACGAAGGCGTGTTCACACGTATTCGGTACTTTTCGAGACACAAGCTGTATTTTGGCTAAAATTGGTTCACCACGATTTTTGGTACTTTTGAACTAATAGAAACAAAATGTATAATCAAACGTGCGTTCGGTACTTTTTTAATTTACAGGGTAAAACAAATATTTACAGTTTAGAATTTCTTTCAATCCTTGCATAACTTTGCAACCAATAAACATAGGAACAAAATTAATACTGAAATCGAATAACAAGAAAAATATGAAGCTCTTATTGGATACTTTTTTCAATTTATCATATCATGCACTACCTAAAACTATTCGTATTCCAGGTGCAAGATTCCGAAGCTTTGAAATAAACTTTGAAGCACCGGAAAATACATGGAAGTTATATTATATTTTGATCAGATATACATATGTTTTAAAAACGAAATCATCTTCCGAAACACTTAAAAACTGAGCTTAGTACAATATCAAATTGATGTTTCATGCTCAGCGTAGCAACAGCATATGATTGCTGAGTATTTATACCGTCTATGAGTACAGATAAAGAAACTCGATCAGCTTGAACTTCTGGTTAAATGTGCAAGAAAGGTTAATTACAAAAAAGACGTTCCCACGGCAGTCGGTTCTTCGTACCGGAACGACTCGGAAATCTTAGGATTCCGACCAAGGACTGCCACTTCTGTGATATTAACAATAATATCGCAGTTACAACAAAAAATAGTTGTCATTAGAAGAATGTAATATAACTTGTAGCAATGCCCCAAGCCACTTAAAAATTTCTACAGCAATAGAAAGCGTGCAATTCATGAGGTATCCTTACTTTTGTCTGTCATGATAAGGCACTGTCTGTTAGGGGGCGAGCTGATGTGACAAGTGACTTTAGCAGAGCCTGTGAGTATGAGGAGTATTTAAAAAACATGTTCTCTGTACTTTTCTTGACGTGGAATTCAGAACTACCTCTGGGTTCATATTTTTTTGAAGGCTTGGCAATATCTGGGTTATATAGCTAAGAAATTAAAACGGTATAATGCATTTTGCTAGCTTTAATGGTATCTCAATTGATTGTGTTTTGGCATTGGCGTAACATTAGTAACCTCCTAACTTGAAGCATCTTACCGGCATAGTAGATACTCAAAAGTTTATAAAATAGACACACTAACCTCAATTTTTTTTTTTTTTTGAGATTTGATATAAAACTTTTAATTGCACAAGCTCAAATTATATATTTGCAAATACTCTTTTAGTTTGAGCATGCAGCTAAAAAGAGACTTTATCCTTTTTAACTTCTTGGCATCCATCTCTGCAAGCTTAATAACATTGTATCCATCATTGTGGGACTTAGCTGGATTGGATAAATTTTCAAATTATGACTTTTTTGTCTTATGTTATTTCCTTTCTATCTTTTCACCTTTTTCTATATGGAACTCACACAATACAAGGTGTGTCACCTTGTCTCCGACCTAAGCCTAGACTTTATCCCTAATATAACCACAAACAAATTGCACGTGGAAAACTTTCTGACGCCTTAATATTTTAGCAGACAAACGCCTTGCCTGCTCGCGTAGCAAACATTGTAATCACGTGAACTTTCTGTAACCATTACCTCTGAATCTTACGTGAATTAATTTTAAAATTAACCAAATATTGTTTACTCTTTATTTGTTAACACTTAAATTCAATTCCAATTTCTAAAGAAAACTAAAACATTCCAAAATAAATCACTGACTTTGGCCCAGAAAAAGCGACAGGAAAAGAAGATAGATCAGATTATTATCTTTGAAAGATAAATTATTGAACAATTAAACAATAATTAACACTGTGTTTAAAACGAAGTCCTGCGCATAAGCAATTCCTATAACAGAGCACCAAATTTTTTTAATCCAAAAAAATAGTTTTACTAAAAATTCCTTTATTAGAACATTCAAAACTAGTAAAATGGCAATAGACAAAATACAATTAGTTAAAATTATAATAATCTATTTATTTGTCATGTGCTCAATTATTGGCTTAAATTCTAACTTCTATTCCTGGCGATCTAGAAGATTTAATTTAAATTTCATTTTAATTTTGTGGTGCATAATTGTGACAATAGCTTTTTGCTGGATTTATATAGGCGAATTGTACAACGAAATCATAACGGATCAATTGGATTTGAAAAATGGCGTAGCTTTGTATTATTATGTGAATTTAATTGGTGCTACGACAAATTATTTTTCACAATTGCTGTACAGCAAAGCTTCTATGAATTTCTATCGTAATTCCCATTTATTTGAAACCATGAAATATTTTGATTTAGAGGTGGATGTGATACATACATCCATACTAATGGTGTTATTGAAAACAGTAGTTTTTCCGATTATCCTTGAAATAACCTTGATACTAAGGCAACTGAGAGAAGAGGATGTGGACAAAAGTCTTTGGTGGACTTTGCATAAATTATTTCCCCTGATTATAGCCAATGTTGTGCCCAATTGTTTATTTGCCAGTCTTGTTGTTTGCAGACAATTGGTTTTATCTTTGAATAGTAAAGTTGAAAGGTTGGTAAAGGAAGCAAACCTTTTGCAGAATAAGGAACAAATTATTTTGCAAAAACCTTTTTATCGCATGCAAAGATTTTGCTATTTAGCTGATAATTTGGACGAATATGCGGAAAAATATTGGTTGATTTGTTCGCAGACTTTGGGATATATGAATTTGTGTGCAGCACCTTTGCTGGCTTCATTGTTGGGTAATCTGTTTGGTGTCACGGCTGGTTTCTTTCGCCAATATGATGCCCTGGCTGATACATTGATTAATGAAGAAACTTATGATGTATTTAATGCCGTAACAAATGGAGTATTTCTTTTGATATCGTTTTTCGAAATAGCCCTACATGGTTTGGTGACCAATCAAAGTATTGAGGCGGTAAGAATAAAGAATTGATTTTATTTTATCTCTTCTTCTCTTGTTTTTGGAGCAAATACAGTTTTTTTTTGTTAGATCTAGAGTCAAGATTATGTATCGTCACCTTAAAGACGAAGTAACCTATCTGCAGTTTTCAAAAGTTCACAGGAGAGGGGAAAAACGTTATAAAATTGGAACTATTTGCAATATTGAAACGAAAATTACGTATTTTGATTAAAATGAAACCAGAAATATATATCGGTTGAGAAAATTTAGTTTTTCTAAACACAGCTTATGTTATGCCACATAGGTTATTTGGAATTGCAAAAATCTGAAACCAAATAACCTATCTACAGTACTAATTAGTATGAATAAATAAAATTAGTTTATACATATGAATATTATATACATTAAATAATAACAGTTATAGTTTCTTTTGCTGATTTAAGCATATTAGGGTACTTAATGATTGTTTAAATTACACTATGCAACAAAATTAAACTATTATATTTTGATGATTTAGTTTTATCTTTTTTTAGTGCGTAACGGTCTAGGTACAAAAACTGTGATAATTCGGTTTTTTGATGTTCAAAAACTTGGAACTTGTTATTAGGTCTTTTAGATGACGATATACAAAGATCATCCGAATCGGTGAAACAAAATCGTCTGCCATTGGCTAAGGCTACAGCATCGTAGACTCAAATATCTAAGTGATTTGATGTAGAAATCTTGTAGGACTTATATAATTCAATTGACTTAGATTAGTCTTATTTCTTAAGTTGCACTATACTAATTTTATCTATGACTATCCTCAGATTTCTATATAATTATATTCTAGCCTTATCGGATTCCTATATTTCTTCTATCAATGAAGGATCACAATGTTAGGGTCCATTGTTCTTCCAGTGAAGGTGTAATTCAGACACCACCTTTTTATCCTAACCTTATCTACAAAGATCGTTAAAAAAATCTTTTTATACAAATAGAAGAACCCAATTCAAACCCTTTTTATTATCATAAAGTGTTAATTTTTTAGGGATAGATTCAAATATATTTAAAGTTTGGAAATTTCTGATATATTTTAGTATTTTATATCTGTGGCTTGGTGCTAAAAGGGCCAATGTCAATTTTTTGCAGTTTTGAGTTAATCGTTGCATCAACAACTAATCTCTAACTTAACTCTGAATAGATTTAAAAGAGATATATTGAATGATAAATTGAGTTCAGAAATTGCTTAGTAGAATTTAACATAAGTTTTATTTTTGAAGATATTAGCTTAGTTTACAACCCGTTGCAAATAGTCAAACATCGTAGCATTTACAAATCGGTGTAGCAAATGAAAAAAAAATCTATAGGAATAATATGGAAAATTTTTCATTTGTCACATTGATTTGCAAATGCTACGATGTTAGACTATTTGCAACGGATTGTGAACTGGGTTATTGTTTCTACTGGAATTACAAAATAAAATGGAAAACCCCTTAGTAACCATTAATAAAAGATCTTCCTAATTTTTTCCAGCTCAAAGATACTGGTTTGATATTAAAACGTATAAAATTAGACTATGCCGATGTCCGCTTCAGACAAGCTGTTGAAAAATTTTCTTTTGAAATAGCGACCATTAACTTTAAAATACAACCTATGCGACTACTAAACATTGATTTGGGTTTGTTACATGATGTAAGTAATTGAATATAATAATTTTAATTTGTCATTTTATCAATTGATTTTCTTTCAGGTTTTATCTGCGGTAACAAGTTTTTTGTTAATTTTAATACAGAGTGATTTAACTTTGAGATTTTCATTGAAATAAATTTGAATTGTAAACGCATTTGACAAGTAAATTTGTTAAAGCTTTTGAAATATTAAAAAAATTTTATGTTAAACTTATATAGGGCCTTTAATCATATGTATACTTTTGATGAATTATTGAAAACAGTAAATTTTTAAGAAAAAATTTTGTTTCAAAATATTACGCGATATTTCTGCAACAACGAGCAAAATAAAACAAAATTGGATATTTTAGACAGAATCTCGAAGTCAAATTTCGAATTTTGGGTTTAACTGAATAGGACGAATAATACTTTAGTTATCCCCCAGTAAATTCCGGCAGAGAAACATTATTGTTGTGCTATTAACAATGTCTTTAGTACTTCTTGCCTATTTTGCCCCATGTTTCTTTACATTGTCATTTAACATTAAAAGTTCTTACTTAACCACTATTTACTTTGTATTGACTTGGTAGTTTCTTCGGTCCTTTATAAGTTTTATTTGTTGAAACAAAGATAGAGTTACTGATTCTCGTGTTTTGTAATGTTTTAGAGCATTTTAAATTTTTCGGAATCTATAGTACCTAAAACCATTTTGATCGAAATTCAACTACGGAATAGTTTCAATTTCAAACGAAATATGTTAAAGATTCGGATTTTTTCTATTACTTTTATAAAATTTTACTCACCTGACTGAATTTCATTAAGTTATCAGACTGTAAAGAGTAAAAAAGAGATTATTAGTATGTAAAATGAAAGTCGTAACAGAAATACTAACATTTAAGTTTTGCAAATATGTATATTGTTCATCATTTCTGCAAAGAAAATAATAATTATATAATTTTTTAAAAAGTTTATAAACAAAACTTTTAAATTGAAGGTTGTTATTTAAAAGGTTAGGCTAAGTATTTGGCAAAAAAAATATTAGGTAAATTTAAATTTATCGTTAAAAACATATCAAAACTTAGAATTTTGTTAACTAAAACTTTAAATAACTTACAAATTTTCTTCGGCATCAACAGTGGAAGTATCAGACGCATTAAGTATCGTCTCTTGGCTTTGAATCGAATGATTATGTGAGGTATTTGGTGAGGTATCATTTGACGGTATGTTGACATGATTAGGCTCATTATTTTCTCTAAAAATATAAAGATAATAAATAAAATTGTCAAAACAACAAACTAAAAATTTGTTTTAAACTTATATGATTTTTGGTTAGCCCTAACCAACAATTATCGCCCTAACCTTCAAGATACGTGCATAAATTTGACAACTTTCGGACCATTAGTTTGCAAAATATAACATGATATAATATAAAATGAATGAATATATTATAAAAAAAAAAACATTTTTTGTTAGTTAAAAATTGAATGAAACGGAATTTAGTGTGTTAAGAAAGCATTGCTTTTAGCGTGATAGGCATTATTAGGATCATTCTGCATCATAAAAACCAACTGTTGAAAAGTTTAATGATAATTTAAAAGACCGACAAATTCATAAAGTAACGAAATAATTTTAGATGTATTTTTAAAAGATTTTTGAGATTGTGGGCTGAATGGGAGGTGTTGTCAAATATGGACGTACCCGAAATAGTAATCCGATTTTATCCAAAAATAAGGTTCTGTGCCAAATTTCATTAATTTATCTTTAAACTTACAAAGATGAGTGTCATAACAATATTTCTATGCATTACAAACATCAGCACAAACCCAATATACACTCTCCAGCTATGGTGGTGAAGGGTATAAAAATGACTTCGTTATATCGCTCCCAAAGATAACGTATGTTTTTCTCTTGCAATTATTTCATACCTTGTTTCCAGTTTCAGTACTTGTTGTACCCGTATTGTTAAGATGGATAAATTAAGTATCGATTGCACTTGAAGTGAAAAAAGTTACACTTTATGTGCTATTCTCTTTCTTTCCTATCTTCCTTAAAAATTAGAAGAAAATCCTCCAATTTTCTTCTTGCAATAACTCGATGTTGATTGTTTGCTAACAAAGCTTTTTAAGGCCGGAGATGATAAGTTGGTAAAGCGTATGTCCCAGCTTAAAGAAATCATATGGATAGAAGAACGAATGACAGATGATTGGCGTCTCAGTGTTCTTTGCCCAGTGCACAAAAAAGGTGATAAAACCGTATGTGCCAATCGACCATACTGTGTGAAGGCCTTAAGCCCAAAGTTAACGAAATAATTGGGACCTAACAATGTTGCTTTAGACCGCGTAAATCTACCACTGACCAGATCTTCACACTACGTCAAATCCTGGAGAAGGTCTAAGAGAAACAAATAAACACTTATCATCTATTCGTTGCTTTTGACAGTCCGATACGAACGAAGTTGTTTAAAGAAATGTCTGAGTTTGACATCGCTACGAAGCTAATTCGGAGTCACTTATAACTAAACGGCGATTCAGGCGAGATGCAGCAATAAATACAACTTGTAGAATTTTCAATATAAAACATATGCTACTCGCGTTTGCCGATGACAGTGATATTCTGGGACGCACTTTCTCGAGGTGACGGCAGTTACCTCTGTATCTATAAGGAATCAAACAAAATGGATCTAGCTCTCAATGAATCAAAAACAAAACTGATGATTTATACAGGCTGCTTTTGACAGCACGATACGAACGACATACGAAACAAAACTTAATGAATCAAAAACAAAACTGATGATTTATACAGGCTGCTTTTGACAGCCCGATACGAATGAAGTTGTTCAAAGCAATGTCTAAGTTTGGCATCATTACGAAGCTAATAAAATTGGATGACGTAAAATAGGTAAGAGCTTATCGGAGTTCTTTATAACTAAACCGCGATTCAGGCGAGGTGCAGCAGTTAAAACAACTGGCAAAATTTTTAATATAAAGCATATGCTACTCGCGTTTGTCGATGACATTAATATTCTGGGACGCACTTTGCTCGAGGTAACTGCCGCCTTTTCCAGTATGGAGAAGGAATCAAACAAAATGGGTCTAGCTATCAATGAATCAAAAACAAAACTGATGATTTCTACAAGCTGCTTTTGACAGCCCTATACGAACGACATACGAAACAAAACTGATGATTTCTGCAGGCAAAAAAAAAAACACTAGAATTGGATCACATGTGTCCGTTGAGAACTATAGCTTCGTAAAAGAATTTGTATACCATGGCACCGCAGTGAACATCAACAACGATATCAGCTTTGAAATCAAACGTACAATCATACTTGCCTATAGATGGTGTTTTGGGCTAAGCAAACTGCTTTTCGTTAGAACTAAAATTACGCTCTATAAAACGCTTAAATTACCCGTGTTATTGTGTGGTGGTGAATCATGGGCACTTGCATAGGCAGATGAAGCCGCCCTTGGAGTGTTTGAGAGGAAAATTCCACGAAAAAATGTTGGGCCAGTCTACGTCAACAATGAGTATCGACTTCCAATGAACCATGAGCGGTACGCTTACCTAGACATAATAAAACGCATTAAAAAGCAGCGGCTGGCACATGATGTCCCTATGGATGAATTTTGTTCAGCAAGAAGTTTTTGAAAATGATCCCGAAAGAACCCGTAGAAGAGGAGTAGAAGAAGTAGAAAATCTTTTAAAGCTTGTATTACGAAATTGGAGAATATGCGCTCAAAACAGAGGTTCATGGAAATCTAAAATATGTTCGGCCTTTGATCTAAGCAGGTTGTAAATATAGGCCAATTAAGTAAAATAAATATGTAAGTAGGTACATCCATCTACATAGATCCTTTAGATATTGTACAAGACTATTGTTGGCAGCAATTTTACGCATACTTCAGTTACATTTGCGTAAGTGCCTAATAGTAAACTGTTCGTCTTCATTCAAAAAGGTACCTCGAGGCGTTTTACAAAGACTCATATTGAATACATAAATCTAATAAATTAAGAATTTAAGTGAAAAATACATATTTTTAGAACAATTTTTGAATTAGAGGATTATTGCAAAAATCAGTGCGTAGGTGAGCTTTTATTATTGCGTTCTACAGGTTTTGTTGCTATTCTTATTGTTGTAAGTAACCAAAATCTAAACTGAACATATTGTGGCCAGAAATGTGAAATAACTTTTAACCAAAAGTCCATATAGAATAACTATTACGATTTCCCAAAAGCATAGAAATTTTGTTGGTATAGTTCCCATTGTTTTTGTATTCAATTACCTTTTTAAAAAATGTTCTGTATTGTATTCCTGATAAATAAATTCTTCTTTAAGCTGATGCTGTTGCGCTACGTCGATTTTCATTTTACGATTATTCTTCTTGCGCATTTTGATAGATTTTTTTAACTAAAGTTAATTCTTTTTAAAAACAAAGTGTTAAACAATAAAATAAATAAAATTTAAGTTAAAATTAATATTTGTTTAAAAAAACACAAACTAAAAAGTTAAAAACACGATAGTTTTAAGTAAAACAACTAAAAACGTCGAGTGAAAAATGGGAAGACAAAAAGAATGCAACAAGAAAACTCACAAACAGTGTAACCAGATTGTTACGATTGGAAAACGTTAAAATACATTTTCTAAAGCAAGTCGTACACATTGATCTTTAATGAATTCCACACTATAATACTCCAAAAAAATCTAAAAATCTTATTTAAAAAAAGAAACATAATTTGAAAATGAGCAATAAACATTATTGGCCAATCAATATCATATCGTGACATAACCGCAAAAAAAGCTTAAGCAACATAATTTTTGAATAAGAGTTTTTTATGAAAATAAATAGCCCGTGCTTATTTATATCAAAACCAATCTTAGCTTAAGTGTATATCGATTATTTGTTTATATTTTTTGGTGATAAGAACTTGTTACATAATAGCTCATTCACATTGAGCTCGAAAACTAGTTAAAGTAGTTTTCGCCTCAAAACAACATTGAAAACTTAAGTTTTCACATACAAAACGAAAACTCCATCCATATGAGTTTTCAACGAAAACTTATTTGAAAACTATTAAAATACCGATACAACACTGAGTTCATACCATTTATTACAACTCTATATTAGAAAAATGGGAAAATATCAAAAATTAATGTCAGTGTAAAATAATATATAAAAAAAACAATAATTTTAATTTTAAATATTTCTGAAAAAACATTATAAAAGTGATGAAAAAGTTATTATTTTATTGTTTTTTAATAAAATCTAATAAGTGGGAAGCATTTGGTGTTCGGTTTTTAAAATTAATCGCGAGTAAATAAATAAATTTCTTCCGAAAACTTATGAAATGTCAAATTTTCATAATGTGAATGGTAAAGTTTTCGATGGTATTTTTATTTCCGAAAACACCTAAAAACTTATAGTGTGAATGGGCTATAAGATACAATTTTCTTTATCATTCAAAGGAAAATAAGTACTAAAACATCTAATAATATCCAAAGTAATATAAGTCATTTTCGGCTATAGTCCATTCCGTCTAAAGGTCAAAAACGGATATAAGCCAATACTGTCATAGTCATTTGCAAGTTCAAATATATACAAATCATTTGTTGTGCAACTTTAGCTGCGGCATATAGCGGAAAATTACAGTAAAAATATATTGACATTAAAAAAATATAGACAAATTGCATATCACTGGAAAGAAAATTATCTTATATGTTTAATATTTTTATAACAATTAGAAAATTTTTCAACTTAAAGGTGTTTTTTGTAAAAGTAAGGCTTAAAAACAAAAAATATTTTATTTAAAGTCAAATATCTTCTAAACTGTAAAAGATAAGGAAATGTAGTGAGCATGTTTTATTTTGTTTTCTGTGTCAAATTTTAAAAATGTAGCATTTTGTTTGGACGGAACATACGTATATGTAAAAATTACATGGACAGACAGTTTCTTTATAACGTAGGTAAAATTTGTTCATTCGTATGGCCTTTTTGCAAATACTCAAAACGTAATTTAACAATTTCCTTAAAAACCTTGATTCTTTTATCAACGTTTTAAGTTTCTACATCATTTAACTATAAATTTAGAAGTCACAGAATTGAAAACAAATTAAACATCATTTTGGAAAAAAAACAAATGATTCTTTCGATCCTAGTTCCCATATTAGACTAGCTTAGGAAATGACATAAATGTACTAAAATTGCGAGAAATTATTAAGGTGATAATAATATTAAGAAAATTAAGTGGTTCACACTTGACCTCAGTGGTTTGGTCGACTTTAGAACTTTTTACTTGTTTTCAAATGTATCCAATATTAAACCGCAATAATTTGTGATACATATCACATGACCTGAATGGTTTCCAAGATTTTAGCACTTCTTAATTGTTTTCAAGTGAATCCAACTTCTAACAAAATTAGACATGCTATGACTTCAGATTTGCCAATCTTCAACAAAATTGACAAATAAATTTACCAAAAATAAATTTAAAAAAACCATCCATCCACACATTTTCCACCATCACTACTTTTTAATACAACCCAGAAAAAAAAAACAAAAGCAAAATAAAAATCAAAAAGTAAATAAGTAAACACAAAAGCAAATATGCCAACAACACACATAAAAGCAAATATCAAAACAAACTAAGGGATAAAGAGAACAAAAACAGAACAGCCTGGTAAAAAATAACAAAACAAATCAGCTGTAAATATTTGTGATGCATATATCATTGTCGAACACACAAATTTTGTCGGCGATAAAATTTTGAAGTTAGTTTTTAAACCGCACTAATTTTTGAAAATTATCCCCTTATTCATTATTGAAAATTGTAAACATATGTCGAGCTTACAAAGCAGATTTTCTCTAAGAAAATGCACTCGAATCTATACGTCTTTGCCAACTTTATTAATTTTGTATAAATACAGGATACAACAGATAGCAAACATATACAAATTTGAAGTCTTTTGTCACTAAAGTTTTTGAAAATACAACAAATAATATGTTTGTTCCCGTACTCTACAACTTGAAAGAGTTAATGAAAACATGTAAATCGCGGTGCCCATGCAATTTAATTGAAAGAAATTAATTTTAGTTGAACCAGAATCCATGTTGATGGTCGTGGATGGTGGATAAGTTCGTCTAACTGAATCGATCATATGGTCATAGGTGAAATAATGAGTGTTAACATAATTCTCGTTTTCAATTTCGCTTAAGAATTCAGTTAAATAGATGATCTTAACTACTGGCATCTAACAGTTGGTGACACAGTGTGCTGATGAAGTCCGTAGCGGGACAGAAAATGCAGCATTCCACACTGCTAAGTGTCACATAGTTTTTTCAGTATTCCTAAAATTTATTCATCTAATTTAAAAATCATAAATTAAAAAAATAATTTATGACATGAACCTCAGCCCGACTCGAACCCACGACCATCAACATAAATTCTGGTTCAACTAAAATTAATTTCTTTCGATATGTTTTATTTTTTTTAAAGAGGTTTTGCACGACTTAAGGTGAATTTACCCATTTGTTTCTAACATAACGTTTGTCCGGAAAAAAATTCTATGTAGTTTGAAAAAATATTATCCCTCTCTTAAAAATTTAAACTTAAAACTTGTACATATACAAAATTTTGTCCGAACCAACTCTCCCTAGTGGTTTTACCTAGTGTAGTTGTAACAAGGTCCGGACAATTTTTTTTTCGAAACAAATGGGGTAATTTTCCGTTATATTATTTTGTATAACTGAAAAACGACTGGGGGTTACTGCGTATTTCGATTCGAAAGAAATTATTTTCGAAACACAATGCTTTAAACATACAAATTCGAAGTTTTATTTTCGAATCGAGATATGCGGTAACCCCCCTGAAAAATTCGTTTACTATTGATTTATAGATGGATATATTCTTAGCAAAACGAGAAGCATCTTTTTATAATCGAACAAGAACTATAGGTTTTATTAAAAATTAAGTAACGTAACAATGAAAACGACTAAGCGGATTATGAAAGATGATCTCGAATTTCCTTATTAGCTCAATATAACCAGCAGTTTTAGAGTTATATTAACACTACATATTTGCAAAAAAAAAACTATTTTTCGGTAAAAAAATATCTCAAAAACCAAAGCCATCTCAGAAAACCAATGTCATTTTCGGATTTAACAGACCAAAGGCCAACAAATCTTTTACCGCAATATCTTGTTGAGCTATTTGATCTTCAAACTTTGAAGTTCAAAGTCGCGACCAGTACGTTTATAAAGCCAGCCATACAACCGTATGTACATCGTTAAATCATTTTAAAAATGATTCTGAGTCGATGAATTGATTAAAGATAGATGAAGGATGAATATTTCTCATGCCGTTTAAACCTTTAGTGTTTAAAAGTATAATGACTTCAAGATACAAGAACAAAAAGTTTATATCTGAACAATATTAAAATAAATAGTGGAAAACACATTTTTAAAACAAGTGTTATACCTATTTGGCAGTGCCGAATCAAATCAAAATTTACACATCCCCTAACTCAGAAACGAATTATAAAATTATCAAAGGCTAAAATAGGAAATTAGTATGGAAAATTTGATAGCTATAATTTTCGTTTATGAATTAGGGGGTAAATGTATAAATGTTTCTTAATAACAAACAGATGGACATTGAGACAGACAGACATTGTTTATAATTTTATCTAAGACAGGTTAACAAATGCTGAAAAAAATTTTAAATTTTTATCTTATTAAAGATATTTAAAAGTTGAATTTTATGTTCTTTAATATTTGTTTCCAAAACGTTAGCACAAATCCTTTAAAATTAAATAAAATAAACAAATTAAAATTAACTAATAACAAATTTTGTACTCACTTGTTACGTTTTTCAAACAGCTGATGAGTTTCCATTGTGAATTGCATTTTATTTGATGGAGATGAATGAAAATTAAAATTCTGCTGTGGATGCTGCTGCTGCGACAGCAGCTGTTCGCATTGGTATTGGTGTGAATTATTTATGTTTTGATTATGTTGTTGTATTTGTACTGAGGTTTGATGTTGAAACTGAAAACAATCAGGAACAGTTGTAGTATTTACGTTCGAAATGTTAACAGAAGGAGAAGGTAATGATGGTGGAGGAGTCGGTATATATTGAGGTAGAACCGTTTCTACAGGCGGCAGTGTGCTCTCCGGTGGTGCATAATCTTCAAAACTACAAAGCCATGAAAAAGTCAAAATGGTTCATTGGAATTTGGAGACCTTTTCAAATATAACTGAATTGTATGTATACTAACCTCATGGCCTGAATTAAATTTCCATGGTTGCCCACAAAGCCAGCATTATTTTGCTGGATCATTTGATTGCTGCTTAGGTTAGGATATTGATAATTATGATTAACACCATTTATGAGATCGTCGCCCTTTTGAATCATCTTGCTATCTTGCGGCGGGCCCTATTGAACGCTTGTTCTATGCCAGACTTGTCATCCAAGTCTTCTGCAACACACTCTTCAATTTCAATTGTGCTGTTCAGCAGCTGCGTGTGCGGCTCAATGGAATGGAATCGACGTCCTGCCGTTGTTGCGGTTTGTGATGAAATTCGCGTAACAACAACAAATACTTTACCTGTAAACACAAAAAGTTTATTTTCTTGTAAAGAACTAGTGTTTTTAGCAAATTTATTTTACCATCCACTTTATTTTTCATTGATTTAAAAAACTTTTTAGTTCTTTATATTTGTTTCAGTCAGTAATTAAGTAAATTCCTTATTGATTTCTTCAATGAACAGGATTGATCATGCACTTGATGCAGATCAGTTGATTTATTTCAACGGTACCCGACCCTTTGCCAAATATTATGGCACTTTGTTTACAAAAAACAGGATTTTATTTAATAAAACTATTTAATTGTTTATAACAATTGCACTTTTAACTAACAAAACAAAAACACGTAAAACTTTATTATTACAAGTTTATTATTCGCAAAGGAACTAAGAATACAAAAGAAACAACCTGCGACCGGCACAATTAAGAATAAACTAAAATTTTCTGTTTCTAGTTGGGAATTTGACATTCACATCACACACACACAACTTGTGTTAAACTACAGAGTTGTATTTAGTAAGTAAACAAAGATGAGAATGAAAGAAAAGGAGAACCGGATATTAAAATTTGAAATATGCCGTTAAAATTTTTGAAATTTAAAGAGAATAAATAAAATTGAGATATTGACTTTTTACTAATCAGGGATGGCAAACATGGTACAATTGTACTTTTTCTGATACATTTTTAAACGTGATACTACCGCTGCCTACACTAGACGGCATATTTATTTTGACATACCAGTTGTTTTTCTTCTTTTATATAACCGATCCTATGCAATTAAAAAAAATAAATTAAAAATATTGAAAATAGTAAAAAATATTGTAATTTATTAGAAAACAAAAGACCTTTCTTATTTTAAATGTTTTGTATAATTTTTTTTTAATTGAAACCATGAAATAAATATTAAAGGAAGTGCCACTTACTTTTTATTTTGTAAACATTAACCATTTGACAAGAAAGAATATCTGAAGTTTACTCAAAAAATGAGGCTACCTTACTTTTCAAAAAAATTCCATTTAAGTATCAAAATTGTTTGGTAATTTTTAATATTTCTTAACTTTTTTTCCCTATTATTCTTGACTCCCAGTGGAGCATAGGGCCTCAACCACTCTTTTATATCGGAATGTTAAAGATTTTGTGTGGACTATAAGGTCTGTAATACAGATAGCGACTGGTTATTGAGTATTAAGTTATTTGCCATTAGGAGCCAGCATCAAACTGTAGGTCTTCTTCAATTTGTCTAAAGATAGAATCTAGTACATGTCCTTGACTGAAAGAAGTCCCCTCTATTTTACTTGTAGAGTTTGGGAAAACTAAGTAAGTAAAGTTTTTGAACTGAGATCCACAAAATTGCTCCTAGTGGGTGTTTTCATGTCAGTAATGTTTTCAAAGTCTATCGAGTCCTTCCCTAAACTTTTAGGAACACAAGCTGTGAATATTATCTCAAACGCCTCAGCAGTTTGCCCGTAATTCGTTATTCAGTAACACACACGAGTTTTTTTTTTTAATTTAATGGTATAATTGAGATCTTATGTGTTTTAGCATCAAACAAGCTACAAACTACAAATTTTATTGATTAGAAAATATTAGTTATTTGAAGTTTTATTTATTTTTTTTTTCAAACTACACATTTTAGTTCACAAATTTCCATAAAATAATCTTCGAGTGTGGCAACGATCTGTGTAATATTGACAAAATATACAAACTTCAAAGATATTCTTTATAGTCAAAAATTTTGAAGTGGCACTTCCTTTAGTATTTATTTCATGATTGAAACTAAAAAAGGAAATTTCAGGATGTGGCATAAGTATTTTGACATGTTTTTACAGAGCGTATTTAAAAAAATTGGGAACTTCAAGGTCAAATAATAATTATTTAAATTAATCAAAAATGTAATGTATTTAAAACTTTTTGGAGGTGTTTCGGAACAGAATCCACCAAAATTGTAGAAACTGCATTGAAATTTCTTTCCAAGCATTTGCGACCTCAATGAACGAAGAACATCTTTGTTTGATTTAATGAAAGAAGTTATAGATCGTAAAACAAAGTTTCTTTCGAAAGGACTTTCAAATTTAATAATTATTGCAGCATCGTTAATGTCTTTATTTGGTCGTTTATTACCACTTTTATTTTTAGGGAAAGATTTGTTTAAATTAACACAAAAAATTGCCTTTATGTGAGGTGGATCAATATTCACTGATTGACACAGATGGTTATACATATTAAAAAGGTTTTCATCCTCATTAAAAGGTACACCATTTACACGGAGATCGCTAGCAACAATGGAATTTTCTTGTTTTTTGGCATAGTTTTTCAAATACAATATTTCCTTTTTTAATTTATCAGTTTCATTGGTTATTTCTATAATTTTGTTTGTTGCTGTATTTTTTATTGCTTGCATATCTGATTCTATTGTTGACACTCTTTCAATAACATTATTAATCTCACAGTTTGTAATATTTAATTTTTTTTCAATCTCACTTAATAAACGATTTTCACACTCTTTGAACATTGTTTGGATCATTTTTTGCAAGTTTTCTGTTAGTTTCTCAGTCAGTTTATCAAATCTTTTATCTATCATTTGCATTAATTTTAAGGGAGAATCGGTTGAGCGCCTCACAAATTCAGTTTCAGAGACTCGCAGAGTTTTCGGCGTATTTTCAAGTAAAGAGTTTTGAGTAATTTCTCTTAATCTTTTTTGCGCGAGGGAGGACATGCTAAGCTCGTGTTGTACTTCTTGTTGTATGTTTTCTTCTTCGTACATTATATTTTTGTTTTGGTTTTGGCTTCTTAGTTTGTATGTAGACATTTGTTATTGTTTTGTTCAGCTTTTGATATTTCTTATTTCGTAGGTATTTTATTTAGTTAAAGTTTAAACACAAATTACTAAGTAAATGTATTAATTTTTGTATTTTTCACAATAAAAAAGTATTTTAGCTGATTTTATTACTATTATTTTCAAAGAAATGTTTTAAAAATCCAGTTTATATCAATAGAAAACCGACAAAAAATACATTAAAATCTGGACTTTGGGGATCCAATCCAGTGTTTGAATACCGGCCTCTGTTAGAAATTTTGTGATCATTTTGCTTTTATGACATGGAGCGTTATCCTGATGGAAAATTAATGCTTCTCCGATCAATCTATCGCCGTAGGGAAATTGTTATTCATTCAATACTCTTAAATTACAATATTTTTTTACTATTTTCAATATTTTTAATTTATTTTTTGAATTGCATAGGACCGGTTATAAAAAAAGAAGAAAAACAACTGATATGTCAAAATAAATATGCCGACTAGTGTGGAAATTTTTGGATGACTAAAACTGTAAACTGATTTTCGTATGTTGCAACATAACACGATTCATTTTTTATCCCATTGGTCTGATGTTTGTATCACATAGAAATGGGTCTAAAACCATCTTGTAGTAATCCGATTGACTCAGCATTACACTGTGAGTTGATTTTAAGTTCAGGTGCAATGTTTAAGTCATTTCTATTGAAATTGGGTTAAATAGGTTGATTATTTCAGGTACTTACTACAGGACCGAAACGTCGGAATTGAGATGTGGGCTCATGAACGCCGCAAATTTTTTAAATTTGAAAAAAACTTAAGCAATAAGCTGTAATTGAAGATATGATACAGCTTCATTTAAAAATCACTTTAATATCCCATGATCCTCGCTCTCAAACTGCAAGATATATTTCTTAGCCTTACAAAATCTTCAAAATATGTTGACAATCATTCATCGGACCATAGTTGTTTAGGGTACCACAGAATCAGTCGAGCCCGACTATATTACTTTCTTTTACGAAAATTTTTTAAAAGAAAATTTATTATGAACTTCAATTGCAAAATTTTTAATCGATTTTTGGATCAAAATTGATTAAATAAGATACATTCTTTAGTTTTGAATTTTTTTATAGCGAAAAAGTTTTTATGGATGTTTTTCATACCGAAGAATTTTCTACAAAAAAATTTTTTCACCAAAAAGTTTTCTATAGAAATTTTTTATACCGAAAAGTTTTCTATAAATTTTTGTGCAAAAAAATTTTCTGTAGAAACTTTTTATATAGAAGAATTTTCTAAACAAATTTCTATAGAAATTTTTATACCGAAGAATTTCTAATAGAAATTTTTTATACCAAAATCTTCTGTAGAAATTTTTTACACCAAAACTTTTTATAGAAGTTTTTTTTATACCAAAAAAATTTCTATAACGAAATATTTATAGAAATTTTTTAAAAAGAAAAATTTTTTGAAAAGAAAAATTTTCTTTAGAAATTTTTTAAAAATAAAAATTTTCTTTAGAAATTTTTTAAAAAGAAAAATTTTCTTAAGATATTTTTTATCTCAAAAAATGTTCTATAGATTTTTTTTATTTCTATAAAAATATTTTTATACTGAAAAATATTTTATAGAAATTTTTTTATACCAAAAAATTTTCTATACAATTTTTGATACCGAAAAATTTTCTATAGAAATTTTTTATACCGAAGAATTTTTGACAAAAATTTTTTTATACCAAAAAATTTTCTGTAAAAATTTTTTTATACCGAAAATTTTTTAAAAATTTTTATACAGAAAAATTTTCTATAGCAATTTTTATGCAGAAGAATTTTCTACATACATTTTTTTATAGAAAAAAAATTTCTATAGAAATTTTTATACCGAAAAATTTCTAATAGAAATTATACCAAAATTTTCTGTAGAAATTTTGTATACCAAAAAATTTTCTATAGAAATTTTCTATTACGAAAAATTTTATATAGAATTTTTTTTAGACCAATTTTTGGTCTATAGAAACTTTTTAAAAGGAAAAATTTTCTCTAGAAATTTTTTATATCAAAAATTTTCTATAGAATTTTTTTTTTTATAGAAATTTGTTAAACCGAAAAAATTATATAAAAGTTTTTTAAGCCGAAAAATATTCTATAGAAATTTTTTATACAAAACAATTTTCTTAGAAACTTTTTTACACCAAAAAATTTTCTTTAGAATTTGTTATACCGAAAAATTTTCTATTGAAATTTTTTATACCGAAAAATTTTCTATAAAATTTTTTTATACCAAAAAATGTTCTATAAAATTTTTTATACCAAAAAATTTTCGATAAAATTTTTTATACCGAAAAAAATTAGATAAAATTTTTTTAACCTAAAAATTTTCTATTTAATTTTAAATTTTTTATACCGAAAAATTGTCTATAAAATTTTTTATACCAAAAAATTTTCTATAAAATTTTTTCCACCGAAAAATTTTCTATAAAATTTTTTCCACCGAAAAATTTTCTATAAAATTTTTTATACAGAAAAATTTTCTAAAAAATTTTTTATACGGAAAAATTTCTATAGAAATTTTTTATACCGAAGAATTTTCTATAAAAATTTTTTTATACCGAAAAGTTGTCTATATTTTTTTATTCCTAAAAATTTTCTATAGAATTTTTATAAAGAAAAATTTTCTATAGAAGTTTTTTATACAGAAGAGTTTTCTTTACAAAAAAAAAATTTTTTTATACCAAAAAAATTTTCTATAGAAATTTTTTTATACCGAAAAGTTTTTTATTTTTTTTTATACCTAAAAATTTTCTATAGAATTTTTATAAAGAAAAATTTTCTATAGAAGTTTTTTATACAGAAGAGTTTTCTTTACAAATTGTTTATGCCGAAAAATTTTCTATAAAAAATTTTATAATGAAAAATTTTCCGTATAAATTTTGTATAGAAGTTTTTATACCAAAAATTTTTTTATAGAAATTTTTATACCAAGAAATTTTTTATAGAAATGTTTGTACCAAAAAATTTTGAAGACAGATAAATAGGCTATAGAAAATTTTAAACCGATAATTTTTTCTAAAAAATTTTTAAACTAACAAATTTTCTATAGAAATTTTTATACTAAAATTTTTAAATAAATTTTTTTTTTCATCAAAAAACTAGCTATAGAAATTTTTAAACCTTAAAATTTTTTATAGAAATTTCTCAACCGAAAAATTGTTTATACAAACTTGTCGTTAGAAATTTTTCTACCAAAAACTTTTATACTAAAAAAATGTTATACTGAAACATTTTGTATATACATTTTTGATCCCAAAAAAGTCTTTTTTAGAAATTTTTATCCAAAAAATTAATTTTGTTTTTTTTTTATTTAAAAAAAAATGTACGCCAGTGTTATTATAACATTTATTACTAATGTTTAGGCAATTAAATTTATAAATAAATTAATATATTTGTTTGCTATCTTCGATAACTGAGAAAGTGTCTACATGCGTTGCGGTAAATCATTCTTCAATTGGATCTTGATCAAATCAGTTCGTGTTTTAGTTAAAATTAAAAATATAAAAATACTTTTAAATGAATTGTAGGCAAATATTTTATAACAATAAATTTTTTCTATTATTAATAAATATTTTAATAGTAAAAGGAGGTAAGTTCTGTTATTAATGACTAATTAAATAAAATATTTATAAACAAATTTTTTTCATAGACCATCATAAACGAAATAATGGAGAGTTTAATGATCATTTACCCAGAATCACTTACGATTATTTGGGAAATTGTTACGTTGACTCGGCTAATCTCAAAGGCCTTTGCATTCCCTTCCGTGAGTGTGAGAGTGCAGTGAAGTCCTGGGTAAAACATCACAAATATCCTTATTCCTGTTACTATAATCCATTTGTAAATTACGTTTGCTGCCCTGAGGCTTTCATAAATAAGAAACATATAAAAACGAATCCAATTCCGAATTATCTCTACTATAACAATCCGTTTTTAAACCCTCAATCACAAATCCAAACGGACTCAAAAAGTGAAAGGGAATGTGCTTTGATATATAATAGAGCAGTAGATCAGGCAAATTATAGTAAATCTCATCGACGTTCGAAAAGAAACTCTAGTAAGGAATCTTCAGATCCGGTACAGGAAGATATTATAACAAAAACCTTTGTAGCCGATTCACAAGCGGTGGGAGGAATTAAAACTCACAGCAATGAATTTCCATATATGGTAAGAAATCACAAAATTTGCTTTATAGAAATCAGAAAATTCTTAAATTTCATAATTTGGTATATTTTTGGTGCATACAAATTTGCTATATATATTATTAAAATGAATAATTTTCTTTAGAATTTTTTTTTTTGTTACCAAATTTATAGGCATTTTTTTTATACCGTAAAATTTTCTTTAGAAATTTTTTTATATTGAAATATTATCTTAGAAAATTTCTTACGCCGAAAATTTTTTTTAGAAAAATTTTTTATACCGAAAAATTTTCTGAAGAAATTTTTTTATACCGAAAAATTTTCTAAAGAAATTTTTTTATACCGAAAATTTTTCTATAGACTTATTTATGCGAAAAAATTTCTATAGGAATTTTGTGTATCGAACAATTTTTTATACCGAAAAGTTTTTTATAGAAATTTTTTTATACCTATTTTTTTTTAATTTTTTTATAAGCTAAATTTTTTATAGAAATTTTTGGGTATAACTCTATAGAAAATTTTTCGGTATAAAAAATTTATATAGCAAATTTTGTAGGAATTTTTCTATACCGAAAAATTTTCTATAGACAATATTTCACACCGAAAAATATATTGCGTATAAAAAATTCTATAGAAAATTTTTCGGTATAAAAAATTTATATAGCAAATTTTTCGCTATAAAAAATTTTTATTAAAAATTTTTTGGTATAAAGAATTTTCGATAGAAAATTTTTCAATATATATCGAAAAATTTTCTATAGAAATTTTTTATACCGAAAAATTTTCTATAGAAATTTTTTATACCGAAAAATTTTCTATAGAAATTTTTTATACCGAAAAATTTTCTATAGAAATTTTTTATACCGAAAAATTTTCTATAGAAATTTTTTATACCGAAAAATTTTCTATAAAAATTTTTTATACCGAAAAATTTTCTATAGAAATTTTTTATACCGAAAAATTTTCTATAAAAATTTTTTATACCGAAAAATTTTCTATAGAAAATTTTTTATACCGAAAAATTTTCTATAGCAAATTTTTTATACCGAAAAATTTTCTATAGAAAATTTTTTATACCGAAAAATTTTCTATAGAAAATTTTTTATACCGAAAAATTTTCTATAGAAAATTTTTTATACCGAAAAATTTTCTATAGAAAAAATTTTCTATAGAAAATTTTTTATACCGAAAAATTTTCTATATAAATTTTTTCATACAAAAAAATTTTTATGCAAATTTTTTATTCCGAAAATTTTTCTATAGAAATTCTTTCATACCTAAAAAATTTTCTATAGAAATTTTTTTATACCAAAAATTGTTTTATAGAAATTTTTTACACCAAAAAATTTTCTATATAAATTTTTAAAACCGAAAGATTTTCTATAGAAATTCTTTATACCGAATTTTTTTTTTAGAAATTTTATATACCAAAATTTTTTCCATAGAATCTTTTATATTGAACAATTTTCTATAAAAATTTTTTTATCCTGAAAAATTTTCTATAGAATTTTTTGTTATTTATTTTTTATTTTAAGGCGAAAAATTTTCGATACAAATTTTTTTTTTCTATTGAAATGTTCTCATAACGAAGCATTTTCTATAGAATATTTTTACACCGAAAAATTTTCCATAGAATTTTTTTTATACCGAAAAATTTTCTTAAGAATTTTGTTATACCGAAATTTTTATAGAAAACTTTTTTTGTATAAAAATTTTTTTTATACCGAAAAATTTTCTATAGAAATTTTTTTATAGCAAAAAATTTTCTAAAGAAATGTTTTAATACCGAAAAATTTTCGATAGTAATTTTTTTATACCGAAATTTATTTGCACTAAAAAATTTTCTATAGAAAATTTTTCGGAATAAAAATTTTCTATAGAAATTTATTTGCACTAAAAAATTTTCTATAGAAAATTTTTCGGTATAAAAATTTTCTATAGAAAATTTTTCGGTATAAAAATTTTCTATAGAAAATTTTTCGGTATAAAAATTTTCTATAGAAAATTTTTCGGTATAAAAATTTTCTATAGAAAATTTTTCGTTATAAAAATTTTCTATAGAAAATTTTTCGGTATAAAAATTTTCTATAGAAAATTTTTCGGTATAAAAATTTTCCATAGAAAATTTTTCGGTATAAAAATTTTCTATAGAAAATTTTTCGGTATAAAAATTTTCTATAGAAAATTTTTCGGTATAAAAATTTTCTATAGAAAATTTTTCGGTATAAAAATTTTCTATAGAAAATTTTTCGGTATAAAAATTTTCTATAGAAAATTTTTCGGTATAAAAATTTTCTATAGAAAATTTTTCGGTATAAAAATTTTCTATAGAAAATTTTTCGGTATAAAAATTTTCTATAGAAAATTTTTCGGTATAAAAATTTTCTATAGAAAATTTTTCGGTATAAAAATTTTCTATAGAAAATTTTTCGGTATAAAAATTTTCTATAGAAAATTTTTCGGTATAAAAATTTTCTATAGAAAATTTTTCGGTATAAAAATTTTCTATAGAAAATTTTTCGGTATAAAAATTTTCTATAGAAAATTTTTCGGTATAAAAATTTTCTATAGAAAATTTTTCGGTATAAAAATTTTCTATATTTTCTGTAGAAAATTTTATACCGAAAAATTTTCTATAAAAAATTTTTATACCGAAAAATTTTCTATAAAAAATTTTTATACCGAAAAATTTTCTATAAAAAATTTTTATACCGAAAAATTTTCTATAAAAAATTTTTATACCAAAAATTATTCTATAAAACATTTTTATACCGAAAAATTTTCTATAAAAAATTTTTATACCGAAAAATTTTCTATAAAAAATTTTCTTTAAAAAATTTTTATATGGAAAAATTTTTTATAAATTTTTTTTACACTGGAAAATTTCTATAGAAAACTTTTGGGTAGAAAATAATTTCGATAAAAAATTTTTCGGTGTAAAAAAATTTCTGTCGAAAATTTTTCGGTATATAAATATTCTATAGAAAATTTTTCGGTATAAAAATATTCTATAGAAAATTTTTCGGTATTAAAATATTCTAAAGAAAATTTTTCGGTACAAAAATTTGCTATAGAAAATTTTTCGGTTTGAAAATATTCTATACAAAATTTTTCGGCATAAAAATTTTCTATCGAAAATTTTTTGGTGTAAACATTTTTTATACCAAAAAATTTTCTCTAGAAATTTTTATAGAATTTCTATAGAATTTTTTTGTACCTAAAAATTTTCTACAGAAATTTTTTAAACCGAAAAATTTTCCATAGAAATTTTCTATAGATATATTTTGTAACAAAAATTCTCTATAGAAATTTTTTAACAAAAATTTTCTATAGAAATTTGTATAACCAAAAATGTTTTATGGAAATTTTTATAATGAAAAATTTTCTATAGATATTTTTATAACGAAAAATTTTCTGTAGAAATTGTTTTATACCGAAAAATAGTTTAAAGAATATTTTTATACCGAAAAATTTTATATAAAATTTGTATTTTTGATTTACAAACATAATTCGTAATGATTGTGTTTATAAAATAGGTAATATAGGAGGTTTTCGATCTGTCTAAAAGGAGGGATACTCCTCCTGAAGATGATGGCCTAACCAACCATCGAAACTCGATGAGGAAACATTTTTTTGGTTTTTAACAATAAATTGTCTATTACATTAATAAATAAATGTAATAGACTGAGATTTACATATGTGTGGTTTATATAACTCAAGCGACAGACGATTGAGTGGAATTTACATGTATTTTGTTTTTGTTACAATAACAAAACACATGTAAATTTCACTCAATCGTCAGTGCGTAAAATCGTTAGTGCGTAAAACTTTTCTTTTGAAGAATTTTGTATACATAAAAATTTGCTACACAAATTTCTATATACCCTATAATTTTCTATAGAAATGTTTATACCGATTTTTTTATAAGAAAATTTAAAATTTCTTAAAATATTTTTTTTTTCAAATATCTATCCAGTGCGCTCTTGGCTGGAAATCCAAACCATCCTCTAAAAATCATGTTACCTATAATTGTGGTTGTGTCTTGATATCCCATAAATATGTCTTGACGGCTGCCCACTGTGCCTCGCTAGGAGGGTAAGTTTAAATTGGAGGATGCAAAATAGCTCTAGTATCATGGATATAATTTATTTTTTAAATTAAAGTGAATCCCCATCCATAGCACGTATAGGTGGCGAAGACTTAGATGAGGATGAGGCAGAGATAATAAAAATTAAACGTATAATTCAGCACCCGGATTATGAACCACAATTGGCGTATAATGATATTGCCATAGTCAAATTGAGGAAGAAATCCAGGTAAGTGAAAATAAATTTCTTAAAATAATTTACGGTCTAAGCAAAGACTCTTTAATGTAAAGATATTTCACTCCACACATTTGTTAATGTGGATAAATAACAATGAAAACAAGCACGTGTTTGTGCCTTAGCTTTCTCTCAATGGATAATAGTCTCCATTAGTTGTTTCCGAATTAGAGTAAAAGCGGTATACTCCCCTTTTATGGGATTTATCAAAAAGACCATCTGGCGAATCAATGTATGAAAGTGCATCATCTTTATATTATAGAGTCTTTGGTTTAAGTTCGCAGTTACTAACTATTCAGTTATTTACACCCACCCAATACGTTCTTGGTAAAATGAGTATACGAAAAAATCTGTTGGAGTAAATCGGTAAATTTTGTGGTATTACTTTATATCCTATACAGAAACTAACTAAATTTTAAATCGGCTGTATCAGATTTCTAAACATAGTCCTTTTACTAAGATTGTTTTGGGTGTGTATATTTTAGTGACTAGAACTGCTTCATTAAAAATTTTCGAAAAACAATAAATGGTTAATGAAACTTATCTATTTTAGTCACACCCCCGCCTGTTTATGGTCGAATATTGGCTTACCTCAACAGAATTTGACTGCAATCGGTTATGGTCACACGAAGTTCGGTAAATTCAACGTTCAAATTCTTCGGAATAATTAAAATTTAATTTATGACCCCGATTTCAGCTGGAACTACTTCGAATTCCCTGCTCAAAGTCCACCTCAATGTCTTAACAAATCAAGATTGTGATTCATATTATGTCAAAGAAGATAAAGTCAAAAAAGGCATTGGTCTAGGTCAAATATGTGCTGGAGATCCTCAAGGCAAAATGGATACATGCCAGGTATGTTGCTAAAGTTTATATTGTACAAAGATGATAGATAAATATTTTAAATTTGTATTTATAGGGTGATTCCGGGGGTCCTCTGTTAATGAAATTATCACAGTATAATACCCAAGTCCCCTATATAGTGGGTTTGACTTCATTTGGACAGGGCTGTGCCTCAAAAACTCCAAGTGTTTATACCAGAATATCGTATTATCTCGATTGGATCGAGGAGATAGTATGGAAGAAATAAACTAAGCATATCTGAATAATTTGCTTCTATTCTTTTATGTATTTTCTTAAAACTTTATTGGTCCTATTTAGATATATTTTACATTTACATACATATTATCTATATTCTATAAAATGTTCTCTTAATTATCCTCTAAAAACAATTTTCTCAATCCAGTCCAAATAGGAATAGATTTTCGTATAAACCCCCGGTGCATTGGGTGCTGCACAAAATTTGCCAAACGACGTGATGCCAATTATAAATTTCACACAATTAAACTCCGGCAATTCTGCATGTAATGGTCCGCCCGAATCACCCTGACACGTATCCTTGCCACCCTCTAGGTGGCCAGCGCAAAACTGGCCCTCTATGATGCCACGCGGCAGACGTCTTTCTTTGCGATAGATTTCCTTGCAAGTCTTTTGATCGATAATATTAAGATCCACCTTTTGCAATTCATTTGATTTTGGTCCCAAAAATTCCGTACGACCCCATCCGGTAGCTATAGCTGTAGTCAAATCTAAATCGGGTAGTTGCCACAGACAGGCAGGCTGTATGTGCTGAGAGAAACGAACTCGTTTGGTGAGTTTAAGTAGTGCTATATCGTGATAGTACGATGAGGAGCGATACTTGGGATGTAGTATAATAATAAGAATTTTAATATCCTGCTGATCGTGGGTGGTGCGATTGAGATTTTGTGTACCCAAACGTACCATATCGGGTGGTTTTCTGCAGTGAAAATCATTAAAATGTGAATAATTAAAAAGTTAAAGTAGCCAAATTAAAATACTTACCCGCCCGACGTAGCACAATGAGCAGCTGTCAACACGAAAAGATCACTGATTAGGGTACCGCCACATCCCCATTTTAATTCCTTATCAGCTTGTGTCCATCCCAAGGCAGCCTTAGAAGAAATAATTATTTTTTCCTGTTACATGAAAGTTTGACTAGTTTTCCATAGAAAAGTTGGCGATCGTCTTAGTTTTCTATAGAAAAGTTGGCGATCGCCTAAGTTTTCTATAGAAAAATTGGCGATCGCCTTAGTTTTCTATAGAAAAGTTGGCGATCGCCTTAGTTTTCTATGGAAAAGTTGGCGATCGCCTTAGTTTTCTATAGAAAAGTTGGCGATCGCCTTAGTTTTCTATAGAAAAGTTGGCGATAGCCTTAGTTTTCTATAGAAAAGTTGGCGATAGCCTTAGTTTTCTATAGAAAAGTTGACGATCGCCTTAGTTTTCTATAGAAAAGTTGGCGATCGCCTTAGTTTTCTATAGAAAAGTTGGCGATCGCCTTAGTTTTCTATAGAAAAGTTGGCGATCGCCTTAGTTTTCTATAGAAAAGTTGGCGATCGCCTTAGTTTTCTATAGAAAAGTTGGCGATCGCCTTAGTTTTCTATAGAAAAGTTGGCGATCGCCTTAGTTTTCTATAGAAAAGTTGGCGATCGCCTTAGTTTTCTATAGAAAAGTTGGCGATCGCCTTAGTTTTCTATAGAAAAGTTGGCGATCGCCTTAGTTTTCTATAGAAAAGTTGGCGATCGCCTTAGTTTTCTATAGAAAAGTTGGCGATCGCCTTAGTTTTCTATAGAAAAGTTGGCGATCGCCTTAGTTTTCTATAGAAAAGTTGGCGATCGCCTTAGTTTTCTATAGAAAAGTTGGCGATCGCCTTAGTTTTCTATAGAAAAGTTGGCGATCGCCTTAGTTTTCTATAGAAAAGTTGGCGATCGTCTTAGTTTTTTATAGAAAAGTTGACGACCGCTTAAGTTTTCTATAGAAAAGATGGCGATCGCTTAAGTTTTCTATAGAAAAGTTGGCGATCGCTCAAGTTTTCTATAGAAAAGTTGGCGATCGCTCAAGTTTTCTATAGAAAAGTTGGCGATCGCTCAAGTTTTCTATAGAAAAGTTGGCGATCGCTCAAGTTTTCTATAGAAAAGTTGGCGATCGCTCAAGTTTTCTATAGAAAAGTTGGCGATCGCTCAAGTTTTCTATAGAAAAGTTGGCGATCGCTCAAGTTTTCTATAGAAAAGTTGGCGATCGCTCAAGTTTTCTATAGAAAAGTTGGCGATCGCTCAAGTTTTCTATAGAAAAGTTGGCGATCGCTCAAGTTTTCTATAGAAAAGTTGGCGATCGCTCAAGTTTTCTATAGAAAAGTTGGCGATCGCTCAAGTTTTCTATAGAAAAGTTGGCGATCGCTCAAGTTTTCTATAGAAAAGTTGGCGGTCGCTCAAGTTTTCCATAGAAAAGTTGGCGATCGTCTTAGTTTTCTATAGAAAAGTTGGCGATCGCCTAAGTTTTCTATAGAAAAGTTGGCGATCGCCTTAGTTTTCTATAGAAAAGTTGGCGATCGCCTTAGTTTTCTATAGAAAAGTTGGCGATCGCCTTAGTTTTCTATAGAAAAGTTGGCGATCGCCTTAGTTTTCTATAGAAAAGTTGGCGATAGCCTTAGTTTTCTATAGAAAAGTTGGCGATAGCCTTAGTTTTCTATAGAAAAGTTGACGATCGCCTTAGTTTTCTATAGAAAAGTTGGCGATCGCCTTAGTTTTCTATAGAAAAGTTGGCGATCGCCTTAGTTTTCTATAGAAAAGTTGGCGATCGCCTTAGTTTTCTATAGAAAAGTTGGCGATCGCCTTAGTTTTCTATAGAAAAGTTGGCGATCGCCTTAGTTTTCTATAGAAAAGTTGGCGATCGCCTTAGTTTTCTATAGAAAAGTTGGCGATCGCCTTAGTTTTCTATAGAAAAGTTGGCGATCGCCTTAGTTTTCTATAGAAAAGTTGGCGATCGCCTTAGTTTTCTATAGAAAAGTTGGCGATCGCCTTAGTTTTCTATAGAAAAGTTGGCGATCGTCTTAGTTTTTTATAGAAAAGTTGACGACCGCTTAAGTTTTCTATAGAAAAGTTGGCGATCGCTCAAGTTTTCTATAGAAAAGTTGGCGATCGCTCAAGTTTTCTATAGAAAAGTTGGCGATCGCTCAAGTTTTCTATAGAAAAGTTGGCGATCGCTCAAGTTTTCTATAGAAAAGTTGGCGATCGCTCAAGTTTTCTATAGAAAAGTTGGCGATCGCTCAAGTTTTCTATAGAAAAGTTGGCGATCGCTCAAGTTTTCTATAGAAAAGTTGGCGATCGCTCAAGTTTTCTATAGAAAAGTTGGCGATCGCTCAAGTTTTCTATAGAAAAGTTGGCGATCGCTCAAGTTTTCTATAGAAAAGTTGGCGATCGCTCAAGTTTTCTATAGAAAAGTTGGCGATCGCTCAAGTTTTCTATAGAAAAGTTGGCGGTCGCTCAAGTTTTCCATAGAAAAGTTGGCGATCGTCTTAGTTTTCTATAGAAAAGTTGGCGATCGCCTAAGTTTTCTATAGAAAAGTTGGCGATCGCCTTAGTTTTCTATAGAAAAGTTGGCGATCGCCTTAGTTTTCTATAGAAAAGTTGGCGATCGCCTTAGTTTTCTATAGAAAAGTTGGCGATCGCCTTAGTTTTCTATAGAAAAGTTGGCGATAGCCTTAGTTTTCTATAGAAAAGTTGGCGATAGCCTTAGTTTTCTATAGAAAAGTTGACGATCGCCTTAGTTTTCTATAGAAAAGTTGGCGATCGCCTTAGTTTTCTATAGAAAAGTTGGCGATCGCCTTAGTTTTCTATAGAAAAGTTGGCGATCGCCTTAGTTTTCTATAGAAAAGTTGGCGATCGCCTTAGTTTTCTATAGAAAAGTTGGCGATCGCCTTAGTTTTCTATAGAAAAGTTGGCGATCGCCTTAGTTTTCTATAGAAAAGTTGGCGATCGCCTTAGTTTTCTATAGAAAAGTTGGCGATCGCCTTAGTTTTCTATAGAAAAGTTGACGATCGCCTTAGTTTTCTATAGAAATGTTGGCGATCGCCTTAGTTTTCTATAGAAAAGTTGGCGATCGCTCAAGTTTTCTATAGAAAAGTTGGCGATCGCTCAAGTTTTCTATAGAAAAGTTGGCGATCGCTCAAGTTTTCTATAGAAAAGTTGGCGATCGCTCAAGTTTTCTATAGAAAAGTTGGCGATCGTCTTAGTTTTTTGTAGAAAAGCAGGCGATCGCTCAAGTTTTCTATAGAAAAGTTGGCGATCGCTCAAGTTTTCAATAGAAAAGTTGGCGATCGCCTTAGTTTTGAATAGAAAAGTTGGCGATCGCCTTAGTGCCCTATAGAAAAGTTTGTTTTCTATAGAAAAGTTGGCGATCGCCTTAATTTTCAATAGAAAAGTAGTTTTATATAGTTGGCGATCGCCTTAGTTTTGTATAGAAAATTTGGCGATCGCCTTAGTTTTGTATAGAAAATTTGGCGATCGCCTTAATTTTCTATAGAAAATTTGGCGATCGCCTTAGTTTTGAATAGAAAATTTGACGATCGCCTTAGTTTTCTATAGAAAATTTGGCAATCGCCTTATTTTTCTATAGAAAATTTGGCGATCGCCTTAGTTTTCTATAGAAAATTTGGCGATCGCCTTAGTTTTCTAGAGAAAAGTTGGCGATCGCCTTAGTTTTCTAGAAAAAAATTGGCAATCGCCTTATTTTTCTATAGAAAAGTTGGCGATCGCCTTCGTTTTCTAGAAAAAAATTGGCAATCGCCTTAGTTTTCTATAGAAAAGTTGGCTTAATGACAATTTTCACACTTACCATATGAGGATATTCTTCTCTCTGGGTTATTTGTCCTCCAACAATTAACGGTATACTGGGTACACACATCTTACCCGAAAATTGTCGCGGCAAACCGATTTTAATGCCCCTAATAGCTTCATGATATTCCTGACATTCTATTTAAAATCAATTAATAACCAAAATTATCTTTAATATACCTAAAATATTGTATTTTAACTTACTCTGAGCACTTATTCTCTGATCATCAATATGTTTATCGGCCAAGGGACAACATATCACCGGTATATTCTTGCGATACGTACAAATATCGATTTTAGTACCATGAACCCGATATTCACGTATAACATGCAAACACTGATAGGCCAAAATACAATAGCCGCTGCGTCCATCAAAACTGCGTCGACAGAAGGCGCCCTCCTCCTTAAGCTGAGGTCCATTGAAATTCTTAAAAGTATTCGAGTGCAGCGGACTGCCGGCGCCACTTTTAGAAGAAAATTGTATCTTTTTACCCTGAGGATTAACAAAAGGATTTGGTTTTAACATAGGAGCTGGATTTAAAGGAGTTACATTTGCCGTTGCCTCATCCAAATCGTTGGGTAATTTATTTGGAAATACTGCAGGCCCTAGGGGGGGTTTGAAAATTAGCAAAGGTTTAACAGTGGTGGTAATTGTGGTCATAATAGCTTTATCAGTTGTTGATGTGGAAGCTGTCTGCTGTGGAGAAGAAGGTATTACTAATGCCGGTTTTAGTACGGGTACTGTTACCGGTGCTATATAATATGCGGACGGTTGTGGTAAAGGTGGGCGTTGTTGAGCTGAAGCTGCTGCATTATTTGGATATTCCATATCTGGTGGCTTAGATGGCCATTCGTTTTGCATAGTATATCTAGTAGTCTGATAATAATGATACACTTGCGGCGCATCTAAAGCTAATCATGGAAAGTTTTATAAAGTCAAAGGGTACCTTTAAACCTAGAAGTTTATCTAATCTTACCGTGCATGGGCCTTACAAATAAATTATACACTATAAAATATATATGAAATTTAACAAATATCATTTGGTATTAAGTCTTTTGAAATACTCGTAATGCCACTAAAATAACTTTTTTCTGAAATGTTGTATTATTTTCTTGTGTTTTATTTTCGGTTTAATTGCTGGACATGTTTGGGCATGACAAATTTGACAATGCAAAAGTAAACAAATAATCGGTATTCTTATATTAACTGTTATAATTTTTAATGACTGTTATACTCCTTGATAATTTATGAAAGAAGTGGATCACCAAAGCAACTTAATAGAACTGGAATTTGCTAACTCTATCAAGGGCTGCAGTTCACTCTTTAGTATAGCACTTTTCGCAATTGCAGTTCTGAAATTAAAACAAAAGAAAACTTTAGCGATCGCAAAATTTTGCTCAAGAAAACTATAGCCACCGCCAAATTTTGTATTAAAAACTAAAGCGATCGTCCACTTTTCTATTCAAAACTAAGTAGGGCGATCACCAACTTGAGCGATCGCCAACTTTTCTATAGAAAACTTGAACGATCGCCAACTTTTTTACAGAAAACTTGAGCGATCGCCAACTTTTCATAGAAAACTTAAGCGATAGCTAACTTTTCTATAGAAAACTTGAGCGATCGCCAACTTTTCTATAGAAAACTTGAGCGATCGCCAACTTTTCTATAGAAAACTTGAGCGATCGCCAACTTTTCATAGAAAACTTAAGCGATAGCTAACTTTTCTATAGAAAACTTGAGCGATCGCCAACTTTTCTATAGAAAACTTGAGCGATCGCCAACTTTTCTATAGAAAACTTGAGCGATCGCCAACTTTTCTATAGAAAACTTGAGCGATCGCCAACTTTTCTTTAGAAAACTTGAGCGATCGCCAACTTTTCTATAGAAAACTTGAGCGATCGCCAACTTTTCTATAGAAAACTTGAGCGATCGCCAACTTTTCTATAGAAAACTTGAGCGACCGCCAACTTTTCTATAGAAAACTTGAGCGATCGCCAACTTTTCTATAGAAAACTTGAGCGATCGCCAACTTTTCTATAGAAAACTTGAGCGATCGCCAACTTTTCTATAGAAAACTTGAGCGATCGCCAACTTTTCTATAGAAAACTTGAGCGATCGCCAACTTTTCTATAGAAAACTAAGGCGATCGCCAACTTTTCTATAGAAAACTAAGGCGATCGCCAATTTTTCTATAGAAAACTAAGGCGATCGCCAACTTTTCTATAGAAAACTAAGGCGATCGCCAACTTTTCTATAGAAAACTAAGGCGATCGCCAACTTTTCTATAGAAAACTTGAGCGATCGCCAACTTTTCTATAGAAAACTTGAGCGATCGCCAACATTTCTATAGAAAACTTGAGCGATCGCCAACTTTTCTATAGAAAACTTGAGCGATCGCCAACTGTTCTATTGAAAATTTGAGCGATCGCCAACTTTTCTATAGAAAACTTGAGCGATCGCCAACTTTTCTATAGAAAACTTGAGCGATCGCCAACTTTTCTATAGAAAACTTGAGCGATCGCCAACTTTTCTATAGAAAACTTGAGCGATCGCCAACTTTTCTATAGAAAACTTGAGCGATCGCCAACTTTTCTATAGAAAACTTGAGCGATCGCCAACTTTTCTATAGAAAACTTGAGCGATCGCCAACTTTTCTATAGAAAACTTGAGCGATCGCCAACTTTTCTATAGAAAACTTGAGCGATCGCCAACTTTTCTATAGAAAACTTGAGCGATCGCCAACTTTTCTATAGAAAACTTGAGCGATCGCCAACTTTTCTATAGAAAACTTGAGCGATCGCCAACTTTTCTATAGAAAACTTGAGCGATCGCCAACTTTTCTATAGAAAACTTGAGCGATCGCCAACTTTTCTATAGAAAACTTGAGCGATCGCCAACTTTTCTATAGAAAACTTGAGCGATCGCCAACTTTTCTATAGAAAACTTGAGCGATCGCCAACTTTTCTATAGAAAACTTAAGCGGTCGTCAACTTTTCTATAAAAAACTAAGACGATCGCCAACTTTTCTATAGAAAACTAAGGCGATCGCCAACTTTTCTATAGAAAACTAAGGCGATCGCCAACTTTTCTATAGAAAACTAAGGCGATCGCCAACTTTTCTATAGAAAACTAAGGCGATCGCCAACTTTTCTATAGAAAACTAAGGCGATCGCCAACTTTTCTATAGAAAACTAAGGCGATCGCCAACTTTTCTATAGAAAACTAAGGCGATCGCCAACTTTTCTATAGAAAACTAAGGCGATCGCCAACTTTTCTATAGAAAACTAAGGCGATTGCCTTAGTTTGAAAACTTGAGCGATTGCCAACGTTCCCTATAGAAAACTTGAGCGATCGCCAACTTTTGTATAAAAAACTTGAGCGATCGCCAACTTTTCTACAAGAAACTTGAGGGATTGCTCAAGTTTCTATACAGAAAAGTAGACGATAGAGTTTCGATAGAATTTTTCTGTAAAAACTGTTATAATAGAAAATTTTACTTACGTCTTACATAAACTATATATAAAGCCTTTAGCCAAACTATTTAGCAAATGATAATTGAAAAAATAATTATGGGACAAATAGCCGATATTTAATGGAAATAAAATATTCGATATTCGAGCATTTTTCAAAAGCGACAGCGCAGTATTCGATTTTTTACCAGACTTTGTGGGTTCAATTCGGTTACAAAATTGCTGCCATAGAGACTGAGTGGCTAAAATCAAGGAATAAAACAAAATATTTACACGTTGCACAAACACAAAGGAGATACCTCCCAGAGAGGCAGATATCAGATGCTGTATATCCAAGGAAAATTGGTTGCAATGTTTTCGCAATAAACAGGATGATAACTACAAGGTAAAATGTTAGAGAAGAGCTTACTTCTTAACATACATGTAATAGCTTACCCGATATATACCAATATAGGATAGAAAAAATCCCGTCATATTAGGTCTAAAAGTTTTCAATTTATCTAGAGTTTTCTGTAAAATTCCTCGGGAATTGCTTTGTATTTTCGCCTTCATCAGCAGATTTAACAAATCCAAAAGTAAACCCAAGGCCAGGTAAGTTTTCATACCATTCAGCAAAAATGCTGCACAACTCGAATTGCTATGACTACATTTCGTTTGATCTTGCGTGAAATGTTTTCCATTTTTAGTTTTGCCATTAGTCAGAATCTCTTGATGTTCCGATTTTTCTGTTAGTTGATCGATCTTTTCGTAGGGTTGTATAAACCAGAATCCATTATAAGTATTATTACGTTTATAGTGTAAAATGACGGCACTGCTTAGCATAAATAATATTGTTTGAACCAGGGGTGAATGGAGAATTAAATAGGTGAATTTATTGGAATTCTGTCGTAGAATACATTCGAGCACCTAGATATAGCGGAAATATATAAATTTTATATTATTTATTTTGAATATTAAATAAAAATTATTAAGTAATAAATGCAAAATATAGGAAATCAAATTCAAAATGTTTACGTGTGCCTTGCTACTAGTCTTCCATATATTGTATATTGCACAGTGGTGCAAATGAGTTTTTTTTTGCTATTAACTCAGCAAACTACTAGACGGATTTTGACAAAATTTAAAATATCAATAGAAGGGGAGCTAGGCTTTTAGAGCAATGTTTAAGGACGTATATATCGGTAGCAGAGTGGGCACTACAGTTGACCAAAGTTACCTACCTCGGGTATGTTATACGGATGAAGGGAGATTTTCTTGATAGTGTTAGAGATAGAGAAAAGGAGTCGTAGAAAGGAGAAGTGTTGTCTAAAACGCTACCCTAGGAAAAGAGACTCGTCTAACTAAGCCATCTGAGTCCCAATATAAAACCTACAACGTCAGTCAGTTCGCACTGCTGTATGTTCCTCATGGAAGAGGATGTGCTCGACCGTTTTGAACGAATCCGCTTCCGAGCATAGTCTGAAAATGTCCTGAATTGCTCCATCCCATCTATTTAGCCTAGAATTCAGGCCGCAGTGGCCAGTTAGAAAACCTATGCATTTCCTAAGACTGGTTCTGTTAAGACCTAGCAAGAGCTTGGTTTTGCGTATATTTAAGTCGGGTTTGAGGCCCTATGCTCCACTGGGAGTGAAGAATAACAGAAGAAGTCGGGCCATAAGGTCTTAGATATTGAGCAAGTGGCCAAATTATGCCAGTTGTTAGCTGTCTCCTCACTGATCCAAGACTTGATGCCAGCAGTCGTCAGCAGTTTCATTGCCTTCGATGTCGCAATGACCAGGAATCCAGCAAAGTCTTACCCTATATGTATCTGGCAAGCTCATGATAGCCAATCTACATGACTTGACTAGTTTTGAGGTGATGCTAGATCCTTCCAGGGCTTTTAGAGCAGCCTGGCTGTCAACATAGATTGTCACCTCGCTATCTACAGGAATATTTTGTGAAATAAGTTCAGTGGCTTTCAGAATGGCAAAGATTTCTGCCTGAAATACACTGCACTCATCTCTATGCATGTAGGATTTCCTAATGTTCTGATTCTTTAAGAAGACACCTGCATCAGTGCCGATTTCCATTTTAGAGCCATCTGTGAAGATCGAGTTCCCCTCAAAGAGTGTTTGCCAATTATCACAGCTAGTTCTTTTAGGAATAACGACCTCTGGTACGGAACTGAACAACTGTTCCTTGACTAAGTAGTCAGATACAGTAGAACCTGACTCGAAGCAGGGGACGTTTGTTCGGTTCAGTATGCTAGTGTGTCCTACCTGCCTGTGCCTAAGTATGCCTGCCTCATGCAGCCTTAATAGACATCTAGTTGCTGTTCCCTTTTTGAATAGATCCAAAGAGAATAGAGACAGCATCACGTCTAAGAACGCCTAAGAAGTGCTCCTTAGGGCACCAGTGATGCCCATGCTATTAAATCTTTGAACTTTGTTCAAGAGACTAAGAAAGGAGACTTTCAGGTATGTGATGGACATTTTCGTTTTGAAATCGATCGATTTCAGACATATTTTTTAGCTAATTTTCGGTTATTTCCCCGAAAAATAATGAAAATTTTGGCTTTAATCCTTTTGACTGATATTTTATCTTTCATTTGGTTTGAATTTTTTGGGGAAATAACCGAAAATCTCAAAAATATATCTCAAAAATATATCTGAAATCGATCGATTTGAAAACGATCGTTTTCCATCACATACCTGTTTATTTACCGCCTTACAATGACTCCAGCTCTTACCTACCGAGTTCCTGCAAAAGTAGTAGGCGTTAAGTCCCTTTTTTATTCTCTCAAGCGTATTCTTCTTCCAAAATATCTTCCTATCTAGAATGATGTATAGGAATTTTGCTACTGATGATAGTCCTAACTCTACCCCATTAAGTACTGAAAGTTTGAAATTATCAACCTTGTACCTCTTGGTGAATAAAACCAGCCCTGTTTTTGAGGGTTCTTAAAGTCTGTGCAAAAATCTGATAGGGCCCGGCCAGGTTATAAATGGGGTCAAACAATTTTTTTCGCAAAAATCTCTAAAACTAAACAAGGTTTTTTATTACCATTTTTGGGCACAGTATAGACCAATATATTAGAAATTCAGAAATAAAAACTTCAGAAAAAGTTCCGATATTTCTATTAACATTTTGGAATACAGAAAACTACGCTTTTCGAATGTTTGAGTTTTTTTTTAGAAAAATGGGCCATATGAATCGATTTTCAATGATGTGTTGATGTTGATTTTCTAATACGGAAGTATAAAAGTCAACCCTAATGCATTTAAAAATATAATTTGTAATTTTTATTTTTAGTTGTGTTCCCGTACCCAAACCAATCCAAAGTAAACCGAAACTCACCCAATTGTGTTTCCGTACGCAATACTCGTTAAAGTCTTTGCTAAATTCTGAGAGTAATTTCATTTTCCAAAACCGCTCTTACTCAAAACTACACAGACTTTTTCTTTGAGTAAGTTTGGGTAGTAAAATAGGTCTGTTGCTTTACTTTTTGGGTGAGTTCGGACATATGAGAGTAATTTGGGACTTACTCTCTCAAACAACAAAACTTACACAAAAGTACGGGAACACAAAACACCAAAATTTAAGTCCACAATTGATTTTTCAAACAATTTTTTTGAATCTAGTTAACATTCGTAAAAATAATTTGTTACCCAAACTTACTCAAAGAAAAAGTCTGTGTAGTTTTGAGTAAGAGCGGAAATTAAATTACTCTCACAATTTAGTAAAGACTTAAACCAAAACAGAGTACAGGAACCAAATGAGGTGAGTTTTGGGAAGCTTTGGACTGGTTTGGGTAAGTTCGTAATTGAGCGGGAACACAACTATTAAATATTTGTAGTAAAATAATTTCAAAATTATTTTATTCACGAAGAAATCGCAGCGAAAAAATGTAATATTGTCATGTGACAACAAAATAGCTAAAACACCAATTACATTTTTATTGTTGCATAGTTATTAAATTACTTATTATAAATAGTTTAATTACTTACAGCTTGTGATGATGCAGTTATAAACAAAGTCATTACACGTGAGGGAAAGAACCAACAAAACTGCATACCGAGTATAGAGGGCACAGCTACGGTAGTGATTTTATGAAAACGGCCAAAAATCATTCTAAAAAAATAATGCATTAGTTAAATTTTGTCACAATATAACTTTTACTATCAATTTTGCATTAATTTATTTATTTTCTAACCTTAGAGAACAAACCCATGCACAAGTACTCGATGTAGCTGTGGTAGCCCAAAAGATGGTTAGTAAATAATTCTTAACTGTATTCAAACATAATTCCCGATTCATCGATTTATATTTCATAACTAAAGGTGTCTGTAAGGGAAAAAAATCATACATACATTTATATAAAGGGTTCTTAGTTTTAACTCTTCCAAAATAGGTTACAGTTAATACAGATAATTATGGATGATATAATCGAATACCCAAAATCAAAATTTATTAAATGCTATTAGAAGAACATCAATCAGTTGTCAAAAAAGTGGATAGATATACTGTCTAATATTCATATAAAACATCTTTGTACTGATTTCAGTTATCGCAGGTATTATATATAAGTTATGGTTAAATGTAGACCGACCGATTTAGATGAAATTTTATTTGCAAATACTTTTGTGTAATAAATTTTGACGTCATACCTACTAAAGAAATATACAAAATTTGTATATATATATATTTTTTTTTTTTGTAGGGATTGTTTGGATAATTATTATTTATAATTTGTTATTCATTAGCATATAAGTGTTTTCCGGGGTAAAGGTTATGTAGAAGTTCTGGGTAAAAATGTACCTAAGGCTCATTTAAAACTATTGTAAATTGCTATACGGGAGCTAAAGTCAAAAGTGGGCGATCTCAACCAATTTTAATACTTCGTGTTTTAATACTATCGTGTTACTAAAAGATAGACAGATATTTTTATAAAAATCTGGAATATATATTAGGGTGCACCTTAAATTACGAAAGTGCGAAATTGAACCGTAACTCCCCCTAAAGATGTTCTATGTAACATGAAAATATGATGTGCAAATTTTTTTCAAAATTGCATAATTGGAACACGTACCGCATTCGTCCACAAAGTGTTAAACTTTTTTGTGTGGGAAAAATTGGGAGTATTTTCGGTTTTGCCCAAATTTTAACCACTTAGAATTAAATTATTAAAAAAAAATACTGGAATATAAACTATAAGTCTTGTTATTAAAAAATATATATTAACCCTATACAGACACAGGGACTAAAATGACCCAATTTTTTTTTTCTTATGATATTAAAATTTTTTTCGTATTTTAATGTATTAATATTTTTAGTCATTTTATAAGCACATTTTAATGTCATTTTAGTCTCCATGTCTGTTTAGGGTTAATATATATTTTTTAATAAAAATTCTTAATGTTAATAAATATTAATATATTTTTGCATTTTGAACAAAATTTGTGAATCAATGCTTAATATTATGTCACTTTCCTGTAGAAAATGAAAAAAAAAACTCAAAATTCTGACTTTTGATCTCGGTGAAGAAAGGGTTAAACTTTTTTAATTTTAAAAATTAAGCCGTGTACATTCTATAAAGTCGAAGGAAGAATATTCACTATTATCTTTATTAAGGCTGAACATTGATACAATTTAACAAGCATATACTCAAATTATTACAAAAAATTCACATTTTCGCGAAATTTTATGATTTCAAATCGCAGGTACGGCGAAACGGTTTAAGATATCGACCTCGTTTATTTTATATTTAATCCTCCCATTTGTTTGTTTTATGACGCTGGAAAGTAAATTTATTATTTGTAATATTTGTTGAACAAAATTTTCAAAAAAATTAAAAAATGATTTTTGAAACCGGCCTAGAAAATAGGATAAATTTCTAATATGAAAAACCTGAGTAAATTCTTCTTACTTAGAGGTCATAGAACTATAAATCATGTCTTACTTTGAAATTTACTTATTCTTAAGTAAAGTTTATGGCTGCATATCCTGAGGCGCGTCTTCAATGACAAGAATTTTCCGGGGAAAAATTGCAATAACTCCGAAGCCATTTCATGGATTTTCAAGTCTGATGATTTTAAATAAAGCTACTTTAGTTCTCTTTTATATTCCATTTTTTTAATAATTTAATTCTATGTGGTTAAAATTTGGGTAAAACAGAAAATAATCCCATTTTTTCCCATACAAAAAAATTTAACACTTTGTGGCCGGATACTGCACGTTATGCAATTTTGAAAAAAAAATTGCACATCATGTTTTTACGTTACATAGAGCATTTCTGGGGGGAGTTACGGTTCAATTTCGCACTTTCGTAAAATAAGGCGCTCCCTAATATATGTATATATACACTTTATGGGGTCTTATATACACTTAGCCTCTTCTTTGTCAACAAACAAAAGAGAAAATTACATTTTGGTCAAGACCGACCATTCGATACCTTTCACCACTAGAGTCAAATGTCTTCTTTTTCATGTATAAAGACAAATTTTTGCAAAATTTTCTCAAAACTTATATATTTAAGCTGTTTTCTTCATTTGTACTTATATGAGAGCAAGAGTGAAATGTGGACCGATTATCTCGAAATTTGGCAAATTGATTACAGTTGTTACAAAAATTATGTTTGCAAAAAATAAACTTAAATTTCGCATTTTCTTCAGATTTACGGGCGTTTTAGTGATTTTTGTCTCATTTAGTGAGTTTTGACAGAAGAGTTTGTATGGGAGCTATGGTTAAATGTGGACCGATTTCAAAAAATTTCAAAATATTGAAATTCGTCAAAATCGGTCCATTATTTATGTTACCTCCCATATGTCCCACTTCCCGAAATTGATATTTTTGCCACAAATACCAATATTTTTTCATGAAATTTGAACTGCTTATGTAAGCCAAAATCATTATACCAAATTTCGTTGAAATCGGTCCACATTTGACCATATATATATTTAGTCATTTAATTCCTTGTGGAACATAGGGCTTTAGCATTTGACATTTGGCTCCCATACAAACTCTTCTGTCGAAACGCACTAAATAAGACAAAAATCTTTAAATCGCTCAAAAATCTGAAGATAATGAGAATTTTGAGTTTGTTTTTTGCATACATAATTTTTGTAAAAACTAATCAATTTGCCAAATTTCGAGATAATCGGTCCACATTCGATCCTAGCTCTCATATAAGTCCACATTTGATCCTAGCTCTCATATAAGTCCAAATGATGGAAACAGCTTAAATACATAAGTTTTGAGAAAATGTTTGTATAATGGCAAAATTTAGCAAATATTTGTCTTTATACAGAAAAAAAACACCTTTAACCTTAGTGGTGAAGGGTATCGTATGATCGGGCTTGACCGACTATAGCACTTTTTTACTTGGTTTAAATCCATTAATCTTGTTTTAAAGGTTATTTTTAAAATTTGTATATATCGTCGGAGAGCTTATTATATAAGTCTACATTTCAATTCCATTAACCTTGTTTTAAAGGTTAGAGTAGAAGCTAATATTTGGAAGAAGCTTCAAAAACTTCCATTCTGGGGGCATCTGTTAACCCTCATCGATTGACCGATCAAAAAGTTTATTTTTCTATAGTAACTGTAACCGATTATGTAAATTAAAACATTTCAAACTCTTTCAAAATAAAACATTTGTAAGCAATTCCAATATTTTTTGGACTCACTATTAATAAAGGTAGAAAATATGTAAACGCCGATATGCCATTTATTAAAACACTTTTTAAAACCCAATGAACACAGCCGACATCCCAATGAAACACTTGAGAACAATGATAATGTTTGCAAGTATCAAAAAATTTACTGAAAGCTACCATTTTCTTTTAAATTGTTCGCTAACGATAAATTCGAAGGGGTCCCGAGATTCTTGGTTATTATTACACCGCCGAAAGTTTAACTTAGACTAAACTTGGAAAAAGAAATATAAAAGTGTCTTGCCTTTCATTAAAGAAAAGTTTTTAATTATAAAATACATATATCGCTAGCTGAAATGGTATTTGACTGGAGTAAGATATTTAGGATTATGTATATCTTAATTTTGAAATTTAACTAATATTGTCTTTATCTAGATTAGGGTACACCTTATATTACGAAAGTGCGAAATTGAACCGTAACTCCCCCTAGAAATGTTCTATGTAAAATAAAAACATGCTGTGCAAATTCTTTCAAAATTGCATAACACGTGCCGCATCAACCCACAAAGTGTTAAACTTTTTTCTATGGAAAAAATTGGGAGTATTTTCGGTTTTGCCCAAATTTTAACCACATAGAAATTAATTATTTAAACAAATTTAATGGAATATAAAAGAGAAAGAAAAGTAGTTTTATTTTCAGTTATCAACATTAATAATCCATTAAGTAGTTTTGGAGTTATTACAGTTTTTCCCCGAAAATTCGTGTCCTTGACGACACGCCTAAGGATATGCACCCAAATTTACTTAAGGACAAGTAAATTTTAAAGTAAGACATGATTTCCAATTCTATGACCTGTAAGTACTAGATAGTTGAGATTAGTTAAAATATAACTAATATTAGAAAATTATACTTTTTTCTCAAGCCGGTTTTAAAAATAGTTTTTTAGTTTTTTTTTTTTTTTAATTTTGTCCAACAAATATTACAAATACTATATTTGCTTTCCAGTATCATAAAACAAACAAATCGAAGAGTAGAATATAAAAAGATACGAGGTCGATATCTTAAACCGTTTCGCTGTACCTGCGATTTAAAATAGTAAAATTTCGCGAAAATCTGATTTTTTTGTAATAATTTGAGTATACGCTTGTATAGAATGTACACGACATTGTCTTCTTTTTAAATTGGAAAAGTTTAACCCTTTCTTCACCGGGATTTAAAGTCAGAATTTGGAGTTTTCTTTACTTTTCTATAGAAGAGTGACAAAATATTAGGAATTTATTACCAAATTTTGTTCAAAATGCAAAAATATATTAATTTTTATTAACAATAGGTCTTTATATTAAAAAATATAAAATTCTTACATGCTTTTTACGAATTCCACCCCTTAGGGGGTAAAACAGAGTAAAAAGGAACAAATTAGTAGCCTTATATCTCTGAAACTAACAGCGATACAAACAAACTTGAAATTTGATGTGAATCTGCTACAAAAATAAGGGGACACTTGTATAATATTTAAAAGGTATTTTAGTGGACCATGATCAAGTCTGACCACATTATACCCAAACATACATAACATATCTGTGATCAATTTTGGAACCAAGGGTATATTTACTCCAAATTTTTACTTAACTTCAGTTCAGGCAATGAAAGTAACTTAGTAGATAAGGTCAAAAGCGGATCGATTACATAAAAAATAACTAATCGATTTATAGTTTCTCAAATGACTTATATATGTTCAAGGTTTAAGCACAAACCCCTCATTTCAATCAGACTCCCTTTACTTCAGAAAGCAAGTCTGATATGAGACTTATGGTAAATTACACTAGACAACAAAAATACAATTTTTGCTTTATATTTATCAAATTTTTTTTTTTTTATTATTCGTTGGGGTCTTCTGTTTATATTTTTGTTTTTCAAAATTTGATATTTTTGAAAAGGCTGGACTATCGATCTTATCATATCTTTGGAGCGATTTGTTTAATTTCGCTGAAAATCACAGAATATAATAGTAAATAAAATTATCTATAAGTTGTTTTTTATATATTAAACGGATTTTGAGTTATTTGCACTTTAATGTAAAAAAATCATATTTTTTTTTTAAATTGAAAATTTATAATTCTCTAAAATATTCACAAAAAGATGGAAAACATTTAATTTTTATGATACGATCTTAAAACTTATTTCTTAAAAATCCATGATGAAATGGTGATTTTATAAACAATTAAGTAAACAATGCGGAAATACCAAATTTTGTATTTAAGCCAATTCTGTCATAGGGTCTTATATGCAAATTAGGGACAAATGTAGACCGAATATCTCGAAAACTTGCACTTTAATTATGGTTTTTGCAGTAGAATCATTGCTATTAAAATTTATCAAAACGGACCACTATTTCTGGTACCTCTCATAGGTCTCACTTCTCGTAATTGAGTTTATGGCCACAAATTTTAGTATATTTCAATGAAAACTTTAATTAAAGTAAAGTTCACACAAAAATTATGTAAAAAAATAAAATTGTCATTATCTTCAGATGCATTCAAGTGGCTTTTGTCCGAAGTTCTTGTATGGGAGCCATGGTCAAATATTGAACAATTTCAACAAAATTTAATAGACCGATTTCAAAAGTTTACAAATAATGGTCAACTTTTGGATTAGGGTAGATGAGAACAAATCTTGACGTTATTTGAGGTGCTGAATTAAAATCAGGGTTTCATTTTTCTAAATTGGTTCTAGTTTGTGAGTCCGCGCATGTTGGCAGCACTGCGCTAACATAATGACAGTCAGCTGTTGGAGTCGCTAAAAGCATTATTTAGACCAACAGAAGCCGACAGAAACTTCACAAAATGTCTTATAACAATTTATACACATTTGCCTTCAGTCAGGTTGGCAATCACAGAGTGGGTTTTAAATATACCATTAACATTTCAGTTGACGATATACAATAAAATATGCTATGAGCTAGGTTTTATACATATGATTTTTTTATTAAAATATAAATGAAACAAGTACACGACGGACAATTAGAACAATTACACGTGTAGTTCAGAGTCACAATACACACGCAAGGGTTCAGAATATATAAAACTCTTCCAGCTAGACCGAGTCGGTCTGACCTACTAACCGTGGTTTAGTTTAGATTCGATTTAGTTCAGCTTAACTTACTCTACACAACAATTGAACATTTGAATCTTAATAGCAAAAAGTGCCATAAGATAATGGACAACATGTGCCATCCAAAAACTTAATACATAAATTATTGGGCAAGTCATGAAAAAAAAAACTTTAAAGAAAGTGCTATAGTCGGTTAAGTCCGACTATTGATATCCTTCACAACAAAGGTTCAGTATTGACCAATTGTGAATTTATAGAAAAATTTTCATTAAGAAATTTTTTCTAAAGAAAAATTCTTTTTAAAGAAATTTTTCCTAAAGAAAAATTTTCTTAAAGAAATTTTTTCTATAGAAAAATTTTCTTTAAGAAATTTTTTCTAAAGAAAAATTTTCATTAGGAAATTTTTTTCGGTTAAGTCCGACTATTGATATCCTTCACAACAAAGGTTCAGTATTGACCAATTGTGAATTTATAGAAAAATTTTCATTAAGAAATTTTTTCTAAAGAAAAATTTTTTTAAAGAAATTTTTTCTAAAGAAAAATTTTCTTAAAGAAATTTTTTCTATAGAAAAATTTTCTTTAAGAAATTTTTTCTAAAGAAAAATTTTCATTAAGAAATTTTTTCTAAAGAAAAATTTTCATTAAGAAATTTTTGCTAAAGAAACATTTTCATTAAGAAATTTGTTCTAAAGAAAAATTTTCATTAAAAAAATATACCTTAAGAAATTTTTTCTATAGAAAAATTTTCTTTAAGAAATTTTTTCTATAGAAAAATTTTCTTTAAGAAATTTTTTCTATAGAAAAATTTTCTTTAAGAAATTTTTTCTGTAGAAAAATTTTCTTTAAGAATTTTTTTCTATAGAAAAATTTTCGATAAGAAATTTTTTCTATAGAAAAATTTTCTTTAAGAAATTTTTTCTATAGAAAAATTTTCTTTAAGAAATTTTTTCTATAGAAAAATTTTCTTTAAGAAATTTTTTCTGTAGAAAAATTTTCTTTGAGAAATTTTTTCTTTAGAAAAATTTTCTTTAAGAAATTTTTTCTATAGAAAAATTTTCGATAAGAAATTTTTTCTATAGAAAAATTTTCTTTAAGAAATTTTTTCTATAGAAAAATTTTCTTTAAGAAATTTTTTCTGTAGAAAAATTTTCTTTAAGAAATTTTTTCTATAGAAAAATTTTCGATAAGAAATTTTTTCTATAGAAAAATTTTCGTTAAGAAATTTTTTCTATAGAAACATTTTCGTTAAGAAATTTTTTCTATAGAAAAATTTTCGTTAACAAATTTTTTCTATAGAAAAATTTTCGTTAAGAAATTTTTTCTATAGAAAAATTTTCGTTAAGAAATTTTTTCTATAGAAAAATTTTCGTTAAGAAATTTTTTCTATAGAAAAATTTTCGTTAAAAAATTTCTTCTATAGAAAAATTTCGTTAAGAAATTTTTTCTATAGAAAAATTTTGGTTAAGAAATTTTTTCTATAGAAAAATTTTCGTTAAGAAATTTTTTCTATAGAAAAATTTTCGTTAAGAAATTTTTTCTATAGAAAAATTTTCGTTAAGAAATTTTTTCTATAGAAAAATTTTCGTTAAGAAATTTTTTCTATAGAAAAATTTTCGTTAAGAAATTTTTTCTATAGAAAAATTTTCGTTAAGAAATTTTTTCTATAGAAAAATTTTCGTTAAGAAATTTTTTCTATAGAAAAATTTTCGTTAAGAAATTTTTTCTATAGAAAAATTTTCGTTAAGAAATTTTTTCTATAGAAAAATTTTCGTTAAGAAATTTTTTCTATAGAAAAATTTTCGTTAAGAAATTTTTTCTATAGAAAAATTTTCGTTAAGAAATTTTTTCTATAGAAAAATTTTCGTTAAGAAATTTTTTCTATAGAAAAATTTTCGTTAAGAAATTTTTTCTATAGAAAAATTTTCGTTAAGAAATTTTTTCTATAGAAAAATTTTCGTTAAGAAATTTTTTCTATAGAAAAATTTTCGTTAAGAAATTTTTTCTATAGAAAAATTTTCGTTAAGAAATTTTTTCTATAGAAAAATTTTCGTTAAGAAATTTTTTCTATAGAAAAATTTTCGTTAAGAAATTTTTTCTATAGAAAAATTTTCGTTAAGAAATTTTTTCTATAGAAAAATTTTCGTTAAGAAATTTTTTCTATAGAAAAATTTTCGTTAAGAAATTTTTTCTATAGAAAAATTTTCGTTAAGAAATTTTTTCTATAGAAAAATTTTCGTTAAGAAATTTTTTCTATAGAAAAATTTTCGTTAAGAAATTTTTTCTATAGAAAAATTTTCGTTAAGAAATTTTTTCTATAGAAAAGTTTTCTTTAAGAAATTTTTTCTATAGAAAAGTTTTCTTTAAGAAATTTTTTCTATAGAAAAGTTTTCTTTAAGAAATTTTTTCTATAGAAAAGTTTTCTTTAAGAAATTTTTTCTATAGAAAAATTTTCTTTAAGAAATTTTTTCTGTAGAAAAATTTTCTTTAAGAAATTTTTTCTGTAGAAAAATTTTCTTTAAGAAATTTTTTCTGTAGAAAAATTTTCTTTAAGAAATTTTTTCTATAGAAAAATTTTCGACAAGAAATTTTTTCTATAGAAAAATTTTCGTTAAGAAATTTTTTCTATAGAAAAATTTTCTTTAATAAATTTTTTTTATAGAAAAATTTTCTTTAAAAAATTTTTTCGAATTAATTTTCGTTAAGAAATTTTTTCTATAGAAAAATTTTCTTTGAGAAATTTTTTCTATAGAAAAATTTTCTTTGAGAAATTTTTTCTATAGAAAAATTTTTTCTCTGGAAAAGCTTTCTTTAGGAAATTTTTCTATAGAAACATTTTCTTTAAGAAATTTTTTCTATAGAAAAATTTTCTTTAAGAAATTTTTTCTATAGAAAGATTTTCTTTAAGAAACTTTTTCTATAAAAAAATTTTCTTTAAGAAATTTTTTCTATGGAAAAATTTTCTTTAAGAAATCTTTTCTATAGAAAAATTTTCTTAAATAAATTTTTTCTATAGAAAAATTTTCTTTAAGAAATTTTTCTATAGAAAAAATTTCTTAAAGAAAATTTTTCTATAAAAAAAATTTTCTTTTTCTATAGAAAAATTTTCTTTAAGAAATTTTTTCTATAGAAAAAATTTTTTTCTATAGAAAAATTTTCTTCAAGAAATTTTTCTATAGAAAAATTTTCTTTAAAAAATTTTTTCTATAGAAAATTTTTGTTATGAAATTTTTTTATAGAAAAATTTTCTTTAAGAAATTTTTCTTAAGAAATTTTTTTTAAGAAATTTTTGCTATGGAAAAATTTTTGTTATGAAATTTTTTCTATAGAAAAATTTTTAGTATGAAATTTTTGTTAGGCAATTTTTTTTAATTCAAAAAAATGTCTGCACTTTTGTTTTTCACTGTTTATATATGAAATTGTTTGGTTAATATAAAATTAAATTATACTTACATTTATGTATTTATATTATAAATTAAATGAAAGTGTTATACTGGCTGACACATGTACAAATTTTATTTTAGAATGTAAAAAAACAACTAAATTTCAATATTTTATTTAAGTCAATAAATGTTAAATAATTATTTTTTGGTGAACTAATGAAACAGTAATTTACAGATATTCTAACTGGATACAACTTTTGTTTTCCTTTAAAATTTAAAACTTTAAAAAATTCACAAAGAAAATAAAAGTATGAAATTTTTCTTAATTTTAGTAATAATATTTACTAATTTTAACAAAGTGTTTAATCAAATCAATCAAAATTTTCATTATGGTTTTACACAAAATTCCCAAAATTTCTACTCAAAACATTGGGAAAACTCCCACAATCAACAAATACAAAGTTATATTTTAGATAATGTAGGGAATCAAAAAGTCTTAAACTCCAATCAAGGAAATCGAGAACAAGTTTTACATTATCAAAATCCCATAACGATATATACTTACACCATACCCAACAATGTACCCACAAATCAAAATATTATACAACTACAGGAGGAAAGTGATTTTCTTAAAGATAAAGATACAAATAATATAAAAAATCCAACGACAATAATTCGAGCCCAGGGAAGATCCCTTAGTGCACCATTTTCCAATGATTTTGTAAAACCAGTTCAAAATTTCAACAAAAAGGAACCTTTAGTCGAGACCAGAAATAGCCAAAATGATTATAAAGACGAATTAAAGAAAGACAATATATCACAGATTAATGAGAATCTTAAAAAATCTCAAACCTCTCCAGAAACCTTTGAATATCAATTCTCCAAAGGTTGGTCTGTACACGAAGCCATTAGTGTAGACGATATTGTATTACCTCATTTGGAGGATCGGAAGTATTCAAATTACTCAACACCTAATAAACCGGATGCAGAATATTATCAAAAATTCTTTAATATTTATAATTATGTTGAAAATCAAGGAAAACTGGATTTGAGTCAAAGTGAAATGGAATCAATAAATGATGATTTTAATGGTCGTTCAATTGTTGCCCCAGGTCAATACCCTCATATGGTAAGTATATATATGTATATATATATTTTTTTTATAAAATCCCAAAATGAAATTAAAATTAAATATTCAAACGATTCAATTATTTATACGCAGGTTTTTGGAAAAAATACAACAGATTTTTATTTGAATATTTTAAGTCTTAATTAAATGTAATAATGCAAATACTTACGAGTACATATGTATAATTTAGTAAAATACTAAAAAAATGTATATACTGGATGTTAGAGGTCAGGTTGCCCGTGTCTAATTTACAAAGTGCCTAGTAGGAATATAGCACTTCAAGAAAAGATTTGGTGATTAGGTTCATCTAATGCTTTACGTCCAAGCTGGGCAAATGGAGGACGTTTTCAATGAGAGCGCTCAACCTTAAAAATTGGTTCACATGTGATTGTTTAGAACTATAGCTTCGAGGTTGTAAAAGTTTTGGTTTTATTAAGATCTGTAAAGAAATTTAAGCTTAAGGTTAAACTTTCGATCTGTAATTCCTTTTCAAATGTGCTAACTCATTTTAACCCACTTCCTCTTAACCGATTTTGCTCAAATTTAGGCCAAAAGCCATTCTTGAATGACTATATAATATTTTGTTATCCTTAGGTTCTCCAATACTTTATTGAGGTATTTTCCGTATTTTTATTAGGATGGTCCAAATGTAACAAACACAAAAAATTTTAATTAAAAAGTTTTACTTTAGTATATTGCACTAAGATCCCAATTTATTACAATTACACTCATAGAAAAATTTAGCACTTCTGTGCTTAAGATCACACCATTCGGGGTCAATAGTGAATTAACACCGTTTACAAATTGAAATGAAATGTTTTCAATATTGCAACACAAAATGTATACCGCATTTTAGTTCAATCCCTACGGTATTGAGTTGAAAACGCTTTTTTTTCAAATTGTAAACATACGGTGATGATATGAAAACACATTGTTTTCAATTTCACTCGTAAAGGCTCCGAAAAGTCCTCCTTTTTAATACCTTAAGGACTCCTGCTTCCAATTATTAATAATTTTGCGTCGTCCACTGACTTCTTGTTCTCCAACTCCTCGTTCACCAAAACTTTATCTGACTATGACTTTAGAGACACGTGTCGGTAAATGACTAAGTAACATATGTTTTCTGGTTGTAAACGCATGTTTACAAAAATTATAAAACTGGCGGTATCAAAAATATATTTGTTTTCAATTTGACAACGACCAATGACGATTTTGCAACGTCATTTTTCTATGAGTGTATTTACTTTTGTACTAAATCGTTTTTTGCTAAACCAAAAAAATGTTGGTGGAGAAACCTTTCCTCGACACGTTTCGATAGTTGGTTAGGCCATCTTCTTCAGGATTATTATTCCTAATTCTAGACAGAGCGAAAACCACACATTATATCTTATTTTAGAGAGAAAAAAAATTATTTTTGAAGTCGAATATCTTTAAAACCATAAGAGATATGCTAAACATTAGGGTGGAGCGAAAAATATTTTTTCTTGAAATTCGATACGCCTTTTTTAATAAAACAATAAAACCTTTCTAACAAGTAAGAAAAGCTATAGTCGGTCAAGCCCGACTATATCATACCCTTTACTACTTAGGTCAAATATGGACCAACAATTAAACAAGTTTTCCTTAAGTCTTACAGATATACATACATATACTATGTGCTATTTTTTCAAAATTTCGAGATTTATATAATTTTCGGCTAAGGTCCTGATATGGGAGCTAGGGTCAATTGTGGACCGATTGTTACAAAATTTTGGTTATTGGTTCATATTTATAAAATATTTATCTATGCAAAATTTAAGTAACCAAATGCATTTATCTTTAGAGTTATAAACGTTTTTGTGCTTTTATGTGTATATAATAGGGTCAATTGTGGACCGATTGTTACAAAATTTTGGTTATTGTTTCATATTTATAAAATATTTATCTGTGCAAAATTTAAGTAACCAAATGCATTTATCTTTAGAGTTATAAACGTTTTTGTGCTTTTATGTGTATATAAAAGTCTTTTGAGAATGTGTCTTGTATGAGAGGTATGGTCAAATATGGGCCGATTTCTATAAAATTAGGAACACTGATTAAGGTTATGATAAGCAATATTTGTGCTGAATAATATTAAAATACAACAATTTGTGGCTGAAAAGGACCAAAAACTCTATTCCGGGAAGGCATCCCTATGGGAGGTACGAAATAGTAATGAGCATGTGCCAAATTTCAACAAATTATCTTTAAAGTTACGACCTATAGAATGATAACAAGCTAACATGGATAGCCGGTCAGCCAGCCAGCCGGACGGACATCGTTAAAACAACTCAGGGGGTGATTCTAAGTCGACTGATATACTTAAAGCGCAAACTCAATATACCCTTTCCACCTATGGTGGTGGAGGGTATAAAAAATAATTATTTTTATAATTTTGATCGAAAGTCGCCACTAAATTCATAATATTCAGCAATTTTGCCATGAAAAGTCAAAATTTTGACTTTTGACCCCGATGAAAAGAGGGTTAAGCTTATCCTATATCAAAAAAGTTTTAGTAGACATTATTTATGGGCTGATAAATAATATCCAGTATAAGCTTTATTAAAATAAAACTCAAGTAAAATTTATCATACATCTACTCAAATTATTGCAAAAAAAATACTTTTTCGCGAAATTCTACGATTTCAAATCCCAGGTACGACAAAACCGTATAAGATATCAACCACATCTGTCTGTTTTAATATTTATGTCGATTAAAAATTTTGAAATTTTAAATATATGTTTAAAAAAATTTTATAAAACTTAAAAAATAAGTTTTAAAACAGTCCTTAAAAAATGTACCATTTTCCAGTATAAAGAAAAATATTTAAATTTGATTATATTTTAACAAAATTGAACTATGTGGTACTTAAAAGTCTTAAAATATTAAAAAATGTCCTACATTGTAATTTCTGGATTCTAAAATACATTTTGTTGCTACATATCCTCGACATGTTGAAAGGACACGAATTTTCTGGGGAAAATTGCAATAACTCTAAAACTGTAGGATAGATTATTAGTTTTTGTGACTCTCAGGAAAGCTGGTTTAGTTATTTTCCACATCCCAATATTTGTTTTTCCAAAAACATAAATTTATTGGTTGCAAATTAGCTAAAGCTGAAAAAACTCCAATTTTTTCCCATACAAATGGGTCCTAGAAATAAATGTCCTGTGCGCCACCTCAGGACATTGACCTAGGAAGACACATTTTTTTTTCTCAGCACCTTAGGATGTAGAGCATCGATTTTTAACTCAGGCGTATCGAATTTCAATAAAATATGTTTTTCGCTCCACCCTAATATACATGTCGCGACAAAGCACCCGAACTACAAATTATACAGGGTTCGCAAATACAATTTATTAAAAACAATAGTCTACGAAACATAACAAAAAAAATCGCAGTTCATTATCAATAATAGTTTTCAAGAATTCTTAATTAATGAGATCAAATATTAAAATTTTCTTTATATTTCTAAATTAACTTAAATTCGTTGCCTTTAGTAACATGCCACGCTTACTACTTCGAATATTTTGACAACATTTTTTGAATCTGCCATTAAAAAATTTAGATTTTGGCTAATGAAAACTGATTCTGCTGTCAACATAAATAACGACATAAGTTTCGAAATCAAAAATAGAATCATACTTCCCAGCCGATGCTATTTTGGCTGTGCCGCATCTTATAAGCCCACCATCAAGTTGTGTTAAATTTAGAAACATATCTCATATAAGTATGAGGGTGCAGCTAATTCAAAATGTGGACCAAATCCGAAAAAAATTTGTTACGTTAGTTGGTATCGTTGGTAAATATTTGAACTAAATTCGCTTGCTGTAGCTTTATAGCTCAACATTTAAAAGTATCTAAGTGATTTCCGGGAGAGGTTTTAATTAAAAGCTATAGTCAAATATGGACAGATTTCTATAAAATTTAATATACTTAACAATAGTTGCATAAAACTTCTCTATTCTAAATTTAGTCGTCATAGCTATTACAATTGTATTCAATTTATCAGCATTAATGTGACTCCCGGGGCGGGGTTATATGGGAGCTCTAACTAAATGTAAACCGATTTCGCCCATTTTCAACACACAACTTTCTCAAGATATCGAAAATACTTTTGTAAAATGTAGCTCTTTTCGTTAAGGCGCTATCGCGCATTAATCCGACGGACATAAACCCCCTTTTCTTTTTGTATTTTTGTGTTTCCGTAAGTTTTTTATGTGGGAGCTGTAGTCAAATGGTGGCCAATTGCAACAAAATTTGGTACACTGACTGGTATTCACATAAGACTTTCTTGTGCCAAATTTAGTAGACATAGCTATTACAGTTTATCATTTATTGGCATTCAAATGTATTTATGATGAACTTTAGGCTGTATCCGTAAGTTTTTTGCATGGGAGCTATAGTTACATGTGAACCGATTTCGATGAAATTTTATATGCTGTTTAGTACTTATGTAAAACTCATATATGCCAAATTTTATCATCAGAGCTGTTATAATTTGTCATTTATTAGCAACTAAGTAATTAGTCTAGACGAGGTTATACGGGAGCTAATGTCAAATGTGTACCGATTTTGTGCGTTTTCAATACCAAATTTTTCCAAGAAATGAAGAATATTTATGACAAATTTCAGTGACCTATATCCTTTCGTTAGGGTTTTATAGTGCCGACAACAGAAAGGCAGACGGACATCGCTCAATCGTCTTGGATTTTCATAAGGATTCAGAATTTTGGTTTTTGAGCCAATATTAAGGAAATTACAAACGGAATGACAATCTCAATATACCCCCCATTCTTTTTGATGGTGGGTATTAAAAGGGGATGTTATATATGTAAGAACTATGGTAAAATAGCGAAAATGTGCGAGGTTATACGGGAGCTATGGTCAAATGTGAACCGATTTTGCCCGAAATAAAGAATATTTATGCCAATTTTTGTGACCGATATCCTTTCGTTAAGGCTATCGTGCCAACAACAGACAGACAGACGGACATCGCTCAATCGTCTTAGAATTTCGTAAGGATTCAGAATATACTTCAATTTTGGTTTTTGTGCTAATATTAAGGGAATATACCCCCCATTAGAGTGGTTCGAAAAAAAAGTTGTGTCAGTCACCCCTTAGGATTAAAGATAACGTTAAAACAATTCTAAAACTTTTTTTTAAATATTTTTTCCACGTCTTCAAGTGCCGCCCTTTTAGTTTTTTGTTTGTTGCTCTGTAAGGGCTCTATTTCTCTCTTTGATAGTTTTTTTCTACCACGTCAATTTCTAGTCATAACTTTTTAAAACTCGATTCGTACCCTCCCAAATCGAATCAAATACGAATCGAGTTTTAAAAATTTATGACAAGTATTTGACGTAGTAGTAAAAAACGATCAAAGAAAGAAATGTAGCACCTACAGAGCAGTGAAAACCGATATATAAAATGTTATGATCGGACTAAAAATGGCGACACAGTGAACAAAATACTAAAAGAGCGGTGGCAAAAATATACAAAAATTTTTTTTAGAATTGTTTTTACATTATCTTTAATCCTACGGGGTGAGTGACACAACTTTTTTTTGTATGAAAGGCGAACCGCTCTACCCCCTATTCTTTTTGATGGTGGGTGTAAAAACTGTTGATAATTTAACCACTTTTGAGCACTGTAGTGAAGGCTAGCAGAGGGTTGGACTTACCCGACTACTGTTTAAACGTTACAATATATAAATTGTTTAATAAATATAACATTATCTTGTAAATGTTTCCTTTCATTCTTACAGGCTGCTATAGGATTTTTATCGAATGAAGAGAAAATTGAATTCAAATGTGGAGGTAGCTTGATCAGTAAAATGTTTGTCATAACAGCAGCTCACTGCTGCTCTGTAAGTGGGTAAGATAACATAATTAAATATATAAATAATAAAAATTTAAAAGAATTAAAATGCTCTATTAAAATTTCCAACACCTAGAGAAACACCCATTATAGTTAAACTCGGAATAATAAATCTCAAAAATCAAACCGGTAACAGCGATCCTCAAAGACGTGCCATAAAAGAGATCATAATACATCCCAGCTATAATTCTACAATGAATTATCATGACATAGCATTGCTTAAATTACAAAGCCCTGTGGAGTAAGTAAAACCCTTAACACATACAATCAAAGATTTAAAAAACGAATAACATTTTCTCCCCCCAGATTCACCAAATTTGTACGACCAATTTTACTTTGGTCCAGCAATGACATACCCTATGAACGGGTCTTTACCATGGGCTATGGTTCTACGAGTTTTGCCAAAGCCCCCACCAATATCTTAACCGAACTGAGTCTTTCTCTAATACCCTGGCAAAAATGTAAAGAAACTATACCGAAAGATGATAAATCTCCTTTTGGCATAGTGGAGACACAAATTTGTGGTCGTGATTTGGAGAAACATCGTGATACCTGTCAGGGAGATTCCGGTGGACCCTTACAATTGAATTTGGAACATCGTAACGAGCGCAATACATATCGTTATTATCTGGTCGGTATTATATCGTTTGGTGAATTTTGTGGTAGCACACATCCGGGTGTTTATACACGAGTGTCGTCGTATTGCAAATGGATTGCATCAATTGTGTGGCCAGATTATTTTAAGGGTTTTCAAAATTAAATAGAAAAACATTTGTTTAATTTTAATAAATAATATAATAAAGTAACTACTTATTAGAAATATTCAAACTTTACTACGATTTAAGATTCTAAATTTTAAGATTAAAATATGTCTTAACATTATCCTCATTATGTAGTAAGATTGTCCGTAGATAGTGTTGATTTTACTATATGGGCATTTCCATGAAATGGACCACCGTTAGTTAATAAATCAAAACGCTAGCATAATATTTTAAAGAACAGAAAATTGAAAAGAAACTATTGAGATTTTACTATGTAAACAAATTTTCAGCTTATCATAATCTTAAATGCAAAAAAAATGGTATGTAAAACGAAAGGCTCTTTAATTCAATTTAAAAGCTTTAACATCCATTATTTGTATCATTATATCAATAAGTATATATTATATATATTATAATATATCAATTCCGGGAAGTGGGACCTATGGGAGGTACCATAAATAATAGACCGATTTAAATAAATTATCTTTAGAATTGCGACCTGTAGTTTGATTACATGGTTTACATGGGGGTCCAGCCAGCCGTCCAGCCAGACGGACGGATGGACTGACATCGCTAAATCGACCCTCTACACCTATGATGGTGAAAAAGAAATACCATGAACACCATGTGTTTTATTTACGTTTACTTTTGAAACCGCAAAATGGATAAACCTGTATTTTGAGGGCTCTTACTGATGGTCTGGAAAAAAGTAAAGTTTTTTTTCTAGTCTATCCGTTGCAGAAACCACAAAAGGACCACTTCTAGGAGCCAACTTACCTATGCGTAATAAAGAGTAAGTAATTTGGCTTACTGGGATGTGACTAGTGTTACCAGGGTAACAATATTTACTCGCATAATATTAAATCAATAATTTTACTTTTGCTAAAGACAGATTTAAAGTTGTACTCGTTATAGAAAGGAAAAATAAATTAAAAACTATTATAAAATTATCAAAGGTTTATTGTATGAATTTTGTATTCAAATTTTGAATTCTTATTTTCCGTTTATGAATGAGGGGTTTAATGTTTCTAATTAAATATAATGCCTCCAAAAAGTCGTAAAAAGCGTAATAGCAAAGATTCGACCTCTAGTAATGCCGGCAGCGGTGATGGAGACGAAAAGAAAAAGAAAGAAGGCGGTAGCAAGAAGAAAAGTTCAGGAGGCAAATCTTTGGGTTGCGATATATTTAACGATGCAGCCATGGACAATGCCTACTATGTGTGTCATAATGTGCAGGTGAGTAAAGATTTTGAGCAAAAAAAAAACAATTTAACTCTTTTTGTTTTTGAATGTAGGATGTTTTAAAATCGCGCGGTTTTGCTTGGCCAGATGGTCAGAAGAAAAAGAAGAAGGGCAAAAGATAAATAATTAAATGACACATTCAATTGATAATTAAGATTTAAACTATTAAATACCGGCAAATTATTGTGAAGACAAAGATTTGTAGATGCTATACAACGTCATAATAAACACCCACAAGATTTGGTGAAATGCCATAATTAGATTAGTCAAAATTTGAATATTTTTCTAATAAAGTTATTTTTAAAACCAAAAAACATTTTGTTTATTTTTTGAAATGGTAACAACAAAAATTCTAGAAAAAACCGAAATATAAACAAACAAATAAAAATATACAAATTTTCCGAAGAAATTGAGTGAAATTGTGATGAAAATTTTTACTCATTTCTTTGAAATATTATTTGAAAAAGAGAGATAGTTTTCTGAATTGTGGAGATTTTTGCAAAAATTATCAAAACATTTTTACACACACAAAAAGCGTTTGCAAAAAAAAAGCACCAAAATCCATAAAATCTAGTGATTCATTCAGAAAAATCATTAGTTTTACGTTGGACGTCGTTGAAAACGTTTTGAAATCTAACCAAACGAAAACAAAAGCGGCAACTTTGAAAATAAAAATTTCATATTGAAAAAAGTGCATTTTAGTGACAGCCAAAAAAATCTATATAATAGAAAAAATTAACAATTAAATTTTCAAACATCAAGATTTGACATTATTGAAACACATTTATAATTTGGATTAAAAAATATATTTTGAAAAAAAGGAAAACTAGTCTTTAACAAAAATGGCTAAAGCTCCCGCAATTGGTATAGATCTTGGTACCACTTATTCGTGTGTTGGTGTTTGGCAGCACAATAAAGTTGAGATCATTGCAAATGATCAGGGAAATCGTACAACACCCAGTTATGTCGCATTCAACGATAACGAACGTTTAATTGGTGATGCCGCCAAAAATCAGGTAATTTGATATAAATCTCAGGCCAGCCAAAAAAAAGAAAAAAAACATGATATAAATATCCAAAATTGAGAGGAAAAAAATCAAAAACTTATATAGAAAAAAGACACGCCCATATTTGGCTTAATAAATCAATTATAAAATAAAACCATGGGAGATTGAATCTCGATATGATTGGATTTATCAATGAGGTGCTAGTGTTTAAATTTTTCTAAATGTGAAAATTTACAAAATAATTTTTTAATGCTCTAGAAATCGGTGTTAAAATTTTAAAAATTTTCCCCCGTTATCTAAATGTTTGGCTATTTTTATACCCTTCAACACCATAGGTGGAAAGGGTATTATAAGTTTGTTCTGATGTATGTAACGCATAGAAATATTTGTCTTAGACCCTTTTAGTATACCAATAGGCTTAGAATCACTTTCCGTCCGTCCGTCTGGCTGGACCCCCATGTAAACCATGTAATCAAAGTACAGGTCGCAATTCTAAAGATAATTTGATGAAATTTGGCACAGATCATTTTTTTGATAGTGGGTATTGAAATTGGTCGACATCAGTCCATTATTTATGGTACCTCCCATAGGTCGCACTTCCCGGAATTGATATTTTTGGCCACAAATATTATTATTTTTTCATGAAGTTTAAGTCAAATACTGCTTATGTAAATCAAAATCACTGTACCAAATTTCATTGAAATCGGTCCACATTTGACCATAGCTCCCATACAAACTTTCTGTCAAAACGCACTAACTGGCATTCAAAGTGCGTGTCTTATCCACCGCCATTTCCGTTGATATACCCCTATAGAGGCAGGGATTTGGTTTGTCGATTTTAGTAAGGCTTGTAGGCAAAGGTTTGTAGGCGTTTTATCTTTGTCTTGGAAATATTGATTTCCAGCCCAGCTGCCCGAGATTCAACAGTAATAGCGTTAGTATGTTCTTGAAGGTGAAATAGGCTTTGGCTGAGAAGACATACGTCATCAGCGTAATCCAAGTCCTACCATTCAGAGCCGTACGCATTATGTTCGATGACAAGGCTAAAAAGTATAGGTGACCTTGTCTTACCCCAGTAGTAGCTTCGAACGGATTAGTCAATTTACCTTTATGTAGGACACATACATACATACATAATTCCCCGACAACATTCCAATTGGAACAAGGGGTACTTCTCTCAGACAATGAGCTGCATCCGATTCTATTTTTAGACTCATTGAAAGGAACCTACGTTTTAACGCCAGCTCCGAACGGCAAATACATTAGTTAGAGAAGTTTTACATAGCCTAATACTCAATAACCAGTGGCTAGCTGAGTTATGAGGTGAACCGCCGCTTTTTTGAAAATTTATTTTTTTCAAGTGAGTCTGGCCAGGGATCGAACTTGGGCCTCTGGTATGCTAGGCGGATGACTAACCTGCTATACCACGGCGGCTCAACCTTTAAAATCCACGTACGTTACCCGAATTAAGTTCAGAATATTCGTTGGCATGTTACGATTTTCTGAAATTCTCCATATGTAGCTCCTATTAAAACTGCCGAAGGCCTTCATAAAGTTTAAAAACGCTAGGTAAATGGGGGTGCGGAAATCATTACATTGCTCTAGTACTATTCAACACAAGATCGATTCTCTCTGAACCCAAACTGATTTTCGCGGAGTGTAGCAGAAACTGCATCGGATATTCTTTTGAAAATTACTCGACTTAGTATTTTGCCCGGTATTGGAAAAAGTGTAATTACCCCTGTAGTAATTGCAATCTTTGGAGTCACCCTTTTTTTGGTATTTTAACTAGTATACCTTCATTCCAGGAGGTTGGGCAGACCTTTCTTTTCCCATATTTTACGCATAAATGGGTGCCACAGTCTCGCCGATCCTTCAACATCACGTAAAAGCATCTCGGCTGGATTGTTCATCCGGGGTTGAGAGAAGTGTACCGCTACTAATCAAGATGAGACTGTTTTTGTAGGTTTGCCACACAACGCCTTTGATATATTGAATAAGATCTTCATGTCGCCTTGGCTTGCAGCTGATTCAGCTTGGCTCGCTTGTTTATCTATCCACATTCTCCTGTCCCTCCTTGCAGACTTTTTTATTTTATTGCAGAGATTGTGATATGTTGCACGGAGGACTTCAGCATCTCCATTTTCATTAACAATTTTACTTTTATTATCTTTAAATCCCAGTGTTTGTTGACCAAACTCATTGTACGTTCGAGTGACATATCTAGAGATTTCATTTATACATGCGACGCTACTGTTTACTACATCCGGAAATCGATTTCTTATGAAAGTAATAAAAGCATTTCGATGTCTGTCTAATTCCAGTTTTCCCACATCAATTTTCCGATCTGCTTTCGCCGTATCAGGCATCAAAGCCGGAACCTTTAATCGAATCTTACATATAACTTTATGTCTGCTCCGCGTCTCGAGCGTACATCAAGTAAAGTTTATCAAAATATGATCAATTTGATTCTTAGTTTGACAATATCCAGGTTATTTTATGATATAATTTATGGGGGAAAATGGTGCCACCCACATCAAGTTTCTTTTCGCACCATAGTTCGATCAGTCCTTTTCCAGTATCCTTTATTACTCCGACACCGTGCCTACCAATGCAATGGTAAATGATGTTGAAGTCATTACTTTACTGTTTATCCAACTGCTTAGTACATCATAAAATTCATCTTTTTCGTTTTCAGATTGGATTTTAGTAGGAGCGTAGACATTTATTATTATCAAATTACGAGCTTTAGTCTTAAGTTTTATTGCCACTAACCTCTCATTGATAGAATGCCATGCTATTATGGATTTAGCTTTTTTTTTAGTTATCAGAAATCTCACACCCTTACTATGCTTATTGCCCTCCGGGCGACCGGAGTATAGAAAGACAGTATTTTCGCTCCGCATTTCCCCTTCCATCTTACTTCTTGCACCGCCAGCAAATCAATTTTATAACATTTCACGCCTTAGCTGTTCTAATTTGCAAGTTTCGTATACTTCAAACTTTCCTTCATGATTATAGTAGGTTTTATACTCATTGTACCAGCTGCCGTAGCAGAGGGATTTATCGCATGATTACCCCTCGGAGTAATATATTCTGTAATGTTTCTTTGATGACTCCAAACACAAGAGCCACGTTTGTATAGCGGGCAGCTTGATCAGAGATAGACGCCCGAATGCAGGCCCAAATAACATGTTAAACAGACGCTACAGTTTCTTACTTTGCCAAGTACAATTATCTTAAACCATTAGACCAAATACGTTGGAATGGCTCTAAGATAACTCCCTCTCATATTAGCCCTGACCTAGCATTTCACATGGGTAGCATATTCAACTAGGTTGCTCAGGTTAACAGGATGTACCACGAGGAGGAATTGAATACAGTTCTTAACTAACAGCTGGAGATGCCAGGCAACAGTTGCACCCCATTACATCCCATCCGAATATGCACTCCGTTTTTTGAGATATTAAGAGGTAGTTTTCGAGATATTAAATAAACATTTAAATTAGAACTGAGTAACTTGCACATTGTGGGCACTTTGTAACTTGCACTTTGTGGGTTCAACGCATTAAAGTCCAACAGTAGTCGCTTATCATGCCTTCGTTCCAAAATCCTTGGTATAATTTTTCGATTTTTTCCAAATCTTGGTTTAGTCGCTTTCATTGCTCGTCGCTTGTATCACATAAGTTTCAGGAAAAAATCGAGATGGGAATGCAGAAGATCTTGCAAGATTTTCTCTAACACAATATTAAAGAGATCGCATGATAATCTATCGCCTTGCCTGAACCCCCATTTAATTATAAACGACTCCGATATTTCCTATTTTAACTGATGTGGTTGTATTAGTTTATGTCGTTCTGCATAACCTTATTAGCTACATAGGGATGCCAAACTCAGACATTGGGTTAAACAACTTCGTTCGTATCGGGCTGTCGATAGCAGCTTTGTAGTCAACGAAGAGATTAAAGGTGTCTATTTTTTCAGCAGGATTTGACGTAGTGTAAAGATCTGGTCAGTGGTAGATTTACTTGGTCTAAAGGTTCCAATTATTATCGTTAACTTTGCCATAAACGGTTTATTACCTTTTTTTGCACTGGGCAAAGAACACTGAAACTTCAATCATCTGGCAAACGATCTCCTAACCATATGGTTTTTATGAGCTGGGACATACGTATTATCAACTCCGGCGTTAAAAAGCTTTGCTAGCAAATCATAGGCGCCGGCAGAGTTGATATTTTTTAGTTATTACATTGCACTTCTATGTTGACTTACACACTTGAGACGCGAGATAAACTGTCTGCAAGCATTTGTCAATCGTTGATTCTGAAGCATCCTCAGAACTTTTTTGCCAATCACAATCTCAAAACATGATCTGGTTGCGCACCGCTATATTAAGTATATTACGAGGCTAGGACATACTTTAGCAAAGGTTCTAGTAATAATAATATCCCCAAGGTTCCAGGAGGTCTGACAGTACTGCAAACGCGTGGTGATGTCAAACTAAGAACAAGTTGCAGAAGTTCGGAGTATCATTAAACGAGATGAAAGTGATCCAATAAACTTATATGGCAAATACATGTATAAGTTGAGACCCTGACTTTTCCCAGCTAGCAATTTGGTGATTGTTGACGATAATATCAGCAAAATGAGTCTTTTGGGATTCGTATAGATGATCAAAAACTGATTAATCAGCTTGGTGATCTAAAAAATATTCCAAAAAGATTTCTTAAAACGCTTAGAAAACGACTAGGTTACAAAAGCACAAACAATTCTTACAGAATGTGTGCAATCAAAATCTTATCGTCAAACAATCCTAATACTACTGTTTTTTATATTATTTTAATCAGTTTGGTGATCAAAAAAGACCACAAAGAGACTCAGAAAATACCTTGAAAGCGACTATTTGAAAGCAGAATGTGTGCAATCAGTTTGGTGATCAAAAAAGTGTACAAAGCGACTAGTTAAAAATAGCACAAAAAATCTTGTAAAATGTGCGTAACTATAAAAATAGTGATAAAAAATGCCACTAAAAGACTTGTATCTCATTATGGGTGATGTGGCTTAGTTGGTTAGCACTTCGACTACTAAGCATAGCATATCATATCCTTCAGCAGCCTAGGTTCGATCCTCGGTCTCGGCAACATCAATTTCTGTAATTATTAACGCAACTTCGCTGTTCTAAAAATAGATATGACATGTTCAAAAAATAGACATACTGTGATAAATATTTATTCTTTTTTTTAACAAATCTGGCAAAATGTGTGCAGTCATATTCTAATCAGCAAAACGAGTCATTAAAGACTCGTTTTAAAGAGTCGCATGAAGGGTACCATTTTCTCACTCAAAAAGATCATTTTTGACTCATAAGTGATATCATAAATGATCATTTTAATCATGCAGTGAACTCTAAAATGACACATATTTAATTAAAATTTCCCAAAAATGCTAGCTGGGTTACCATAAATTAAACAACAAATTTTTATTGATACTAACATATACATATGTATATCAATATTTGATAACAATGACGAGGGTACCAAATGGTCGGATTTGACCAACTCTAATACGTTCTTACTTGTTTTAATTCATTTTAAAAAAACTATAACATATTATTAAAAAAAATGTGTTAACAAATTTTTCTCTAACAAATTTGTTTTCTTATTTTTTTAACTAAAAATTATGAAACACAATTTTGTTTTCATAAATTTTAGTTTTTCCTTAATTTAATGCTAATTTTTTCGAAATATTTTTTTGGTGTTCTTTGTCATTATTAATTCTAAAAGTGTAATTTGTTGCATTTAGTTTGTTTTTTCTGTTTAGTAGTAAAATAAAATACAACAAACAAAAAAAAACAAACTGATTAAAATTATTTTTCACACCATTTGATTTATGGTTAATATTTTTTGGCTGCAATTTATGTGAACACAGCTCTAGCTCTAGCAAATCACCAAATATCAAATACCATTTGTCAGTCTCAGAGAAACATTTACAGAAGCATCAAGATTTACTTGACCTCTTCTCTCTAGACTTTAACAACCACGATCGATCGAACGACCGATCGTTATTGATGATGATGAATATGATGACGATGTCGACGACAACTGTTTAGACTTCTATGGTCATTGAACAAGCTTTCGATTTGTTTGATTGTTTTTTTAACTTCTATATAAGAAATTTGGGCTGACTGATTTTGTTACAATGATTTAGAGTGACTGATATGATGTGCTATAAATTTGACATTTTGTCTAAATGAAATATGACATATGGCGAAATTTATTTTGAAATTCTTCTGATGGTTTTAAGAATGTTTAAAGTTTCAAGTCATAATCCTTAAAGCCTACAAATAGGCACTCCTGAAGCAATAATTGGTTACCCTAAAAGTATACCTATTTCAGAGTTCAAAAAAGAAAGCCCTTAAAGTATGCTTTTATTTTATATAGAAGTGATCAATAAACTTAATTAGAACTACCTAGACATCAACTAGAACTGAACTAAAACTGAACTAGAACTGAACTAGAACTGAACTAGAACTGAACTAGAACTGAACTAGAACTGAACTAGAACTGAACTAGAACTGAACTAGAACTGAACTAGAACTGAACTAGAACTGAACTAGAACTGAACTAGAACTGAACTAGAACTGAACTAGAACTGAACTAGAACTGAACTAGAACTGAACTAGAACTGAACTAGAACTGAACTAGAACTGAACTAGAACTGAACTAGAACTGAACTAGAACTGAACTAGAACTGAACTAGAACTGAACTAGAACTGAACTAGAACTGAACTAGAACTGAACTAGAACTGAACTAGAACTGAACTAGAACTGAACTAGAACTGAACTAGAACTGAACTAGAACTGAACTAGAACTGAACTAGAACTGAACTAGAACTGAACTAGAACTGAACTAGAACTGAACTAGAACTGAACTAGAACTGAACTAGAACTGAACTAGAACTGAACTAGAACTGAACTAGAACTGAACTAGAACTGAACTAGAACTGAACTAGAACTGAACTAGAACTGAACTAGAACTGAACTAGAACTGAACTAGAACTGAACTAGAACTGAACTAGAACTGAACTAGAACTGAACTAGAACTGAACTAGAACTGAACTAGAACTGAACTAGAACTGAACTAGAACTGAACTAGAACTGAACTAGAACTGAACTAGAACTGAACTAGAACTGAACTAGAACTGAACTAGAACTGAACTAGAACTGAACTAGAACTGAACTAGAACTGAACTAGAACTGAACTAGAACTGAACTAGAACTGAACTAGAACTGAACTAGAACTGAACTAGAACTGAACTAGAACTGAACTAGAACTGAACTAGAACTGAACTAGAACTGAACTAGAACTGAACTAGAACTGAACTAGAACTGAACTAGAACTGAACTAGAACTGAACTAGAACTGAACTAGAACTGAACTAGAACTGAACTAGAACTGAACTAGAACTGAACTAGAACTGAACTAGAACTGAACTAGAACTGAACTAGAACTGAACTAGAACTGAACTAGAACTGAACTAGAACTGAACTAGAACTGAACTAGAACTGAACTAGAACTGAACTAGAACTGAACTAGAACTGAACTAGAACTGAACTAGAACTGAACTAGAACTGAACTAGAACTGAACTAGAACTGAACTAGAACTGAACTAGAACTGAACTAGAACTGAACTAGAACTGAACTAGAACTGAACTAGAACTGAACTAGAACTGAACTAGAACTGAACTAGAACTGAACTAGAACTGAACTAGAACTGAACTAGAACTGAACTAGAACTGAACTAGAACTGAACTAGAACTGAACTAGAACTGAACTAGAACTGAACTAGAACTGAACTAGAACTGAACTAGAACTGAACTAGAACTGAACTAGAACTGAACTAGAACTGAACTAGAACTGAACTAGAACTGAACTAGAACTGAACTAGAACTGAACTAGAACTGAACTAGAACTGAACTAGAACTGAACTAGAACTGAACTAGAACTGAACTAGAACTGAACTAGAACTGAACTAGAACTGAACTAGAACTGAACTAGAACTGAACTAGAACTGAACTAGAACTGAACTAGAACTGAACTAGAACTGAACTAGAACTGAACTAGAACTGAACTAGAACTGAACTAGAACTGAACTAGAACTGAACTAGAACTGAACTAGAACTGAACTAGAACTGAACTAGAACTGAACTAGAACTGAACTAGAACTGAACTAGAACTGAACTAGAACTGAACTAGAACTGAACTAGAACTGAACTAGAACTGAACTAGAACTGAACTAGAACTGAACTAGAACTGAACTAGAACTGAACTAGAACTGAACTAGAACTGAACTAGAACTGAACTAGAACTGAACTAGAACTGAACTAGAACTGAACTAGAACTGAACTAGAACTGAACTAGAACTGAACTAGAACTGAACTAGAACTGAACTAGAACTGAACTAGAACTGAACTAGAACTGAACTAGAACTGAACTAGAACTGAACTAGAACTGAACTAGAACTGAACTAGAACTGAACTAGAACTGAACTAGAACTGAACTAGAACTGAACTAGAACTGAACTAGAACTGAACTAGAACTGAACTAGAACTGAACTAGAACTGAACTAGAACTGAACTAGAACTGAACTAGAACTGAACTAGAACTGAACTAGAACTGAACTAGAACTGAACTAGAACTGAACTAGAACTGAACTAGAACTGAACTAGAACTGAACTAGAACTGAACTAGAACTGAACTAGAACTGAACTAGAACTGAACTAGAACTGAACTAGAACTGAACTAGAACTGAACTAGAACTGAACTAGAACTGAACTAGAACTGAACTAGAACTGAACTAGAACTGAACTAGAACTGAACTAGAACTGAACTAGAACTGAACTAGAACTGAACTAGAACTGAACTAGAACTGAACTAGAACTGAACTAGAACTGAACTAGAACTGAACTAGAACTGAACTAGAACTGAACTAGAACTGAACTAGAACTGAACTAGAACTGAACTAGAACTGAACTAGAACTGAACTAGAACTGAACTAGAACTGAACTAGAACTGAACTAGAACTGAACTAGAACTGAACTAGAACTGAACTAGAACTGAACTAGAACTGAACTAGAACTGAACTAGAACTGAACTAGAACTGAACTAGAACTGAACTAGAACTGAACTAGAACTGAACTAGAACTGAACTAGAACTGAACTAGAACTGAACTAGAACTGAACTAGAACTGAACTAGAACTGAACTAGAACTGAACTAGAACTGAACTAGAACTGAACTAGAACTGAACTAGAACTGAACTAGAACTGAACTAGAACTGAACTAGAACTGAACTAGAACTGAACTAGAACTGAACTAGAACTGAACTAGAACTGAACTAGAACTGAACTAGAACTGAACTAGAACTGAACTAGAACTGAACTAGAACTGAACTAGAACTGAACTAGAACTGAACTAGAACTGAACTAGAACTGAACTAGAACTGAACTAGAACTGAACTAGAACTGAACTAGAACTGAACTAGAACTGAACTAGAACTGAACTAGAACTGAACTAGAACTGAACTAGAACTGAACTAGAACTGAACTAGAACTGAACTAGAACTGAACTAGAACTGAACTAGAACTGAACTAGAACTGAACTAGAACTGAACTAGAACTGAACTAGAACTGAACTAGAACTGAACTAGAACTGAACTAGAACTGAACTAGAACTGAACTAGAACTGAACTAGAACTGAACTAGAACTGAACTAGAACTGAACTAGAACTGAACTAGAACTGAACTAGAACTGAACTAGAACTGAACTAGAACTGAACTAGAACTGAACTAGAACTGAACTAGAACTGAACTAGAACTGAACTAGAACTGAACTAGAACTGAACTAGAACTGAACTAGAACTGAACTAGAACTGAACTAGAACTGAACTAGAACTGAACTAGAACTGAACTAGAACTGAACTAGAACTGAACTAGAACTGAACTAGAACTGAACTAGAACTGAACTAGAACTGAACTAGAACTGAACTAGAACTGAACTAGAACTGAACTAGAACTGAACTAGAACTGAACTAGAACTGAACTAGAACTGAACTAGAACTGAACTAGAACTGAACTAGAACTGAACTAGAACTGAACTAGAACTGAACTAGAACTGAACTAGAACTGAACTAGAACTGAACTAGAACTGAACTAGAACTGAACTAGAACTGAACTAGAACTGAACTAGAACTGAACTAGAACTGAACTAGAACTGAACTAGAACTGAACTAGAACTGAACTAGAACTGAACTAGAACTGAACTAGAACTGAACTAGAACTGAACTAGAACTGAACTAGAACTGAACTAGAACTGAACTAGAACTGAACTAGAACTGAACTAGAACTGAACTAGAACTGAACTAGAACTGAACTAGAACTGAACTAGAACTGAACTAGAACTGAACTAGAACTGAACTAGAACTGAACTAGAACTGAACTAGAACTGAACTAGAACTGAACTAGAACTGAACTAGAACTGAACTAGAACTGAACTAGAACTGAACTAGAACTGAACTAGAACTGAACTAGAACTGAACTAGAACTGAACTAGAACTGAACTAGAACTGAACTAGAACTGAACTAGAACTGAACTAGAACTGAACTAGAACTGAACTAGAACTGAACTAGAACTGAACTAGAACTGAACTAGAACTGAACTAGAACTGAACTAGAACTGAACTAGAACTGAACTAGAACTGAACTAGAACTGAACTAGAACTGAACTAGAACTGAACTAGAACTGAACTAGAACTGAACTAGAACTGAACTAGAACTGAACTAGAACTGAACTAGAACTGAACTAGAACTGAACTAGAACTGAACTAGAACTGAACTAGAACTGAACTAGAACTGAACTAGAACTGAACTAGAACTGAACTAGAACTGAACTAGAACTGAACTAGAACTGAACTAGAACTGAACTAGAACTGAACTAGAACTGAACTAGAACTGAACTAGAACTGAACTAGAACTGAACTAGAACTGAACTAGAACTGAACTAGAACTGAACTAGAACTGAACTAGAACTGAACTAGAACTGAACTAGAACTGAACTAGAACTGAACTAGAACTGAACTAGAACTGAACTAGAACTGAACTAGAACTGAACTAGAACTGAACTAGAACTGAACTAGAACTGAACTAGAACTGAACTAGAACTGAACTAGAACTGAACTAGAACTGAACTAGAACTGAACTAGAACTGAACTAGAACTGAACTAGAACTGAACTAGAACTGAACTAGAACTGAACTAGAACTGAACTAGAACTGAACTAGAACTGAACTAGAACTGAACTAGAACTGAACTAGAACTGAACTAGAACTGAACTAGAACTGAACTAGAACTGAACTAGAACTGAACTAGAACTGAACTAGAACTGAACTAGAACTGAACTAGAACTGAACTAGAACTGAACTAGAACTGAACTAGAACTGAACTAGAACTGAACTAGAACTGAACTAGAACTGAACTAGAACTGAACTAGAACTGAACTAGAACTGAACTAGAACTGAACTAGAACTGAACTAGAACTGAACTAGAACTGAACTAGAACTGAACTAGAACTGAACTAGAACTGAACTAGAACTGAACTAGAACTGAACTAGAACTGAACTAGAACTGAACTAGAACTGAACTAGAACTGAACTAGAACTGAACTAGAACTGAACTAGAACTGAACTAGAACTGAACTAGAACTGAACTAGAACTGAACTAGAACTGAACTAGAACTGAACTGAACTAGAACTGAACTAGAACTGAACTAGAACTGAACTAGAACTGAACTAGAACTGAACTAGAACTGAACTAGAACTGAACTGAACTAGAACTGAACTAGAACTGAACTAGAACTGAACTAGAACTGAACTAGAACTGAACTAGAACTGAACTAGAACTGAACTAGAACTGAACTAGAAATGAACCAGAACTGAACTAGAACTGAACTAGAACTGAACTAGAACTGAACTAGAACTGAACTAGAACTGAACTAGAACTGAACTAGAACTGAACTAGAACTGAACTAGAACTGAACTAGAACTGAACTAGAACTGAACTAGAACTGAACTAGAACTGAACTAGAACTGAACTAGAACTGAACTAGAACTGAACTAGAACTGAACTAGAACTGAACTAGAACTGAACTAGAACTGAACTAGAACTGAACTAGAACTGAACTAGAACTGAACTAGAACTGAACTAGAACTGAACTAGAACTGAACTAGAACTGAACTAGAACTGAACTAGAACTGAACTAGAACTGAACTAGAACTGAACTAGAACTGAACTAGAACTGAACTAGAACTGAACTAGAACTGAACTAGAACTGAACTAGAACTGAACTAGAACTGAACTAGAACTGAACTAGAACTGAACTAGAACTGAACTAGAACTGAACTAGAACTGAACTAGAACTGAACTAGAACTGAACTAGAACTGAACTAGAACTGAACTAGAACTGAACTAGAACTGAACTAGAACTGAACTAGAACTGAACTAGAACTGAACTAGAACTGAACTAGAACTGAACTAGAACTGAACTAGAACTGAACTAGAACTGAACTAGAACTGAACTAGAACTGAACTAGAACTGAACTAGAACTGAACTAGAACTGAACTAGAACTGAACTAGAACTGAACTAGAACTGAACTAGAACTGAACTAGAACTGAACTAGAACTGAACTAGAACTAGAACTGAACTAGAACTGAACTAGAACTGAACTAGAACTGAACTAGAACTGAACTAGAAATGAACCAGAACTGAACTAGAACTGAACTAGAACTGAACTAGAACTGAACTAGAACTGAACTAGAACTGAACTAGAACTGAACTAGAACTGAACTAGAACTGAACTAGAACTGAACTAGAACTGAACTAGAACTGAACTAGAACTGAACTAGAACTGAACTAGAACTGAACTAGAACTGAACTAGAACTGAACTAGAACTGAACTAGAACTGAACTAGAACTGAACTAGAACTGAACTAGAACTGAACTAGAACTGAACTAGAACTGAACTAGAAGTGATCTAGAACTGAACTAGAACTGAACTAGAACTGAACTAGAACTGAACTAGAACTGAACTAGAACTGAACTAGAACTGAACTAGAACTGAACTAGAACTGAACTAGAACTGAACTAGAACTGAACTAGAACTGAACTAGAACTGAACTAGAACTGAACTAGAACTGAACTAGAACTGAACTAGAACTGAACTAGAACTGAACTAGAACTGAACTAGAACTGAACTAGAACTGAACTAGAACTGAACTAGAACTGAACTAGAACTGAACTAGAACTGAACTAGAACTGAACTAGAACTGAACTAGAACTGAACTAGAACTGAACTAGAACTGAACTAGAACTGAACTAGAACTGAACTAGAAATGAACCAGAACTGAACTAGAACTGAACTAGAACTTAACTAGAACTGAACTAGAACTGAACTAGAACTGAACTAGAACTGAACTAGAACTGAACTAGAACTGAACTAGAACTGAACTAGAACTGAACTAGAACTGAACTAGAACTGAACTAGAACTGAACTAGAACTGAACTAGAACTGAACTAGAACTGAACTAGAACTAAACTAGAACTGAACTAGAACTGAACCAGAACTGAACTAGAACTGAACTATAACTGAACTAAAACTGAACTAGAACTGAACTAGAACTGAACTAGAACTGAACTAGAACTGAACTAGAACTGAACTAGAACTGAACTAGAACTGAACTAGAACTGAACTAGAACTGAACTAGAACTGAACTAGAACTGAACTAGAACTGAACTAGAACTGAACCAGAACTGAACTAGAACTTTACTAAAACTGAACTAGAACTTAACTAGAACTGATATTTTTTTATACCATAAAAGTCATTTTGGAAAAAAAAATGTTGGCCATTATAGTCCCCATGTCTGTTTAAGGTTAAAATCAAGTTACAATTATAAAACTCATTATTATTGTAAAAAAATCAAAAAACATGCCATTAAATTTTTTAAGAAATAATAAATTTATGAAATTTTCTAATTAAAAACCATCGCATCCAATGAAGATGTTTAAGACGTTGAGACTTTCAATATGAGTGGGAGATGTTTTATGGGATGCGAAATTCTACTTCGAAGTCTTCTGTCTGCACATTTATCTCTTATAAATGAAAATAAATTGAAATTGTTGTGAAAAACAAGTGAAATATTTTCGTTTTTTATCGAATAAATATTTTTTTAATTTGTATATCCTTATAATTATTTCTTTTAATGTTTATATATTTTTTTAGAAATTTATACAAATACTACGTAAAACAAGTAAGAGTGGTATATTCGGCTTTGCCGAATCTTGGATACCCTTCACCAATGGTGCTGCAAAAGTACTTAATGTAATTCCAAGCAAAATTTGGTTATACTAGTATTATATGCAAAGAATCTTTAAAATTAAGAGTCGGAAAAATAAAAGCTTTTCGGTGGCGTCATCATCTAGAATAGTTATGCACCCAAAGGTTAGGTTGGGCAGGTGGCTGATGTCTAGGGAAGCTTCACTTGGGTTCTAAAGTGGTCCCTTTGTGAAAAATAATGATTACTAGACTACAAGTAGAGAATGCATATTTAAGCCAGCCAGTAGCTTCGAAATAAAATAGACACATATTTTACGAACATTTAATAAAGTTCGATAGACCAGATAAACCATGCAGAAAAGATGCTTCAAAATGTAGATGCCCTTACATTTGCAATAGCACATCGATTTGATGAAGTTTAAGTATTCTGGCATGCAATCCAAAAACACAGTGCCCAGTGAGGGTTGTGTGCTTTAATTCATACGAATTGTCCAACTATTAAAAGTTAATGATTAAATAGTTATGTAAAACTCTGAACTGATTTAGGTCAAAGCTTTAACAATGATAAGCCTTAAAATTATAGGGTATACACTCTTAGTTTTAGATACATACGTGAAATATATAGCTTTTGAATGGATGGATATCAGCTTTGTCGGAAAAGTTATTAAAGATTTACTTATTAATCTAAAGTTAGTTAATTAATTAAAATGAACACTTCATCAATAATATTTGGGATGTATTGTTCTTTCGACCTGTCCGATGGATGTTTGGAAAGTTTTGCTCTAGTTCCTTGTGCAATTTTAATGTGATTTAATTTATCAGCATTAAATCGATTCCCGGTCGGGGTTATATGGGAGATTTCACTAAATGTGAGTAGAGCTCGCCCATTTTCAATATCGAACTTTTCAAGAGATCAGAAATACTTTTGTCAAATGTTGTCCCTCTAGAAAGTTTATTTTAGGCGCTATTGCCCTGAATATAAATATTGTACAACGTCTTTATATCGGGTGTTTTTTATTGAGGTATAGAACTTTAAGTTGGCATCACTTTTTTAACTGGCGGCCATTTTGTCAGCTGTCAAGTGATTAATATTTAGTTTGGTTTGCCATTTCATCATGAACAGGTTGACAAAAGAACAACGCTTGCAAATCGTGCAAATTTATTTCGAAAATAATGGTTCAGTTCGCGAAGTTTACCGCAAGCTCCGTCCATTTTATGGTCGACATAATCGTCCATCAGAGCAATTAATTCGGTTAACCATGGATCGTTTTCGCACTACGTTTACTCTATGTGATAATACGCATCCGCAGCGACGTCGAACAGTGCGCACCGAAGAAACAATTGCTCCTGTAGAGCAAAGTGTTGAAGAGGACCCGAATGCATCGATTCGCCACCGCGCACAGCAATTGGAGCTTTGTCCATCAACTTTATGGAAGATTTTGCGCAAAGATCTTGGCTTGCGACCTTACAGGAACCATGCAATGCGTCGTGATTTTGGTGTATGGGCCGAAAATGAGATTGATCTCGATGCTGATTTTCATCGCAAAATTTTGTTCAGTGATGAGGCTCATTTTTGGTTGAATGGCTACGTCAACAAGCAAAATTGCCGCATTTGGAGTGAAGAGAATCCACATGAGACCCTTGAGACGCCATTACATCCACAAAAACTGACTGTTTGGTGTGCTCTATGGGCTGGTGGAGTCATTGGGCCATACTTCTTCCGAAATAATGCTGGAGAGTCAGTTACCTAATGCTGGAGAGTCAGTTACCATAAATGGAGACCGGTATAGAGCCATGATAACCGACTATTTTGTTCCTCAATTGGATGGCATGAATGTGGATGAGTTGTGGTTCCAACAAGACGGCGCTACATGCCACACAGCGCACGTCATAATTGATTTATTGAAGGAAACATTCGATGAGCGCATAATTTCGCGGACCTGTCAATTGGCTACCAAGATCGTGCGATTTGACACCACTGGATTATTTTCTTTGGGGATATGTGAAGTCGCTCGTCTACGCCAACAAACCAGAAACGTTAGGGGACCTGGAAGCCAACATTCGTGGCGTTATTGCCAACATACGGCCCCATATGCTCGAAAAAGTAGTTGAAAATTGGACCTGTAGAATTGGCTTTATTCGAGCCAGCCGCGGCGGCCACATGCCCAAAATCATATTTAAACATTAATGGCATAAAATTATCCTTCCAATAAAGCCAAATTGATGGACATTAAAACGATTTTCTTGTGTTTTATTTCAATTCGCAATTCTATACCTCTAAAAAAACACCCATTACTAAATGTCATCATCTTATTTTAGGCGAAGTTATACGGGATCAATTGTCAAACGTGAACGGATTTCTCCCAATTGCAATTAAAAAATTTAAATTTTCGTTGATATGTGAGATACTTACATACATATGTAGGTTTTGAACGGATATCATGTAGTTAGCTGCATTTTTGTACTTCCTAGGAAGATTACCTATAATTTGATATATAATACATTCTCAAATGTTATCATAATGTTCAAAAGTCAGACACAAAATTAAGATTAATGCAGAGTGTCTGTCTGCTAAAATCAGATTTGTGGAGCTCCTGGATTTTACATAAAATTTCAGGATATTGTCCCACCCTGAATTTTATCTTTGTCGATCAAAACACCATCGCTTAAACGCTAAATTATATCTACCACAAATTACCGAATGCATCAGGATTTAGGTAATCCCCTGCGAAGGACGCTATTAAATTTCATCAAAATAAACACCTGAGATATCGACAAAACAGGAGCTCCAAAAACTTGACTACAACAGAAAAAATTACAGACAAATAGACGGACGGACAAAAAACAGACGGACGGACAAACAAACAGACGGACGGACAGACAGACAGACAAACAGACGGACGGAGGTCGCAAAATCGATTCACCTGCCGATTCTGAGTTGATCGGTACAGTTTGAATGGTATTCGTAATCAGATTTGTGGAGTATAGATTTTAGAAAATCCTCACACAAAGAACGATGTCAAATTTCATCACAATCGGTCTATAAACACCTGAGATATCGCTGAAACAATACTTACAAAATGTAAACAAAATTTCTTAGACACGTACTTTGGGCAATTTGCTGTACATCAAATGCAGTGTTATGGCGATATCTCAATTGTTTATGGACCGCTTTTGATAAAATTTAATAACGTACTTGGCGGGGGAATTTCCTAAAATCTGATATAAAATTTATGTAGGTCCGTGCTAAAGGAGGATGGTTTTTCCTATTTCTGCATTTCATTTTTTCAACAAACATTCTCTAATGCGAACTTTGGGCAATTTGCGATACATCAAATTCAGTGTTTTGGCGATATCTCAGTTGTTTATGGACCGATTTTCATAAAATTTTACAGAGTGCTTTGGGAAACTATTTCCTACAATCTGATATATAATATATTGTCACATGTATACCAGGAGTATCTTTTTTCTCTTGTTATTTAAAAGTGTGTTTCAATCAAAAATTTTCAAATTTTCGTCTAATTTTTGGTATTTTTTCGATATTTTCGGTGTTTATAAACCGATTTTAATGAAATTTAATAGCGTTCATTGCGGGAGAATTTCCTAAAATCTGATATATAATTTATGTAAGTCCATCCTCCAGGGGCTTCAGAAACTTGATTTCAACAGACAGACAGACAGACGGACGGACAGACAGACAGACAGACAGACAGACGGACATCGCTTAATCGATTCTCCTCCCGATTCTGAGTCGATCGGTATAATTTTTATGGGGTCTACGATCACTAATAAAAAAATTACAAACGGAATCACAAACTTATAATACCCTTTCACCTATTGGTGAAGGGTATAAAAATGAAATTTTTGAATATGTAGGTGAAATAATGTGTATTGCACATTTATTTTAGATTCAAAAATAAATTTTATATTTTCATAAATAAGCTGTGATGAAATAGATATTTTGAATGGTTTTTGAGTCATGTAGTAGGAATTTTAAATTTTAATATTTTTTGCGATTTGTAACACTGTAGTAATAATTAAGCCAAATCTGATTGAATTGGTTCAGTTTAACATTATTTTGGTTGAAGAATCATTTTATATCTGTACAATATGTGAGACGCCGTGTTATAGGAGGTTAGTCATTCGCCTAGTATACCAGAGGTCCCAAGTTCGATCCCCGGCCAGACTACTACTTGAAAAAAAAAATAAATGTTCAAAAAATAGCGGTTCACCTCATAACTCAGCTAGCCACTGGTTATCGAGTATTAGGCTATGTAAATCTTCCCTCACTAATGTATTTGCCGTTCGGAGCCGGAGTTAACACGTAGATCCCTTTCAATGAGTCTCTAAAAATGCGGATGCAGCTCATTGTCTGAGAGAAGTATCGGGTGTTTTTTATTGAGGTATAGAACTTTAAGTTGGCATCACTTTTTTAACTGGCGGCCATTTTGTCAGCTGTCAAGTGATTAATATTTAGTTTGGTTTGCCATTTTATCATGAACAGGTTGACAAAAGAACAACGCTTGCAAATTTATTTCGAAAATAATGGTTCAGTTCGCGAAGTTTACCGCAAGCTCCGTCCATGTTATGGTCGACATAATCGTCCATCAGAGCAATTAATTCGGTTAACCATGGATCGTTTTCGCACTACGTTTACTCTATGTGATAATACGCATCCGCAGCGACGTCGAACAGTGCGCACCGAAGAAACAATTGCCGCTGTAGAGCAAAGTGTTGAAGAGGACCCGAATGAATCGATTCGCCACCGTGCACAGCAATTGGAGCTTTGTCCATCAACTTTATGGAAGATTTTGCGCAAAGAGCTTGGCTTGCGACCTTACAAGATCCAGCTTGTGCAAGAATTAAAACCGCGAGACCATGCAAAGCGTCGTGATTTTGGTGTATGGGCCGAAAATGAGATTGATCTCGATGCTGATTTCCATCGCAAAATTTTGTTCAGTGATGAGGCTCATTTTTGGTTGAATGGCTACGTCAACAAGCAAAATTGCCGCATTTGGAGTGAAGAGAATCCACATGAGACCCTTGAGACGCCATTACATCCACAAAAACTGACTGTTTGGTGTGCTCTATGGGCTGGTGGAGTCATTGGGCCATACTTCTTCCGAAATAATGCTGGAGAGTCAGTTACCATAAATGGAGACCGGTATAGAGCCATGATAACCGACTATTTTGTTCCCCAATTGGATGGCATGAATGTGGATGAGTTGTGGTTCCAACAAGACGGCGCTACATGCCACACAGCGCACGTCGCAATTGATTTATTGAAGGAAACATTCGATGACCGCATAATTTCGCGGAATGGACCTGTCAATTGGCCACCAAGATCGTGCGATTTGACACCACCGGATTATTTTCTTTGGGGATATGTGAAGTCGCTCGTCTACGCCAACAAACCAGAAACGTTAGGGGACTTGGAAGCCAACATTCGTGGCGTTATTGCCAACATACGGCCCCATATGCTCGAAAAAGTAGTTGAAAATTGGACCTGTAGAATTGCCTTTATTCGAGCCAGCCGCGGCGGCCACATGCCCGAAATCATATTTAAACATTAATGGCATAAAATTAAAATAAAATCCAATAAAGCCAAATTGATGGACATTAAAACGATTTTCTTGTGTTTTATTTCAATCCGAAGTTCTATACCTCTAAAAAAAACACCCATTAAATCTTGTTCCAATTGGAATGTCGTGGGAATTATGTATGTATGTATGACTATAGATTCAAAAACGAATATTTGTATCGTATATTCCGATATCTCGACCAGGAGAATACTGCAGAACACAGGTAGCTTAAAACTGATTTTAGGACGGGGTAAGAAAACGCCCTGCCCCTACTGTAAAGATAGGTATCATGAGGACCCTGATCATATATATGACATCTAATGGTGCGGTCTATGCGGGATCAAAAGATTTTAGGTCTGTTGCTTCATTCCGATCTTAGAACGAGGCTTGACCTTTGTTCGTTATCATCCTCAACGTCTCCAACTGTGTAAAACTAAATTTTGAATTATTTCTTCCATGACATCCTTAAGGAAATTGCAGAGATAGCATCATAGACTACCCACATAGACTGCGATCAAATGTTCTACTAAGCAACAAAAAAAATAGCAAAAAAATGCACCACGACATTTCTTATATCGTCGTGCGGGAGTTTATGTGCTCTATCCGCCATTTTAAACATTTTGAGTTAATGGTGCCACTTTAGGTTTCAAATCTGCAATCCGTTTTTGGCTATCTCGTCTAGTTTTTAAGATAAATAGTGTCTGTTTTGTTCTATATCCTTCAAACCTGATTTTTTGTGCTAGTTTGCTCTATACGCCAAATATACGGTGTAAAAATCTTAAATTCTTAAAATTAATTTTTGGCGTATAGAGCACATAAACTCCCGCACGACGATATGTACATGACTTTTCTTACATGTACCTTGCCGTCTCTAAAATGTACTTTGACAGTTCGTCCCCAGTCTAGCTGTAGTTTGTGGATAGTTTTGCTCCTCAACTCATGAAGATGGAGTGATTATGTAATTTGCAGGCAGCCTATTCCCCAAGCATGTGTCCAAATGTTGTTGCACATGCCGTAGAAGTAACTACGAATGACTGACGACCACTCAAATAATTCACTACCCAAGAATTTTGCGATATAAGTGTTAATGTCTGCTAATGCTGTCATGGTTCTGTAAATTTTACCGAATCCATGCTGGTGACCAACTGGTCGTTGGTTGGTAAGCTGAGTGTCTTCCCTACCGGCGACAGGAGGCATATCGGTCTGATTCGCTGATCTGTCATGTTTAAAAATTAGGATCCCTTTACCCATTTTCCACATATCGGCGATAATGGGACTTCTCACTGAGAGATTACGAACGTGTCATTATGTATATTTCGTCAGTGTTGCATTGAACCTGCTCATACAGAGCTTTAGCTAGACAATCCTTTTGCCATCAAGGTAGCTTTTTTTCGGGATGACGTTTTTACGCCGTTTAAAAAGGATGAAAACGTTGGTAAGTGGTCGGATGCGAAACCACTTACCAACTGCCAGGTTTTACAGTTAATCAAGATCCCAAGATCTAAAAATGTTTATTTATTATAACGATTTAATATTTTTATATCATAGCTCTAAAATTTTCTCTTGTCTTCCAGGTCGCCATGAATGCCAAAAACACCGTTTTTGATGCCAAACGTTTGATTGGTCGCAAATTCGACGATGCCAAGATTCAAGAAGACATGAAGCATTGGCCTTTCAATGTGGTCAATGATTGCGGCAAACCTAAGATTGATATTGAATTCAAGGGTGAACGTAAACGTTTTGCTCCCGAGGAAATCAGTTCTATGGTATTGACTAAAATGCGTGAAATTGCCGAAGTCTATTTGGGTGGCAAGGTAACTGATGCCGTTATCACTGTACCAGCATATTTCAACGATTCCCAACGTCAAGCTACTAAAGATGCTGGTGCCATTGCTGGTTTGAATGTGTTGCGTATTATTAACGAACCCACAGCTGCCGCTTTAGCCTATGGCTTAGACAAGAACTTAAAGGGCGAGAAGAATGTTTTGATTTTCGATTTGGGTGGTGGCACCTTTGATGTTTCCATCTTGACCATTGATGAGGGTTCTCTCTTTGAGGTGAAATCTACTGCCGGTGATACTCATTTGGGTGGTGAAGATTTTGATAATCGTTTGGTTAACTTCTTTGTGGATGAATTCAAGCGCAAGCACAAACGTGATTTGTCAGGCAATGTGCGTGCCTTGAGACGTTTGCGTACGGCCTGTGAAAGAGCTAAGCGTACTTTGTCTTCCAGCACTGAGGCTTCTTTGGAAATTGATGCCTTGCATGAGGGTATTGACTTCTATTCCAAAATCACTCGGGCACGTTTCGAGGAACTTAATATGGATTTGTTCCGTTCTACCTTGATTCCGGTGGAAAAAGCCTTGACCGATGCTAAAATGGATAAATCCTCAATTCATGATGTAGTCTTGGTGGGTGGCTCAACACGCATTCCTAAAATCCAGAAAATGTTGCAAGATTTCTTCTGCGGCAAGCAATTGAATTTGTCCATCAATCCTGATGAAGCTGTGGCCTATGGTGCTGCCGTACAAGCTGCTATTCTCACTGGTGTTGGCAGTTCTCAGATTCAAGATGTTCTCTTGGTCGATGTTACGCCCTTGTCTTTGGGTATTGAAACTGCCGGTGGGGTTATGACTAAATTGATTGAACGTAATGCTCGTATTCCCTGCAAGCAACAGCAGACCTTTACCACCTACAGTGACAATCAAAATGCTGTCACCATTCAGGTCTATGAGGGTGAAAGAGCCATGACTAAAGACAACAATCTTTTGGGTACTTTCAATTTGACTGGCATTCCTCCCGCACCCCGAGGTGTACCCAAAATTGATGTAACTTTTGACTTAAACGCCGACGGTATACTAAATGTTTCGGCTAAGGATAATAGTACTGGCAAATCGGAAAAGATCACCATAACAAATGATAAGGGTCGCTTGTCCAAGGCTGAAATTGATCGTATGTTATCCGATGCTGAGAAATACAAAGATGAAGATGAGAAGCAAAGACAAAGGATACAGGCACGCAATGCTTTGGAAAGCTATGTCTTCAGTTGCAAACAAGTAAGTTTTTTGATATGTCGAGACTTGAAAGTAGCAATTCAATAATTTTCGTTTTTAGGCCGTTGAAGAAGCTCCAGCTGGTAAACTTACCGATGAAGATAAGACTACGGTACGCGATAAATGCTCCTCGGAAATGGGTTGGCTGGATAACAATACCTTAGCCGAAAAGGAAGAATATGAAGATCATTTGAAAGATTGTCAACGTGTCTGTGGTCCTGTTATGTCGAAAATGCATGGCACCGCTGATGGTGGCAAAAAGGCACAAGGTGGTCGCTCTGGTGGTCCCACTGTTGAGGAAGTTGACTAAATTGAAATGTTTATGTATTAGTTTCTCTTATATAATCTTTTTTATTGTTTATCCTATATTGAATAATTTTATAATACATATTTTTTACTAAACCATAAACAGTTTTGTTTATCTTGAAGAGGCTATGGAAATTACTCTGCAGGTTCAAATTTTTGATATTTTCTTTATTATTTCAGTAAAGTAAATGGTGGTAATGTGGTATAGCTTGGTAATGTATTATAGTAACCTTTTTCTTAAACTGACAATAGAAGAAATTGGAAAACTTTATAAGATCTTCTCCTTCTTTTTCTGTTATCATTGACTCCCAGTGGAGCATAGGGCCTCAGCCATCCTTTTATATCGAACTCTTTTGAGAGATGTTAGGCATACATCATTCCATGAATAGTTTGCTGCTTATAACTCCGCATCAATTGATCTTCTCCACGTTCTAGCAGATGCACCAACACGACGGCCGCTTCCTTGTGGATTCCAACGAAGCGCTTTTCGAGCAATGTTGGTATTTGGTCTTCGAAGTGTGTGGCCTATCCACCGCCATTTCCGTTGACATACCTCTATTGAAGAAGGAATTTGGCTCGTAGCGTTTAGTAGATCTTCATTTCTTATGCGATTTGGCCACCATGCAAAGGTTTGTAGGCGCTTATCGATGGCATTTGTGCGTTTCCAAGTTTCGCAGCCGTAATACAAGGTGGACTTGACATTCGAGTTATATATTCGTAACTTAGTTGTTGTTGATATTTGCCGAGATTTCCAAATAGATCAGAGAATGCCGAATGCAGCTTATTAATACGCGATTCAATATTCTAGTCGGCGCCACCTTTTGTATACACCAAACTTCTAAGGTAATTAAAGGTATCCTCGTTATCCACATTGATGTGTGACGACGGGTTTGCGCCATAGTCTCTAGGCATAATCTTTGTCTTGGAAATATTGATTTCCAGCCCAGCTGCCCGAGATTCAACAGCAATAGCTGTTTTCTTGAAGGTGACCTGAGCTTTGGCTTAGAAGACACACGTCATCGGCGTATTCCAAGTCCTCGAGTTGTTTAAATGGTGTCCATTGGATACCACGTCTACCATTCAGTGCGCATTATATTGTCGATGATGAGGATACAAGTATGGGTGATAGGATACATCCTTGTCTTATTCCAGTAGTTACTTCAAACGGATTAGACAATTTACCTTTATATAGAACCCGGCATTTAAAGTCCACGTACATTGCCCCAATTAAGTTCAGAATTTTCGTTGGCATGTTACGGTTTTCTAAAATTCTCTATAGATAGCTCCAGTTGACGCTAGGTGAATGGGGGTGTGGAATTCATTACATTGCTCCAGTATTATTCTTACTGTGTTGATTAGATCAACACAAGATCTATTCTCTCGGAACCCAAACTGATTTTCGCGGAGTGTTTCAGAAACTGCATCAGGCGTTCAATTCAAAATTACTCGACTTAGTATTTTGCTCGGTATTGGAAGAAGTGTTATTCCCCTGTAGTTATTGCAGTCTTTAGAGTCTTCTTCCCATATTTTACGCACAAATGGGTGCCACAGTTTCGCCGATCCTTCAACGTCACATAAAAGCATCTCCGCTCAGATGTTGTCATTGCCCGGGGCCTTGTTGCACTTAAGGCTTTTAATGGCATTCTTCACTTCTTGAATTGTTGGTGGGCTGTCTGAAATTCCATTGAATAAACAGTCTTGGTTGGTTTCATTTTGCACTTCCGTTAGTGCTTCTAATGCAATGGGATTGTTTAATATTGACTGGAAGTGTTCCATCCATCGTATTAATTGTTCATCCGGGGTTGAGAGAAGTGTACAGCTACAACTCGGGATGTGACTGTTGGTGTAGGTAGGTATGCCACACAACGCCCTTGATATATTGTATAAGGTCCAAATGTCGCCTTTACTTACAGCTGACTCAGCTTGGCTCGCTTGTTCATATACCCACATTCTCTTGTCCCTTCTTGTAGACCTTTTTATTCTGTTGGATAGGTCACGGTATGTTGTACTAAGCTCCTCAACAACCACGTTTGCATTAAAATTGTATTTTTTATGGTCTTACGTTGTTCAACCAGGTTCCATGTTACTTAGGTAAGCCATACTTCCCTTTATTACCTAACGTTTGTTGACCAACCTCACTGTACGTCTCAGTGACACACCTTGAAATTACGTTTATATTAGCGTCGTTATTGTTTACAAGATCTGGAAACGATTTCTTATGGATGTAATAAAGGCATTTCGATTTCGCTCTGATTCCAGTTTCTCAATATCAATTTTCCGATCGGCTTTTGCCATTTCAGACCTCAGTGCCGCTACTTTCAGTCGAACTTTAGATATAATTAAATGGTTGTCGCTGTTTATATCTGCTCCGCGCCTCGAGCGTACATCAAGTAAAGATGATCGCCACTTAGAGTTGATCAAAATGTGATCAATTTGGTTCTTAGTAACACCGTTCGGCGATATCCAAGTTATTTTATGGTGGAACTTATGATGTGATTTGAGTTGGTAATGTGGTGTGCCACATAAGTAGCACATATTTTCAATTAAATTTTATTAGGAATTAATTTTTTTTTTCTTAAATATCTGTGAAATTGTGGGTTTAGTTTTTTTTCAAATGTATTCGTAAATGGAAATCATGCTTTAAAACTTTTACTATAAAATTACAATTAGGTATACCCATAGTGTAATTATGAAAGTGATATCAAGAGCCCAGCTGATGAATTCGTTTGGAAATTTAACATACAAAAATTTGACAAAATGTAAGCAAACCTACAAAAACAACATGGGGTTTCATTTTGTCATGTTGTATTTATTGTATTCTTACCACCACCTGTAATGAATTCGCCTTGGGTATACCACATTATACGCACCTCCTATAATATAGATTTGGAATCCACGGAATTAAAAACATTTTAATGTATGTATTTGTATTTATTATTGTGGCAGTCATATGTTGTTTTATGTATTAAATTCAAAACCTTATGAATATATTTATAAAATGCTTTATTTTCCATATTATATGTTTATTATTTTCGAATTTACCTAAATTATTATTCCATTTGCTTCAGTTTTAATAAAACCTTAGCTCCGGTCACAACTCGCTCAAGAATAATGTCAGCTTTTAGTAAATTTTTAGAAGAACATTCAAAATCTATGACATGTCAAGATTTGGGTTTACATTCCGATTCATGTAGACAACATTTAACTAACGATATCTTTCCATATCTAATATCAAATTTGAAATATTTTGCACCCATTTGTATTGTAAGTATACATACGATCGAAATTATCGGGAGAATATGAAAAACAAAGTGAAATTTTTGTCTTAAATTATTTTCAGTTGCCTGCAATTTTAAAAATACGAACACTTGATAAAAAGAAGCTACGAAGGACTTTGGAATATTATTTAGGCTGTTCAATAGGTGGAACTGGATTAGGATGTGCAATAAATATTATGATTTGTGTTTCAAGGTAGGGGAAACCAAATATATTTACTTGTTGGAGACAGGGGATCGCAGTTCTAGTTCAGTTCTAGTTCAGTTCTAGTTCAGTTCTAGTTCAGTTCTAGTTCAGTTCTAGTTCAGTTCTAGTTCAGTTCTAGTTCAGTTCTAGTTCAGTTCTAGTTCAGTTCTAGTTCAGTTCTAGTTCAGTTCTAGTTCAGTTCTAGTTCAGTTCTAGTTCAGTTCTAGTTCAGTTCTAGTTCAGTTCTAGTTCAGTTCTAGTTAAGTTCTAGTTCAGTTCTAGTTCAGTTCTAGTTCAGTTCTAGTTCAGTTATTACCTCATTATAATGCGTTATAATACATTATAATTTTATTATAATAATCTATAATATGTACATTATAACAGTATTTTAATATACTATAACGCATTATAACGAGTGGAAATATACATATTTTAACCCCATTATATTGTTTTATAATACATTATAACATTATAAGGCTTTATAATACATCATAACTAGATTATAATGCCTTATAATATATTATAACCACATTGTTATATGTTCTTATACATAATAATTGCATTATAATGCGTTTTAATACATTATAACCTCATTTTTAGCCCATTCACACTATTAGTTTTTAGGTGTTTTATTATTATACATTATAACTTTATTATAAAGTGTTTTAATACATTATTACCTTTTTATAATGCTTTATAACATTTTATAATACAATTTTGAGATACATTTTCTTTGCTTTACTTAGAAACATTTTTCGAGAGCTTGGCCACTATAGCTTTCTCTTGTTGCCCACAATGCTCGTTGCTAATGTGCTCTATTTGGCTCCAAGTCGTGTTATTAATCTCTTTGAAACCACCACATTTCAATGTGTAAGTTTTTACCAAAATAATATACAGGCCAATTAATTATAAATAACAATTCCCGGTGAATTTTTCTACTTTTCCCTGTTCCCCTAAATAAAATCCCATGTGAAAAATTTTCACTTTTTTACCCCGCCCCACCTTTATCAAAAACAAACTTCGAAAAAATTAAAATTCTCAGTTGAAACTTCCTTTCACATTAAACTATTCCTTCCGTTTTTTTAAATATATACTCAAGGGAAATTGAACTCACTGGGAATGTTTATACATAATTGAGCTGATAGTATTATTTGCATTAAAAAACTTTTACATTTATTTTTCCAGACATTAGAGGCGTTTTTTCTAATGCGTAAAAACTTTGTAAGTCGCCTGATTGCCACTTCAAACTCATGGCAGACTTTCGTATTTATGACCTGTAGCGCCATTATTTTGCATGGCAAACAAATGTATAGTGCTCACGATTTCTGGTTATTGAACCCAAATCCGAAAATCCAACCATTGGAGAATATTGAACAATATCCCAAGTGTGAACTGCATCCGCACTGTAGCTGCAAGCAATATCTATTTAAGGGTATGACGAAATATTTTATATTCGGTCTATCGTTGGACTTAGTGAAAATGCTAATGAGTCAGGTGAAGGGATCGGAAAATCAAAGTAAATTTATGGGCAAAATAAAAAATTTTAGAATACGGTCAATGGCTTTGCTGACGGCTTATATAGGAATTTATAGGGTAAGTAAATGCTAATAAGAATTTGTTTACAAATACAAATTTTATTAGAATGTCTAGGAATTTATATATTTTTTTATTTAACATGTATATGTATTAGTTTAGTTTAATTAAGTCTAATTTTAGTTCACTCACTGCTGGCTCAACGATATCCATTATTTTTCCGATATTTGGAATCATATTCTATCCTCATTTATCGCCGGTTCCTGCTATTACTTGTATCCCCAATCCACACTCTTCTCCTTTGCTTTAATTCAAGCTACACGAGTGCTTTGGAAAATTTTTGAGGTCTCAAATTACGACACTCAAAATACAAACATAAAACGAATTTTGTCAATACCCTACGCAAAGATAATGTTTCCATTGGCTTTGGGGTATTTGGTCCATTTAGTTGCGTATCCCAACTATTTGAGTCGTCTATCAGTTACAGTCATCAATGGTCTTACTAACAACTAGTAAGTTCTTCTCATAAAATTTGTATATTTGAATTTATAATTTTTTTTATATACTTACAGCCCCAGACATATTGAAGAGCAACTGAAAATATTACAGGCTAAATTTAAAAAGTAACGTTTTTGTTGGAGATAAAAAACTAATTGGGATTTATATAACAATATTCAAAATATTCAATGAAATAAATTATACTCAGGGGACAAATCGTCGCATTCGATATCGATCGAAAACTCAGATTTTTATGTAAATATTGTGTAACATATCTTAGGGATTTTTAAAATAATTTATTTTTCAAAAATTTTAATAAAATTTGACATTTAAACATATCCGTTTGTTTGTCAAAACATTTAATATAAATTAAATTCTTTTACTATCAGGGAACTTTTGACAATTAAGTAGCAATGTAGTGAACCTATGTTTAATATTACTAAGATTATCCTAGAAGTATGCTACACAAATGTGTCTGAAATATATTACATTTCGATCGATATCGAAAGCGGAGCCAGATGACCCCAAATTTAAATATCAATAAAATTTTAAGTTTTGATTTCGTTAAAAAAAAAAAACTTCTTCAGATAATTCTTCGTTAAAAAAAATTTTCTTTAGATAATTTTTCTATAGAAAATTTTTCGTTAAAAAAAAATTTTGTATAGAAAATTTTTCGTTAAAAAAAAATTTCTATAGAAAATTTTTCGTTAAAAAAAAATTTCTATAGAAAATTATTCGTTAAAAAAAAATTCTTTAGAAAATTTTTCGTTAAAAAAAAATTTCTATAGGAAATTTTTCGTTAAAAAAAATTTCTATAGAAAATTTTTCGTTAAAAAAATGTCTATAGAAAATTTTTCATTAAAAAAAAATTATTTATAGAAAATTTTTCGTTAAAAAAAATGTCTATAGAAAATTTTTCGTTAAAAAAATTTTTCTATAGAAAATTTTTGTTAAAAAAAATTTTCTATAGAAAATTTTTCGTTAACAAAATTTTCTATAGAAAATTGAGTGCAATTTTAACATTAAGACAAACTAGACGTAAACAATTATTTGTCTCTTTTTATTGTCACTCGTTTTTTAAAATCCGGATGATGCTATCCAATGGATAGCGAAATATTGGTGAATAATTAAATGAATAATTAAACAAAACTACAAGACCTCAAATTTGAAAAAATCTTTTATTTATATATTTTGCGAAAAAGAAAAAAAAGTCGAAGAAAAGAAAAATATATAGAGAAAACATTTTTCGATAAAAAAAATATTTTTATAAAAAATGTTTCAATAAAAAAAATTTTCGATAAAAAAATTTTTCTTTAAAAAATTTCTGGTTAAAAAAATTTCGATATAGAAACTTCTTGTTAAAAAAATGTTTCTATAGACAATTTTTCGTTAAAAAAAATTCTTAATAGAAAATTTTTCGTTAAAAAAATTTCTCTATAAAAAATATCTCCATAGAAAATTTTCCATCTAAAATTTTTGTCAATAAAAAATTTTTCGTTAAAAAAGAAAATTTTTCGTAAAAAAAAATATTTTATAGAAAATTTTTCGTTAAACAAATGTTTCTATAGAAAATTTTTCGTTAAACAAATTTTTTTATAGAAAATGTTTCTTTAAAAAAAAGTTTTAACAAGAATAATATTTCTATATAAAATTTTTCTTTAAAAAAATTTTTCATTACAAAAAATTCCTCTATAGAAAATTTTTCGTTAAAAAAAATTTTTTATAGGAATTTTTTATGATAAATTTCTTATTGTAAACCACTTGTCGAAAACGTATTATTCTCAGTTAAAACATTCCAATTTTTATTTTTTTTTTTGTTTCATAAATTTTGCAATAATTTTGTCATTAACTTGATACCCATACAATTCATATTGTAGTTTGCAGTCGTCGCTTTAATTGTAATATTTCTCCATCGAACAAAAACAAATATACGAATCACCCAGTTGCGCCCTATGTTCGTTTGTTTATGATATTTTGGTAAACACTTTTCTTTTCCTCACTCGTTCTCTCTTTATGACCCGAGTATGATAGACGAATTAATTAGACAGTGAAGGCTATAGTAAACAATAACATGTTTGAGGTTGTGTGTGAACTCAATTCATAGAAAAAGAACAAGCAGCAACAGCAACACTTATAAAAAATCCAAAATGGTTCACGACGTGTTTGAGTTGATGACGAACTAATAACAAAAATATAAAAATAATTCTAGAAAAAAAGTGAAAATTTCAATGACATTTTGAAAAAAAACTAGTGGAAATAAAAATAATTTAAATGTTTTTAAATTTGCGAAACAAAGTTTAAAAAGTAAATTGATTAAATTTCTTTGCAACAAAAAAAAGTAGTAGAGAAAAATTTTCTGCTGGCGTCTTTGTGGATATTTTTGTTGTATGTGGTGAAGAAGTGTGAAGCTGCTATTGAAGAACAAACAACCAGATACGAAAAGAACAAGCATTTTAGTAAAGTGTGTATTGTATTGTTGAATTAAGAGAATTATCAAACCAACATAGAAAAATTTGTATGATGGCTAGTGTATCACAATTAAATGATTTAAGAAGTTATTCCCGCCATTGGCTGGGACAGTTTATCGATCTGTATCAGTTGGAAGAGTGTTTGTGGCAACCTAAACATCCCGACTACAGCAATAATACAGTGCGCAACAAGGCCTACGACAAGCTGGTGGAAAAGCTAAAAGAGGTCGAACCATGCTCCGACCGTAATATGGTAGTAAGGAAAATCAATTCTTTACGCTCTGCCTTTAGGCGCGAATACCGCAAGACTAATGCCAAACAAAACTATGAAACTAGATTGTGGTATTACGACAAACTATCCTTTATAGCCGACCAAAATATCAAACGCAGCTTAACCAGCTTGGGCGGCAGTAGCAGTGGCTCGGATATTAAGCCAGCGAAACGTTCTTTGACTTTGGCATTTGACGATGATGATTCGATTGAGTATGAAGATGAACAACATCAAATGGATACCAGCAGTGTACACTCGACTTCTCAAACTGACTTGCAAAATGATCAGGGCATAGCAGCGGCCGCTACTATAGCAGCCGTGGCCTCAAATTGTGAGATAATGCCGGTGTCCATAGTCAAAAGTGAAGAACAAAAGGTACATCAACCGCAACAGCAACATCATCCAGAACCTCCGCCACTACACCATCATCATCAGCAGCAGCAACATCACCATCATGCTGCTCAACAAATTCATGCTCAAACCCAACCACAACATACGACGACTGCCGTTAAGGTGCTAGAAATCACATCACTAGATTCAAATTCACAACGAGAAATTCAACAGGCCGTCAACTCATTGGAACAACACCAGCAACATCAAATGCAACTTCAACAGCAACAACAACAACAGCAGGCCAATGGTGCCGCCACCGCACAACTAACACAAATCCATCATCAGCAAGTTCCCACCATACAAATAGCACGCGAACATCTTCAACCTTTGTTTGGAACTTCGGCCGCCACCTATACCACCGCCACTGCTGGTACACCGGGTTCCCAAAGGGCGGAGGATGAATTCGATGCCATAGGCATGAATGTGGCCAGCAAATTGCGCGTCATGAACGCACATCAACGTATTGTGGCAGAGAAACTAATCAGTGATGTCTTGTTCAATGCTCAACTAGATAATTTAACAGTTCACTCGCATTTGACCCAGTAGGAAGTTGTAACGTTGAAGGTGGAGAATCTTCAACATCAATCCCAAAAACAGCAGCAGCAACAACAGCTTATGCCACAGCAACATCAGCAGCAGCTAGAAAGTCAACAGCAGCAGCAACAACAACAGCCATTATCGTTGTTGGAATGGTTTAGTCATTATTGTCTATCATCTGCCGTCAAAACATCTGAGCCCCTGGTGGTAACTGATATGTAAGTCGGTAGATGATGAAAATACAAACGTTAGTTTAAGGTAATGATAATTTAGAAAATATTGAGTAAATACTTATTTATACAATTATAATATTTTGGAGGTGCTCGATTAAATAGAGAAACCAAGATTTTTAGTAGCCTTTTGAAGAAACAAGAGTTACGTTCTTTAAAAATTTAATTTTTAAACTTTTTGTACAAAAACTTTCCTGCATAAATTATGACTACTACTTACTTCATGTGTCAGGAGTACTCCATAAGGGGCTAGGACTAGTCTAAAAGTAGTCTAAAAATTATACATTTAACACTACAGTGTTCTCGGAGATGATTCTCAAATGTTATCAATAAATGTATTATATTATTATCACAAGTTAGTACCTATTAAAACAATTCAATGGAAATATAACAGATAACAATAGTGTTAGCATAGCTATATTGTTTTGTTTTAATAATGCGTTACGAGTGCTATTCGAAATTACTTTTTTTTTAAATCTTAATGGTCCATATTTGCGTTACATAGGATCATATTTTTGCTTAAAACGCAATTAAAAATTCATTTTCATGTGTCAGAGTACTCCATAAGGGGCTAGGACTAGTATATAAGTAGTCTAAAATGATACATTTAACACTACAATGTCCTCGGAGATGATCCATAAATGTTTTATATTATTATCATAAGTTAGTACCTTTTAAAACAACTCAATGGAAATAAAACATGGATGACAATAGTGTTATCATAGTCATATTGTTGTGTTTTAATAATGCATTGCGAGTACTATTCCAAATTACTTTTTTGAAATCTTAATGGCCCATACTTGCCTTACATAGGATCATATTAAAGCTGCTTTTTATAATATGACATTCTTTAAAGTGCTAGCCTCCAAAAATTGGTTTTATATTTTTGGAGGCTAGCACTTTATTTGAAATTAAACAATAAACTTTTTAGTCTTGACATAAAGAATTTTATCAGCCATGTCACAAAGCTCATTTTCGTTTGGAAGAGGAATTAATTCTGTATTTTGCTTCTATACAAAAATTTTAACGAAACATTTTTTGGATTAAACCACATCTTATTTAGTCTTAAAAATTAAAATTATAAAACACAATATTTTCTGGTCAATAAAATTCGCCCACAAATAGAAAGTACTAGACTAGTATATTTAAACCCCCAAAGCGTGTAGACCTATCAGGTGGAACTTTAGACTTATCGCCATTTGAAATTGCAATTTTTCCTTGTACGGTATGTGAAATTATATAATAAATGTTTTCAAATCCATTTTTATGTTTATCGGTATATAATATATCTTTATACAAAATATTTTGCACTGTATGCGGTATATAAATACGCGTGTGGTCGCAAAGATATCTTATACATCCATTTACATAAACATAAAAATAAGTCCAGAAAACACAGATTCATAACATCAAATTTAAAAAAAAACTAATATTAGTTTGCAAGATTGGTTCAAGTCATGGAAAGCTTTTCTAAAAATTGACTGCAAAAAATTTTTTTATTTAAAAAAATTTTACCCCAAATTTCCGTTTAAGAAATTTAATAAAAAAATATTATAAAAATTGGTCGATCTAAAAATCTTATCAGGCATAGATTTGACACAATCCATAATAAATTGTTATAAAATATTAATAATAATTTAAATATAAATAAATATTTATCTGTATTTTATTATTAGATTATTATTAGATTTATACCTAAATCTTTATAGACTCTATAACATTCTACAACTAAACTAGGTAAAATCACTAGGGAGAGTTGTCAAGTTTTTAGACCCTTTTGTGTCAAAAAATCTAAATGAAACTCGAAGTAAAAGAAAATAATGAATGATAAGAATTTAAGACTTGCCCCACAAGCATAACTGTATAGTTTAAATTCTATAAAATGTCCGGAAAGTGAGGACATTTTATAGACTTCACTTACTTTTGCTGATAAAATGCAAATACATATTTTTTAATTTTCTTTTATTTAACTTTTCAGAGATTTGAAATTGAGAACGAAGTGTTTGATGTGATTTTACCCATTTTAGTTGTACCATGGTCCATAATAAAATTGTTTCCGTACTTTAAAGAAACTATGTACCATAATTTATATGAAAAATGTGTACACTCTTTTCTCTAAAAGTAAATGTTTATGAATTTTTTAAATTATGAAATGGTGTTATTTTTCCTAAAGTACGAGAATGAAATTTATGAAAATTTTATAAAATAAATGAAAGTAGATGTGCATAACAAATATTCATAAAAATTTTAATAATTCATTAATAATAATATTAATATGTATTAAATACATCTTCAAAATATCTCTAATGTATATATACATAATTCAATTGTATTAAGTTGTATCTACTCCTTTTTTAATGCTTTAAATGTTAGTTATGTTTTAATTTTAATTTCATTAATACATTACGAGTATCTTAAATATTTACTTACTTTTATCTAATAGTTAATTAAGCTATAATTATAATGATAATAATAAAATATTTAAAACGTTTTATTAAATGTATAGTTTAAAATTTGGATTTTATTTATTTATATAACATTATATGTTATAAAATTATCTTATAGTTCATAGTTTATGAATCTGAGAGTTTTTTTTTAAATATAAATAAAAAATCCGGGTAGACCATATGCGACAAAAATGAAACATTCATAATTTGAATTAAATATCTTTTAATATGAAATACTTTCGCTGAATAGCGATTTATTTAAGAAAACCTTAACTAAAGTTTGAATAAGTATGTATTTCTTGAATAAAACAGCTGAATATGAATTTATTTAGCAAAGCTTTAGGATTTCCCTTTTAAAAACGTTAACTGAAAAGGGTTTCCTTTAAAACATTTGTCTTAATTTAAAATTTTGATAGCAAAATTTTGTCTGAATATGATTTTCTGTTGCTAAACTTTAGCTGAATGAGTTTTTCTTTCATAAAACTTTGACTAATTAACTTTTTCAACGAAAAAACTTTCGCTGAATAGCGATTTATCTTAGAAAACCTTAGCTGAAGTTTAGCTTAATAAAGTTTTCATGAATAAAACATTAGCTGAATATACATTTTTTAAGTAAAGCTTTAGCTGAACAAAATTTTCTCTTCAAAACCTTCAGCTCTAGAATTTGTGTCTAAAATTTAAATTTTTCTTAGCAGAGATTTAGCTGAATAGGGTTTTCTATGGCAAAACTTTAGCTGAATGACTTCTTTCATAAACTTTGATTAAATAACTTTTTCTACGAAAAACTCTCGCTGAATAGCGATTTATCTTAGAAAACCTTAGCTGAAGTTTAGCATAATAAGGCTGAATATGAATTTCTTTAATAAAGCCTTAGCTGAATAAGATTTTCTCTTTAAAAACTTCGGCTGAATTAGGTTTAGTTAAAATTTTTGTCTCAAGTTTACCTGAATAAGGTTTTCTGTGGTAAAATTTTAGCTGAATGACTTTTTATTTCATATACATAACAACAATAACTTTTTCTACGAAAAAAAACTTTTGCTGAATACCGATTTATCTTTATCATCAATAAAACATGAGCTTGGTCATGTTTATAAAATCTTTCGCTAAATAGTGATTTCTTTATGACTGAATTAGGATCTTTTTACAAAATCTTTAGCTAACTAGTGATTTCTTTAAGAAATTCTTCACTGAATTTGATCATTTGTACAAAATCTTTTTGTTTATTTTTATTAATTCAAAGGACCTATCGTTCCATAAAGAATCAATTTATGTAATCATGCCACTTTTAAGCTCCATAGAAGCCTTTTAGACTATCAGGCACCAAATCAAAATCAGGTGAAATGAACTTAAACTCTTAGGCTTTGGTAAAAAAGTTCCAAATGTTTTAAATACTTTAGGCTTCATCCCCTTTAAGTATTTAAGTTCGATATGACGATGAGATATCTTCTTCCCCAAAGAATTAAAAAAAAATTAAAAGAAAGGGAAGAGCGAACCAAGGATTTCATTGACTCATCTGAAAAAGATGCCAATCTCTATTTTTAGCTGCTGAACGCATATATGGATAAATTACAATGAATTTATGATTCTAGTTTCATATAATGAAGTGGAGGCTTTAACTGCCACAGATGGTATGTATTGTAAGAAGAATTCTGGTAGCATTTATGATTTTCTCCGAGTCACATATCGCTTCCATAAAGCAAGTGGATATTACGTTAGCATTAAAAATATAGAAAATATATAGAAACAGAACATATGACCTCCCAAATAATATGGGATAAAGATATTAAGGCGGTTATACCTTATAGAGAAAACTGGAAGGTTAGAAACCATAAGTCGTTGGATATAGAATGAACGCAGATGGTCCAAAGAGGAACACGGTACTAGTAGTGTATTTTTTTTTTTTTTTTTTTTTTTTGGCGAAAAAGTAGGAATAAGAAATATTTTTATATTAAACACTACAGCTTGAATAATATCTATGATGCCGATATTTAAAAGTGATATCACAATATACATAGATTAGGTCAAGAATAGTAAGCCGTTTTATCGCAGAGAGTTGCAGGTTCTCAACGAACAGCACTTTCAAAACTGTGCTGGGTACTATTCGAAAAACATACGTTTAAAAAATGATATATGTAGGCGGTGCAATGAAGAAGATACATTCCACTTTCTGTGTCAATGCGTTGCACTATCAAACAATAGTTATAAATGTTTCTTAATTCTTCAAGAATCTAGAAGCTCTTAGGAATATACATCCTCGAAGCTAAATGGAAATTAATAAATATAATAACGGAAGCTGAACTTATTAAGATATAAATATTGCTGGTAATGCTTCTTGGAACGAAGAAACACATTGGGGACTCAATATGGATCAACAATCATGGTCGTGTATATAATATCAGAATCTGGTCTATAATTCAAAGCATTCCACTTACTTTCAGGAATAAGCAAAATAAACTTGACAAAGTGGTTTAACATTAGCTAGGATATACCGTCTTTGAATATCTGAAACATTTTAAGCACTAGATTAGTCGACAGCCTGCAATTTCGACTACGGTGAAGTCATTTAATACGAAATCGGTAATTTATTACTTCCAATGATACTCTTTAATTACCGTTTGTATCTACCACAAATGAAAACTGGGACTGTAAAATGGCATACTAAACCCACGATTGTCCACAGTATTCCATATTTAATATGCAAAATACAATTTTCCAAAATTAAAATTTTATTTTACGAATAACAACTAAAAATACAACAATCCAAATATTTACATTACACAAGCTTGACCGCCGTATTCTCTAAGAACTATCAACCTTAACAGCTTTTGCGGAAGCTTCAGTACCGCCACTCAATCTTCTTAGGGCATATTTGTAAAACTGCGAAAGAATAAATAAAACAACTTTATTTTAAAATTACATTCGTTATAATTTTAAATTTCTACTTACAGTCACAATGGGCAAATCAATTTCCTCATGTTCTTTCACCAATGTCCGATTCTTTTGCATTGCGCTCCAGCCAAAATGCAAAGCAATTATTGTGGGCACCATCACGATCGTGACCAGATTGCGTGAAATAAAACTCTGTGCCTTGGCTGGTTTGGTCATGTTGTCTATTTTATTATTATTATAGAAAATAATTTTCGTCTGAAACTGTTACGCGAAAATTTCAGTTTTTTTTCGATGTTTATACTATCCGGTTCAGGGATGGCAAACGTGGTACAATTGTACTATATTTAACTGTTTGGTACTATGGTTCTACTGTCACTAATTTAGTACAAAATATATTCATATACACACATATATAGCCTGATATTTATAATGCACAGAAATATAGAACTAAGACCAAACTCGACTCTGAAAAAAATTCCATAACATTTTGTTGTCGCTTAATTTAAAAGTTATTTTCCATTCCTGGTACAGCTGTTTGAACATCTGTGTTTTTGTTTTTTTTCTGTTTTGTGATTTTCTTATTTTTTGTTCATTCTTTAAGGGTTCCCAGACTTTGGTATTTAATCCCAAATACAAAAATTTCGCTTTGTGGGTTTTAACCCCAAAATGGTATACATCGTCTTTAAGGCGAAGCAATATTTTGTGGAAGGTGGAAGGGGTGTAATTAGTTTGTGCTGCTGTATGTAACGCATAGAAATATTGGTGTTAGACCTACTTTTAAGTATACCAATAGACTTACAATCACTTCACACGAAAAAGAACGCCTTTGACCTTAGTGGTGAAGGGTATCGTATGGTCGAGCTTGACCGACTATAACACTTTCTTACTTGTTTTTGCATAAAAATTATGTATTATAATATCAAAATGAGTTGAAACATTATTCAAAGTATTGTCCATCGTTAGCCACTACTTTTTCCCATCTTTCTGGTAGCATGTGGACTCAGATGTTCTCTTGGCGTTAAGAGCGTTTTGAGATAAAAATTAACCAAACCAATTTCTGAGAACCTATCAAGGCAAGGTCTGGGCTATAAGACTAGTAAACCAATACTTCCCATCTAGATGTGGCCAAGCGTTGTGTTAGCTTTTTGTGGGTTTGTCAATAATTTTGGTAGAGTAATTCCTCCAATTCCTTATATTCTAACTTTTTCGGCTGACCAGGCTTTGTCTATTTAGTACAAAATATAGAGTAAACGAACGGGCCTATTGACACAAACCCTATGTGATAGTTATGCCACATATTGTCCAAATCAAAATTATTAACCTGTAGACTCAATAGTTATTTTATCAATTGAAGATTTTAGGATATTAAATTTTAAATTTTTTTGGAGGACGATCAAAAAGCGCTGGCCATCCCTGATTTTCCTTTTTATTGCTAGAATCAAGCCATCATACACACAAACATTTAATTCAAATGAGTTTGAAACCAACTCATACATTTTTTACGAGTTTGTTTTTTTTTTATTCCAAAACAGTGTCTCATATTTTTATTTCTAAATTCTAGTGTTGTAAAATGTCTAATGGTAGTTACACAGAGGAGAATTTGAAATTAGGAATTCACAAATCAGATGCACATATATCAGATGTACACATATGTATTATGATATTCACATAGTCGCTTATACGTCGCCACAGGTCATAATTTTTAAAGAGCTTAAAATTTAAATATTTTGTCAATAAGATACTTTGTGAATACCCTAAATTATATAGGAAATACTTTGGTAAAACCAATATCTTAATATACAGTCACGAATACCTCTAACCGACAAGGAATTTGGAACTGCTAATTTTAAATTTAAAGGCCCTGATTTTGATTTTTCAACTATTTTTAACGAAAACTTTATTGTTTTTTGTTAAAAAAAAATCGAAAAAAAAATATTCAATAAATAAAAGATGTAAATTATATTTGTATATACAAAAAATTGTTGGCAAAAATTTGTGAATATACATAAATGAACATTGTTACAATACAAAGAAATATATTCTATTTGAATTGCAGCTTAAGCTATAAAGTTTCTTTAATATAATTTTTGTTTATCTTACAGTAAGTAGTTAGTAGTATGTAAGGTAGGTAAGTATGTATGTAGAGTAAGTCGTGCGTTTTTTTATCGATTATTATGTAAAACCTAATCAGTGCCAAAATATTTCTGTCCAAAGTGATTAGGAGCCACAGGATGTAACTCGGCGGTTAAGATTTTTAATTTAGGAAAAGCTTTAACAACACATTTAGCTGCCACAGGGGTACAGAAAAGATTTGATAAAATTATGCTAACTTCGGGAACGCCATGTTCTTTAAGTACATTAACAGCCTGAAAGAAAATAACAGATAATAATAAATGAATGTAAGCAATTAAGTTGTTTGTAATCCGTAAAACTATCTACCTGCAAGACTGTATTGCCAGTGGACATAATAGGATACATGAGTAATATTTGTCGGCGAGCTATGTCATCGGGAAAACGTGCATATACCACACGTGCCTCATGAGTATCCGAGTCAGATTCAACTAAAATTTTACCAATTCTTATGGAACGACAGCAATCTCTTAAGCCCTGTTCCATCGCCTCGCCAGATCTAATAATGGATACTCCACAATTGCCTGATTGATATTTTAGACCATTGTATATGGCTCCGGTGGGAGTTTCTACACTGCAATCTGAGTAGGGCAATTGATTTAATGATTCCTCTATGACTAGACGTATTAAGCGATCTGCGTAAAACTTAAAATCGCTACGTGTGGTATTTCTGCAAAAGGATTAAACATTTTATTACTTAAAAATTTTTTGGCATAAAATTATTTTGTAGAAAATTTTTTATAGCAATTTTTTGTAGAAAAATTTCGTAATAATAATTTTTTACAGAAAAATATTCGATATAGGTATAATATTTTATAGAAAAATGTTTGGTTTAAAAATATTTTGATTGGGACAAGTTGTCGTTGGGACAAGTTTTCTATAGAAAAGTTGTCGTTGAGACAAGATTTCTATAGAAAAGTTGTAGTTGGGACAAGTTTTCTATAGAAAAGTTGTAGTTGGGACAAGTTTTCTATAGAAAAGTTGTAATTGGGACAAGTTTTCTATAGAAAAGCTGTAGTTGGGACAAGTTTTCTATAGAAAAGTTGTCGTTGGGACAAGTTTTCTATAGAAAAGTTGTCGTTTGGATAAGTTTTCTATAGAATAGTTGTCGTTAGGACAAGTTTTTTATATTAAAGTTGTCGTTGGGACAAGTTTTCTATAGAAAAGTTGTCGTTCTGATAAGTTTTCTATAGAAAAGTTGTCGTTGGGATAAGTTTTCTATTGAAAAGTTGTCGTTGGGATAAGTTTTCTATAGAAAAGTTGTCCTTGGGATAAGTTTTCTATAGAAAAGTTGTCGTTGGGACAAGTTTTCTATAGAAAAGTTGTCGTTGGGACAAGTTTTCTATAGAAAAGTTGTCGTTGGGACAAGTTTTCTATAGAAAAGTTGTCGTTGGGACAAGTTTTCTATAGAAAAGTTGTCGTTGGGACAAGTTTTCTATAGAAAAGTTGTCGTTGGGACAAGTTTTCTATAGAAAAGTTGTCGTTGGGAAAAGTTTTCTATAGAAAAGTTGTCGTTGGGACAAGTTTTCTATAGAAAACTTGTCGTTGGGATAAGTTTTCTATAGAAAAGTTGTCGTTGGGACAAGTTTTCTATAGAAAAGTTGTCGTTGGGACAAGTTTTCTATAGAAAACTTGTCGTTGGGACAAGTTGGGACAGGTTTTCTATAGAAAAGTTGTCATTGGGACAGGTTTTCTATAGAAAAGTTGTCGTTGGGACAGGTTTTCTATAGAAAAGTTGTCGTTGGGACAGGTTTTCTATAGAAAAGTTGTCGTTGGGACAGGTTTTCTATAGAAAAGTTGTCGTTGGGACAGGTTTTCTATAGAAAAGTTGTCGTTGGGACAGGTTTTCTATAGAAAAGTTGTCGTTGGGACAGGTTTTCTATAGAAAAGTTGTCGTTGGGACAAGTTTTCTATAGAAAAGTTGTCGTTGGGACAGGTTTTCTATAGAAAAGTTGTCGTTGGGACTAGTTTTCTACAGAAAACTTGTCGTTGGGACAGGTTTTCTATAAAAAAGTTGTCATTGGGACAGGTTTTCTATAGAAAAGTTGTCGTTGGGACAGGTTTTCTATAGAAAAGTTGTCGTTGGAACAGGTTTTCTATAGAAAAGTTGTCGTTGGGACAGGTTTTCTATAGAAAAGTTGTCGTTGGGACAGGTTTTCTATAGAAAAGTTGTCGTTGGGACAGGTTTTCTACAGAAAAGTTGTCGTTGGGACAGGTTTTCTATAGAAAAGTTGTCGTTGGGACAGGTTTTCTATAGAAAAGTTGTCGTTGGGACAGGTTTTCTATAGAAAAATTGTCGTTGGGACAAGTTTTCTATAGAAAAGTTGTCGTTGGGGCAGGTTTTCTATAGAAAAGTTGTCATTGGGACAGGTTTTCTATAGAAAAGTTGTCGTTGGGACAGGTTTTCTATAAAAAAATTGTCGCTGGCACAAGTTTTCTATAGAAAAATTGTCGTTGGTACAAGTTTTCTATAGAAAAATTGTCGCTGGCACAAGTTTTCTATAGAATATATGTCGTTAAAAAACATGTCCTTAGGACAAGTTTTCCTTGGGACAAGTTTTCTATAAAAAAAGTAGTCCTTAGGACAAGTTTTCTATACGATAAGATAAATATGTTAATTTGTACGTTTCAATAAAATTCCGTATTTCTAAGAATTTGTTTATTAACAAATTTTATCCGGAACCCTCCTTTATCGATTTAAAACGTTCAATATCGATATTGATTTTTTATATAACAAGGAATTTCATTCATATACAATAATTTGTATGTTTTTCATAAAATTTTTATGTTTCTAAGAAAAAATATGGTTAATAAAATGCTGGCGACTAGCCGTAGATTTTATGACTATAGACAAGGTTTACTTATTTAAATCTTCAAGACATTAAACATTCCGCTGATGAAAACTATAAAAATGCCCAATCAGAAGAAACTTCCAAGGCCACGTTAAATAATTGAATATACCTATTTTTGCAAACATTTCAGTGATTAATATAGTTAATAGGCTATTTCACTCAAACAAACAAATATTAATCAAATTAACTAAAAAAGCCGGTGGCGTATCTACCAGAAAACATTCAATTGCTTAATCTACTTACTTATCCCTTATAATTGTTAAAAGTTCTGCAACTTGAGCATTGCACTGCAACAGTTTGAAGTTGGGCCCGTAGTGCTCCAGAATTTCTTCGGGCGATGTTATTCCAGGTATTGGTATATTTTCAAAAGACGTGTCCACATGTAATTCCAGCCTTTTACTTTCCGAATTTGACTGAGATGTGGAAGAACTTCCTGATATTGGCATGTTTTCATCGGCATTGTCTTCATTTAAATCTTGTTTTATACTTTCAGAATTTGATTGAGATTCTGAAGAACCATTGTCTAGAGAAGCAGAAGCACACATCTTGTCGCAATAGTATTCCATGGATTTAATTGACTGAGAAATTTTTCTTTTGTTGGTTTGACTGCTCGTTGTTACTGAACTTTTTTAAGTACTTTGTTTAAATCGGTTTGTATTTTATTGAACTAAATTTAGATTAATTTAATGTTTTGTTTAAAAATTAAGTACGACTGTGCTCTGTTTAATTAATAAAAAAGTTAAAAACGTGATGAGTTGAAGAAATAAAATCACTCATTCATTCAATTTCTTACTTTCTTTTGTCTTTCTTTTTCGCTCTCTCTTGCAATTTTTCTTTATATGCACGGCATTACCCGAGTGTTGCCAGACAATTGAAATAGCTGAAAAATTTTAAATGCAAAATGCATCAACAGGTGAAAGTTATTAGTATGGCTGTTTGTTTTAAAAATTTTTATCTATTATTATGAATCAAAAATCAGAAAAACTAGAAATCTCTTTTTAATAATAATATTTTCACTTTATTGTTAATAAAATCATCAGTTATATGTATATAAATTTTCAGGAAATTTATTTATTTGCGCTTTTTCACACAAATCAGGTGTTCTTGATCAGTTTTTCTTTAAATTTCATTTGAACCTGCATTTACGTTCACACACGAACATTTTCTTCATCAGTTTTCATTTTATTATCCTTAATTTCATACAAGGTCAGGTTTGTATCAATTTCAACTCTGTCAGTCTACTAGTCAGGTTTGGCTTATCAAGTCTTGAGTTTGTATGAGAAAAAGCTGATAGAATTAAAATTGATACAAACCTGACCGCACTATCAAGCTTACGAAAATTTTGAAATTTTGTATTCAGGTCTGCTGAATTTTAATTCTGTCAGTTTTTTCTCATACAAATTTAAGACTTGATAAGCCAAACCTGACCAATTACAAAACCTATATAATTCCATTACTTTATAGTAAAGTTTATTATTTTATTTCTTATAGCCCATTCACACTATAAGTTTTTAGGTGTTTTCGGAAATGAAGGCACCATCGAATACTTTACCATTCACATTATGGAAATTTGGCATTTCATAAGTTTTCGGATGGTTAGGTTAGGTAATAAAGGAGGTGTCAACGACACCTTCACTCGGAGACCCCAGGGGTCCATTGTGATCCTTTACTATAGAAGAAGAAAAGAAAGGAAGAAGATAGAGAAGAGGAGAGATAGAAGAAAGTTGTAGAGAAGACTACCCTATCTAGGACAGTTGAGACCCGTTATGAACCCTACAATATCAATCAACCTACACTGTTGTAGATCCTGTAGGTTAGCAAGGAATCTGCTGCCTAAAAGATTGAGTCTTAGGTTTTGCAGCCTTGGACAGTGACAGAGAATGTGTTCTACCGACTCGGACGAATCCTCATCTAGACATAATCTGCAGAGGTCTGAAATGCTGCTATCCCACCTATGTAACCTCGAGTTTAAGGCCCAATGTCCCGTAAGGAACCCTATACATCTTCTTAAGCTTGACCTATTTAGACCTGATAGAAGCTTAGTACCATTACTGTCCAGTTTAGGCCATATAGCTCTAGATGTCCTACACGTACCAATGTTACCCCACAGCCTTGTGGTTTCCTGGCTAATCCAGGACTTAATGCCTAGATAAAAGTGACAGATAGGCGGAGCCAAATCCGACACTCTTTGGCTTAAGTCTAGGCTTGAGCCGTGTCTGGCAACTTCGTCCGCAACTTCGTTGTCAACGATGTCGCAATGACCCGGAACCCAGCACAATCTAATCCTATAGTACGGTGATAGCTCACAAAGAGCTATCCTACATTTTCTGACTAATTTGGAGGTAACCCTATAACCTATAATACTATTAAATTAACTATGCCTTAGACCGGCATCTCCCCTAAGCGCAGAAAAATGCCTCGAGGGTTAATGTCCGCCTATGGGAGCTTTTATTGTATACAATTTCCACCAATGGTGGTGACATGTCATACATTTCATCCCAAATTTAAAACATTATATAGTTTAATTTCGTTCGAAATGGTTTTAGGTTCTTATAGATTTCGAAATGTTTTAAGTGCTCTGAAACATTTTAAAATTATTTCAATTGAAATCAGTAACTCTAACTTTGTTTCAACAAATAACACTAATTTATTTAATAAATTGTTCAAATATTGCATTAACAAAAAAAAAAACATACGAATTCCATTTCATTTTCAAAATTTAAAATGAAATTGCTGCCTATTGTAATTATACTTCGAAATTTAATTAAACATATCGCACTTGTTCAACAAGAGGGTATTAACTCAAAATTTTTAAATTTTCACCTTTTAGAAGAAATTGATGTGTAGTGGTCTTATCTACCCATTGTAAAAATCTGATATCATTTTCACTATAATTTAGCCAAAAACCTACAGTTTTACCCCTCTTCTTTATATGAAAGTAGTAGTGAAATAAAATAGTTTTTTGACTCTACTGAAAATTTTAAAATTTTGAGTTAATACTCTCTTGTTGATCAAGTGCGATATATGAAATATATTCATCTTTATGCCATGATATTTTTCAGTGTAAAATCAATTTTACTTCTACAAATGGCAACACCATGAATGAAGAAATAAAAACAAAACAACAAAAACAATCCAATCTTTTTGTTATTTCTCGTTCTTTCTCTACTTCTTTCCAGTGCTGCCGCTGTAATCAAATTTAATTTTATATAATCTGGCAACTCTTAATGACTTTTATTTTGATAAAAGAAAAAACACACAAAGACTCGAATGAAAATGCAAAAAAAAATTACGCGATTTCTTGTCATTTCGATTTTGCGAATTAAACGGCGAAGTTGTGCGACGGTTCTGATATTAAATAAGCATGTGTGTTCTTATTGAATAATTAAAAGCAGTTAAAAAAAAAAAAAACATTTAAAGAATTGAGCAAATAAATGAAGACAAAAAAATCTTTATTTGATGTGTTAAGTGTGTGCGTAAAACTAGAATAATTTTTGTAAAAAAAACAACAAGGAATAAAAGGAGAAAAAAATCTACAAAAACAGGGTGTCTTGTATTGCAATCGGCAAATTTTCTATTTGACAAATAAAAACAAAGCGCAAAAGTGAATTATTTCAATGATATTCAACTAACAATTAAAATTAATTGAGTAAATTTTATTTTAAACAACTGCTGAGGCCTGAAAGGCACAAAGTCCAACATTTATTTAATTTTTTTTAATAAAGGGTGCGTATTACAATATCACTCTTTAAATAATATTTACGAAAGAAATTTTGCTAATTTTAACTGGTTTTATTTAATTTAAATTATATAATAAAATTCTGCACAAGAATCATAATATTAAATTTTCTAATTTCGGGGGCAAATCTGTTTTTTCTTCTTTCTAATTATTCAATAGTTGAATGTTGTTGTTTTTAAGTCAAAAGACAAAAGCAACAAAAACAAGTGTAGAATATGATAACAAAGAAAAACAAATTATACGAATGTGTGTTTTTGAAATGTTGAAAAAAAAGAATCATAATAAAATTAGATAATTAAATATGTAGTAGGTGCTAAACGAGCCCCAAATACAATAAAAGATAAATGGGAATAATGAATTAGAGGAATTTAAATTAACATGTGCAGAAAATGTTATTTACTTTAAAATTTAATTTTGCGTAAACTACGAATCAAATTTTGTCTATTATACATAAGGCACTCTTTGCTATGCTTAACTGGCTCCCGTTCAAATACCAGCCATAGGCTATGCCAATATTCTGGATAAAGTTGTCAATATCGTTAGCAACTTGGAGTAATGCGTATCTTAGATAAATCCTACTTCCTCTGATTAGGGGTGTCTGGAGGTATTTACGAATGGATCTAAGTCAAAGAATGGGTTGGGGGATGCTCCAATTTTCGCAATTGTCATAACATCAATAAGGAAGAGACTCACCTCCTTTATCACTGCCCCACTGCAAATCTAATTGCTCTTCCTATGGGTTCATCTTTTTTGCATGATTTATCGAACATAAATGTTAGCAAAAAAAGACATTTATCGAAGCAAATATTGCCACATCAAATTATTTCTATTGTACATAAGGCACTCTTTGTTATGCATAACAGGCTCCCGTTCAAATACCACCCATAGGCCATGCTAACATTCTGGATAAAGTTTCCGATATCCCTAACGATGTGGACTAATGCATATCCACTCCCCTCTTTGAAAAATCCTTTACTGTGATAATCTCTTCAGATCCTACTTTCTCTGATGACGGGTGTCTGAAGGTATACAAAGAAGGGGATAGGAGGCTTTTCATACCTCTATTAGAGAAGGGAATTTTTTAAGGTAACTGATATCTGTAGTAAACTTCATTTATTTATTTATTTATTTAAGCTAAATTAATTACAGCTTAGACATTTTTAATACATTAAGTAAAAGTATACATATATAAACATATTTTTATTATTACATAAATATTCTTAACTAAGATTATTTGAATTTAGGAGTAGAAGAAGATTTTTTTTAGATTCTTCTACCCTGTTTGAGAAGTCGATAAAATTATAAAATGAATTCACTTCAGAACATATTCTTCGGAAAAGATCAAAATCCGCGTAGTTTGATCTTTGAAAATTTAAATGGACAGGTTCATAAGATCTAAGACGTCTGTTGGGAACATTAATCTGAATCAAGGATTGTAAATAGATGGAGTCAATTTTACCTTGAAATAAGTTTAGGAAAAATGAAATATTAGAAACAATTCTTCGGCTTACAAGTGTTGGTAAGTTGATGAGAGCTAAACGACTGCGGTACGGAGGAAGATTAACATTAAGATTCCAATTTAAACTACGAAGGCAGAAAATGAGAAACTGTTTTTGGACGGATTCTAATTTATCAATGTAAATATTATATTGCGGATCCCAAATTACTGATGCGTATTCAAGTATAGGCCTCACTAAAGATGTATATAAGCATTTTGTTACATATGGATCACTAAAGTCCTTTGCCCATCATTTTATGAAACAGAGAACACCATTCGCTTTATTTACGGGTATTAAAACATGGGAATTGAAATTTAGCTTTCTGTCGAACAGGACACCTAGATCTAAAAATGTGTCTACAGAGTTTAATTTATTTCCGTTAATGAAGTAATCATTCAAGACTGGTAAGAATCTAGAGAAGGACATGGATTTACATTTCTTCAAGTTTAATTCCATTAGATTCACTTTGCACCATTCGTAAAAACTATTTAAGTCAGCTTGAAGATAAAGGACATCTTCAAACTTGGACAGACTTAGGAAAATTTTCACATCATCTGCATACATCAGAACGTTGCTATACTTCATAGATATTGGAAGATCATTTATGAATAAAAGGAATAATAATGGTCCAAGATGGCTTCCTTGAGGAACACCGGAAGTAACATTAAAATATTTGGATTTATTTACTGGGCATAAATCTTGATAAAACAGAGTTAGTCCTCTTCAACAGGAGGTACAAGGTTGATAATTTTAAACTACCGATGCTGAATTATATAGAGTTAAGACTGTTGTCTGAGGCAAATTTAGGGATCATTTTGGACAGCAAGTTATCTTGAAAGAGGTACATAGACGCTTACTATTTCTGCAGGAGTTCTGTAGGTATGGGCCTAAGACCAATAGTTGTGTATTGAATTTACACAACCATTGTAATAGACACATATAATGTCTTCGTTGACTATAAAGTTGCTTTTGACAGCCTTCGAAGTTAATAAGATTATGCAGAATGGTATTAACTGATACAACCTCATCAGTTAAAATAGGTAATAGATAAACCACCATCTAACAACCTACTAAGCGACCGCCAGTATGGGTTCCGTAGGTAACGCTCTACGGGCCTTCCTATAGGAAAAATGGTGTCAATCAATACAGCGTTTTGGTGAAAGTAAAGTTGTGGCTCTAGATATTTCCAGAGCCACGTAGGCAAAGCCTCCTTGAGGTTGGCGCTATGAGACAAAACATGAATGAATCATTAAACCGCGATTTAGAAACAATTTCAGAATGGGGTCGTACGAATAGAGTTGAATTAAATGCGCGGAAAACTTAATGTTGTATGCTTACGCATAAACGCACGGCAAACCATGTTACTTTATCTGTATTAATGGGTAGTGTACATATTGAGGAATCAGATGCTCTTGATGTTCTAGACATAAGAATTCAATGTGATGTGCGTTGGACAAAGTATATCTTTCAAGTGTTGAAAGAAGCATTCAAGTGCCTCGGTTTTCTAAAACGGTGCAAGAGACACATAACTTCTTCTGATCTCCTTACTATTTACACCACCTACATCCGACTGAAAATGTAATACAACTCTCATGTATGGGCCGATGCTTGAAAGACTATTTTGGAGCTTCTCGACCGAGAGCAGGAGAGGGCGAAGGTGCTCATCGGTGACAGTAGGATATCCAACTCTATTGATTCACAGGAGCACCGTCGCAATGTGGATTGTGTCACACTTTTCTATCGTTACTACTTTGGAATGTGCTCTGACGAAATCAGGGAACTCGTTCCCGAAACTCAGACATTTTTACGCAACACACATCATTCTGCTAGAGCTCATTCCTTTGTGATCGATTTCCCGGTAGACCGAACAACACACTACATATAAAATTCGTTCTTTAGCCGTAAAGTTCGTATGTGGAATTCGCTTCCCGCAGAAATTTTTCCTGCCAGTTGCAATATAGGTAAATTTAAATCAAATGTCAACAAACACTACTCCATCTATTTTCCCATAACCTATTTTCCTAGCTCCAACACCATGCGATACTTATGCGATATAAGTAGGGGTCATCTCCTGAGTGCTGGTCCTAAATTAAAACAAGTAAGAGTGGTATATTCGGCTTTGCCGAATCTTGGATACCCTTCACCAATGGTGTTGCAAAAGTACTTAATGTAATTCCTAGCAAAATTTGATTATACTAGTATTATATGCAAAGTCTTTAAAATTAAGAGTCGGAAAAAGAAAACCTTTTCGGTGGCGTCATCATCTAGAATAGTTATGCACCCAAAGGTTAGGTTGGGCAGGTGGCTAATGTCTAGGGAAGCTTCACTTGGGTTTTTAAGTGGTCCCTTTGTGAAAGATAATGATTACTAGACTACAAGTAGAGAATGCATATTTAAGCCAGCCAGTAGCTTCGAAAAAAAAAGACACATATTTTACGAACATTTAATAAAGTTCGATAGACCAGATAAACCATGCAGAAAAGATGCTTCAAAATGTAGATGCCCTTACATTTGCAATAGCACATCGATTTGATGAAGTTTAAGTATTCTGGCATGCAACCCAAAAACACAGTGCCCAGTGAGGGTTGTGCACTTTAATTCGTACGAATTATCCAACTAGTAAAAGTTCTTGATTAGTTATGTAAAACTCTGAAGTTAGCGGACTGATTTAGGTCAAAGCTTTAACAATGATTGTCAATGTATACAAGCCTTCAAATTATAGGGTATACACTCTTAGTTTTAGATACATACGTGAAATATATAGCTTTTGAATGGATGGTTATCAGCTTTGTCGGAAAAGTTTACTTATTAATTTGAAGTTAGTTAATTAATTAAAATGAACACTTCATCAATAATATTTGGGATGTTTAGTTCTTTCGATCTGTCCGATGGATGTTTGGAAAGTTTTGCTCTAGTTCTTTGTGCAATTTTATTATGATTTAATTTATCAGCATTAAATCGATTCCCGGTCTGGTTTATGTGGGAGATTTCACTAAATGTGAATAGAGCTCGCCCATTTTCAATATCGAACTTTTCAAGAGATCAGAAATACTTTTGTCAAATGTTGTACCTCTAGAAAGTTTATTTTAGGCGCTATTGTCCTGAATATCAATATTGTACAACGTCTTTATACTAAATGTCATCATCGTATCTATTATAATTTGTCACTTATTAGCTACTAAGAGATTGCCTTAGGCGAAGTTATACGGAATCAATTATCAAACGTGAACGGATTTCTCCCAATTGCAATTAAAAAATTTAAATTTTTGTTGATATGTGAGATACTTACATACATATGTAGGTTTTGAATGGATATCATGTAATCAGCTGCATTTTTGTACTTCCTAGGAAGATTACCTATAATTTGATATATAATACATTCTCAAATGTTATCATAATGTTCAAAAGTCAGACACAAAATTAAGATAAATGCAGTGTGCCTGTCTGCTAAATAAAACCAGATTTGTGGAGCTCCTGAATTGTCCCACCCTGAATTTCATTTCATTGTCGTTCAAAACACCATCGCTTAAACGCTAAATTATATCTACCACAAATTACAGAATGCATCAGGATTTAGATAATCCCCTGCGAAGGACACTATTAAACTTCATCAAAATAAACATCTGAGATATCGACAAAACAGGAGCTCCAAAAACTTGACTACAACAGAAAAAAGGACAGACAGGTAGACGGACGGACATGTAGACGGACGGACAAACAAACAGACGGACGGACGGGCAAACAAACAGACGGACGGACAGACGGACGGAGGTCGCGAAATCGATTCTTGTGCCGATTCAGAGTTGATCGGTACAATTTGAATGGTATTCATAATCAGATTTGTGGAGTATATATATCAGATTTTAGAAAATCCTCCCATAAAGAACGATGTCAAATTTCATCACAATCGGTCCATAAACACCTGAGATATCGCTGAAACAATACTTACAAAATGTAAACAAAATTTCTTAGACACGTACTTTGGGCAATTTGCTGTACATCAAATGTAGTGTTATTGCGATATCTCAATTGTTTATGGACCGCTTTTGATAAAATTTAATAACGTGCTTGGTGGGGGAATTTCCTAAAATCTGATATAAAATGTACGTATGTCCGTGCTAAAGGAGGATGGTTTTTTCCTATTTCTGCATTTCATTTTTTCAACAAACATTCCCTAATGCGTACTTTGGGCAATTTGCGATACATAAAATTTAGTGTTTTGGCAATATCTCAGTTGTTTATGGACCGATTTTGATAAAATTTTACAGAGTGCTTTGGGAAAATATTTCCTACAATCTGATATATAACATATTATCACATGTACACCAGGAGTATCTTTTTTCTCTTGTTATTTAAAAGTGTGTTTCAATCAAAAATTTTAAAATTTTCGTCTAATTTTTGGTATTTTTTCGATATTTTCGGTGTTTATAAACCGATTTTAATGAAATTTAATAGCGTTCATTGCGGGAGAATTTCCTAAAATCTGATATATAATTTATGTAAGTCCATCCTCCAGGGGCTTCAGAAACTTGATTTCAACAGACAGACAGACAGACGGACGGACAGACAGACAGACAGACAGACAGACGGACATCGCTTAATCGATTCTCCTCCCGATTCTGAGTCGATCGGTATAATTTTTATGGGGTCTACGATCACTAATAAAAAAATTACAAACGGAATCACAAACTTATAATACCCTTTCACCTATTGGTGAAGGGTATAAAAAAAAAAAATATCGAGAAGGAATCTTACAAAATAGGTCTAGTTGTCAATGAATCAAAAACAAAACTGATGGTTTCTACAGGCAGACAGCTCACCTGAATTGGACCACATGCGATCGTTGAGAACTAAAGATTCGAATTTGTTTACCTTGATACCGCCGTCAACATAAACAAAGTCATTAGGTTACGAAATCATACATGTCGAAATATGCAATTTTGGCTTAAACAGATAGGAAATAAAGCTCCCTTTGTAAGAACTAAAATTACTGTAAGAACTAAAATAACTGTAACAACTAAAACGCTTATACTACCCGTGTTATTATATGGTGCTAAGCGGCTGCGTTTTTTAGGACATAATAATAGATGAAAATACTCCAGAAAAGGGTACGAAAATGAATAAACCAAGTAGAGGAAAATCTTTCGAATCTTGTCCTATGAAATTAGTGAATATGAATATACATACCCATTTAAATTATATAACTGGCAACTAATTTGACAGAAGAAGCTTAAACAATATTGCCCTTATCAACTGTCAAACATCTAAAGTCCTAGATGGAAAACCCTTTACATACGTATAATAATCAAGTTATATGCATTTCAAAATGCTGTAGAACAATCATCTAAAATGAAGCCATATATATTAAATTCATTCATTAACTTATATCGGATGTCATCAATTGGTAATGGTGTGAGTGTAGGCGTCATGGTATCTCGATTTTGAATAGAAGCCACAATTTAAGAAATTTGCTATATTTAGTTCTGAGCGCACTTTTTTTTAATCATAAATACATAGCACAATAATAAAAATGATAAATAAATTGTATTTTATATTTAAATAATAGTATTATTCTAAACATCACGAGCTATTTTGTAACTAACAAAAAATTGAATAGAATAATTGTAAAAATAAACAAAATAATGCAGACAAATTTATTTTAATTTAATTTAAAATACTACAAGTTTATTTTACTTAATATAGAATTAATTTATATAGTAAAATCGCTAAAATTCGCACCTTGTTAACTAGAAAATCTCACGAATTTGTAACAAAGTCGTCTTGCAAATTTTGTATTGATATGAGTATTTTAAATTCTTTCAGTTAAAATTCTGACACATTACATTTTCCAAATAATGTAGAACATTTTCTATTCTACTGTACTAGTACTTGTGTGTATTTACTTGTAGTTAAATTTTTATACCAGTTTGGAAAGGGGGTTTGCTGGATGAGATAATCCAACAAGTACCGGCAAATAGTTTGTAAACAAAAACAAGTTTTGATTATTTTATTTGTTCTCAAGCATTTCCAGTTCAAATAAACAACATTTTTCTGATATCGCCTATTTATTATTATACATTCATAATGTGCAACTTACACTGACATTTACTTGAATACGACTGCTACTAAGCATTTGCAATCAAACCAGAAGCTTTCTTTGCAAAATTAAGAGATATCGTCATTTAAAATTCTAAGTCACAATATAATGTGATATGGAAAACGATCGTTTTCAAATCGATCGATTTAAGATATATTTTTGACATAATTTTCGGCTATTTCCTCTAAAAAATTAAAATTTTGGCTTTAATCCTTTTGACTGATACCTTATCTTCCATTCAGTTTGAATTTTTAGGGAAAATAAATAAGAATAATCTCAAAAATGTATCTGAAATCGATCGATTTGAAAACGATCGGTTTTCATCACATACCTAATAATAATAATTTGTATTCATTAAGGTGGGTCGATTTTTTTCGTGAACAGGCTTATAGTAAAATCGAATTCTACGCCTAATTCTAAGAAAGTTTCCCTAAGAAACCAGATGTCTAAAATTAAAACCTAGCTATCGATGCGAGGCCTAAAAATATTCACTTCCTACACATTGAATAGAATTTTGGAAAAAAAATAGTTTTGGATATAATTCGATATCTTGAAAACTAATGAAGGTGTCGTTTGGCAATATTCTGAAAGCCAATTTCTTCTTATATTAGTGTTTAGAATTTTAACTTGATCTAAGTAGCAAGATAGAAGTTATGAGTTTCAAACCAAACAATTTGTCAAACACACAATTGTGCCAAGTTATGCGAAACAAATGTTCAACACTAAATATCTTGAAACATAAAAGAGATAATCAAAAAATTAAAATTAATTTGTATAGATATTTGAATGTTCTTTCCAAATGTGTAATTAAATAATAGTACGAGCATTAATATTTAGGACTTTGGTGAATTTAAAGAACGAAATTTCTTTGAGATGTTAAACTTTAGTTTCACGTTTGGGACAAAATTTGTTTCTTTTATTGAAGACCGTAAGATATGGCATATCCATGTAGCGGTGCTTGTAGATTTTGACCTATATATTTGTTATATAGTATGATTTTTCAAATCGGTTGGGGGCCGATTGCGGCGCCCCAGTAAAAGCTAGGCTTCCAGGTTTAGAGTTGCAGACCTATTTACATTATTTTTGTCCACCATCCCACTGTGCGGTGCAATGTTAAGTCACGTTCTGTTAGTTTTTGCCTGGTCACCAAAAATATATATGGATAGATCTGCTATTTGTATTTTCATTTCTCCTTTCAAAATTCAAATCAGTGGTCTATAAACATTTTGTACCTAGATTCCTTATTCTAAGTAAACTGATATTTAGCTTTAGTAAATGTCGCATTCAAGTGATGGGCAGTGTATGCATTTACTTAGAAACTATTTTCTTTTATTAATAATTCTAGTAACAAGTAAACAAAAATTATATAAATAAACAATAACAAAATCAAGGTGATCTTAAGCTTCATACTCATACAAATTGCGTAGTATTGCACACAAATAACATATGGATATGACTATTAGAGGTATTCATGACAACTACAGTCAGATTTGCAAAAAATATGCAAAAAATTCAAAAGCCAATGTAAACTTGTCTATACACTATCCCCCTAATTCATTAATGAAAAACTAAATTATCAATGGCTTATAGTACAAATTTTGTATGGAAAATTAATTTTATAAGCTTGTCATAATAATCAGCCTTATTACGATTGTCGAATTGTTATCTTCGACTACGACAGTTAGTACTAGATTAATTAATTTGTGTTGATTTTTACTTTAGTCTAGTATGTACTAATTGTCGTAGTCGAAGATAATTTTCCGACAATCGTAATAAGGCTGGACATTTTTGGATCATGAATTGGGGTTATGTATTTATTATTATAAATTAACAACTTCTATAATTTTGCAAAACTAAAATTTGTGACGCGAATAGCCCTAATATTTGTTTGAACGTTTTAATAGCAATATTATGATTTCAAGTATTTTTTGTTTTCATTCTGAAGTGGTTTAACAAACTCTTTTTTGTCATTTTCTTCTAGTTTGTTTGTTTTTATTTTTAGAACCGAAATATAGACAAATAAAAAGAAATAAAACTTAAAAGTAGTATCTGGACTTTGTTCTCTGGAGGAAAAAGAACAAAATTAAGAAAACCTGAAACAAATCCATGCAGATGTTGCAAAAAATGTCTACGTGACTGGATGGCAGGAAAGTTAATGAGGAAAATTATTTTCTTACCATATATTATAGTTTTTTTATTTAAAAGTATACATTTTAAATTGATTAAATCAATAGATGCAAATAAGTATATCTAAAACTATGGAAGTGTTAAAATTTTAATAGCCTAATTATTTCTACTTGTGCAAAAATTAGCTTTTTATTATATTTGCAAAATAGTTTTGAACATTTTCCAACCATGACATAGAAATTTAAGTTTTTTACCTATAATGATAATTTCTACTTTTTAAAATAAGTTAAAAATGAGTTTATAATAACTCCAAAATACATTAGAGTGTTCCAAAAAAATAAAAGTTATTTTTTGAAACGCAGAGGGTATTTTTTTTGAATGATGTCAAAACTACTGATGATGATGTCCCCACCAATACTTTTTCGTTAAAAAAATGTTTATTAATTGTTCATAAAAAGTGACATTACATTGTTTACGATAATCTAAACACATTAAAACTTTAACACACAGTAGTTTACGTAGGCTTTTTTGGAAATAAATCTGGAACTTTTGAATGAATAGATTTAATTTAAAGAGTGTTGTAAAAAAAATATGCATTTACCATTTTAGACAAAATTTATCCATAGTGCAAGAAATAATTTATTTTTTGATCAAGTTAGTTTCTATAGATATGTCAGATACTATTATTTTAGAAATTATTAATTTTCAATAGTTATTTCAATCAAAATGGACTGCGAAAAAAAAGTTCCAGACGGTATAAGGAAAACCTGAGCATTGAAAGAAAACCTGGATCATGGAGGAAAAAAGGTCCTACAGATATTGGTAAGGCAAAAGAAGTCGAGCGACTCTTTCGAAGAGCGCCTAACACTTCTTTAAGAAAAGCAGCTCGTACGGTGAAATGTTCTACGAATTTTGCACATAGAGTCAAAGCTTATGCTGGACTGAAGACATTCAAAGTCCAAAAGGTTCCAGATCGCAATGCTATAAAGTACTTAGAAGCGAAAAAACGAGCGAAAAAATTGAAGTCTGATTTTATAAAAAAATACACCTGTTGTGTGATGGATGATGAAACATACGTACTGGCAGACTTCTCAACTTCCTGGTCAAGATTTTTATGTTGCTGATAAACGGGCAATGTTCGGCAAGAGTTTCGCACAAAAAAACAAACAAAATTCCCTAAGAAGTTTCTCGTGTGGCAAGCTATTTGCAGTTGTGGCAAAAGAAATGAAGTATTTGTGGCATCTGGCACAATAAACACAGAAATTTATATAAAGGAGTGCCTACAAAAACGGTTGTTACCCTTTTTAAGAGAGCACAGAGTGACTACATTTTTTTTGGCCCGATTTGGCATCATGCCATTATGGAAAAAAGGCACTTGAGTGGTACTCAAAGAATAATGTCATTTTTGTACCACGAGAGGCAAATCCACATAACTGTCCAGAAAGGTATTGGGCTCTGGTAAAAAAGGAATTGAAGAACACAGGAAAGATTTTCAAGAACATGTCCGATTTTAAGCGCAGGTGGAACACATGCTCCAAAAAGGTATCCGAAGCAACTGTAAAATCTTTAATGGGAGGGTTTCCGAAAAAAGTCGATAATTTTGCAAAACCCGAGTACTAAGTAAACATTTTAATGCTAAATGATTTTGTATAATATGTCATTATATTTGCGTATTTTGTAGAGTTTTTATATTAAAAGGTTTGATTTTTATTTAAGAAAATCCAACTACAAATTTTATTTAGAGCACTCTTTAGCACGGTGCTTATTAAGGAGCATTCGAGTTAATTTGCAAAAACACAGGTCCATGGGGGTTCGGGAGATTTATTGATGGACCTTCTTACATGTCTAAGGTTGCTTACATGTCTAAGGTTTCTCATTTGCCTTTCGAGATATTTAATAAAACTGAATTTTTTGGACTATTTTTAAGCTTTTTTTAAATTATCGCAAGCGACAGGAAAAATATTGATCGTAAGCGACAAAAAATCTTATTTAAACAAAAACGGGAAATGTTTTGGTGCATAACAAATTTGTTCTTTATTAGTTTGCTACTTTCGACAAACTAATTACATTTCTTCCAAATGGTTTAGAAGTTATGATGCAAAATATTGTATGTGAAGTTTTTTAATTTTACTTTAATAACTTTTAAGCTACTGGACGGATTGTGGCCAATGGGTAGTTGGAGTTTTAGACCAACTTTTAAAAATATGTATATTATTAGTACAGTGACCTCTAAACTGTGTATGTAAAACCTATTGGTCCTTACAACTTTCGTAAATATAAACCTATCGAAAATATTTTTACACATTCGCAAACTGCTTAAGAAAGAAAGAAAATTATGCTTACTGTATTACGCTATCTCTAATAGTTTAAGAGATAGTTAACGCAATGTCGCTTACGATAATTTTAATCTAAGAGCTCAATATGTACTTCTATCTTCCAATTGAAAAAAATCGAGTAATGAAAGTGGTTTTAAACCAACTTTTTTACCAGAAATTTAACAGAAACAAGTAAGAAAAGCTGTAGTCGGTCAAGTCCGACTTTGCTATTTTTTCAAAATTTCGAGATTTAATTATATTTATATCATTTCCGGCTGATATGGGAACTAGGGTCAATTGTGGATCGATGGTTACCAAATTTTTGGTTTATATTTGCAAAATATTTATCTGTGCAAAGTTTTAGTAATAAAATGGATTTATCTTTAGGTTTATAAGCGTTTTTGTGCTTTTATGGGTATAAAAACTTCTTTTGTGAATGTGTCTTGTATGGAAGGTATGGTCAAATATAGGCCGATTTCTACAAAATTAGGCACATTGATTAAGATTATCATTAGCAATATTTGTGCTTAATATTAATACAACTAAAAAACTCGATTCCGTGATGGCATCCCTATGGGAGGTATCCGAAATAATAATCCGATTTTGCACAAAAAGTATGAGCCTGTACCAAATTTCATAAAATTATCTTTAAAGTTACGACCTGTACATTGATAACAAGCTTACATGGATAATCGGCCAGCCAGCCAGACGGACATCGTTAAATCAACTCAGGGAGTGATTCTGAGTCGATTAGTATACTAAAAGGTGGGTCTCAGACCAATATTTTTATGCGTTACAAATATCAGCACAAACCCAATATACCCTTTCCACCTGTGGTGGTGAAGGGTATAATTAATTTAAATTATAGAATTGTTTATATGTAAGTAAGAAATTAATATAGTTGTGCTCGATTCTGTGGTACCATAAACTACTAAGGTAGTGTGGTCAACAAAACTCGAAGAGTTTGTAATACGATCACGATCGAAGTGATTTTTAAATGAAATTCATGAATGTGAGGTAGTTATGTTTAAATACGAAGCATTTCAACATTATTTAACAGTAAAAAATTAAAAATTGTATCAAGTAGGACGCGGTAGTACCACGGTACCAATCAGCCAATTTGTAATATAGAAAAATTCAAACGAACATAATTTAGAATTTATTAACACCTTATTTATTTTTTTTTTTATGAAAAATGAAGTCTATCTATAAATCACTTTTATTATTAAATATTTATTGTTAATTGCTGAATATTTCGTTTTTTATATTATACCTCAAATAAGTTAGACAATATGAAATCAACTGTATACATATTTTAATATTTGTTCAGTCTGTGAAATAGGCTTTTTGAACATCTGTTAACAAGTTTATAAATAAGCTATTAATCTTTTATACATGATTATTACATTATTTTTATTATTACTCGTACATTGTATTAAATTATTACAAGTATTTATTAAATATTTTGAGTCCATTCAACCTGTATTTTAACACTTGGCTGATTAGTTCTTTATCAACGCACAATGTAAATAACATTATTAGTGTTAACAATCAATATTAAAATTGTTATTAAAGTAATGCAGGATTTTTAACCATTATCATTATATTGCCATGTGCCTACCTATGAGTCGTTTGGTGGCAGAAATTTAACGTCGCATTTTTTGTTGCATCATTGTAATGTGTGTACTATACACAAAAGGTATTCACTCTGTCTTGAAAAGTGTAAATTCCAGTAAACCTAACCTGAGAAAATCTTTATCTCAGAGTTACATGTGTTGCACTACGTCGGCGGTGGGCAAATGTGGCTCATTGAATTTCCCTTATTTGTTTTCTGAATTTAAGGTACATATATATTACCTAAAAATTATTATTAACATAACTTTAGAAAATCTCTTAAAAAATAGTTTATACGAAAATAGATCTCATTGACCTCATACGTAACCGCCCCTGCACTATGCAAATTATTTGACTTTTTAAAAATCTACATTATCGTATATTTAAAAAGTGTATGTTCATTAGGGTGGGTCGTTTTTTGGCTTTTGTCTCTGATCGATTTCTAATAGTGAAATTATGTGGCCAAATTATGTCAATCGGAAGTGTCCAAAATATTATTGATTTATTTATTTTGAGCCTATTGTATGGGGAAAACTGAGAGTATTCGTATTTCATAAATCTTATTTATGTTCAATTTTAATAATGTTTATATGGAATAAAATTATCCATTTTTCCATTTTTTCCGGAGACAAAAATGAAAAATATGATTTTTTGTATTTTTTTTATTTTTTAAATTTATTACGGAATTTTAATAAATATACTTAAAAGTAATTATTTTACACTAAGACAAAGTCTTTTTTATTAAAAAAAAAATATTATAAGCAAAAAATTACATTTTTGCGAAATTTGTCGAATTCGAACACAAGGTACGGGAAATGGTTTGAGATATCAATTTTTTTGAGTTTTATTGTCTTTTTATCTTTTTTAACACACCGATGAGAAAAATTCAAATTTGTAATATTTGTTTAACAAAATTTTAAAAAAATTAAAAAATGCGTTTTGAAACCCACCTGAGAAAAATGACCCATTTTCGATTATGAAAAAAACTAAGTAAATATTATTATATTTTAACAAAATTAAACTATGAAGTACTTACAATTCTTAAAATGATAAATAATGTCTTACTTTGCGAGTTTTTGTCCAAAGTAGTTTTTTTTTAGCGGTTTATCCTTAGGCGTATTGTCGAGGACACGAATTTTTGGGGGAAAATCACAATAACTTCAAAACTGTTTTATGGATTTCAAATATTGATGACTTTAATTAAAGCTGCATTAGTTCACTTTTAAATTCCATTATATTTTCTCTTAAAAATAAATTGTAAATGGACGAAAATAATCAATAACTGCAAATACTCTCAATTTTCACCATACAAGTGGGCTCAAAAACTTTGGGCCCGTTGCGCGGGCTCGTATCCTAAAAATAAATCAATAATATTTTGCACACTTCCGATTGACATAATTTGGCCACATAATTTCACTATTAGAACTCGATCAGAGACAAAAGCCAAAAAACGACGCACCCTAATGTTCATACAATGTTTCTAGGTACAGATATAAATAGTTTGCTTTTATATATTTTTTTATCTTATCCAAAGTGTCAAAATTTCCTCACTTGTATGTGATTGATTCTTTTTTAAACCATTTAACTAGCCTATCTATTAGACTGTCCCACGCTGGTCCGGCAAAATTATTTCCCAATATTGAACACAAGTAAAATTTACCAAGATCTCCTCAAATTATGACCAAAAAATTAAATTTTTGGGAAATTTGGCTAATATGAATAAATGGTTTAAGATGTTGCACTTCCATACATTGTCTTGCCGCATAAGTCGATAAGTCCTGCTTTTACTCTAACTCGGAAACAACTAATGGTGACGATTATCCAATGAGAGGAAGCTAAGGCACGTACACGCGCTGTATGTTTGTTTGTGCGTATATGTGTTTTTCATTTTTTCTTTATCCACTTCAATTTCACTTTTGACAGAAAACAAATGTATGGAATGCAATATCTTTATATATAGAACCTTTGGTTAGAGTTAATCGGCTAAAGAACTTTCTTACTTGTTCTTTGTTAATCGCATAATAAAAGTTACACTTGAAAACTTTTTATAAATAAAAAAAAAAAAGTTTTTTTTACTTTTTTTTTACAATACAATGAGATTAAATAAAATACAATTATCTTTCAGATAAGATATATTTTATTTTTTGTTTGATAATTTTAAATAAATAGCAACTAAAAATTTAACCAATTAAGGCCAAATGGTAGCAAATCTTTTTTTTATAAAATTTATAACATTTCTTAAATCTCACCCAACAAAAACAAAAGTATTTTTTATTTTCAGTGAATTTGCAAAAAAAAAATTATCAAAAATTAAATACTTTTAAGGCAAACAAAATGATAAGGAGAGAGTAAGCCTATGATATGGATTATCAGTAAAATATATAAAACAAAATTAAGATTAAACTTATTTTTATTTTATAATTGAACGTTGTACTTGCTTTTGTTTTAGTTATCAATTAAATTTATTTTATATTTAAAATATAATTATATGATTCGCAAGGTGTGTTATCATGTTATAGTGTTATAAAGTCTTAACGGGGCAACATGAGTCTAAAATAAATACATCCTCGAACAGACGTTCACATCTTGAATGGAATGATCTAGTAGTAGACTATTATTATTGTGCTATAGTTGGTCAAGCCCGACCATACGATACCCTTCACCACTAAGGTCAAAGATGTTCTTTTTCCTGTATAAAGACAAATATTTGCTAAATTTTGCCATCATACAAACATTTTCTAAAAACTTTTATATTTAAGCTGTTTCCGTCATTTGGACTTATATAAGAGCTAGGGTTAAATGTGGACCGATTATCTCAGTTGTCTTACAAAAATTATATTTGCAAAAAATAAGCTTAAAATTCCCATTATCTTCAGATTTACGAGCGTTTTACTGGATTTTGTCTCATTTAGTGAATTTTGACACATAAGTTTGTATGGGAGCTATGGTCAAATGTGAACCGATTTTAACGAAATTTGGTGGACCGATTTCAACGAAATTTGGTACAGTGGTTTTGGTTTACATAAGCAGTATTTGTTTTAAATTTCATGGAAAAATATTAATATTTGTGGCCAAAATATCAATTCCGGGAAGTGGGGCCTATGGGAGGTACCATAAATAATGGACTGATTTTGACGAATTTCAATAGCCATGGTCCCACTATCAAAAAAATGATCTGTGCCAAATTTCATGAAATTATCTTTAGAACTGCGACCTGTACTTGGATTACATGGTTTACATGAGGGTCCAGCCAGCCGACCAGCTAGACGGAAGGACGGACTGACATCGCTAAATCGACTCAGAAAGTGATTGTAAGTCTATTGGTGTACAAAAAGGTGGGTCTAAGACAAATATTTCTATGCGTTACATACATCAGCACAAACTTATAATATCCTTTCCACCTATGGTGGTGAAAGGTATACAAATTCGTACCCAAACAAGCTGTTTAGGTTAGGTTAGGTTGAAAAGGTGATGCCAGGAGAGTGGCATCTACACTCGGAGACCTTCGGGTCCATTGTGATAGCGGAAAAAGAAAGAGAGGAAAGAGTGAAAGGAGTAGTTCTAGAAAGTGTTAAAGATAGAGAAGGAAAATCGTTGACCAAAAACGCTACCCTAGGGGGAAGAGCCCCGTCTAACTAAGCCATCTGAGTCCCAAAATAAAACCAACAACATCAGTCAGTTTGCACTGCTGTATGTCTCCCAGTTCCTCATGGGATCTATTGCCTAGAAATTTAAGTCTCTGGTTTTGGAGCATAGGACAGTGACAGAGGATATGCTCGACCGTTTCGGACGAGTCCGCGTCTAAGCATAGTCTGCAGATGTCCTGAATTGCTCTATCCCATCTACTACGTCTGGAATTCAGTGCGCAGTGTCCAGTTAGAACACCTATGCATTTCCTAAGACTGGTTCTGCTAAGACCTAGCACGAGCTTGGTCTTGCGTATATCTAAGTTGGGCCATAAGGTCCTAGATATCGTGCAAGTGTCCAAGTTATGCCAGTTCTTAGCTGTTAAATCACCGATCCAAGACTTGATGCCCATAAAAAGGTGACATATAGGTGGAGCTATCTCTGTCACCGCGAGTATCAGGTCCTGACTCGAGCCAAGTCTTGCGATTTCGTCAGCAATTTCGTTGCCTTCGATATCGCAATGACCAGGAACCCAGCAAAGTCTTACCCTATAAGTATCAGCCAGGCTGATTATAGGTGATCTACATAACTTGAACAAGCTGTTTTAAAATTTAACATTATGACTTTCTAATTTTATAACATGATAGGATTCCTCGTGAATTCCACAAATTAATTATATTTGATATTTATATAAATTTTTGAAAAATGCTATTGCACTTGAAATAAACAATAATAATACCAAAATATAAACATTTTATGGCATTATTATACATGGTCAGGGTCGAATGCACAAAAGTTTGATGTACCTTCTCTCTTTCTCATATTTTCTTATATCTTTTTAAAATTTTCTAATAAAAGTTTATAAGCCAAAAATTTTAATGATTGGCTAATATATTTAGTTTTATTAGCATTCATTGAAAACTAAACTGAAAAATGTTTGTGTGTTTCTGTTCGGATGATAATATTCGCTTTATGTTGATATTTGTTGGACACAATAGTAATTCTTATTTATTCAGTCCCACAAATTATACATACTCGTAATGTGTGGTTTTCGCTCTGTCTAGAATTAGGTATAATCTTTCTGATGAGATGGCCTAACCAACCATCGAAACGCGTCGAGGAAAGGTTTTCCTACCAACATTTTTTGGTTTTATCAAAAAACTATTTATTACAATAATAAATAATTGTAATGAATTGGGATTTTTGTGCAATACACTACAGTAAAACTTTTTAATTAAATGTTTGATGTACCAAAATGTTGATAAACCTTTTTAAAAACTATTTTAGTTTAACCAAATTTTTATTAAATATATTAAAAGACATGTTCAGCGTTGGAATACTTTCAACTATTCAAATTTTGTACATAAGGCTTTTAATTTTCTTTCTCATCACTTCCGACCTGCGTTATAAAGTTTAAATTTTTTATAGTCCAAACTAACCTCGTTGGCAAAAAACCGGCTGTACGCTGTTTAAAGGTTTATGAGGGAAATAAAGATTCCCTTGTTCCGATTCTGCCTTATTTCGAAGAAACTATTTACTCTCATTGATAAAAATATATAGTTTTAATGATATTCAATAATTATGATAATATACTTTACAATAAAGCTACCTAAAAGTAAAAGACTTGAATTTTTAAACCACTAAAACTTTGGGATTTGGTAGGTTGATCTATAATTTTTGAAAAAAAAAAAACGACAAATGGGTAAATTTTTCATTTTTGTTATAAGAATCTCGTTATTTTGTAAACTGATTTTATACACAATATGTACAAGAAATTGCACATTTTTATTTGCGACATCTATGACGCATGGACGCTCTTAAGATCTACATACTGTTGACCTTGAACGTTGTAAAATACGTCAGTGAAATTAGTTTTCTAGATCATCTTAACTAAGAATAAATATATGTATGCATGTATGTAATCACAGGCGATCGTCATCGAACACAATTAATGCGTTCGAACCATAAAGTTATTTTACAGCATGACAATTCTCGACCCCATGCTGCGAAAGTGGTGAAGACATAATTGAAAACGTTAAAATGGAAAGTACTACAACACCCGCTGTATTTTCTCCAGACGTTACTTTATCGGACTGTACCGCTTATATCTAATGGAACTTTTTAACATAACATTTCAATATCAAATCAATATTGTTAGCAAATCATTCAAACTTCTTCATAACAATTTCAGGACCAGTTCCGAAATTTGCAATTTTAAGCAATTCGTCTCACAGTTCTTCAATGCATTTAAGTAAATAAATTAACGTTAATCAATTTTCCTTTTCACATCTTAATAGACTCTACTTAGAATTCTTTACTTAATTTAAAACATTTTCAATTATTACTCAACGTAGTTTCTATTGTAGTTTTCTCATGAATAATATGAAGAATACATTATACGTGTGCACGTGAACAGAACATATTTTTAGATAATTTAATTTTGTTCTACGTCTCTGGGTCTTGACATCTTACAGTTTTTTTTCTATAGATACAATAAATACTTATACATCCCAGTAGGAAATATTGTCCTAAAAACTATTTTAAATATATATTTTATATTTATTTAAATAGAGTTAAATTAAAATTCGTATACTTCTTAAATATTTATCGTGGAATATCCGTTGAAAGGTATAAATAAACGATGACAGTTTCAACTTTCACATAAAGCAAAACAAGTTTGGTCAAAAAGAAGTAGAACCAGAGAAGAGGAACTACCATCACAATAAAAGAAATAGCTTATTGTTGTGTTACTTAAGAAGAGTTAACGGCAAAAATTTCAGCCCTCTCCATAATATCTGCACGACTGGTGATATTGTAGGCAAGTCCCATATCTTTTCAGCAAGCGAAAGCTATTCGAAGCCCAAATCAAACAATTTTCCTATTGGGATTTGAAATAAATTTTATTTTAAAAATTTTGATTTAGTAATTTGGCTTAAAGCCAAATTGTTTTCTTAATATTTATGAAACAAATACTCTTTTTTCGGTTACTAATTATAAGTTATAAAAATAAAATGATTTTGTTATGGTAAATAACCTAGACCTAGGTGATGACATACAAAAAACATTTTCAAAAATTTCGAAACACGTGCAAAATTTTGAGATATTCGCAAAAATCAGTTTTTGGATAGGTCGTAGTACTTTTGTACTTCCAAATCCCACGTTTGAAGAGCGATTTTTAAATTTTAAACAGTTTTGGAAAGTTAAGGGATCAAGCTTTTACGCGGCTGTATGCATATTCTAACTGTGTTATACAAAACCAAAATTTTTGACATGAAGTTAGCATAGGGTTTAACCGTTGCCACGGCAGTCGGTTCTTCGTACCGGAACGACTCGGAAATCTTAGGATTCCGACCAAGGACTGCCACTTCTGCGATATTACCAATAATATCGCAGTTACAACAACAACAACATAGGGTTTAACCATAGCTAGCAAACAAAATCTGAATAACAAACTTTTGTTTTAAAAATGTGTCACAAGTAATATTCTTTTTTTAAGCGCCATCTGTTTTCTTTTATTTGCTGTTAAAAAAAAATCACATACAAACTGGCTAAGCTATTGTTCGATAAGTTGACGAACCTCGTTAAAATCGTTTTTTTCATATAACTCTTAAATTTGTCATGTACTCAATAAGGCCTACAACCCAAGCTAGGTCGTTTCCCGATTTTTTTAGTGTACCAGATTGTAATTAATTGTAAATATTTATACTGCTTTTGTTTTAACCATAACATATTTTCAGATAAATAAATTTTGAGCTATTATATTGTTTAATAGTGAACAAATCTGTTAATATATTAGGCACGAGTTGTTTATTAAATATTTAAATTTAAGTTTTTTTGTTTTTAAGAAAACAAATCAATACAGTAAGTCAACAAATAATTTTAATAAGTGCAAAATTATCTCTGTTTATTCATAAAATTGATCTAAATACTTATAAAAACGACTCCTGTTTAAGTGCATGGGAAATGTTAAATTTCCCACGACTCTGCTTCATAAATTAAAGCTAAAAAAATATGGATCGATAAAGCCGCCAACCCAAAATACACACCGACGATTGATTGTTACAAAAGTCGTAAAAAATGCTAAACCATCTAAAGCACTTGGCCCTTATGGGATTTCAATGTTGATGCTTAAAAACCTAAATGCACCGGGAGTTGAGTACTTAGCTAAAGTCCTCAATTTCTCCCTTACCACTCTTGTGATTCCCGAGGTATGGAAGTTGGGTAGAGTGGTGCCAGTTTCAAATGTGAACCAGGGAGAATTATACGTCCAATTTGTCCCTTACCACTCTTGTGATACCTGAGGTATGGAAGTTGTGTAGAGTGGTGTCAGTTTTAAATGCAAGCCAGGGAGAATCATACCGTCCAATCTCCTTGTCGTCACCTGTCGCAAAGACACTTGAGGTACATCTCCTCCCGAGGCTAACACAACAACTACCAGCTGCATCACATCAACATGGAGTCCGAAAAGAACACAGTACAACTAATGCGTTGACTGCCATCACCATACATACATATATGCCATGGCCTCAATCGAAAGAAGTCATGTGAGTGCACAACAATGGTAGCAACCATTGCAACCCTCTTCGAAGACGTCACTAGTTCAAGTCATCCAAATTCCATCAAAAGATTCGTTATTAACTATATGTGTGGCCTCAAGTCGATCCTGTTAAATTTCTACCTTTCTAAACTCCCGGCTCCACCCGAAGGAATGCAATTAACAACATACGCCGATGACTGCACTATAATGGCAAAGGGCAATAATTTTGACGAGCTATGCGATATATTAAATCGATATCTATAGGACGTAAAAAACTTTTTCACTGCTAGAAATCTACAGATTTGTTCAGTCAAATCATCGGCAACGCTTCACCACATGGACGAAGACAGTGTTGCTGTCTTAGTCGACGATGTAAGAATACCGACGAAAACCCGCCCCAAAATATTGGGAGTGACATTCAACAGCTTATACTCTTCGTCAGCAGATGCCACCGCAAATTGCGATACATTAAGCTGTAGAAATAAGGTCCTCAAGTCGCTTGCTGACATCACTTGGGGCAAAGATAAGGAAACCTTACTTGCGACCTATTAAGCAATTGGTCGGTCCGTGGTAAATTTTACAGCTCCCGTGTGGTCACCAAAGGTGAGCGAAACGCAGTGGAAAAAGCTCCAGAGTTGTCAAAATGCAGCCCTCAAAACAATGACAAGCTGCCTAAAAATATCCTCAAAAAGCCATCTACATGAGGAGACGAAGGTCTTACCACTTAGGAAAAATAGCTGGTAGGACCACCAACTAGGCAATTGCCTAGTTGGTGCCTGGATGTCATAGGAGAGATCATCCGAAATACCATCTAATGGAATTAGATCCCCCTCCACGACATATTAGGAAGGACCTTCGTTGCTATGATAATGATATTAGACAGCATATCAACCAGCCACTCAATATCACCTTATACAAAGCAGCTCTGAAGAAATTCACAAAAGCATGGTAACATCAACATTAGCTAGTTACCAATTAAATGTTATACTTGGTGATCGTCCTCTACTTATTGCAGAAAAAGGGAGAAGTTTGCCAAGAACTACTGGGATATTACTGCCACAACTAAGATCAGGACATTGTAGTCAAGTTAATTCGTACTGGTCCAGAATTAATCCTAGAATATTCAACACCTGTCCAGCTTGTGGAGAAAGTCCTCACAATACCCAGCACCTCTTCCAATGCATGGCAAACCCGACCCTCCTAACTCCTGATTCCATATGGATTAACCCTATTGATGCGGCGCATCATTTTGGACTGGATTTGGAGGAGTCCCCTGATTTTAGAGAACATTAATGACATATTTTCATATTTTTTATTGCAGATTATAACAACAACCAGAGACTTTTTCGGACGCTCTTGGATTGTCTTGGTATCGTCCAAAATTCCAACAACTCGTCCAACATTTTATTTAATATCTAATTTATTCTAAAGATGAAAAAAATGACTCCTAATCTATTAAATTTTGAAAGATGACCGTTATCAATTGTTAACGTCCGAAAATAACACATGTGTGGCAGCGTACGGATCCCGCGTTGAAAAAACTTGTCATCTTTTTAAGTGATCTACGAATCGGTCCAATTTTTTTTAGTTTTTCATAAGACCGAAAGTGATCGTCAGGAAGGTCGTGTGCCATTGATTAAAATAAGTGATAGTCCAAGGGACCAACGTCTTGAGAATACGTCGGGTCGAGTAGGACTTCCCGTTTCAAAGTTTTCAAGTATGTCTTAACCACTGTCATGCTGTAAAATAACTTTATAATGTCTATGGTTTTACGAAATCTGGTTCAATGACAATCGCCTGTCATGGTTTAGTCGGTTTTAATAACTCATAATACACTACACCGAGCTGGTCTCACCTTCTTTCTTTCACCGCCATGTCGGTTTTCGGCGTCTTTTTAAATAGATTTAAGAAAAATTTAAATAAGTATGTATCTGTAAATTATTTTTAAAATTTGATTTCTTCTCTTCTTTTAGTCTCCAATGAGCCATATTTTGGAGAAGCCAAATATTGCAATGCCCATTAAGTCAGCTAGCGGTCAATTATCCACAGCCGCCGCCGTCACTGTAACAACCGCTAACACAAATTTAAATACAAACGTCGTCAATACAACAACAGCAATAAAACCTAACAATGATTCGTCTACGATAGCATCAGAACAACACAATCAACTGCAGCAAAAACAGCCAGAAAATGATATTAAAGCAATGGAAATAAGTAAGAATATAAATTAATAAATTATTTTTCATCTGAAAATGCAAAACGTTTCTTTTATAGCAAATCCCTACCAAACAGTTTTTGTAAGTTTAACAGCTGGTGCAGCAGCTGGAGCTCTGGCAAAGACTACCATAGCTCCTTTGGATCGTACAAAGATAAATTTTCAAATCAAGTAAGTGTTCTTCTTCTGTTATCCTTTACTCCCACTGGAGCATAGGGCCTCAAAGTGTTCTTAACTGAAACCAAATTTAAATATCTTAATTTTATATTCCATTTTAGTAAAAATGTACGCTACTCACTGAAAGGTGCCATAGAATTCCTCAAACAAACTCATGCTAAAGAGGGTACTCTGGCCTTATGGCGAGGCAATTCAGCCACCATGGCCCGTATAGTGCCTTATGCTGCCATACAATTTACCGCTCACGAACAATGGAGAAAAATTCTGCATGTGGATAAAGATGGTACAGAGTAGGTTTTTTATCAATAAAGTTTAAAATACTCTTAAAAACTATGAATTCTTATATTAAACACATATTTTTTTTGAAAAACATTATAGCACTAAGGTAAGACGCTTTGTGGCAGGCTCTTTGGCGGGCATAACCTCACAATCACTGACTTATCCCTTGGATTTAGCGAGAGCGCGTATGGCGGTTACAGACAAATATACTGGTTATAGGTAAAATTTTAATATTTTTCAAGATTATCTGTTCTAAATTTTATAACTATTGTTTATATTTTTATTTCTAAGAACTCTGCGCAGCGTTTTTGTTAAAATTTGGGTTGAAGAGGGTCCTCGTACCTTGTATAGAGGTTATTGGGCTACAGTTTTGGGTGTTATACCATATGCCGGCACCTCATTCTTTACATATGAAACTCTAAAACGTGAATATACGGGTAAGTTTTTAATTATAAGTTTAAGTATAAAGTATAAGAAATATTTGTTTCAGACAACAACGATAGACTCATTCATAGTCACTTTTTTAGTTGATTTCGGTCCTTAGACTATCTACTAAAACTAAACGTCATTAGTAAAAAGCTGTGATTATTATCGGCATATTCAGCATAACCGCGTGCCTTTTTAAACAGACAGTGTCCATTCATGACGTCCACAAATCAGGAAACTTCTTCATACTTACAGTAATTTGTGACAACGTTGTCTATCTAATCAAGTTTAATCTTGAACGCCTACCAAAAATTTTCTGAATTGCATGTTCTTTTCGTTCATTCGCTTGAGAGTGGCTAAAGGCATCAAGTCTTACTAGATCGTCTTCTATACAGTTCCTTGATATGTACCTGTGATTCTGTATTTATACCAGATTTCAATGAGCTACTAAGTCATTTAGTTGAAAGATCTGAGACAAGGCTTATGTTGAATTCAAGAAGACATAATCCCAATTTAAATTTAATCCCTTTCACACAGAGACATTTTGATCATTTATTTCAAAGTTTGAAATGAAATTACCCAACAATCTATAAGGTTAGGAAGAAGGTTAGGCCTTTCCAGAGTGATACCTTTTTCCGGAAACCCTTTGGAACCATTGTGATTCTCTCAGAATAGAGAAACAAAGTAGAGATAGCTTTTTGTGAGCTAGAACAAAAAATGTTATCAAGCATATATTAATGTATGGTGCACTGTATTGGTGGTCTGCACTCTCAAAGGCAAACCAGCGGCATTATTTTACTAAAATTTTAGGATCGAACGCTCTAATGATTAGTGGTGCCTTAAGAACTATACCATCTAAGGTGCTCAACTCGGCTGTCCCACTTAGAACCGTCGGAACCTGGTCTCACTCACAAACTGGACACTCCACTATTCTGGATAAAATCATTAATATCCCTGACAACATTGACTACTGCATATCCACCCTCTCTTTGATAAATCCTTTACTGTAACTATCTCTAGAGACCCCTCATCCTTTGATGACTGTTGTCTGGATGTATACACGGACGAATCCAATTCAAAGATAGTCGCATCTTCATCCCACTATTGAGGAAGAAATTTGTTTTAGGCTTCCTTATTAATTTAGTATTCTTCAATCCGAGATATGGGCCATATACAAAGCAGTCAAATGGTTAAGATACCACATAATATACAACAGAGATATTCGTTTCTGTGTCGACAGTCAGGCTACCATAAAATCCCTTTCTAATGTCTGTTCTTGCCCGCGAATGCCGGGCAACTCTTAACGAGATGGCGAGACATTGCAATATCGAACTTTTCTGGGTACCCGAGCACATACCTGGTAACACCGCTGCGGACAAACTTGCTAAATCCGGTGCTCCTGAGTTAGGATAACATCTACCAATTTACTTACGGACTTACCGCTATGTGCCTGCAAACAGTATATAGTAATTTAGTAATTAATTCATAACTTAGCTTTGTTCTTGCAGGGCTTTAAGAGCAGGTTGACAAAATAGTTTTCAGTTATGTTATATAAATATAACTCGGTAGCCTTACAAATTTCAAAAGACACTACACTCATCCTTCTATTGTTCAAGTAAATAGATTCCCGAACCATCTATGAACATCGAATTGCCTTAAAAGAGCCTCGTGCAAGGAATTACGACTTCCGCCACCGAACTAAACATCAACTTCTTGTCTTACTAGTCCGTCGGGGTGACCCTAAGTTAAAGCCTAGCAGTCTGTATTTAAGTATAATTGACTCATTCAACCTTAGCAGACTTGTAGTTGCGAATCCCTTTATGAAAATATCCAAAAGAAATTAAAAAAAGGGCTTAAGTACTTCTCAAGTATTCCGCTAGTGTGTGTTTGTTTCGAAATTTAGCAATTTAATATTTCGAAATTTAGCAATTTAATTACAGTATAAACAAAAATTATGTGTGCAATTATCAATATCTTTTAGCGGCGTATTTGTATGGACTCTATGGTCAAATATGGACCGACTTTAACAAAATTTGATGCAGTGATTTTTGTTTATTTAAGCAATATTTCTTTTCAATTTCATTAAAATATTAGTAATTTGAGGCCAAAATCTCAATTCAGGAAACAAAACCTATGGGAGGTACCCGAAATAATGAACCTATTTTGTCTAATTTTAATGACAAAAATGCAAATTTATGGCTTTGAGGATCTTAAAACTATGTTTCGGGAAGAAAATTTTTTGGGAGATATCCCAAAATATTAAACTTTTTTGGCTTTCTTGGTATTTTCACTTTAAAATATAATTTGGAATAATCATAATTTGAAAGTCGAGTTTTTTCCCTTTTCGATTTTTTATAAATTTTTAAAAAATAAAAAAGTTTGATGCTTACAAACACGAAATAAATATTTATTTCATGCTTACAAAGTAATTTTTTTCAATAAAATTGGATATGTCGTTTTTAATATATTTTAATATAACTAGGAAATCTAAAATTTTACAAACAAATTAAAAAAAAAATGTCGGGTGTTTTTGTATTCTTAGGATTTTGACCAAGGACTACAACTTCAGCAATAAGTAATAAAAAAGATATGTAGAAAAAATCAAAAGAAATTTTTTTAAAGAGCCGCAGTTTAAGCACAATTTGCCCAAAGTCGATTTAGTCAAACAAATTTCTTATTATTTTTAACTCAATAATATATAAACCGACTATAACTCTTTCCTACTTAATTTGTTTATGTTACAGAAATGAGTGGCAATGCTAAACCAAATACTCTAGTCACGTTGGCATTTGGCGCTGTAGCTGGTGCTGTAGGACAAACATCAAGCTATCCCTTGGATATTGTTAGAAGGCGTATGCAAACAATGGGTGTAACCAAAGATGGAATCAATAAATATCCCACCATTTATACAACATTAAAAACTATATACAAGTAAGTGTTTTATCTATATTTTTACCTAATTTAAATTTATAATTAATATCTTTTTTCTCTTTTTTCATTCTGTTTACACAGAGAGGAAGGCATCAAGAATGGTTTTTATAAGGGCTTGAGTATGAATTGGATTAAAGGTCCCATTGCGGTGGGCATTAGTTTTTCTGCATACGATTTAATTAAAGAGCTGTTGCGTGAATTATTTCACTTGAAACGTGGCCGGGACCTGGCTTCTGTTTCCAAATAGATTTTTATTTTAATTTTGTCCCCTTTAATTATATCCTAAATGTCAATACAATTCTAAATGTTGTTATCTAATTGTTTAATTTAATATTAAACAAAATATTTAAGTTTTCTCCTAATTCTTTCTCCCTTTTTTTAAATAATTGTTGTATCTTTGTACAAAAAAGAAAAACAACTTGTAAATTTGTTTAAGTTAAGCTTTAACCAAAAAAACTAAAGTTTATTTAAGTAACATTTCGAAAATATAAGAAATCTTTAAAAAAAAAGTTTTTTTTTTTATTTTAATTCTAGTAAATTAAAAATTTTTAAAATTTGTAAATTTCTTTAAACATGTTTTGTTAAACCTTTAAACACTTTTAAGTTTTATTCAATATTTTTGAACCAAAATTTTCATTTCCTATTTCAAACAATAGACTCGGTTCCTATTTTTAAGTTAAATAATTTAAAATACGCACAATATAAGACAATAAATAAATAATAAACATAAAACTGAAATAAAGAAAATTAAAGATTGTGAAATATTCATTATAAATAGAATATATTCAAACAAATTATTAATAAATTTAGTAATTTTCATGTTAAACGCATGAATTTATATAAAAAGTTTCAATGGTTCTTTTTAAATCATTGGCTTCGAATTTGAACTATATACTAAAGTCTTGCTACTATTATACAACAACATTAACAAATTTCGTCTATTATATAATTGTGATCGATCAAGAATTTTTTTCTATAAATTAATTTATAACGTAAAATTAAATTGTGTGTATTTAAAGATGATGAAAATCAAAATTAAAGAATATTAATTATGTTTAAATTGTATATATTAAAAAATAAATGAAAATTGTTGCAATAATTGAATGGTTTTATTGGTGAACAAGTGAACCGCCGTGATATAGCAGGTTAGTCGTCCGCCTAGCATACCAGAGGTCCCAAGGATTAACACTTCTCGGGCCAAATCACCGCATTCGATAAAAAAAACTCAGACTTTTAAGCAAATATTTTGTAACATACCTTTGGGATTTTTCAAAATAATTTAATTTGCAAAAAGTTTAATAAATTGATATCTAAACGTATCCGTTTGTTTATCAAAACATTTTGTTTTAATTAAATTCGTTTACCATCAGGGAACTTTTGACAAATAAGTTACAATGTAGTAACCACAAAGACATGGGGAAACTTGATTACTTGTAGGACATCGAGAGCTCTTTGGCCTAAACCGGACATTAGTGTAAACAAAATTCTACTAGATCTGATTAGGACAAGCTTAACATGGGACACTGTGCCTTAAATTCTAGGCTAAATAGGTGCCTTGGACTGTGACAGACACATTCTCTGTCACTGTCCAAGGCTCCAAAATCAGTGGCTCAGACATCTAGGCAGTAGATTCCATGTTAAACTTCAGGACCTGTAACTGTGCAAACTGCATGATATTGTAGGGTTTATCACTGGACTCAGTTGGCTTAGATAGGGTACTCTTCTTCTTACTTTTTTAATTTCCTATTTCCTCAATCTCTACTTTTCTATTCTTTGTTGAAGGGTCATAATGGACCCCATGGGTCTCCGAGTGATGGTGTTGCTTCGACACCACATTTAAAACCTAACCTACAATGTAGTAAACTTTATATGTTATATATTATTTAGATTTTCCTAAAAGTATGCTGCACAAATGTTTCTAAAATATATTATATTTCGATCGATGTTTTCAAAATCACTTTCATGTGAAATTGAAATCGAACAAACTTTCAAAGTCCAATTATTACATATCTAACCAATTTTTTAGCTTTACTATACGAAATACATATTTAATAAAAGCTTTAAAAGTGTTAATAATTTTTGAAAACAGAGCCTTTTAATATTTATGTTATTTCAATTTCACATGATTGTGACTGTAAGAAGGACAAGCTCATCTATTCGATACCCTTCACCACTATGGACTTACTTAATTGGCCTATATTGAAAGATTTTCTTCTACTTGGTCTTTCCATCGAAGTTTCGGATGTCCTCTCTACGAGTTCCCTCGGGATCATTTTCGAACACTTTTATTGCTGAAGTACCAAGGTATACAAATTCTTTTACAACCTTGAAGCTATAGTTCTCAAGGGAAACCTGTGATGCACTTCTAGTGGTCTGTCTGCCTGTCATCATTAGATCTTTTTTGACATTGACAGCTAGACCCATTTTGTTTGAATCCTTCTCGATACTGTAAAAGGTGGCAGTTAACACGGCAAACGCGAGTAGCATATGTTTTCTATTGAAAATTGTACCAGTTGTATTAAATGTCACATCTGACAAGATTTTCTCTAACACAACATTGAAAAGATCACATGATAGACTGTCACCATGTCTGAATTCTTGTTTAGTTATAAAAGACTCTGATAGGTTCTTACCTATCATAACAGATGATGTTGTATTAGTTAGTGTCTTCCTGCATAACTTTATTAGCTTCGTAGGATGCCGAACTCAGACATTGCTTTAAACACATTCCTCCGTATCAGGCTGTCAAAAGCTTTTTTGTAGTCAAAAAAAGATGATACGTATGATATACGTAGGATTTGACATAGAGTAAAGATCTGGTTAGTGGTTGATTTACCTGGTCTAAAATAAGTACGTCTCAATTATTACGTTAATTTTAGGATTAAGCCTTTCACACAGTATGGTCGATAGAATCTTTTATGCAAATAATTGGCACATACGGTTTTATCACCTTTTTTGTGAACTGGACAAAGAGCACTGAGACTCCAATCCTCTGGCATTCGTTCTTCTAAACAATTTTTCCTATAAGCTGGGACATATGCCTTATCAACTCATCACCTCCGGCCTTAAAAAGTTTTGCCAGCAAACCATCGGCATCCTTAGCTTTATTATTTTTTTTAGTCGAGTTATTGCAATTCTGACCTCATTTCGGTTTGGTGGTGGTCTTCATTGATTTCTTCAGGCGTGTCATCTTGGTCGATTTTATTTGATATGTTTTTCAGTTGTTGTACCTTAAAGAAATAAAATAAATTTTATATAAAACCTTTTATTTCATTATTAAATCGTTGAAATAGCTATCATGCTTACCAAAGGGGAAATCTACTGATGCAGATCTGCATGCCTTGATGGGATTTATTAACAAGTATAGCTTTTCTAGATATAGGGAAACTTTTAAGCTAAATCTCTATCTGATCTGCGAGTCACAAAACTGTAAGAAAAAACTTGTAAAGTTGTTGTGCTTTATTTGACTTAAGTAGAGAATAGTTGGGCTTGACCGACTATAGCATTTTCTAACTTGTTTTAATTTGTAACTGACTTTCCGGAAGTAAAAAAACTGTATTTGTTTTTGTAGCTTTCTTCGACCTTTATAAAAAAAAGACCATCACAAAGACGTTTGTTGGTGTTGCCATATAGGTTATGCAGTCGCTTTTTGCACTGCATTATCATTCAGATAGGGAGGCTGTATTTAAAATGACTTGTCAACTTTACTAAATTCTTTCTGTGTAGATCATATAATGATAACCCTTATTTTGATATATATCACCTCAATACAAAAAGTTAATACAAATACAGTCACAAAAGTTCTTATTAAAAACGTTGTATCTTGATTTTGGCGATAGAGACTGTAATGAGTTATATCAGAATTGTACTAATTATAAGTTATAAGTTCTGAAAAGATTATCATACTAACATAAACTGTCTAAAAGGCTGATGAAATATTACCTACAATTTCAAATATATATAATAGTACCTGGGCGACCGAGCCCTGCTCGGAGCTTTATATAAGTTTTTATATATTTTATTTTATAAAGTACTAACCAATTAAAATAAATTTAGAGAAAATACAGTACACAAGCATCCAATTAATTTTGAATCATTTTATTTATTTTGTCCAATCAACACATGATCAAATGCATAGTTTAATATGAATAATTTTGAAAATTGATTATACTGACTTAGAAACCTCCATCCGATAAAATGCATAGTTTTCGATTTAATTCATTTTGAGTATTTTTTAGAGGCGCCACCTATCGAAAATTGTTGATACCAACTAAGAAACCTTCTTTGACTCTTGTGCAACAACTTTGCTAAAGATCATTGCATAATCAAATGTATAGCTTACGATTTAATTCACTTTGAGTAATTATCAGTGGCGCCACCTATCGAAAATTGTTCATGCCAACTAAGAAAGCTTTGTCGTCTCATGCGTAACAACTTTGCTAAAGATCATAAGATGATCACATGCACAGTTTACGATTAAATTTGTTTTGAGTAATTTTCAGTGGCGCCACCTTTCGGATAGTGATACCAACTTAAAAACCTTTGTCGTTTCATGCGCAATAACTTTAGCTAAAGATCATGCATGAGCATAACATGGTTAAATCCATAGTTTACTATTCTACAAAAAATATATACAGACAGAAAAACATTAATTTGTTAAAAAGTTATAACTTTACCAATTTGTCCCCTTTTATCCCCTAATTTCTAAAAAGTTACATATGCATATTTGGTACTTGGTACCAATTGAATTCAGTACTTTTTATAAAAACTCAGTTAACATATTGTTCCTATTATTAGATCGTAACTTGACAACACGCCCAATGCTATCTATATAACGGCCACTTGACAGCACAATCCACGATAACCATGTTGAAAAGCTACGTTAAGCAGAATATTGAAATATGAAAATAGCATACTGAGATGGGTTTTTTCTCATAGCTATTGTTAAAGTATATTTGTAACAAGTACAATTTGAAACAATCTAACACTATTCTATATTTTGGCCCCAGAAATCAAAAAAGTACCAAACACGTACGTATTCAATATTTTTCTCACATTTATTGATTGCATTACAAAATTCTTATCTATATTTTTTGGTTTAAAAGATAAGAGTGGCCTAAAAATGGTACCAAAAAAACTATTTTCACCCATTTTTACCACCTATCGGGCATAGATTGAAAAAAGTACCAAACACCTGTCCGCTTATTTTAACAGCTATTTAAAACATAATTTAAATTTTGTTTCTATGCCTATTATTTCATTTTCGATTTTTTCCCCTTTTTACCCTCTTAGAGGCAAAGGTTCCAAAAGTCCCTTCTTACTCGACCTATACATCAAAAAAGGTACACACTGTCCAAATTTTATCAAAATCGTTAGAGCCGTTTTCGAGATAGCCATTCTATATATATATATCTAGATATATATATATGTACATACAATTATTGCTCGTTTAAGAATATAAGATAAGATAATGGTTTCACAATTTTCAAAAGTCAGACAAATTCAAGTCATGCAGTTTGCCCGTCTGATAAAATCTGGTTTGTGGAGCTCCTGGGTGTTGTAACTGACATAAATTATATATATAGACGTTAGCAGCAAAACATAATAACTCCATTATAAATCATTTTGAGTAAATTTAGAAAACATTTTAACTATAAATTCGTAAAAAAAGGTCTTAATCTCTTAATGGGAATAATGAGTGCTTGAAGTCGTAAGACGATTGCCTAAGTTATCTATTTAATTACTTCGCGTTTCGGGTGATATAGGGGATGTTGGATGTCAAACAACGGTTCAGATTGGTTTTAACTTGATAGGCACAGACTTATCTTGGTTATCCTTCACCTTAACTGTGGTCACTGACCTCCTCATGGTATCACCTTGGGAACTACGTTACTACGAGTTAATGTAGTTTGCTAACATGTGCCGCGAGTTCTGTCATAAGAACGATAAAAATATGGGTTAGGACGTCGGACTAGTAATCCACTCCTGGAAAAAATTTCTGACAAATTCGGATTAGCTATATTTTTAGAAATAAAGCGTTATTACAAAAAAGAAGGAGGTTGCGCAAAAAATATTCCCGTAGCTCGAATACTGTTTATTATCTTGAACTAAAAAAACGAAATTAGGCAACAAAAGCAAGGCTCATATATACAGGTTAACGCATGGCTACAACAAATACAACAAGCCAAAAACAACATAGATTTTGTTGTTGGATAATAAGTTTTTTAATGCCAAAATTTAAAACAACAATTCGACAATTCAGAATAACAACAATAATTTGACATTAGAAAACTTAAACAAATTTTGAACTAGAACAAAATTTGAAAAACAGCTGACGAGTTGCAGTCACTTGTTATAATTACACTATGAACAAAAGTATCTTTCAGAAACACTAATTATTTTTTTAATCCGAGTCGTTTTGGAAATAAAAGTTTTTGTTTAAAAAAAATATTTTTCAAAATACAGTGAAAAAAAATATAGTGATTTTTCAAATAAAAAAAATTTTTGCAAACAAAAATAGAAAGATAATTTTGTTGTCGAATTTAGATTTTTTTTACTTAGTTCAAGATAATAAACAGTTTTCGAGTTACGCTAATATTTATTGCGGTTAGCACCATTGAATTCAGGGTACTCGAATTATCTTCACCTATTAGATCTCCTCTTTGTCTTTAAAAAAGTTGTCAAAATCGAGAATAATGTTATTTGGGAACTATATGGTCACCTTATTCTATTATTATTATTCTCCATTTTTCCTATGTTTTCTTAGAAAATAAAAATCCAATATTGTTTTTAGCATCTGGCATCACTTTAAGTAAATGCAGTTTAATTGTTGCTTCTCCTATTGACACGAAAGAAAATACGCAGCAAATTCCCAAGTGCTATAAAAAAGTTTAAAGAATATTTTTTTAAAATCCTTTTAAAAACTTTATAACGAAAATTAAGGTAAATTCCTTAGGAAAACATTTTAAAAACTGCATTTAAGTTAAATGTATTAAAATAACTTCGAAATCAAGTGCTAAACGAACTAAAGAAAAGCAGCGTGCAAAAAAGTTAAAAGAATTTTTATAGACAAACTAATGTGAAATTTTTTAAAAAAGATTAAGTTACAGAAATAACTGAAAATATAACAATAAAATTGTGTTAATTCAATAGAAATTGGAAAGTGAAAAAGTTTTTCAGGAGCTGCTTTTCTGATATTTTTTGATAATATAGAACTTTCAAAGAACAAAAAAAATCTATAGGAAAAAATTTTAAAGAAAACGGCACCGAAAAGAAAACAGGTGATAAAACTGCAGAAACAATTGAAGGAGAACAATATAAAAAAGCGTAGGAGGTAAGTGAAGAAAATAAAACAACAAGTTTTGCTGAATAGTTGTAGAAAAAAGTATAACAATACGCAGGGATGTTTTTTAGGGAGTATAGGAATTTGTGAGTTTGAAATAAGAAATATTGTGTTTATAAAAATGAATTCGTCAATATATTAAAATTTGATATAATAATTGTATTTATTGTCTTTTTTAACTACTTTATAGTTTTAAATTATTCAACTCTTACTTTTGTATCCCCAACTCTGCGCTTTTGTATCCCCTACACAAGGTATTTTATATGTTGACTTCATAACATAAGAGTGTCCCGGAAAAATAAAAGTTATTTATTTCATTTTTTTAAAACTTCTGTAAAAAAATTTGATGTACCTAGATCCAAGGAAACCCGTGCCGACTTCATCGCAAAGTGTCATGGAAATATTTGTATAGGAAATAAGAAGAGCATTTAAGCTAAATTTCAACTAATAAGGCAATATACTTACAATTAACGATAATATAATCTAAAAAATAGCAGCTTTCTCTGAAGTCCTAAAATTTAAAAATCCATTGAATATTTTTTTAATTTTTCGTTTGTCCCTCGAAATTTCGTATTTTTTTGACAAGGAGAAAAATTTTTACTTGAGGAAAAAAAAATTGCGTCGTGCGATCCACTATAAAATCGACTACAAAGGGATGAGCCCTTGTTGAGTTGCGATAGAACAGTGAAACGCAACCAATATTACGACGAAGCTCCAGTGAGTCAATAGAGTTGGCTACACTAATGTCGTGGTCAAGAAGCTTCAAAATAGATTTTGAAACGCCGGCCTATCCGATCATTTTCGTTCGGATATAAGCGTTATAGATATTAAGGAGATCAGTTGGAGTGAAGTATGTCTTACACAGCTTAAGAAAGACATATGAATGCTTCTTTCGACACTTGAAAAATGTGTTTAGTCCAACGGACATCACACTGAATTTTCATGCCTAAAACATCAAGAGTTTCTGATTCCTCAATATGTAGGTATACAACTCATAATTACAGATGATAATTGTGCAATATTAACAATATTGTAGCAGTAGTTACAACAACAACAGATGATTCAACATTAGCTGTGTTCCAGAACTACCAATACTGTACAATATTGTACAATTTTTAACCAGAAATTACAATTATGTCATTTTTTTCAGTACAGGAACACTTTCCTGTAGTTTCTGATTAAAGCTTGTACAATATTGTACAGTATTGGTAGTTCTGGAACACAGCTATTATTCGTAAAGCGTTTGTGTGTTAACACAAACTTACCATTCATGTTTTGCCTCTTGGAATTGATATCCAACATAGTTGAATAAATACGAATGACAAATGTTGCTATCATTCTTTCCATATTATGAATGTTGGCTCAGAACGACAGGTACATATCTGGAAACTATACAGTCGACGAGTTAGCAATAAATATGATTGAATCTATATAAACTAGAATGCGAGAGGGACCATGTAAATTTGGTTCGATTCATATTTCACGATAGCTCCCACACAAAATACTTACGGAAACAGCCGAAATTTCACCTAAAATATACCTAAATGCCAATAAATGATAAAAGCTAAAGCTAAATTTAGCACTAGAAAGTTTTATGTCAATGCCAGCCAGTGTGCAAAATTTTGCTACAATCAGTCACCATTTGACCATAGCTCCCATATTAAAAACTTACGGAAACACAAAAATACCAAAAAGACAGCGGATTTCTGTTCGCCTGTCCCTCAAATGAAAGCTCGGTAAAGCCTTAACAAAAAAGGCCAGTTAATAAAATTTAAAAATTTTATAATCGGTACATATTTGACTATATCTTTCATATCAAAACCACTTCCAGAACTTAGATACTTTTAAATGTTGAACTATAAAGCTACTGCAACCGAATTTAGGCCAAAGATTTTACCTACAATACCAACTAGCGTAACATTTTTTTTCGAATGTGGTCCACATTTTAAATTAGCTGCACCCTCGTATGGTGGGTATATAAGGTTCAGCACAGCCCAATATAAAACACTTGTTTTAATTCATAAAAAAATAGGTTTGTATGTTTTTAAAGCCTTCACCACCAAAGGTGGAAAGAGTATTTTGGATTTCTGCAGATGTAACATAGAAATATTGATCTGAGACCCACCTTTTAGTATACCGATCGACTCATAATGATGTCCGTCCAAATATCCATGTAAGCTTGTTACCAAAGTACAGGTCGTAACTTCAAAGATAATTTGATGGAATTTGGCACAGCCTCATATTTTTTTGTCCAATGACGATCCCTATACTTTTTAGGCAAAATCGGTTCATTATTTAGGGTTCCCCCCGTGGGGATACCTTCCCGGAATAGAGTTTTTGGCTCTTTACAGACACAACTTTAATAATATTCAGCATAAATATTCCTTTTGGTAATCTAAATCAGTGTACCCAATTTTGTAGGAATCGGAACATATTTGACCATAACTCCCATATAAGACACATTCTCAAAAATCTTTTAAATATCGAGAAAGGCTAAGCTAATTTCATTTTATTACTAAAACTTTGTAAAGATAAATATTTTATATATATTAACCAATAACCGAAAATTGGTAACAATCAATCTACAATTGACCATAGCTCCCATATCAGGCCCTTAGCCGGAAATAAAATAAATCTACTTAAATTTCGAAATTTTGAAAAAATAGCACGTAGTTAATGTATGTATCTTTAGGACTTAAAAATTTGTTAAATTGTTGGTCCATATTTGAACTTAGTAGTGAAGTCGGCTTGACCGACTATAGTTTTTCTTATTTGTTATGTTTCACTTTGTTGGTGTCTGTTAAACCACACGTCTGCCGCACTTGATAAGCAAAATGTACGCCTTCTTTTGTTATCCTTGACTCCCAGTGGAGCATAGGACCTTAATCTTCCTTTTATACCGAACTCTATTGCGAGATGTTAGGCATACATCATTCCATGAATAGTTTGCTGCTTGTAACTCCGAATCAATTGACCTTCACCACGTTTTAGCAGGTGCACCAGGTGCCGCTTCCTTGTGGATTCCAACGAAGTGCTTGTCGAGCAATGTTAGTATTTGGCCTACGAAGTGTGTGGCCTTTCCACCGCCATTTCCGTTGACATACCTCAGGGATTTGTTTACGCCTAGTCCTAAAATTTTGCCAACGTACAAAGTACGTTCTTATATCCATGCACGATCTTAAAGACTGTCTCGATTGAAATTCAAACTTTAATTTTTGCAAATAATTCAGCAACACTTGATATTAAAAATTAAAATCATAATTCAATATTTTCTAGACACATGTAAAAAACATACGTACAATACGTATAAAGGTTAAACGAAAAATTTTCAAGTAAAAAATAACCACTAAAGAAGAAATTGTTAGAGAAAAAATTCTGTACACAACTCTAAACAATCCTCCAGCAACGTTTAGCAAAATAGCACGAGAAGTAGGAACGTCAGAAATCACGGTCAAAGGAGTAATAGGTCGCTACAAAAAAGGGTTGGGAATCCAGAGAAAGCCTGGAAGTGGTGGATAATCTGGTCCGCGAAATAAAAAAACCATACAACTTAATTTTGTTCGAATCCCTACCACTTCCATTAGAGATATGGCCGAAAAACTATATATATATATATATATATATATATATATATATATATATATACATGTATAATTCTCCGACAACATTCCAATTGGAACAAGGGGTACTTCTCTCAGACAATGAGCTACATACGATTCTATTTTTAGACTCATTGAAAGGGACCTACGTTTTAACGTCGGCTCCGAACGGCAAATGCATTAGTTAGAGAAGTTTTACAAAGCCTAATACTCAATTACCAGTGGCTAGCTGATTAAGAGGTCAACCGCTGCTTTTTTTGAAAATTTATTTTTTTCAAGTGAGTCTGGCCGGGGATTGAACTTGGGACCTCTGGTATGCTAGGCGGATGACTAACCTGCTATACCACGGCGGTTCACAAAAAACTGGTGCTTCAAAATCTTTCGTCGAAAGAGTTAAACAATTTTATAACATGAAGTCTTACAAAGTCCAAAAAGTGCCTGATCGATCCGAATTTAAAGAAAAGGTGGCCAGGCGAAGAGCAAGAAAACTTTACTTGCAATATTTAAAAAAATTTCAATGTGTCGTAATGAATGATGAGACTTACTGCAAAGAAGACTTTAATCACTTACCTGGTAAGGAATTTATACAGCATTCAAGAATGGGGGTGTCAGTGCTAAATTTACTCAAACCAAGTATAGTAAATTTCCCAAGCAAAATATGGTTTGGCAGGCCATTTGTACATGCGGTCGCAGAAGCAAAGAAATCGTCGTTAAATTAACTATAAATTCAAACACTTATATTGAAAAATGTTTCGAAGGATTGTTAAAGGAAATAATACAACAGCACAAGATGCATGTACTATTTTGGCCAGATCTAGCCACCAAAAAACCGTAGAATGGTATACTGCAAATAATATAAATTAAGTTCCTAAAGACTGTAACCCCCTAACTGTCCAGAGCTTCGCCCAATTGAAAAATATTGAGCATTAATGAAAATATACTTAAAGAATACTAAACAGGTGTGCAAAAACGAAAGAGAGTTTTAAAATATGTGGCGAAAATCGTATGCTACAGTAAATGAAAGAAGTGTACAAAACTTAATGAAAGGTGTTAAGCGAAAAGTGAGAGTATTTTATGGAAATAGGCGATAATTTCTTAATATCTATATTTTAAGAATTGGAAGATACCATGAATTAATAAAAGCTTTAGATCCACTTTTTGACTTCGAGATCAGAGATTAAATTAATGTTAATCTTCAAATTTTGTTTTTGAGTGGTCGATTATCTTATTTTGTTCTCTAGCTTAAGCGGTCAATGTTGGTAGTTTAATCTTCAGTGAGAACTGTCAAAACACGCATGCGTAATAAACAGCAGTTAAAAATCCGTAAACAAACAGAAATTTATAGGTATTTTTTGGAAGTGCAGATGAAGATTTTAGCGACTCCGAAATTTATGAAAATTTAAATAAAACAATTATAAGAAAGTTAAGAACTATTAGAACACGGCCAAATCATTTTTATTTGTATAATAACTATGAAATTCGGGCAACGTTTTCTTCTTCTTCTACAAAAAAAGTTATGTAATTTTGAAAACACATTTGACATTTGCAAAAAAGGGTTACCATTTCATGGCAACACCATGAAGTTTAAACCATCACCCAAAAAAATCAAATGCAAATAATACCTATGCACTTTTAGATTAGTTAATTAGAGAATAAATTTAATTTTGATCTCAAAGTCAAAATGTGGCTCTTAATCTTCTAAAATTAAACTGAGCGTTTTAATTTTATTGACCAAAATCTAAGTAACAATTTCAATCGAGATAGTCTTTAAGTAGCAATAAAACTTTGGATTTGGATACTTCAAACTTGAAATTAAAATACACTACCGCCGCGCGGTGGTTCAGAATCAATTTTCATTGGCCATTGTAGATTCTTAAAATGTTTATGCCATCAAGAAGGAAACAAATCAAAACTAAGGTAGCCGAAAAATGTTGTCAAAATATTTGCAGTAGTAGGCGTGGCATGCTGCTAAAGGCTAAGAATTTAAATTGATTTAGAAGTATATATGTATAAAGAAAATTGTTATATTTGATCTCATATTGATTACGATTTCTTGAAAACTATTATCGACAATGGGTTGCGATTTTCTTTGTTATGTTGGATAGACTGTTGTTTTTAACAAATGGTATTTACGCACACTGTATAATTTGTAGTAATAAATTTGAAACAACCATATATTCGTCACATTTGAAGTTTAATAGTGTATTACCCAGTAAGAAAAAAGGATTATTCTCAAATTGAGGATGATTTGAAAATAAATCTTTTTTCAAAGGTCAAACGTTTGATACTGATTTGAGAATAATAGCGTTCTCAACAAAAAGGGGACTTTATTCTCAAATTGAGAAATGCCTTTATTCTCAAATCATTATCAAACCTAATTCTTAAAGGTTTTTCAAATGTGGATATCATCTACATGTGGACCATAAATAAAATGGCTTTGTATTTTTGATATTTTTGAGTTTGTTTATTTTGTTTTTGAAAACGGTTCATCATATTTGAATTCTTTTGCTTAAAATATAATTTTTTTATTGTTAGGTAAAAAAAATTTAAGAAACAAAGAAAATTTACTTATGCATATGAATATTATTGAATTTTTAATCTTGACTTTTTTAAGCAAGGTTTTATGGTCAAATATGGATCAATTTTAAAAAATCCGAAAGAAATACCGAATTTCTTTGAAATGCAATGCCATTCCATTAAAATATCTTAAACATTATTTTTTGTTTAAAGTTTGAAAAAACATTAAAATATGGTTTGATATCAAATTTATATAACACCATTTTTCAAATTATTCTCAAATCATCTTAGGGTTTGATAATGATTTGAGAATAACCTTTATTCTCAATTTGAGAAACTATAATTTTTCAAACGTTTATTCTCAAATGAACCTTCATTTGAAAATAAATGTGAGAAAAAGTCAAATGTAAAAGTCATCATATTTCAAAGGTTTGACACTGTTCTTACCGGGTACTGGGTACTTATAAAGGACAAAAAAAGAACAAAAATTTATTTTTTTTTTTATTTTTGGACACTTTTTTTATTTTAATAAAAAATGCGCAAAATTTTTACATAGAAAATACTCAGAATTGCTAGTAAATTTAGAAATTGCAGATACCAGGGGAATGGTAGCAAAATGGAATGGAAATAAGTCTACAACTTCTAAACCCTAGGGCGGATTTTAAAATAATAAATTTTGTGCTTATAGCAGAAGTATTGAGGAGCTTAAGTTTTGAACCTGGAAAGCCTAGCCTAAAGCGGCACAATCGGCCCCCTTAGTATGGCACCTCAGACTCATAAATCACTTTAAACGATATTTAATTGTTTTTTCCCAACCAATTTAAAAAATCGTACTATATAATAAATACGCAGGTCTAGATCTACAAAAAGCTTCGTGACCTGCATATCCTATCCCTTGTGGTTTTTTAAGATATTCGAATTCAAAAATTAACATTTTTAATTTTGTTCCATTTAGGCCATCGTAATGAAAATACGGAAAATACCTCAATAAAAATACAGACTAACTTAAGGATAACAAAATATTATGTTGTCATCTAAGATTTACTTGTGTCCTAGATTTGAGCTAAATCGGGAGTGGGTAAAAATGAGTCAGTAGACGGACGGACGGACGTAGCGAAATCGATTTTGAGTCGATCAGTACAAATTGAACGGTATTTTAGGAAATCCTCCCACAAATAACGCTGTCAAATTTCATCACAATCGGTCCGTAAATACGTCAGATATCGCTGAAACAATACTTACAAAATGTAAACAAAATTTCTTAGACACGTACTTTGGGCAATTTGCTGTACATCACAAGTGGTGTTTTGGCGATATCTCAGTTGTTTATGGACCGCTTTTGATAAAATTTAATAACGTGCTTGGTGGAGGAATTTCTTAAAATCTGATATAAAATTTATGTATGTCCGTGCTAAAGGAGGATGGTTTTTCCTATTTCTGCATTTAATTTTTTCAACAAACATTCTCTAGTGCGTACTTTGGGCAATTTGCGATGCACCAAATTTAGTCTTTTGGCGATATCTCAGTTGTTTACAGACCGATTTTGATAAGATTTTACAGAATTCTTTAAGGAACCATTTCCTAAAATCTGATATATAATATCTTATCACCCGTACACCAGGAGTATCTTTTTTCTCTTATTATTTGAAAGTGTTTTCCAATTAAGAAATTAAATTTTCGTCTAATTTTTGGTATTTTTGCGATATTTCGGATGTTTATGGGCCGATTTTGATGAAATTTAATAGTGTTCATTGCGGGAGAATTTCCTACAAGATAATTTCCTAAAATCTGGTTTATAATTTATGTATGTCCATCCTTCAGGGGCTTCAGAAACTTGATTTCAACAGACAGACAGACAGACAGACAGACAGACATCGCTTAATCGATTCTCCTCCCGATTCTGAGTAGTTTAAAAATTACAAACGGATGCACAAACTTATAATACCCTTTCACCTATTGGTGAAGGATATAAAAAGGGGATGTTATATATATAAGAACTATAGTTAAATGGTGACAGATAACACAAAATTGTATACACTGACTTGACCAATAGTTCCATAAAACTTCTCTGTTCTAAATTAAGATGTTATATCCATTACAATTGGATTTAATTTAATAGCATTAATGTGATTCCCGGGGCCGGGTTATATAATAGCTATAACTAAAAGTGAGCCGATTTCGACCATTTTCAATACACAACTTTTTCAACATTACGAAAATACTATTGTCCCTCTAGCACTTTTCTTTGAGGCGCTATAGCGTTTTTATTTGACTGACACATGCACAGAAACCTCCCAATCTTTTTGGTATTTTTGGAGCCACATCATTTGCAAATTTGCATGGTCTCTCGCATTCTATTTGAGTTAGGTCTAAAAACATTAAAATAACTTAAAAGTACTTAAACTTACTGTTGAAAGACTGTAACGTGCTTATTTAAAGAGTGTTCTAAAAAAAATATGCATTCACTATTTTAGACAAAATTTATCCATAGTGCAAGAAATAATTTATCTTTTGATCAAGTTTCTATAGATATGTCAGATACTATTATTTTAGAAATTATTAATTTTCAATAGTTATTTCAATCAAAATGGACTGCGAAAAAAAAGTTCGTGAAAATATAATTAAAACTTTTCAAAAAAATCCGTCATGGACTTTTAAAAAAATAGCTAAAAATTTGAAAGTTGACCCTCGAACGGTTTCTAATGCCATCAGACGGTATAAGGAAAACCTGAGCATTGAAAGAAAACCTGGATTAAGGAGGAAAAAAGGTCCTACAGATATTGGTAAGGCAAAAGAAGTCGAGCGACTCTTTCGAAGAGCGCCTAACACTTCTTTAAGAAAAGCAGCTCGTACGGTAAAATGTTCTACGAATTTTGCACATAGAGTCAAAGCTTATGCTGGACTGAAGACATACAAAGTCCAAAAGGTTCCAGATCGCAATGCTATAAAGAACTTAGAAGCAATAAAACGAGCGAAAAAATTGAAGTCTGATTTTATAAAAAAATACACCTGTTGTGTGATGGATGATGAAACATATGTACTGGCAGACTTTTCTCAACTTCCTGGTCAAGATTTTTATGTTGCTGATAAACGGGGCAATGTTCGGCAAGAGTTTCGCACAAAAAAAAAACAAACAAAATTCCCTAAGAAGTTTCTCGTGTGGCAAGCTATTTGCAGTTGTGGCAAAAGAAGTAAAGTATTTGTGGCAACTGGCACAATAAACACAGAAATTTATATAAAGGAGTGCCTACAAAAACGGTTGTTACCCTTTTTAAGAGAGTACAGAGTGACTATATTTTTTTGGTCCGATTTGGCGTCATGCCATTATTGAAAAAAGGCACTTGAGTGGTACTCAAAGAATAATGTCATTTTTGTACCAAAAGAGGCAAATCCACCTAACTGTAAAGAACTTCGGCCTGTGGAAAGGTATTGGGCTCTGGTAAAAAAGGAATTGAAGAACACATTTATAGATTTCCAAGAACATGTCCGATTTTAAGCGCAGGTGGAACACATGCTCCAAAAAGGTATCAGAAGCAACTGTAAAATCTTTAATGGGAGTGTTTCCGAAAAAAGTCGATAATTTTGCAAAACCCGAGTACTAAGCAAACATTTTAATGCTAAATGATTTTGTATAATATGTCATTATATTTCCGTATTTTGTAGAGTTTTTATATTAAAAGGTTTGATTTTTATTTAAGAAAATCCAACTACAAATTTTATTTAGAGCACTCTTTATTAAGCTAAACGAAAAGTATTAAACAGACTATTAATGCTAAACTACATCAGGTTATGAGATTAATGTGAGGTTTATATAACTAAAGCGGCCGACGATTGAGTGAAATTTACAAGTGTTTTGTTATTGTAACAAAAACAAAATGCATGTAAATTTCACTCAACCGTCAGCCGCTTGAGTTTTACAAACCCCACATAAATTTTGTGCAAAGTAAATACTAGGGAAATCACTTACATACTTTTAAATGTTGAACTATAAAGCTCCTGCAACCGAATTTAGTCCAAATATTTTGCTACCAATATCAACTAGCGAAACAACTTTTTTCGAATTTGGTCCATATTTTTAATTAGTTGCACCCTCGTAGATATATGAGAGATATTTCTAAATTTAATACAAATTGATGATGGGCATATAAGATTCGGCACAGTCGAATATAACACTCTTACTTGTTTAAATGTAATCCGAGAGGATCTTTCTCCAGGTTTCAATAGATTACCTTAAATGTGTATACAAATAACCACTTATAATTTTGTTATCATATAAATTACTAGCGTATTCAAAGGTCGGTCTTACCCTCAAATTTAACTTTGCTAAATGTTTTTCTCTGCTTTCATTCCACTTTCGTTGAGAGTTTGTATTTCGTTTCGATGTTGGGGCCACTTTAATGTGCTCTTTACTCTCGTCAATGACGGTTGTGTTTGGTCGCCTTTTTGTTGGAATTGTATTGAAGAAAAATAAAAAATAAAGAATAAAAAAAAAATTGAAAACTGCTCCACCACCACGTCGTTCGTACATTCTTCATATGTATTTATTCGTTCGTTCGGTGCTAGTCAGTTTGTGAGTGAGTCCCGTGTAAAATATACAAATTATAAATAATATAAAAAAAAAAATTCATTTGATTTTTTTTACCCCGTTTGACTCAGCAAAAGACTAACTACTAACAACTATCGCCATCATCAGCGTTTTAAGAAATTGATATTTTTATTGCAAATTTATATTATTAAACTTTTGTTGTTGTTGTTTTTGTGCTGATATTTAAGTGTTTTTTAGCTTCTTCGAGTTCCATTCCAAGTGAAAAGGGGGAATTTAATAACAACAGTAAAAATTTAAAAAAATATATATATAAAATTTAAAAAAGTGCAACGCAATATTTCTTTCCTGGCTTTCATAAAAAAGTTTTCGAAATTTAAATTACAAAAAAAAAATATTCAAATATCTTCTTTTTTTAATGTGTGAAATGAAATCTTAAAAAATTGAATAATTTATAAGTTTAAAATTTTTTGCTTTTTCAGAAATTCCGAAAAAAATCTAAAAAATTAAGAAAACAAATTAACAAAGTTTTTTTTGTTAAAAAGTAAACAATTGATTATTGTTGTTAATTCTTTGTTTTATACTGAGTGAATTTTGTGTGTTTTTGAAAAGAAAAATATTTGTGTTTTGATATTTTTTGGGAAATCGCAAGCGATATCTTTCAGATCATTACCATCAATCCCATTCTATAAACATCGTGCTGATTTTTTTTTAATAGGTAGGTGGAATAAAATTTGAAAATACCTATATCTCAAATTAAATATTTTTTGAAGACTTTATTTTGAAAGTGGAATAAGTCCACATTCCAAAAAAAATAAGTCAATGATGGGGAAATGTTCTGCAGTTGTGGATCTTACTATGCAAAAAATAATTAATTTAAAATTTACAAAACCTATTAAAATATTGACAGTCAAACATTTTGTAGTTAACGATTTGATACAAATTTTTATTTTGAAAGTGGTTTAAGTCCCATATATTTTTTTATAAAAAAATACTGAAAATTTAGCGGAATGATTTTTATAGGAAATGTTTCATAAATTTACTTTTTATAGGAAATTTTTCAAAAATTTACTTTTTATAGGAAATTTTTCAAAAATTTACTTTTTATAGGAAATTTTTCAAAAATGTACTTTTTATATTAAATTTTTCAAAAATTTGCATTTTATAGGAAAATTTTCAAAAATTTCGCGTCTTATAGGAAATTTTTCAAAAATTTGCATTTTATAGGAAAATTTTCAAAAATTTCGCGTCTTATAGGAAATTTTTCAAAAATTTACTTTTTATAGGAAATTTTTCAAAAATTTGCGTTTTATAGGTAATTTTTCAAAAATGTTGCGTCTTATAGGAAATTTTTCAAAAATTTACTTTTTATAGGAAATTTTTCGAAAATTTCTTTTTATAGGAAATTTTTCAAAAATCTACTTTTTATAGGAAATTTTTCTAAAATTTACTTTTTAAAGGAAATTTTTCTAAAATTTACTTTTTATAGGAAATTTTTCAAAAATTTACTTTTAATAGGAAATTTTTCAAAAATTTACTTTTTATAGGAAATTTTTCAAAAATTTACTTTTAATAGGAAATTTTTCAAATATTTACTTTTTAAAGGAAATTTTTCAAACATTTACTTTTTATAGGAAATTTTTCAAAAATTTACTTTTTATAGGAAATTTTTTAAAAATTTACTTTTGTAGGAAATTTTTCAAAAATTTACTTTTATAGGAAATTTTCAAAGTTACTTTTTATAGCATATTTTTAAAAACTTTACTTTTTGTAGGAAATTTTTGAAAAATGTAATTTTTATAGAAAATTTTTCAAAAATTTACTTTTAATAGGAAATTTTTCAAATATTTACTTTTCAAAGGAAATTTTTGAAAAATTTACTTTTAATAGGAAATTTTTGAAAAATTTACTTTTTATAGGAAATTTTTCAAAAATTTACTTATTTTTAGGAAATTTTAAAAAAATTTATTTTTTATAGGAAATTTTTCAAAAATTTACTTGTTTTTAGGAAATTTTTCAAAAATTTACTTTTTATAGGAAATTTTTAAAAGATTTGCGTTTTATAGGAAATTTTTCAAAAATTTACTTTTTATATGAAATTTTTCAAAAATTTTCTTTTCATAGAAATTTTTCAAAAATTAACTTTTTATAGGAAATTTTTCAAAAATTTACTTTTTATAGGAAATTTTTCGAAAATTTACTTTTTATATGAAATTTTTCAAAAATTTACTTTTTATAGGAAATTTTTTAAAAATTTGCGTTTTATAGAAAATTTTTCAAAAATTTGTTTTTTATAGGAAATTTTTCAAAAATTTACTTTTTATAGGAAATTTTTCAAAAATTTACTTTTTATAGGAAATTTTTCAAAAATTTACTTTTTATAGGAAATTTTCAAAAATTTTCTTTAATAGGAAATTTTTCAAAACTTTACTTTTTATAGGAAATTTTTCAAAAATTTCCTTTTTTTAGGAAATTTTTCAAAAATTTACTTTTTATAGGAAATTTTTCAAAAATTTACTTTTTATAGGAAATTTTTCAAAAATTTACTTTTTATAGGAAATTTTTCAAAAATTTACTTTTTATAGGAAATTTTTCAAAAATTTACTTTTTATAGGAAATTTTTCAAAAATTTACTTTTTATAGGAAAATTTTCAAAAATTTACTTTTTATAGGAAATTTTTAAAATATTTACTTTTTATAGGAAATTTTTAAAAAATTTGCTTTTTATAGTAAACCCTTTATAATCCACTTTCAAAATAAGGTCTTCATTTGTACAACAAACAAAGTCTTAACTTTTTTAGAATTATTTATTTCCACTTTTGTATAGCTCTTAAATATTTTTTTGAATTGCTAATATTTTACGAATTTGTAATCATTAATAATATTGACTTCGAATTATCTAAATTAATTTAAATATTTCCTCAAATTCATTATTTCCGAAGATTTCATTAATTATTGAAATGACGCACGAATGCAAACGGCAAAATGTTTCTTGAATTGTTTATAAACAAGTTTTTGAAGCGATTTTTTTTTGTTAATTGAAAATTAGTTTTAGCAATTATAGGCAAATACTTGGATCGAAATTTAATAGTTTTTTTAGTCGCTATTTTATTTGCTTAGTTTGTTTGAAAATCTAAAAATTATAGAACTTTAAAAATTTTTAAATTGTCAAAGAAAATTTGTATTAAGTGAAATAAAACATAAACCGTGTTACTTACAAATTCTTAAAAATACAGAAATTTATAGAAATATTGTAACAATCTAATATTGAAATTATAGCTGATAAGTAATGATTAGTGATTACTCATTTGATTACTTTTTTTAAAGGTCAAGAAATGATTACATTACGATTATATTCAGATTCGCACGATTATTAATTGATTACGATTTAATGATTCTAAAAATTTTCGTCCCAAAAATAGAGATTTATAATTTAAATCTCTCCGATTTCGTTTTAACCCAAAGTATACATATATTTTCCTTTTATCTCCGGATTTTATGGTGTAAAAAACAGCTTCATATCTTATATCGTTTAGATTGTATAGGCTTACAAAGTTGGACGTCTCAGGTATTTTTATGAAAAATTGGCAATGTTTACGACTCAATAACTTTTGAACGCATTGTCAGATTTTAATGAATTTGTCATCGTTGGAAAGTATTTTTATTCTTCCTTTAGATTAAATTTATCTATTTATCTTTCTGAAGGACCTTTACCATGGAAATCGTCCTTTATCCTTAAATATCCTGAAAAAGGGTCTTTTGATTTTATTTATTTTTATTATTTATTTATTTATTTTTGTAAATGGATAGTAAAAATTTTTTATTCAGTAAAAATTTTGTTTTGGCCTGACCACGGATTCTGAAGTTACAGAGATTTTTCTTTATTACTCACAAAATTTTCATAGAAAATAATTGGGTTTTAATATCACTGATTGAAAAAATGTTTTTACGAGAATGATACTTTCCTATTATGAATTAACTATTCACCTTTAATGAACCCTTATACTTAATTTGATCTCATCAGGTCTGGTTTTCGAGATATTGATCATTTTATGTTTTTGCTAGAAACCAAGTTTTTTTTGGAATATTTTGTTGAATAATGTAAAGTAGTGCTGAAATGTCTTCAATATTTTTCAGGTTGTGGAATCTTCAGAAAAATTTCAAATTTTTCAGTTTTGACCACGTAGTTTCCAGAAACAAATTTGACTTTCTAACTACGTCAAATTTATTAAAATCCGACAACGCGTTCGGAAGTAATTGGGTAGTAAGCATTGCATTTTTTTACAAAAATGAAATATAAATTCAAGTGCCAATCAGTGCAAGTAATAAAAGTTACAAAGTAAAATTTAACAAAAAATTGTTAAAAAAAAATACTTTTTCGAGCACTGCTGGCCGTATGTCACGAATAACACGAACAATGCTGGCCTCCAAGGTCAATTGTTGCTGGTTTATCAGCATAAACCAGTGACTTCACGTAGCCCCACAGGAAATAATCGAGAGGTGTCAAATCGCACGACCTTGGAGGCCAATTGACAGGTCCATTTCTCGAAATCAACTTATCGCCAAATTTTGATTTCAATAAGTCGATGGTTGCGTTCGCCGTATGGCACGCAGCGCCATCCTGTTGAAACCACATCTCCTCCGGATCAATGTCATCCATATTTTCAAACAAAAAATCATTGATCATGGTGCGGTAACGATCTCCATTGACCGTAACGCGAGCTCCGGCCTCATTTTTGAAGAAATAAGGTCCGATGATGCCACCAGCGTGAAAACCGCACCATACGGTGCATTTTTCTGGATGTAATGGAGTCTGTAGGGTCTCTTGTGGATTGGTCTCACTCCATATGCGGCAATTTTGCTTATTAACAAACCCGTTAAGCCAAAAATGCGCCTCATCGCTGAACACAATTTTGCGATAAAACGAGTCAGTTTCCAACTGCTCTAGAGCCCAATCGGCGAAAGAACGTCGCATATAATGGTCTCGTGGCTTCAATTCCTGCACCAGCTGTGTCTTATACGGGTGTAGGCCGAGATCTTTGCGCAAAATTTTCCACGTAGTGGACGGACAGAGCCCCAATTCCTGCGACCGACGACGAATCGATAAATTTGGATCTTCTTCCACACTTTCGTTTACAGCGGCGATATTCTCTTCAGTACGCACATTCCTTCGACGTGCTGGTGTTATTGCATCCTCTAGAGAGTATGTGGTACGAAATCTATCCACAGTTCGACGAATGGCTTGTTCAGATGGACGATTATGTACGCCATACAAATGACGAAGTCGTCTATAAGTTGCGCGAACCGACGACTGATTTTCAAAGTAAATTTGGATAATTTCGTAGCGTTGTTCAAGCGTGAGTCTATTCATGATGATTTGTCAGAGTATACTGAAACAAATAAAAAAAAGTTTAATCAATATTTAATTTTTTGTGTTACTTTTTACAAATTAAAGTTTTATCTAGCTTAAAAAACACCCTTTACAATAGGGTGACAATTTTTTGTATGAAGGAAAATGATTTTTCGAATTTTATAACTTTTTCTACGGAATATTGTGACACTACGTCTAAAAGTTTAGATCTGAAAATTTGAGCCAAATCGGACAACGTTCTATGGGCGCGCAACGAGTCCAAAGCTTAAGAGCCCATTTGTATGGGGAAAATGGGTTATTTTCTTGTCAAAAATTAATAATTTTTACCAGAAAAAATAATAGAATATTAATGAGAACTAACACAACTTTATTTAAAATCGTGAAAGGCGAAAATCCATGAGGTAGTTTAAAAGTTATTGGAGTTTTCCCCCGAAAATTCATGTCCCTGAAAACGCGCCTAAGGATATGCACCAAAAATTATATGTTGTAAATAAAGAAATTCCAAAGTTAGACATGATTTATCATTTAATGGCTTGTTACAAGTAATTAGTTCAATTTTGTTTAAATATAATCAAATTTACTTAGTTTATTTCATGTTGGAAAATGGTACATTTTTCTCAGGTCGGTTTCAAAAATCATTTTTTAATTTTTTGAAAATTTTGTTTAACAAATATTACAAATTTAGAATTTGCTCTCCAGTGTGTTAAAACAGACAAATGGGAGAATAAAACCCAAAAAAAAAAAAAATAGCTCGATATCTTGAACCATTTCGCCGTACCTGCGATTTCACATTGAAGAATTTCGCGAAAATGTAAATTTTTGGGCCAAATTCGAGTAAATTTTAGTTGTATTCAATTTTAACAAAAAATATCATTAATATTATTGCTTGGTTTATGGAAAACCTATGCTAATAGGTTATTTTAATATTGGACGAGATTAACCCTTTCTTCACCGCGGTCAAATGTCAAAATTTGAATTTTCTGAAAATTTTCATAGCGAGATTACGGAATATTAAGTAATAATTAGCGAATTTTGATAAAATAGCGTGAAAATAATTGTTTTTGGTAATATTAAGTGTTGCCTGAGTGTTTTTTAATAAAAAAAAAAAGGAAAGGAGCCCTTTAGGACCTAATTACACTGCTCTTCAAAAATTCATTTTTTGTCTTTCCTTTTAATAAAACTATGCGGACTACATGGATTTTGATGCGCTAAACTCAGATCCGTTGTTGGTTTTTTTTCCATCAGATCTGGATTTTTTTTATGGGCGTGGCAAATTTTTCCCCTTAAATTATTCAGGTACGGAGACCTATTTCGTCCTAACTCGAGAACGACTCATCCGATTTTCAAAATTAAAACACTTGAAGATGCATATATGTAGCTCTTAGAAAAATGTTTAAAATGTTAAAATTTTACTTTATCTTTTTTTTTTAATTACAGTTTTAACCTGAAAAAATTACGAATTTCGCACGAAAAAAATTTTTTCTCCATTAATTTCTAAATAACTCCAAAACGATAAGAGATACAGAAAAATTATATTAGACTAAAATAAATGCAATTTTGTTATGCATCTTCAAGTGTTTTAATTTTGAAAATCGAGTCGTTCTCGAGTTAGGACGAAATAGCTCTCCGTACCTGACTAATTTAAGGGGAAAAATTTTCCACGCCCATAAAAAAAATCCAGATCTGATGGAAAAAAACCGACAACGGATCTGAGTTTAGCGCATCAAAATCCATGTAGTCCACATAGTTTTATTAAAAGGAGGATTTGGCTGCAGAGCAGTTTTATTATTTGTTAAACTATGGATAAGTTTTGCCTAAAGTAGTAAACGCGTATTTTATTCGAAATACTCCTTAACACTCAATGTTTTTCGTGACAACAACCAAGCTCTACTTAAGGAACGTCAGATGCAAATCTAGGATTGTTCTCTCTATCTTAAAACATAAAAGTCAATCTTCGTAGCTAAGAAAATTCTAAACTAACTTCTAAAGCGTGGAGTAGGTAGTAGCAGCTCAAAAAACTGAAAAAAAAATAACACAATATTTCCATTTTGATATAAGAAGATGGAAAAAAACTTTTAATTTTATATTCCATATTTAGTCATGCAGTCCATTAAGGATATTTGTGTGTAAGAATGTTGTTGTATAGCAAAAAAAAAAAAAAGCAACAACAATATGTTTATAAAGTTTATTTTAGAATTTTTTTTATCTATAAAACTTAGTAAAGTTTGATTTAGTTAATATCATAAATCACAAATCTTTTATATATTCACTTTTAGAAAAGTTCAGTCATTTGATGTACGAGTACATAAACGTTTAACTATTAACATTTTATAAATTAATAAAAATGGTAGGAGGATACTATTTGTCCTTCCTATAGTGAATAAAAGCTAAAAATAGATGTTAAATAGTAACAACGAAGATAACCTCTACATTTGGGTGACAATTTCTTGTAATCTAGTAAATTTTACTGAAATTATGACCAAAAATTGTAATTTTCGCGAAATTCGACATTTTCAAATCACCGGTACAGTGAAATGGTCTAAGATATCGACCTAAACTTTTTTGAGTTTTATTCTTCCATTTGTCTGTTTTAACTTTCTAGTGAGCAAATTCGAAATTAGCAATATTTGTTGAACAAAATTTTCAAAAAATTAAAAAATGATTTTTGAAACTGACCTAAGAAAAATGTATCATTTTCCAATATGAAAAAAAAAAAAACAAAGTAAATTGGATTAAATTTTAATAAAACTGAACTATTTAATACTAACAAGCAATTTAATGATAAATCATGCCTAACTTTGGAATTTATTTACAAAAATAAAAGTGTTGGTGCATATCCTTAGGCGCTTTTCCAGGGACATGCATTTTCGGGCGAAAAATTGAATAACGGCAAAACTACTTCATGGATTTTTGTTTTTGAAATAAAGCTTTGTTAGTTTTCTTTAATATTCCATTATTTTTTCTTGTAATATATTCCATTATTGTAAAACTTTATCAAAAACAAAAAAGAACTCATTTTTCCCATACAAATTGGCTCTTTGGGACCCGATGCGCGCTCGTTGAAAGAAGGTAACCCAATTGATAGATACATTCAATTGTATGTTCGGTATTTACCTACTGAGTTTCACTTCTCTTAAAATATATATATATATATGTCGAAAAAACACATTCCGGTATGTCGATCGTTTTCAAATCGATCGATTTCTGATATATTTTTGAGACCATTTTCATTTTCCCAAAAAAAAAAAAAAAAAATTAAAATTTGAGAAGGTGAAAGGTGAAAATCGGTCGATTTGAAAACGAGAAAATCGTAAAACTTAGCCCATAGACGAATCATTTTCCATAATGACAATGCAAGCTTCTAGGCATCTCGTAAAACGAGTACATTTTTAAGTAGTCAAAACATCGAATTTGTGACTTATTTCTCTTTAGGTGCATACGGTATACCTAGAGCATCCATTGCTTCTAACGTATTCTGAGCATAACGGCTTAATGCTAGGTCCGTCCAAAATATAACATTTAATCTCCTGTAGTGGTCTCTTATAAACTCCGCAACTTTTGGCAAGCAGTGACTTATATATCGGTCAGAGTTTAAGGCTAAACCTGTCTCGAAAAAAAATTTCAGAAACTGTCGAAATATTCAAAGTCCAGTTATTAAGGCGCGAAAAAGCTCTGCATGAGCAGCGTTTTCGTACTTAAGTTCTTGATGCTCCTCGGGGCAGCAAGAGCTTTTGGTCATTCGTTAAAAGAGTTAAAAATAGTGCTAGTTCTTCAATTCCTACTCTTTTAAAGGATGACCAAGTATTTACCAACCCGGTCGATAAAGCCAACCTTCTAGCTGAATTATTTGCAAGTAATTCACGCTTGCCGGAAAGCGATCAACCACTGCCAGGGCTTGAAAAAGTATCTGTAACTATGCCTATGGGTTTTATCAAATCTCAACATAAACAAGTCTTCAGGACCGGATGATATTCCAGTGCTGGTCTTCAAACAGTGATCTTCGACGCTAGCTCGTCCATTACCAAACCTCTTCAGTACCTTATACCATCCCAGTGAACATGAAGCTAACAACCCTGAAAATTACCGACCAATAGCGATTTGTTCAGCACTTTCCAAAGTAATGGAGAGTATGGTAAATCACCATTTGGTTAAATATATACGGGACTAGCATTCCTATCAGAAAAATGGTGCCGTTCCATTCTCCATTTTGTCGAAAGTAAAGTTGTGACTTATTGCTTTTGGTGTCGGTAATACCTTTTTTCTCGATTTATATCGAGCTTTCACATGGAACGCACTATAAGATTTGTTATAGTTGGGGTCTCATCAGACGAGTTCAAGATCAATTCAGGGGTACCGCAAGCTCTGTTCTTATTCCTACTCTATTTCTTATATTCATTAACGACCTTCTATGTCAAACTTCCAATCCTATATTGCAAATGATAGTAACATTTGCCATTCGTATTCATTTAATCATAGACCGGATCTTTCGCAGATTGTGGCTATGAGACAAAACATGAATGAATCGTTAAATCGCGATCTCGAAACCGTTTCCAAATGGGGACGTGTAAATAGAGTCGACTTAAATGCACACAAGACCCAGATGCTCTTGATGTTTTGGGCATGAGAATTCAATGTGATGTCCGTTGGACTAAGCACATCTTTCAAGTGTCGAAAGAAGCATTCAAGTGCCTAGGTTTTCTAAAACGGTGTAAGAGATACTGATCTCCTTAAAATTTATACCACCTATATCCGACCAAAAATGGAATTCAACTCTCATGTATGGGCCGGTGCTTCAAAGTCTATTTTGGGGCTTCTCGACTGCGTACAGGGGAGGGCGAAAGTGCTTATCGGTGACAGTAGGGTATCCAACTCTATTGACTCACTGGAGCACCGCCGCAATGTGCTATCGGTATTACTTTGGAATGTGTTCTAACGATATCAGGGACCTCGTTCCCGAAACCCGAAGATTCTTACGCACATGCATTTGTGGTTGATTGTCCAGTGGACCGAACAACACACTATAAAGAAAATTCGTTCTTTAGCCGTACAGTACGCATGTGGAACTCACTTTCCGCAGAAGTTTTTCCTGACAGTTGCAATATAAGAAAATTCAAATCTAATATCCACAAACTCTACTCCCTCTTTCCTTCTTCCCACAACCTATTTTCCTAGTTCCAACACAATGCATAGCATAGGTAGGGGTCATTCCCTGAGTGCTGGTCCTAAATAAAGAAAAAAACAAACAAACAAAAAAATGTGAAATAGCTTTCGTTATCCACGATGAAAGTTTTTATACCCTTCACCACCATAGCTGGAAAGGGTATTATAAGTCTGTGCTGATGTATGTAACGCATAGAAATATTTTTCTTAGACCCACCTTTTAGTATACCAATAGGATTAGAATCACTTTTTAAGTCGATTTAGCAATGTCAGTCCGTCTGCCGGGACGGCTGGCTGGACCCCCATGTAAACCAAGTAATCAAAATACAGCTCACAATTCTAAAGATAATTTGATGAAATTTGGCACAGATAATTTTTTTTTATAGTGGGACCATGGCTATTGGTCAAAATAGGTCCATTATTTATGGTACCTCCCATACTTCCCATTTCCCGGAATTGATAAGTTAGCCACAAATATCAATATTTGTTCATGAAATTTAAAACAAATTCTGCTTATGTGAACTTAAATCACTGTACCAAATTTTGTTGAAATCGGTCCACATTTGACTACAGCTCCCATACAAAGTATTCTCTCAAAATAGAGACAAAAATCACTAAAACGTAAATATGAAGATAATGCGAATTTTAAGTTTATTTTTTTGCATACATAACTTTAATAACAACTGTAATCAATTTGCCAAATTTCTAGATAATCGGTCCACATTTGACCCTAGCTCTTATATAAGTCCAAATGAAGGAAACAGCTTAAATATATACGTTTTTAGAAAATATTTGTATAATGGCAAAATTTAGGAAATATTTGTCTTTATGCAGTAAAAACAACACCTTTCACCTTAGTGGTAAAGGGTATTGTATGGTCGGGCTTGACCGACTATAGAACTTTTTTACCTGTTTTTGAATATTTTTTTTCCAAGTTTTTCAACCTGATTTTTTGGCGTCAGAATTAGTTGGCTTACTTTTTCAGGTACATTATCAAGATATTTTCTGATGGTATTTTTATCGCAGCAAAACTTTTGCCCAAGTTCCCTGTACGATTTGGAAGGAAGAGCCATTTTTTTTCCAATCTAGATCTTACCGCACAGTCGAATAAACTGAATTTTCTTCCGGAGCCACATTTCCTTTCTGTGGTTTTTCTGATAGCATACCTTCTAAGTAGCCCATATACGGAAGTTCGATTTTTAGTTTGCTCTGCGAAGTGAGAAACTATCTCTGACTTCTTCCAATGAGGACAATTTTCAAAAAAAATTACAAATATTTTTTCGACATTCAGGTATGTTCTGCAAATCACTTCCACATGATTTTGAAACCACATGAAATTCAAAAAGGCTGTAATTTCTATAATTGTTGAAATTCTCAGTGCATTTATCAATAACCTTCTAGGCCTTCTTCATCTTAAGTGCACTGGGTTATAAAATTGTCAAAATAATTTGTGAACAATGAATAATTCGACTTAGAAAATTAATGTGATTTCAAAATCTTGTGGAAGTGGTTTGCAAAACATACTTGATTGTTCTTCTTTTAACGACATTTTGAAAAAAGTAATTGACACATTTTCATAAAATTTGCGTGAGAACATAAACAAAGTATAAGGAGTTCAGACATAATGGTAAATCTGATATAACTTTAGTACTTTCTGAATTACAGCGTTGCCAAATTTTTAGCAATTTTCCCCCACACGTTACTTTGACGTCTCTAAAATGTACTTCGACAGTCCATGCTTATTCTATGTTTATAGTCAGAGTGCATGCCCCTTGTAAAGAGGACTACAGAAATCGATTGATTTCGAAAAAAATTTCATTAAATCCATTAGATGACCCTTATCATGGGTTAATAAAATAAAGTTTTTTTTATTGTTTTCATTTTGTTATCTCAATTAAAAAATGCCTGTGATATTTAAATGAAAAAGATTATAAAACATTAAAAAAAAAAATAAATATATAATAACAATTTTGTTGCACTGAATCAATTTTTCAAAATTAAACTCTATGAGTCACACACAGTCGCTCTCGGTCGTCTACATTTTCCTTACATTCGTTCAGCTCAAAACAAAATAAAAAACTCAAGAAACAAAACAGAAAAGAGAATAATTGTCAAAACACAAAATCTAAAATGACATAAAAAAATATAGTAACCGGCAAAAAAACGCTAAAAATAAACACAAATAAAATAATTGGCCTCCGCACAATAATCTCTTCATTGTCAAGGAAAAACACTTGAAAATACAAATTCATTAGTTAGACATAAAATTATTCACTTGAAAATATTGTAGCCAATATTTACAAAAGAAATATATAACAAAAATTTCTTTAAAACTCCTTCTTTTATGGTTTCATACGCCACTTGCTGAATAATCAAATTGAAAAGATATGGAGACAAAAAGACTCAGGATCTGCAGGAGCATTAGCACAACTTAAACTTCAACTTCATCATCAGCAACATCCAGAATGTCAATCAGAGACGTCGTCGCCATAACATCCTGTCCATTTTTATATATAAAGACAGACGACAGAGAGACAGACGGACGAAGGGACGAAAAGAACGACATCAATGAACAAAAGTATATGTCGTCAATGACTACCATGGACGCAACAATGACGACGACGCCGTAGTCTTTGATGAACGACAACGACAAATGTTGACAACAAATTTAATGCTTTTTACAGTATTGGTTTGGTTGATTGTATGGTTTGATGGTTGGCTAGTGGTTTGTTGGTTGGTTGGTTGGTTGTTGAATGTTGGCTGCATTGATTCTCTGTCAATAAACACAATTTAATAATATACAATATAAACAGAAAATGCGAAAAAGAACATACTAATATATGTACATAAAGTTGAAAACAAAACAACTTTAAATAAATGTTCATTTCTGTGGCAACAAGACAAAGAAGCCTAAGTCGCCTTAAAATCTTTTCACAATGAGAGTAAAGTTGATGAATGAAACGTTTCTTAAATTGTTCTAAATAAATGTTATCAAATCAATTTTTTCGAGGAACCAATTCCTGTTTCAATGGGATTTGTTATTTTTCTGAATAAATCATGCATTTCACCTGACGATACTCTAATACGAGGGGGAATATTTAAGTATCGGAAACGGCATAAAATATAAAGACTGTCTCGATTAAAATTGATACTTTAGTTTTTGCAAATAATTCAAGAATCCTTGACGTTAGAAATTAAAAACATAATTAAAAAATTTCTAGACACATGTAGAAAACATACGTACAAAGGTTAAACGAAAAAATTTCAAGTAAAAAAAATACAAGTAAGAAAGTGCTATAGTCGGTCAAGACCGACCATATGATACGCTTCACCACTGAGGTCAAAGGTGTTCTTTTTCCTATATAAACCCAAATATTTGCTAAATTTTGCCATCATACAAACATTTTCTCAAAACATATACAGTTAAGCTGTTTCCGTGATTTGAACTTATATGAGAGCTAGGGTCAAATGTGGACCGATTATCTCGAAATTTGGCAAAATGATTATAGTTTTAAAAAAATTTAAAATTATATGTATTTAAAAAATAAACTCAAAATTGTCATTATCTTCTGATTTACGAGCGTTTTAGCGATTTTTGCGTCATATAGTGCGTTTTGATAGAGATTTTGTATGGGAGCTATGGTCAAAAGTGAAACGATTTCAACAAAATTCGGTATAGTTTGGTTTATATAAGGCAGTATTTGATATAAATTTCATGAAAAAATATTGATATTTGAGGCCGGGAAGTGGTACCTATGGGAGGTACCATAAATAATGTACAGATTTTGACGAATTTCAATAGCCATAATTTCATCAAATTATCTTTAGAATTACGACCTGTACTTTGATTACCGTCCAGACAGACGGGCGGGCATACTAACATCGCTAAATCAATTCAGAAATATTCTAAGCCTATTAGTATATTAAAAGGTGGGTCTAAGACAAATATTTCTATGCGTTACATACTTCAGCACAAACTTATAATACCCTTTCCACCTATGGTGGTGAAGGGTATAATGACCATTAAAGAAGAAATTGTTAGAGAAAAAATTCTGTACACAACTCTAAACAATCCTTCAGCAACGTATAGCAAAATAGCACGAGAAGTAGGAACGTCAAAAATCACGGTCAAAAGGATAATAGGTCGCTACGAGAAAGGGTTGCGAATCCAGAGAAAGCCTGGAAGTGGTGAAAAATCTGGTCCGCGAAATAAAAAATTGGCTGAAACCCTACCACTTCTATTAGAGATATGGCCAGAAAAAATGGTGCTTCTAAGTCTTTCGTTGAAAAAGTTAAACATTTTTATAACATGAAGTCTTACAAAGTCCAAAAGGTGCCTTATCGATCCGAATTCAAAGAAAAAGTGACCAGACGAAGAGCAAGAAAACTTTACTTGCAATATTTAACAAAATATCAATGTGTCGTAATAGATGATGAGACTTATTGCAAAGCAGACTTTAATCAGTTACCTGGTAAGGAATTTTATACAGCATTCAAGAAAGGGGGTGTCAGTGCTAAATTTACTCAAACCAAGTATAATAAATTTCCCAAGCAATACATGGTTTGTCAGGCCATTTGTACATGCGGTCGCAGAAGCAAAGAAATCGTCGTTAAAGGAATTGTAAATTCGTATTGAAAAATGTTTCAAATGGCCGATAAAGGAAATAATATAACAGCACAACATGCCTGTACTATTTTGGCCATATCTAGCCACCAGCCACTATTAAAAAAAAACACGTATAAATTATGTTCCTAAAGACTGTAACCCCCTTAACTGTCCCGAGCTTCGCCTAATTGAAAAATATTGGGCCTTAATGAAAAGATCCTTAAAGAATACTAAACGGGTGTACAAAAACAAAAGAGAGTTTCAAAATATGTGCCGAAAATCGTATGCTACAGTAAATGAAAGAAGTGCACAAAACTTAATGAAACCTTTTTTATTTCACTATGAATAAGTTTTGGCTAAACCAGTAAATGAAAATATATCGTTCGGAACACTCTTTGAGCCAACTAAAAATTTAACCAAACTAAAACCAAAGTAGTTAAAATAGAATTATGTGAAGGTTCCCAGTTAGAATTTTTTCAAAATTTTAGTCAAATATGAGTCTTTTTTGACTCCACTGCACGATTAAAATGATCATTTATGATAATACTTATGAGTCAAAAAAGATTTTTTGTGTGAGAAAATGGTACCCTTCATGCGACTCTTCAGAAAGAGTCTTTAATGACTCGTTTTTCTGAACTATTTTGATTGGATTATGACTGCACACATTTTGCTAGATTTATTAAAAAAAATATATTACACAAAGTCATGTCTTTTATTAGAACAGTGAAGTTAAGTTAATAATTACATAAATTGATGTTGCCGAGACCGAGGATCGAACCCAGGCTGAACTGAATATTATATGTTACTAGCTGATTTTACCCGCCGTTGCCCGGGTTGGTAGTTAAAGATTTTAACTTATTACTGTTTTAGCACTTTCTTTAACAATTTTGAAATATTTTTATTAATTTTTTAATTGAATCCTTTATTAATGTATATATAATTAATGTATATCCTTTATTAATGTATATTTAATTGTCTTTTGTGAATGGCAGTACTCCTCATTAATGTGTGCTTTAAACGTTTTCGTCCTTAAATATCAAACAACATACAGACAAACAGACGCGAACATTTTTTTATATTTATAGATTATCAAAAAACTATCAAACAATCGTCAAATAATCGTCAAACAATCGTCAGTCAATCGTGAAACAACTATCGAACAATCATTAAAAATCATTGAACAGTCGTCAGTCAATCATCATACAATCAATCAATCAATCGTTAAAAAATTATCAAACTACTGTCATAAAATCGCCAGTTAATCGTGAAACAATTATCAACTAATCATTAAAAATCTTTAAACAGTTATCAGTCAATCAATCATCAAACAACTGTCAAACAATCGTCAAACAAATATTAAATATTCATGAAAAATCTTTAAACAATCGTCAGTCAAACTATTATCAAACACTAATCATATTACCAATATTCGTGCATCTGTTTTCCTATTTTAGATAAATCAAAAAAATAGGACGTATAAGTGGGCATGGTAAATTTTTCTTATATAGAATCCTAATTTGGACTAAAAAAACATTTAGAAAGAAAAAATGTCTTCATTTATACAGCCGTTCTCAGATATGCAATTTTAAAGAAAGGGGGAATTTTATCCCCATTTTTCAATTCCCAGGTCCTCGGTGGTCCATTTTCAAAAAATTCAAAAAGCGAAAAACTATACTATAGTATGAAAGCATCCACATTTAAAACTTTAATTAATCGTTTTCATCTTATCATCCATATTTGTCATTTTGAATATTTGACTTATATGGGAGGGGTCACGCCCATTTGAGATTTGCAAGAAAAAAAACGTAGCCTGCTTTACCCACCCGTAACACCTTATATACTGTAACAATTAAAGAAAAATCGGTCGGCTCGGTCATCCATATTTGTCATTATTAATATTTTACTTATATGGGAGGAGTCACGTCCACTTGAGATTTCAAAAAAAAAGACCTAGACTATTTTACCCGCTAGTCAAACCACAACATAATTTCAGAAAAATCGGGCCTTTCGGTCGCCTATATTTGTCATTTTTAATATATGAGTTATATGGGAGGGGTCACGTCTACTTGAGATTTCGAAAAAAAAATTTCGGAGATCCTTCCCAACAAACATAAACAGATGCGGACATTTTTTTTATAGATATAGAAGATGCTTAGCTAACCAACTAAGCCACATCACCCACAATAACTCATAAGTCTTTTTGTGGCCTTTTTAAATCACCATAAAAACAGTCATATTAAGATCATTTGCGTGATTATATTATGACTACGCACATTTTGCAAGATTTGCTTGTGCTTTTTTTAACTAGTCGCTTTTTAAGCGTTTCTTGGAGTCTTTTTGTAATCTTTTTTGATCACCAAACTGATTAATCAGTTTTTGATCAACTAAAGGCATCCTAAAAGGCTCATTTTGCTGATATTATCATCAACAATCTCCCAATTGCTAGTTGGGTTGTTATGAAATTAAATAAAAATAGACCATTATCACTCAGCCTTCAGCTTAACATCTAGAGTCCTTAACCCCTAATGCAATAAGTAGCCTTCACTGTAATTGCTTAGTACTGAACTATAAAATACAACCTTCGTGGTTGCAACTAAATAAGCCGCCTAAAATTTAAGCCAAACTGAAACCAAAAAGGATTTAAAATCAAATTATCTAAAAGTAATTATGAAAGCGAGTAAAAATAGATTTGACCTAATACGAATATACCATAAATTAGCCTCCACATTAACACCTACAGTCCCTAATCCATAGTACAATCAGAAGCCTATTTAGTGATAGTAGCAGGAAATTGATTATAAAAGCAAAAATTAAAAATGTTTTAAACTGCTTCGATATCAACTCAATGGAACTGGATGGACTACATACACACACAACACAACATGTGTTCGGTAGTTCATACAAGTATTAGAGAGCGGGTGAGTGAATGAGTGAGAGTGTGTTTGCGATAAGAATAAGAACAAGAAGAATTGTATTTATAATACGAACATTTAGGAGTGAAGGTGTAGATGACTGACTGACTGACTGGTAGACAGACAGACGGGCGGACATATTAACTCACTAGTTGTGAGTTGGTTGGATGGTTGTGTTGTTTTGTTTTGTTGGAATATATGATGATGGCTGGTGTGGATGGAGTACTTTCTTGTCGATTTGACTCGATTAAATTCAGATGGTTGTTGTTTCGGTTGTACATACGTTCGTTTCGTTTATTTGTTTAAGAGTATTATTGTGTAGTAGTATTTATTGTGTGTGTATACTTATACATACATACATACAAACATTCATATGTGCCCGGGTTGGTTACCTTTTCCAATTTCCAGGAATGACGACGTCAAAAGAAATATCGTACGTTGTTGTTTAGTGTACGATACATTATTACGATGAGCTCCTCCAACACAAACACACAAACACGTTTATGTAAACGTGCAGTCGAACAAACAAACAAACTTACGTTACGTGAATATCTTAACTAAAGACCAGGGAAGGGAAATGGTTATAAATTTACGAAACTATTGCTTTTTTCCAAGATAAATCATTAATTGTATTTTAGCTGTAGTAAAAAGAAAACACTATTTTTTGTACGAAATTTAATTCCGTATTTCTTTTTCTGTTATCCTTGACTCCCAGTGGAGCATAGGGCCTCAACCATCCTTTTATATCGAACTCTATTGCGAGATGTAAAGCTGAATTCACCCATTTTTTCGAACAAAATTTTTGTCCGGACAAAATTTTTGTTATATGTAGTTTGACAGCTCTCTTTAAGAGAGAGAAAATATTTTGTCAAACTACACATAAAAAAAAAATTGTCCGAACAATACATTTTGTTCGAACAAATGGGTGAATTCAGCTTTAGACAACGTCATTCCATGAATAGTTTGCTGCTTGCAACTCCGCATCAATTGACCTTCTTCACGTTCCAGCAGGTGCTCCAACACGACGGCCGCTACCCTGTGGATTCCAACGAAGCGCTTGTAGAGCAATGTTGGTATTTGGCGAAGAGTGTAGCCTATCCACCGCCGTATCCGTTGGCATACCTCTTTAGAAGCAGAGATTTGGTTTGTAGCCATATATTAAGGATTTGCCGCAAGCATTTGTTTGCAAAGGTTTGAAGGCGCTTACCGTTGGCATTTGTGCGTTTTTAAGTTTCGCAATAGTAATACAAGGTGGACATGACATTCCAGTTGTATATTCGTTACTTAGTTGTTGATATTTACCGAGATTTCCAAATACTCGTAGCTCAAAGAATGCCGAATGCAGATTTTGCCTTATTAATAAGCGATTCAATATCCTCGTCGGCGTCACCTTTTGTAGATACCAAACTACCAAAATAATTAAAGGTACCTACAAATCCAATAACCTTGTTATCCACATTGATCTGTGTCGACGGGTTTGCTCCATAGCCTTAATCTTTGACATTAATTACGAAAATACGCCCACAGGCACGCCCACTAATTTAAAAGATTTTTATACCCTTCACCACCATAGGTGGAAAGGGTATTATAAGTTTGTGCTGATGTATGTAACGCTTAGAAATATTTGTCTTAGTATACCAATAGGTTTAGAATCACTTTCTGAGCCGATTTAGCGATGTCCGTCTGGACGGCTGGCTAGACCCCCATGTAAACCATGTAATCAAAGTACAGGTCGCAATTCTAAAGACAATTTGTTGAAATTTGATACAGATAATTTTTTTGATAGTGGCTATTGAAATTCGTCAAAATCGGTCCAATATTTATGGTACCTCCATTAAGTCCCACTTCCGGAATTGATATATTGGCCACAAATGAAATTTTCATGAAATTTAAATTAAATACTGCTAATGTAAACTAAAATCACTGTACCAAATTTCGGTCCACATTTGACCGTAGCTCCCATACAAACTCTTCTGTCAAAACGCACTAAATGAGACAAAAATCACTAAAACGCTAGTAAATCTAAAGAAAATGGGAATTTTAAGTTTATTTTTTGCATACATAATTTTTGTAACAACTGTAATCAATTTGATAAATTTCGGGATAATCGGTCCATATTTGACCCTAGCTCTCATATAAGTCCAAATGTCGGAAATAGCTTAAATATATAAATTCTTAGAAAATGTTTGTATGATGGCAAAATTTTGCAAATATTTGTCTTTATACAGGAAAAAGAACACCTTTAACTTTAGTGGTAAAGGGTATCGTGTGGTCGGGCTTGACCGACTATAGCACTTTCTTACTTGTTTTTGATAAATTCGGAAATAAAAGGCATATGATTATGATTTCTTGCACGAAACTACCACTACCTCATAAAATTTCCTTGCAAAAACTTGAGAAAATCCGTCTACATACACGCCCACTTTTCTTATGTAAAAATATAAAACTTCTAAAGCGTTTTTTTATCAATTGATAGCTTCGAAAATAAAAGGCATTTGATGATAAGTTTTTATACGTAGACTACCAGACTCCCTCATAGGATCATGACAAAAATCTTAAAAAATACAGACACGCCCACATTTTCAAAGTAAAAAATTTCAAGTTTTTAAACGATTTTTTATCAGTTGATAACTTCGGAAATACATGTGAGATGGCGATGTCTTGCAAGCAGACTGCGTGGGCCTCATAGAACATCCTTTTAAAATCCGAATACTATACTTTTCACATGTAAAAATATTAAATTTTAAAATAATTTTTTTTAAGGTAGCTTCGTGAATAAAAGGAATATCATAGTGGTTTCTTTCACGTAGACTGCTGGGTTCTCATACAAATGCCTCTCAAAAACTTAAACCACTGATAACTTAAAAAAAATAATTTCTAATGATTTCTTTCAAGTAAACTGTTAACCTCTCATAGAAGATCCTTACAAAAAATATACAAATTTTTTTTAAATCGTTGCACGAAAACTTATATTTTCCCATACAAAGCAAGAGCTTTATCTGCTGAAAGGCCCATTTCGAGATTAGTTTTTTACCTTTTCGTTTTAAAGAAGTTTATGTTTGTGGTGAAGCCAATTCCTTTACCAGTCCAGCGGAATCGGGGTTTTCAGATGACCGCATCTGTGCTCAACTGTCATTTCTAGCTGACTCTTTTGTCTTTGAAAATTTTTCAAAAAGGGAAATTTTGGGCAAATTTTCTTTTAATTTTTTTTAATAGAAAAGTCCAAAGTTTACAATAAAAGTTATTAGAATATATTGTTAAGATAATGTAAAAAAATCACGGCATTTACTCCAAAAACAATATCGGTCTCACCAAAAAAAGAAATACCAATTGGGAGACTGTTGATGATAATATCAGCAAAATTAGTCTTTTAGGATTCTTTTAGATGATCAAAAACTGATTAATCAGCTTGGTGATCTAAAAATGTCTACAAAAAGACTCCCAGAAACGCTTAGAAAGCGAATAGTTAAAAAAAAGCACAAACAAATCTTGCAAAATGTGCGTAGTCATAATATAATCACGCAAATGATCCTAATATGCTGTTTATTTGGTGATCAAAAAAGGCGTAAAAAGACTCATGACTTATTGCTACTAAGCATAACATATCATATTTAGCACCTTGGGTTCGGTCCTCAGTCTTGGCAACATGAATTTCTGTAATTATAAACGCAACTTCACTGTTCTAAAAATAGATATAACTTGCAATTATTGTGTTGAGTAATACAAATCTTTTATCCCTTTATTTTAACAAATCTAGCAAAATATGTATCATAATATTTCAGAAAAATGGGTCATTTATGACTCATTCTGAAGAGTTATATGAAGGGTACCATTTTCTCACATAAAAAAAATCATTTTTGAATCATAAGTGATATCATAATGATCATTTTAATCGTGCAGTGGAGTCAAAAAAGACTCATATTTGAGTAAAATTTTCAAAAATGCTAGCTGGGGTTATATTCATACATTATTAAATTCTAACAAACATTTTTTTTTTAATTTTATTGTCTTTTTTTATATATTTTAACACAACCATGAGAGAAATTCAAATTTGTAATATTTGTTTAACAAAATTTTTAAAAAATTAAAAAAATGCGTTTTGAAACCCACCTGAGAAAAATGACCCATTTTCGATTATGAAAAAAACTTAGCAAATATTGTTATATTTTAACAAAATTAAACTATGAAGTACTTACGTGTCTTAGAATGATAAATCATATCTTACTTTGCGAGCTTTTGTCCAAAGTAGTTTTTTCTAGCGGTGTATCCTTAGGCGTATTGTCAAGGAAACGAATTTTTGGGGGAAAATTGCAATAACTTCAAAACGGTTTTATGGATTTCAAACATTGGTGACTTTAATTAAAGCTGCATTAGTTCACTTTTAGATTCCATTATCTTTTCTCTTAAAAATAAATGGTAAATGGACAAAATGTAGAAAAAACTGCAAATACTCTCAGTTTTCCCTATACAAATGGGCTCAAAAACTTTGGGCCCGTTGCGCGGGCTCGTATCCTAAAAATAAATCCATAATATTTTGCACACTTCTGATTGACATAATTTGGCCACATAATTTTACTATTAGAAGTCGATCAGAGACAAAAGTCAAAAAACGACCCTCCCTAATATATATGTCTCTAAGACTTAAGGAAAACAGAGACAAAAGTCAAAAAACGACCCACCCTAATATATATGTCTCTAAGACTTAAGGAAAACTTTTTTAATTGTTGGTCCATATTTGACCTTAAAGTGAATGGCATGATATAGTTGGTCTTGACCGACTATAGCTTTTCTTACTTGTTTATTTTTGGGGTTTTGTCCAGCTAGACTGAAGAATCGAACCACGTAGAATGGTTTGAATATAACATCGTAGTACCTGGTAGACCGAGCCTTGCTCGGAGCTTTATGATAAGCATTTTGAGGAAAATTTTAAAGTTTTTATATATTTTATATTATAAAGTGCTAAAATAAATTTAGAGGAAAGACATTGTAGAAATATTCAGTTAATTTTGAATTATTTGATTTATTTTGTCCGACCAACACATAGTTTGCATAGTTTACAGTTTAACTCATTTTGAATAATTTTGGAAATTATTCATATCAACAGAAACCTCTGTCGATTCATGCGCAACAACTTTGCTAAAGATTATAGTCTGATCAAATGCACAGTTTACGATTTAATTCATTTTGAGTAGTTTTCTGTGGCGCCACCTGTCGGACTTTGCTTATTCCAATTCATAAACCTTCTTCGGCTTATCCGTAACAACTTTGCTGAAGATTATAGCATGATTAAATGTACAGCATACGATTAAATTGACTTTGAGTAAATTTCAGTAGCGCCACCTGTCGAAATTTCTTCATACCAACTAAGAAACCTTCGTCGGCTCATGTGCAACAACTTTGCTAAAGATTGTAGCATGATTAAATGTACAGATTACGATTAAATTGACTTTGAGTAAGTTTCTGTAGAGCCACCTGTCGGAAATTATTCATACCAACTAAAAAGCCTTCGTCGGCTCATGCGCTACAACTTTGCTAAAGATCATAGCATGATCAAATGTACAGTTTACGATTTAATTAATTTTTAGTAATTTTCAGTGGCGCCATCTGTCTGAAATTAGTCTTATCAACTTTAAAACCTTCGCCGGCTTATCCGCAACATCTTCGCTAAAGAGCATAACACAATCAAATTTACAGTTTACTATTCTATAAAGAACATACATACAGACAAACATTCATTTGTTTAAAAAAATACAAATTTTTCCCCCTTTTTATTCCCTAATTTCTAAAAGTTTCATATGTATATTTGGTACTTTTTTGGTGCCAATTGAATTCGGTACATTTTTTTAAAACGCATTTAACATAATGTATAATGTTCCTATTCATATTACTTTGGAGATGTTAAGTTATCATTTTATCCCTTTTTTACCCTTTTTGGCTCCAAAATCAAAAAAGTACCAAATACGTGTTTAATGTTTTTTTTACATCTATTGATTGCAGTACCAAGTTTCTTTCTATATTCTTTAGTTTAAAATATAAGAGTGGGTTAAAAAGGTGCCAAAAAAACTATTTTCACCCTTTTTTACCCCCTATCGGACATAGTTTCAAAAAAGTACCAAACACCTGTCCGCTTATTTTCAAAGCTGTTTAAAACGTAATTTTAATTTTGTTTCCATACCTATTACTTTAGGAGACATAGAGTTTTCGATGTTTTCCCCTTTTTACCCGTTTTTACCCTCTTAGAGGTAAAAAGTTCCAAAAGTCCCTTCTTCGTCGACCTATACATCAAAAAATATACCCACTGTCCAAATTTTATCAAAATCGTTAGAGCCGTTTTCGAGATAGCCATTCTATATATATATATATATATATATATATATATATATATATATATATACAATTATTGCTCGTTTAAGAATATAAGATATGACTGGAAAGTTGCTTTGGATGTTAACGGTTAAGATTAACAAAATAACATATCAATGAAAAAAATCAATATACAGATTCTTCTCTCCCGGGGCGCTTAGATCCAGAATATTTCTGAAAGTCTTGTAGCGGCAAAACGTTTTCCAACCCTGCGGCACACATACCTACACTTGTAAACATTTTGACGGGCTAATATTGTTTTTGTTGTTGCTTTAGCTGCTGTTAATGTTTTTTTTTAAGTGTTGAAAACGAAAATAACAACAACTCAACAAACTATTAGTTATTGTTGTTGTTTTCGATACCAACAACAACAACAAAACTATACGAAACGTCATTGAATTATACCAGCGAATTAATAAATTGAGAATTTGTAGCTGCATTCACTCTTCTTTTGTCCTTTGGATCTCTGAAAAGGGACAGGGGCTGTCAGTTGTTTTAAATAGAATTTGTAAGAAATAAAAACAAAAATAACAAAATTAAAAAATCTGTAAAATATGCACATTTCAATGTTTTCCTTCTTATATTCTTTTTAAACCATTTTTTTCTCTTTATTTCCATTTACATTCGAGCGACAGACGTACCAATCGTCTAACGTTTTAACGTGGGTTGCTCTAAAAGTCTTGTACTCAGGGTTTGCAATTAAAAGAACTCTCTACCCTTGAAGAATTCTTAATGAGCCTTTATGACAAATTGTTAATAATGCATAAATTATCTAGTGGTTTGCCATAATATCGTACCAGTAGCTTCATAGATACATACTTAGATATTTTGTTGCATCTGCTTTAAATGACTGCTGTCATTGGAGTTAGTTTTAACATTTGTTAGCTGTCATTTGCCATTCACTTAAGATGCAAACTGCGCTTAAGTTATCTTTCTTTATGCAGCTCTTGTTGTTGTAAGTGTCATTTTTAATAAGAGATTTCCAGGCAAAAATTTACATAATATATCTTCTAATTTCTTTCTAAAGCACAAAGTTCTAAAGCGGCTTTCAGGCGCATTTGTTGAAAGATTTGTTTAGACTCTGTGCAATGTTTTTAAGAAATTGTTTAAGAAAAAAGAAATTTTCTTTCGATTTCGAATTATAGCTTTGAATAATGTAGGGTTTATATAACTCAAGCGCCTGACGATTGAGTGAAATTTACATGTGTTTTGTTATTGTAACAAAAACAAAACACATGTAAATTTCACTCAATCGTCAGACGCTTGAGTTATATAAACAGCACATAAATTTTTGGTAATAATACACTTTTTAAAAAATGAAAGATTCTAGAAAAGATTTTATAACACAAAAGCTTAAGGTCAATTTTTGGCAACAATAAACCTTTTAAAAAAGGAAAGATTCTAGAGAAAATTTTATAACACAAAAGCTTAAGGTCGATTTTAATTCATTAAAAAGAGTGGGGAAATTTGAGGTTAAGAAGTAAATTGGCTCTCAAATGATGTAATGTCAAGAATTAAGCTGTCATCCTTTGACATTATTTAGGAAAAAAGTTAGCAAATGTTAACTACGAGGGCGGTTCGGAAACTTCTTGGCCTACCAATGAAAGAGAATAGTTAGTTTTTCAAAAATATTTTTATTTTTCAATATAGTCTCCTGAAACTTCAATACACTTAGTCCAACGCTTTTCTAGCAATTCTATCCCTTGATTAAAATAGTTTTCCTCAAGGTCTTCCAAATAGTGGTTTACAGCTGTAATTGCATCTTCATTTGAGGTAAAACGTTTGCCAGTAAGGAATTTTTTTAGATTTGGGAACAGGTAAAAGTCACTGGGAGCTAAATCAGGAGAACAAGGTGGGTGGTCAAGCAACTCGTACTTTATTTCGTTGATTTTAGCCATCGTTAAAACACTCTTGTGCGCTGGTGCGTTATCTTGATGAAAAATTATTTGTTTGTGTTTTTCTCGAATTTGTACATTTAATTGATCCAAAAGGTTGCAATAGTACTCTGAATTTATTGTTTTACCCTTTTGCAGATAGTCAATCAATAAAATACCTTTGAAGTCCCAAAAAACCGTTGCCATAACCTTACCAGCCGATTGAATTGCTTTTGCCTTCTTTGGGGCACTTCCTCCAGCTTAAGTCCATTGTTTGGATTGTTTCTTTGTCTCTGGAGTGTAGTGATGGATCCATGTCACATCAATAGTTATGAAACGACGCTTAAAATCCATTTTATTTCACTTAAAACGATCCAAACAACCTTGAGAAATGTCCATTCTTATGCGTTTTTGGTCGACTGTTAGCAAATGCGGCACCCATCTTGCGGAAAGCTTTTTCATCTGTAGTTCTTCATGCAAAATGAAATGGACTCGATCATTTGATATGCCCATGATATTAGCTATTTCTCGCACTTTTATTCGTCGTTAATAACATATCATGCACTTTGGCTACAATTTCTGTTGTTGTTGCTGTTTTTGGACGTCCACTACGTGGTTCATCTTCAATGCTTGTACGACCAAGTTTAAATTCAGCAACCCAATTTTTTACTGTTGCATATGAAGAAGCACTTTCACATAACACATTCACCATATCATTATGAATTTCTTGTCCCGATAAACCTTTTTTATGTAAATATTTAATGACACCACGTATTTCTAATTTTTCCATTGTAAAAAAATAGCGGATGCATCTTTTGTGAACACCTGTTTCTATATAAAGAAGTTACCAGATCGAAACAAAATTTAACATGTCTTTAAAGCAGAGATGGAAGTTTCCAAAACACTTAACTTTTTTCTGTTTGTACCACGCTTTTTGTGCTAGGCTAAGGAGTTTCCGAACCGCCCTCGTAGGTACACTAAAAGGGTGGATTAGTTGAACTTAGCGAGAGGCTGCCTTAACGGCCAACTTAACGTCAGACTTTAGAACAGTTATTGAACAACTTAACAACTTAAGACGTGCCATATGATTTAGACATAATTAATAAAAACAAATTATTTGCCGCTTGAACAGTTTGCTAATTTGTAGCCGGCGTTATACTTTTTGCACGGGCAATCTTTTGCCTGTACTAATAAAATTAGTATTTCTTCGTTCTAGTTATAAAATTTATTTCAAATTTTACTTTTTTATTTTCCAATTGTAGTTTTATTTTTTTTACTTGTTTGATTTAATGAGATATACGAACAAGTTACAGCGATTTCAGATTTTTTTTAATCGCGGTTTTTTCGAATTTTAAATTTGTTAGAAAACAACATTAATAGAGCAATTTTGGGCTCTGTCGAATATACATCTGTTTTTATATTGAAGTCTCTATATATGGGGTGGGGCATTTAAGATGGGTGATTTAAAAGTTTAAAATTAAAAATTCTATAAAACAAAGACTTTAAAATTTCGCCAAATTTCTTTTTTGTTTTAAAGTAAAACTATTGGTTAGAAGAAAAATATTAGTTTATTCATATTTATGACACGTCGGGCTAATCTGACTAAATTTCGAATGTATATGGTAGTATCTCAGCAATTAAATCACAAATTTCGGCCTTAAAATGCTCAGCTGTTTCAGGTTTGTCGGAATAACTCTTCTTTTTAACAGAACATAGATCAACAGTGTCAAATCACAGCTTGTCGCAGGATTATTGGCATAACCATTTCAACTATCAAACGTTCGACTCATTACCTTTTTTTTTGGTTAAAAAATTTATCAAATTGTATAAAAACAAGTAAGAAAGTGCTATAGTCGGTCAAGCCCGACCATACGATACCCTTCACCACTAAGGTCAAAGGTGTTATTTTTCCTGTATAAAGACAAATATTTGCTAAATTTTGCCTCCATACAAACATTTTTTCAAAACATATATATATTAAAGCTGTTTCCATAATTTGGACTTATATGCGACCTAGGGTCAAATGTGGACCGATTATCTCGAAATTTGGCAAATTGATTACAGTTGTTACAAAACTTATGTATGCAAAAAATAAACTTAAAATTCCCATTATCTTTAGATTTACGAGCGTTTTAGTGATTTTTGTCATATTTAGTGCGTTTTTAAAGAAGAGTTTGTATGGGAGCTATGCTTAAATGTGGACCGATTTCAACGAAATTTGGTACAGTGATTTTAGTTTACATAAGCAGTATTTCTTTTAAATTTCATGAACAAATATTGATATTTGTGCCCAATATATCAATTCCGGGAAGTGGGACCTATAGGAGGTACCATAAATAATGGACCGATTTTGTCCCATTATCAAAAAAATGATCTGTGCCAAATTTCATCAAATTATCTTTAGAATTGCAACCTGTAGTTTGATTACATGGTTTATATGGGGTCCAGCCAGCCAGCCAGACGGACGGACGGACTGACATCGCCAAAACGACTCAGAAAGTGATTGGTATACTAAAAGGTGGGTCTAAGACAAATATTTCTATGCGTTACATACATCAGCAGAAACTTATAATACCCTTTCCAGCTATGGTGGTGAAGGGTATAATAAAAAATGATTTTTAAAACCGACCTGAGAAAAATGTACCATTTTCCAACATTAAAAAAACTAAGTAAATTTGATTATATTTAAACAAAACTAAACTATTTACTAGTAACAAGCCATTAAATGATAAATCATGTCTAACTTTGGAATTTTTTTATTTACAACATACAATTTTTGGTGCATATCCTTAGGCGCGTTTTCAAGAACATGAATTTTCGGGGAAAAACTGCAATAACTTTTAAACTACCTCATGGATTTTCGTCTTTCATGATTTGAAATAAAGCTGTGTTAGTTCTCTTTAGTATTCTATTATTTTTTCTTGTAAATTTTATTTTTGGTCTAAATTTCGCAAAAAAAAAAAAATAAATAAATAACCCATTTTTTCCCATATAAATGGGCTCTTAAACTTTGGACCGAATGTGCGCCCATAGAACGTTTTCCGATTTTTCTCAAATTTTCAGATCTAAACTTTTAGACCTAGTGTCACAATTTTCCGTAGAAAAAGTTATAAAATTCTAAAAATCATTTTTCTTCATACAAAAAATTGTCACCCTAATGTATAGGTATAATATGTTAATAGTGTTACAACTGAGGTATTGCCAAAACTGGAAACTCGATGCTTAATTAATTTTTTTTTATTTTCTTTAAACACCAGAGATATCGCCAAAATTCAAAATTCTATAAGAATTAATTTTTTTTAATAAGAGTATTTATACCCTTCACCACCATAGGTGGAAAGGGTATTATAAGTTTGTGCTGATGTATGTAACGCATAGAAATATTTGTCTTAGACCCACCTTTTAGTATACCAATAGGCTTAGAATCACTTTCTGAGTCGATTTAGCGATGTCCGTCCGTCCGTCTGGCTGGCTGGCCGGACCCCCATGTAAACCTTGTAATCAAACTACAGGTCGCAATTCTTAAGATAATTTGTTTAAATTTGGCACAGATAATTTTTTTGATAATGAGACCATGGCTATTGAAATTGGTCAAAATCGGTCCATTATTTATGGTACCTCCCATAGGTCCCACTTCCCAGAATGGCTATATTGGCCACAAATATTTTTTCATGAAATTTAAAACAGATACTGCTTATGTATACTTAAATCACTGTACCAAATTTCGTTGAAATCGGTCCACATTTGACCATAGCTCCCATACAAACTCTTCTTTAAAAACGCACTAAATGAGACAAAACATCACTGAAACACTCGTAAATCTAAAGATAATGAAGCTTTTGAGTTTATTTTTTGCATACATAATTTTTGTAACAACTGTAATCAATTTGCCAAATTTCGAGATAATCGGTCCACATTTGACCCTAGCTCTCATATAAGTCCAAATGACGGAAACAGGTTGATTATTTAAGTTTTGAGAAAATGTTTGTATGATGGCAATATTTAGCAAATATTTGTCTTTATACAGGAAAAATAACACCTTTGACCTTAGTGGTGAAGGGTATCGTATGGTCGGCTTGACCGACTATAGCGCTTTCTTACTTGTTTTCAAAACAAATATTTTAATTTCGTCAAAAAACTGTGTTTTAAAAAAAAAAAAGTTCTTTGAACTGTATATCAAATTTTAGGAAATCATTTAGTGAAGGGTATCGTATGGTCGGCTTGACCGACTATAGCGCTTTCTTACTTGTTTTCAAAACAAATATTTTAATTTCGTCAAAAAACTGTGTTTTAAAAAAAAAAAGTTCTTTGAACTGTATATCAAATTTTAGGAAATCATTTAGGAAATTTTAGGAAATCATCAAAATCGGTAGATCAATAACCGAGATATCGCCAAAGCAAAAGATATCGATGTACGCAAATTGACAAATTTTAAAAAAATTGTTTTTAAAAAACAGTATTTTTTTTTAATTTTGAATTATATATCAGATTTTAGAAAATACTCCAACGCAACACCAGAGATATCGCCAAAATTCGATGAGAATTAAAAAAAAAATTTAAAAACTGTATTTTTTAAAAAAATTTTTTGAAATTCGTCATCGAAGGTTAGTATTTTAGCGATATCTTGGGTGTTTATGGACCGATTTTGATGAAGTTAAATAGCGTGCTGCGTAGGGAAATTTCCTAAAATCTGGTGTATAATTCCTCTGGGTACACCCATCAGGAGCTCCACAAACTTGAGAACTGACAGACGGACATGGCTAAGTCGACTCTCCTGGCGATTCGATCGTTATAATTTTTATGGGGTCTAAAACGAATAATGAAAAAATTACAAACTAAATGACAAACTTATAATACCCTTTCACCTATTGGTGAAGGGTATAAAATGTTAGAAAATTTTAACCATGGAACGCTAAACTTTTGAGCAAAGAATTTTAATTATTGCATTTCGGTAAAAAAAATGTAATGCAAAATACTGACAGTCTAAAAATCGTGGTAAATAGTTTGTTTATATATGCAACTGATTTACATACCTAAACAAACTCTGTAAAAAAAACATAAACTAGCAATTTTGCTAACATTTAAAAAAAAAAATTTTTTAATTTAAAGTGAATTCTGTTGACGTTTTTAAAAATCTCTCAATTCGTTGACATGAGTAATATAAACAAAAATGCAATTTTATTTTTGTTAAATATTTATAAAACACGAATCAGAGTATAAACGTATATAAATGCATTAAATAGATAGAGATTCAATAAATATGTATGTATGTATGTGCGTGTTTTTGCTGTTAATATTTTAACATATTTTATTGTTTTTTTAAGAGAAACGTTTTTTTTGAAATGTTAACTTTTTTTTTTTTGCAAACTTTGTATAATTTGACTGAAATTGTAGTGGCTTCATTTTATTACTTTTTTTAGGGCTTTATAAATTTAAAAGTAATATTTTGCACAAAATTTGTTTAGAACCCAATTTCTTTACTCGTACTTAACTTTACATAGTTTTAATTTCGGTGTGGCTTTTTATATATTGCTAGTTTCCACTATAATAATTCCCCGACGACATTCCAATTGGAACAGCGTCATCGAAATTTTGGACCATCGGATAGAGGTGTGCCCCCAAATTCTGTGTTCATATAATGACAAAATTGAACACCGATATTTTTCTAAGCATTATAAAATCTTCTTGATTTGTTGATAGTCTTTTTTGGACCATAATGATTTAGGATGTAATATAATCTGACGATCCCGACTCTACACCATTTTCAATTGAAATTGAGAAAAATTCAATTGAAATTGAGAAAAATTCAATTGAAATTGAGAAAAATTCAATTGAAATTGAGAATATTCAATTGAAATTGAGAAATTTTTAATTGAAATTGAGAATTTTCAATTGAAATTGAGAATTTTCATTTGAAATTGAGAAATTTTCAATTGAAATTAAGAATTTTCAATTAAAAATGAGAAATTTTCAATTGAAATTGAGAAAACCTTAATTGGAAATGAGAAACATTCAATTGAAATTGAGAAATTTTCAAATGAAATTGAGAATTTTTGAATTGAAATTGAGAAAAGCCCAATTTAAATTGAGAATTTTTCAATTGAAATTAAGAAAAGCACAATTGAAAATGAGGTTGAATTTTTTAATTGAAATTGAGAAGTTTTCAATTGAAAATGGGAAATTTTCAATTGAAAATGATAAATTTTCAATTGAAATTGAGAAATTTTCAATTGAAATTGAGAAATTTTAAATTTAAATTGATTTCCATTAAAAAATTCTCAATTTAAATTTAAAAATTCTAAATTTCAATTGAATATTTCTCATTTACATTTGAGATTTTCTCTATTTCAATTTACAAAATTCTCAATTTCAATTGAAAATTTCTCATTTTCAATTGAAAATTTCTCATTTTTATTTGAAAATTTCTCATTTCAAATTGAAAATTTCTCATTTTCAATTGAAAAAATCAACCTCATTTTCAATTGGGCTTTTCTCAATTTCCATTAAAAAATTCTCAATTTCCATTAAAAAATTCTCAATTTCCATTAAAAAATTCTCAATTTAAATTTAAAAATTCTCAATTTCGATTGAATATTTCTCATTTTCAATTGGGATTTTCTCAATTTACAAAATCTCAATTTCAATTTACAAAATCTCATTTTCAATTGAAAAATTCTCAATTTCAATTGAAAATTCTTAATTTCAATTGAATATTTCTCAATTTCAATTTAAAAGTCTCAACTTCAATTGAAAATTTCTAAATTTCAATTGAAAATTCTCAATTCCAATTGAATATTTCTCAATTTCAATTGAAAATTCTCAATTTCAATTGAATATTTCTCAATTTCAATTGAAAATTCTCAATTTCAATTGAAAATTTCTCAATTCAATTTGAAAATTTCTCAATTACAATTGAAAATGGTGTAGTAGTAATGATTAGTTTTTTAAAGCCGACATTTCTATGTTGTTAATACAATATATTGTACATAAAAAATGGTAACCTCTTGGTCTTAAAAAGTACATTATATTTTTATAATTGGAACAAAATCTAGAAAGCCATTTTCCATCCCTACTCCAGATGCAATAGCTTAATATCTATATATTCAAGGAGTAAACCTTAATATAAGGAAGCATGTTTAAATCTTCTTACAAGATGTATGAAACGTCGCTCTAAGCGATATTCTGGTATCCCTAGGGAAGATTGGTGTCAATCTCTTTGCGGACTATGATAAGTATTTTGGTCTATTACTGGACGTAAAGAAATTGACTTTTAGACTCTAATATCATAGGTCCAGAACGGCAATGTATGTGTATTGGGAAGGAATGGAGATGGAAGAATTGTAGGACCGATAATGCTATGCTATACCGTGTTATTTTTACAAATCTACGTACCGCAAGAAACTTGAAAAGCTCCATGATACGAATGGTTGAGCTTTGTAACAACCCATCGGATGTACTGAAAGCTATTTTGAATTTGTTACCTCTGGAACTAGTTTGCATATAAACTGCTGTATCTGAGGTAGTTATATTAGAAGAACTATTAATTGTAGGACAATGTTAAGGTTCACAGTGGATCTGGTAGAATTCGTGGCTACGCGGAACACTAGCTTTATTTTTCTTTTGCTCCTAAAACTTATACATGTACACCATTTTCAATTGTAATTGAGAAATTTTCAAATTGAATTGAGAAATTTTTAATTGAAATTGAGAAATTTCAATTGAAATTGAGAAATATTCAATTGGAATTGAGAATTTTCAATTGAAATTGAGAAATTTTCAATTGAAATTGAGACTTTTCAATTGAAATTGAGAAATATTCAATTGAAATTAAGAATTTTCAGTTGAAAATGAGAAATTTTCAATTTAAATTGAGAAATTTTCAATTGAAATTGAGAATTTTTCAATTGAAAATGAGAATTTGTAAATTGAAATTGAGAAAATCCCAATTGGAAATGAGAAATTTTCAATTGAAATTGAGAATTTGTAAATTTAAATTGAGAATTTTTCAATTGAAATTGAGAAAAGCCCAATTGAAAATGAGGTTGGTTTTTTTTAATTGAAATTGAGAAATTTTCAATTGGAAATGAGAAATTTTCAAATGAAAATGAGAAATTTTTAATTGAAAATGAGAAATTTTCAATTTAAAATGAGAAATTTTCAGTTGAAATTGAGAATTTTAGAATTGAAATTGAGAAAACCTAAATTGAAAATGAGGTTGAAATTCCACTTGGGGTGTTCTCAATTTCAATTGAAAAATTCTCAATTTAATTTTAAAATTTCTCAATTTCAATTGAAAATTTCTCAATTTCAATTAAAAATTTCTCATTTTCAATTGAAAATTTCTCATTTTCAATTTAAAACTTCTCAATTTCAATTAAAAAATTCAACCTCATTTTCAATTGTACTTTTCTCAATTTGAATTGAAAAATTCTCAATTTAAATTTAAAAATTCTCAATTTCAATTGAAAATTTCTCATTTTCAATTGGGCTTTTCTCAATTTCAATTCAAAAATTCCCAATTTCAATTGAAAATTTCTCAGTTTCAAGTGAATATTTCTCATTTCCAATTAAGGTTTTCCCAATTTTAATTGAAAATTTCTCATTTTTAATTGAAAACTCTCAATTTCAATTGAAAATTTCTCAATTTCAAATGAAAATTCTCAATTTCAATTGAAAATTTCTCATTTTCAATTGATTATCTAGGATGTAATTTCCTAAAAACATTGGAGTTAAATATATTCTCTGAAGATCAAACTGATATTAAGCCTCCGGATTCTGTCCCACTAATTGCAGCACCAGCCCTCAACTGTTGATCTCTCAACAAAATCGCTTAACGGTTTATTATCCGTCTAATTTTGGTACTGGTTTACGAGGACATACTAGGGAACTGTTAGATTTGTGATTACCTTACACATTTAATATGATCTAGAACAACGCACGCCAAATGAAGAGCGTTTTTACATTGTAAATTGTTGTTATTCCCCTGCCACGCAAATATTGACCATCGTTGAATATGCTAGTATACTTTGAGACTCTTGCAAGCTTCTACGGAGAGAAACGTACATACGTTCCAGGAACTTATCATGATAGAGGGATGGGGCCTCGTTAGTCTTTGCCATACTTTTACTAATTTATATTGTAATTGTGAATGTTAGTCAAAACATACGCAATAACAAACAATTTTCTAAAAAAAAAAAAAAAAATTCTATAGAAAAATTTTCGATAAAAATGTTTTTCTAAAGAAAAAAAGATATTTTTCTATAGAACAATTTTCGATAGAAATATTTTGCTATAGACAAATTTTCTAAAAATTTTTTGATAATAAAATTTTCTATCGAAAAATTTTTGATAAACAAATTTTCTATAGAAAAATTTTTGATAAAATTTTTTTTTGCAAAAAATAACAAAATTGTCAATATTTTTCTATAGAAAAATTTTCGATAGAAATATTTTTCTATAGAAACAATTTTCTAAAAATTTTTTGATAAAAAAAATTTTCTATAGATAAATTTCTGATAAACAAATTTTCTATAGAAACATTTTTGATAAGAAAATTTCCTATAGAAAAATTTTTGATAAATTTTTTTTTTGCAAAAAATAACAAAATTGTCAATATTTTTCTATAGAAAAATTTTCGATAGAAATATTTTTCTATAGACAAATTTTCTTGATAAAAAAATGTTCTATAGAAAAATTTTTGATATACAAATTTTCTAAAGAAACATTTTTGAATAAAAAATTTCCTATAGAAAAATTTTTGATAAAATTTTTTTTTGCAAAAAATAACAAAATTGTCAATATTTTTCTATAGAAAAATTTTCGATAGAAATATTTTTCTATAGACAAATTTTCTATAGAAAAATTTTTGATAAACAAATTTTCTATAGAAACATTTTTGATAAAAAAATTTCCTATAGAAATATTTTTGATAAAATTTTTTTTTTGCAAAAAATAACAAAATTGTCAATAGATAAAAAAATTTTCGTTGAAAAAATTTTCTATAGTAAAATTTTTGATAAAAAAATTTCATTTTAGAAAAATTTTTGTAAAAAAATTTTTCATAAACAAATTTTCTTTAGAAACATTTTTGATAAAAAAATGTCCTATAGAAAAATTTTTGATAAAAATTTTTTTTGCAAAAAATAACAAAATTGTCAATATTTTTCTATAGAAAAATTTTTGATAGAAATATTTTTCTATAGACAAATTTTCTAAAAATTTTTTGATAAAAAAATTTTCTATAGAAAAATTTTTGATAAACAAATTTTCTATAGAAACATTTTTGATAAAAAAATTTCCTATAGAAAAATTTTTGATAAAATTTTTTTTTTGCAAAAAATAACAAAATTGTCAATATTTTTCTATAGAAAAATTTTCGATAGAAATATTTTTCTATATACAAATTTTCTAAAAATTTTTTGATAAAAAAATTTTCTATAGAAAAATTTTTGATAAACAAATTTTCTATAGAAACATTTTTGATAAAAAAATTTCCTATAGAAAAATTTTTGATAAAATTTTTTTTTTGCAAAAAATAACAAAATTGTCAATATTTTTCTATAGAAAAATTTTCGATAGAAATATTTTTCTATATACAAATTTTCTAAAAATTTTTTGATAAAAAGATTTTCTATAGAAAAATTTTTGATAAACAAATTTTCTATAGAAACATTTTTGATAAAAAAAATTTCCTATAGAAAAATTTTTGATAAATTTTTTTTTTTTGCAAAAAATAACAAAATTCTCAATATTTTTCTATAGAAATATTTTTCTATAGACAAATTTTCTATAGAAAAATTTTTGATAAACAAATTTTCTATAGAAACATTTTTGATAAAAAAATTTCCTATAGAAATATTTTTGATAAAATTTTTTTTTTGCAAAAAATAACAAAATTGTCAATAGATAAAAAAATTTTCGTTGAAAAAATTTTCTATAGTAAAATTTTTGATAAAAAAATTTCATTTTAGAAAAATTTTTGTAAAAAAAAAAAATTCTATAGAAAAATTTTTCATAAACAAATTTTCTTTAGAAACATTTTTGATAAAAAAATGTCCTATAGAAAAATTTTTGATAAAAAATTTTTTTGCAAAAAATAACAAAATTCTCAATATTTTTCTATAGAAAAATTTTCGATAGAAATATTTTTCTATAGACAAATTTTCTAAAAATTTTTTGATAAAAAAATTTTCTATAGATAAATTTCTGATAAACAAATTTTCTATAGAAACATTTTTGATAAAAAAATTTTCTATAGAAAAATTTTTGATAAAAATTTTTTTTTGCAAAAAATAATAAAATTGTCAATATTTTTCTGATGGAAAAAAACCGACAACGGATCTAAGTTTAGCGCATCAAGATCCATATAGTCCGCATAGTTTTATTAAAAGGAAAGACAAAAAATGAATTTTTGCAGAGCAGTGTAACTTGTGTCCGTCATGACAGGACACTGCCCGATTGAAAGACACGTAATTAGGTCGAAGATTAAGACAAATGACTTTTGCAGAAGCTGAGGAGACGAAAGAGTCCATAACACATATTCACTATACTTGCCCTGCCCGGTCTTGGACAAGAGGACTAACTATAAATTCTTATTTCTTTCGAGACCTAGGCGGTCTGTCTGACGTAATACTGGCTTAGTGGGTTAGCTTGTCGACTACTCAGCATCAACATATCAAATTGTCTCGGAGCGCCAGTCACGACGTTTTTTTTTTTCAATTAGCCCCATTGTGCTATTTTAGCAAATTTCTTTCACTTCTACCCACTTATTTTCTGTCTGCAACATTTCCTTTTATCCTGCATTTTTTTTGTATATTTATACTTTGTCTCTTCTTATAATTAAAACAAATTTTTACATAGAAACAAACAAATAAATAAACATTTGTTTAAGCAGCAGTTTTAACTTTATTATAACTATTTGTATATAAAAAAAATATTATATGTCGAAGAATTTCAACCGGAAATTGTAATTTTTTTTTCGTTATTTTCTTTATTTTTAGCAAATTTCTTGCGGTTAAACTGCGAGCGTGTTTTTTAAAGTGAGCAATTTGTTTATAAACATATAAATTATTAAAACAAAAATAAATAAAATATAACAATTGAAATTGATGATGGTAAAAAGATGATCTATGAAAACCACAAAATTTTTAGTTTATTGAAGAAATTCAAATTAATTTTATTCGAGTTTTGGTTAAAACATTATAATACCAAATCATTTAATGAAAGACTTATAGCTTTTTTATGGGGAAATTGTAGTGATTCGCCAATACTTTAAATATATTTATAAAATATGCGGTGAAATTGTCTAGAATTGGTTTTATTAAAATAATAAATTTAATTTATAAAATAAGTTACTAACAAGTAATGCTATAAACACAATCACGGCTACAGGCTACGGGATACAACCTGCCAAAATTAAAATACAAGCTTTCAAATGGGAATATTTTTTAGCGTCGACACAGCCACAAGGCCACACGGCTACCGACCACTGTTGTAGCTGTAGCCAAAATTAAACTAATTTGGCGAAGAATATTAACTTTATTTACTGAAAAATGAAAAAAATTTATATAAACAATTTGTATACTTATCAAATATTCATATATTTAATGTATATAATAATATCTGATAAATTATGACATACAAATTTATATTTATTTAAAGAGTGCTCTAAATAAAATTTGTGGTTGGATTTTCTTAAATAAAAATCAAACCTTTTAATATAAAAACTCTACAAAATACGCAAATATAATGACATATTATACAAAATCATTTAGCATTAAAATGTTTACTTAGTACTCGGGATTTGCAAAATTATCGACTTTTTTCGGAAACCCTCCCATTAAAGATTTTACAGTTGCTTCTGATACCTTTTTGGAGCATGTGCTCCACCTGCGATTAAAATCGGACATGTTCTTGGAAATCTTTCCTGTGTTCTTCAATTCCTTTTTTACCAGAGCCCAATACCTTTCCACAGGCCGAAGTTCTGGACAGTTATGTGGATTTGCCTCTCGTGGTACAAAAATGACATTTTTCTTTGAGTACCACTCAAGTGCCTTTTTTCCATAATGGCATGATGCCAAATCGGGCCAAAAAAATGTAGTCACTCTGTGCTCTCTTAAAAAGGGTCACAACTGTTTTTGTAGGCATTCCTTTATATAAATTTCTGTGTTTATTGTGCCAGATGTCACAAATACTTTACTTCTTTTGCCACAACTGCAAATAGCTTGCCACACGAGAAACTTCTTAGGGAATTTTGTTTGTTTTTTGTGCGAAACTCTTGCCGAACATTGCCCCGTTTATCAGCAACATAAAAATCTTGACCAGGAAGTTGAGAAAAGTCTGCCAGTACGTATGTTTCATCATCCATCACACAACAGGTGTATTTTTTTATAAAATCAGACTTCAATTTTTTCGCTCGTTTTTTTTTTTGCTTCTAAGTTCTTTATAGCATTGAGATCTGGAACCTTTTGGACTTTGTATGTCTTCAGTCCAGCATAAGCTTTGACTCTATGTGCAAAATTCGTAGAACATTTTACCGTACGAGCTGCTTTTCTTAAAGAAGTGTTAGGCGCTCGACTTCTTTTGCCTTACCAATATCTGTAGGACCTTTTTTCCTCCCTGATCCAGGTTTTCTTTCAATGCTCAGGTTTTCCTTATACCGTCTGATGGCATTAGAAACCGTTCGAGGGTCAACTTTCGAATTTTTAGCTATTTTTTTAAAAGTCCATGACGGATTTTTTTGAAAAGTTTTAATTATATTTTCACGAACTTTTTTTTCGCAGTCCATTTTAATTGAAATAACTATTGAAAATTAATAATTTCTAAAATAATAGTATCTGACATATCTATAGAAACTAACTTGATCAAAAAATAAATTATTTCTTGCACTATGGATAAATTTTGTCTAAAATAGTAAATGCATATTTTTTTTAGAACACTCTTTATTAGGCGGTATTTCAGCCATAACTTTAACTGAAGAGTTAAAGGTTTATCTGCATAAACAAAGTCTAATGGTGTCAAATCGCATGATCTTGGTGGCCAGCTGACATCGCCACGACGAGAAATTTCGCGGCTAGAAAATGTCTCTTGCAATAAAGCCATATTCGCTCGAGTTGTGTGGCATGTGTTGAAACCACATGTTCTCCAAGTCGTATTTTTCAATAGCAGGCAAAAAAATGTCAGTTATCATATTACCATAACGCTCCGAATTCACGGAATCGACACATTCGGGTCTTTAGCAACACTTGCACTTGCAGCAGTGATATTTTCAACCGCTTCAGTCACAATTTTGCCAATTGCTTGCGTAGTTGGACGATTCAGGGGGGTTACTGTGTATTTCGATTCGAAAGAAATTATTTTCGAAACACAATGCTTTAAGCATACAAATTCGAACAGTTTTATTTTCGAATCGAGATACGCAGTAACCCCCCAGTAAACCACTTAAAGCACGATATGTGGCTGTAGCAGAATCACAATTTTTGTATTATGTTTTGATAATTTTGTATGCGTTGTGTGATACTTAAGCGATCCATTTTCGTCAGACTTTCAATTGAAAAGAAAAAATTTGGTTTAACAACTTAGTTTTACAGATGTCGAGTTTCAGTTCTGTACTTTTGAAACCACGAAATGGATAACCCTTTATATCCCTTTTGGTTTTTGAGTCAATATTAATGAAACTACAAACGGAACGACAATCTCAATATACCTCCCATTCTTTTTGATGGTGGGTTTTAAAAATAAGTTTACTAAAAAATCTAATGGTTTTTTTTTTTTAGAGGTATAGAAATTCGAATTGAAATAAAACACAAGAAAATCGTTTTAATGTCCATCAATTTGGCTTTATTGGACGGATAATTTTATGCTATTAATGTTTAAATATGATTTCGGGCATGTGGCCGCCGCGGCTGGCTCGAATAAAGCCAATTCTACAGGTCCAATTTTCAACTACTTTTTCGAGCATATGGGACCGTATGTTGGCAATAACGCCACGAATGTTGGCTTCCAAGTCCCCTAACGTTTCTGGTTTGTTGGTGTAGACGAGCGACTTCACATATCCCCAAAGAAAATAATCCAGTGGTGTCAAATCGCACGATCTTGGTGGCCAATTGACAGGTCCATTCCGCGAAATTATGCGCTCATCGAATGTTTCCTTCAATAAATCAATTGTGACGTGCGCTGTGTGGCATGTAGCGCCGTCTTGTTGGAACCACAACTCATCCACATTCATGCCATCCAATTGGGGAACAAAATAGTCGGTTATCATGGCTCTATACCGGTTTCCATTTATGGTAACTGACTCTCCAGCATTATTTCGGAAGAAGTATGGCCCAATGACTCCACCAGCCCATAGAGCACACCAAACAGTCAGTTTTTGTGGATGTAATGGCGTCTCAGGGGTCTCATGTGGATTCTCTTCACTCCAAATGCGGCAATTTTGCTTGTTGACGTAGCCATTCAACCAAAAATGAGCCTCATCACTGAACAAAATTTTGCGATGAAAATCAGCATCGAGATCAATCTCATTTTCGGCCCATACACCAAAATCACGACGCATTGCATGGTCTCGCGGCTTTAATTCTTGCACAAGCTGGATCTTGTAAGGTCGCAAGCCAAGATCTTTGCGCAAAATCTTCCATAAAGTTGATGGACAAAGCTCCAATTTCTGTGCACGGTGGCGAATCGATTCATTCGGGTCCTCTTCAACACTTTGCTCTACAGCGGCAATTGTTTCTTCGGTGCGCACTGTTCGACGTCGCTGCGGATGCGTATTATCACATAGAGTAAACGTAGTGCGAAAACGATCCATGGTTAACCGAATTAATTGCTCTGATGGACGATTATGTCGACCATAAAATGGACGGAGCTTGCGGTAAACTTCGCGAACTGAACCATTATTTTCGAAATAAATTTGCACGATTTGCAAGCGTTGTTCTTTTGTCAACCTGTTCATGATGAAATGGCAAACCAAACTAAATATTAATCACTTGACAGCTGACAAAATGGCCGCCAGTTAAAAAAGTGATGCCAACTTAAAGTTCTATACCTCAATAAAAAACACCCGATACTTGGAAAATAACTCTTAAACTATTGATTCATTAATTTAGTTATATTGAATAATTTTCTTCAATTTTACTAAAACCTTTCAAAGACTTAATAAAGTAATAAAAACCTGGAGTGAGTAAGTTTTATTTAATAAAATACATATAAATAAAGCAGGGAAACAAAATCCAGAAAAACATCCGGAAGATTAGCAATACTTCAATATGTCAATCACTTATAAGGGATATATCTATGGTATATGAATGGGATGTTTTTTTTTTTACTTTTCATTATTTACTTTTACCTTTTTTTCCTCTGTTTGTCTTCTCTCCTTCCTATTTCTTTACTTATTTTCGTCTATATCTATATAAAGTACATTTTATTAATGTGTGTGTGTATCTCTATGTATATTTAGTTGAATGATTTTTGATGTCTTGATATAAAAATATTGTTCCATTAAAAATATAAATTTTTAATATCAACAAAACGAAAAAAGAACGGCAGCAGCTTTAACAAAAAAAAAAAAAAAATGTAATATCTTTAGAAAAATATGTACATTCTTCAGATAGATTGACAGACAGACAGACAGACATCTATTCATTCAAACTTAACTATTAGCTAAAAATAATGTACGTTATTTCAACATATCATCGTCTGGACAACGAAGTGTTCTAAATGATTTTTTATACTCTTCACCACCATAAGTGGAAAGGGTATTATAAGTTTGTGCTGATGTCTGTAACTCATAGAAATATTTGTCTTAGACCCACCTTTTAGTATACCAATATACTTAGAATCACTTTCTGAGTCGATTTAGCGATGTCAGTCCGTCCGTCTGGCTGGACGACTGGCTGGACTTCCATGTAAACCATGTAATCAAACTACAGGTCGCAATTCTAAAGATAATTTTTTTAAAGTGGGACCATGGCTATTGAAGTTCGTCAAAATCGGTCCATTATTTATGGTACCTCTTATAGGTCCCACATCCCGGAATCGTTATATTGTCCACAAAAATATATATATTGTAAACCAAAATCACTGCACCGAATTTCATTGAAATCGGTCCACATTTGACCATAGCTCCTATACAAACTACCCAGTAAGAACAGTGTCAAACGTTTGAAATATGATGACTTTTACATTTGAGATCAAACGTTTTTTTTTCAAACTTTTTTCAAACATGAACAGATGTTTGAGATTCACATTCATTTTCAAATCAGGGTTTATTTGAGAATAAACGTTTGAAAAATGTTAGTGTCTCAAATTGAGAATAAAGGTTAATCTCAAATCATTATCAAAACCTAAGATAATTTGAGAATAATTTGAAGAATGGTGTTATATAAATTTGATATCAAACCATATTTAAATGCTTTTTCAAACTTAAAAAAAAATTTATTGTAAAAAAAAACTAATGTTTAATATCTGTGGAATTTTGACATAACGTCTTCTCTCGAAATAAGACAATTTTCCAAGATTTTTATAGTAAATATGGAATTTTAATGCCCGTCTTTTGGTCTAATCCCCGTATTTCTACGACCTTTGGATCGGAAGATATGTAGTCGACTAATCGACCTCTTTCAGTTTTTTTCCCAATTTCAATTTGACAAAACGACTTCTTTCAGAGAATTAAGATTAATTTAAAAATTCATACAAAAAAACTGGCAAAAATAGTTTGACAAAACAGCTTGTCTTCATTTAGTTTGAGCAATTTTTACTAAATTATTTTTGACAAAACAGCTTCTTTCGAAAGAAGGCGTTTCGTGAAAAGCAAATTTTGAAAAATTACCACTTGTCTTAAACAAGTTGATGTTTTGTTGATCAATTGGTCGCCAGGATTACTTCCGACAAAACGTCTTGTATCAAAAGAAGTTAGTTTAAAAAAACGAAAGTCTTCAAAAATTGAAGTCTTATCTCAACACAAGTGTTTTTAGAAAAACGAAAAAGAAAAAAAGAAGCTATTTATTTAAGAATAAATTAAAACTCGTGTAAATTGATCAAAGACAAAAAAGTAAAACTATGGCCGATTTTGAAGCAGGTAACGAGGCTAAGAGCCTTGAAAATGTCGAAAGTGATGAAGACGTTTTTCACGAAACCGATTTTGATGATTCTGATTATATTCTATCAGAAGGTTCGCATCTGGATACAACATCGGAGAGCGTTAGAGATATGGCTGCTATGTTAGAATCTAATCTTAGCGAGTCAGACTTGCCACAATCTAGCAAAAAACAACGTATCGATATACCTACAACATCAAAGGCCTTGAATAAATTAAACAAAAATTTAGGAAAAGAATACTATACATCTCGGAATAAAAAAGTACCCAAAAAGATATTTGATCCAATAGGACAGTGCAAAAAAATGTGTCACAACAAAATTAATGCTCAGCAGCAAGGAGAGATATTTAAAGAATACTGGAATCTGGGTGATTATAATAAGCGTCGTCATTACATTTCAAACTTGATTGATATCCATATGAGGAAAACCGAGACTTTAGTGAAAGCATCCAATCCCCGGAATCAGCAATATGTTTATTTGTACCATTTTGAGATGTGCGGACAGAAAAATCGCGTGTGCAAAAGATGCTTAAAAATATTTGGAAAAACGGATTCGAGCATCAAAACCATAAATAGGTATAAAATAAATCAATTATTTGGTGCGCTCATACCGGATGACCAACGTGGCCTACACGAGCCACACCACAAGCTGCCGATGCAAAAGTATAATGAAGTAATTGAACATATAAATAGTATTCCTAAGTACGAAAGCCATTATAGTCGCCGTCACACGACTCAATTATATTTTCTCGTCGTCAAAAGGTCCCGGCTTCAAAATTGATCGCAAGTTACACGTCTCCATTGGCCATATCGCAGATTTATTGGATATGCTGCCACTGATTAGTACTCATCTACATAGTTTTTATGAAAACATAAAGGCCGAAGGAGAACGTTCTTTTGAAATTGATCCGGATCTTGAAGAAGAAGAAACTCAACAATACACTGAGCGTAAAAAACACAAAATATGGATTTTTACTGTTTCCTTGAATTATTTTATTCTTTTATTTGAAAGTGAATTTTAATGTTTTAATTAAATTTAATGAAAAATGTATTATCGGGTGTTTTTTATTGAGGTATAGAACTTTAAGTTGGCATCACTTTTTTAACTGGCGGCCATTTTGTCAGCTGTCAAGTGATTAATATTTAGTTTGGTTTGCCATTTCATCATGAACAGGTTGACAAAAGAACAACGCTTGCAAATCGTGCAAATTTATTTCGAAAATAATGGTTCAGTTCGCGAAGTTTACCGCAAGCTCCGTCCATTTTATGGTCGACATAATCGTCCATCAGAGCAATTAATTCGGTTAACCATGGATCGTTTTCGCACTACGTTTACTCTATGTGATAATATGCATCCGCAGCGACGTCGAACAGTGCGCACCGAAGAAACAATTGCCGCTGTAGAGCAAAGTGTTGAAGAGGACCCGAATGAATCGATTCGCCACCGTGCACAGCAATTGGAGCTTTGTCCATCAACTTTATGGAAGATTTTGCGCAAAGATCTTGGCTTGCGACCTTACAAGATCCAGCTTGTGCAAGAATTAAAGCCGCGAGACCATGCAAGGCGTCGTGATTTTGGTGTATGGGCCGAAAATGAGATTGATCTCGATGCTGATTTTCATCGCAAAATTTTGTTCAGTGATGAGGCTCATTTTTGGTTGAATGGCTACGTCAACAAGAAAAATTGCCGCATTTGGAGTGAAGAGAATCCACATGAGACCCTTGAAACGCCATTACATCCACAAAAACTGACTGTTTGGTGTGCTCTATGGGCTGGTGGAGTCATTGGGCCATACTTCTTCCGAAATAATGCTGGAGAGTCAGTTACCATAAATGGAGACCGGTATAGAGCCATGATAACCGACTATTTTGTTCCCCAATTGGATGGCATGAATGTGGATGAGTTGTGGTTCCAACAAGACAGCGCTACATGACACACAGCGCACGTCACAATTGATTTATTGAAGGAAACATTCGATGAGCGCATAATTTCGCGGAATGGACCTGTCAATTGGCCACCAAGATCGTGCGATTTGACACCACTGGATTATTTTCTTTGGGGATATGTGAAGTCGCTCGTCTACGCCAACAAACCAGAAACGTTTGGGGACTTGGAAGCCAACATTCGTGGCGTTATTGCCAACATACGGCCCCATATGCTCGAAAAAGTAGTTGAAAATTGGACCTGTAGAATTGGCTTTATTCGAGCCAGCCGCGGCGGCCACATGCCCGAAATCATATTTAAACATTAATGGCATAAAATTATCCTTCCAATAAAGCCAAATTGATGGACATTAAAACGATTTTCTTGTGTTTTATTTCAATTCGAAGTTCTATACCTCTAAAATAAACACCCTTTATTTTTAACCATGTTTTTGTATAATTTCCATATTGTAACGAAAAAATGAATAATTTTTTTTTTAAATAAAACCGAAATATTTTTTCCAGATCAACTTCTTTCAACTTTATTTTCATATTCCATTTTAACAAAACAACTTCTCTTGACTTAAGCTATTAAAAAAATTTTATAATTTAATCAGAAAAATTTTGACAAATCGACTTGTATGATAGAAGTTATTTTTTTTTTATTAAAATCCATTTGACAAAACATCTTAATTTTAATTTTTGTCGTTTTAAAGAAAACGACTGCTTTTAAAAGGAAAAAAAGGTCGCATATTGTTTATTGAGTATTTGTGTATAATATCCAAGTTCGAAATTTCTTTAATTTTCTTAGCAATAACTTCTATTAGTCTTTTTAACTGTTTTTTCGCTCTACTGAAAAGTTGTGGATTTAGAAAGAAGACGTTTTGTCAAAAGTCCACAGATATATATCAATGGAATGGTATTGCATTTAAAGAAATCCGTTATTTCTTTCGGATTTTTTAAAATTGATCATAAAACCTTGCTTAAAAAAAGTCACCCAAAATTATGGACAATCGTCAATTTTAATTGTGATAGTCCCTCTACCAAAGCAAATGTACTAAATTTCATCTAATTATTTTAATTAAAGTTTAAAAATTCAATAATATTCATATGCATAAGTAAATTTTCTTTGTTTCTTAAATTTTTTTTACCTAACAATAAAAAAATTATATTTTAAGCAAAAGAATTCAAATGTGATGCACCAAAAATACGAACGCCATTTTTTTTATGTTCCACATGTAGATGATATCCACATTTGGAAAACCTTTGAGAATGAGGTTTAATAATGATTTGAGAATAAACGCATTTCTCAATTTGAGAATAAAGTCCCCTTTTTGTTGAAAACGCTATTATTCTCAGATCAGTATCAAACGTTTGACCTTTGAAAAAAGATTTATTTTCAAATCATCCTCAATTTGAGAATAAACCTTTTTTCTTACTGTGTAGGCACAATTTGACATGCATGTACTCAAATTATTACAAAAAAATTCTCATTTTCGCGAAATTCCACGATTTCAAATCGCAGGTACGACGAAACGGCTAAAGATATCGACCACATTCGTTTTGTATTTTATTCTCCCAATTGTTTGTTTTATGATACCGGAAAGCAAATTTATTATTTGTTTAACAAAATTTTCAAAAACTTAAAAAATGATTTTCGAAATTGTCCTTAGAAAAAAACTATAATTTTCTAATGTGAAAAAAACTAAGTAAATTCCGTGATATTTTAACAAAACTCAACTATTTAGTACTTAAAGGTCATTGTAAATCATGTGCTACTTTGAAATTTATTTATTCTAAAGTAAATTTTTTTGGCTACATATCCTTAGGCGTGTCTTCAAGGACACGAATTTTCGGGGAAAAATTGCAACAACTCCAAAACTATTTCATGGATTTTTAATTGTGATGACCTAAAATAAAGCTACTTTAGTTATCTTTTATATTCCAGTAGATTTAAAAAAAATGTAATTCTAAGTGGTTAAAATTTTGGCAAAACCGAAGATACTCCCATTTTTTCCCATACAAAAAAGTTTAACACTTTGTGGGCGGATGAGGCACATGTTCTTCTTATGCAATTTGAGAAAAAAAATTGCACAGTTTGTTTTTATATTACGTAGAATATTTCTGGAGGGAGTTACGGTTCAATTTCGCACTTCCGTAAAATAAGATGAACCCTAATAAAGATGTTAACTCCATATATTTTTTTCTGCCAAAAGTGAAATTTTTAGTGTATAAAAAACAATAAAAAATCACATAAAAGCACAAACAAACATACATTCATTAGCACGTGTGTGTGCCTTACCTTTTTCTCATTGGATAATCGTCTCCATTAGTTGTTTCCGAAATTAGAATAAAAGCGGTAGGACTTTTCAAAACGACCATACGGCAAATAAATGTTTGGAAGTGCTACATAAGTATTTATATTATAGTGACTTTGCACACATACACACATTTAGGTATACCGATCGATTCTCTCGAAACTAATTACTTCTGGCAACTAAAATTCCGTTTAAATACACAATCGAGCCATACATTTGTGTATTTTGAATAGTTTTTTAGATTGTACGGTTTGAGTTTTATATAACTTAATGCTACTACAAATTTCATTCGGAGCACTCTTTATTAAAGAAAAACAAGAAAGAAAGTGCTACAGTCGGTCGAGCCCGACCATATGATACCCTTTACCACTAAGGTCAAAGGTGTTTTTTTTTTCTTGTACAAGGTGGCGCAAATCCTCCTATCAGAAAATGCTATAAATTTTGCGATTGGCCCCTAATGTCAATTCTGTTTTGACATTTGTGTAGTAAACATAAAACATAAAATACACGTTAATAAACAATGTTACGCTACACTGCTCCAGAACGCGGAATATTGGTGACTATTTATTTGACCAATAATCGGTCGGTGACTTTGGCACAACGTGAATTTCGTCGCAGATTTCCTGGCCGTCCAACGCCTACTGGTGAAGAAGAGAAGAGACTGGCACAGCACGAGATGCTGTCAGGCGTGGCAGACCCCGGAGTAGCCGTTCTGCAGAGAATATTGCTGCTGTAGCCGAGGATGTCATGGAAGCGCCGTCGACATCGACCAGACGACGTGCCACGCAAATGGGTATCAGTCGACGGTCTTTACAGCGAATTTTGGTAAAAGATTTGAAGATGTTTCCGTACAAAGTCCAGACGGTGCATCAGCTGTTAGCTGCTGACCGCCAATCGCGTCTAACATACGCTCAAGCCATCCTTATGTGGGGTTTATATAACTCAAGCGGCTGACGATTGAGTGAAATTTACATGAATTTTGTTTTTGTTACAATAACAAAACACATGTAAATTTCACTCAATCGTCAGCCGCTTAAGTTATATAAACCCCACATTAATCACCACCAAGAGGAAGATGATTTTTCAACAAAAATAATCATGAGTGATGAGACCCATTTCCATCTTAGCGGGTACGTAAATAAGCAAAATTTACACTTCTGGGGCACTGAAAATCCGCGTGTAACGTATGTATGTAACTGTAACTGTATGGTGTGCTGTTTTCGCTGGAGGAGTCATCGGACCTTTTTTCTTCAAAGTCGTCGCGGGCCAAACGGTTACTGTGAATGGTGAGCGCTACAGAGCAATGATTAACGAGTTCTTTTTGCCGCAACTTGATGAATTGGGATTGGAAAACATGTTGGAACCACATGTTTTCCAATCCCAATTCAGGACGGTGCAACAGCACACACTGCACGTGCCACAACCGATATGCTGAAGGATGCATTTCCCGGGCGCCTAATCTCCCATTTTGGCGATTTGCCAGCAAGATCGCCTAATTTGACCGCTGCAGACTTCTTTTTGTGGGGCCTTTTGAAGTCGCGGGTTTATGCCAACAAGCCTCAGACTCTTGCAGCTCTTAAAGACAATATCCGTCAAGAATGTGAGGACCTATCGCCGGAAGTTTTGGCCAAAGTTTATGGGAAATGCCATAAAAAGGGCTCAAATGACAATCAACTGTGGCGGCGGCCATTTACATGACATCATATTCTCGACTTGATGTAAAAAAAAATTAAAAGACCAAATAAAAATAATCCACAAGAAGAATCAAAGTCTTTATTTTTTTTTTTAAATTACAGCTAAAAAACAGCGGAAGGTTATTTTTGCGCCACCTTGTATAAAGAATTTTGCCATCACACGAAAATTTTTTCAAAACTTATGCATTTAAGCTGTTTTCGTCATTTGGACTTATATGAGAGCTAGGGTCAAATGTGAACCGCAAATAAAATTCTCATTATCTTCGGATTTACGAGCGCTTTAGTGAATGTTGTTTCATTTAGTGGGTTTTCAGAAAAGAGTTTGTATTCGATTTCAACGAAATTTGGTACAATGATTTAAGTTTGTATAAGCAGTATTTGTTTTAAAACTCATGAAAAAATATTGATTTTTCTGGCCAATATATCAATTCCGGGAATTGGGACCTATGGGAGGTACCATAAATAATAGACCGATTTTGACGGATTTCAATAGCCGTGGCCCCGCTATAAAAAAATGCTCTGTGCCAAATTTCATTAAATTATCTCTAGAATTGCGTCCTGTACTTTGATTACATCGTTTACGCTGAATCGACTCAGAAAGTGATTCTACGCCTATTGGTATACTAAATGATGAATCTAAGACAAATATTTCTATGCGTTACATACATCAGCACAAACTTATAATACCCTGTCCACCCATGGTAGTGAAGGGTATAATTATTATAAAAATTATTCATGTTGCTAAATCATTCTGTAACTGATTCCAAGTGATTTTTAATCTTCTTTCAAATTGTTAAAAAACACTTAGGTCAATTTACAGTTTAAGCGGTAAAATAAACATACAATGTATGGTAGGTATGTATGAACGGACCGTAACTAGATAGAAAGACACTAGTATGTGTGCAGATACTTACTCTTAGCATTTGGGGGCGGTGGATGAGGAGGGAGGACACGAAGATGAGGTGGTAACCATGAAGTGGAGTAGAACGTAGTTATTCATTTGTTTAGACTTTAGATGATAAAATGTGCAAATAGCAAAATAAAGTACTTAAATAAGAAAAAAAAAAAAATAAAATAAAAAAAATATTGCACATAAGAAATCCCCTTTTAAAGATACATACGAGCGAACAATTGTATCTAGTATTTAATTTAACAAACAATAAAAAATATAAAGAGTGCTCTAAATAAAATTTGTAGTTGGATTTTCTTAAATAAAAATCAAACTTTTTAATATAAAAACTCTACAAAATACGCAAATATAATGACATATTATACAAAATCATTTAGCATTAAAATGTTTACTTAGTACTCGGGATTTTTTCAAATTATCGACTTTTTTCGGAAACCCTCCCATTAAAGATTTTACAGTTGCTTCTGATACCTTTTTGGAGCATGTGTTCCACCTGCGCTTAAAATCGGACATGTTCTTGGAAACTTCTTAGGGAATTTTGTTTGTTTTTTTGTGCGAAACTCTTGCCGAACATTGCCCCGTTTATCAGCAACATAAAAATCTTGACCAGGAAGTTGAAAAAAGGCTGCCAGTACGTATGTTTCATCATCCATCACACAACAGGTGTATTTTTTTTATAAAATCAGACTTAAATTTTTTCGCTCGTTTTTTTGCTTCTAAGTTCTTTATAGCATTGCGATCTGGAACCTTTTGGACTTTGTATGTCTTCAGTCCAGCATAAGCTTTGACTCTATGTGCAAAATTCGTAGAACATTTCACCGTACGAGCTGCTTTTCTTAAAGAAGTGTTAGGCGCTCTTCGAAAGAGTCGCTCGACTTCTTTTGCCTTACCAATATCTGTAGGACCTTTTTTCCTCCCTGATCCAGGTTTTCTTTCAATGCTCAGGTTTTCCTTATACCTTCTGATGGCATTAGAAACCGTTCGAGGGTCAACTTTCAAATTATTAGCTATTTTTTTAAAAGTCCATGACGGATTTTTTTGAAAAGTTTTAATTATATTTTCACGAACTTTTTTTTTCGCAGTCCATTTTGATTGAAATAACTATTGAAAATTAATAATTTCTAAAATAATAGTATCTGACATATCTATAGAAACTAACTTGATCAAAAAATAAATTATTTCTTGCACTATTGATAAATTTTGTCTAACATAGTAAATGCATATTTTTTTTAGAACACTCTTTATAAATTTGAATCTAATAGATACAACTTTTATTCAATTCAATTTAAACGTTTGAACGTGTCTGAATTTCCTTCTCACTTCAACACACAATTTTTTTTCTTTTAAGATATTCATTTGTCTGTCTGTCTGTCTAACATGTTAAGTTTTTTTGCTACGTTTTTTTTGTTTTTTTGTTAAATATGTATATCTCGTTGTGTTGAATTTAAATTCAAATATGTGAATTTAATTGTCTGCTACAATATTTAATAATAAAGCAAAATAAATAAATTAAAGAAAAAAAATCGCATTATTTATATTTTGTATATCTTATCTTGAAAATGTTTTTTTCTCTCTCTCCATATTTCTGTATCTATAGGTTTCTTTTCTAAAATTTATAGATTCTTAGGTTTTGCATTATTTTCTGTCTGAGTCCAGAGTTGATATGATTTTTTTGCATTTTCGATTAAGATTATACAAATTCAAAAAGAAGAATATTCGCATTTGATCCCAAATCTGTTACATTTATTTAGAAATCAAATTTCTCGACGAGTTTCGATGGTTGTTTAAGCATCTCTTCAGGAGGATTATCCCCAATTTAGACAGATCGAAAACCTCGCATTATTACTAAATTTACAAACAAAACTTTTAAGAATTATGTTTATAAGCCATAAGTAAAAGCGTAGATTATCGACTGAACAAAAACAAACATTTTTCAGTTTTCATCTGCCTTCATTTAAAGAGTGTTCTAAAAAAAATATGCATTTAGTATTTTAGACAAAATTTATCCATAGTGCAAGAAATAATTTATTTTTTGATCAAGTTTCTATAGATATGTCAGATACTATTATTTTAGAAATTATTAATTTTCAATAGTTATTTCAATCAAAATGGACTGCGAAAAAAAAGTTCCAGACGGTATAAGGAAAACCTGAGCATTGAAAGAAAACCTGGATCAGGGAGGAAAAAAGGTCCTACAGATATTGGTAAGGCAAAAGAAGTCGAGCGACTCTTTCGAAGAGCGCCTAACACTTCTTTAAGAAAAGCAGCTCGTACGGTGAAATGTTCTACGAATTTTGCACATAGAGTCAAAGCTTATGCTGGACTGAAGACATACAAAGTCCAAAAGGTTCCAGATCGCAATGCTATAAAGAACTTAGAGGCAAAAAAACGAGCGAAAAAATTGAAGTCTGATTTTATAAAAAAAATACACCTGTTGTGTGATGGATGATGAAACATACGTACTGGCAGACTTTTCTCAACTTCCTGGTCAAGATTTTTATGTTGCTGATAAACGGGGCAATGTTCGGCAAGAGTTTCGCACAAAAAAACAAACAAAATTCCCTAAGAAGTTTCTCGTGTGGCAAGCTATTTGCAGTTGTGGCAAAAGAAGTAAAGTATTTGTGGCATCTGGCACAATAAACACAGAAATTTATATAAAGGAGTGCCTACAAAAACGGTTGTTACCCTTTTTAAGAGAGCACAGAGTGACTACATTTTTTTGGCCCGATTTGGCATCATGCCATTATGGAAAAAAGGCACTTGAGTGGTACTCAAAGAATAATGTCATTTTTGTACCACGAGAGGCAAATCCACCTAACTGTCCAGAACTTCGGCCTGTGGAAAGGTATTGGGCTCTGGTAAAAAAGGAATTGAAGAACACAGGAAAGATTTCCAAGAACATGTCCGATTTTAAGCGCAGGTGGAACACATGCTCCAAAAAGGTATCAGAAGCAACTGTAAAATCTTTAATGGGAGGGTTTCCGAAAAAAGTCGATAATTTTGCAAAACCCGAGTACTAAGTAAACATTTTAATGCTAAATGATTTTGTATAATATGTCATTATATTTGCGTATTTTGTGGAGTTTTTATATTAAAAGGTTTGACTTTTATTTAAGAAAATCCAACTACAAATTTTATTTAGAGCACTCTTTAGTAATAATGCGAGGTTTTCGATCTGTCTAAATTGGGGATAATCCTCCTGAAGACTTAATCAACCATCGAAACGCGTCGAAGAATTTGGTTTCTCCGCAAACATTTTTTGGCTTTTTATCAATAAATTGGTCTGTTAAATTAATAAATAAATGTAACAGATTTGGGATCAAATGCGAATACTCTTCTTTTTGAATAATATTTACATCCCGACTATTTTGTTATTTTTTGATTATACAAATTCTTAATTGCTTTGGGAAATCCTTTCGGTCAAAATTTATATGTAAAGGGTGTCCCAACTAGAGCGCAATTTTTAAATTTTAAATAAAACACATATTTAAAAAAAAAATCGTGAAACTTTATTATATCGTTAAGTTATCGTTAAGTTAATGAGTTAATAAGACAGAATGAGGTTATGTTTGGAACAAGTTATCGTGCAGATGGCCGCCGCGGCTTTGCTGGCACACACGCGATCTTTAATTAAATTTTCAACGACCTTTTTGCATAAATGCTGCGGTATTTCATTAATGCAGCGTCCAATTTAATCTTTTAAGGCTTGAGTCGTCATCGGCTTATTTGCGTAAACCATCGACTTCAAAAAACTCAAAAGAAAAAATTCTAAAGGTGTTAAATAGCACGATCTAGGCGGCCAATTCTGGTCTCCAAAACGCGAAATAACACGACCGGGAAATGACTGATGAAGCAATTGAATTGGCTGTATGACATGTGGCGCCGTCTTGTTGAAACCACATGCCCTCCACATTCATTTATTCAATTATAGGCAAGAAGAAACTGGTTATCATTTCACGATACCGAACACCATTGACTGTTTGCGCTTGACCTGCCTCATTTTCATAAAAAAAGGTCCAATGATTCCTCCAGCCCAAAAACCACACCACACAGTGACACGTTGAGAATGCATTTGCTTTTCGTGAATCACTCGAGTATTTTCCTCACCCCCAATGCGACAATTCTGCCTATTGACGAAGACATCAAGATGGAAATGGGCCTCGTCACTGAAAATGATTTTATCTCTCCAATACCCAATTAACGAACTCCCTTCGCTGTCCATGGTCATCTGGCTTCAGTTCCTGAGTCAGTTAAACTTTGTATGCATGAAGATGCAAATCTTTCGTCAAAGTTCGCTGCATAGAGGATTTGGAGACACCAATTTGCTGAGCCTCGGTGTAGAATTGAGGTGGAATTTTCGGTCGATCGACCTGGTCGGAGGTGCGTTGTTGTCTTTACATCACAAACAGACCCAGTTTCGGCAAATTTATCCATTAATCTCTACAGTTGACTCTTTTTGAGCATTATTGTGACCCTAAATTGATCGAAATTTGCATTTTGGTAAAACAATTTCACAATGAGAATGCGTTGTTCATTCGTGCAGCGTTCCATTTTTACTTACCTCGTACCTTCTACTAGCAAACAAAAACAAGTGTTCAAATGCCAAACAATGACACTTCGAATTGCGCCAAATTTAAAAATTGCGTTCTAGTTGGGACACACTTAATATCGTTTAATTACTTTTACAAGACAGGTTTAATTTTTTAATTTGAACCTCCTTAAAGTCAACAAGTAAGAGCTGTGCCGAATCTTATCGATAGCTTAATATAAAAAAGGCCTAACTCGATTTTTTTGTTACTTTGTAAATGATAAATAAAATGTGCTGTATCTCAATTTTTTTTTCTATATTTATAGCCTTTTTTTCCCTTCTCATCTAAAGTAACAAAAAATCGAGTTAGGCATTTTTTATATTAAGCCATCGCTATATACCCACCATCAAATTGTATTAAATTTATAAGCATATCTCACATTTCTATGAGAGTGCAGCTAATTCAAAATGTGGACCAAATTCGAAAAAAATTGTTATGCTAGTTGGTATTGTTGGTAAAATCTTTGGCCTGAATTCGGTTTCATTAGCTTTATAGTTCAACATTTACAAGTATCTAAGTGGTTTCCCTAGTATTTACTTTGCACAAATTTACTTTGCACAAAATCACCCAGTATTAACTATATCAAAGTCATGATTGGGACATCTATCGTAGACTTTCTCAAGTTGATCATAAAAGGCTACTTTTATGTCATCATCTCATCATAAATCAATTCCAGATGGAATTACTTAGCTTTGACGGCGTAAACCTGGTCTGGTCTCCAGATTTACCCCGTCAAAGCTTTCTTTTTTTAATCATAAATCCACAACCAAATTCAAGCCTACGTTCATGGTAGCTATAATATAGGGCGCTTTTTGGTGTCAGGGCACGACCTGTGTCAAGAGTTCGTAGGTTCCAAGTGCGGATCATTAATGGCTCGATTTAATATTGCAACTCAACTTTAATTGTCTTGCCAAAATGACATTACGTATGAGAACTTATAACCTATTAAAGAACCTTAGTTGCCTTGTCAATTATTTATAATATTGTAGATGGCAACAAGAGTCAATTTTAGTTGCCAGTTATAGGTTATTTCAGCAACCGCGAATTTGTAGTTGTTGTGAAACTCAGTTGCCTTGTCAATTATTAAACATTGTAGATGGCAACAAGAATCAATTTTAGTTGCCAGTTATGGGTTATTTCAGCAACCGTGAATTTGTAGTCGGTGTGATCTTTTTTTTTCTTATTAAACAAGTTCTTATTCTGTATTTTTAAATTTTTGAGATAATTCAAATTTTGCAAAGTTTCCATTGGGCTTCTGGAAACCTCGATCCGAAAAAATGAAATTCATAAACCAATTATAGAAAATTTGAATTATAAGCTTGTCATAGTCTTATTTTTTGATTATGAATTAAGCGGTAAATATTTATATTTTATTTTTTTTAAATTAAAATGGCAACTTTTCTTCTTCTTAGTTGCCAGTCACAATTTTTTGATAACTTTTAGCAACTGACATATCGAGCCCTTAGGCTTAAATAATCGTAAGCGACATTCCGTTAGATATCTCTTAAACTATTAGAGATAGCGTAGTACAGTAAGCATATTTTTCTTCCTTAAGTAGTTTTCGAATGTGTAAAAATCTTTTCGATAGATTTATATTTACGAAAGTTATACGGACCAATAGGTTTCACATACAATCATGCTCAACGTTGGCTCAGTGTAGAGGCCACTGTGCTAAAAATAGACATGTTTTTGAAAATTGGTCTAAAACTAAAAAAACTTCACATACAATACTTTGCCCATATCTTCTAAACCATTTCGAAAAAATTTAATTAGTTTGTCGTAAGTAGCAAACTAACAAAGAAGGAAAATTTTATGCACCAAAACATTCCCCGTTTTTGTTTAATTAAGATTTTTTGTCGCTTACGATCAATATTATTCCTGTCGCTTGCGATCATTTTAATCTAAGGGCCATATACAATACAATTTTTTTTTACCGGTTGCGTTGCCAGTGGACGAAGCAAATAAAATTCGGTTGCAATACATAATCGAGCGTTTGTCATAGTCGTAAAGATTATTAATTGTTTTTTTCCTTGAGTGAGTTACAAACCAGACGTCCTAGCCCACATTTTAAACGTTCTTATGAAAGAACTAGCGTCAAATGTTCACTCGCTACTTTAACGGATGTTAACGTAGTTCCCCGAGTGATACCTCGTGAAGTAGTCAGTATCCAAAGTTGAGATGAAGGATAAGCTAGATATGCCAGAGCTTACCAAGTTAAGACTAATCAGAACCGTTGCTTGATATCCAACATCCCCTACATCCCCCTTGTTCGTCAGTGGGTACAAAAATATTAGAAACAAGTAAGAAAGAGCTATAGTCGGTCAAGCCCGACCATACGATACCCTTCACCACTTAGGTCAAAAGTGTTCTTTTTCTAGTATAAAGACAAATATTTGCTAAATTTTGACATCATACAAACATATTCTCAAAACTTATACATTTAAGCTGTTTCCGTCATTTGGACTTATATGAGGGCTAGGGTCAAATGTGGACCGATTGACTCGTAATTTGGTAAATTGACTTAAAATTCGCATTATCTTCGGATTTACGAGCGTTTTAGTGAATTTTGTCTCATTTAGTGCGTTTTGAGAAAAGAGTTTGTATGGGAGCTATGGTCAAATGTGGGCCGATTTTAACGAAATTTGATGCAGTGACTTACGTTTACATAAGCAGTATTTGTTTTAAATTTCATGAAAAAATATTGATTTTTGTGGCCAATATATCAATTCCGGGAAGTGGGACCTATGGGAGGTACCATAAATAATGGACAGACGAATTTCAATAGCCATGGTCCCATTGTCAAAAAAATGATATGTGCCAAATTTCATCAAATTATCTTTAGAATTGCGACCTGTAGTTTGATTACAAGGTTAACATGGGGGTCCAGCCAGCCAGCCAGACGGACGGACGGACATCGCTAAATCGACTCAGAAAGTGATTCTAAGCCTATTGGTATACTAAAAGATGGGTCTAAGACAAATATTTCTATGCGTTACATACATCAGCACAAACTTATAATGCAAATCTTTAGTAGTAATGAAGATCTACTAAACGCGACAAACGAAACCCCTGCTTCTATAGAGGTATGTATGTCAACGGAAATGGCGATGGATAGGCCACATACTTCGTAGGCCAAATACCACAGGGAAGCGGCCTTCGTGTTGGTGCACCTGCTAGAGTGTAGTGGAGGTCAATTGATGCGGAGTTGCAAGCAACAAACTATGCACGGAATGGCGTATGCCTAACATCTCGCAATAGAGTTTGTTATAAAAGATGGTTGAGGCCCTATGCTTCATTGGGAGTCAAAAATAACATAAGAAGAAGAGAAGACCTCTCGGGCGTAACATAATTTGCCACTGAGCGACTAATTATTTTATTCGTCGCTAGTAGGGTTTCGTTGTCTTTTGCAAAAGTGCTGGAATCTAAATGGGTTTGGTACCCATCTTCGACGCTGTAGGAAGTTCTTTAATGCGGCTAAGTCCACAAGAACTTCACAGAACCTTAAAAAATATAAAAGTCTACTAAAGAAGGGCAAATTATGTTGAACACATCTCCGAACCTGCAAGGCTAGGGACAATTTTGGCTACAACACAATAAACGGTAGGTCATCTTAAGAAATTCAATAGAACAACATCTAGTAAAGAATCGAAGCTCCTGGACATACACTCGCCTATAAAACATCTGTTGTAATCAGTCTTCTACGGATGTTTTTGGATGTTTCTGGATAAATTGTAAATGAATTGAAACTTTCGAATCACCTAAATCGAAACCAAATCAGCTGTTGAACTTCTATGTTGAGGGAACCAAAGTAGTCTCCTCTTATGGGACCGAAAGATTTTAGACCTATCATATAAACATTTTCTCAAAATTTATATATTTTAGCTGTTTCCGTCATTTGGACTTATATGGGAGCTAGGGTCAAATGTGGACCGATTATCTCGAAATTTGGCCCAGTCGAAATTGATTACAGTTTTTAAAAAAATTATGTATGCAAAAAATAATTTGAAAATTCTCATTATCTTCAGATTTATGAACGTTTTTAGAGATTTTTGTCTTATTTAATGCATTTTGACAGGAGAGTTTGTATGGGAGCTATGTTGATATTTGTGGCCAAAATATCAATTCCAGGAAATGGGACCTATCTAAGACAAACATTTATTTTTATGCGTTACATACATCAGCACAAACTTATAATACCCTTTCCACCTATGGTGACGAAGGGTATAAAAAACTTAATATTCGCATTTTAGAAATATTTGTTAACCTATTTTTCTGAATTTTAAAATTTTGCGCATTTTATTTAGCTTTATTTGAATTTAAACTATTAAGTCAACATCTCATACATTGTGGGTCAATACGATTGATTGTCTGTCCTGACTACCCTGAAATAAAATATTTATTTTTCGATTTTATGATCACAACCAACCCAGAATAGTTTTATTTTTTGTTTAACAAAACACAAGCGACAAAAAGGTAAAAATCACTAATAAATTCAAATATATTCGCATAAATAAAGAAAAAAATGTTGTATATTTTGAGAATAAAATTTAAAAACCGTTTTGATTCGCAAGAGAGAGTTTTAAATTCGCAATAAATTGCAAAATCGTTAAATGTTATTTTATCAATCAATGTATTTAGGTATCTAACAGAATGTAATGTCATTTGAAATTATTAATTTACTAGATGTGGTGTTATATTATGTAACAGGAAGGAATGTCGTTAAGAAAGGAGTGCTAAATTAGGGATGGGAATTTTGAAAAACGTGCCTTCCTATAACTTCCTACTTGTCTTAAAAATTAAATTGTATAAATTAAGTCAAGCAAATCCAATTAATTGAATTCTGGTTAAAACGTTTATCTTCAATTTTCAGCAAGTCACTCGAAACTTAACTTGCGGTCAAAGGTTGTTGTATGCCTTAAAAACTTAATTGTGCTTAATTTTCAAATTAACTTGTAGTTCGGGCTTATCTCAGTTTTCCGTTCACACTTTTGTAAATTAAATTTTAAACGTTATTATGAGTATTAATTTACATATTTTATATTATTTAAAGTTTTCCATTGAATTAATAAAATGTTATATTTCTTTCTGTTTCCAGGTATGTTGTGCATTTTACCAAACCAGTTCATAATTTGGGAGTTTATTTAACTCCCAAAAAGAAAACTAGAATTTAAAGAAAAATACAGCCATTAAAGGTATTTAATATATATAAAGAGTGTTCTAAAAAAATATGCATTTACTATTTTAGACAAAATTTATCCATAGTGCAAGAAATAATTTATTTTTTGATCAAGTTAGTTTCTATAGATATGTCAGATACTATTATTTTAGAAATTATTAATTTTCAATAGTTATTTCAATTAAAATGGACTGCGAAAAAAAAGTTCGTGAAAATATAATTAAAACTTTCCAAGAAAATCCGTCATGGACTTTTAAAAAAATAGCTAAAAATTTGAAAGTTGACCCTCGAACGGTTTCTAATGCCATCAGACGGTATAAGGAAAACCTAAGCATTGAAAGAAAACCTGGATCAGGGAGGAAAAAAGGTCCTACAGATATTGGTAAGGCAAAAGAAGTCGAGCGACTCTTTCGAAGAGCGCCTAACACTTCTTTAAGAAAAGCAGCTCGTACGGTGAAATGTTCTACGAATTTTGCACATAGAGTCAAAGCTTATGCTGGACTGAAGACATACAAAGTCCAAAAGGTTCCAGATCGCAATGCTATAAAGAACTTAGAAGCAAAAAAACGAGCGAAAAAATTGAAGTCTGATTTTATAAAAAAATACACCTGATGTGTGATGGATGATGAAACATACGTACTGGCAGACTTTTCTCAACTTCCTGGTCAAGATTTTTATGTTGCTGATAAACGGGGCAATGTTCGGCAAGAGTTTCGCACAAAAAAACAAACAAAATTCCCTAAGAAGTTTCTCGTGTGGCAAGATATTTGCAGTTGTGGCAAAAGAAGTAAAGTATTTGTGGCATCTGGCACAATAAACACAGAAATTTATATAAAGGAGTGCCTACAAAAACGGTTGTTACCCTTTTTAAGAGAGCACAGAGTGACTACATTTTTTTTGGCCCGATTTGACGTCATGCCATTATGGAAAAAAGGCACTTGAGTGGTACTCAAAGAATAATGTCATTTTTGTACCACGAGAGGCAAATCCACCTAACTGTCCAGAACTTCGGCCTGTGGAAAGGTATTGGGCTCTGGTAAAAAAGGAATTGAAGAAAAAAGGAATTTTCCAAGAACATGTCCGATTTTAAGCGCAGGTGGAACACATGCTCCAAAAAGGTATCAGAAGCAACTGTAAAATCTTTAATGGGAGGGTTTCCGAAAAAATATAAATATCTATAAATATCTATATTTTAAGAATTGGAAGATACCATGAATTAATAAAAGCTTTAATTATCTAAAATTAAACTGAGCGTTTTAATTTTATAGACCAAAATCTACGTATCAATTTCAATCGAGACAGTCTGTTATTGTCGCCAACAAAAATAGAAATTAGTTTAATTTTGGCTACAACTACAACAATGGTCGGTAGTCGTGTCGACGCTGAAAAATTCATTGCATTTGAATGCGTGTTTTCTAGTTTTGACAGGTTGTAGCTTGTAGCCTGTAGTCGTGATTGTGTTTATAGCATCATCCGCCTTATAGTACTGTATTCTTTTCAAAAAGTTTATAACGAGGTCAAAGTTATTCGAAGCATTATTATGAAGAATAATATACAAGATTTTAAGAGTATGAAATACCAACTAAAGAGTGCTCTAAATAAAATTTGTAGTTGGATTTTCTTAAATAAAAATCAAACCTTTTAATATAAAAACTCTACAAAATACGCAAATATAATGACATATTATACAAAATCATTTAGCATTAAAATGTTTACTTAGTACTCGGGTTTTGCAAAATTATCGACTTTTTTCGGAAACCCTCCCATTAAAGATTTTACAGTTGCTTCTGATACCTTTTTGGAGCATGTGTTCCACCTGCGCTTAAAATCGGACATGTTCTTGGAAAATTCCTTTTTTCTTCAATTCCTTTTTTACCAGAGCCCAATACCTTTCTGGACAGGTATGTGGATTTGCCTCTCGTGGTACAAAAATGACATTATTCTTTGAGTACCACTCAAGTGCCTTTTTTCCATAATGGCATGATGCCAAATCGGGCCAAAAAAAATGTAGTCACTCTGTGCTCTCTTAAAAAGGGTAACAACCGTTTTTGTAGGCACTCCTTTATATAAATTTCTGTGTTTATTGTGCCAGATGCCACAAATACTTTACTTCTTTTGCCACAACTGCAAATAGCTTGCCACACGAGAAACTTCTTAGGGAATTTTGTTTGTTTTTTTGTGCGAAACTCTTGCCGAACATTGCCCCGTTTATCAGCAACATAAAAATCTTGACCAGGAAGTTAAGAAAAGTCTGCCAGTACGTATGTTTCATCATCTATCACACAACAGGTGTATTTTTTTATAAAATCAGACTTCAATTTTTTCGCTCGTTTTTTTGCTTCTAAGTTCTTTATAGCATTGCGATCTGGAACCTTTTGGACTTTGTATGTCTTCAGTCCAGCATAAGCTTTGACTCTATGTGCAAAATTCGTAGAACATTTCACCGTACGAGCTGCTTTTCTTAAAGAAGTGTTAGGCGCTCTTCGAAAGAGTCGCTCGACTTCTTTTGCCTTACCAATATCTGTAGGACCTTTTTTCCTCCCTGATCCAGGTTTTCTTTCAATGCTCAGGTTTTCCTTATACCGTCTGATGGCATTAGAAACCGTTCGAGGGTCAACTTTCAAATTTTTAGCTATTTTTTTAAAAGTCCATGACGGATTTTTTTGAAAAGTTTTAATTATATTTTCACGAACTTTTTTTTCGCAGTCCATTTTGATTGAAATAACTATTGAAAATTAAATATTTCTAAAATAATAGTATCTGACATATCTATAGAAACTAACTTGATCAAAAAATAAATTATTTCTTGCACTATGGATAAATTTTGTCTAAAATAGTAAATGCATATTTTTTTTAGAACACTCTTTATATGAGCTCTTAATCTATTATAAATCGAAAGAATATATATATCATTAAAAAGGTATTTTCAGTAGCTTTTGTTTGATACCAAAGTTAATATCGGATATGAACTTCTAAAGTTATGCCGTATAATTCTCGAAATTTAAAAAGGCCATAACTCTCAAACTATAAAAGGTCACACCAAAATCTTTCAATAAGATTTTTTTTGATTTAGTTTCCCTATACCTGATAGTATATCAGGTATAGGGAAACCTTTGATGTTGGATTTTAATTACTAAAATGAATTTATGTCATTTCAATCAAAATATACATTTTTATTTTGTCCATCTTAACAAACGCGATATTGGCACCACTCATGAACAGCTGTTTCTAAATCTCAAATGTAGCTGCCCTCTCAAAAATAATTAAGTAGTTGACTGCGAGGCGACGATTGCAGCCAACGGCTTTTGTAGTCGGTGTTCGTGTAGACTGCTGTCGTGATTGTGCTTAAAGCGTTACTCACTTAAGGTAATGAAAAGAGACATTAAATATTTATATATATTTAATGTCTCTATATATTTTTAGGTATCTAATAGAAAAGTCCGGATTATAGTGACTCGCTACAATCCTCATGTAACATAGGTAAAGCTAAGGTCAACTTACGGCCCAATGATGGTTGTAGAAACTAATAAGTTGTTGTTGTAACTAATACAAAATTAAAAATATGTCACTAATGTTCTCCGTAATCTAGGGACTCATCTAAGTCCAGCTCCAGTTTGTTATGGTTGTATGTATTTTGTTTCTGAAAAGAAAATATAAGTAATCAAATCTTATTAATGTCCATACGACGCAAGAGTTTACTCGCGAATGGCAGACATCTCTTAATGGGATGCCGTGACATTGTAACATTGAACTTTTTACGGTACCCGGGCATAACAACGTACCTGGTAGCACAAAAATTTCCATTTTCAAAAATACAAAAAAAATAATTAGTGTTTTTGAAAGATAATTTTGTTGCCGAATTTCGATTTTTTTACTTGGTTCAAGAAAATAAACAGTTTTCGAGTTACGCAAATATTTATTGCGCAAACTCCCCATTTTTTAAATAACGATATATCTCTAAAACTAGAGCTAACCTAAAAAAACGGTTAGTACCACTAGGTCTCCCTTTTGTCGAATTTTTCAACTAGCATAGTGGAATCATTCTGTTAATTCCAAAAGAGTTTTTTAGGTTAAGTTTTTGGTTAGCAAAAGCATCAACTTTTCCGCAAGGATCTCTTGCTCAAATACTGTTTTCGAGCTTAATTGAAGACTCATATGCAAGTTTTTTAAATACGTTTCAAGAGATTTTTGTTCATTGGTCCTTTAAATTTTAAGACATTCTTGCCACCGTCTTCTTAGCCTTCTCTTCTCATTTCCTAGAGTTTGTGGAGTATTCTGGAATACCTTTTTCTTGGATTTAAAGATTGGTCTTTCCACATAGCTTCATTTTGAAACCACTCGGGTGCAGCATAACTTGCCACTGACCGACTAATGGCTTTATTCGTCGTCAAGTAGGGTTTCATTTTCTTTTGTCCAATTGCTGGCGGCTAGCGACTTGAGGACCCTATTCCTACTGCGTAACTTTTCGCAAGTTGCAGTAACGTGTGCTGAGGCGGGTTTTTGTCGGAATTTTTACATTGTCGACTAAGATACTTCCTTCGTCCATGCGTGCTGCAGATTCCTAGCAGTGAAAAAGTTTTTTTCGTCCCGTTAATATATAAATTGGTTTTTGTCCATCCATTCCATGATTGTTCGTATATTATGAATTTTACTTCTTCGGAAGGTACCGGAAGTGAGTTCTCTACCCTGTAGAATTTCTTGCTTAACTCTACAAGGTTTTGACTTCTTGTTTCTAAACTCAATAAATCTGTTAATATGCTTCTTAACCACTTCCTAAAACATCTTTTGTGCTTTTGTCCTGACATACAGAAAGGTATTTATTTTGAGCCTATGCGACCTAGCTGACGCGGATATTTGCCGACTTTAGAGCTTTTTAAAGGGAACCGGTTTGTTCAAAGGCAGCGCCAGCTATTCACTTCTCGCTAATTTTTGAGGTAACACAATGGACTTCATAGTCTCAGCAAATCTAAATACCTAAGCGTACTAGATCACATTTATCTAAGTTTTCTTGGCCTTTCGCGGTTCACTACTTGAGCATCTACTTTGTGGGCGCTTCTTTTATTGACTTAATAAACTTCATCTGAAATTCTTAAGAACATTTAGAAACATTAATTACCCCAAGTTATTTATTTATGTCTCAAAAAACTATTCTGGCTTGAAACTTATAAAACTTTAGTAAAAATTTTATATTTTCAAAGTTTCTTTATATTTCATTGTTTTTGTTCGATACTCGTAAAATTTTAATAAGAACCCAACAACTTCTATTAAATTTATTCTATTAGATAGTCAAGCTACAATAACTAAATTAATAATAGTTGTCTTATAAAATAGTAGTTGTTGTTGCTGTTGTTTTTCTATTCTAGGAAATTGAAAAAACCAAACTAAAGATTAATGTTTCCCCAAAGAATATTGAATAATAAATTTGAAATAATTTCTCATTCTCTACTAATATTGTATCTACCTCCTACTTATGTACTACTTGGTCTATCTACCTGGTCTACAGAAGAAAAAAAAAACAATAAATAATATGAAAAACTTCGCAATAGCAACAGAAAGAACTAAATCGCAAAATTGTAGAGAAATTTTGCAAACAGCGCCAACACGTGTGTAAATGCAATTAGGGTTTGCAAAATCTGAATGTAGAAATTAATTAATTAATGGATTAATTAGAATTATAATTAAAGCGAGTATTTAATACATATCTAAGGCAATTTGTTATTTATAGTTAACCCTTTGTCAGCATATTTTATGTTTAAAGAATAAATTATTTATAAAGAGACAGATGTTTTTGAAGGTTATGTTCAAAATTATATTGAAATCATATTTGATTATGCCTTACATTCAACGCCTGCCCTCAAAGGTTAAGACAATCACATAAACTTGAAAAGTAGTAGTAGTAGTGTGTAAAGTCCATTGTGTTACTACGAAATCCAACAAAAAGCATAATAATACCTTGTTGAACCATCGGGATCGTTTTAGAAAGCTCTTAAGTAGTCCTATATCTATGTCAGCCAAATCGTCCAGGTATCCAAAACAATATGAGGCCAGAGTTAGTCCCCTTATGAATGACAGGGCAGCGCAAGTGCAGAAATTATGTTATTACAAAATTCACTCGTTGCAACGTTCAGCCTAACCGTGTGCCTTACAATCAGACAATGCCCGGTCATTACGAATACAACTAGGGATCGTAGAGGGTTGATAGTGTAAGAGCGCCTAACACTTCTTTAAGAAAAGCAGCTCGTACGGTGAAATGTTCTACGAATATTGCACATAGAGTCAAAGCTTATGCTGGACTGAAAACATACAAAGTCCAAAAGGTTCCAGATCGCAATGCTATAAAGAACTTAGAAGCAAAAAAACGACCGAAAAAATTTAAGTCTGATTTTATAAAAAAATACACCTGTTGTGTGATGGATGATGAAACATACGTACTGGCAGACTTTTCTCAACTTCCTGGTCAAGATTTTTATGTTCCTGATAAACGGGGCAATGTTCGGCAAGAGTTTCGCACAAAAAAACAAACAAAATTCCCTAAGAAGTTTCTCGTGTGGCAAGCTATTTGCAGTTGTGGCAAAAGAAGTAAAGTATTTGTGGCATCTGGCACAATAAACACAGAAATTTATATAAAGGAGTGCCTACAAAAACGGTTGTTACCCTTTTTAAGAGAGCACAGAGTGACTACATTTTTTTGGCCCGATTTGGCATCATGCCATTATGGAAAAAAGGCACTTGAGTGGTACTCAAAGAATAATGTCATTTTTGTACCACGAGAGGCAAATCCACATACCTGTCCAGAAAGGTATTGGGCTCTGGTAAAAAAGGAATTGAAGAACACAGGAAAGATTTCCAAGAACATGTCCGATTTTAAGCGCAGGTGGAACACATGCTCCAAAAAGGTATCAGAAGCAACAGTAAAATCTTTAATGGGAGGGTTTTCGAAAAAAGTCGATAATTTTGCAAAACCTAACTAAGTAAACATTTTAATGCTAAATGATTTTGTATAATATGTCATTATATTTGCGTATTTTGTAGAGTTTTTATATTAAAAGGTTAGATTTTTATTTAAGAAAATCCAACTACAAATTTCATTTAGAGCACTCTTTATGTGAGAACCGGGGCCAACTCTGATTGAAATGATAAAATTCTCGAACAGACGCTCTAACTTTTGTTGAATTGCATGCTTTCTCTTAGACTCACCTAAACTATAAAGTTTATTTTGCTATTGCTGAAGTCAGGAAAAATCATTATATTGTCTTCCCCCTGAACCATCCGGATCTTTTTTAAAAGCTCTTAAAATGTCCAATAACTAAGTCAGCTATAGCGGTGCTATACGAGCCTAGAGTTAGTTCCTTTCGATATGACAAGGCGGGGTAATTGCAGAGAAGACGTTTTATGGACTCCATCTTTTCTTCGCCATTACAAATTCACTAATAGTCACTCGTCGCAACCATCAGCCTTACCGTTTACTTTCAGACAGTGTCCGGTAATTACAAACACAAGTAAGAAAACATCGGTTGTTGGTAGTGTGAGTAATCTGTGAGAACATTTCCTTTCTTGAAGGCTCCACTTCCGACTGAAACGATAACATCGTCAAACAGACGTCCTATCGTAAAATTACAAATGCTTCCTTTCGCTGTAAGAGCTTGGAAGTGGCTAGAGGTTTGCTAACTTGTTTGCTTTGCAGTTCTTTAATAGGATGTTAGTTAGTGTGTCAGTCTGTAAATTAGACTCTTCAGAAATCCACGTACGGCAAGATACTCAAAAAGGTGCGCTTCGTCTAGTCAGATACTGAAAATGCTACTTAATTGGCATGCAAACTGCTTGTTTTGCTGCAGTTAGAATTAGGTAGCTTCGACAGTGGTAGAAACATAGTTATCGTATTAGCCCTGAATCCAACGAAAAGCATGACACTGGGTTCCTCGTTGTAACACTGGGTTCACCGTTGTACCATCGGATCGTTTTTGACAGTCATCCCATATCTACATCAGCCAGATCGTCCAGGTTTCTAAAGCATTACGAGACCAGAGTTAGTCCCCTTATGTATGATAGGATAGGGCAAGTAAAACCTGTAAGAACACATCTGCTCCTCATCTCCATTACAAATTCAAAAAAAAAAAAAAAAAAAAATCACTCGTCGCAACCTTCAGTCTAACCGGTATGCATTTAGACAGTGTCCTGCCATTACAGCCACAACTAAGTGTGAATCTTAACATGGCCATCTCTGACTGAAATATTAATATTGTCAGACAGGCGCCCTATCTAACGTAGAATTTAACATGTTTTCTTTTGCTGTGAGAGCTAAGAAGTGGTTAGAGGTTTGCTAATATATCCCAGATAATTTTTTGGAGAGCCCCAAGTCTTGCTAAATTGTCTGTTTTACAGTTTCATAGTAGTGTTGTAGTTAGTTGTTAACCATCCGATCGGATCGTTTTTGAAAGCTCTTGAATCGGCCATATAGCCCAGGTCTCCAAAGAAATACGAGCCCAAAGATAGTCCTTTTCAGTTCTTTATGACAGGGTAGCACAAGTGCAAAGAAGATGCCTTGTGGACTCGTTTTCTTCTTCGTCATTACAACTAAAAACAACCTTTAGCTCTACGTAATCAAATTTCAGTCTTATCAGACAGTATCCGGGACACATGTAAGGAGAACATTTCCTATATAAACGTGACCACCTCTGGCAGAAATGATAACATTCACGGACAGATGTACTATCTATTGTTCAGTTGTATGTTTTCCCTCGCTTTAGAAGCTAGCAAGTGACTGGAGGCTTCCTAATAGATTCTAGTAAATCTGGAATTTGAAAGTAAGCCCCGAGTTTGGTTGACTTGTGTTCTCTGCAGTTCCTAGGCCTGGCACTCACATAATACAAATCAGTATTGGTAAACTTGGCAATCCATGACTATTATTAAATTCAGGAAGACAGAATTCAGAAATTTAATGGCAGCTTGACTATCGGAGAATAACTATTGTTCCCTCATCCTAGTCAGACAGTATCCGGGACACTAGAGAAGAACATTTCCTATATAAACTTGGCCACCTCTGACTGAAATGATAACTTCCTCGGACAGATGCTATAGCTATTGTTCAATTGCATGTATCTCTCGCTGTAGGGGCTAGCAGTGGCTAGAGGCCACTTGTTAACTCCGAGTTTGACTAACCCGCTGCTCTGCAGTCCCTTAGTCTAATTCTTTGGTGTGGCACTCACATAATATGGATACTGAATTGTTGAGAAGAAAGTTTTCTATCTAAACGGGTCCACCTCTTACTATAATGATAACATTCTAGGACAGACGCTATATCTATTGTTCAATTGCAGGCTAGCAAGTGACTAGAGGCTTGCTAATAGATTCTAGTCAATCTGGAATTTGTAAGTGAGTTTGGCTGACTCGTGTGCTTTGCAGTTCATTAGTATGATCCTGAGGCCTAATACTCACATAATATGCTAGCTTGGTATCTACAAAAAGTGGCACCGACGAGGATATTGAATCGCGTATTAATAAGGCAAACTGTCATATCGGTATTATCAAGTCCATCTTGTATTACGATTGCGAAACTTGGAAACGCACAAAAGCCAACGATAAGCAACTACAAACCTTTGCAAACAAATGCTTGCGCATATCCTTAATAAATGGTGGCCGAATCGCAAAAGAAATAAAGATGTACTAAACGCGTCGAGCCAAATTCCTTCTTCTGGATAGGCCACACGCTTCGTAGGCCAAATACCAACATTGCTCGCAAAACCCTTCGTTTGAATCCACAGGAAAGCTCCCGGTGCACCTGCTAGAATGTGGAGAAGGTCAATTGTAGCGAAGTTGCAAGCAGCAAGCTTTTCATGGAATGACGTATGCCTAACATCTTGCAATAGAGTTCGATATAAAAGGATGGTTGAGGTCTTATGCTCCACTGGGAATAAAGAATAATTAAGTCCCGACTTCACAGTCTTTCCAATCGCAGGATCTTATTGAGCATCTGCCTATACGTGGATTTCCGGAGATCCTTCCACCAAACAACGCCGTATTTCTCTATAGTTCTTATTGATTCCCCATTTCTACTTGAACACATAAAGTGCAACTGTGGCCTTTAGTCCTCCTGTATATGATATCGATCTTGAAATTTAGTTACTGGTCCAATAAAACTCCAAGGTACTTAGCACAGCTCGTTAAAGGGATTTCAATTCCCCCAAGATAACTTCCACTGAGGAAATTTAGTACCTCCTAATTTTTTAATTTAATATAGCTATCGACATTTATCGAAATCTGTTGATTATTTCGCATATCTCCCATAGGTAGTTACATCTCTTCCGGTGCGAGTTGGGTTTTGCTTGTCGCACTTAAAGCACTTTTAAGCAAATAGGTCGACCGTTTTTTATTTTTCACTAAAAATTGCTTAAAGTTAATTAAAGCAAAGTTTTTCTAAGTTTGTATGAACAATCTCCGACAGGTGGCGCCACTGAAAATTACTTAAAATGAATTAAATCGTAAACTGTGCATTTGATCCTTCTATGATCTTGAGCAAACTTGTTGCGCATGAGCCGACGAAGGTATCCAAACTGGTATGACCAATTTCCGATAGGTGGCGCCACTGATAATTACTCAAAATTAATTAAATCCTAAACTGTGTATTTGCTCATGCAAAGTTGTTACTAAAAATTAATAAAAATGAATTAAATCGTAAACTGTGCATTTGATCACGTATTGATCGGACAAAATCAATAAAATTATTCAAAATTAATTGGATATCACATATTTCAAAGACTTAAGACCAGAAAAAATTCCACATTTTGTTGAATTTTTATTTCATTACGATTTTGTATCGCAAACTCTTATTCTCGACCCTTTCTTCCTCCCCATCAACTTAATAGATGCATTTGCATGCAACAAAGTCCAAAAGGCTGGACAGTGTGTCCGTCCATTTTATTCAGGCATTAATTTGCTGAAGTAGTTACGACTATAAACAATTTAATATCATTTCATTTTTCATTTTATGGGATTTTTTTTAAAGCTCTTTACAACTGCATCGTAGAAAAATAAAATGTAAAATTATTATTATAGAATACAAAAATAATAATATTTATTACACAATATGGAGAAATTAAAGGGAAATATGTTTGTGTGGGTTCTTTTTTCTTCTCTGAACTTATTAAAAATTGTATAAATTTTAAATATTACGAGTATTTGTTTATTATTTAATAATTTAAGGAAATAAAAGTTTTTTTTTCGTATGCTCGGCCTCCCGCCCTATTTAATACAACCAAGTCCTAATTTCTTTGCATATTATTATCAAATAAATTTTTTTTCGATATTCTATTTGAAATTTTTTCTATAGAAATTTTTTTCTTATAGCAAATTTTCTATAGAAATTTTTTTCTTATAGACAAAATTTCTATGGAAATTTTTTCTCTTAGAGAAAAATTTTCTACAGAAGTTTTTTCATTTTCTATAGAAAATTTTTCTTGTGAATTTTAATAGAAAATTTTTATATAAGAAAAAAATGTCTGTAGAAAATTTTCTATAAGAAAAAAATTTCTATAGAAAATTTTTCTATAAGAGAAAAATTTTTCTTACGGAAAATTTTTTTGAAAGAAATTATTTTTAGTTGAACCAAGAATTTATGTTAAGAGGTTGTGGGTTCGAATCCGAAAATTTTTTTATATAAATTTTTTTTTTTATATAAAAAAATTTCTGTAGAAAATTTTTCCATATGAAAAAATGTCTATAGAAAATTTTTCTTTATGAAAAAATTTCTATAGAAAATTTTTTATATGAAAAAATTTCTGTAGAAAATTTTTCTATATGAAAAAATTTCTATAGAAAATTTTTCTATATGAAAAAATTTCTATAGAAAATTTTTCTATATGAAAAAATTTCTATAGAAAATTTTTCTATATGAAAAAATTTCTATAGAAAATTTTTCTATATGAAAAAATTTCTGTAGAAAATTTTTCTATATGAAAAAATTTCTGTAGAAAATTTTTCTATATGAAAAAATTTCTATAGAAAATTTTTCTATATGAAAAAATTTCTATAGAAAATTTTTCTATATGAAAAAATTTCTATAGAAAATTTTTCTATATGAAAAAATTTCTATAGAAAATTTTTCTATATGAAAAAATTTCTATAGAAAATTTTTCTATATGAAAAAATTTCTATAGAAAATTTTTCTATATGAAAAAATTTCTATAGAAAATTTTTCTATATGAAAAAATTTCTATAGAAAATTTTTCTATATGAAAAAATTTCTATAGAAAATTTTTCTATATGAAAAAATTTCTATAGAAAATTTTTCTATATGAAAAAATTTCTATAGAAAATTTTTCTATATGAAAAAATTTCTATAGAAAATTTTTCTATATGAAAAAATTTCTATAGAAAATTTTTCTATATGAAAAAATTTCTATAGAAAATTTTTCTATATGAAAAAATTTCTATAGAAAATTTTTCTATATGAAAAAATTTCTATAGAAAATTTTTCTATATGAAAAAATTTCTATAGAAAATTTTTCTATATGAAAAAATTTCTATAGAAAATTTTTCTATATGAAAAAATTTCTATAGAAAATTTTTCTATATGAAAAAATTTCTATAGAAAATTTTTCTATATGAAAAAATTTCTATAGAAAATTTTTCTATATGAAAAAATTTCTATAGAAAATTTTTCTATATGAAAAAATTTCTATAGAAAATTTTTCTATATGAAAAAACTTCTATAGAAAATTTTTCTATATGAAAAAATTTCTATAGAAAATTTTTCTATATGAAAAAATTTCTATAGAAAATTTTTCTATATGAAAAAATTTCTATAGAAAATTTTTCTATATGAAAAAATTTCTATAGAAAATTTTTCTATATGAAAAAATTTCTATAGAAAATTTTTCTATATGAAAAAATTTCTATAGAAAATTTTTCTATATGAAAAAATTTCTATAGAAAATTTTTCTATATGAAAAAATTTCTATAGAAAATTTTTCTATATGAAAAAATTTCTATAGAAAATTTTTCTATATGAAAAAATTTCTATAGAAAATTTTTCTATATGAAAAAATTTCTATAGAAAATTTTTCTATATGAAAAAATTTCTATAGAAAATTTTTCTATATGAAAAAATTTCTATAGAAAATTTTTCTATATGAAAAAACTTCTATAGAAAATTTTTCTATATGAAAAAATTTCTATAGAAAATTTTTCTATATGAAAAAATTTCTATAGAAAATTTTTCTATATGAAAAAATTTCTATAGAAAATTTTTCTATATGAAAAAATTTCTATAGAAAATTTTTCTATATGAAAAAATTTCTATAGAAAATTTTTCTATATGAAAAAATTTCTATAGAAAATTTTTCTACATGAAAAAATTTCTATAGAAAATTTTTCTATATGAAAAAATTTCTATAGAAAATTTTTCTATATGAAAAAATTTCTATAGAAAATTTTTCTATAGAAAATTTTTCTATATGAAAAAATTTCTATAGAAAATTTTTCTATATGAAAAAATTTCTATAGAAAATTTTTCTATATTAAAAAATTTCTATAGAAAATTTTTCTATATGAAAAAATTTCTATAGAAAATTTTTCTATATGAAAAAATTTCTATAGAAAATTTTTCTATATGAAAAAATTTCTATAGAAAATTTTTCTATATGAAAAAATTTCTATAGAAAATTTTTCTATATGAAAAAATTTCTATAGAAAATTTTTCTATATGAAAAAATTTCTATAGAAAATTTTTCTATATGAAAAAATTTCTATAGAAAATTTTTCTATATGAAAAAATTTCTATAGAAAATTTTTCTATATGAAAAAATTTCTATAGAAAATTTTTCTATATGAAAAAATTTCTATAGAAAATTTTTCTATATGAAAAAATTTCTATAGAAAATTTTTCTATATGAAAAAATTTCTATAGAAAATTTTTCTATATGAAAAAATTTCTATAGAAAATTTTTCTATATGAAAAAATTTCTATAGAAAATTTTTCTATATGAAAAAATTTCTATAGAAAATTTTTCTATATGAAAAAATTTCTATAGAAAATTTTTCTATATGAAAAAATTTCTATAGAAAATTTTTCTATATGAAAAAATTTCTATAGAAAATTTTTCTATATGAAAAAATTTCTATAGAAAATTTTTCTATATGAAAAAATTTCTATAGAAAATTTTTCTATATGAAAAAATTTCTATAGAAAATTTTTCTATATGAAAAAATTTCTATAGAAAATTTTTCTATATGAAAAAATTTCTATAGAAAATTTTTCTATATGAAAAAATTTCTATAGAAAATTTTTCTATATGAAAAAATTTCTATAGAAAATTTTTCTATATGAAAAAATTTCTATAGAAAATTTTTCTATATGAAAAAATTTCTATAGAAAATTTTTCTATATGAAAAAATTTCTATAGAAAATTTTTCTATATGAAAAAATTTCTATAGAAAATTTTTCTATATGAAAAAATTTCTATAGAAAATTTTTCTATATGAAAAAATTTCTATAGAAAATTTTTCTATATGAAAAAATTTCTATAGAAAATTTTTCTATATGAAAAAATTTCTATAGAAAATTTTTCTATATGAAAAAATTTCTATAGAAAATTTTTCTATATGAAAAAATTTCTATAGAAAATTTTTCTATAGAAAATATTTCTATATGAAAAAATTTCTATAGAAAATATTTCTATATGAAAAAATTTCTATAGAAAATTTTTCTATATGAAAAAATTTCTATAGAAAATTTTTCTATATGAAAAAATTTCTATAGAAAATTTTTCTATATTAAAAAATTTCTATAGAAAATTTTTCTATATGAAAAAATTTCTATAGAAAATTTTTCTATATGAAAAAATTTCTATAGAAAATTTTTCTATATGAAAAAATTTCTATAGAAAATTTTTCTATATGAAAAAATTTCTATAGAAAATTTTTCTATATGAAAAAATTTCTATAGAAAATTTTTCTATATGAAAAAATTTCTATAGAAAATTTTTCTATATGAAAAAATTTCTATAGAAAATTTTTCTATATGAAAAAATTTCTATAGAAAATTTTTCTATATTAAAAAATTTCTATAGAAAATTTTTCTATATGAAAAAATTTCTATAGAAAATTTTTCTATAGAAAATATTTCTATATGAAAAAATTTCTATAGAAAATATTTCTATATGAAAAAATTTCTATAGAAAATTTTTCTATATGAAAAAATTTCTATAGAAAATTTTTCTATATGAAAAAATTTCTATAGAAAATTTTTCTATATTAAAAAATTTCTATAGAAAATTTTTCTATATGAAAAAATTTCTATAGAAAATTTTTCTATATGAAAAAATTTCTATAGAAAATTTTTCTATATGAAAAAATTTCTATAGAAAATTTTTCTATATGAAAAAATTTCTATAGAAAATTTTTCTATATGAAAAAATTTCTATAGAAAATTTTTCTATATGAAAAAACTTCTATAGAAAATTTTTCTATATGAAAAAATTTCTATAGAAAATTTTTCTATATGAAAAAATTTCTATAGAACATTTTTCTATATGAAAAAATTTCTATAGAAAATTTTTCTATATGAAAAAATTTCTATAGAAAATTTTTCTATATGAAAAAATTTCTATAGAAAATTTTTCTATATGAAAAAATTTCTATAGAAAATTTTTCTATATGAAAAAATTTCTATAGAAAATTTTTCTATATGAAAAAATTTCTATAGAAAATTTTTCTATAGAAAATATTTCTATATGAAAAAATTTCTATAGAAAATATTTCTATATGAAAAAATTTCTATAGAAAATTTTTCTATATGAAAAAATTTCTATAGAAAATTTTTCTATATGAAAAAATTTCTATAGAAAATTTTTCTATATTAAAAAATTTCTATAGAAAATTTTTCTATATGAAAAAGTTTCTATAGAAAATTTTTCTATATGAAAAAATTTCTATAGAAAATTTTTCTATATGAAAAAATTTCTATAGAAAATTTTTCTATATGAAAAAATTTCTATAGAAAATTTTTCTATATGAAAAAATTTCTATAGAAAATTTTTCTATATGAAAAAATTTCTATAGAAAATTTTTCTATATGAAAAAATTTCTATAGAAAATTTTTCTATATGAAAAAATTTCTATAGAAAATTTTTCTATATGAAAAAATTTCTATAGAAAATTTTTCTATATTAAAAAATTTCTATAGAAAATTTTTCTATATGAAAAAATTTCTATAGAAAATTTTTCTATAGAAAATATTTCTATATGAAAAAATTTCTATAGAAAATATTTCTATATGAAAAAATTTCTATAGAAAATTTTTCTATATGAAAAAATTTCTATAGAAAATTTTTCTATATGAAAAAATTTCTATAGAAAATTTTTCTATATTAAAAAATTTCTATAGAAAATTTTTCTATATGAAAAAATTTCTATAGAAAATTTTTCTATATGAAAAAATTTCTATAGAAAATTTTTCTATATGAAAAAATTTCTATAGAAAATTTTTCTATATGAAAAAATTTCTATAGAAAATTTTTCTATATGAAAAAATTTCTATAGAAAATTTTTCTATATGAAAAAATTTCTATAGAAAATTTTTCTATATGAAAAAATTTCTATAGAAAATTTTTCTATATGAAAAAATTTCTATAGAAAATTTTTCTATATTAAAAAATTTCTATAGAAAATTTTTCTATATGAAAAAATTTCTATAGAAAATTTTTCTATAGAAAATATTTCTATATGAAAAAATTTCTATAGAAAATATTTCTATATGAAAAAATTTCTATAGAAAATTTTTCTATATGAAAAAATTTCTATAGAAAATTTTTCTATATGAAAAAATTTCTATAGAAAATTTTTCTATATGAAAAAATTTCTATAGAAAATTTTTCTATATGAAAAAATTTCTATAGAAAATTTTTCTATATGAAAAAATTTCTATAGAAAATTTTTCTATATGAAAAAATTTCTATAGAAAATTTTTCTATATGAAAAAATTTCTATAGAAAATTTTTCTATATGAAAAAATTTCTATAGAAAATTTTTCTATATGAAAAAATTTCTATAGAAAATTTTTCTATATGAAAAAATTTCTATAGAAAATTTTTCTATATGAAAAAATTTCTATAGAAAATTTTTCTATATGAAAAAATTTCTATAGAAAATTTTTCTATATGAAAAAATTTCTATAGAAAATTTTTCTATATGAAAAAATTTCTATAGAAAATTTTTCTATATGAAAAAATTTCTATAGAAAATTTTTCTATATGAAAAAATTTCTATAGAAAATTTTTCTATAGAAAATTTTTCTATATGAAAAAATTTCTATAGAAAATTTTTCTATATGAAAAAATTTCTATAGAAAATTTTTCTATATTAAAAAATTTCTATAGAAAATGTTTCTATATGAAAAAATTTCTATAGAAAATTTTTCTATATGAACAAATTTCTACAGAAAATTTTTCTATATGAAAAAATTTCTTCATTATGAAATGTTTCTTTCTATAGAAAAGTTTGCTATAAAAATTTTTCCATATAAAAAATTTTCTGTAGAAATTTTTTCATATAGAAAAATTTTCTATAGAAATATTTTCATATAGAAAAAATTTCTTTTAAAATTTTTTCATATAGAAAAATTTGCTATAGAAATTTTTCGAGATGTGTCAGTGGCTGGCATGAAGGAAAATATAGAAATTTTTTCAAAAAAATTTTCTATAGAAATTTTTCGAGATGTGTCTGAAGCTGGCATGATGGAAAATATAGAAATTTTTTCATTAAGAAAAATTTTCTATAGCAATTTTCCGAGATGTGTCCGGGGCTTGCATGATGAAAAATAATTCGTATTTGGGGGTTAATTTAACGAATTTCTCCGATGACTTCAGGCAAACAAATGGTAGCGTAACACCCAGAATTGCCATCTTATTCGTTACGTTTACGTCAGAGTAATTTTTTGTTCTACAAGATTTTAATTATTTTTAACAGCCGGAAATTCATAAATTAGCTTTTTGACTGTAACATATTTTTGACATTTTGTTACATTAGAATAATTGTCCTATTAACAAAGCTTTAAAGGAAACTTCCCATTCATTGCCTTTGTGTAATATCCCTGTTTTAACATTAAAATTAAAAAAAAATACTAATTTGAAATTTCCCCAATGTATCTTGTTTCTTATTCACTTGAAACATTTTTTTTAACATTTTATTTAATACTTTGATGGTTAATTTTACAAGGATATACATAAATACATACATACAAGTATCAATGTTTGAGTAGTTACAATTACAATAATGTAATTTACACATCCACATTAAAACACATCAATGGACACACATACATATATCCAGGTATCCATACAAACATCGTCCTTCATCCTTGTTTACAACTCAAGGTAAAATGACGTCTGTCAAATTGAAAATTCTACAAATATTATTTTATTTTGACGTTGTTCATTCCCACGTTCTTTCGTTTATTGGTATGTAGTTTTTTTTTTGTTTTTGTTATTAACTTAAATATTCTACATGTTCATTATACGTATGATTTTAATGTACACAACAAGTTGCTAACTAGCAACTTTACTTTGTTGTTCTACACTAAACTTTACAGTTGTGGAAAAAATTATACATACAAACAATGTTGAGATTTAGTTTTTGAAAAAAGAAGACTCCTTTACCATAGAATCGTCCATATAAATACTTGTGCCAAACCCAAATTTTTTAATTAGAGTAAGTACTTTTCATAAGACATCAAACTTTCGTTTTAAGCCAAGAAAATATTCTCAAAGGTCGTCCGGGTAAAGTATCTTCAGTCTTCCGTTTTGTAAACTTCGGACTTCTGTAAAGACATCATCAAAATTATTTGTTTGAGATCTTCAATACCATTTTAATTATATAACGGGTTATCCATTTTTTTCATGATATTTCCTTTTTATTATAAAGTTTGAACGTTGACATTATGTGTGAAACACTACATCATTTAAGTGACTATCACGCGAAATGTTGCAAGCATTGATTCTTTTGAGGTTATTTTCGACCACTTCTTGACACATATTGGGCGTTATTTCAACCATAACTTGACGAATGTTGGTTTTTAAGTGCTCAAGAGTTAGGGGTTTATCTGCATAAACACGGTCTTTCGCGTAGCCCACAAAAAAAGTCTAATGGTGTCTAATCGCATCTTGATGGCCAATTGATTTCGCCCCGACGAGAAATTACGCGGCCAGGAAATGTCTCTTGCAATAAAGCCATATTCGCTCGAGTTGTGTGGCATGTGGCACTGTCTTGTTGAAACCACATTTGTCTCCAAGTCGTATTCTTCAATAGAAGGCAAACAAAGTCGGTTATCATATGACCATAACGCTCCGAATACACGGTGACAGTCGTTCCATCGTCGTTTTCGAAGAAGTAAGGTCCAATCACACCTTCGGACCAAAGAACGCACCAAACAGTGACTTTTTCTGGATATAATGTCCTCTCTTCAATTACTTGGGGATTCAGAACCCCAAATTCAGAACCCCAAATACGAGAAAAGTCGGTTATTATATGACCATAACGCTCCGAATACACGGTGACAGTCGTTCCATCGTCGTTTTCGAAGAATCAAGGTCCAATCACACCTTCGGACCAAAGAGCGCACTAAATAGTGACTTTTTCTGGATATAATGGCCTCTCTTTAATTACTTAAGGATTCTCAGAACCCCAAATACGACAATTTTGTTTATTAACATACCCATCAAGTAAGAAATGTGCTTCATCGCTGAAGAAAATTTTGTTCGAAAAATCGCCGTCCACCGCCTGTTGTTCAAGCACCCATTTCACATATCTACGACGTTGTGAATGGTCAGCTGTCTTCAGTTGTTGTTTGTGCTGGACTTTATATAGACGTAGGTGTAGATCTAAGTGCAAAATACGCCATAATATGCCGTAAGATAGTAATATTTTCTGAGAACTACGAGAAATCGACACAATCAGGTCTTCGGCAAAACTTTCACTTACAGCAGCGATATTTTCAGCGGAACATGCTAATCGATAATGCACAGGCCTTACAATATTTGTAACAGCTCCAGTCTCTTTAAATTTCTTCACAACTTTGCCAATTGCTTTCGTAGTTGGACGATTATGTAAACCATAATCTCCTCTCAAAGCACGATATGTGGCTGTTGCAGAATCACCATTTTTGTAGTATGTTTTGAGATCAGTGATTACGTCATGGCCATTTTACCTCTGGCTGATGTTACATCATGACAATGCTAGACTCCATGTTGCGAAAGTGGTCAAGACATACTTAGAATTATTTAAATAACAAGTCCTGCTCCACCCGTCAGACGTTGCTCCTTCCGACTTTCACTTGCTTCGAATGGCACACGGCCTGTCTGAACAGTATTTTCGGTCATATTTGATCGCTTCGCAAAGTTGTACTCCTAACAATATGCTTTCATATTTTAAATTGCTTAATTTTCTCATACTGCTATTTTTGTCAACATGATTGTTATTGACATTTTCTCTCTATTCCTTGTTGTTGTTGTATAAACGTATGTTTTTTTTGTCTGTTTTTGCTATTATTTTCCGCTTTTGCTCTTGTTTGTTTACAGTTGTTTGTTGTTATCAAAGTTGCCATGGGGTATTGAAGCACTCACACTCAAATTAAAACAAACACACACACACACACACACCACTCTAACACACTCTTACAAAAGTCCCCAAGTGGGTGGCTGAGCGTGTGTTTGCTCGTAGTGGTGGTAACATTTGTTTTCGATTTCAGACAAAAACAAAAAAAAAAAAAAAAAAATAGAAACCTAGAAGCTTTTAGCCTAACAACCTTTTGCATTTTCACTGTGAAAAGGAGTGCGTTTCAAAAAATTAGTTCACAAGTGTTTTGTAATACGACACGGATTCTTAGAGGAGCTGTAGTTTGTAACGCATAGAAATATTGATCTGAGACCCACCTTTTAGTATACCAATCGACTTAGAATCACTTCCTGAGGCTTATATTTTGCTAAAGACGATCCCAATACTTTTTGGGCGAAATCGGATTATTATTTCACCTCCCATAGCGATGCCTTCCCGGAATAGAGTTTTTGGTTCTTTACAGCCACAAATTGAGTTGTATTTTAATAGTATTCAACATAAATATTGCTTATCATTAACTTAATTAGTGTACCTAATTTTGTAGAAATCGGTCCATATTTAACCATAAATCCCATACAAGACACATTCCCAAAAGGCGTTTAAAGAGTGCTCTAAATAAAATTTGTAGTTGGATTTTCTTAAATAAAAATCAAACCTTTTAATATAAAAACTCTACAAAATACGCAAATATAATGACATATTATACAAAATCATTTAGCATTAAAATGTTTACTTAGTACTCGGGTTTTGCAAAATTATCGACTTTTTTCAGAAACCCTCCCATTAAAGATTTTACAGTTGCTTCTGATACCTTTTTGGAGCATGTGTTCCACCTTCGCTTAAAATCGGACATGTTCTTGGAAATCTTTCCTGTGTTCTTCAATTCCTTTTTTACCAGAGCCCAATACCTTTCCACAGGCCGAAGTTCTGGACAGTTAGGTGGATTTGCCTCTCATCGTACAAAAATGACATTATTCTTTGAGTACCACTCAAATGCCTTTTTTCCATAATGGCATGATGCCAAATCGGGCCAAAAAAATGTAGTCACTCTGTGCTCTCTTAAAAAGGGTAACAACCGTTTTTGTAGGTACTCCTTTATATAAATTTCTGTGTTTATTGTGCCAGATGCCACAAATACTTTACTTCTTTTGCCACAACTGCAAATAGCTTGCCACACGAGAAACTTCTTAGGGAATTTTGTTTGTTTTTTTGTGCGAAACTCTTGCCGAACATTGCCCCGTTTATCAGCAACATTAAAATCTTGACCAGGAAGTTGAGAAAAGTCTGCCAGTACGTATGTTTCATCATCCATCACACAACAGGTGTATTTTTTTATAAAATCAGACTTCAATTTTTGCGCTCGTTTTTTTGCTTCTAAGTTCTTTATAGCATTGCGATCTGGAACCTTTTGGACTTTGTATGTCTTCAGTACAGCATAAGCTTTGACTCTATGTGCAAAATTTGTAGAACATTTCACCGCACGAGCTGCTTTTCTTAAAGAAGTGTTAGGCGCTCTTCGAAAGAGTCGCTCGACTTCTTTTCCTTACCAATATCTGTAGGACCTTTTTTCCTCCCTGATCCAGGTTTTCTTTCAATGCTCAGGTTTTTCTTATACCGTCTGATGGCATTAGAAATTTCGAGGGTCAACTTTCAAATTTTTAGCTATTTTTTTAAAAGTCCATGACGGATTATTTTTGAAAAGTTTTAATATAATATATTTTAATATAATATATTTTCACGAACTTTTTTTTTCGCAGTCCATTTTGATTGAAATAACTATTGAAAATTAATAATTTCTAAAATAATAGTATCTGGCATATCTATAGAAACTAATTTGATCAAAAAATAAATTATTTCTTGCACTATGGATAAATTTTGTCTAAAATAGTAAATGCATATTTTTTTTAGAACACTCTTTATATACTTATAAAATCACAAAAACGTTTATTACACTAAAGATAAATGTACTTCATTACTTTGCACAGAAAAGTCTTTTGTAAATATATACCAATAAACAAAATTTTGTAGCAATCGGTCCACAATTGACCCTAGCTCCCATATCTGGTAATGACCCTTGCTGGTAATGACATAAATCTAAAAATTTTGAAAAAATAGCACATAGTATATGTATGTATGTCTCTAAGACTTAAGTAAAACTTGTTTAATTGTTGGTCCATATTTGACCTTATTGGTGAACTGTATGATATAGTCGGGCTGGACCGACTACAGCTTTTTTTCTTATTTGATTTTCGGGATATTAACAGACTTTTGAGAGTAGTTGTTGTATGAGCGGTATAATCAAAAATAGAAACATTTTTAACAAATTCTTGAGTGTAACGGCCCAATATCTTAAATTTTTGAAGTCAGATCCCAAATTTTCGATTTTTAGGGCATACAAAAAAAATTCCCCTTGGAATTACATAAGTATGTTTTTTAACAGTTATACGCTTTATTATGTGGGTTTCAATTTTTTGGAACCCACTCTTTGATTTTTTGTTTGTTGATTCATTCTTTACTTTGTATTGAAGTGTTTTTTGCTGCTCGTTTATTCTCATTTATCATTTGTTTTCCTTCCATTATATATACGATAGAAAGGAAGTTCTTGTTGTTGTGTTTTTTTTTTATAAATTATTCTACAAAAAAACAGAGTGACAAAGTCTATGGCAAACAAATTTTTATTCAAAGATAAGTACAGTACGAATGATTGATTTGGTACTAGGGTTAAGGGTTGCATTAATTTTTTTGATTATTTTCGAAATTTCCATTTTAGACTTATGTGGTTTTTGTAAAATTTTTATAATGTTATATTGAAATGTTGACAACTTCCCCCTGTGCGATTAATCTCTTTCACACTTTTCGTTAATTTTTTTATTCCAAATATAATTTGAATTCAAACAAAAATTCATTATTTTTATAATAATAACACTGTGCTAGTTAAAAAAATCAACAAAAGGGATTTTGGGTAAAGATAATTCGAGTATGCTGAATTTAATGTTGCTAACCATTTTTTTAGGTTCCCTCTAGTTTTCGAGATATAGCGTTATTTAAAGAATTGAGGAGGTTGTTTATTTGTTGTTTAATGTTTATTTTATTAAACTAAATAAAAAAAACGAAATTCGACAACAAAATTATTAGCAGTCGTTTTACAGCCTGTTCACAAAACTGTCATACGTTAGAAGGCAATCGAATACTAGCCTAACGATAAAGCTCTAAATTGAGTTCATTTTCTTTATTCGTTTGGAAGTAAAAGCTTCGTAATGAAATATCAAATAATAGTATTGCCATGAGATATTTTATTACTTTTCTGAAAGCTTTTCCTTTAAAACTTAAGACTTTTGTAAAATGATGTTAACCCTAAAATTAAATAAAATCAAAAATAAAAAAATTTAACATTTTTTTTTTTTCAAAATTAAATTAAACATTTTTTCAATGATGTTCTTGATATGAGAAAGACAAGTATTAAGTAAAAAAGTTCGAGTTTTAGGAAGAACAAGTTCCCATATTTCGATAGACCGGATTTCAAAGCAACTAGAAACGGTAGAACATTGTGACACTCCAGTGACTCAATAGAGTTGCATACCGACGAGCGCGTTCACCATTTCCTACATTCGGTCGAGTAGCTCTTACAAAAACTCTATTCTGAGACATGTATTGCGTAAGAAGATTTGAGTTTGGGAACGAGTTCCCTAATTTCGTTAGGGCACATTCCAAAATAAAAACGATAGAAAAGTGTGACACTCCAGTGGTTCATGCTGTAATCAATGAGCACTTTCGCCCTCTCTTGCACTCTTACATACAGACCCTATTCCGAAACATGTATTGCGTACCGGTGAAATACAACTCTCATGTATGGGCCGGTGCTTGAAAGTTTATTTTGGAACTTCTTGACCGAGTACAGGAGAGGGCAAAAGTGCTCATCGGTAACAGTAGGTTATCCAACTCTATTGTTCTATTGCTACTACTTTGGAATGTGCTCTAACAAAATCAGGAAACTCATTCTAGATACATGAACTTTCTTACGCAATGCACGTATATCCGTTAGAGCTCATCCTTTGGTAGTCGATTGACCAGTAGACAGACGATGCTCTACAGATAGACGATACGCTAGCCGTACAGTTCGTATGTAGAATTTCCTTCCCGCAGAAGTTTTTCCAACCAGTTGCAATATAGGAAAGTCAAAATCAAATATCCACAAACAGTACCAATTCCCCCTCCCACAACCTTTTCCTAGCTTCTACACAATGCATTGTATTGTGTTCAGGTCCTAAACAAAGAAAATTAAATAACCGTTTTTTTGTTTCCCAGGCGATTAGAATTTTTTAATTGCCTGATTTGACATTTACTTTCGTCTATACATTTCATTTACGAACCAAAATTTTAAAAGCTTTTTCTCGTTTCACTCAAAAAAAATTTTCAAAAACCAAAAGTTAAATTATTTCGTAAGTTGACGTACAATTTGAAAAAAATGTAGTTTCAAAAACAGGCTGTTAGAATTTTTTTTTTTTAAATCACAAAAATTTCCATTTTCAAAATATTTTTGCAAACAAAAAAATTTATTACCAAAACGACTACTCGGATTAAAAAATAACTAGTGTTTCTGAAAGATAATTTTGTTGTCGAATTTCGTTTTTTTTTTCACTTACGAGGGCGGTTCGGAAACTCCTTAGCCCAGCACAAAAAGCGTGGTACAAACAGAAAAAAGTTAAGTGGAAACATCCATCTCTGCTATAAACACATGTTAAATTTTGTTTCGGTCTGGTAACTCCTTCATATAGAAACAGGTGTTCATAAAAGACGCAACAGGTTTAAAAATTAGAAATACGTGGTGTCATTAAATATTTACATAAAAAAGGTTTATCGGGACAAGAAATTCATAATGATATCGTGAATGTGTTAGGTGAAAGTGCTCCTTCATATGTAACAGAAAAAAATTGGGTTGCTGAATTTAAACGTGGTCGCACAAGCATTGAAGATGAACCACGTAGTGGACGTCCAAAAACAGCAACAACAACAGAAATTGTAGCCAAAGTGCATGATATGGCATAAAATGATCGACGAATAAAAGTGCGTAAAATAGGTAATATCATGGGCATCTCAAATGATCAACTCCATTTCATTTTGCATGAAGAACTACAGATGAAAAAGCTTTCTGCAAGATGGGTGCCGCATTTGCTAACAGTCGACCAAAAACGCATAAGAATGGACATTTCTCAAGCTTGTTTGGATCGTTTTAAGCGAAATAAAATGGATTTTAAGCGTCGTTTCATAACTATTGATGAGACATGGATCCATCACTATACTCCAGAGACAAAGGAACAATCCAAACAATGGACTGAAGCTGGAGGAAGTGCCCCAAAGAAGGCAAAAGCAATTCAATCGGCTGGTAAGGTTATGGCAGCGGTTTTTTGGGACTTCAGAGGTATTTTATTGATTGACTATCTGCAAAAGGGTAAAACAATAAATTCAGAGTACTATTGCAATCTTTTGGATCAATTAAATGTACAAATTCGAGAAAAACGTCCTGGCTTACAACACAAAAAAATAATTTTTCATCAAGATAACGCACCAGCGCACAAGAGTGTTTTAACGATGGCTAAAATCAACGAATTAAAGTACGAGTTGCTTGACCACCCACCTTGTTCTCCTGATTGAGCTCCCAGTGACTTTTACCTGTTCTCAAGTCTAAAAAAATTCCTTCCTGGCAAGCGTTTTACCTCAAATGAAGATGCAATTACAGCTGTAAACCACTATTTGGAAGACCTTGAGGAAAACTATTTTAATCAAGGGATAGAATTGCTAGAAAAGCGTTGGACTAAGTGTATTGAAGTTTCAGGAGACTATATTGAAAAATAAAAATATTTTTGAAAAACTAAATATTCTCTTTCATTGGTAGGCTAAGAAGTTTCCGAACCGCCCTCGTAGTTCAAGAAAATAAACAGTTTTCAAGTTACGCGAATATTTATTGCGCAACCACCTTCATTTTTTTTAATAACGCTATATCTCGAAAATTCATTTCCAAAACGACTGCTCGGATTTAAAAAGTAATTAGTATTTCTGAAAGATAACTTTGTTGCCGAAATGCGGTTTTTTTACTTAGTTCAAGAAAATAAACAGTTTTCGAGTTACGCGAATATTTATTGCGCAACCTCCTCCTTTTGTTTAAATAACGCTATATCTCGAAAATTTATTTCCAAAACAACTGTTCTGATTAAAAAAGTAATTAGGGTTTCTGAAAGATAATTGTGTTGCCGAATTTCGTTTTTTTACTTAGTTCAAGAAAGTAAACAGTTTTCGAGTTACGGGAATATTTATTGAGCAACCTCCTCTATTTTTAATAACGCTATATCTAGAAAACTAGAGCTAAAATAAAAAAAAAAACTGTTAGCACTATTGAATTCAGCGTATTATCTTTAACCATTTATCTTTAACCACTAGGTCTCCTTTTTGTCGGTTTTAGAGATATAGCGTTATTTAAAGAATGGAGGAGGTTGCTCAATAAATATTCGCGGTATTCGAAAATTGTTTATTTTGTTGAACTAAGTAAAAAAAAAACTGAAATTCGGCAACAAAATTATATTTTAGGAACACTAATTATTTTTGTAATCCGAGCAGACGTTTTGGATTTTTTTTTTTGAAAAATCACAAAAATTTCCATTTTCAAAAATATTTTTTTTTGCAAACAAAAAATTTTATTTCCAAAACGACTGCTCGGATTAAAAAATAATTAGTGTTTCTGAAAGATAATTTTGTTACCGAATTTCGGTTTTTTTACTTAGCTCAAGAAAATAAACAGTTTTCGAGATATGCGAATATTTATTGCGCAATCTCCTCCTCTTGTTTAAATGACGCTATATCTCGAAAACTAGAGGTAACCCTAAAAAACGGTTAGTGCCATTTTTCTTTACCCACTAGGTCTCCCTTTTGTCGGCTTTTTCAACTAGCACAGTGCAATTAATTGTATTATAATGTAATACTTCCAAATTTAAACAAAATAGAATTTCCTATTTAGATAAAATTACTTAAAAAAGGCTTAAGTCTAAATTTAAACTCAGCCAGTTGGTATAGAAACGAACAGATTAATTTCAGGCATGTGTGTTCGGAATTTTTATAGCCTTCACCACCATAGGTGGAAAGGGTAATTTGGTTTTGTGCTGACGTTTGTTACACATAGATATATTAGTCTGGCACCCTTCTTTAAATTTGACGATTTACTAAGAATAAGTTCTGGGTCGATTTAATGATGTCTAGACATCAGATATGTTTTCTGTAAACACAAATCGAGGTATAATAAATTGTGTACTATTAAAGAGAACCGGGGGCTGTTTGTGGAAAGGTTATTTCTGATCTTAATTCTAGACAAAAATCCTAACTTGTCTAAAAGAAAAGCGGCATATAAAGCAAATTATTCGGAATTTGATAATAAAATTCGAACTTCGGAAATGAAATTAAAAAAGGGTTGAGGTTGATATCTTATACGGTTTCGAAGTAACTGCGATTTGAATTTTAAAATTTTTAGTCACTACATAAGCTCATTTTAGGGTCATTTAAGTCTCCTTGTCTGTTTAGGGTTAATGTATATTTTTTAATAAAAAGTCTTAATGTTAATAAAAATTAATATATTTTGGCATTTTAAACAAAATTTGGTTTATAAATTCTTAATATTTCGACATTTTTCTATAGATAATGAAAAAAACTCAAATTCTGACCTTTGAACCCGGGGAAGAAAGGGTTAAATTTTTTTGAATATTAAAATAAAACAACGCCGGTTACATTTTATATATAGCCTGTTCTACGATCTTGAAAGAATGCTTTCTTTCTTAACCTATACCAAAGAAATTTGTTTTTCGTTTCACTAAATTTATTTTATGCGAAAGATAAGTCAAAAAACAAGTCGAAAGAAAACGTAAGTTTTTTCATACAAATTTCTGTTTCACTATTTCGAACAAGTTACCATCAATACGAAAGCAAATGTCAAAATGAGTCGCTTGATATTTTGCTTTCGAATAGAAACGAACGAAAGGCTTCGAAATAGTGAAACCAAAATTAATTCGAATTCGATTTACCCACTTTCTTTCGAGTAGATTTTCTTTCGAAATCGTGAAACAGGCTAATAGTCTCCGGAAAAATATTCACTATTACTTTTATTCATTTTGAACATTGGTACAATTTAATAAGCATATACTCAAATGATTACAAAAAAATCAAATTTTTGCGAAATTCTACGATTTCAAATCGTAGGTACTGCGAAACGGGTAAAGATATCACCCTTGTTCCTTTTGTATTTTATTCTCCAAATTGTTTGTTTCATGACATCGAAAAGCAAATTTAATATTTGTAATAATTGTTGTACAAAATTTTCAAGAAACTTAAATTCGATTTTTGAAATCGGTATAAAAGTATAATTTTCTAATACGAAAAAAATAAGTAAATTCGGTTATATTTTAACAAAACTCAAGTATTTAGTATTTACAGGTCATAGAATTGTGAACCGCCGTGGTATAGCAGGTTAGTCATCTGCCTAGCATACCTGAGGTCCCAAGTTCGATCCCCGGCCAGACTAACTTAAAAAAAAAATAAATTTTCAAAAAGGCGGTTCACATCATAACTCAGCTAGCCGCTGGTTATTGAGTATTAGGCTATGAAAAACTTCTCTAACTAATGCATTTGTCGTTCGGAACCGGCATTAAAAAGTAGGTCCCTTTCAATGACTCTAAAAGTAGAATCGGATGCAGCTCATTGTCTGAGAGAAGTATCCCTTGTTTTAATTGGAATGTTGTCGGGGAATTATATACATATATATATGTATATATAATTGTCATGTCTGACTTTGAAATTTACACATCCTTAAGTAAATTTCCTTAGGCGTGTCTTCAAGGGCACGAATTTTCGGGTTGAAATTGCAATAACTTTGAAACTACTTCATGGATTTTGAATATTGATGACTTAAAATAAAGCTACCTTAGTTCTCTTTTATATTCCATTAAATATTTTTAAACAGTTTCATTCGTCATTAAAATTTAGGCAAAACCGAAAATACTTCCATTTTTTTCCTTAACAAAAAGGTAAACACTTTGAGGGCGGATAGGGCACGTGTTTCCCTTATGCGATTTTGAAAAAAATTTGCTCATCATTTTTTTTATGTTACGTAGAACATTTCTGTTTTAATAAAACTTTTAATAAAATTACTAAAACTGTTTTTAAAATTGATTAAACTTCACCCTTTTTTATTGGGGTCAAAGGTCAAAATTTAGATTTCTTATGGCAACATAACGGGATGTTATGAATTTAGTGACGAATTTTGTTCGAAATTATTAAAACAATTATTATACCCTTAGGCTTAGAATCACTTTTTGAGTCGATTTAGCGATGTCAGTCCGTCCGTCCGTCTGGCGGCTGGCTGGACCCCCATGTAAACCATGTAATCAAAGTACAGGTCGCAATTCTAAAGATAATTTGATGAAATTTGGCACATATTAGTGATAGTGTGATGGCTATCGAAGTTCGTCAAAATCGGTCCATTATTTATGGTACCTCCCATAGGTTTCACTTCCCGCAATTGATATTTTGGCCACAAATCAATATCAATATTATTTCATGAAATTTAAAACAAATACTGCTTATATAAACTTAAATCACTGTACCAAATTTCGTTGAAATCGGTCCACATTTGACCATAGCTCCCATACAAACTCTTCTGTCAAAACGCACTAAATGAGACAAAAATTACTAAAACGCTCGTAAATCTGAAGATAATGACAATATAATACATACATAATTTTTGTAAAAACTGTAATCAATTTGCTTAATTTCAAGATAATCGGTCCACATTTGACCCTAGTCCCCATATAAGTCAAAATGACAAAAACAACTTGAATATATAAGTTTTGAGAAAATGTTTGTATGATGGCAAAATTTAGCAAATATTTGTCTTTATACACGAAAAAGAATACTATTTCCCTTAGTGGTAAAGGGTATCGTATGGTCGGTCTTGACCGACTATAGCACTTTCTTACTTGTTATTTAGAATGATATTGTCAGAGAATAAATAAATACCTAGAAAGTCAACGAAACGTCAAAGTACACCTGGGACCTGTCAATAGTACGGATCAGTAATAGTGTATTGGTAAGCCTAAAAAGAGCTTTTACTTTTCTTAATGAATACAAACAGTTGCACAAAAAAGTATGATATGATGGGACGAAAATTTTCTTCAAGATTTTCTTCGTAATTTTAAGAAATTTTCTTGAGAAATCCATATTTTTAGGTATAGAATGAGTTTTACTTGATTTTAGGATAATTAAAATCTATAAACAATTTTTTATTCTAAATTTCATTATTTTTTTTAATACCAAAAATTGCAGCCCTACTTGTTCAATACAAATTAAGCAAAAACAAAAAAAAAGAATGTCGAAAGAAAACAAAATAAAAAATTTTCAGTTTGTAAAAAATAAAAAGTGTTTCGACATCAAAATAATGTTAAAATATTAAAAAAAAAATAACATTTTATGTGTGCAATTTAGAACAGTGCGTTTCATTCAAAATAACGCGTAATTTTTCAAACAAAATTTTGAGTACAAAAAGCTTTTCTGTTTGTCAAAAAAGCTTTCATTTCGTGTACGTGTGATTTAGTAGAATACTAAATTTTAGTGGATCAGCTGACGACCTTCTATATATTCTTCTATGGATATTGTTTTATTAAAAATTTTTACATTAACCCTAACTATCATACATGCGGACTAAAATAACCCAACATTTTTTTGTTAACAATTTTTGGTCATAGTTTGAGAAAATGCTTATGTAAATTTTTTTTGTGATCATTTGGGTCATTTTAGTCTCCATGTCTGTTGAGGGTTAAAATATATATTTTTGATTTTAAAACAATAGTATCAGACTTTAATCTAACATCATCATAAAGATATTATTTGTTGCACCATGAAAAAGTTTTACCTGAAATAGTAAATGCCCATTCTATTTGAAACAATTTAAAATATTATAATTTTATTGTTTTATTTCTTTTCATTCAAATATTAAATATAGGGTAATAATATATTTTGCACAAAAACTTTCTATTTACTTTATTATAGAGCAACATATAATTTTCGTTTGCTTTTTGTGTAAACTATTAATAATAATTGACATTGAGCTTAAATATGCAGAAATTAAAAGCCATAAAGAAAAAATACAATGTAAATTATTGAAGAAATTTACATAATTTTCCCATAAAAAAAAAACTTATTAATAATAAAGATTAAACAAAATTAAGATTCTCAGAATAAAAAACAAGTTGTTTTAATAGGGTGTTAACTCTTTTGTAAATCATATAATTGTGATAGAGAAAATGGCATCATATCAAAAAAAAAAAAAAGAAAAAAATATATAAAATTATTTTATAACAACAAATTTTATATTTATTTGCTAAAGTTAAACAGTTTCAATTTCTATGAAAAAAAATTAGGTATTATTTCACTATTTTTTCATTCAAAATTATCAAGGTTTACAATTTCTAATTGATTCCCAGCAAAACTTTGGTAATGGGAAGTACTCTGGTAACTGGTTACCTTGTAATGACTACAACATACCCGCCGAATAACTAATAAGTTATTTCGGTATGTGCTTGAAATCGAACGTTTTCAAATCGTTCGATTTTTAATATAATTTTGAGATAATTTCCCCTATTTCAACAAAAAAATTCAAACCAAATGAAAGATAAGATATCAGTCAAAAGGATAAAAGCTTAAATTTTCATTTGTTTTAGGGAAATAGGGAATGGCCCCGGTTCAATAGGGAATGGCCCGGTTCAAATTCTGCCAAAACCAACAATTTTTTTTAGGATTTTTTATTAAAAGAGTCTTTTTAAATGATTTTTGAATTTTAAGCACTTAAATATTACCTTCTGTAAAAAAATTGGAAAACTAATTCACGGTAATGAAAAAATACCATCATGAGTCAATTTTTATTATATAGGGGATGTCGGATACCAAACACGGTTCTGATTGGTCTTTACTTGGTAAGCCCAACTTATCTAGGTCATCCTTCATCTTAACTGTGTAACGTGCCGTTACAAATAATATATTAATTTCTACAATACTATTTTCATCTATATACTGCACTACACTACACTCTTTTTCTGAACGCCCTGTTTTTCATTTTTGCTACCTCCTTAATATATCTAAATATATATTAATAAATAAAAACCTGAACCTAAACATAATTCTCATTTAGTTGATAACCATACCAACATAAGTATTCTTGTTTTTAACACAGAGGGAGGCAGAATTTAGAGTTCTTCCCAGCGTTACCGTTATGCGACTAAAGTCGCAATTTGCGACTTTTTAGGTGGCCTGCGACGCAACCTGCAACTTTTCTTCCATGGCCCTTTTTTGCAACTTTTTCGAATTTTGTGCGACTTTTGACACCTTTTTAGAAAATTATTTAAAATTTTTATTTTTAGCCCATATTCAATATCTCAACTAAAATTCCCAAAAATTATTGTAACTTAAGTATAAATGCCATCACTTTGGTCTCAGTTTGCTATCTAAAACCATTGAAAGCAGTATTTAATATTTTGCACGATTTTCAAAATCTTCATACAATTTTAGCAAAAAGTGATTTTTTGGTGCGCTTTTGCTTTTAGGTGTTAAATGGCAAAAACTCAGTTTACGAGGTAGTTTGGAATTTTTATACATATTTGTCGTATGTTATATCAACATGCAGCACATAAATGAGATATATATCAAACGATGCACAACTGAAAGATCTACCAATCCTTATCCATTTTTTAGGAATTCATTGAGGGGGGCGAAAAATATGCGAAAAAAATTTAAAAGTGGCGAAAACGTGATTAAATTTTGGCAGCCGTTAAGTAGTATTTGAATGACGAAATTAAAACTTAGAGTGCAATGAATTCATCCCCCAAGTATGGTGTCTATTTCATAAAATAACGACTGGGTCCAAATGAAACGAAAAAAGAAGACGAAATATGAAAAAAACGTAAATGCTTCATTCGACTTTTTACGTTTTTGAAATTTGCATGCCAATTACGCTAAGAAGTGAAAACTTGCGCTACTAAGATTTTGCGTTCAATATACCTGTAGACTTAGGAGTGCAAATCTGTAATTAGATTTTCCGAACACCTAAGAGAACAAAAGTTATTCGAGTTGAAAGTCGGTTTTATAGGAATTAAAACTGTTTGATTTTTGCCTATATATAATATCTTTTCAAGTATGAATTGTTTTATAATCTTTTGTTCATTGTTTAAAAAAAAGTGTTATAAAAAAGTGTGCGACTTTTTTTTATTGAAAGTGACTTTTTGTGCGACTTTTTTTATAAAAAGCGACTTTTTCTGCGACTTTTTCAAATTTGTCAGCGGTAACGCTGGTTCTTCCTAGTAGTTAACATCGTAGTTAGTTGATCCGATTGTTGTATTATAATACCGTAGTTAGCCGACTGAGAGCCGAAGTTTTTATCTCATCGGAGTATTTTTTGCTTCGTAGTTAACCGACCGAGAGACGAAGTATTTATCTCGTCGGATTGAATGCTGTTGTTAGCCGATTGAGAGCCGAAGTTTTTATCTCATCGGAGTATTCTTTGCTTTGTAGTTAACCGACCGAGAGTCGAAGAACCTAAACATAATTCTCATTTAGTTGATAACCATACCAACATAAGTATTCTTGTTTTTAGCACAGAGGGAGGCAGAATTTAGAGTTCTTCCTAGTAGTTAACATCGTAGTTAGTTGATCCGATTGTTGTATTATAATACCGTAGTTAGCCGACTGAGAGCCGAAGTTTTTATCTCATCGGAGTATTTTTTGCTTCGTAGTTAACCGACCGAGAGCCGAAGTATTTATCTCGTCGGATTGAATGCTGTTGTTAGCCGATTGAGAGCCGAAGTTTTTATCTCATCGGAGTATTCTTTGCTTTGTAGTTAACCGACCGAGAGTCGAAGTATTTATCTCGTCGGATTGAATGCTGTAGTTAGCCGATTGAGCGTCGAAGTTTTTATCTCATCGGAGTATTTTTTGCTTCGTAGTTAACCGACCGAGAGTCGAAGTATTTATCTCGTCAGATTGAATGCTGGAGAGAGCCGAAGTTTTCAAGAGTTTGGAAATCGACATTATATATATATATATATATATATATATATATATATACATACATATATATATATATATATATATATATATATGTTTTTATATGAAAGCTACAGTCAAATTCCTATAAAATTTGATATCCTGCCCAATAGTTGCATAAAACTTTCCTTTTCTAAATTAAGTCGTGATAGCTATTAAAATTGTTTTCAATTTATCAGCATTAATGTGTTTCCCGGATTGGGGTTATATGGGATCTCTAACTAACCGATTTCGTGCATTTTCAATACATAACTTTTTCAAGATATCGAAAATACTTTTGTAAAATTTTGTTCCTCTAGCTCTTTTCGTAAAAACGCTATAGCGCTTTTATCTGACGGACAGACTGACATAAACCCTCTTTTATTTTTCTATTTTTGTGTTTCCATAAGTTTTTTATATGGGAGGTATGGTCAAATGGTGACCGATTATAACAAATTTTTACAAACTGCATTGACATAACTTCCTTGTGCTAATTTTAGTGTATTTTAGGTGGAATTTAGGCTGTCCTTATGTAAAACTTCTATACACCAAATATTATCATCATAGCTATTATAATTTGTCATTTATTAGCAAATAAGCAATTATCCTACACGAGGTTATACGGGAGCTATGGTGAAATGTCAACCGATTTTGCCCGATTTCAATACCAACATTTTCCAAGAAATGAGGAATATTTATGCCAAATATCAGTCACCTATATCCTTTCGTTATGGTTTTATCGTGCCGGCAACAGACGGACAGACAGATGAACAGGCAGATGGACAGACAGAAGGACAGACAGATGGACAGACGGATGGACAGACGGATGGACAGACAGAGAGACAGACAGTCAAACGGATAGACAGACAGTCAAACGGATAGACGGACACACAGACAGACAAACATCTCTCAATCGTCTTAGAATTTTATAGAGATTCAGAATATACTTCAATTTTGGTTTTTGAGCCAATATTAAGGAAATTACAAACGGAATGACAATCTCAATATAGCCCCCATTCTTTTTGATGGTGGGTATAAAAAAATGTATGTGTTGGGGAGCTTATGTTTTGAACCTGGAAAGCCTGGATTTTACATGGGCGGCACAATCGTCCCCTAAACTAGTGTATCTCAGACTCACAAATCACTTAAAACAATATACAATATAATTGTCATTTCCCAACCGATTTGAAAAATCATACTATATAACAAATATATAGGTCAAGATCTACAAAAAACATCGCTACATGCTATCTCTTACAGTTTTAAAGATATTCGACTTCAAAAAATAAAATCTTAAATTTTTGGCCCAAACTGCACCGATTTTTTACTAATATCTTAGCTATATACACACCCCGATTTTCTTGATTTAAAGTTTATATGTTATATGCCCGCACTATGTTTTCTTTTTACAGACATTTGATGTTTTTAATTTAACAAAATTATAAATTTTCAATAAAAAAAAAACTGTGCCAACAAATTCATTTTGAATAAAAGGCCAAAGTCTCAGCTTTTAAACGATATATGTATAAATCAAATTACACTGATCAACAGCTAAAATTACATTCAAGTCAAAGTATTTATACCCTTCACCATCATAGGTGGAAAGGGTATTATAAGCTTGTGTATACCAATAGGCTTAGAATCACTTTCTGAGTCGATTTAGCGATGTCCGTCCGTCCGTCTGGCTGGCTGGACCCCCATGTAAACCTTATAATCAAACTACAGGTCGCAATTCTAAAGATAATTTGATGAAATTTGGCACAGATAATTTTTTTGATAATGGGGCCATGGCTATTGAAATTGGTCAAAATCGGTCCATTATTTGTGGTACCTCCCATAGGTCCCACTTCCCGGAATTGATATATTGGCCATAAATATCAATATTTTTTCATGAAATTTAAAAAAAATACTGCTTATGTAAATTTAAATCACTATACCAAATTTCGTTGAAATCGGTCCACATTTGACCATAGCTCCCATACAAACTCTTCTTTAAAAACGCACTTAATGAGACAAAAAATCACTAAAACGCTCGTAAATCTAAAGATAATAAAAATTTTAAGTTTATTTTTTGCATACATAATTTTTGTAACAACTGTAATCAATTTGCCAAATTTCGAGATAATCGGTCCACATTTGACCCTAGTTCTCATATAAGTCCAAATGACGGAAACAGGTTGAGAAAATGTTTGTATGATGGCAAAATTTAGCAAATATTTGTCTTTATACAGGAAAAATAACACCTTTGACCTTAGTGGTGAAGGGTATCGTATGGACGGGCTTGGCTGACTATAGCGCTTTCTTGTTTTTTATGTGTTTCGGTTTAGAAATTAAAAATTGTTTCGCCTAAAATATATAGGATTTAATTCAAGTTATGAAAAAACAAGTAAGAAAGCGCTATAGTCGGTCAAGCCGACCATACGATACCCTTCACCACTAAGGTCAAAGGTGTTATTTTTCCTGTATAAAGACAAATATTTGCTAAATTTTGCCATCATACAAACATTTTCTCAAAACGTATATATTCAACCAGTTTCCGTCATTTGAACTTATATGAGAGCTAGGGTCAAATGTGGACCGATTATCTCGAAATTTGGCAAATTGATTACAGTTGTTACAAAAATTATGTATGCAAAAAATAAACTCAAAATTTTCATTATCTTTAGATTTACGAGCGTTTTAGTGATTTTTTGTCTCATTTAGTGCGTTTTTGAAGAAGAGTTTGTATGGGAGCTATGGTCAAATGTGGACCGATTTCAACGAAATTTGGTACAGTGATTTAGGTTTACATAAGCAGTATCCATTTTAAATTTCATGAAAAAATATTGATATTTGTGGCCAATATAGCAATTCCGGGAAGTGGGACCTATGGGAGGTACCATAAATAATGGACCGATTTTGACCAATTTCAATAGCCGTGGTCCCATTATCAAAAAAATTATCTGTGCCAAATTTCATCAAATTATCTTTAGAATTGCGACCTGTAGTTTGATTACAAGGTTTACATGGGGGTCCAGCCAGCCAGACGGACGGACGGACGGACATCGCTAAATCGACTCAGAAAGTGATTCTAAGTCTATTGGTATACTAAAAGGTGGGTCTAAGACAAATATTTCTATGCGTTACAAACATCAGCACAAACTTATAATACCCTTTCCACCTATGGTGGTGAAGGGTATAATAAACAAATGAGTAAACCCATAAACATTTTGACAACTTTTTGTAAGACCAAGTTTTTCTTTTGAAACCAATTTACATTATTCCTAATTATTGAAAATGTTTAATTAAACGTTAATACATGATATTGTAGTAATAACGTAATAATTTAAAATATTGCACATTTTCGCTTTAAAACTACTTAAGTAATAAAATTATTAATTCATTAATCTTTTTGTTAAACCAATTTTTTTAATTACTAAATATTTACTTTAAGCCTTTAATATGTTTAACATTTGCAATATTTTATAATTCTATATTTTCATTTCCATCAATTTGCATAAATTAAATGTTGTTGCATTTTTTTCTTGTTAAAATTCTATTTTAAATGGAATTCTATTTTTTCCCCCTATTACACTAGACATCTTGTAAATGATTTCACTATAATCCGCTGTCATTTATTATATTTCGTTTTTTTTTTTCTTTCTTATGTTAAAACTTGTCAATTTGTTTTAAAGAGTTCATTATTTCCCGAGAAGTGATTAGTAGTAGCTCAAAAGATCAGACCCAATCAAGGTAAGATTTTCATTGATAGTTTGAAAAAGTTCGATAGAAATTATATAGTGTTTGTTAAATGAGAGAGATAAGATTAAGTAAGAGAAGACGGACGGAGTAGTTTTTGAAACATTTGAAAATTGATAAGATTTAATTTTAATTTTATAGAGTTTTCCGAATAAAATATGCATTTATGGCATCGGGTTAGATAAACACAGAAATTAATTTAACGGAGTGACTAGAAAAAGGGCTTTTGCCATTTCTAAGACAGCACAGAGTTTTAACATATATCTGGCTCTATAAGCAGACAGTCACCTAGAATTGGACCACATGTGATCGTTGAAAACTATGGCTTCGAGGTTGTTAAAGAATTTGTTTACCTTGGTACCGTCGTCAACATAAATAATGACACGCAGTGGTTTAAAACCAAAAAAGTGGTAATGAATCTGTATCTTTTAAGCTGTAAGTCTGATGGCATCAGTATGTATGAGAGAATTGTTAAGGAGGACCCAAGCTTTATAAATTATTTGTATACCTTGTACAGTTTTCCAAAAATTTAAAGACAAATTTGGAAAAAGTACACTTTTTAGTTTTTTTCAGAAATTTTTCCCGCAAAAAAAAAAAAAAAATTGAAATTTGACTTTAAATTTCTGAAAAACTGTACAAGGTACATAAATATTTTTTTTTTCAATTAAAAAATTTATTTTATTGTTTATGTAAAACAATTTAAAAAATTTCAAAAAATGAAACCCAATTGACCTTTTTTGCAATTAAAATTTTGGTATATAGAAATTTGGCATTTTTTATAAAATTCGATTTTCTAGACTCGTTTAAGAATTCGTGCTACTTTTTATTTTTAAAATCTCAAGAGAATATGTGGGACTATATAACTGCATCTCAAAAAGTTGCAAGATCGGCTTGACTTTTTTGTTATATGTTCGAAAAAACAAAAATTTTATTAAAAATTAAACCAATTTCATTCAATGTTGTACTTAAAGGGAATGTTGCACTGCACTGAATTAAACTTTGGTTTGAAATCATCCTAGAACCCCATTCTCTACCAACATATAATAAAACATTAAGTTTCAAAAAAAAAAAACTTCTTCGTAATAAGTAAAAAACTGATACCTTCTTTTAGAGAAAAAATAAAACAATGCACTTTTTCAATCAGCGAAAAATATTTGACTTTGGGAATTTCTCAACATTAAACGGTTCAAGAAATTTAAAAACGGTTTCCATTATTTTATTATTTTTAATTTTTTTTATTTCAGTATTTTTTTCAAAAATTATGAGTTTAATATCGAATGCACAATGGGTCAAAGACTAAAAAATGTCGAAGAGAAAAAATATTATTTTTTTTACTTTTGAAATTAAATAACTTAAAACCAAGGGTCGAAGTTTCCGTTTTTTATACTTTAAACTAAAATGGGTATTTTTCTATAAAAAAATTTTTTATCAAAAATTTTTCTATAGCAAATTTTTTTTCAAAAATTTTTCTATAGAAATTTTTTTTTATCAAAAAATTTTCAACGGACAATTTTTTTATCAAAAATTTTTTACAGAAAATTTTTTTTCAAAAATTTTTCTATAGAAATTTTTCTACATAAAATTTTTTATCTAAAAATTTTCTATAGAAAATGTTTTATCAAAAATTTTTTATAGAAATTTTTTCTATGGCAATTATTTTTATAAAAAATTGTTGTATAGAAAATTTTTTATCAAAAATTTTCTGGACATAAAATTTTTTTATCAAAAAATTTTCTATAGAAAATGTTTATCAAAAATTATCTATAGAAAATTTTTCTATAAATATTTTTTTATAAAAAATTTTTCTATAGAAATTTTTTTTATCAAAAGTTTTTCTATAGAAAATTTTTTTATAGAAATTTTTTCTTTTCTTTTTCTGAACATTTTATCAAAAATTTTTTATCAAAAATTTTTCTTTAGAAAATTTTTGTATCAAAAATTTTTGTATAAAAAAATTTTTTTGGTTAAAAATTTTTCTATAGAAAATTTTTTATAGTTTTTCTATAGAAAATTTTTTATCAAAAATTTTTCTATAGAAAACTTTTTTTTATCAAAAATTTTTCTATAGAAAACTTTTTTTTATCAAAAATTTTTGTATGGAAAATTTTTTTTATCAAAATTTTTCTATAGAAAATTTTTCTATAAAAATTTTTTTTATCAAAAATTTTTTTTATCAAAAATTTTTTTATAGAAAATTTTTTTATCAAAAATTTTTTTATAGAAAATTTTTTTATCAAAAATTTTTCTATAGAATTTTTTTTTTTTTAAATTTGTCTATAGAAAATTTTTTATAAAAATTTTTCTGTTGATGGTCGTGGGTTCGAGTCGGGCTCAGGTTCATATCATAAATTATTTTTTTTATAATTTATGATTTTTAAATTAGATGAATAAATTTAAGGAATACTGAAAAAACTATGTGACACTTAGCAGTGTGGAATGCTGCATTTTCTGTCCCGCTACGGACTTCATCAGCACACTGTGTCACCAACTGTTAGATGCCAGTAGTTAAGATCATCTATTTAACTGAATTCTTAAGCGAAATTGAAAACGAGAATTATGTTAACACTCATTTCTATTTCACCTATGACCATATGATCGATTCAGTTAGACGAACTTATCCACCATAGTTTTTTCCTTTATGTTTTGTATCCCTATCCTTTATTAATCTACATTTACTTTGTACTTTAACCAACTGTCAGCTGGTAATGAAGACAAAGATTTTTGTTTTGACAAGTTTTGTTTTATTCTTTTACGTTAATGCAAATTTTTGAATTTAGTATCAACTTGAAAGAGTTAATGAAAACATGTAAATCGCGGTGCCCATGCAATTTAATTGAAAGAAATTAATTTTAGTTGAACCAGAAATTTATGTTGATGGTCGTGGGTTCGAGTCGGGCTCAGGTTCATATCATAAATTATTTTTTTTTAATTTATGATTTTTAAATTAGATGAATAAATTTAAGGAATACTGAAAAAACTATGTGACACTTAGCAGTGTGGAATGCTGCATTTTCTGTCCCGCTACGGACTTCATCAGCACACTGTGTCACCAACTGTTAGATGCCAGTAGTTAAGATCATCTATTTAACTGAATTCTTAAGCGAAATTGAAAACGAGAATTATGTTAACACTCATTTCTATTTCACCTATGACCATATGATCGATTCAGTTAGACGAACTTATCCACCATAGTTTTTTCCTTTATGTTTTGTATCCCTATCCTTTATTAATCTACATTTACTTTGTACTTTAACCAACTGTCAGCTGGTAATGAAGACAAAGATTTTTGTTTTGACAAGTTTTGTTTTATTCTTTTACGTTAATGCAAATTTTTGAATTTAGTATCAACTTGAAAGAGTTAATGAAAACATGTAAATCGCGGTGCCCATGCAATTTAATTGAAAGAAATTAATTTTAGTTGAACCAGAAATTTATGTTGATGGTCGTGGGTTCGAGTCGGGCTCAGGTTCATATCATAAATTATTTTTTTTTAATTTATGATTTTTAAATTAGATGAATAAATTTAAGGAATACTGAAAAAACTATGTGACACTTAGCAGTGTGGAATGCTGCATTTTCTGTCCCGCTACGGACTTCATCAGCACACTGTGTCACCAACTGTTAGATGCCAGTAGTTAAGATCACTGCTAAGTGTCACATAGTTTTTTCAGTATTCCTTAAATTTATTCATCTAATTTAAAAATCATAAATTAAAAAAAATAATTTATGATATGAACCTGAGCCCGACTCGAACCCACGACCATCAACATAAATTTCTGGTTCAACTAAAATTAATTTCTTTCAATTAAATTGCATGGGCACCGCGATTTACATGTTTTCATTAACTCTTTCAAGTTGATACTAAATTCAAAAATTTGCATTAACGTAAAAGAATAAAACAAAACTTGTCAAAACAAAAATCTTTGTCTTCATTACCAGCTGACAGTTGGTTAAAGTACAAAGTAAATGTAGATTAATAAAGGATAGGGATACAAAACATAAAGGAAAAAACTATGGTGGATAAGTTCGTCTAACTGAATCGATCATATGGTCATAGGTGAAATAGAAATGAGTGTTAACATAATTCTCGTTTTCAATTTCGCTTAAGAATTCAGTTAAATAGATGATCTTAACTACTGGCATCTAACAGTTGGTGACACAGTGTGCTGATGAAGTCCGTAGCGGGACAGAAAATGCAGCATTCCACACTGCTAAGTGTCACATAGTTTTTTCAGTATTCCTTAAATTTATTCATCTAATTTAAAAATCATAAATTAAAAAAAATAATTTATGATATGAACCTGAGCCCGACTCGAACCCACGACCATCAACATAAATTTCTGGTTCAACTAAAATTAATTTCTTTCAATTAAATTGCATGGGCACCGCGATTTACATGTTTTCATTAACTCTTTCAAGTTGATACTAAATTCAAAAATTTGCATTAACGTAAAAGAATAAAACAAAACTTGTCAAAACAAAAATCTTTGTCTTCATTACCAGCTGACAGTTGGTTAAAGTACAAAGTAAATGTAGATTAATAAAGGATAGGGATACAAAACATAAAGGAAAAAACTATGGTGGATAAGTTCGTCTAACTGAATCGATCATATGGTCATAGGTGAAATAGAAATGAGTGTTAACATAATTCTCGTTTTCAATTTCGCTTAAGAATTCAGTTAAATAGATGATCTTAACTACTGGCATCTAACAGTTGGTGACACAGTGTGCTGATGAAGTCCGTAGCGGGACAGAAAATGCAGCATTCCACACTGCTAAGTGTCACATAGTTTTTTCAGTATTCCTTAAATTTATTCATCTAATTTAAAAATCATAAATTAAAAAAAATAATTTATGATATGAACCTGAGCCCGACTCGAACCCACGACCATCAACATAAATTTCTGGTTCAACTAAAATTAATTTCTTTCAAAAATTTTTCTATAGAAAATTTTGTATAAAAAATTTTTTTATTGATTTTTTTTAATCAAAAATTTTTTATAGAAAATTTTTTTATCAAAAATGTTTCTGTAAAAAATTTTTTTAACCAAAAATTTTTTATAGAAAATTTTTTATCAAAAATGTTTCTGTAAAAAATTTTCTGTAGAAAATTTTTTTATCAAAAATGTTTCTGTATCAAAAATGTTCTGTATAAAATTTTTTTTATTAAAAACTTTTCTATAGAAAAGTTTTATATGAAAAATTTTTTATCAAAAATTTTTCTATAGAAATTTTTTTTAACGAAAAATTTATTATAGAAAAATTTTTTATCAAAAATTTTTCTGTATAAAACTTTTTTATCAAAAAATTTTCTATAGAAATTTTTTATCAAAAATTTCTACTAAAAATTTTGTTATCAAAAATTTTTCTATAGAAACGTTTTTTATGGAAAATTTTTTATCAAAAATTTTTCTCTAGAAAATTTTCTCAAAAATTTTTTTATAGAACATTTTTTATCAAAAATTTTTTCTATAGAAAATTTTTTATCAAAAATTTTTATATAGAAAATTTTTTATCAAAAATTTGTCTATAGAAATTTTTTTTTATCAAAAATTTGTCTATATAAAATTTTTTATCAAAAATTTTTCTATAGAAAATTTTTTATCAAAAATTTTTCTATAGAAAATTTTTTATCAAAAATTTTTCTACAGAAAATATTTTATCAAAAATTTTTCTATAGAAAATTTGTTATCAAAAATTTCTACTGAAAATTTTGTTATCAAAAATTTTTCTATAGAAAAGTTTTTTATGGAAAAATTTTTATCAAAAATTTTTCTCTAGAAAATTTTTTATCAAAAATTTCTACTGAAAATTTTGTTATCAAAAATTTTTCTATAGAAAAGTTTTTTATGGAAAAATTTTTATCAAAAATTTTTCTATAGAAAATTTTTTATCAAAAATTTTTTCTATAGAAAATTTTTTATCAAAAATTTGTCTATAGAAATTTTTTTTATCAAAAATTTGTCTATAGAAATTTTTTTTTATCAAAAATTTGTCTATATAAAATTTTTTATCAAAAATTTGTCTATATAAAATTTTTTATCAAAAATTTTTCTATAGAAAATTTTTTATTTTTCTATAGAAAATTTTTTATCAAACATTTTTCGATAGAAAATTTTTTTATCAAAAATTTTTCTATAGAAAATTTTTTATCAAAAATTTTTCTATAGAAAATTTTTTTATCAAAAATTTTTCTATAGAAACATGTTTTCTCAAAAATTTTTCTATATAAAACTTTTTACCAAAAATTTTTTTATCAAAAAATTTTCAATAGAAATTTTTTTATTTAAAAATTTTTCTATAACAAATTTTGTTATTTAAAAATTTTTCCATAGAAAATTTTTATCAAAAATTCTGTAGAAAATTTTTTTATCAAAAATTTACGAAAATTAAAAAAATTCTTCGGCTTCTGGTGGTATTTAAAAAATCAACACGATCCAAAAGCCTTTCTACTTCTGAGGCGGTCTACTTTGACGCCCAAAATTCACCCTGTGTAAACACAGTATAACCATTAATCTAAAATTTTGAAAGCTTGGTTCCTCCTTAACAATTCTCTCGTACATGGATAAGTTTTGTCTAAAATAGTAAAGGGATATTTTGTTCGAAACACTCTTTAAAGCTGAAACTTAAGCCGTTACTGCCTTTATAAAATAAATTTTACATTCAACTATGACAAATTAATTGCAATTTCAAAAGCCAAAATCCTATTTTTTTGGAATACCTTTTAGCGTTTTTAGGGCTTAAGTGTCCCTTTCTGTTTAAAATTCATGCTAAAATTTAAATGTCAACAAATACCTTTCATATTCTCCTATAAATTCTTAATAAAATTTGAGTTTGATTATATAAATTCCAAAGTTTTTATTTTATTTTTTGTTTTTAACAAAAGAGGGAGTTTTTACATTAATACTTAGTACTTCCTACTGTTTGGTTTTATTACGAATTCATAATATTGTACATATTTCATATATATTGTGTATTTCTATTGTTTGTAAGTTTGAGTATCTGCAGCATAAAATAGTTTATTTAATGCAACGCTCCTTCTTTTCCTGACTGACATTCCTTTTAAGCCATTTCGTTGTTATTTTGCTGCTGCAACTGTTTTGCTGCTTAAATGTCATAACTTTAGAATAACTTGAACAAGAAATAAATGAAATTGTTTAACCATTTTCCGTGTTAAAGTTGTATCACAAAATTATATTTTTCTGCATATTAATAACTTTAAAATTTTGATTTATATCTTTTTTGCAGCAAAGGCTCGTTTTGTTTGAATTCCAGTGAATAACAAATAAGTTTTATTGAGTGATTTTTATCAAGCTTTAGTTAGGAAAAACTTTAAAATCGACAGAACTTAAAATTTAAAAAATTAAAATTATTCAATAATTCAGTAGGACTTCCGATTCTAAAGGGGCTTAATTAGGAAGTCGCACCTTCCATATATAAAAATTATTGAACTTATCTTGCTAACTTAATGCTGAGCTTATTTCTATTACCGAAATTTTCTAATATAATTTGCCTTTCTCGTTTCTTGTGTTGTCAAGCAGAGAAGGAAGCCGGAACGGCGCGGTTGGCGGTCAGCCGATAAGTCGATTTTGTTCTGCACCCCTCCGCCGCCGAATTAGTCGACTTAACGACGGCTTAAATCCGAGTCGATGTTTCCCACTTAAAATTATATCCAATAATACAGTTCAATTCATCCGATTCTATAAGGGCTTAATTATGAGCTCCCACCTTCCATACATTAATATTATTGGCCTTATCTTGGTAACTAAACACTGAGCTTATTTCTGTCTCAGAAATCACAGAAAGCTGGCAAATTGGTCGGCTTAAACCCGAGCCAATGTTTCGCACTCAATATATTTTTAAGTACTTATTCACAAGCTCCAAAGCTTTTATTTTCGATTTTTTTAAAGGTTCGAAAAAATACTCTAAAATACTGTATTTTAAGGTACTGTACTGTACCGTACTGTACTGTAATGTACATTTTGCACTTCGATGTACATATGAAAAAATAGCACTGTGCGACGCCGCGGACAAAATTTTGTTCTTTAGCCGCCGCCGAAATATTTACAACGGCTTGTTTCTCTGTTGTCAAGTCATTGCGTTTCAATCACTGAGTTTATACCATAATGGTTTTCCCGCTATGCAGCCAAAAATTTATATTGGAATGAAGTTCAACCGCCGTTGTATAGCAGGTTAGTCATCCGCCTAACATACCAGAGGTCCCATGTTCGATCCCCGGCCAGACTCACTTGGAAAAAATAAAATTTTCAAAAAAGCGGTAATGTACTGTACTGTACTGTACTGTACTGTACTGTACTGCACAGTATTGTACTGTACTGCACAGTACTGTACTGTACTGTACTTAGGCAAGTTCGGTACAAAGTCACATACATAACAAAGTGTTCAATTTAAGTAATTTTGAGCACCTGTTAAAATACACAGCCTTTATCATAACGAACTTTCACGAAGTACACTAAAAATAACGTACTTCGTTGAAAAAAGGTATTGAAATGTGCTTAAAATTCTCAAACGAAAAGTGATGCAATTTTTCATCAAATTCAGTAGCTTATGCATCGTATATAGTTTCATAGCTTCATGTAGAAGTTTCATACCTTGATGTCGATTTAATCAAGATACATAACCTTGGTTTTAGTCTGCAAAAGAAAATAACTTTTTCTCGTATATAGTTTAGGAGATATCAGGAAATCAAATAAGCTCTACAACAAATACAGTGTTTTCTTTTTGCTTTGGGCAAAAGCTAAGTTGGCTCGGTTTTGCTCGGTGCCTCCACCATAACCACGTGAATAGCGAAAGTCTATTCTTTAGATTGAGCAAAAAAAAATTCACCCAAATTTACCGATCGTAAAACAAAAGTTAAATATTTTCTGAATAAAGTCACATAAATTGTTATGCATAATTTAAGCAAAAAGTGTTGCAGTCGCTTAGGCTTTACTTTTTAATCAAATTGCATTTATGTGTATGTCTAAGGTAGGTAGCCCTAAGAGTCGATGGATTTCAACCAAAATAAGTAGAGCTCTTATTTTGGGTCAACTAATAGATCAAATTCTGTTAAAAATTGCGGCTTATATTAAGAGGAAAAACAAATCAAAAATGGGGGTCCAAAGCAGGTACACCAAGGAGGGACGGATTTTAATCAAAATAAGTAGAGAGAGCCCTTTGTTAGATAATATAATAGATGTGTGCCTTCTATTCGAGAATTTCGGCTTATACGTTGAGAAAAAAATAGTGTTCTAAGGCAGGTACCTCAAAGAGTCAATGGATCTCAACCAAAATTAGTATTACTCTTTCTGTGTCGATTTTTTTCAAATTGAAGAAAAATTGCTGAAAAATGTGGATCCAAGGCAGGTGCCCAAGGAGTACCAACAAAATAATTAGACCACTTTTTTTAGATCTACCAATAGACGTGTGCCGAATTTCATAAAATTCTGTTGAATCGGTTGAACTGATTTCAACCAAAATTAGTAGACCTCCTTTTTAGATCAACTAATAGACGTGTGTCGAATTTCATTAAATTCTGTTAAGAAATGCGACTTGTACATTGAAAAGAAAAATATATGAAAAATATGGGGGTTCAAGACAGGTACCCCAAGGAGTCAACGAATTTTAACCAAAATTAATAGACTTCTTTTTTGAATTAATTAATAGACTTGTGTCGAATTTCATCAAATTCTGTTGAGAATTGCGACTTGTACCTTGAAAAGAAAAATATATGATAAAATGGGGGTCCAATACAATTACCCCAAGGAGTCGACGAATTTCAACCAAAATTAGTAGAGCTCTTTTTTTAATTAATAAATAGACGTGTGTTGAATGTTATCAATTTCTGCTGAGAATTGCGACATGTACATTGAAATAAAAAATAGTTAAACAAATGGGGGTCCAACAAAGGTACCCCAAGGTGTCGACGGTTTTGGAAAATTTTGAATTTTTCTTATCTATGTAAAACTGAAGTATGCATAATTTCATCGTTGTAAAATCACTCCTTCTATATTTTGCACTTCGATGTACATATGAAGAAATAGCACTGTGCGACGCCTCGGACAAAATTTTGTTCTTTAGCCGCCGCCGAAATATTTAGAACGGCTTGTTTCTCTGTTGTCAAGTTATTGCGTTTTCATAACTGAGTTTAAACCATAATGGTTTTCCCGCTATGCAAAAATTTATATTGGAATGAAGTTCAACCGCCGTTGTATAGCAGGTTAGTCATCCGCCTAGCATACCAGAGGTCCCATGTTCGATCCCCGGCCAGACTCACTTGAAAAAAATAAAATTTTCAAAAAAGCGGCGGTTCACCTCATAACTCAGCTAGTCACTGGTTATTGAGTATTAGGCTATGTAAAACTTCTCTAACTAATGCATTTGCCGCTCGGAGCCGGAGTTAAAAAGTAGGTCCCTTTCAATGAGACTAAAAATAGAATCGGATGCAGCTCATTGTCTGAGAGTAGTACCCCTTGCTTGAATTTTGTCGGGGAATTATATTTATGTATGTGTATTAAGTTCAGCAAATAGCTAATGCTTATAGTAGGAGAAATCAGTTTATCAAATCTTGTTGAAACCATACCGCATTAACTATACCTCTCATACAAGACCAAATGTCAAATATTTCAAAAATTACAAAAACCCTATAAATCTGATGATAATTGAGGTTTTTATACTAAAACTTTGCACAGATATTTTTTTTTTTTAGAAACATAAATCGTTAGGTGAAAGTTCGTAAGTATCGGTCCATATTTGATCCAGCTCCCATTTCATTTCCGCTGTCGGTTTGTTGCTGTAAGAAGAATATTAAAGTTAGATATGTTTGTAAGAGTGAAGGAAAAGTTTTAAATTTATTAAAAAGTTGATATCACATGACCTCAGTTTTGGAGGGTATCAAATATGTAGTAGGACTTGACTTATTATCGTGCTTTCTTGCTAGTTTTTTATGAATATTAGCTAGTCTATTAAATTGTGTGATATTTTAATAATAGTTTTCAAATTAACATTTCAAAAATTGATTGATTTTAAAATTTTGTCCTTAATTTAATGATTTTCTGATTTGCCCAAATTATATCAGGAATGGAGGCTTTAAAGAAATATAACATTTATTTTCGCTCTAGAAGAAAATAGAAATGTTGAACATTTTTGGCATCATGTTTCTTGTTTATATTTAAAATTACATTAAATGCATATTTATTGATACGTACTTAACACTACAAATATTTTAACTATAAAATTCTTAAAAAGCTTGAATAATAAAAGTGGTAGATATACCATTTTTGCAAAGAAAATTTTGTGGAATCTACTACATTTTAATGTCGAATCTCCCACAAAGTAAAATTTTTTGGTTGGCATCACTGATGTATTATTATTTTATTTTTTTGTTTTAAGGGGAATTTTAAATATAGCATCTCTGCCATCCATCATTGTCAGAAAAATGCAACGAAAATTGCAAACATCTTAACAAATTAAGTTTAACCCTTTAACGGACACACCGATCGGAATAGGATAAATATCCCAGTAAGAAAAAAAGGTTTATTCTCAAATTGAGGATGATTTGAAAATAAAGCTTTTTTCAAAGGTCAAACGTTTGATACTGATTTGAGAATAATAGCGTTCTCAACAAAAAATCATTATCAAACCTCATTCTCAAAGGTTTTTCAAATGTGGATATCATCTACATGTGGAACATAAATAAAATGGCGTCGTATTTTTGAGTTTGTTTATTTTGTTTTTGAAAAATGTGCATCATATTTAAATTATTTTGCTTAAAGTATAATTTTTTTTATTGGTAGGTAAAAAAATTTTAAGAAACCAAGAAAATTTACTTATGCATATAAATATTATTGAATTTTTAATCTTGACGTTTTTTAAGCAAGGTTTTATGGTCAAATATGGATCAATTTTAAAAAATCCGAAAGATATAACGAATTTCTTTGAAATGCAATGCCATTCCATTAAAATATCTTAAACATTATTTTTTTTTTAATATAAATTATTTTTTTTAATATAAATTATTTTTTTTATGTTTGAAAAAATTTTGAAATAAGGTTTGATATCAAATTTATATAACACCATTTTTCAAATTATTCTCAAATCATCTTAGGGTTTGATAATGATTTGAGAATAACCTTTATTCTCAATTTGAGAAACTATCATTTTTCAAACGTTTATTCTCAAATGAACCCTCATTTGAAAATGAATGTGAATCTCAAACATCTGTTCAGGTTTGAAAAAAGTTTGAAAAAAAAAAAACGTTTGATATCAAATGTAAAAGTCATCATATTTCAAACGTCTGACACTGTTCTTACTGGGATAATCTAGTTTTCATTTGGGGCTACTATTGAAGTTATAAAACATTGGGACAGTAATTTGAGTGACTGTATATACAGATTTCGTTCCCAGTTGTAAAAACGCCTGTTTTTAATTTACACAGCGCCAGTTTCGAAAAAAAAAATCATTATAATGTGACAGTACAATTACAAAAAAAAAAAGATAATTTATTCCTTACAATTATTGTTTCCAAATCGAACAAGTAAGAGTGTTATATTCGGCTGTGCTGAATCTTATATACCCACCATCAAGTTATGTTAAATTTAGAAACATATCTCATATATCTACGAGGATGCGGCAAATTCAAAACGTGGACCAAATTGGAAAACGCTAGTTGGTATTGTTGGTAAAATATTTGGAATTACTTCGGTTGCAGTAGCTTTATAGTTCAACATTCAAAAGTGTGTAAGTGGTTTCCCTAGTAATTATTTACTTTGAAAAAAATTCGTTATCGTAACCGGGTATGGTTTTACATTAATAAGTTGTTAAATACTTTTCGTTTAGCTTAATATTAAGTTAAAATAAAGAAGTTGATAGTAATACGACAGGTCCATATATTTTGTTAGGAGTTCCTAATGCATCTACCATATACATAATCTTAATATGCTGCTTGTACTTCCGAATCTTTTTGATTGTAGATATAAAAAAGGGGATGTAATATAAATATATAAGAATTATAGCCAAATGTTGACCGATTGTAACAAAATTTCACACGCTGGCTGGTATTTATACAGGGCTTATTCTTGCAAAATTTAGTGGCAATAGCTGTCACAGTTTCTAATTTAATAGCTTTTAACTGGTCCTTGCTAAACCTTTTTTTGTTTCCGGGAGTGTTTTTTATATGAAAGCTATAGTCAAATATGGACCGATTCATATAAAATTTGATATACTGACCAATAGTTGCATAAAACTTCTCTATACTAAATTTAGTCGTCATAGCTATCACAATTGTACTCAATTTATCAGCATTTATGTGTTTCCCGGGGCGGGGTTATATGGGAGCTCTAACTAAATGTGAACCGATTTCGCCCATTTTCAGTACACAACTTTTGTTACATATCGGAAATACTTTTGTAAAATTTTGTCTCTCTAGCTTTTGTAGTTAAGGAGCTATCGCGCTTTTATCTAACGGACAGACGGACATAAACCCCCTTTTCTTTTTGTATTTTTGTGTTTCCGTAAGTTCTTTATATGGGAGCTATGGTCAAATGGTGACCGATTGTGACAAAATTTTGCACACTGGCTGGTATTCACATAAGACTTATTTGTGCTAAATTTGGTGGCGAAAGCTATTACATTTTAGCATTTATTGGCATTTAAGTGAATTTCAGGTGGAATTTTGGCTGTTTCCGTATGTTTTTTATATGGGAGCTATGGTTAAATGTGAACCAATTTCGATGAAATTTTATATGCTGCCTAGTGCTTATGGAAAACTTCTAGATACCAAATTTTGTCATCATAGCTATTATAATTTGTCAGTTATTAGCAAATAAGCGACTAGCCTAGACGAGGTTATACGGGAGCTATGGTCAAATGTTAACCGATTTTGCCCAATTTCAATACCAAAATTTTCTCATAAATGAAGAATGTTTTTGCTTAGTTTCAGTGAGCTAGCTCCTTTCATTTAGGCGTTATCGTGATTTCAACAGACAGACAGACAGACGAACATCGCTCAATCGTCTTAGAATTTCATAAGGATTCAGAATATATATCGTTTTTGATTTTTGAGCCAATATTAAGGAAATTACAAACGGAATGACAATCTCAATATACCCCCCTATTATAATTTGTCAGTTATTAGCAAATAAGCGACTAGCCTAGACGAGGTTATACGGGAGCTATGGTCAAATGTTAACCGATTTTGCCCAATTTCAATACCAAAATTTTCTCATAAATGAAGAATGTTTTTGCTTAGTTTCAGTGAGCTAGCTCCTTTCATTTAGGCGTTATCGTGATTTCAACAGACAGACGGACAGACGGACAGACAGACGAACATCGCTCAATCGTCTTAGAATTTCATAAGGATTCAGAATATATATCGTTTTTGATTTTTGAGCCAATATTAAGGAAATTACAAACGGAATGACAATCTCAATATACCCCCCTATTATAATTTGTCAGTTATTAGCAAATAAGCGACTAGCCTAGACGAGGTTATACGGGAGCTATGGTCAAATGTTAACCGATTTTGCCCAATTTCAATACCAAAATTTTCTCATAAATGAAGAATGTTTTTGCTTAGTTTCAGTGAGCTAGCTCCTTTCATTTAGGCGTTATCGTGATTTCAACAGACAGACAGACAGACGGACAGACAGACGAACATCGCTCAATCGTCTTAGAATTTCATAAGGATTCAGAATATATATCGTTTTTGATTTTTGAGCCAATATTAAGGAAATTACAAACGGAATGACAATCTCAATATACCCCCCATTCTTTTTGATGGTGGGTATAAAAATTAACTGCGATTGATAAGACACCTTACCAATGAACGGTAAAAGGGTTAAACTTTCCTCTTTAACCCTTTCGTGTCTAATATTACATAATGCATAAATTCTTTGTTAACTTCTATAATTCTCAGATATTCAAAATTTTGGTTTTAATCGTTAGAAAGACTTTAGTTCTTGTGCTCAAATTTGGGGCTTAACCGGTTTTGTATAAGATTTAGACAAAATATTGTATAATGAAATCGGAACAGGCGGAGGCATGTTTCTAAACAAATAAAAAACTTTATGTATAATAAGAACTACTAGCGTATCCTGCGGTCGACACAATCGACCGTCATCTAGTTCATTGTTAATACAAATTCCCCGTGAAATTTCGTTTTTTTTTTTAATTTTCTTAAATAACAATAAACCTATCAAAAATTCTGGAATAACTTTGGAACAGAATTTTTATTTTTTGTTTTTTTCCATTAAATTCTTGTTTTAAACTGGAGTTTTGGATATATATTTACTGAAAATTATTCTTAAACTGATTTTAAAAGCTATAAAAAACAGGAAAAAGGAAAATATTTCTTGTCAATCAGAGCGTTAAGTTAAAAATGATAGTGTCAATGTAGCAAGTTTTTGAAATTGCTCGGGCTAATCGGATATCTGGAGAAATTGATCTCATTGATTTCTATCACTCCGTACAACTGTGCGTCGAATTGGCCAAATTGTGTAGCTCTCGAAGAGTTTACTGATTCAAGATATTCCATAATTAACCATTTTGCATCTTCAAAAGTGAATGAAAAGGAAAAAGTGTTAGACTTATCAAAACAACTTGTGGTATCGATGTCAAAACAGCGTTCTGTGAAGTAGTTAACAGAAAAACTTGTAAGTCAGTCCGTTAGCAACGGACTGACAAAAATGATGGAATCAAGGTTTTATTGTACTTTTTAACAAAGATCCTAATATTTCAAATTTATAATCATTTTACTGCATAATTAACAGGGAGAATCACAGAACGAAGTACTTGGAAACTGTAGAAGCTTACATTATCCGATCGGAATGTAATAACGGAATTAAAACTATTGCAGTCCGAATGCATGATTTGCCTTTTAATGTTCCTTGCTGATATTATAGCATTTTCTAAACATTAATCAGTTTTAAATTTACATTTGATTCAGACCGATCATTTACTTCTTAATCTGTAATTATTATAAACTTTCCTTCAAAAGACTCTTTTTGTTTAATCGGTAACATCCTTTTTGGGTATAAGTCACAATGTTCTTGTCCAACTCTTTATTACTGTTTCTTACCATTGTAAAATGGCTCTTATTGACCTTATGCGTGCCCTTCCCTGCAATATAATTTAATTTTTAACACAATATTTATCCCAATAAATCAACACAAAAAAACAAAATTCCATAAAAATGCAACTTCAAATATTTAAAATTTGAAAGGTTTACATTTTAAGCACTTTTTTGTCATATCTTCCAAAATTTTAATTTTGTCTTTTACTCACCACAAATAATAAAAACAATACCAATAATTATACCCTTCACCACCATAGGTGGAAAGAAATATTTGTCTTAGACCCACCTTTTAGTATACCAATAGACTTAGAATCACTTTCTGAGTCGATTTAGCGATGTCCGTCCGTCCGTCCGTCTGGCTGGCTGGACCCCCATGTAAACCTTGTAATCAAACTACAGGTCGCAATTCTAAAGATAATTTGATGGAATTTGGCACAGATAATTTTTTTGATAATGGGACCATGGCTATTGAAATTGGTCAAAATCGGTCCATTATTTATAGTACCTCCCATAGGTCCCACTTCCCGGAATTGCTATATTGGCCACAAATATCAATAATATGAAATTTAAAACAGATACTGCTTATGTATACTTAAATCACGGTACCAAATTTCGTTGAAATCGGTCCACATTTGACCATAGCTCCTATACAAACTCTTCTTCAAAAACGCACTAAATGAGACAAAAAATCACTAAAACGCTCGTAAATCTAAAGATAATGAAAATTTTGAGTTTATTTTTTGCATACATAATTTTTGTAACAACTGTAATCAATTTGCCAAATTTCGAGATAATCGGTCCACATTTGGCCCTAGCTCTCATATAAGTCCAAATGACGGAAACAGGTTGAATATATACGTTTTGAGAAAATGTTTGTATGATGGCAAAATTTAGCAAATATTTGTCTTTATACAGGAAAATAACACCTTTGACTTTAGTGGTGAAGGGTATCGTATGGTCGACTTGACCGACTATAGCGCTTTCTTACTTGTTTTTGTTGCTATTATTTTACAAAACAAAAACATTTTTTTAATTGTAATTAAATCAGGGATGTCAGCGTCATACACAATTGTGTAAACCAGGGATGTCAGCGTCATACACAATTGTGTAAACCAAACTCACATGTACACTTACGCTCTTTTATTTTGAGAGCGTAAAATATGATTTTTTACTGAGAAATACTCTTGTTCAGCGGGAAATATCGCAAGGCCTGTTTTGAGGCCTCTAAATTAAAATAATATATTTCTATCAATATATATACAATTAATATAAAAAGGCTGGTTGAAATAAGCTGGAGCCCTTCGAAAATTTCTTAATGTAGGCTTTTTGCAAAAATTGTTTCTTTTTGTCTTTAAACTATCCAAATGATCAGGTAAAAACTGGAGAAATATTTTTAAATTAAATATCTTTTTTTTTCTGCATAAAATTAGCTGTGAGCCAATGTATTTATGTATGTTGACTTTATTTGCCTATTGCAAAGTTCAAATTATATTTATTTATCATTTAGACAATAGCGACAAAGTACACTTTATTTAATAATCATGAAGACTACGATGTTTCTACATGAAAAAAAAAAATTAAATTAACCTCATCTATTTCTTATTTATCAAAATCCGCATTGATAAATAACAAATACTTGTCTTCGTAATTTTCTGCAATTTTTTCGCAGTACAAATCTTAAGGCCTCGCAACCGCATATTTGTCCCGCTAGGAATGTAAGAGTCAAGAGTAATCTCACCAACACAATCATAATTGACACCACTGAATTAAATACTCTTTATTTTTATCTTTGTCTACCACTATCTCCCCACAAATGTACTCTTTAATTCTCATCACCCTCTCACCAAAAATAATAAAAACAAACGAAAACATGTTTGCATACAATTTCTTTTGTTTGATTTTTAATGTAGAATTTCCTATGCATGTGAGTTTTCTTTATTGTGTTAGTAAGAATTTTAAATACTGAACCGATTCTTAAATACTGAACCGATTTTAATAAAATATAGATTCGTCTGATCTACGGAAAAATACCTTTCAAATGGTATACAATTTTCCAAAATAGAGTGCATAATTTAAGCGTAAAAGGGGATAATAAATGGGTGCTTGCGTATTAATATTATAGATGAAAATTGAAGGAAAAACGAATTTATAAAATGTTTTTGACCTAAAAAAGATAAATCGCATTCGGGGGATGATCTCACCAATTCAAATAAATATTATTTTCCGTATATCTTTTAAAGTTTTTTATGCCTATAACTTCAAACCTTGTACAATCGTATACGTTCCGAACTAATTAAAAAAAACTATTTAAATTTGACTGCTTCATTTTTATAAAAAATAATCTTTATTCAATAGTAAACTAATCTTTATTTTATTTTTTCTTCTCTTTTTAGCAACAATCTCTAACGTATAAGGTAAAACAAATATTTAAATTTTTTATGATACTTTTTATGTGACAGCACGTTTTCTAAAAACCGAAAAAAAAAATACTGCGGGCATTAAAATTTTACATACATACATACATAATTCCCCGACAACATTCCAATTGGAACAAGGGGTACTTCTCTCAGACAATGAGCTGCATCCGATTCTATTTTTAGACTCATTGAAAGGGACCTACGTTTTAACGCCGGCTCCGAACGGCAAATGCATTAGTTAGAGAAGTTTTACATAGCCTAATACTCAATAACCAGTGGCTAGCTGAGTTATGAGGTGAACCGCCGCTTTTTTTTTTTGAAAATTTATTTTTTCTGGCCAGGGATCGAACTTGGGCCTCTGGTATGCTAGGCGGATGACTAACCTGCTATAATTTATTATATACATTTTGAATCATCTTTTTGGAAGTTCATGCAATAAATTTTTTATTGAAAATTGGACATGTTATGGGAAGAATTTCCTGGGTGTTTCAAATTTTTTTTTTTTTTTACACGACTTTTCAACTGACCGACGAAGTTTTTGATTTCCGTGGCTCAAAAGTTACATCATTTTTAGGGTACCACATGATGGTATGATGTCAACGATATGCTGAGTTTTTTTTCGAAATCATATGAGATAAATCCTTTCTTTCGCGGGGTCAAAAGTCAAAATTTTGATTTTTTTTAACTGTTCATGGTAAAATTACGAAAAATTAAGAATTTATTAGCTAATTTCGAATAAAACGCATAAATATGATTCTAAATTTCTGAAAAACTGTACAAGGCAAATAAATATTTTTTTGCATTTATAAAGTTTATTTTCTTGTTTATATAAAACAATTTATAAAAATTCAAAAAGGAAACCCAATTGACCTTTTTTTTCAATTAAAGTTATGTTGTATAGAAATTTGCCTTTTTTTTATAAAATTCGATTTTTTGGATTCGTTTATGAATTCGAGCTACTTTTTATTTTTGAAATCTAAAGTGAATATATGGGACTAAATAACTGCATTCTAGAAAGTTGCAAAATCGGCTTGACTTTTTTGTTATAAAGAGTGTTCTAAAAAAAATATGCATTTACTATTTTAGACAAAATTTATCCATAGTGCAAGAAATAATTTATTTTTCGATCAAGTTAGTTTCTATAGATATGTCAGATACTATTATTTTAGAAATTATTAATTTTCAATAGTTATTTCAATCAAAATGGACTGCGAAAAAAAAAGTTCGTGAAAATATAATTAAAACTTTTCAAAAAAATCCATCATGGACTTTTAAAAAAATAGCTAAAAATTTGAAAGTTCACCCTCGAACGGTTTCTAATGCCATCAGACGGTATAAGGAAAACCTGAGCATTGAAAGAAAACCTGGATCAGGGAGGAAAAAAGGTCCTACAGATATTGGTAAGGCAAAAGAAGTCGAGCGACTCTTTCGAAGAGCGCCTAACACTTCATTAAGAAAAGCAGCTCGTACGGTGAAATGTTCTACGAATTTTGCACATAGAGTCAAAGCTTATGCTGGACTGAAGACATACAAAGTCCAAAAGGTTCCAGATCGCAATGCTATAAAGAACTTAGAAGCAAAAAAACGAGCGAAAAAATTGAAGTCTGATTTTATAAAAAAAATACACCTGTTGTGTGATGGATGATGAAACATACGTACTGGCAGCCTTTTTTCAACTTCCTGGTCAAGATTTTTATGTTGCTGATAAACGGGGCAATATTCGGCAAGAGTTTCGCACAAAAAAACAAACAAAATTCCCTAAGAAGTTTTTCGTGTGGCAAGCTATTTGCAGTTGTGGCAAAAGAAGTAAAGTATTTGTGGCATCTGGCACAATAAACACAGAAATTTATATAAAGGAGTGCCTACAAAAACGGTTGTTACCCTTTTTAAGAGAGCACAGAGTGACTACATTTTTTTGGCCCGATTTGGCATCATACCATTATTGAAAAAAGGCACTTGAGTGGTACTCAAAGAATAATGTCATTTTTGTACCACGAGAGGCAAATCCACATAACTGTCCAGAAAGGTATTGGGCTCTGGTAAAAAAGGAATTGAAGAACACAGGAAAGATTTTCAAAAACATGTCCGATTTTAAGCGCAGGTGGAACACATGCTCCAAAAAGGTATCAGAAGCAACTGTAAAATCTTTAATGGGAGGGTTTCCGAAAAAAGTCGATAATTTTGCAAAACCCGAGTACTAAGTTATCATTTTAATGCTAAATGATTTTGTATAATATGTCATTATATTTGCGTATTTTGTAGAGTTTTTATATTAAAAGGTTTGATTTTTATTTAAGAAAATCCAACTACAAATTTTATTTAGAGCACTCTTTATGTTCCAAAATACAAACATTTTCTTAAAAATTAGAAAAATTTCGTTCAATGCTTTACGTAGAGTAAATGTTAAACTGACTTAAATGTTGGTTTAAGATCATCCTAGAACCCTATTCTCTACGAATATATAATAAAACATTAACTTTTAATAAAAAACTAAGTTCTTCGTAAAAAGTAAACAATTATTACCATCTTTTTGAGAAAAATGTTTGAATTTCTCAACATTAAACGGTTCAAGATATTTAAAAAGAGTTTTCATTGTTTTATTACCAGAACTGTTGACTGTATGTCAATATTTCTTAAAAAATTATAGGTTTGATATCGAATGTACAATGGGTCAAAAACTAAAAAAAGTCGAAGAAAAAAATTTGTTATTTTATTTTTGAAATGAAATAACTTAAAACCTATAAAAGTTTTTATAGTAAGGAAAGCATGCTTCTTCTTCGTTTCTTCAAGCTCATTTCAAAATCAACCATATTGGACAATAAGTGAAAAAGCTACACGATCCAAAAGCTTTTTTACTACTGAGGTGGTCTACTTTGACGCCCAATGAATCATTCTGTGTAAACACAAGGTAACCATAAATCTAAAATTTAGAAAGCTTGGGTCCTCCTTAACAATTCTCTCATACATTCTGATGCAATCAGACTTACAGTTTAAAAGATTCTAATTTATTAAAACTTTTTTGTTTGTTTCAAAACACTGTGAGCTGGTACATCGAAACTGTTTAAGATATTGAACTTAATTTTGTTGAATTTTATTTCGCTATTTGTATATTTTAAAATATCGGTGAGATAATTGAAATAAATTGGGAACTTAGGGCAATACGCTACAGTAAAACTTTTTAATTAAATGTTTCATATTCCAAAATTTTTGAAAACACCTTTTTAATAAATACGGCTGCACCTGTGCCAAGTTTTTCAATAAACTTTTGTTTACTTTTATCTTTTTTGAACCCCCTTTATAGCACATTTTTCTTAGTCGCCAACAAAGCAACAACAAAAGTGTGGGAAATAGAGAAAAGATAAAACTGAAAAATGTCGTGTCTTTCTGTTCAGATGATAATCCTCGCTTATGTTGATATTTGTTTGACACAATAATTCGTATTTATTCTGTAGCCCAAATAAGATATAATGTGTGGTTTCCGCTGTCTAGAATTAAGGATAATCCTCCTGAAGACCAACCATCGAAATGCGTCGAGGAAAGGTTTCCCTACCAATATATTACAATAATAAATAATTGTAATAAATTGGATCCAAGTGCAATACAATACAGTAAAACTTTTTAAGAAAATTTTTAGTTTGTAATATTTGTTAAACACAATTTTCGAAAAATAAAAAAAAAATGAGTTTGAAATTTTTTTAGAATTTTAAAAAAATTCAGGGGGGTTACTGTGTATTTCGATTCGAAGGAAATTATTTTCGAAACCCAATGCTTTAAGCATACAAATTCGAATAGTTTTATTTTCGAATCGAGATACGCAGTAATCCCCCAGCTTAAGAATTAAAAAAAATACTGAATAAGTTTTAATAAATAAATAAATATTTTTGATCCAATTAAAATTAAAAGACCGTTTAAAATTTCATACTTATTTCATTTCTTTCACATTGAAATTAACCTCAAACTTTGAAGTCATGGCGACAAAGGTAAACTATCCGATCGCATTAATATTTTATATTTGGATAATTGAGAACAAAAGGAAAAAAACACAAATTAAGAAGCCCATATTTTTACCTTAATGTCCATATCTCGGTAACTCGTGTTACTACTCGTATTTCTGTGCAAAGATAATCTCAAGAAATTATTCTATTTTTCTCCATATGAATCTGAAAGTAAATTTTTGTTACAAATCAGGAGCCAAATCGTCGCATTCGAAATCGATTGATATAAAAGATATTTCAGAAACATTCGTGTAGCATACTTTTAGGATAATATTTGCTTAAAAGTCTAGTTTTCAATCCATATAAACTGCCGCTATTTGGCCCTAGATGTTATCTACATACAGTCACTCAAATAACTGTCCCAATGTTTTTAAGGGGTTTACGAATATGAGTGTAACAACAAAGGTACTGGCACTGATGTTGGGTATTATTGTATATTAAACTCCTGTTGGCAAGTATAATTAAAAAACATCATTGTGATACTTACCCTTAATAAAAAATAAATATAACAAAAGCTAATTTTTATTGGGACGGTTTTTTGACTTTAGATTAATTTACATATTTAATGATGTTTTTGTACCCTTCACCAATAGGTGAAAGGGTATTATAAGTTTGTGATTCCGTTTGTAATTTTTAGTGAATTAGTGATCGTAGACCCCATAAAAATTATACCGATCGACTCAGAATCGGGAGGAGAATCGAATAAGCGATGTCCGTCTGTCTGTCTGTCTGTCTGTCTGTCTGTTGAAATCAAGTTTCTGAAGCCCCTGGAGGATGAACTTAAATAAATTATATATCAGATTTTAGGAAATTCTCCCGCAATTAACGCTATTAAATTTCATTAAAATCGGTTTATAAACACCGAAAATATCGAAAAAATACCAAAAATTAGACGAAAATTTTAAAATTTTTGATTGAAACACACTTTTAAATAACAAGATAAAAAAGATACTCCTGGTGTACATGTGATAATATGTTATATATCAGATTGTAGGAAATAGTTTCTCAAAGCACTCTGTAAAATTTTATCAAAATCGGTCCAAAACACTGAATTTAATGTATCGCGAATTGCCCAAAGTTCGCATTAGAGAATGTTTGTTGAAAAAATGAAATGCAGAAATAGGAAAAACCATCCTCCTTTAGCACGGACCTACATAAATTTTATATCAGATTTTAAGAAATTCCCCCGCCAAGCTCGTTATTAAATTTTATCAGAAGCGGTCCATAAACAATTGAGATATCGCCATAACACTACATTTGATGTACTGCAAATTGCCCAAAGTACGTGTCTAAGAAATTTTGTTTACATTTTGTAAGTATTGTTTTAGCGATATCTCAGGTGTTTATGGACCGATTGTGATGAAATTTGACATCGTTCTTTGTGTGAGGATTTTCTAAAATCTATACTCCACAAATCTGATTACCAATACCATTCAAATTGTACCGATCAACTCTGAATCGGCAGGAGAATCGATTTCGCGACCTCCGTCCGTCCGTCCGTCTGTTTGTTTGTCCGTCCGTCCATCCGTCTGTTTTTTTGTCCGTCCGTCTACCTGTCTGTAATTTTTTCAGTTGTAGTCAAGTTTTTGGAGCTCCTGATTTGTCGATATCTCAGGTGTTTATTTTGATGAAATTTAATAGCGTCCTTCGCAGGGGATTACCTAAATCCTGATGCATTCGGTAATTTGTGGTAGATATAATTTAGCGTTTAAGCGATGGTGTTTTAATCGACAATGATAAAATTCAGGGTGGGACAATATCCTAAAATTTTGTGTAAAATCCAGAAGCTCCACAAATCTGATTTTAGCATTAATCTTAATTTTGTGTCTGACTTTTGAACACTATGATAACATTTGAGAATGTATTATATATCAAATTATAGGTAATCTTCCTAGGAAGTACAAAAATGCAGCTAAGTACATGATATCCGTTCAAAACCTACATATGTATGTAAGTATTTCACATATCAACGAAAATTTAAATTTTTTAATTGCAATTGGGAGAAATCCGTTCACGTTTGACAATTGATCCCGTATAACTTCGCCTAAGATACGATGATGACATTTAGTATTAAGACGTTGTACAATATTGATATTCAGGGCGATAGCGCCTAAAATAAACTTTCTAGAGGGACAACATTTGACAAAAGTATTTCTGATCTCTTGAAAAGTTCAATATTGAAAATGGGCGAGCTCTATTCACATTTAGTGAAATCTCCCATATAACCCCGACCGGGAATCGATTTAATGCTGATAAATTAAATCACATTAAAATTGCACAAGGAACTTGAGAACAACTTTCCAAACATCAACAGAACAATACATCCCAAATATTATTGATGAAGTGTTCATTTTAATTAATTAACTAACTTCAGTTTAATAAGTAAATCTTTAATAACTCTTCCGACAAAGCTGTTATCCATCCATTCAAAAGCTATATATTTCACGTATGTATCTAAAACTAAGAGTGTATACCCTATAATTTTAAGGCTTATCATTGTTAAAGCTTTGACCTAAATCAGTCCGCTAACTTCAGAGTTTTACATAACTAATCAAGAACTTTTACTAGTTGGATAATTCGTACGAATTAAAGTACACAACCCTCACTGGGCACTGTGTTTTTGGGTTGCATGCCAGAATACTTAAACTTCATCAAATCGATGTGCTATTGCAAATGTAAGGGCATCTACATTTTGAAGCATCTTTTCTGCATGGTTTATCTGGTCTATCGAACTTTATTAAATGTTCGTAAAATATGTGTCTATTTTATTTCGAAGCTACTGGCTGGCTTAAATATGCATTCTCTACTTGTAGTCTAGTAATCATTATCTTTCACAAAGGGACCACTTTAGAACCCAAGTGAAGCTTCCCTAGACATCAGCCACCTGCCCAACCTAACCTTTGGGTGCATAACTATTCTAGATGATGACGCCACCGAAAAGCTTTTCTTTTTCCGACTCTTAATTTTAAAGACTCTTTGCATATAATACTAGTATAACCAAATTTTGCTAGGAATTACATTAAGTACTTTTGCAACGCCATTGGTGAAGGGTATCCAAGATTCGGCAAAGCCGAATATACCACTCTTACTTGTTTAATTTAATATTTTGTATAGCCTTTATTAGCAGTAATAACAGCTTCTCCATACGGCTTCTACTCCCTCTACTAAATGTTTACAATCACTTGGAGCAATGCTGTTATAAGCTTCCATCATATCTGCCCTCAGGCAACGGTTCCGACAACACCCCTCTTAAGAACGTCACTAAGGTGTGCGATGGGGTTAAGATATAGTGGCTGGGGCGGCAAGTAAAGGACTTTGTATCCGTTGGCATTGAGACATTTTTGTGGTTGGTGGCAACACTGTGTTACGCTCATATTCGTAAACATCTTAAAAACATTGGGACAGTAATTTGAGTGACTGTATATGTAGAAAAATCTACCTTATTCGAAATAACCTGGAAAATGAATAGAATTCATATAAACATCAGACAACTTTAACTTGACAACTGCTTAATTTGTCTCTAAATATAGAAACTTATTTTCATGAAAAGTGTGATTAAATTTTCATTATTGATTGCATTAACAAATTTGTAAAATTCTTTATCATCCATGTCAATAAAATTGTAAATAAAAAATTCTGAAATTATTGATTTTACTTGTACTCGAGTTGAGTATATGTTCCTTCTATTGCCTGTAATTTTGTATTATTTACATTCAAATAAACATTTTTTTATTTGTAAACGAAGCTACAAGTAACAAAATAAATAAATAAAACAAATAAAAAAATAAAAAAAAAAATCTAAAGATAGCCGTCATGTGAAATTTTGCACTTGTCAGTTAAATGTCAAAAGCAATAGAAACATTAAAATCTCTTTTTTTTATTTAATTTTTGAAAGAAACTGATATTTGTCAAGTATTATTATGAATGTCATTGTTTGTGCTGAAATGTTGTACTAGTAAAATTGAAACTTTTATGTACAAAATAAATATACACTTTATTTTGGCACGAGTATCTATTTATATCCCTGAAACGCTTTTTTTTTTCTTTTTATCTTTTTTTCACTTTTTTCGACTATTGATAAACTTTTTTACACTTTTCAAACTTTGTCGTTTAATGTGTCCATAGAAATAAGCTTGCTCCCAAAAAAAAAAAAAAAAACTTTGAGAGTGTGTTTGGTCTTAGAAAACTTTTTGACAGATCTGTCAGATTTTATGATAAATTTCATATAAGTACTGAAAGTTTAAGTGTTATATTTTCCTATAGGAAATTTAAGAAAAGATTTTACTATAAAAAAGTTGTAATCGACAAAAGCTTTTCTGAAAAAATGAGAGTAGGAAAAAATTTGTCCGTTCGTATACAAGGCAACCAAGTGGCTAAGATACCATATAATATCGAGCCATAACCGCCAAAAGGGCTCAAGCGACATGAGGGACGATTTTTATTTTATTATTAAAATTTATTATTCATGATCATCTGCATCATCTCACAAAATATCAGGGCAGTAGAATTTACCGTTACACCGTTACCGTTAGTACAATTCACTGTCCAAAGATATTTTAAACAAGTAAGAAAGTGCTTTAGTCGGTCAAGACCGACCATACGACACCCTTCACCACTACGGTCAAAGGTGTTCTTTCTCCTGTATAACGACAAATTTTTGCAAATTTTGCCATCATACAAACATTTTCTCAAAACTTATATATTTAAGCTATTTCCGTCATTTGGACTTATATGAGAGCTAGGATCAAATGTGGACCAATTATCTCAAAATTTAGCAAATTGATTACAGTTGTTACAAAAATTATGTATGAAAAAAATAAACTTAAATTTCGCATTATCTTCAGATTAACGAGCGTTTTACTGATTTTTGTCTCATTTAGTGCGTTTTGACCGAAGAGTTCGTATGGGAGCTATGGTCAAATGTGGACCGATTTCAACGAAATTTGGTACAGTAATTTAAGCTTACATAAGCAGTATCTGTTTTAAATTTCATGAAAAAATATTGATATTTGTGGCCAATATATCAATTCCGGGAAGTGAGACCTATGGGAGGTACCATAAATAATGGACCGATTTTGACCAATTTCAATATCCATATAAACTATAATAAAATGATCTGTGACAAATTTCATCAAATTATCTTTAGAAATGCGACCTGTACTTTGATTACATGGCTTACATAGGGGTCCAGCCAGCCAGACGGACGGACATCGCTAAATCGACTCAGAAAGTGATTCTAAGCCTATTGGTATACTAAAAGGTGGGTCTGAGACAAATATTTCTATGTGTTACATACATCAGCACAAACCCTTTCCACCTTTGGTGGTGAAGGGTATAAAAATGCTTCTTCTGTAAATTTTATTTTTTGTCGCTTGGGTCTTTTTGGCGATTAGGGCTCGATATATTTTGAAGCACCGGCCCATGGATATGAGATTGTGTATTACAACCGAATTTTAGTTTTGTCGTCTACTGGCAACACAACCAGTAAAAAAAGTTGCATTGTACAGGGTTATCCATTTTGCGGTATCAAAAGTGAACGTAAATAAAACAAATAAAATATTTTTTTGTCATGATATTTCTTTTTTATTATAAAGTTTGAACGTTGACATTATGTGTGAAACACTACATCATTTAAATGACGACCACGAGAAATGTTGCAAGCATTGATTCTTTTGAGGTAATTTTCGACCGTTTTTTGACACATATTGGGCGGTATTTCAGCCACAACTTGACGAATGTTGGTTTTTAAGTGCTCAAGAGTTAAAGGTTTAACAAAAAAGTCTAATGGTATCAACAAATCCCATGATATTGGTGGCCAGTTGATACCGCCAAGACGAGAAATTACGCGGCCAGGAAATGTCTCTTGCAATAAAGCCATATTCGCTCGAGTTGTGTGGCATGTGGCACCGTCTTGTTGAAACCACATATTCTCCAAGACGCATTCTTCAATAGCAAACAAAAAAAGTCGGTTATCATATGACCATAACCACGGATCGGCGCAAAGAAATCAGAGCAAAAAATAGTCGGCAGAGTTGCCATTTTTTATACTTTTTACTAAATAGGTATTTTTTCATCAAAAACTTTTCTATAGAATATTTTTTTTATCAAAAATGTTTCTATAGAAATTTTTTTTATTAAAAATTTTCCTATAGATAATTTTTTTATCAAAAATTTTTTTAAACAAATTTTCTCTAAAATGATCTATAATTTTTTTTATCGAAAATGTTTTTTAGCTAAAATTTCTCTACAGAAATTTTGTTTATCAAAAATTTTTCTATAGAAAATTTTGTTATCAAAAATTTTTTCCATAGAAATTTTTTATCAAAAATTTTCCTATAGTTAATTTTTTTATCAAAAATTTTCTAAACATAAATTTTTTATCAAAAATTTTTCTATAGAAAATTTTTTATCAAACATTTTTCTATAGAAATTTTTTTTATAAAAATTTTTCTATAGAAAATTTGTTCATCAAAAATTTTTCTATCGAAAATTTTTTTTACCAAAAACTTTTCTATAGAAATTTTGTTTATCAAAAATTTTTCTATAGAAAATTTTTTCTATGAAAATTGTTCCTATAGATATTTTTTTTCTATAGATATTTTTTTATCAACAATTTTCGTATTTCGTATTTTCTATATGAAATTTTTTTATCGAAAATTTTTCTATAGAAATTTTTTTTATCAAAAATTTTCCTACAGATAATTTTTTTATCAAAAAGTTTTCTATTCATTAATTTTTTATCAAAAAATTTTCTATAGAAAATTTTTTATCACAAATTTTTCTATAGAAATTTTTTTTATCAAAAATTTTTCAATAGAAAATTTTTTTATCAAAAATTTTTCTATAGAAAATTTTTTTTTATCAAAAATGTTTCTATAGAAAATTTTTTTATCAAAAATTTTTCTATACATAAATTTTTTATCAGAAGTTTTTCTATAGGCAATTTTTTTTATCAAAAATGTTTTGATAAAAAAGTTTTCTATAGAAAAATTTTTGATAAAAACATTTTGTATAGAAAAATTTTTTTATAGAAAATTTTTTTACCAAACATTTTTCTATAGAAAATTTTTTTTATTAAAAATTTTTCTATAGAAATTTTTTTTTATCAAAAATTTATCTATAGAAAATTGTTTATCAACAATTTTGTATAGAAAATTTGTTTTTCAAAAATTTTTGATATAAAAATATTTTTATCGAAAATTTTTTTATAAAATATAACTTTTATCGAACAATTTTCAAAAAAAAAAAAAACATATTTTTATTACAAATGTTTCTGTAAAAAACTGTTTGGATCGAAAATATCTAAAAATATATAAAAATCAAAAATTGTTTAATATTAGAATTTATTTCTGTTTTGAAAAATATTCCCAGTATTTACAAAAATATTCCCAATGTTTACACAAATAATAGTGTCGTGGCAACAATGTTCGAGATTATATTTCTTTGTTCTCTCGAACCATGTATTTCGTTGCTATAAATTTGGTTTTGATTTGTTTCTTGACAACTCTATTAACATCCAAAGTCCAACTGAATGTTTTTAATACTCATTTTCTCGAGGTTTATTAATGATCGTGGTATTTCCGAAAATTGTAAAAAATCATCGGCTACTGGTGGTAGGGGCTACCTACACCTGACCATAACGCTTCGAATTCACTGTGATAATCGTTTCATTGTCATACCTTCGGACCAAAGAGCGCACCAAACAGTGTCTCCAAAATTTAAAAATACAAAATAAAAACTTGTGTTTTTTGCGGCATATTATTTAAGCTTTTTGTTCTACAAAAAGCATAGATGGCGCGTTATTGCTGTAGGGCTTACCGCCGATGGGGATGCTGTTGTGAATAATACTAATAAACAATTTAATAATTATTGAAATTAATGTTGCCGTGGCTGGGGCTCGAACCCAGGCTTAATATAAGATGTTTTGCTCATTAGTCGACCGTACCCTTACTTAGATCTGTAAAATGAAAGTGAAAAGTATTCTAATATAAAGAATTCCCTTTCCGATATTTGACTTTTATGTACATATATAGCAGCCCAAAATGTAAAAGTTGTGTCCTGATTTTGTCTAAAGTTTGCTGGTACTTGACATAGCCGAGTATAAAACTCTTAATTGCTTACAGAATTTTTAAAAATTCTTAGTAATAAACTAGACACAGCAACATTCCTATGCATAATTGCTTTCTTGTAAAAACAGGAGTTGAATTTTAATCTCAAAGATTACAATTTTCTCATTAAAAATCACTTGTAGTCAAACATTATTTTTGGTGGCTTGTAAGAGTAACTACGTGATAATTTTTTTAATTACATTACAAATATAAAAGATGCATCTCTAATCTCTAAAAATCGATACTCCCTGTTGTAAGCACGTAATTACTCGAGCTATTAATCATTATATAGTGTAAAATCCTACACTGCACAGTGGTGCGCAATACTTTTTTTCTTAAATGTTTTACAGTTTTGGGAACACGATTCCCTTGAGAGATTATATTCGCGATAGGGGTAAATGCAATTTAATTAAGAAAATGTTTGAAATTCATAAGTATAAAGTTCATAAGGTATGTGCAAAGCTCTGATAGGACCCGGCTATTAATGGGATCACAAGGCCCATTAAAAAAAAAACAAATTTTAGAAAAGTGTACCTACCCTTCGATATTCAAAAATTTTAATACAAATTTCGTTCTGAAATTTTATTTCTAAATTTCTAATACGATACATTTACTGAGTTCAAAAATGGTCATTATATCTTGTTTAGTTTTAGAGATTTTTGCTAAAAATAACAAAGTAATGTTAAAAAATTACAGAAAGTATACTCTTCTGCATTCAAAATTGTTAATTAAAATTTAAAAACTCTTTGTGAAATTTTGTTTCTGAATTTCTAATATATTGGCCTATACAGAGTCCAAAAATGGTCTTAATACCTTGTTTAGTTTTAGAGATTTTTGCTAAAAATTACAAAGTAATGTTAAAAAACTACAAAAAGTATACCCTTCCGCATTCAAATTGTTAAATTAAAAACTCGTTCTGAAATTTTGTTTCTGAATTTCTAATATATCGGCCTATACTGTGTCCAAAAATGGTCCTCATACCTTGTTTAGTTGTAAAGATTTTTCCTAAAAATTACAAAATAATGTTAAAAAATTATATAAATTTATTACAAAAAGTAACCCCCTTCTGTATTCAAAAATGTTAATTAAAATTTCAAAACTCGTTCTGAAATTTTGTTTCTGAATTTCTAATATATTGGTCTTTACTGAGTCCAAAAATAGTCTTAATACCTGGTTTAGTTTTAGAGATTTTTGCTAAAAATTACAAGGTAATTTTCGACCACTTTTTGACAAATATTGGACGGTATTTCAGCCATAACTTGACGAATGTTGGTTTTTAAGTGCTCAAGAGTTTAAGGTTTATCTCCATAAGCACTTTCTTTCGCGTAGTCCCACAAAAAAAGTCTAGTGGTGTCAAATTGCATGATCTTGGTGGCCAGTTGATATCGCCACGACGAGAGATTACGCGGCCAGCTCGAGTTGTGTGGCATGTGACACCGTTTTGTTAAAACCACATATTCTCCAAGACGTATTCTTTAAAAGCAGGCAAAAAAAAGTCGGTTATCATATGACCATAATGCTCCGAATTCACGGAATCGACACATTCAGGTCTTCGGCAAAACTTTCACTTACAGCAGCGATTTTTTCAGCGGAACGAGCGAAACGATGATGCACAGGCCTTACAATATTTATAACCGCTCTCGTCTCTACAGATTTCTTCACAATTTTGCCAATTGCTTGCGTAGTTGGACGCGTATGTAAAACATAATCTCCTCTTAAAGCACGATACGTGGCTGTTGCAGAATCACCATTTTTGTAGTATGTTTTGATAATTTTTATGCGTTGTGTGATACTTAAGCGATCCATTTTCGACAATGGCAGACTTTCAACTGAAAAGTAAAAAATTGGTTTTATAACTTAGTTTGACAGATGTCGGTATTGCAGTCCTATACGTTTGAAACCACGAAATGGATAACCCGATATAAAGATTCATTTTTTTGTCAATTGTAAAATAAAAGTGGATTAAGAACATTCTCCATTAGTTGTTTTCAAATTAAAGTAAAAACGGTATACTCTGTTTTTTATGGGATTTTTCAAAATGACCATACGGCAAATCAATATATGCAAGTGCAACATCTTTATATTATAGAGTCTTTGCTTAAGCATTGCCCTAAAAGCCTAACTTCACTTCTACTGATTTTTCAAATTTCATCAAGATCCGTTTCCAGTAGTTTAGAAATAGCCGAATTAATACCAAAAAACCTCTTACGTACCACTGTACACTGTAAATAAAAACATGGTAGAATTTTAAATTTCTGGGAATTTAAATTTTGTATTAGAGTTAATAAGATTTTAAGTGTCTTTTAAATATTCCATTGCCTCCAAATTAAAGAACCGTTTCCAAAACATGGTTTTTAATACAGTGGATCAATGAATTACTTCGAAACAGTAGGGAGCTAGCTATTGGCTGTATAAAAAGTAGCTATTAACCCCCTGTAGAGATAAATGAATAAGCATAACATTTATGATATATCCCATAGGTTTCCCGAAATTTAGATTTCATTATTTAAAAATATTGCTTTAAAAAACGTTCGAGTTCAAAATCATAACGAATAATACAAAAACAAAAGTAAGAAAGTTTAATAGTCGGCCAAGCCCAACCATACGATACCCTTCACCACTATGGTCAAACTTTTTCCTGTTTAAAGACAAATATTTGGTAAATTTTGCCATCATACAAAAATTTTTTCAAAACTTATTATATGTTTCCATCATTTGGACTTATATGAAAGTTAGGGTCAAATGTGGACCGATTATCTTGAAATTTGGCAAATTGTTTGCAGTTTTTACAAAAATTATGTATGCAAAAAATAAACTCAAAATTCTCATGATTTACGAGCGCTTTAGAGATTTTTGACAGAAGAGTTTGTATGGGAGCTATGGTCAAATATGGACCGATTTCAATGAAATTTGGTACAGTTATTTTGGTTTACATAAGCAGTATTTGTTTTAAATTTCATGGAAAAAAATTGATATTTGTGGCCGAAATATCAATTCCGGGAAGTGGGATTTATGGGAGGTACCATAAATAATGGATCGATTTTAACGAATTTCAATAGCCATGGTACCATTATCAAAAATATTATCTATGCCAAATTTAAACAAATTGTCTTTAGAATTGCGACCTGTACTTTGATTACATGGTTTCCATGGGGGTCCAGCCAGCCAGACGGACGGTCCGTCCATCCGACATCGCTAAATCGACTCAGAAAGTGATTCTAAGACTATTGGTATATGAAAAGGTGGATCTAAGACAAATATTTCTATGCGTTACATATAGTGATGGGACAAGGGTAAATACAAAATTGTTAATTGGGTATTTAAATGTAAATACCCAGGTATTTACCCAAGCACTTGGTTATTTACCCAAAATGTGGGTATAAATTAGAATAAAGAAAACTAGCAGGTCCGCGTTGCCGGCCCTAAGCAATATGAAAATTGGATTTTGCCACGCCTCTCCGCCCAAAAAAAGATATTCTGAAGATTCCCTGAAAATTTCATCAAAATCGACCCAGCCGCTTTAGAGTCTATACATTACTTACATTACTTACATAGATAGATAGATTAAAAGAATTTAATTATACCCTTCACCACCATAGGTGGAAAGCTTATTATAAGTTTGTGCTGATGTTTGTAACGCATAGAAATATTTGTCTTAGACCCACCTTTTAGTATACCAATAGACTTAGAATCACTTTCTGAGTCGATTTAGCGATGTTCGTCCGTCCGTCCGTCCGTCTGGCTGGCTGGCTGGACCCCCATGTAAACCTTGTAATCAAACTACAGGTCGCAATTCTAAAGATAATTTGATGAACAGATAATTTTTTTGATAATGGGACCATGGCTATTGAAATTGGTCAAAATCGGTCTATTATTTATGGTACCTCCCATAGGTCCCACTTCCCGGAATTGCTATATTGGCCACAAATATCAATATTTTTTCATGAAATTTAAAACAGATACTGCTTATGTAAGCTTAAATTACTGTACCAAATTTCGTTGAAATCGGTCCACATTTGACCATAGCTCCCATACAAACTCTTCTTCAAAAACGCACTAAATGAGACAAAAAATCACTAAAACTCTCTTAAATCTAAAGATAATGAAAATTTTGAGTTTATTTTTTGCATACATAATTTTTGTAACAACTGTAATCAATTTGCCAAATTTCGAGATAATCGGTCCACATTTGACCCTAGCTCTCATATAAGTCCAAATGACGGAAACAGGTTGAGAAAATGTTTGTATGATGGCAAAATTTAGCAAATATTTGTCTTTATGCAGGAAAAATAACACCTTTGACTTTAGTGGTGAAGGGTATCGTATGGTCGGCTTGACCGACTATAGCGCTTTCTTACTTGTTTTGTATCATGAATTTGTAAATTTAATCGTAATCGCTGTCCGCATCCGATTAAAGCTCACGCGAATAGAGTGTGTGATTCCTAATAAAGTTTAAGATATATCGTTTTGAGTGCCTTCATTTTCAAATTAAGTGGAGCGCAAGCTTTCTGCTGAAGGTGGTAAACTATTTTAAAAAGCTAGTTCCAGTTGCATGATATATATGTTATTTTACCTGCTCTTTGTGTTGTTAGACGGTTCGTTTTTATGGAGTGAATGAAGTTGTGGGTGCTAAAGGAACGTTTAGTAGCAGCTGAAGTACAGGGAGGTATTAAAATTCGAACAGCTTAATTGCGTTCTTCCACAAATTCATTTCCATCAAGTCAATGGAGAAATTTCACCCAAACAGCTCCTGGCCTTATAATTGACAAAATCTGCCAATACATTTATGTTTAGCACCTTTGATATTGTTTTTATGTTCAAAATAAATTCGAAAATGTTCACATTATGTTACTCTACGTAACAACGAGCATTTGTTATTGAAATGAATATTTACGAAAACGGGTATAAATGAGTAAATACCCACCATTGGGTAAATACCCAGGTCTAAACCCATCTCTAGTTACATACATCAGCACAAACTTATAATACCCTTTCCCTTTCCTATGGTGGTAATGGGTATACAAATGTTGATCAAATATAACGCAAAATATTGTATTTTGTTGAATAGTGTAATTAAACTAGACAAAATAAATGGAAAAAACTGTTTGACAATGACAACCTCTTAAGAAACAGGTTGTTTACCTCCATTTGAAGACAGACGTATGATTGCCTTGTCAGCAAAGTGACTTAAGTGTTTTTAAACTTTTGTATACAAATATTTCAAACGAAAATATTTATCATTTCTAATTTTAAGGAAATTTGTCCTGTAAAAACATGAAATAAATATTTAAACATGGCATTAAAGAAATAATCACTTAGCCCAATTTGCTTGTATCATGTCGCTATGGTACGAAAGACAGCAGCTACCTGAGGGCTAGTAATACACGTGTATGCCGAAAGGTTGTGTTTCGCTGTCTGTGTGTGGCTTGGCTCGTACTGTTTTCCTATTTCAAGATTTTTATTTACTTTTTGTTTATTCAAAATGTTTTTGATTTTCCTTTTATTTGAATATTATTTATTAGCTTCCTAATTCCTAAGTAAGCATTTGCTTTTGAAGTGGTTGGAAGTTGCTTTGAGGGTTAATCGATATTTAAGATGGGCATTTGGGATTTCTTGTTTGTTTTTAATGTTTTTTGTTTTAAATCTATTTTAAATTAGATTTTTGTTGTTTTTTGTTAACGACACGTGTTTGGGAGCTCATTTTATTAAAAGTTTTTTATTTTATTTACCTTTTATATGTTTTACATACACATATACGAGTATACATACATATTTACTTACATATTTACATAAATACTTATTTATTAATTTTTTGAAATCAAGTACATAAGTCTAGGATTTGAAAGTGAAATTGTTATTTAAGTAGCATAAAATGAACACAAATCTTTAAGAATTTAACGATTTAAGATTGAATTGGAAAAAAAAGTTTCAGATTAGATGCCTTTCTTTGGAATTTCTAATGGATATAAGGGCTCAGATTTTATAAATAGTTCGTAAATATTTTCTTGTAACTTTTCAAATATGCAAAGATTTCAATATTTTTTTAATAGACTTTGATATAAAGGTAGATTATATAAAAAACAAATAAGAAAGTGCTATAGTCGGTCAAGCCCGATCATACGATACCCTTCACCACTAAGGGAAATAGTGTTCTTTTTCGTGTATAAAGACAAATATTTGCTAAATTTTGTCATCATACAAACATTTTCTCAAGACTAATATATTTATGCTGTTTCCGTCATTTGGTCTATATGAGAGCTAGGGTCAAATATGAACCGATTATCTAGAAATTTAATAAAATTGATTATAGTTTTTATGTATGCAAAAAATGAACTTAGAGTTGTCATTATCTTCAGATTTCCGAGCTCTTTAGTGATATTTGTCTCATTTAGTGCGTTTTGATAAGAGTTTGTATGGGAACTATGGTCAAATGTGGATCGATTTCAACGAAATTTGATACAGTGATTTTGGTTTACATTTGTTTTAATTTTCATGAAAGAATATTGATATTTGTGGAAAAAATATCAATTCCGAGAAGTGGGACCTGTGGGAGGTACCATAAATAATTGACCAATTTTAACGAATTTCAATAGCCATGGTCTCACTATCAAAGAATTGCGACCTGTACTTTGGTAACATGGTTTACATGGGGGTCCAGCCAGATGGACGGACTGACATCGCTAAATCGACTCAAAGTAATTCTAAGTCTATTGCTGTACTAAAAAGTAGGTCTAAGACAAATATTTCTATGCATTATATACCAGGGACCGTAACTGTTATAACTTTTATCGTAAAAGTCAGAAAATAAAAGTTATTTTTTTTACTTTTATTTATTCGAGCAAAAATAAAAGTTATTTTTTTACTTTTATTTATTCGAGCAAAAATAAAAGTTATTTTTTTGACTTTTATTTTTTCGATAAAAAATGACAGTTATTTTTGACTTTTATTTGTTCAAGAAAAAATAAAAGTTATTTTTTGACTTTTATTTTTTCGAGCAGAAATAAAAGTTATTTTTGTTTGAATTCATGATAAATTTATTGAAACATTTTTTTCTCGAAAGATAATTTTTCAGTAAAAATAATTTGCATATGCTCAAAAATGCTCGAATTGCTCGAAAAAATAAAAGTTAAAAAATAACATTTATTTTGCTCGAAAAAATAAATGTTAAAAAATAACTTTTATTTTTGCCCGAAGAAATAAAATTTAAAAAATAACTTTTATTTTTGCTCAAAAAAATTAAAATCAAAAAGTAACTTTTTTTTCTAAAAAATTAAAATCAGATTTTTAAAAAGCATCGCATTTTATGAAAATTTGGTCTTAGACTATCAAAATGGTATACTTGATTTGATTCTCCGACATTTCCTTGCGGCTGCTTTTTTTTATAAAAAATTCAAAAATAACAGTTATTTTCGGTCCCTGTTATATACATCAGCACATACTCAAAATTTGTTCAAAATTTGTATTGTAGTTAAGCCCTTTTAGTTTAAGAAAATATTCAGCTTGCAGTTAAGCCCTTTTATTTTTTTCGCAATTACTTAAAAATTACTCGTTTTTGTCATTTACGTTTTCAGGAATATCTTTGCTGTTGCATTGTTGACAAAATTTCAAAATTTGGAATTAATATTTCATTTAGTTTAAAAATTATGAGGTTTTTTTTGCTTATCATATAAAAAATTATTATCCGAGACTGAGATATTTGAAAGACTATAAGTTAGCTTTCCGACCGTACATTGATCTGTTTGTCTACAGATCAACTCTAAAGCTTCTCTGTTCTAACTACATGAAATTTCATTTAAGTATCTTTAACCGTTTAAAAGTTACGGGGTTATTTCTGAAATAACTCTTAAAAAACCTTTGTATATGCTATTTTAAATTATTTAAAACTTATCTTTTAACATTAAATTAAATTTCGAAAGTTAAACTGTTACTAATTTTTAGACCCGTCTCTATATTATTGGCTAAAAAGTTTATGCATTTTGAAAGATTTTAATTTTTGCTCAAAATTTGTATGGTAGTTAAGCCATTTTGGTTTGAGAAAATATTCAACTTGAGGTTAAGCCCTTTTGGTTTTTCGTAATTGCTCAAAAACTAAACGGTTTTACCATTTTAGTTTTTAGAGTTTTCTTTGCTGATGGCTTGTTGATCCAATTCCAGAATTTGGATTAAATGCTCCTTATAGTTTAAAAGTTATAACGTTTTTTGCTTCTCCTGTAAAAAAAACTAGATGTGTAGTTACGTCCTTTTGCATTTTAGGTGACGATATGTATGTCTCTAAGACTTGAGGAAAACTTTTAAAATAGTTGGTCCATATTTGACCTTAGTAGTGAAGGGTATCGTTTAGTCGGGCTTGACCGACTAGATTTTCTTACTTGTTTTCTATTAAGATTGGTTAAATCTATCAAAAGTTATTATTTTAACAAGTGAAGACATCTTTGTGATATTTTTTTATACCCACCATCAAAAAGAATGGGGGTATATTGAGATTGTCATTTCGTTTGTAATTTCCTTAATATTGGCTTAACGAAAAGGGACATAACTATATTCTGAATCCTTATGAAATTCTAGGACAATTAAGCGAAGTCCGTCTGTCTGTTGTCGGCACGATAAAATCTTAACGAATGGGAATAGGTCACTGAAATTTTGCACAAATATTCCTCATTGCTTTCAACATTTTGGAATTGAAATTGGGCAAAATCGGTTTACATTTGACCATAGCTCCCGTACAACCTCGCATAAACCAATCTCTTTTTATGCTAAGTACCTGGTTGACCGAGCCTTGCTCTGAGCTTTATGATAAGCATTTTGTGGACATATTCAGTTAATTTCGAATTATTTTATTTATTTTTTCCGATCAACACATAGTTTGCATAGTGTATGGATTAACTCATTTTGAAAAATTTTGGAAATTGGTCATACCAACAGAAACCTCCGTCGACTCATGCGCAACAACTTTGCTAAATATTATAGCCTGCTCAAATGCACAGTTTACGATTTATTTCATTTTGAGTAATTTTCAGTGGCGCCACCTGAAGTTGTTCATACCAACTAAGAAACCTTCGTCTGCTTATGCGTAACAACTTTTCTAATGATTATAACATGATCAAATGCACAGTTTACGATTTAATTCACTTTGAGTAAATTTCAGTGGCGCCACCTGTCGTAATTTCTTCATACCAATTAAGAAACCTTCGTCGGCTCATGTGCAACAACTTTGCTAAAATTCATAGCATGATCAAATTAGTATCCGACAAAAACTCATCGAGTAAAGTGCGTGATTCCTAATAAAGTTGAATAAGTATCGTTTTAAGTGCCTTCAATTTCAAATTGAGTGGAGCGCGTGCTTTCAGCTGAAGGTGGTAAACAATTTTAAAAAGCAAGTTCCCGTTGGTAAACTGTTCCTTTTTTTTTGGAGTGAATGAAGCTAAAGGATCGTCCGGTAGCAGCTGAAGTACATGGAGCTGTTAAAATTCGAACAACTTAATTGCGTTCTTCCACAAATTCCTTTTCCACCAAGTTACTGGAGAAATTTCATCCAAACAGCTCCAGACAAAAGTTATTGACCACAAATCATTTCTGGCCTTGTAATTGACTAAGTCTGACATTAGCACCTGTGACAATGTTTTTATGTTCAAAATAAATTCGAAAATGTTCACATTTCGGTTACTCTACGTAACAAGGAGTATTTGTTATTGAAATGAGTATTTACTAGAGATGGGTTTAGACCTGGGTATTTACCCATTTATAACCATTTTCATACCCGGTTATTTATCTAATTTCGGGTAAATACTCATTTTAATAACAAATACTTGTTGTTACGTAGAGTAACAGAAATGTGAACATTTTCGAATTTATTTTGAACATAAAAACAATGTCACAGGTGCTTAACATAAATGTAATGGCAGATTTTGTCAATTACAAAGCCAAAAATGATTTGTGGTCAAAAACTATTGTCTGCAGCTGCTTGGATGAAATTTCTCCAGTAACTTGATGTAAAGGAATTTGTGGAAGAACGCAATTAAGCTGTTCGAATTTTAACAGCTCCCTGTACTTCAACTGCTAGCAGCCACAGCTTCATTCACTCCAAAAATAGGAACCATTAAACAACACAAACACCAGGTAAAATAACATATATATTGTGCAATTGAAACCCTTTACCCTTCAGTAGAAAGCACGCGCTCCATTCAATTTGAAAATTAAGGCACTTAAGACGATAAATCTTCAACTTTATTAGGAATCTACTCGATGAGTTTTTAACGGATACGTACAGCTACAGCGATTACGATTAAATTTAAAAATGAGGTTAGTCATCCGCCTAGCATACAAGGGGTCCCAAGTTCGATCCCAGGCCAGACCCACTTAAAAAAAATAAATTTTCAAAAAGCGGCGGTTCACCGCATAACTCAGCTAACCACTGGTTATTGAGTATTAGGCTATGTAAAACTTCTCTATCTAATGCATTTGCCTTTCGGAGCCGGCGTTAAAACGTAGATCCCTTTCAATGAGTCTAAAAATTGAATCGGATGCAGCTCATTGTCTGAGAGAAGTACCCCTTGTTCCAATTATAATGTTACCATGGAATTATATATACGAGGGCTGTCTGATATATAACCGACCTAACCATGATGCACGCGACTTTTTTCAAAAAAAAGTTTCTACTTCAAATTGTGCATATTATAATAGCTACTCGCCAAAATTTCAAAAATTTATCTTGCGCAATTATCTGTTGACAGTCGTTTTTGTGAGTCTATTTCGGTGATTTCCCCAAAATGGAAAAAATTGAATATCGAGCTGTAATTAAATTTTTATTTTTGAAAGGCAATACGCCTTAACAAATCAAAGATGAGTTGGACTCTGTGTATGGTGACTCTGCACCATCGTTTACCACCGTAAAATTTTGGGCAGCTGAATTTAAACGTGGTCGCAGGAGCTTGGAAGATGATGAACGTCCTGGGCGTCCAAAAACTGTAACCACTAACGATAACATCGCTAAAGTTCATCAATTGGTACTAGACCGACCGCCGGATTAAAGTTAGGGAAATAGCTGAGATTATGAAGATGTCAAAAGAACGTGTTTGTCACATATTAAACCAAGATTTGGGCATGAGAAAGCTGTCTGCGCGTTGGGTGCCGCGTTTGCTTACGCTAGACCACAAACGTGCGCGCATCAACATTTCCAGCGCTCTGTTGGCTCAGTTTAGAGGCAATAAGACCGAGTTTTGGCGCCGATTGATAACTGTAGACGAAACTTGGATTCATCATTATACGCCCGAAACAAAAATCCAATCTAAACAGTGAATTGAAAAGGGGGAACCGGCCCCAAAAAAAGCTAAAGCTGTTTATTCGGCTGGGAAAGTGATGGCGACTGTTTTTTGGGACAGCCATGGAATTATTTTTTCGACTATCTTGAAAAAGGAAAAACTATAACAGGAACATACTACGCATCATTATTGGACAAGCTAAAGGAAGAAATTTCGAAAAATCGGCCACATTTGCAAAAAAAAGAAAGTCTTGTTCCACGACAATACAAGACAATGCACCATCTCACACCTCAACAGTCGCCATGGCGAAAATCCACGAATTGCGGTTCGAACTGCTTGACCATCCACCTTATTCACCGGATCTAGCACCAAGCGACTTTTTTTGTTTCCTCAACTTAAAACTGCTCTCGGCGGCCAGAGATTTTCGTCAAATGAGGAGGCAATCTCTTTCGTGAACTCGTATTTTGCAGACAAAGACGCCAAGTACTATTTGGAAGGGTTGCAGAGATGGGAGCATCGATGGGAGAAGTGTGTAGAGTTACAAGGAGACTATGTAGAAAAATAAAAAAAACAAAAATTGAAAAAGTCGCGTGCATCATGGTTAGGTCGGCTATTTATTAGACAGCAATCGTATAATTTATGATAAAAACTTAAATTCTTTTAATTTATTTATATTTTTCTGTATTACAATTTATACCCACATTTTAGGAAAATACCCAAGCGCTTGGGTAAATACCTGGATATTTACATTTAAATACCCAATTTACCATTTGGGTATTTACCCTTGTCCCATCACTAGTATTTACCCGAAATTAGATAAATACCCGGGTATGAAAATGGGTATAAATAAGTAAATACCCAGCGTTGGGTAAATACCCAGGTCTAAACCCATCTCTAGTCTTACCAACATAAAAACCTTCGCTGGCTTATCCGCAACATCTTCGCTAAAGAGCATAATATGATGGAATTCACAGTTTACTATTATATAAAGAACATACATACAAACATTCATTTTTTTTTTCAAAACACGAAATTTCGACTTAAGCCATTATTATTTAATACCACAGCAATGCACGAATGAGGCTTACGTAGCAAAAATTTTAATCGTTTTATTTTATTAACACTCGTACTTAAAAATAAAAACTAAAAAAAGTATTAAAATATTTTTACTCGAGTAACTCGATTACTCGTGCAAAATTACTCAAATAAATGTTTATTTGAAAATAGCAATTTTAATTTGCTCGAGCGATTAATCGATTTAATTTTTCCGATTAATCGAGCAAACATTACTAGAGTAAACACCCTAATTTTGTGCAAAGTAAATACTAGAGAAACCACTTAGATACTTTTAAATGGTGAACAATAAAGCTATTACAACTAGGGTGTTTACTCGAGTTATGTTTGCTCGATTAATCGGAAAAATAAAATCGATTAATCGCTCGAGTATATAAAAATGACTTATTTCAAATAAAGATTTATTTGAGTAATTTTCCACGAGTAATCGAGTTTCTCGAGTAAAAACATTTAATAATTTTGTTAGTATTTTTTAAAATATTAATAAAATAAAATGACTAAAGTTTGTCTCAGTGTATTCCCAAGCTGTTAAGTTTGTTTGAAACAGCGTTTGCCAAATGGAGATTGTTTTTAAATGAAAGTGCTCAATCTCAAATGAGAATTTGCTCTAAGATTGTTCTTGCTTTATGTTTCGTTAGCGTAGTATGCATTTTTGTTAGTGTTTTTTTCGAGTACGAGTAAAGAAAAAGTTTTCTTAGTTAATGTGTGTTGTTGTTATTCCCCTGCCACGCATATAATGGCCAACGTTGGTTTCAAAATCTGCTGCCCATAATTTATTAGATTTGGATACATTATTACTAATGATATATTCCATTTTATGCAATTATCAGGGTTTCAAATGTAGATCACTTAAATCAATTATCTACCGTTCCAGAACCCATTTTAATCAATAATTGGTTTATTTAAAGCAATAATCGAGGGTTTAATATAGTCCATTTTCCATTTTATGAAATAATCGTGGGTTTTAATATTGTCAATTCTAAGCAATAATCTAGAGTTGTAATATAGTCCATTGAAGGTTCAATAATCGTAGATCCAAATATAGCCGGTTATATCCAATGTATTCGTAATTTCTACTATTGTTAATTAAAAGGTCATAATGTAATCGTGCTCCTGTTAGTCCAGTTGAAGGTACCTTTGTAATCGTAAAACCTACTACAGTTCAGTTGATGTTTCCAATGCATTCGTAGGTACTACTATAAAGAGTGCTCTAAATAAAATTTGTAGTTGGATTTTCTTAAATAAAAATCAAACCTTTTAATATAAAAACTCTACAAAATACGCAAATATAATGACATATTATACAAAATCATTTAGCATTAAAATGTTTACTTAGTACTCGGGTTTTGCAAAATTATCGACTTTTTTCGGAAACCCTCCCATTAAAGATTTTACAGTTGCTTCTGATACCTTTTTGGAGCATGTGTTCCACCTGCGCTTAAAATCGGACATGTTCTTGGAAATCTTTCCTGTGTTCTTCAATTCCTTTTTTACCAGAGCCCAATACTTTTCTGGACAGGTATGTGGATTTGCCTCTCGTGGTACAAAAATGACATTATTCTTTGAGTACCACTCAAGTGCCTTTTTTCCATAATGGGATGTTGCCAAATCGGGCCAAAAAAATGTAGTCACCCTGTGCTCTCTTAAAAAGGGTAACAACCGTTTTTGTAGGCACTCCTTTATATAAATTTCTGTGTTTATTGTGCCAGATGCCACAAATACTTTACTTCTTTTGCCACAACTGCAAATAGCTTGCCACACGAGAAACTTCTTTGGGAATTTTGTTTGTTTTTTTGTGCGAAACTCTTGCCGAACATTGCCCCGTTTATCAGCAACATAAAAATCTTGACCAGGAAGTTGAGAAAAGTCTGCCAGTACGTATGTTTCATCATCCATCACACAACAGGTGTATTTTTTTATAAAACCAGACTTCAATTTTTTCGCTCGTTTTTTTGCTTCTAAGTTCTTTATAGCATTGCGATCTGGAACCTTTTGGACTTTGTATGTCTTCAATCCAGCATAAGCTTTGACTCTATGTGCAAAATTCGTAGAACATTTCACCGTACGAGCTGCTTTTCTTAAAGAAGTGTTAGGCGCTCTTCGAAAGAGTCGCTCGACTTCTTTTGCCTTACCAATATCTGTAGGACCTTTTTTGCTCCCTGATCCAGGTTTTCTTTCAATGCTCAGGTTTTCCTTATACCGTCTGATGGCATTAGAAACCGTTCGAGGGTCAACTTTCAAATTTTTAGCTATTTTTTTAAAAGTCCATGACGGATTTTTTTGAAAAGTTTTTATTATATTTTCACGAACTTTTTTTTCGCAGTCCATTTTGATTGAAATAACTATTGAAAATTAATAATTTCTAAAATAATAGTATCTGACATATCTATAGAAACTAACTTGATCAAAAAATAAATTATTTCTTGCACTATGAATAAATTTTGTCTAAAATAGTAAATGCATATTTTTTTTTAGAACACTCTTTAGTTAAGTTTAAGATCCTTAGTCTTAGGTCCTACTATAGTAATAGTACGTCCATCTATAGTTCAATTGAAGGACGCAATGTAATCGTAGGTCCTACTATAGTCCAGTTGAAAATCTCATTGTAAAAGTAGGAAAAAGGTAGTCGTATATTCTACTAATCTATTAGATATTAGGATTTATCAAATCGTAAGATTACTTTAGGCGATCAGTGTAAACATGTATACATATATTGAAGTAAATAAACTCACTTTAAATATTAAGGATATCAGGTATGTGATGGAAATCGATCGTTTTTAAATCGATTGATTTCGGATATATTTTTGAGATAATATAAATGCAAACGGCTCATAAAAAATCTTACTAGAGTAATTTTAAGATGAATATTTTACTCGATTAACTCGAGTAATTTTTGACGATTAATCGATTTTCCGAGTAATTAAAAAACCCCATTTTCAAGTTATTTGATTACTCAAACAATTAAAAGTCGAGTAAAATGAACACCCTAATTACAACCGAATTTAGTTCAAATATTTTACCAACTAGCGTAACAAATTTGTTCAAGTTTGGTCCACATTTTGAATTAGCTACACTCTCGTAGATATATGAGATTTGTTTCTAAATTTAACACAATTCGATGGTGGGTGTATAAGATTCGGCACAGCCAAATCTTTAGAGGATAAACTATTTCTAGAATCTCACTCCTAATATCAATAAATTTCCTTATTTTTAACAGCCTGTTCACAAAACTGTCATACGTTAGAAGGCAATCGGATACGAGCCTAACGATTAAGCTCTAAATTGAGTTCATTTTCTTTTTTCGTTTGGAAGTAAAAGCTTCGTAATGAAATATCAAATTATAGTATTACCATGAAATATTTTATTACTTTTATGAAAGCTTTTCCTGTAAAACTTAAGACTTTTGTAAAATGATGTTAACCCTTAAATTGAGAAAGACAATTATTAAGAGAAAAGTTCGGGTTTTAGGAACAAGTTCCCTGATTTCGACAGACCGGATTCCAAAGAACGAGAAACCATAGAACATTGTGACACTCCAGTGGCTCAATAGAGTTGCATACCGACGAGCACGTTCACCCTTTCCTACACTCGGTAGAGTAGATCTTACAAAGACCCTATTCTGAGACATGTATTGCGTAAGAAGATTTGAGTTTGGGAACGGGTTCCCTTATTTCGTGAAGGCACATTCCAAAGTGAAAACGATAAAAAAGTGTAACACTTCAGTGGTTCAATAGAGTTGGATACCATGCTGTCATCAATGAGCACTTTCGCCCTTTCTTGCACTCTTACATAGACCCTATTCCGAAACATGTATTGCTTGCCGGTTGTATTGTTACTACTTTGGAATGTGCTGCAACAAAATCAGGAAACTCGTTCTCGATACATGAACTTTCATACGCAATACACGTCTATCTGTTAGATCTCATCTTTTCGTATTGTATTGTGTTCAGGTCCTAAACAAAAAAAAAAAAAAATAACTGCTTATTTTTTGTTTCCCAGGCGATTATAATTTTTTAATTGCCTGATTTGACATTTACATTCGTCTATACATTTCATTTACGAACCAAAATTTTAAAAGCTTTTTCTCGTTTCACTAAAAAAAAATTTCAAAAACCAAAAATTAAATTTTTTCGTAAGTTGACGTACAATTTGAAAAAATTGTAGTTTCAAAAACAGGCTGTAAGAATTTTCATATTTTCATTAATACAACCACAAATTTTATTTTACAAATTGTACATAATTTATTAACCAAACAAAAATAATATCATACTCATTTGTTGAAACAAACTTACCGAAATCTTACTAATACTCATTATTTTAATTTATTTCATATTTCATTTTAGATCATCTCAAAAAAAAAAAAACACTCTTTTGACATAAAGAAAACGTAACAATAACTCATCGTTCAATTGGCTAAAAACAAACTCATCCATCAACATTTAACAAAAAAAAATATATATACGAATCAATAAAATAATCCTAAGAAAAATTTATTATCATAAAAAGCGTTGTAACAATAATGCCTTTATAATGCTCGTTCAGGCCATTGAAAGCTTCTTAACCTTAACGAACAAAAGAAATTATCATAATAATCTGCAGCAATAAACAGCCGTATTCCTTCCGCTGCAATTGGTAATTGTAACCGTTAAAACCTTATCACAGCCATAAATTTTAAGACATTATTCTATTGTTTACAAAATCCTTATTAAAGGAGTGAGAGAGTGAGAAAAGGTTGTGCCTTCTCAATCATTGGCATTAAACTTCAATTGACCAGAAAAAGTGTAAGGAAGAGAGTGAGAGAGAGAGAGAGAGAGAAGGTAGACTAACTAGTGTTTAAATTTTTAATTCCATACACTCCAAATCATAAAGTTCAACACAAATATAGAGCACAAACCCACGCAAAGATACACAATTTGGCACAATGAATTTGTGGAAACGTATCGCATGCAATCCGGAAGTGAAACAGTCCATGATACAATATTACGATGAAAAGGGCTTAGCCGATATACGAATCTATTTAGCGCCATGGATTGAAGAAAGAATTATGTAAGTATCCCCCGCTACTTTTCCAACAGCAAAAAAATTAAGACTCCTCATTAGGGTGGGTCGATTTTTTTAGTGAACAATCGTATAGCAAAATCAAAATCTGCACCTGATTCTAAGAAAGTTTCCCTAAGAAACCAGGTGTCTAAAATGAAATCCTAGCTAGCGCCACGAGGCCTGAAAATATTCACTTCCTACATATTGAATAGAATTTTGAAAAAAAAAAATAGTTTTGTATATAATTCGATATCTTGAGAACTGATGAAGATATCTCAGTGAAACTTCAGGTGGACAAAGCTTTTGAGTTTCCACAAAATATGAGCTACAGTAGAGCTTAGTAGAATGCCATTAGGCTCCCAAATGTGAAAACAAAGTTTAACATGTCGAAGAAATTTCGTTCTTAAAATTCACCAAAGTTCCATTTATGCTCTGAACGTATATCTGATTATACATTTGGAAAGAGCATTCAAATATCTATTAAAACTGTGTTTGACTGTTTGAATATCTCATTTATGTTTCAAGATCTTTAGTGTTAAAACTTTGCTTCGTTCAATTATCATAAAATTTTAATATATATTTGACGAATTGTTATGTGCAACAAATGTTCAACACTAAATATCTTGAAAGATAAAAGAGATAATCACAAAATTAAAACTAACTTTAATATATATTTAAATGCTCTTTCCAAATGTATAATCTAATATACGTTCAGAGCATAAATAGGACTTTGGTGAATTTTAAGAACAAAATTACTTCGAGATATTAAACATTGGTTTCACGCTTGAGAGCCCAGTGGCATTCTACTACGCCTTACTGTAGCCCATATTTTGTGGAAACTCACCAGCTTTATCCACCTGAAGTTTCACTGAGATATCTTCATCAGTTCTCAAGATATCGAATTATATCCAAAACTATTTTTTTTTCCAAAATTCTATTCAATGTGTAGGAAGTGAATATTTTCAGGCCTCGCGGCGCTAGCTAGGATTTCATTTTAGACACCTGGTTTCTTAGGGAAACTTTCTTAGAATCAGGTGCAGATTTCGATTTTGCTATACGATTGTTGCGTTTTTTGGCTCCCATACAAATCGACCCACTCTACTCCTAATTCTATAATCAAAATTTCTGAAAAATCGGTCATCCATATTTCACGCCCATTTGATATTTCAAAAAACAAAAAAAAACATAGCCTATTTTACCCACCGGTAACTTCTTATATACTGTAAAAATTAATCAAAAATCGGTAGACTCGGTCATCCATATATGTCATTTTTAATATTTTACTTATATGGGAGGGGTCACGCCCACTTGAGATTTCAAAAAAAAAACCTGGACCATTTTACCCGCCAGTCACACCTTAATATACTTTAAAAAAAATCGGTCCTCAGGGTTATCCATGTTTGTCATTTTTAATATATGACTTATATGGGAGGGGTCACGCCCACTTAAGATTTACAAACAAATTTAGCCTATTTTAAAACCTTAATATACTGTTAAAATTTCAGAAAAATCTATATTTTTAATATATGGGTTATATGGGAGGGGCACCGCCCACTTGAGATTCCAGAAAAAAACCCTGCATATTTAAACCACAGGACACACCTTACCATACTGTCTTAATTTCAGAAATATCGGTCAGTTCGGTCATCCATATTTGTCATTTTAAATATTTGACATATATGGGAGGGTTCACGCCCACTTGAGATTTCAAAAAAAAAAACCTGACCTACTGTACCCACCGGTTGCACCTTAACATACTGTCAAAATTTCAAAAAAATCGATCCGGTCGGTCTTCTATATTTGTCATTATTAATATATGAGTTATATGGGAGGAGTCAAGCCCACTTGAGATTTCTGAAAAAAAAACCTTGCCTATTTTAACCACTAGTCACACTTTATCATACTGTCAAAATTTTAGAAAAATCGGTCCGCAGGGTCATCCATATTTGTCATTTTTAATATTTCACTTATATGGGAGGGGCCACGCCCACTTGAGATTTCAAAAAAAAAACTTAGCCTATTTTAAACTGGTTACACCTTACTATACTGTCAAAATTTCAGAAAAATCAGTCCGCAGGGTCATCCATATTTGTCATGTTTAATATATGACTTATATGTGAGGGGTCACGCCCACTTACAACTTCAAAAAAACCTAGCCTATTTAACCACTGGTCACACCTTACCATACTGTCATTTCAGAAAAATCGGGCTGCCCGGTCATTCATATTTGACATTTTCAATATTTGACTTATACGGGAGGTGTCACGCCTACTTGAGATTTCAAAATTATCTGGCCTATTTTATCCATCGGTCACACCTTAACATACTGTCAAAATTTCAGAATCGGGCCTCTCGGTAGCCTATATTTGTCATTTTTAATATATGAGTTATATGGGAGGGGTCACGCCCACTTGAGATTTCTGAAAAAAAAACCTTGCCTATTTTAACCACTAGTCACACTTTATCATACTGTCAAAGTTTTAGAAAAATCGGTCCGCAGGGTCATCCATATTTGTCATTTTTAATATTTCACTTATATGGGAGGGGCCACGCCCACTTGAGATTTCAAAAAAAAAACTTAGCCTATTTTAAACTGGTTACACCTTACTATACATCCATATTTGTCATGTTTAATATATGACTTATATGTGAGGGGTCACGCCCAATTACAACTTCAAAAAAACCTAGCCTATTTAACCACTGGTCACACCTTACCATACTGTCATTTCAGAAAAATCGGGCTGCCCGGTCATTCATATTTTCAATATTTGACTTATATGGGAGGTGTCACGCCCACTTGAGATTTCAAAAAAATATCTGGCCTATTTTATCCATCGGTCACACCTAAACATACTGTCAAAATTTCAGAAAAATCGGGCCTCTCGGTAGCCTATATTTGTCATTTTTAATATATGAGTTATATGGGAGGGGTCACGCCCACTTGAAAAATTTAGCCTATAGTCACCACCGACCCCACCATACTACACTGTCAAAGTTTCAGAAAAATCGGTCCGCTAGTTTCGGAGATCCTTCCCAACAAACAACATACAAACAGACACACAGACGCTGACATTTTTTTATAGATTTGATATACAGTTCAAAAAGGTTTTTTTTTAAATACAGGCAACTCCCGGTATAACGAAAGTTGCCTGTATTTCGCCGGCTCCGAACGGCTAATTCATTACTTTAAGAAGTTTTATATAGCCTAATACTCAGAATACATATGGTCAGAAGAACGCATGCCGGACGATTGGAATCTCAGTGTCCTTTGTCCAGTCCACAAAAAAGGAGATACAACTGTATGTGCAAATTATAGAGGGATAAGCCTCCTCTCAATTGCATATAAGACTTTATCGACCATACTGTGTGAAAGGCTAAAGCCCAAAGTAAACGAAATAATTGGGACATACCAATGTGGTTTTAGACCAGGTAAATCAACCACTGACCAGATCTTTACTCTACGTCAAGTCCTAGAGAAGACCCAGGAGAAACAAATTGACACGTATCATCTCTTTGTTGACTACAAAGCTACTTTTGACAGCCCGATACGGAAGAAGGTGTTTGAAGCAATGTCTGAGTTCGGCATCCCTACGAAGCTAATCATCTGTTAAGATAGGTAAGAACCTATCAGAGTCCTTCATAACTAAACGGGGATTCAGGCAAGGTGATAGTTTATCTTGTGACCTCTACAATATTGTGTTAGAGAAAATCTTGCGAGATGCAGCGGTTAATACAACAGGAACAATTTTCAATAGAAAACATATGCTACTCGCGTTTGCCGATGACATTAATATTATAGGACGCACTCTACGTGAGGTAACTGCCGCCTTTTCCAATATCGAGAAGGAATCAAACAAAATGGGTCTAGCTGTAAATGAATCAAAAACAAAACTGATGGTTTCTCCAGGCAGACAGACCACTAGAATCGGATCACATGTGTCCGTTGAGAACTATAGCTTCGAGGTTGTAAAAGAATTTGTATACCTTGGTACCGCTGTGAACATCAACAACGATATAAGCTTCGAAATCAAACGTAGAATCATACTTGCCAATCGATGCTATTTTGGACTAAGCAAACAGCTAAGAAATAAAGTCCTCTCTGTAAGAACTAAAATCACGCTCTATAAAACGATCATACTACCCGTGTTATTGTATGGTGCTAAATCATGGGCACTTGCACAGACAGATAAAGCTATCCTTGGAGTATTTGAGAGGAAAATTCTACGAAGAATCTTTGGACCAGTCTGCGTCAACAATGAGTATCGACATCGAATGAACCATGAGCTGTATGAGTTATACGCTGACATAGACATAGTAAAACGCATTAAGCAACAGCGTCTGCGTTGGCTAGGACATGTTGTGTGAATGGATGAAAATACTCCGGCAAGAAAAGTGTTCGATAATGATCCAGAGGGAACCCGTAGAAGAGGGCGTCCAAGACTTCGATGGAAAGACCAAGTAGAAGAAAATCTTTTGAAACTTGGTATACGAAATGGGAGAATATGTACACAAGATAGAGCTGCTTGCAATTCTAAAATATGCTCGGCCTTTGACCTAAACAGGTTGTAATTACAGGCCATTTAAGTAAGTAAGTAAGTAATACTCAATAACCAGTGGCTAGCTGAGTTATGAAGTGAACCGCCGCTTTTTTGAAAATTTATTTTTTCAAGTGAGTCTAGCCAGGGATCGAACTTGGGCCTCTTTTATGCTAGGCGGATGACTAACCTGCTATACCTGCTATACCACGGTGGTATGGGAACATACATACATTTAAAAGCTGTGCTAATTATCGAGATTTGAAACTTTCTCAGATCAGAAAATCAATATACATATATTAGAATTTTTGTAGGACTCACCTAAATCAGTCTTCAGAAACATACATACTTGTAATTGAACAAAAACTCTTTCATTTCTGTACTTTACTTTTGTAACATCATTGGTGAAGGGTATTTAAGGTTCGGCATAGCCGAATATAGTACTCTTACTTTCCAACAGCAAAAAAATTAAGACTCCTCATTCCTCGGAATATTTCTGGAAAAATATAAAAATTATGTAAATTCTTTTTAAATTAATTAATTATTCTTGGTTAGAAAACTTCTTCCCTATTTAAATAAGAGTTATTATAAATGTTTTATTACATATTTTACTTTTTCATAATTTCTGCGAAAAACTGTTGGCTTCCTGATGTTTGCCTCTGAGCTAAAACTCAAGGAATCCCTTGGCTAAATTCCCCAGAAATATGTTTACAACTGATTCCTTTTACTATCACTTTTTGTTATACTTCATTTTATAAAGTTTAAGCCTCTTATAGCAAAAAATTATATTTAATTACACTAGTCGACAAATCGAAATTATATCATCACAAATCTACGAAACCATACTAGCGGTCGCTTAGTAGGTTATTTGATATTTAACAAAATAGTGGTTATTTTTTACCAGCTATCGAAGACTAGACTGTAGAAGCTCGTAGTAGATCCAGCTGCACTACAATTTAAATTTTACTAGCATAACAGGCAGTTTCTTGCTTTCAGTCAGTCCGATATCTTTCAGACTTTAGCTGCTTGTCTACGGTAATGATTCAGACAACTCCCCTAAAGTATTTGGATTTTTCTGACCCAAGCGATTATTCAAATTTTTTTTGTCTTTAACCAGGTCATTCTTATTTTCGACTTTAAAATCTCTTTATTTGGAACCACTTAGCCTAAACTTATATGTAGGGCTTGTTTCTTGCATTACATATCAAAATTACTCATTTTAAGGACACCAAAGAGGCTCTGATACAATTGTTCAGTTCTAAGAATCCTATTGCTTAGCATTTGACCACTTAGACCTATCTATCTTGTCTTCAAACTTTTTTGGCTGACCAGCTTTTCTTTATTTTATATCTCAAAATCGTTTTCCTAAATGCGGCCAAATCACTAGGTATTAAAATTTTACTAAGATTTGGTGACTTTTGTTTTCGATGAGCCTTGGTCAAACTGTGCATATCTTAATTGCTTAATTTTCCTATCACAGCAACAATTTGTCGAGATTTAAGTATATTTATGCCATTAACAGCAGTGGGTCTGATATGAGAGCTATGTTTGGTTCATCGATTTATGTTTACAAAAGATTTGTCATTATACGAATTTTTGTGATTATCGAATATGGACTGATTCCAAACAAAGTTGCTACACTGATAAGTCATATTTTTCGGAATATTTCTGGGAGGTACTAATAATTATGATCTGATTTGGAAATATATAGCCATTCATTCTTAAAACTACTCAGAAATTGATAATGCATTACTTTAATTATCATTAATTTTCGTTTAAAATAATGCAAATTAAAAAAATAAAGTTTTTGAAATAATTCTTAAACTTTTTCTTTGCATTAATATTTGTACTAAAAATTGCATTCATTAGTTAATATTTTCTTTAAGATAAAGTTCTTATCAAAGTAATGCATTAGCATTTTTGCATGTCGGCAAGTGTTATTAATCTACGGCGTTTCATATAAACTTCATTTCTCTGCACTTTATTCGCTTCTTAATCCTTTTCGTTTTAATATTTTACAATATTTTCCTCACTTTTTTTCACACTTCAATGGCGGTTGGGCAAGCAAACTTTTATTGTGAAAAATGTCAATAATTATAATTTTAAAATAGAGCGCGGGCTTCAACATTACTCGCACATTTAATCGGATTAAATGGAAAAATGCAATACATATTTAAATATTTATAAAATGAAAATTGATTGATTTGTTCGTTAGTTAGAATTAGTTTTTGAGGTGGAGTGGGGGAGTTGGAATTTAAATTATTAAAGAGTTTTCTATGTTTTTTAGTTTAATGGGTGTTTAAAAGAAGATTTAATTATTAGGCTTTAAAAAATGCATTAAAAATTATGAATTTAATTTTTAATAATATTTTAAATTGACAGAAAATTAACTTAGATATGTAAGTTGTGTTCCCGTATGAAAACAAAACTAACCAAACCAGTTTGAAGTTACCCAAAACTCACCCAATTGTGTTTTGGTTGAAGTCTTTACTGCCTTCATAGACTAACTAACTTCATAGACTTTTTCTTTGAGTAAGTTTGGGTAAAAAATTAGGTCTGTTTCTTTACTTTCTAGGTGAGTTCGGACAAATGAGAGTAGTTTAGGAGTTAAGTTAGTTTTTCAGTAGGAGGGAAATTAAATTACTCTCTCAATTTAGTTAAGACTCAAATCAAAACAGAGTGCGGTAACTCAATTTGGGTAACTTTGGGCTAGTTTGGGTAGTTTCGTAATTGTTTGGAAACTTAAAGGTCAAACTTATTAAACTGTTTCTACCTGTGGTGGTGTAGCGTATACAAATTTAAAACAATTAAGCAATTTGTCAGAGGTCTTTGTGGCCCCCCTGGAATGCTTAAACGGACCCCCGGGAGACTACCATTTGTGAATATATGATTTGGATATGCTAGTTAAGACTCAAATTAAAACAGAGTACGATAACACAATTGGGTGAGTTTTGGGTAACTTTGGTCTAGTTTTGGCAGTTTTATTATCGTATGGGAACTTAAAGGTGGGTCTAGGTCAAACTTATACCATGGTACCTATGGTTGTGTAGGGTATACAAATTTGAAACAATAAAGCAATTTGTCACAGTTCTTTGTGACCAGCCCCTCTGGAATGTTTATACGGACCCCCAAGTGCCCGCAGACTACCATTTGTGAATCTATGATTTAGATATGTTAGTTAAGACTCAAATTGAAACAGAGTATGGTAACACAATTGAGTGAGTTTTGGGTAACTTTGGGCTAGTTTGGGTAACTTTGGGCCAGTTTGGGTAGTTTCGTTATCGAACGGGAACTTGAAGGTGGGTCTCAGTCAAATTTATTATACCGTGTCTACCTGGTGTACAAATTTAAAACAATAAAGAATTTTATCAGAGTTCTTTGTGGCCCTCTGGAATGTTTGAACGGACCCCTTAAGTGTCCGCAGACTACCATTTGTGAATCTATGATTTAGATATATTAGTTAAGACTCAAAATGAAACAGAGTACGGTAACACATTTGAGTGAGTTTTGGGTGACTTTGGGATAGTTTGGGTAGTCTTGTTATCGTACGGTATACAAATTTAAAACAATAAAGCAATTTGTCAGAGTTCTTCGTGGCTTTCCTTGGAATGTTTTTGCGGACCCCCAAGTGTCCACAGACTACCATTTGTGACTCTATGATTTAGATATGTTAGTTAAGACTTAAGAGTACGGGTAACACAATTGGGTAAGTTTTGGGCAACTTCGGACTAATTTGGGTAGTTTTGTTATCGTACGGTAACTTAAAGGTCTCAGTCATACTTATTATACCGTCCACCTGTGGTGGTGTAGGGTAAACAAATTTAAAACAATAAAACAATTTGTCATAGTTCTTCGTGGCTCCCCTTGGAATGTTCGTGCGGGCCGCCGTGGTCCGCGGACCACCACTTGAGAACCTATTTTTTAGATATTTGATCATAACCGAAACAATATCAGCTTCGATTTAGCCAATATTTAATAGTAAGCTGCTTATAAACATTATAATACAAAGATATTGCACTCCACACATTTTTTTATGTCAAAAGTGAAATTGTAGTGGATAAGTAACAAAGAAAAGTACATAAACGCACAAACAAACATACATTTTATGAGCACTTGTGTGTGCCTTAGCTCTCTTTCTTATTTGGTAATCGTCTCCATTAGTTGTTTCCGAATTAGAGTAAAAGCGGTATACTCTTTTTCTATGAGACTTATCGAAGGGACCATACGGCAAATCAATTCAAGGAATTGAAACATCAGGCCTTCTAAGGCCTGACCACTTTCAAAGCAAAAGTTTTGCATTATTAATTTTAGTTTTTTTTTATTTTATCCCTTAAACAAAAATTAATTCATTGCCTTTTCTTATTTTTCAGGTCTGAACGCATCAATAGTCCCTCAACTGAACTCTACGAACGTATTGCCCATCAATTCTATGAGGAACTGAAGCAGAAACTCATTCCACTCAGCAACGATAATTTGATGAAATTTAAACTTGCCGAAATCTGTACAAGCGTAACACAAACACCAGCCGTGGAGTTATATTCACATATTCGTACCGGTCTTCAGCGTGAGATACAGCTGGTCGACCAAATGCCACAGTATTCGTATATGCCGGGCGTGGGCCTAAACGGTGGTACCGCAGCCGGTACTGCCGGTATGTTGGGCAGTGGCGGTATACCTGTGGTCGCCGGCATGCACACACCCACTTTGCCCTCTACCGGCAATGTGGGTAATGCCTATGTCGGTAACGACCTCTACGCCCTGCATGGTCTCATAACCAAATTGAATATGGACATAAATGCCGTCTTTACCGATATGCAACAGTTTCGCAGTAGCTATGAAACATTTCACAATTGTTTCAATAGTTACAATCAGCGCAAGGCCCATATGACCCAACAGGACATACAGAGCACAGATCTACAGCTTCAAGATCAGTGTCGCATCTTGGCTACTACACGCAGCAACATATTGGGTGATCTGAATCGTATTATCAGCACCTACACCACCATACAGGGAACGGTAATAACAGAGCTAAAGAACTGGCAACGTAATCAGGCCTTGGCCGGTAACGGTGCCCCATTCCGTGATAATTTGGATGACATACAGCGTTGCATTGAGTTGTTGGTCGAGATGGTAGGCAAAATTTTGGATAATGTTAATATGATGAATATGATACGTTTGGATAATAATGATGATATCAGTGAAATGATTTCCCGTGTTCGCCAGGCTCAACAGTTGTTGGTATTGTCATCGTTCATTGTGGAAAAACAACCGCCCCAGGTTATGAAAACCAATACCAGGTAAATGCATTAACATTTATTTTACGTTATTTTTAATGTAATTACTGTGTGGGTTTTGTTGATTTTTTATAATCTGTCATATTTGTTAATCCCCATTATCGAATACAATTTCAGTTTTATTAATTTATCTCATTTATCACAGGTTTGCAGCTGCAGTACGATGGCTAATTGGACCACAATTGGGCATAAGTGTCAATAGTCCTTCAGTGGAATGTATTATTTTATCAGGTGAGTTAATTGAAATAAGTTGATTAATTCAATATTAATGATTGTGGTTATAATTAAAATTAAAATTGAGTTGTTAACAAAAGAACTTTTTAACATTTCATGTCAAGCGTTGACATACCAAAATCTTATTAAAATTATGAATTTTAAATCTGTTTTAATATGGATAATTCAAACTGTAGTAAAACGATAATGTATCGAGAAAATAGCGCTTATGGCATTTTTGTAGGAATGTTGCAAATATTTCGAATTACAATAAAAGATACATAATTGTAAAAATTGCGCGTGTGACATTCAAATTATTTTTTCTATGAATATTATGAAACAGTATACTCAAAAAGCTTTCTTTTACTTGCATGCATACTCTGCGTTGCAGAACTATAATTACACATTTTTTTGTCATTTAAGGTAACATTATTCCTTTTCTTTCACTTCAACACCATGGTTGAAAATTGTTTATTTAATACATATATATATATATTCGATTTGAGCTGATGTTTGTGACGCAAAGTCTGACACCCACCTTTAAGTAAATCACTTTCTGTGGGCACTCAGAAATAAGTTTAATCGCTCTGATGCCAGCGTTTTAAAAATTGCAAACGACGCCGGTTAGTTTAGTATGGCAGTCTGGTAATCAGACTCACTTCCACTATGAAATCAATGGTCAAGGTATAACACTGATCATTGAATAATATTGTTGGCAACAATTAATAATCTCTAAGAGTTTCATCATAAATAGACGATTGATTTGAATTCGGTTTGAGATCGGTTCCGTAATATACGTGGGCTAAGGGCAAATTTCTTCTTTGTTTACGCACACATTTGTCTCCTTGTGTATTATGTTTTTGCCTTGTGTGAAACACAGGTATCTGAGAATGCTGATCCACAGGATTTTCATATACCTGGGTATAACTTCCTATCCCTTTTTAACTTGCATAGGGTCTTTGATAAGTACATTCGCAATCAAGTTGTGTACCAGTGCCAGCAATCATTAGTCACGCATGATACCGAGTTTAACTGTCTATGGGTTAAGTTCAGAATCGGGGCGCATCTTTTGCACTTCGGGTTTATTTACAGAAGCCCAAACGAGGTTGGGGACACAAAGTTATCGAGCTTCGATGCACTTTCCGATTCAATATCGAAGATCATCGAGAGTTTCCCGAAAAGTGAAATCGTAATTGCTAGTGTCTTCAATGTTCACAACTCATCTGGGCTTCGCCATTCGAGCCACACGACTTTTGAAGGACAATATGTTAAGCTATTCGCCGCGCACAATCACCTAGTACAACTGATGAATGAACCAACACATATTTCATGTGTTGAAGGCACCCACGGCAGTCGGTTCTTCGTACCGGAACGACTCGGAAATCTTAGGATTCCGACCAAGGACTGCCAATTCTGTGATATTAACAATAATATCGCAGTTACAACAACTAACAAAACACCTATTCCTGACTTTTAACCCTGAAAAGTATGAAATCAAGGTTCTTTCACCTCTTGGAAATTCCGATCATTGTACCATTTCCGACTGTTTTTCCTTCTCCGCACTTCGTAATGTTTTACAAACAGCCACGAAGCGTTTAACTTTCTTATACGAAAAAGGTCGTTGGGCTTAGTTAAACGACTTCAGTTCACACTCTGACAAGTATGAAGTCAAGGTACTTGCACCACTTGGAAATTTCGATCATTGTACCATTTCCGCCTCGTTGGGCTAAGCTAAACGAGTTTTATAGGCAATTCAATTGGAAACTTTGTTTCCTCGACAATAATGTCTGTGCCTCGGTGGAAATGGTCTCCAATGTTATTAATCTGGGAATGAAAATGTTCATCCCAAAACTGAAAACTTGGTTCAATCAGAAGTGCAAACATGCAGTGAGATCCCGAGAGGTTGCTTTCAGAAACTAGTGAAATTACCAAAATCCAGTGCCAAAGTATAAAGACGAAAAAGCTCTGTATGAGCAACGACTTTGTACTAAAATTCTTGCTGCTCCTTCTGGCAGTAAGAGTTTCTGGTAGTTCGTTAAAAGAGTTAAGAATATTTTTGTTTAGAAAGCGCAGAACACTTGGTTCTTTGAAACCACTTATTCAATATCCAGGAAAATATGGCCCACCTATAACAATTAACGTTCAAAATGCTTGGTTTCTCTACCTCGCCACAGACTCTGCAAACTAATTTCAATAATAACAGGTCATTGTACTTTTGGGCTGCATGCCAGAAGGCTTAACCTTCAACACCATGACTACTGTCGTAGTTGTCACAACGTCGAATAGTTGGAAACGGTAACTCATCTTCTCTTCCACTGCCCTGCTCTTTCAATTTCGAGGGCTCTTTACCTGGGGACGCTTTATATTTATGCATGATTTATCCGATCTAGCGAGTATTGACATTCGCAAAATAGACTCATTCATCAGGGCTACAGGCTGGCTTGATAAGCCTTTTACGGATAGGCTGGAATAATTATCCATGTTTTTCTTTTCCAGTCCATCCCCTGCATGTACCACAAAGGGACCGTTTTTAGGACCCAAGTGACGATGGGTCCTTCTCCGTACGTCCGAGCGATATCAAAAAACTAGCTTAGTCTGCTCGACTAAAACAAGATAAGATTCTTTGTTGATTTTTAACACCTGTTTGAAATGTCTTAAGTTGCTATGTTTCTAATTTAGAATTAAGTGGATATTGGACTAAAAATGGATGACTTACTTCGTGATTTCGACATAAATGATTACGTTTTGAGTAGAAACGATTCCGCTACAAATAAAACACAACGATTTACAATTATTGGCACTAAAAATAACTATCATTGTTCTAAAAACGACCTATTTTCTTGTTTTTCTATTTTTTTTTTTTTATTTTTAAGGTAATTTTGATAATAATGTTCAGTAAATTTATTCCTGAAATTCATGTTTAAGAAGAAAATTTAGTGGAAAAAAATAAAATTTTCAAAGAGCCGCAATTTACCCAACAAAGAGCCATATACGGCTCTACCCAATAAGAAAAAAGGTTTATTCTCAAATTGAGGATGATTTGAAAATAAATCTTTTTTCAAAGGTCAAACGTTTGATACTGATTTGATACTGATTTGAGAATAATAGCGTTCTCAACAAAAAGGGGACTTTATTCTCAAATTGAGAAATGCCTTTATTCTCAAATCATTATCAAACCTCATTCTCAAAGGTTTTTCAAATGTGGATATCATCTACATGTGGAACATAAATAAAATGGCGTCGTATTTTTGAGTTTGTTTATTTTGTTTTTGAAAACGGTGCATCATATTTGAATCCGTTTGCTTAAAATAATATTTTTTTTTTTAGGTTATGACATATGTATCATAACCTAAAACAACATATGAATATTATTGATTTTTTAATCTTTAATCAAAATAATTAGATGACATTTGCTTTGGTAGAGGGACTATCACAATTAAAATTGGCAGTTGTCCATCGGTGACTTTTTTTAAGCAAGGTTTTATGTTCAAATATGGATCAAAAAACGAATTTCTTTAAATGCAATACCATTCCATTAATATATCTTAAACATTAGTTTTTTTAACATATTTTTTTTAAGTTTGAAAAAACATTAAAATATGGTTTGATATCAAATTTATATAACACCATTTTTCAAATTATTCTCAAATCATCTTAGGGTTTGATAATGATTTGAGAATAACCTTTATTCTCAATTTGAGAAACTATCATTTTTCAAACATTTATTCTCAAATGAACCCTCATTTGAAAATGATGTGAATCTCAAACATCTGTTCAGGTTTGAAAAAAGTTTGAAAAAAACGCTTGATATCAAATGTAAAAGTCATCATATTTCAAACGTTTGACACTGTTCTTACTGGGTAAGAGTCGCATTTGCCCACCGCTGTCATAAATTCTGACTGGTACTCTTATTTATATATCGGGTTACTGTTACAAATTAATAGTAAATAAATATAATAAAATAAATGCATAAGAATAATTACAATGTAAAAATAAAATTTTTAATTCTTGCGAAATTCTACAGTCAAAGAAATATATATTTTAGTTCTATTTTCAAAATATAATTAAATATTTTGAAATACTTTTTTTTTCAAAACATTTTAAATTGTAATGAAATTTTACTGCTTAGTAAATTCTATTGCAAACTTAAATATTGTTTTCAACTATTTATTTAATAAAAATCTTATTAGATAATTTTAACTTGCGCAGAATAAACCTATAATTTATCTCTTTATTAAATTGTAAATATTATCATCTAACAACGTCATCTGAATATTTATTTTCATATCCACTCGTATCTAAAAATTTAATTTTGCTTACTAAGATTATACCTGTTCTTATGCATAACGATCATTTGTTAAAAAAGAGTCATAAGTTAAAAAAATATTAAGAGTTTAATGAAAAAAAAGGTTTAACTAAAATATTTATACCTCCAGTCGTTGACCCTATAGTTTCATAGTGATCCTTTATTATAGAAATTAAGAAGAAAGCTATATAAATTCTTACGCATCCGCATTTGCCTGTAATGTGCATATGTGTGAGGTTCCTCTATTCCGACGTTGAACAAATGCGGCTCTTTGTTTTTTATCAACAGCTGGTCATTTTATTCTTGTCATTTTTTGAACTGATTTTTTAGGCACTTCATTACGACTCTTATACATTTAAATTTCCTCGAACACACGTCTCTTCATTTCTTTAATTTTTCTTCGGAATAGGCGTTTCTCTTCCCTCCTTCTTTCTCGATATCTTCAAAAGAGTTGCCCTGTGGGCTGCATTTTTCTCAGCAGTGGCATCGCGACACTCCACGTCACATCAAGAGTTTTTAGGAAGTGTTTGGAACACTGCAGCAGATTTCATGGAGTTGGCAATATGTTGCCATAGAGCGCTGATGTTGTTGGAACTAGAAATATTGAAATATTGTTGTTGGAACTTGTAATTGAGCTGTCCGTTGCGAGTAATCGGTAGCAATTTGATGGGATTGTAGCTTGGTGATGTTAAATTTTCTTTGCGCTTCCGTCTGTATGTTTCGCGACGGAGTCCATATTGGCTCACCGAATTGTACGCACATCCAATACACTTGATGTGTGCCTTCCGTCAACTACAATATGGTCTATTTAATTTTTTGTTATTTGATCGGGAAACACCCATGTAGCTTTGTCTATTTCACGGTGTTGAAACCTGGTGCTAGTCACTACCATATTTCCAGCCGCCGCAAACGAGATCAACCTCATAACATTGTCAGATGAGTTTACCAACAGTGGGCCAAATCAGCTTTCCCGCCCAAACTTTTCGTTGAAATCACCCTGTATTATTTTTACGTCATGATTGGGGAAGCTGTCGCAAACTTCCTTGAGTTGTTCATAAAATGCTTCTTTTAAATCTTCATCTTTGTCCTCTGTGGGAGGTTAGGTTAGGTTATAAAGGAGGTGTCAAGCGACACCTTCACTCGGAGACCCCAGGGGTCCATTGTGATCCTTTACTAAAAGAGAAGAAAAAGGAAGATTGAAGATAGAGGAAGATAAAAGAATAGTGTAGAGGGAGAAGGAGGGTACCCTATCTAGGCCAGTTGAGACCAGTGGGAACCCTACAATATCTTGCAAACTGAACTGTTGTAGATCCTAAAGTTCAGTAATGAATCTGCTGCCTAGATGTTTGAGCCTTTATTTTTGTAGCCTTAGACAGTAACAGAGTATGTGTTCTACCGACTCGGCCGAATCCTCATCTAGAACTAGTCTGCAGAGGTCCGGAATGCTACCATCCCACCTATTTAACATCGTATTTAAGGCACAGTGTCCCGTTGGGAACCCTATACATCTTCTTAAGCTTGACCTATTCAGACCAAGTAGAATTTTGGTACCGTTAATGTCCGGTTTAGGCCATAGAGATCTAGATGTCCTACACGTTACCATGTTTTCCCATGTAATTATGGTTTCCTTGCTTATCCAAGACTTAATGTCCAGATGAAAGTGACAGATAGATGGAGCCATATCTGTTACTCTTTGACTAAGTTCTTGGTTCGAGCCTTGTCTAGCGACTTCGTCCGCAACTTCGTTGCCAGCGATGTCGCAATGACCCAGAACCCAGCACAATCTAATCCTATAAGTGAAAGATAGGTCAAATAGAGCTATCCTACATTTTTTAACTAGTTTGGAGCTAATACTCTGTGGGAGGTTAGCACAAATTTTGCTTTGACACGTATTGTCGCAAATCTTTCGTCAACTGGGGTGAATCTGGAGACTAGGTTTCGATTTATTTTGCTATCTATAAATCGGCAACCAAATTCATGCCTTTTAATGTCTTAGCGACACCGTGGCCATTCTATCTTACTTCCTGCACAGCAGTCAAATTGCATTTATATTTCTCGAGAACATTCATCCTCTGTAAAGGGTTCGGATGTTCCAGGTACAGATCCTTAAATCATGGTCAGTATTTTGGTTTTTTTTTTGCTTCTTCATAATATGCTATTTTTTCCATGAGTGGGTTACTAGCCCGACGTCCTAACCCATATTTTTATCGTTCTTATTGGGGAACACATGGCACATGTTGGCTCGCTACTTTAACTACACACATCTAGTATAAGGCTGGGCTTGCCAAATTAAGACCAATCAGAACCGTGGCTTGGTATCCAACATACCTTACATCACCCAAATTGGAAATCACTACTTTTTTAATCCGAAGAAAAGAAATGACATCAGGAACTAGCTAGAGCTGTACAGAGTTTTGATTTGGATTATACATGCAAGTTTTGCTTGATTGATGGAGATGGGATCCGAATCCAGACCACTTTAACTCTATACTATGGCCTCTTGATCAAGATTTATATGATAAATCGTCTGCATATTTTAGGTTACTTGCAGTAAATAATAGTTTCATTTTGATAATACCCATTTACTGAGACAAAAATACTGAACCAACAAGAGAAATTACTTTGAAGTCCAACTTTTTAATTTCGAGGTATTATGGCCCCCTAAGTACAAAAACATCCAAAATTTAAAATTCTTTGGAGAGGTCGTTCCATTTATTATATCATATCTTGGTAATGGCTTATCTAAATGAATTATAATTCATCCTCAAAATAATATTGTTTAACTTATTGGGATTATGAGAATTTATCTGATTGACAACCTATTACAATTGATACAATTGCCAACTCTAACAAGTTATCAGATGTGAAAAGAGCAGCTTTTCACAAAATTAAATTAAATTTTATCTTTTAGAGCTCCGTTAAATCAAGAGTGTATTCATGGTTAAGTGTCATTTTGACATTTCATCATTTGATAGTCAATTAACTTCCTAACCTCAAACTTTCATATCCAGTATAACCCGTCAATTATATCTTCTATATTTAACATATCTAAAAACCTAAATATTTATATGCGTTTTTCTCATTACAGAGCAACAGGCTCAACGTCATTCCGCACAACGTACTATGTCTGAATCATCAAGCAGTAATCCAGCCTCATCGGGTGAAATCGTTAATAATATTGGTACTATGGAATATAATAATCAGACCCGAGTCTTTTCAGCGAGTTTCAGGTATATTCCTAAATAAATAGACTTTAGAGCATAATCTAAAAATTTGTCTCTATTACAGAACAATGCAATTGAAGAAAATTAAGCGGGCCGAGAAAAAGGGCACTGAGAGCGTTATGGATGAAAAGTTTGCTTTATTATTTTATACATCCGTTATAGTCAATGATTATAGAATTAGGGTAAGTTCTGATTTTGAAATAAGGCCAATAATTTGTATCTATAATATTATCTTTGGTGTATGAAACAAAACTCCTTTCTTAGGTCTGGACAATTTCTTTACCCGTAGTCGTTATAGTGCATGGTAATCAAGAGCCACAGTCATGGGCCACAATCACTTGGGATAATGCTTTCTCAGATATTGTACGTGAACCTTTTCAAGTGCCGGAAAGAGTAGCTTGGTCCCAATTGGCCATGGCGTTAAATACCAAATTTGAATCCTCAACGGGTCGTGCTTTAACCGAGGAAAATTTAAATTTTTTGCGTAAGTACTTGTACAAATTCTTTTGAGTTTATTTCACTAAAATTCTAAAATTATTTTATTTTTTTTATATCTTTCACAGATGAAAAACTATTCCGCCGCAATGGTATGAATGGCGATGATGATTATATATCTTGGGCCCAGTTTTGTAAGGAACCCTTGCCCGATCGTTCATTTACCTTTTGGGATTGGTTCTTTGCCATTATGAAATTAACCAAAGATCATTTACTAAGTCTATGGAAGGCCGGTTTAATTGTAGGTTTCATTAACAAACGCAAGGCCGAAGAAATGTTGCGAATTCTGCCCTTGGGTACTTTCCTTTTACGTTTCTCAGACAGCGAATTGGGTACTTTGCATTTTTTTGTACTTATTTTGTATTGTTGAAGATTTTATCATTAACATTTTGCATATACTTATTACTGCAGGTGGAATAACTGTTGGTTTTGTGACCGAACAAAGTTCAGTCCTTATGCTATCGCCTTGGACGGCACGAGATTTAAATATACGCGGCTTAGCCGATCGTATCCATGATATTGAGGTTTTGCGTATTGTCTATCCCACAAATCGTATGCGTGATGATGCTTTTGGTGAATTTTATACACAACGAATGGGTAAGTTAGCATTTGTTTTCTTTTTTTATATTAAATTATTAGTTTTAATCTGAATGAAGTGAACTTTGGTAAAAAGGAGAATTTAAACAAATGCTTTAGAACAAAGTCAAACGGAGAAAAATTCGATTCGAATGGAAACGCATAACATATCGGGTCTTGATATCGTCTGTAATCTATAAAAAAGTTTCCTATCTAAGCAAGGACAAATATATATGGAATAACTACATCCTATTACATAAGCCAAACTATTACTTGCATTGAGCTTGATTGGTTTAATAATGTTATTGTGGCATATTGAGCCTAAAATTTTACATATTCTCTAGTAGGAAACTTGCCCAATTGTCACGTACATCAATCTATATAGAAGTACCAGAATATTGTTTTGATCGAGTTTTATTGTAAAGGAGTTTGTAAAGGAGTTTTATATTACAATCTTTCGATATCGAAAGATTTGCGTTTGTCGTCAAAATTTTTCAGATAGAAAACTTATTATCATGTATGTGATGGAAAACGATCGTTTTCAAATCGATCGATTTCAGATATATTTTTAAGATAATTTTCGGTTATTTTCCCAAAAAAATTCAAACCAAATGAAAGATAAAATTTCAGTCAAAAGGGTTAAAGCCAAAATTTCCATTTTTTGGGGGAAATAACCGAAAATTAGCTAAAAAAATATGTCTGAAATCGATCGATTTGAAAACGAAAAATGTCCATCACATACCTGTATATAAAACTTTCCTATAGAAAAATTTTAATATCAAACGCTTTTCCTATAGCTTTTTAAAAAACTTTTTATATTAAAAATTCCTATATAAAACTTTCGATGTCAAAAGAATTCCTATAATAAACAATTGATATCGAAAGATTTCTTATATTAAATTTTCCTATAAAAAACTTTCAATATCAAAGCTTTCCTATAGGTAACTTTTGATATAAAAAGCTTTAAACTAAAAGCATTCCATATCGAAAGCTTTACGGAAAGATTTTCTACATAAAACTTTCGATGTCGAAAGGTTTCCTATAATAAAAGATTTCTTATATTAAAAATTTGTTTTTAAAATATTTCGGATTGAAAAAAGAGGTTTCCTAAAGGTTTCCAAAGTTTTCTACTAAAACATATCTAAAGATATAAAACATAAAACTTATATAAAACTTTCGATTTCAAAATTCTTCCTAAAACTTTGAATATCGAAAGATATCATATATAAATCATTCCAAGTCAAACTTTCAATATCGAAAGCTTTCCTATAGAAACAATATCGAAAGCTTTCCCATAGAAAACGTTTAATATCGAAAGATCTCTTGCAGAAAGCATTCGCTATATATTCGCTTTTATATAGAAAACATTCGCTATGTAAAGCTTTCCTTAATATGATTTCTTTTGATCACTACAGAAAAAAGTCCTAAGTTACATTTATGATCTAAAATGAGAATGCAAAAAGCCCTTTCTCAACTTAGTTTTTTATATATTTAAAATTTAGAAAAAAATTTTGGAAACTAAATTCGTCCTTCATTTCAATAATAATCTGCATTAAAAAAAACGTAAAATTTTGTCAATTACTGTTTTAAATCTGTTTTTACCTTCTCCTGTAAAGTTTTAAATATGCCTTTCTACATGAGACCAACGATATAATAATAAATAATTGTGTTCGTTGGTAATTGCATCATTTGAGAACAGCTGGACCTATTTGAAGAATTTTTTTTTTCTTAATGTTTGCCATAGTCCAACTTAGGTTTATACGATAAGAAAAATTGACCACACCTACTTTTATTGATTTATCTAAAATCGGAAAACGGCTGCTCAGATGCCAATATTTTTTTCTTAAATGTTCGCAGTATTTTGATTTAAGTCTTTACAGAAACATAAATTAATCACGCCCACTTTTTTCGGTTTATCTAAAATCGGAAAACGGCTGCATTCATATAGGTAATATTTTTAAATGTTCATAATAATTCAAATTAATATAAGAACGGCTGCGAGCACCTTTTCAATTTATCTAAAATCGGAAAATGACTTTACCGATATGGGTGCTTTTTTCAGGAACCGTAACTGTTATAACTTTTATCGTAACAGTCAGAAAATAAAAGTTATTTTTTAACTTTTATTTTTTCGAGCAGATTTAAAAGTTATTTTTGACATTTATTTTTTCGATACAAAATAACAGTAATTTTTGCCTTTTATTTTTTTAAAGCAAAAATAACAGTTATTTTTAACTTTAATTTTTTCGAGCATGAATAGTAGTTATTTTTTTACTTTTATTTTTTTTGAGAAGAAATAAAAGTTATTTTTCTTTAAATTCATGAGAATTTCATTAAAAAAAAAATTTTCAAACAAAGATAATTTTTCGGTGATAATAATTTGCATATTCTCAAAAATAAATCAAAAATTCAAAAATAACAGTATTTTCGGTCCCTGCTTGTTTTTTCTTATATTTGACTGTTTTTTCTTAAATGTTCGTAGTAATTCAACTTAAGGTTTTACCGAAAAAAGTGACAACGAACACTTTTACACTGACATTTTTTTTGATAGATCTAAAATCGCAGAATAAACGGGTCAATTTGGCTAAGTTTAAATAAATAGTCCACAAAGCTTTTATACGAGAAGAAAAATTGCCCACGCCCACTTTTAATAAATCGTCGGGTAATTTTATGTACAACTTTTATTGTATATTGTAATTTTAAATTAATAAATAATTAAAATGATCGATGCAGGCGAACTTTCACCTCTTATACGAAGATTTTTTTTGTTTATGTATATCGTCATAACTATTTATACTTATAACTTGGTAGAATTAGGCAAGATCAAATTAAGTATCGTTTGGCAACGCAGGCGGGCCCAGCTTGTAACCTAATAATGTCTTTAATGCTTATACTAAATTAAATATTTATCCTTTTTACAGATGAAAATGCCCGTCGTGATGGTTATGTACCAAATACTATACGAGTGAATGTACCAGCCATAGAAGGTGTTGGTGGTGTAACCCCTCAACACCAAATGCAATCCCCCCATCCACAAGATATGCAAATGGGAAAGTAAGTACCAAAGTTTTTTTCTTTTTCATTTGAATTATATCTTAACACATCACTAATAAGATTTTGATGCTTTTAAAACAATTCATCTCATTTTAACTAGTTACACATTTCTAATCCCCTCCTACATTAAGCAATACTTTGAATTTGTAAAAAAACAAACAATGCCTTAAAATTTGCCTCTAAATGGAAATCACGAGAAAAACCGCTAAAATCACCCAAAATTTCATTAGTTTGTCGATAAACCATTTGTTTGCCCAAAAAAAAAAGCTTGTGTTCTTTGGTTATAAGTTCTGTTTAAGTTTTCTCGTATAACTCTTCAAGTAAATTCTAATTCTTTATTGTTTTTATACTTTATTTTTTTTACTCCCTCCCAATTCTAATTTCTACAACTTCAAAATGGTGTTCTGGGGGAAATGATACTACTACTACAATTTCTACTAATGTCTTCTGAATATCAAATCTTCTACAACGAATATCAAAACTGCTAAAATCTAAAATTATTATCAATCAAAAACAAAAATGCTTAGTAACGATAATATTAGCCTAAATGATCTCGATATTTATACAAATGGAATAAATGAGACCAATGTTGACTGGGATATGCTTTGTATACTCTAAATGACAATTGTTCTATTCAATAAATAATAAATTATTTAATGTTAATAAAAACAAAGTGGATATTATAAAGAAACAAATGAAACCAGCAAAAGAAGAAATAAATCTAAAAATAAAGTCTGATCTATCAAAATTTATTATTATTTTTTTTTGTAAATGTTGGTCTTTAAAAAGAAAAATATATATTTGAAAACTTTGTTCTAAATTTTGCAAATATTTAAACTTGTCGCCCTTTACTAAAAAAGAAAAAGAGAAAAGAAAACACTAGTGCCTTTTTGCTTCTACCAAAAATGAAACCGTCTTAGAATATTATTCAAAACAAAAACTGAGGTATTTACATTTTGTTTAAAAAAAACTTTTTTTGTTCCTTTTAATTGCTTTGTTTTTTGGTTAAATTAGTTTTTACTTTAATACTTTTTTTTAACATTCGTTCCTCTTAACATAATTCTCATTTTGGTTCATTCAATTTTTATTTATTTTTTTCTACTTCACTTTCACACAATGAAGCATTTTTTCATATTTCATTAAAGTTTTCATTGTCCTGAAATCATTTTAATAACTTCCATTTCCATGTTCACAAAAAAATTGTATTCAATATTAATCTACTTAATAGTTCGTTTTGAATTATTTCAACTTTTTATTATACCAAGTTTTTACTTTGAAATGGAAATTTAATTCCTTTTTTAAATATTCATTACTAACTTTGCTTTGTTTAAAGTTTGACTTATTTGTAACCTTTTTTAAGTACTAATTGGGCTATATTCTTTACATACAGGGTTATCCATTTTGCGGTTTCAAAAGTGGACGTAAATAAAACACATATGAAGACCTTATTTTGAAAGTGGATTAAGTCCATTTTTTTTTTAAATTATATCTCAAGCGTTTTGCGTTTTAGTATTTTTAAAAATTTAGGTGAACCTCTCAAATGTTTTCTTTCATAAAAATAAATTAATAAAATCCATTTGGAAATGCATTTTTTAACCGGTTGAATGGACTTATACCACTTTCAAAACAAACTGTTTTCAAAACACATAAAATGTAAATGGTTTTGTATGAAATTTGTTTACTCTTGAATTGCAAAATGTATAGGACTTATTACACTTTCAAAACAAATAAAATTAAAAACTTGTTTCAAAAAATTTTGCCAAATAACTTTCATATAAAAAGTAAATTTTCGAAAAAATTCCTAATTCTAATATTTAGAAAAATTCACATAAAACGCAAAATTATAAAAAGTAAATTTTTGAAAAATTTCCTATAAAAAGTAAATTTTTGAAAAATTTCCTATAAAAAGTAAATTTTTGAAAAATTTCCTATAAAAAGTAAATTTTTGAAAAATTTCCTATAAAAAGTAAATTTTTGAAAAATTTCCTATAAAAAGTAAATTTTTGAAAAATTTCCTATAAAAAGTAAATTTTTGAAAAATTTCCTATAAAAAGTAAATTTTTGAAAAATTTCCGATAAAAAGTAAATTTTTGAAAAATTTTCTATAAAAAGTAAATTTTTGAAAAATTTCCTATAAAAAGTAAATTTTTGAAAAATTTCCTATAAAAAGTAAATTTTTGAAAAATTTCCTATAAAAAGTAAATTTTTGAAAAATTTCCTATAAAAAGTAAATTTTTGAAAAATTTCCTATAAAAAGTAAATTTTTGAAAAATTTCCTATAAAAAGTAAATTTTTGAAAAATTTCCTATAAAAAGTAAATTTTTGAAAAATTTCCTATAAAAAGTAAATTTTTGAAAAATTTCCTATAAAAAGTAAATTTTTGAAAAATTTCCTATAAAAAGTAAATTTTTGAAAAATTTTCTATAAAAAGTAAATTTTTGAAAAATTTCCTATAAAAAGTAAATTTTTGAAAAATTTCCTATAAAAAGTAAATTTTTGAAAAATTTCCTATAAAAAGTAAATTTTTGAAAAATTTCCTATAAAAAGTAAATTTTTGAAAAATTTCCTATAAAAAGTAAATTTTTGAAAAATTTTCTATAAAAAGTAAATTTTTGAAAAATTTCCCATAAAAAGTAAATTTTTGAAAAATTTCCTATAAAAAGTAAATTTTTGAAAAATTTCCTATAAAAAGTAAATTTTTGAAAAATTTCCTATAAAAAGTAAATTTTTGAAAAATTTCCTATAAAAAGTAAATTTTTGAAAAATTTCCTATAAAAAGTAAATTTTTGAAAAATTTCCTATAAAAAGTAAATTTTTTGAAAAATTTCCTATAAAAAGTAAATTTTTGAAAAATTTCCTATAAAAAGTAATTTTTTGAAAAATTTCCTATAAAAAGTAAATTTTTGAAAAATTTCCTATAAAAAGTAAATTTTTGAAAAATTTCCTATAAAAAGTAAATTTTTGAAAAATTTTTTATAAAAAGTAAATTTTTAAGAAATTTTTTATAAAAAGTTAATTTTTGAAAAATTTCCTATTAAGAGTAAATTGAAATTGTTTCGAAATATCAATAAAAACAATCTTAGAATCGTACTACTATGAAATAAGTTTAACTTTTACTCTGTTCGAGTAAATATTTCTTTTAGAATTTAAAAATGCATTGGACTTAACCCACTTTCAAAAAAAGAATTTTAAGTATTATTTTGTTTGAAGAAACATTTCCTTCTGAAATTAAAAATGTATTGGACTTAATCCACTTTCAAAAAAAAAAAATAAATTTGAAATTTTTATTTCGTTTGAATAATTTTTTCTATTAAATTGAAAAATATATGGGACTTAAACCACTTTCAAAATAAATTTTTTTTTCGAATCGTTAACTACAAAATGTTTGACTGTCAATATTTTAGTTAGTTTTGTAAATTTAAAATTAATTATTTTTCGCATAGTAAGATCCACAACTGCAGAACCTTTTCCCATCATTAACTCAATTTTTTTGGAATATGGACTTATTCCACTTTCAAAATAAAGTCTTCATATAAAATATTTTTTTCATGATATTTTTTTTATAATATAAAGTTTGAACGTTGACATTATGTGCGAAACACTACATCATTTAAATGACCACCACGCGAAATGTTGCAGCATTGATGATAATTTTCGAACACTTTTTGATACATATTGGGAGATATTTCAGCCAGAACTTGACGAATGTTGGGTTTTAAGTGCTCAAGAGTTAAAGGATTATCTGCTTAAGCACGGTCTCTCGCGTAGCCCCACAAAACGGTCTAATGGTGTCAAATCGCATGGTCTTAATGGTCAGTTGATATCGCCACGGCGAGAAATTATGCGTCCAGGAAATATCTCTTGCAATAAAGCCATATTCGCTCGAGTTGTGTGCCATGTGGCACCGTCTTGTTAAAACCACATATTCTCCAAGTCGTATTCTTCAAAAGCAGGCAAAAAAAGTCGGTTATCATATGACCATAACGCTTCAAATTCACGGCTACAGTCGTTCCATCGTCGTTTTCGAAGAAGTAAGGTCCAATCACACCTTCAGACTAAAGAGCGCACTAAACAGTGACTTTTTCTGAAAATAATGGCCTCTCTTCAATTACTTGAGGATTCTCAGAGCCCCAAATACGATAATTTTGTTTATTAGCATACAGACCGAGTGAAAAATGAGCTTCATCGCTGAAGAAAATTTTGTTCGTTAAATCGCCGTCCTCCGCCTGTTGTTCAAGCACCCATTCCACGTACCTACGACGTTGTGAATGGTCAGCTGGCTTCAGTTGTTGTGTGAGTTGGACTTTATATGGATGTAGGTGTAGTTGTAAATGCAAAATACGCCATAATTTGCCATAAGACAGTCCTAATTCCTGAAAACGACAAGGAGTCAAAACATTCGGGTCAGTGGAACAATACACAATATTTGTAACCGCTCCAGTCTCTTCAAATTTCTTTACAATTTTGTCAATTGCATGCGTAGTTGGACGATTATGTAAACCAAAATCTCCTCTTAAAGCTCGATGTGTGGCTGTTGCAGAATCAACATTTTTGTAGTATGTTTTGATAATTTTTATGCGTCAACAGGAAAGAAAAAAAAATAGTTAAACAACTTAGTTTGACAGATGTCGAATTCCAGGGGGGTTACTGCGTATCTCGATTCGAAAATAAAACTGTTCGAATTTGTATGCTTAAAGCATTGTGTTTCGAAAATAATTTCTTTCGAATCGAGTTATGCGGTAACCCCCCAGTCCTATACTTTTGAAACCACAAAATTGAAACACTCGTTTTTCTGGCCATATCTCTCATCGAAGTGGTAGGGCTTCGAACTAAATTAATTTGTATGATTTTTGCCAAGTTTTTATTTCACGTACCAGATTTTCCACCACCTTCAGGCTTTCTTTTTTGTAGTGACCAATTATTATTTGGCGATAAGTTGCTGAAGGATTTATTAGACGCCATTTTTCGTTACTTGAAACTTTTTCGGTTAACGTTAGCGCGTATGTTTTTTACATGTGTCTGGAAATTTTCAAACTATGTTTTCAATTTGTAGTATCAAGGGTTGCTGGATTGTTTGCAAAAATTAAAGTATCAATTTTAATGGAGACAGTCTTTAGTAAGCTTTATATTTACTACATATATATTGTATATTAGGTCAAATTCATCTTAATAGATATGGAATCAGTGTATCTGCCATTGTTCTGGACCTTCATCAGTGCAGTCTTTACGGTGATCAAATTTCGGAAATATGTGTCCGTAAACATTTAAAGAAAACTTTTGAATATGTTAAATATCGGACCACATTTGACCCTTATAGTATATATCGGGTGTTTTTTTAGAGGTATAGAACTTCGAATGGAAATAAAACACAAGAAAATCGTTTTAATGTCCATCAATTTGGCTTTATTGGAAGGATAATTTTATGCCATTAATGTTTAAATATGATTTCGGGCATGTGGCCGCCGCGGCTGGCTCGAATAAAGCCAATTCTACAGGTCCAATTTTCAACTACTTTTTCGAGCATATGGGGCCGTATGTTGGCAATAACGCCACGAATGTTGGCTTCCAAGTCCCCTAACACTTCTGGTTTGTTGGCGTAGACGAGCGACTTCACATATCCCCAAAGAAAATAATCCAGTGGTGTCAAATCGCACGATCTTGGTGGCCAATTGTCAGGTCCATTCCGCGAAATTATGCGTTCATCGAATGTTTCCTTCAATAAATCAATTGTGACGTGCGCTGTGTGGCATGTAGCGCCGTCTTGTTGGAACCACAACTCATCCACATTCATGCCATCCAATTGGGAAACAAAATAGTCGGTTATCATGGCTCTATACCGGTCTCTATTATGGTAACTGACTCTCCAGCATTATTTCGGAAGAAGTATGGCCCAATGACTCCACCAGCCCATAGAGCACACCAAACAGTCAGTTTTTGTGGATGTAATGGCGTCTCAAGGGTCTCATGTGGATTATCTTCACTCCAAATGCGGCAATTTTGCTTGTTGACGTAGCCATTCAACCAAAAATGAGCCTCATCACTGAACAAAATTTTGCGATGAAAATCAGCATCGAGATCAATCTCATTTTCGGCCCATACACCAAAATCACGACGCATTGCATGGTCTCGCGGCTTTAATTCTTGCACAAGCTGGATCTTGTAAGGTCGCAAGCCAAGATCTTCCATAAAGTTGATGGACAAAGCTCCAATTGCTGTGCACGGTGGCGAATCGATTCATTCGGGTCCTCTTCAACACTTTGCTCTACAGCGGCAATTGTTTCTTCGGTGCGCACTGTTCGACGTCGCTGCGGATGCGTATTATCACATAGAGTAAACGTAGTGCGAAAACGATCCATGGTTAACCGAATTTATTGCTCTGATGGACGATTATGTCGACCATAAAATGGACGGAGCTTGCGGTAAACTTCGCGAACTGAACCATTATTTTCGAAATAAATTTGCACGATTTGCAAGCGTTGTTCTTTTGTCAACCTGTTCATGATGAAATGGCAAACCAAACTAAATATTAATCACTTGACAGCTGACAAAATGGCCGCCAGTTAAAAAAGTGATGCCAACTTAAAGTTATATACCTCAATAAAAAACACCCGATAGTACCATATGGCCGTTCTTCCCCGGCTATAAAGTTTTTTCTTTTGAAATTGAAATTTTGTGCTTTTGTGAATTTTTTCCCATATAAAATTCGAAATAGTATTTTAATGTATTCAATTTCCCTTCGCTCGTGTTAAATTTTTTCCATTTACAAATTCAAAGTATTGTTGGTGATAATATATTTATTTTGTATATCATTTATTCTCATATCCTCATTTAACCACATCCTTCAAAATATCAATCATTATATAAAATAATAAAAAAAATACTTCTTTTCTTTTCAAAATGCTTTCTTTAACACTTTCTAAACAAATTTACAAATTTTAGCTTACAAAACAGCACAATTATGCATCTATAATTTAATTTAAAGAAAAATAAAGTCGAAGCCAAAGTTTTATAGAAAAAAAAAAAGATAAATAACTTAACTCTTAAGATTTTAAAAGACAATTTTACCAAAGAATTTGAAACATATAAACTATTTTATCAGACCTTTTTTGTTATAAAATTAAGTGAAAAAAAAATTAAAAAAATATTTGTAATTGTTTAATTCTAATGCATGATTATTGTTAATTAAAAAAATATATATATAAAAATTTAACTGATATTAATGTATGTGTCTTTAAAACAATGAAACAAAGTATACAAAACAAAAAAAAAAAAAACACTAAACTTAAATTGAAAAAAAAAACTAAAGGATTACACAAAAAACATCTTAATTTTATTGAAATTTTAAATTTTTTTAATACTGGCTTGAGTTCCTTAAAATACCTTAAAAATAATAAGAAAAAGTGAGTCAAATCACAAGTTTTCAAATGGAACATAAGAATTTTTAACCTCACTTTATCTGGTTCGTTGAATTTTGGTGTATAAAATTTCCATGTGTATTCAATTTTTAAAGTTCTTCAAAATTTAAAAATTTAGTTAGCTTATGTTACTGTGACAGTCTAGTAATTAGGCTTGACGGCCATTTCGAAGAGCCAGTCAGTATTTGTAGGACTTAAGTCCCAAGTATTGCCTAGATCTCTTCTGCATGAGTAGAGTGTCTATTGATGCTTTAGACACCCTAGATTGAGTGTTTATTCCAGAATGACGTGTAAGTTTTACCCCATCCAAGCATGGAGGAGTTAATGTTGGTATTTTGTATTTCTTAATGAATAGTACAAGTACGAGTTTGGCGGGATTTACTCACAGGCCATTGGAAACATTTCATTGATGCGTGATATCAAGAGCAGTTTCCATGCGCTATACTTATGTATGTACATATACATATATCGTTGCTCTCATGTAGAAAGGGCCTAACTCACACTTTTTTCGGCATTGATTTTTTTTTTTTGTGATTCCAATGCATTTAACGCACATACACATCCTCCCAAAAATTTAAGGCAATTTTATCAAAATTAGTGGTTATTTAAGTAATTTTCTAAAAAGACCTATCTCACCAAATTATGTGACGTTGCATCATCAAATAATATAAAACTTTCGAATGATAGAGCTTTCGGTTGGATGTATGTATAATGATTTCTTATATGTGACCCGGTCTATGAAAAACAAAATTTGGAAAAATTAGCTAATTTTTAGAAATTTCATAAGCCACCGTTTCATAGACCGGTCACATATTAAACTTTTGCCGACAACATTTTGCGGATAGAAAACTTTCAATATTAAAAACTTTCCCATAGGTAACTTTTAATATCTAAAACTTTCTACTAAAAACTTTCCAGATCAAAAGCTTTTTAATAAAAACTGTCATAATTTATCTAAAGCTTTCTTATATAAAAATTTCGATGTCGAAAGGTTTTCTATAATAAACTTTCAATATCGAAAGATTTCTTATATAAAACATTTGTCGTCAAAATATTTCAGATAGAAAACGTTTATATACATATAAATATTTCCTATAGAAATTTTTCAATATTAAAAACTTTAATATCTAAAGCTTTCTGAAAAACCGTTAATATTAAAAATTCCTATATAAATCTTTCGATGTCGAAAGGGTTCCTATAATATCGAAATATTTCTTATATAAAACTTTCTTATAAAAAACTTTCAATATCAAAGCTTTTCTATAGGTAACTTTTGATATAAAAAGCTTTCAAATAAAAACATTCCATATGGAAAGCTTTCCGAAAAAAAAAAAAGATTTTATATATAAAACTTTAGATGTCGAAAGGTTTCCTATAATGAACTTTTGATATTGAAAGATTTTCTATAGAAAACTTTCGATATCAAAAGATTTATTTTATAAAACTTTTGTGGTCAAAATATTTCGGATTGAAAGCCTTTTTATATCAACAGAGGCCTAAAGGCTACTTTTAACATTCAAAGCTTTCTACTAAAAATATTCCATATAAAGAGCTTTCCAATATAAAAATGCCAATATCTAAAGATTTCCTATATAAATCTTTTGATTTCGAAATGCCTCCTTATAAAAAACTTTTGATATGGAAAGATTTTTATAGAAAACTTTGGTTTCCTTTATAAAACTTTGAATATCGAAAGATTTTATGTAGAAAACCTTCCAAGTCAAACTTTCAATATCGAAAGCTTTCCTATAGAAAATTTTAAATATCGAAAGATCTCTTACAGAAAGCATTCGCTATCGAAAGCTTTCCCATAGAAAACATTACCTATGTAAAGCTTTTCTTAATATAATTTGTTTTTAGCACTAAAGAAAAAAGGCCTCAGTTACATTTATGCTCTGAAATGTGAATACAAAAAGCACTATCTCAATTTAGTTTTTTTATATATGGGCAAATCCTGCGTGACGGACGATACATTTGTATGGATTTTGTTGCACTTAAATGTATCCCATTGCCGTTCTATACTAAATATCTTTGCACAGATTTCCGATAATTTACATACTTCTTTTGGAGGAAAAAGATATTCGCTTTTAAAGTGCTGTGACGGACGCTACAAAAAATGGAAGTGACTTTAATTAGTTTAAAAAATGTATAAAAATTCGAGATGGGTGCAAATAAAGACATGCACGAAGAGACCAATCAAAAATTGTATCCATTATATATTCTAAAGGATCAATATATGGTAAATTTTTTCATAAACACAAATACGTGATTATGAAAGTTTTAAAATTTTGTCCTTGGTTTAATGTTTTTCGGATTTGCCCATATATACAATTTAAAAAAAGTTATGAGAACCAAATTCGTCCTTCATTTTAATAATAACCTGCATTAAAAAAAACGTAAAATTTTGTCAATTACTGTTTTAAAACAGTTTTTACCTTCTGTAAAGTCTTAAATATGCGAGTTAGACCTTTTCTACATGAGACCAACGAAAAAGCTGGATTTCAGCACATGTTCGAAAAATTGATTTGATTCTAATCAGAAACAAATAATAAACTCAAGCCAAAATTAACAAAATTTTAAACTAAGTTGGAGTAATAATTAATTCATAAAAATTACTAAAAGTTAATGTTTTATATTTATTAAAATAAAAAAAATAAAAACAAAATAGAATAATATTTATAAATGTCTTTTAAAATTTTCTTATTTTCTTTTAAATGACTCATTTTGCACGCTTTTAATTATGGCTTTATCATTTTGTAGTTAGAAATGCCTTTTGTTGTCTATGTTTTTTATTAAATGTTATTTAATTTTCAAATTTTTTTTTTTTTAAATTTGTTTTATAATTTTTTTAATTTATTTTTTTCGTTCTCTTTCTCCGTTTCCCCCTTTTTAGCGACAACATACATTTCACGGACTTCGATTCAATACTTTATTGAACGCAATTTAAATTTAAAATATATTTTATATATAAATACATATTTTTTAACAATTTATCTATATTATTATAATATTCATTGTTGCTATAAAAAAAATATACCTACAAATATATAACGAATCAATTATATTCAAATGGATCATTATAGGAACGTATTTTGAATACAAGGCGATATTTGAAATATATAGAAGGAAAAATTTTGAATTTTTGGCTTAGAAGCTCAAACGTTTCCTCAATTCAAAATTTTTTATTGAATCGAAAAATAAAAAATATATATAAATGAATAAAAGTAAAACTCTGACGTCCAGTTTCCTGAGCCTTTTTAAACCGAAAAGTTTAAATTATATAACTAATTTTTAGAAATTTTTAATGGTGAAACTACTTTAAATGTTTTTGAAACAATTTTACATTAAATATTTTGTATACTGATACTGTATATCCCACTGTCACTTATTTCGGCAAAAAAAATCTATACTACAATAATAAAAATTTTTAACAAATATTTTTAAAAATAGTTTTTGTCCCCTTTTAAATAAAACAAGTTAAATTTGTATAATTTTCTTAAGAAAACAATAAAAAAAAATACTTTAAATAAAACAAATAATTAAAAAATTTACAAATTTTAAAATTTTTATTTTCTTAACTGCTTAATAATAAGCAGCAAATGAGGGTTGTCTTTTATGTTTCGAGATAAGAGAAAAGTAATATTTGTAATCGAAATGGCTTTATTTAAACTTATGGTTATGTTATTGTGACAGTCTAGTAATTAGACTTCGTAGAGCCTTCCCCCATTGAACGCTTAAAAAATCTCTAGAGCCGGTCAATTTCAACATTAGCCATAGCTCCTAAGTATGCAAAGGACCAGGAATATGTTTTACAGACTCCTCATCCTACTGGTTACTACAACTTTTGCAAAACCTCTATCTGTCTGGAATTAATGCATACTCGGACAGACCCCTCACCCTAGGTGTGACTACAAGTTAAGGGTACATTGGGTACTCAGAGTGACAGAAATCTGTGAGAACATTTCAACTACTCTTCCTACTCGTTACTACATTATTTGCAAAAGTCACATGTCGCAACCTTTAGCCTAACCACATGACAGACACAAGTTAAGAGAACATTGGGTCTTCATAGTGTCACCAATCTGTCAGAACTTTTCCTATCTAAAGGAAGCACCATCTTTCTGGAATAAAAATATATTCGAACAGACTCCTCACCCAACGCGTTAACACAAGTTAAGGTTACATTAGGTCTTCATTGTCATCCTACGCGTTACTACAACTTTTGCAAAAGTCACTATTTTCAAACTTCAGCCTAACCCCCCGTGCCTTCCATTCAGACAGAATAGAAATATTTGTGATCAGAAATGACTTTATTGTTTTCGTATTCTCCATGAAACAACTTTCAAAGTTTTTTTCCATTCCGATTATGGGACCTCTAAAACATGCATTTATAACGCATCAACCGCTTCATTAGGTATCAAAAAACCTTGTCTATGGCTTTACATATGACTTTTTGCGCTTGGGGTTATCGTAATGTATTCATGTTTCTCTACCAGTAACACTAATGCTTTAAACACAATCACGACAGCAGGCTACACGAACGCCGACTACAAAAGTCGTTGGCTGCAATCGTCGGCTCGTAGTCAGCTACTTAATTATTAGACGGCAGCTACTTTTGAGATTTAGAAACAGTTGTGTAGGAGTGGTGCCAATATCGCGTTTATATAATAGACAAAATAACAAATTATATTTTGATTGAAATTACAAAAAAATCATTTTAGTAAATAACCTCCGATATCAACGGTTGCTCTATTTCTACATTCCCGCGACAGCCGATTCTTCGTACCGGAATGACCCGAGATTTCTCGGCCAAGGCCTGTCAACTCAGCAACAACATATTTACAATTTTTGATTTTGGATTCTCGATTCGAAAGAAATTCTTTTCGAAACACAATGCTTTAAGCATACAAATTCGAAAAATTTTATTTTCAAATCGAGATACAGAGTAACCCCCCAGCTTTGCATTCTTTTGGTCCGTGCCGGAGTTGAAACAAATATCTGAAATAAAGCGATTTATGCAGCAACACAATATCGTGGTCGCAGCGGTCTAGGAGACAAAACTGAACAAAAACTCCTGTCTGCAAAGTTGTAACGCAGAAGTCACGGTGGAGGCATCGCATTTATTATTCACAACTCTCCTGATCTAGACAATAGAGGCCAAAACCTTGAGGCTCAGGGTATTGATGTCAGATCAGGGGAAATGGAGTTAGAACTCTATAATGTCTACATTCCGCCTGTAAAAGAGGTGCGTCGTTAGCGGAAGAGATTGACTAGTCCACCTTCTGCACATTAATACGATGCCTCCACTCGTATTATAGGTAATTGCGCCAGTTCTCCTGACATAACAATTGCAAGTCTTGGTCTGAATAACTGCGTAAGCTGGCGCGCAGTTGTGTTTTAGCTTCCGACCGCCTGCCCATAATTGTTAGAATGGAGCGACCAAACGATTTTATCATCTGTAAACGACGTACATACATAAACCAGAAAAAAACACACTAAAACGGCTTCAGGGAATTCACCGACCGCCACTTCAGAGGTCTCCAAGCACCCACGAACATACACTACGCGTAACCATCAATGATGCAGCCACTCGTAGTTAGGCCGCACTTCCCAGCAGAAGCAGTGGGATTAGCAGATGAGCGTGATGCGATCCCCGATACCAACCCTGATGATCCTAAAATCGTCCAGCTGAACCGTGATATCACCAGGTTGATAAATTAAGACAAGGGATAAATTAAGACTTGATCACCTGAAGAACTACAACCTTAAGTAAGTTGTAGTCCACTGTTCGATCGAAAAGGATGATCGGATCGCTATTAAGTTTGCCGATAACACCACATCCGAAACGAAAGCGTGCTCGCTAATGCGAGTATTCTTAATATGCCAGGTTGTAGGTCGTAGCCTGCAGTGGTGATTGTGTTTATAGCATAAGACCCAGAAATGACTTTTTGTAGCGTCTCCGCAAAATATTATTTTTATGTACAAAATTTATAACGATTGCAATTATTGTGTGCCTCTATCGAATAATGAACTATAATGACAGATGCTTACCCTTCATATATGAAATACACCACAAAGGTGCGCGAGCCAGCCAAGGACTTTGTACCTGTTGTCATTGAGCCATTCTTGCGTTAGTTTGGCGATGTTTTTGAGGTCATTGTCCTGTTGGAAAATTATATTTTCCTTCAAGAATCCATTTTTTTTTGCAGAAAACGGGGAGATTGGTGGCTAAAACATTGGCGTAGGACTGTACAGTCATCGTACCAACAATTTTACCAACTGTTCTAACATCTTCAGCCACCATGCAACCCAAGACCATTATAGTGCCACCGTCAAACTTTAGAGTTTTTCTGATGTCTTGCTTCCTGGACTCTGAGTTGGACTCACGTTTTGCTTCCTGGATTCTGGAGGACTTGTCAAAGATTATTTAAACATTTGGGACAGTAATTTGAGTGTCTGTAATATATTTTTCGGTCCCTAAAAGTGCGCTTTACTAAGTGTCCAAATTGAAGAAATGATTTTAGGTATCAAAAGAAATGAACAGAATATCATAAATTTAGAACACCTTAATTAAAGGTGTTATTATGGACTTTATAATATTTTTTATTTACCAGGACCTAATGATGTCGTTAAATTTTATTTATGCATGATGTTTATTTCCCCCCTACTTCAATGTTGTGGTATGTATAACAAATTTATTTTTATACTTTAATAATTTTTAATTAATTTATTTAATATGGATTCATTTTGTATTTGTTATTACAGATTTTCGAATTTCCTGATTAATCATTTTTGTATACTGTCTAGTTTTTTGGAATGTGAATAAAAAGTTCTTGGGCAAATTAACTCAGTCGATTTGAATTTAATTTGAAGTACATTTGAAGAATATTTTGTTTTATACTTTAGACGGGAGGTTCAAGATAAAATTATAGCAAAAGAGTAAATTTTAAACGCATAATTTTATATCGTACCCCCTAAATGTATGCAACAAAATTTTTACGAATTGTCATACAGTTTATTCTTTTTTTATATTCTTTTTTTATTTTAGAAAAATACTAGTTTTGCATGATTGTTTTTTTTTATTAATTAATATTAAATAAATAAAATTTCAACAAAATAAACTATATGCACCTTGATGTAAGTAAATCTTGGTTGTGATTATGAAAAAATATACATACGTACATTTACACTAACCTATATTACATACTATACATACAAATGTACCATAAAACTTTATAACTAAATTTTATATATACAACAAATACAACACTGATTTTAATATATTTGAAAAAGGATTTAAGAATAGCTTATATTAACTATATGAGTGTATATTTACTGCACTAGGTCTACTAAGTTGTATTTTAACAAAGCCCTACAATGTCAAGGGGTGTTTTTAGTTTTCATAATTTTAAGATTTTTGTTGAACTTTATAAAAAATATTTTGTAAAACCTTGGGCTAGAATCGAAATGAATAAAATTTGGGTTGTATACTTTTAGAATGTTTGATATGAATATCGTGAGCCTATATTCAATACCAACTATGAACCAAATATAATATTTTTAAGTAGAGACAAAAAACTGTTTATGCAATATATTTATATGAAAGTCAATATTTATTCTACAGTATATCTGTGGCTTGGTGCTAAAAGGGCCAATGTTGTTTTGAGTCAGCATTAGATTCCTTTTTTTACCCTCTTTTATTTTGCCCCAACAGCTCCAATCTCTGACTTAACTCAGAACAGATTTATAAGGGTTTTTCTGGGCAATGTAACTATGAATTGATAAATAAAAACTTTAAATCAAATTTTCTGAAAACTACTTTTTTGACATTGGCCCTTTTAGCACCAAGCCAGAGATATATAAGCCATGGTTACTGTCTGATAGATTTTTTCTATCTGATTTTTATTAAAAGAGATGTAACTATTATAAAAAACAGTTTCTCAATGAAAAGTGTTTTTTAAAAAATTTTTTCATAGACGGTATTGAATATAGATCGCACATTAGGGTTCACCTTATTTTACGAAAGTGTGAAATTGAACCGTGACTCCCCTCAGAAATGTTCTACGTAACATAAAAAAAAGCTGTGTAAATTTGTTTTCGAAATTGCATAAGGGGAACATGTGCCGCATCCGTCCACAAAGTGTAAAAAAAAAATTTTATGTCCTTGACGACACGCCTAAAGATATGTAGTCAAAAAAATTTACTTAAGGATAAATAAATTTCAAAGTAAGACATGATTTTCAATTCTATGGCCTGTTAGTACTAATTAGTCAAGTTTTTATTAAAATATAACCGAATTTACTTAGTTTTTTATATAAGAATATTATGCTTCTTTCTCAGGCCGGTTTCAAAAATCAGTTTTTAAATTTTTGAAAATTTTGTTTAACAAATATTGCAAATAATAAATTTGCTTTCCGGTATTATAAAGCAAACAACTGAGAGAATAAAATACAAAAAGAACGAGGTCGATATCTTTAACCGTTTCACGGTACCTGCGATTTGAAATCGAAGAATTTTGGGAAAATGTGAATTTCTTGCAAAAATTTGAGTATAAGCTTGTTTAATTGTACCAATGTTCAACATTAATAAAAGTAATAGCGAATATTACTCAGACTATATAGAATGTATACGGCATTGTGTTTAAATATTGGAAAAGTTTAACCCTTTCTTTTCCAAGATCAAAAGTCAAAATTGGAGTTTTATCATATTTTAAAGGAAAATAAAAGAATGTTAAGAATTTATTACTAAATTATGTTCAAAAAACCAAAAATATATTAATTGTTGGTAATATTAAGTCTATTTATTAAAAAAAATATATATTAACCCTAAACAGACATGGGGACTAAAATGAGCTTAGGAAATGACTAAAACCACAAAATAAAATTTAAAGATCGTAAGGAAAAAATTTCGTCTGTTTAGGGTTAATATATTTTCCTATAGAAAATGAAAAATTCCAAATTCTGACTTTTTGAAAAGGGAACATATTCACTATTACTTTTATTAAAGTTGAACATTGGTATAATTTAACAAGCATATACTCAAATTATTACAATAAAATTACATTTTCGCGAAATTCTACCATTTCAAATAACAGGTGCGGCGAAACGGTTAAAGATATCTACCTGTTTTTTTTTGTATTTTATTCTCCCATTTGTTTGTTTTATGATACCGGAAAGAAAATGTATTATTTGTAATATTTGTTGAACAAAATTTTCAAAAAATTATAAAATCATCATTGAAACCGGCCTGAGAAAAAAGTATAATTTTTTAATATAAAAAAAAAACTAAAAAAATTCGGTTATATTTTAACAAAACTCAACTATTTAGTACTTACAGGTCATGGAATTGTAAATCATTTCTTACTTTGAATTTTTTTTATCCTTAAGTAATTTTTTTGGCTGCATATTCTCAGGCGTTTCGTCAAGGACACGAATTTTTTTTATTACATGGATTTTTAATTGTGATGGCTTAAAACAAAGCTACTTTAGTTGTCTTTTATATTCCATTGAATTTTTTAAGTAATTTAACTCGGGTTCAAATTTAGGCAAAACCAAAAATACTGCCATTTTTCCTATACAAAAAAGTTTAACACTTTGTGGGCGTATGCGGCACTTGTTCCCCTTATGCAATTTTGAAAAAAAAATTGCACAGCATATTTTTTCTTTACGTAGAACACTTCTGAGGGGAGTTACTATTCAATTTCGCAATTTCGTAAAATAAAGGTACACCCTAACATATGTATATAATCGTAAGACTCGCCAATGGCGAGTATGCCACTCCTACTTGTTAAAATTTATCTATTATAAAGATCGATTTACTGAACTTATGTAATAAACAAGAACTGACGACCAAATTCTGCCTTTTATGTTTTTTTATAACAATTTAAACTTTTTAAAGCTTCCTAAAAGTATACAATAAAATTTGCCACAAAAAAATCTTTAATTTCGAATCGACTCAGCCCCTTACAATCCATTTTCTTTTTTTTAAATACAAATATTACAAGAAATACCTAACGAATCTAGCGTTACTTACATACATATTTACAATAATAGTTACAATATTTTAAATGTGCTAAATTTTTACAATTCAAAAAAGAAAATACAATACATATTTTATAAAATTACACTGAGTGTAAACATTAAACTGACACTAGTATATTTAGTAAGCATATGAAATATGACAGAGAATAAAAAAATATTACAAATATTAGATTCATAAATAAGATATAAATGTATACTTGATATTTGTAATTTACTCTCAAAAATAAAAGAACTAATATTTAAATATTAACAATAATGAAAGCCTAAATGAGAAGTTACCACATATTTACAAAAGTAAAAATTAAAGTACTAATTGTTTGTCACACTGTTATCAACAAATAAATGTAATTGTTAAAATCTTATAATTTACTAATTAGCCAAATTTTAAATTATTGAAATATTTTATGTACTCTTATAATTTGCAAAAGATCTATATAATTACAACGAATCTGAATCATAAACAACACGATAAATACTTCTTCCCAAAACCGGATCAAAGGACACTGATCACATTTCAGCGTTGGACTTTGCCTTCATTATTTTAATAAAAAAAAAAAATATTTTTTAATAATAACCGTTTTTTAGGTTAGCTCTAAATTTCGATATATAACGTTATTTAAAAAATTGAGGAGGTTCCGCAACAAATATTCACCTAACTTGAAAACTGTTTATTTCCTTGAACTAAGAAATCAATATTCGGCAACAAAATTATCTTTCAGAAAAACTTTTGAATCCGTTTAGGAAATATATTTTTTAGCTTGCAGAAAAATAATTGGTGTATCCGAAAGATAAATTTGTTGCGTAACATGCTCCATTTTCTATAACGTTATATCGCGAAAACTAGAGCTAACCTCAACAAAAAAAAAGGTTAGCACCATTGAATTCAGGTCTCCCTTTTCGGTAAAAAAAAGTTGTCAAAATCGAGCACATTGTATTTACACTCTGTTACACTAAAAAAAACTCGAGAAACGACTTAGCTTGCGTTGTAGGCCTTATTGAATACATAACAAATCGTGCAAAAAAAATTTTAGAAATATCGGGTTATCCATTTTGCGGTTTCAAAAGTGAACGTAATTTTCGCATAGCGAAAAACCGTTTGCGATCTTGGTGGACAGTAGATATCGTCACGACGAGAAATTAAGCGGCCAGAAAATGTCTCTTGCAATTAAGCCATATTCGCTCGACTTGTGCGGCATGTGACACGGTCTTGTTGAAACCACATATTCTGCAAGTCGTATTCTTCAAAAGCAAGCAAAAAAAAGTCGGTTATCATATGACCATTTCACGGAATTGACACTTACAGTAGCGGAACGAGCGAAACGATGATGCACAGACCTTACAATATTAATTGATCGAGTCTCTTCAAATTTCTTTACAATTTTGCCAATTGCTTGCGTAGTTGTAAGATTATCTAAACCCTAATCTCCTCTTAATGCACTATATGTGGCTGCTGCAGAATGTGTGTGTGATACTTAAGCGATCCATTGTCGTTAATGTCAGACTTTCAACTGAAAAGCAAAAAATTGGTTTAACAACTTAGTTTGACAGATGTCGAATTTGAAGCCACGAATGGATAACCCTTTATTTAACAGCTTATAAATGTAAAACTATACCCGGTTATGAGAATAAATTTTGTGTAAAGTAAATACCAGGGAAACCACTTAGAAACTTTTAAACCGAATTTTTTCCAAAGATTTTACCAACAATACCAAATTTTTCGAATTTGGTCTACATTTTGAATTAGCTGCACCCTCGTGATATGCGAGATATGTTTCTAAATTTAGCTAAAATAAAAAAATACTCCCGATATAGTTGACACGGGTTCCCGTAATCCTAGATGCACTTAAGTTTTACAGTGGTTTTACATCATTCGAAAAAATAAGAGGGTATGCGTTTCAAAAAAAATTTTGGGACACCCTGTTATATGGGTTTAAATAGCTTTTCCTTCAAGATTTTTAGTGATCGAAATTTATTTTATAACAAATGTTTTTTTTCATGACGACTATACTTGAAATAAACAGTTAAAGGTTTAAAAAAATATTTATTTACAAAATAAATTTTATTGTAATATTTTATAAAGCAAATTTATTCAATTGATTTTTAAATTATTAAAATTACACTTAAATTGCAAAAAAAAAATAGTTAAATGTTATTAATAAAAAAAATGTAGTAGTTAGAAAATTTAATAAAATTTTTTTAAAAAATACACTCATAAAAATAGACACTGAACACTAACCCCCTAATTCATAAACGAAATAAAATATAGCTTATAATTTAAATTTTACATAAAAAATTTTTATTATAAGACTTTGATAATTTGATAATTCGTTTATGAATGAGGGAGTAACAATATAAATATTTAAATACAATTTTCAAAGTAATGTTTTACAAAACAAAATCGGACAAGAAAATATACATTAGGGTGAACCTTATTTTACGAAATTGAGATATTGAACAGTAACTACCCCTAGAAATGTTCTACGTAACATAAAAACATGCTGTGCAATTTTAGTTTTTAAAGTGCATAAGTGGATCTCGTGCCGTATCCGCCCACAAAGTGTTAAACTTTTTTGTATGGAAAAAAATTGGAGTATTTTCGGTTTTGCCCAAACTTTACCAATAAGAATTAAATTATTTAAAAAAATGTTAATGGAATATAAAAGACAACTAATGTAGCTTTATTTTAAGTTATCAAAATTAAAAATCTATGAAGAAGTTTTGGAGTTATTACAATTTTTTCCCGAAAATTCATGTCCTTGCAGACACGCCTAAGAATATACAGCCAAAAAATTGACTTAAGAATAAATAAATTTCAAAGCAAGACATGCTTTACAATTCCATGACCTGTAAGTACAGTTGAGTTGTGTTAAAATATATTCAAATTTACTTAATTTTTTTTCATATAAAAAAATTATCAGGTATGTGATGGACTTTTTCGTTTTCAAATCGATCGATTTCAGACATATTTTTAGCTAATTTTCGGTTATTTCCACCAAAAAAAATGAAAATTTTGGCTTTAATCCTTTTGACTGATATTTTATCTTTCAGTTGGTTTGAATTTTTTGGGAAAATTACCGAAAATTATCTCAAAAATATATCTGAAATCGATCGATTTGAAAACGATCGTTTTCCATCACATACCTGTATACTTTTTTCTTAGGCCGGTTTCAAAAATCATTTTTTTTATTTTTTGAAAATTTTGTTTAACAAATATTACAAATAATAAATTTGCTTTCCGGTATCATAAAACAAACATTTGGAAGAATAAAATATGAAAAGAACGAGTTCAATATCTTTAAAAGTTTCGTCGTAACTGCGATTTTAAATCGTAGAATTTCGCTAAAAGGTGAATTCCTTGTAATAATTTGAGTATATGTTTGTTAAATTGTACCAATGTTCAATATTAATAAAAGTAATAGTGAAAATTTTTCCTCAAACTATATACAATGTACAAGGCATTGTTTTTTAAATATTGAATAAGTTTAACCCTTTCAGCCCCGGGGTCAAAGGTCAAAATTTGGATTTTTCATTTTCTATAGGAAAATGACGGAATGTTAAGAATTTATTACCAAATTTTGTTCAAAATTCAAAAATATATTAAGTCTTAAGTCTTTTTGTTAAAAAATATATCGTCACCTGAATTGCAAAAGGGCGTAATTAACGTAAAAATAAAAATTACTTTTTTCGTTATTTCTGATGCTCTGAATCGAATTAAGTCCATAATCAATCAAAAATCAATGAATAATTTTTGTGACAATTACGCCCTTTTGCATTTCAGGTGACGATATATTAACCCTAAACAGAAATGGGGACTAAAATGAATTTTATTTCGTGCTTTAATGTATTAACATTTTTAGTCATTTCATAAGCTCATTTTAGGGTCATTTTAGTCCCCATGTCTGTTTAGGGTTAATATATATTTATTAATAAAAATACTGAAGACTTAATTAATATATTCTTGCATTTTGAACCAAATTTAGTAATAAATTCTTAATAAATTCGTCTTTTTCTTATAGAAAAATAAAAAAACTCCAAATTCTGACCTTTGCCCCGGGGAAGAAAGAGTTAAACTTTTCAATATTAAAAAACAATGCCGTATACATTCTATATAGACTGAGGATAAACATTCACTAATAGATTTATTAATGTTGAACATTGGTACACTTTAACAAGCATATACTCAAATTATTACCAGAAATTCACATTTTCTCGAAATTCTACTATTTCAACTATGTTACCGCGAAATGGTTAATGATATTGACCTCGTTCTTTTCGTATTTTATTCTTCTAATTGCTTGTTTTATGATTCCGGAAAGAAAATTTATTATTTATTATATTTGTTTAAAAAAATTTTCAAAAAATTGAAAAATGATTTTTAAAACCGTCTTGGACACGAATTTTCGGGTAAAAATTGCAATAACTCTGAAACTACTGATGGATAAATGACTAATGGATTTTTAATTGTGATGACTTAAAATAAAGCTACATTAGTTGTCTTTTATATACCATTAAAATTATTTAAAATAATTTAATTGTTAGTGTCTAACATTCAGTCAACATCGAAAATACTTCCATTTTTTTCCCATACAAAATAGTTTAACACTTTGTGGGCGGATGTTGCACGTGTGCAGAAATTTCCACAGCATATTTTTATGTTACATAGAACATTTCTAGGGGGATGTACGGTTCAATTTCACACTTTCCTAAAATAAGGTGCACCCTAATACATATACACATATACTTAAATTAAATGTAACTGAACGTGATGTTAAAAATACATAGAAAAATAACATGTCTTGAAAAAAACTCTCAATTAAAACGAATTTAAGTGTTTTTTAAAACTTAAAATTAAATATATTTCTAATAGTTAAAATTTACACTGAAAGAAAAAATGTGAAAAAAATGTATACAATTTATTAAAAATACAAACATATTTACTATATTATTAAAAATATATATAAAAAAAATCAGCAGAATAACGAATTTATATTAAAAACTTAGTTTTAAAATTTTTTCATATTTTAAGGTTATATCTGAATTATTATTAAAACTTTTTTATATCAATTTATATATCCAATATCAAATTTCATTTATAGAACAGAAGGAGTTAATAGAGATTTAAAATTTTAGATTTGGGTTAAACAAATTGAATTAACCCAAAAAATGCCAAGTAAAAAAAAGGTTTCAAATGGGTACATTTGTATTTGTTAAGTTTTATTACTTACTTTTAATAAAATATTTAAAATTATCTAATTTTTGAATATACACATATTTTTTTTAATTCAAATAAAAAAAAATTATATATTTAAATATAACTTAAATCTTTACACCCATTAAAAAATATTTATGTATACACTGAGAAAAAAGAAACTAAAATCTTTAAAAGAAAACCTGAAAATAGAAAAATTTATTATATAAGCGCATATTTATGTGTTTTTAAATGTATGAGTGTTAAAAAAAATTATAAAAATTTATTCACAGAACAAAAGCAAAAAATATTATAATAATAAATGTTTTAAAAAATCCATATTTATTTGCAATGAATGTTTATTGTCATTATACCGATGAAAATTTTAAAATAAAAATTATTAAATTTAAGTTACAAAAATAAATTAAATGAAAAATAAATATTTTCTAAAAAGAAAGAAATCAATGCTTTTTTATAATTTAATTTTATACCCATGAAAAAAAATGGGGGGTATATTGAGAATGTCTTTTGTAACATCCTTAATATTGGCTCAAAAAAAAAAGGAAATACATTAGGGTCGGTCGTTTTTAGACTTTTGTCTCTGATCGACTTCTAATAGTGAAATTATGTGCCCAAATTATGTCAATCGGAAGCGTGCAAAATATTATTGATTTATTTTTAGGATACGAGGCCTCGCAACGGCCCAAAGTTTTTGAGCCCATTTGTATGGGGAAAAATTAGAGTATTTGCAGTTTTTGCTACATTTCGTCCATTTACAATTTATTTTTAAGAGAAAAGATAATGGAATCTAAAAGTGAACTAATGCAGCTTTAATTGAAGTCATCAATATTTGAAATCCATAAAATAGGTTTGGAGTTATTGCGATTTTCCCCCAAAAATTCGTGTCCTTGACAATACGCCTGAGGATACACCGCTAGAAAAAACTACTTTGGACAAAAGCTCGCAAAGTAAGACATGATTTATTATTTGAAGACTTTTCATAGTTTAATTTTTTTAAAATATAACAATATTTACTTACCCCCCAACTCATAAACAAATTTCAAAACTTTTAAATTCTTATAATTTGAAATTTGTATGGAAAATTGGATTATAAGCTTGCTTAATTTCTTGATTATGGATTAGGGGATTAGTTTTTTTCATAATCGAAAATGGATCATTTTTTTCTCAGGTGGGTTTCAAAACGCATTTTTTAATTTTTGGAAAATTTTATTAAACAAATATTACAAATTTGAATTTCTCTCATCGGTGTATTAAAGTAGATAAAAAAGACAATTAAACTCAAAAAAAAATGAGGTCGATATCTCAAACCGTTTTCCCGTACCTTGTTTTCGAATTCGACGAATTTCGCAAAAAAGTAATTTTTTGCTCATAATTTGAGTAAATGCCTCATAAATCTTATTTATGTTCAATTTTAATAATGTTTATACGGAATAAAATTATCCATACTATGAGAAATATAAACAGGTTCTTTGTTTTTAAAATTGGGTAAACTTAACCCTTTTTTCCGGAGTCAAAGATGAAAAATTTGATTTTTTGTATTTTGTTTAATAAAATTTTCAAAAAATTAAAAAATGCGTTTTGAAACCCACCTGAGAAAAATAACCCATTTTCGATTATGAAAAAAAAAACTAAGTAAATATTGTTATATTTTAACAAAATTACACAAGTCTTAAAGTAAAATATCATGTCTTACTTTGCGAGGTTTTGTCCAAAAATAGTTTTTTCTAGCGGTGTATCCCTAGGCGTATTATCAAGGACACGAATTTTTGGGGAAAAATCGCAATAACTTCAAAATTGTTTTATGGATTTCAAATATTGATGACTTCAATTAAACTGCATTAGTTCACTTTTAGATTCCATTGTCTTTTCTCTTTAAAATAAATTGTAAATGGACGAAATGTAGGACAAACTGCAAATAGTCTCATTTTTCCCCATACAAATGGGTTCAAAAACTTTGGGCCCGTTGCGCGGGCTCGTATCCTAAAATAAATTCTTCCGATTGACATAATTTGGCCACATAATTTCACTATTAAAAGTCGATCAGAGACAAAACTCAAAAAACGACCCGCCCTAATATACATATATATTTTAAATCCATTTGAAATTTTAAGACAATTAAGCGATGGCCGTCTGTCTGTTAAACAAAAGGAGCTTTATCACTGAAACTTGACATGTTCTTCATTTCTTGGAAAATGTTGGTATTGAAATTGGGCGAAATCGGTTTACATAGCTCCCGTTTATAAATTACAAATTTAACCAGCTAAGATGATAAAAAATCATCGAAATCGGTTCACGTTTAAGCATAGCTCCCATGCAAAACACTTACGGAAACAGCCTAAATTCCATCAAAAATACACTTAAATGCCAATAAATGATAAACTATAATAACTAAATTATAGTTTATTTTTTAGCACAATGAAATTTTATGTCATTATAAAGAAGTTTTATGGAAATATCGGTTAGTATGTGAATAAAGGCAAATATTTGTTAAATGTTGTCATCATACAAACAATTTCTCAACACTTATATATTTAAGCAGTTTTCGTAATTTAGACTTATATGAGAGCTAGGGTCAACTGTGGACCGATTATATCGTTATGACAAAAGAGTTTGTATGGGAGCTATGGTCAAATGTGGACCGATTTGAATAAAATTTGATACAGTTTTAAATTTCGTGAACCTATGGGAGGTACTATAAATGAATTTCAATAGCCATAGTCCAATTATCAAAAAAAAAAAAATATCTGTAAAAAATTTCATCAAATTATCTTTAGAATTGCGACCTGTACTTTGATTAAAAGGTTTATATGGAGGTCCAGCAAGCCGTCCAGCCAGACGGACGGACTGAGATCGCTAAATCGACTAAGGAAGTGATTCTAAGCCTATTGGTATACTAAAAGGTGGGTCTAAGGCAAATATTTATATGCGTTACATATATAAGCATATATTCCACCTATGGTGGTGAAAGGTATAACAAGCAAGAAAGTACAAAAGTCGGTCAACCCCGACTATACGATACTCTTCACCACTAAGGTCAAAGACACTCTTTTTCCTGTATAAAGACAAATATTTACTAAATTTTGCCTTCATACAAACATTTTCTCCGAACTTATATATTTAAGCTGTTTCCGTCAGTTGGACTTACATGAGAGCTAGGGTTAAACGTGGACCAATTTTCTCGAAATTTGGAAAATTGATTACAGTTTACAAAAATTCTGTATGCAAAAAATAAACTAAAAATTCTCATTATCTTTAGATTTACGAGCGTTTTTATGCAAAGTAAATAGCAACGAAACCACTTAGATATTTTCAAATGCTGAACTATAAAGCTATTGCAACCGAATTTAACCAAAAGATTTTATCAACAATACCAACTAGCGTAATATTTTTTTTCGAATTTGGTCCACATTTTGAATATTCATCTGTCAATTTAAAATAAAACAAAAGATGCAAAATATTCACCTGATGTGGCTGAGATAAACTGAAATTCATATTTGAACAAGTGAATCTTAATATTTAGAACTTAAATTCAATTTGTATGAAAATACACCCAAGACAATCAACTTAATTTGCAATAGACTCAAACAATGAATTTGGACGTGATAAAATGTTAAATCTGCAAAAAAAATCTATCACACTCCACGCCTTTATACAATGGTCACCTTTAAAATAAGTGACTTTTAATTTTTTTTTAATTTCTATTAGAAGCATTGACCATATTAATTTTTAAATTAATTAAATTATTCAATTTGATTCGATTCTAACTAAAAACAAGTAGGAAAGCGCTATAGTCGGTCAAGCCCGACCATACGATACCCTTCACCACTATGGTCAAAGTTGTTATTTTTCCTGTATATAGACAAATATTTGCTAAATTTTGCCATCATACAAACATTTTCTCAAAACTTATATATTTAAGCTGTTTTCATCATTTGGGCTTATATGAGAGTTAGGGTCAAATGTGGACCGATTATCTCAAAATTTGGCAAATTGTTTACAGTATTATGTATGCAAAAAATAAACTCAAAATTTTCATTATCTTTAGATTAACGAGCGTTTTAGTGATTTTTTGTCTCATTTAGTGCGTTTTTAAAGAAGAGTTTGTATGGGAGCTATAGTCAAATGTGGACCGATTTCAACGAAATTTGGTACAGTGATTTAAGTTTATATAGGCAGTATTTGTATTTCATGAAAAAATATTGATATTTGTGGCCAATATGTCAATTCCGGGAAGTGGGACATATAGGAGGTACCATAAATAATGGACCGATTTTGACCAATTTCAATAGCCATGGTCCCATTATCATAAAAATGATCTGTGCCAAATTATCTTTAGAATTGCGACCTGTAGTTTGATGACAAGGTTTACATGGGGGTCCAGCCAGCCAGCCGTCCATCCAGCCAGACGGACGGACGGACAACGCTAAATCGACTCAGAAAGTGATTCTAAGTCTATTGGTATACTAAAAGGTGGGTCTAAGACAAATATTTCTATGTGTTACATACATCAGCACAAACTTATAATACCCTTTCCACATATGGTGGTGAAGGGTATAAAGAGTCATACAAATTACATTAAGTCCAGTTTCACACGTATCAGGTTTCCTTGATCAGTTTTTCTTTAAATTTCTTTTGAACTTGCATTCACATTCACACACGAACATATTTTTTCATCAGTTTTCATTTTATTTTCTTAAATTTCTTACAAATTTTCAAAATTTTTGTAAACTTTATAGTACATTCAGCTTTTTCTTATACAAACTCAATACTTAAGGAACCAAACTTGACTGGTGTGAAAGTAGACTAAGCTTTAACCAATTTTTTTTTTCCGAAATCTACTAAAATTACATCGAATTTATGGAGTTATCCAGTAAATAATATTTTTTTTTTACATTTGTTATAATTTTTAAAACAGTAGCGGCAGATTTGTAAAAAAATACTTCATAGTTCTCTGCCGCTGTAATTCTTTTATGCAAATAACATTATTATTATGTTTAATTTCAATGTCAATAAACTCATTATCTCTATAACCAACACAGAGAGGTACACAGGGAGAGGATAAAAGAATAAGCTCTTTGTTTACATAAGTCTTCAATGTTTACTAGACAGTAGAAATGTTATCACAACTCTAACATTTGTATGCAAATACAATTAAATAGTGAAAAACAAATAAAACATTAACATATCATTAACTAAATAAACTGTGATGTTTAACCCTTTAACGGACATAACTATCGGAAGCAATAGCAAACTCTTGACGTGAAGCAATAGTGCGTTACGTTTTCTATGTAAAGAGTGCTCTAAATAAAATTTGTAGTTGGATTTTCTTAAATAAAAATCAAACCTTTTAATATAAAAACTCTACAAAATACGCAAATATAATGACATATTATACAAAATCATTTAGCATTAAAATGTTTACTTAGTACTCGGGTTTTGCAAAATTATCGACTTTTTTCGGAAACCCTCCCATTAAAGATTTTACAGTTGCTTCTGATACCTTTTTGGAGCATGTGTTCCACCTGCGCTTAAAATCGGACATGTTCTTGGAAATCTTTCCTGTGTTCCACCTGCGCTTAAAATCGGACATGTTCTTGGAAATCTTTCCTGTGTTCTTCAATTCCTTTTTTACCAGAGCCCAATACCTTTCCACAGGCCGAAGTTCTGGACAGTTAGGGGGATTTGCCTCTCGTGGTACAAAAATGACATTATTCTTTGAGTACCACTCAAGTGCCTTTTTTCCATAATGGCATGATGCCAAATCGGGCCAAAAAAATGTAGTCACTCTGTGCTCTCTTAAAAAGGGTAACAACCGTTTTTGTAGGCACTCCTTTATATAAATTTCTGTGTTTATTGTGCCAGATGCCACAAATACTTTACTTCTTTTGCCACAACTGCAAATAGCTTTGCCACACGAGAAACTTCTTAGGGAATTTTGTTTGTTTTTTTTGTGCGAAACTCTTGCCGAACATTGCCCCGTTTATCAGCAACATAAAAATCTTGACCAGGAAGTTGAGAAAAGTCTGCCAGTACGTATGTTTCATCATCCATCACACAACAGGTGTATTTTTTTATAAAATCAGACTTCAATTTTTTCGCTCGTTTTTTTGCTTTTAAGTTCTTTATAGCATTGCGATCTGGAACCTTTTGGACTTTGTATGTCTTCAGTCCAGCATAAGCTTTGACTCTATGTGCAAAATTCGTACGAGCTGCTTTTGTTAAAGAAGTGTTAGGCGCTCTTCGAAAGAGTCGCTCGACTTATTTTGCCTTACCAATATCTGTAGGACCTTTTTTCCTCCCTGATCCAGGTTTTCTTTCAATGCCCAGGTTTTCCTTATACCGTCTGATGGCATTAGAAACCGTTCGAGGGTCAACTTTCAAATTTTTAGCTATTTTTTTAAAAGTCCATGACGGATTTTTTTGAAAAGTTTTAATTATATTTTCACGAACTTTTTTTTCGCAGTCCATTTTGATTGAAATAACTATTGAAAATTAATAATTTCTAAAATAATAATATCTGACATATCTATAGAAACTAACTTGATCAAAAAATAAATTATTTCTTGCACTATGGATAAATTTTGTCTAAAATAGTAAATGCATATTTTTGTTAGAACACTCTTTACAAAATTAAATCTTTGAAAAACTTGAGCCTGTTCTTAACATCTAGTTTATACGAGTAATATTGTTAAATACAGTAAAATAATAGTTCATCTATTAATGTTAATTAGTATGCCACGATTTTACCTTTATAAAGTTGAGGTTTAGTATTTAGCTAAAAATACTTAAAACAAGTAAGAAAGCGCTATAGTCGGTCAAGCCCGACCATACGATACCCTTCACCACTAAGGTCAAAGGTGTTATTTTTCCTGTATAAAGACATATATTTGCTAAATTTTGCCATCATACAAACATTTTCTCAAAACTTATATATTTAACCTGTTTCCGTCATTTGGACTTATATGAGAGCTAGGGTCAAATGTGGACCGATTATCTCGAAATTTAGCAAATTGATTACAGTTATTACAAAAATTATGTATGCAAAACATATACTCAAAATTTTTATTATCTTTAGATTTACGAGCGTTTTAGTTTTTTGTCTCATTTAGTGCGTTTTTAAAGAAAAGTTTGTATGGGAGCTATGGTCAAATGTGGACCGATTTTAACGAAATTTGGTACAGTGATTTTAGTTTACATAAGCACTATTTGTTTTAAATTGCATGAAAAAATATTGATATTTGTGGCCAATATATCAATTCCGGGAAGTGGGACCTATGGGAGGTACCAGAAATAATGGACCTATTTTGACCAATTTCAATAACCATGGTCCCATTGTAAAAAAAATGATATGCGCCAAATTTCATCAAATTATCTTTAGAATTGCGACCTGTAGTTTGATTACAAAGTTTACATGTGGGTCCAGCAAGCCAGCCAGTCGTCCAGCCAGCCAGACGGACGGACATCGCTAAATCGACTCAGAAAGTGATTCTAAGCCTATTGGTATACTAAAAGGGTCTAAGACAAATATTTCTATGCGTTACATACATCAGCACAAACTTATAATACCCTTTCCACCTATGGTGGTGAAGGGTATAAATATATGTTAACTATGATATTAGCTTCTTTCGTTTACCCAAAACTTATAAAGAGGAGAAGTGTAAACAGAGAGAGAAAAAGTTACAGTTAAGTGATAGAAAATTCGTTCATTTGCTCAGTAAATACTCAGCATACTGGACTTTTACTGGAAAGTAAACGAACGGACCTATTACTTGTATACAATAGAAATAATAATCAACTAACATTAAATATTGATGACTTTTGAAAATATTTTAAAGAAGGGAGAGCTCGGGTTGAAAATTGAACAAAGCTGCCCCCACAATACAAGTGGAGTGTGATAAACATATTGCATTCTATTTTAAACATTCACAGTGGGGTATTACGAAAATAACTTGGAAAGAATTTAACAGTTTTTTGAGTGTTAAATTCAACTTCGATCAAATTTTTTTTATTGTAGAGGAGTAGTCTAAAAATAAATACTAGTCTTTAACAAAATATCTGACACCCACCTTTAAGTACACCGATCGGGATATCTATATAAGCTTGTTATCAAAATAGAGATTTATTGTATTTAATTAAAATTTAACAAAAATGTTGCCAATAGTAGCCAAACAATTTGCCAAATTTTATTCCAAACTCCTAAAATACCAAGAAAATCACAAAAATGATTATAAGTCTAAAGACAACTAATGTTTCTTGCCAAAACTTTGCACCGATACAATAGTCTTTTGTAAACATAAACTTGATGGCAATAGCTCTATATTGGACCACGCTTCATATCAGACTCGCTGCCGTAAATGCCATAAATATACTTAATTTTTGATAAATTGTTGTTTTCTTTTTACATAAAATTAAGCTAAGATATTGTCTTTTAGGGTTTAGAAAAACCAGAGACCGGAGATAGTTTTATTTTTTAAATCCATCAAGTATAAATATCATTGCCGATGAAAATTTATTTTCATTTCGATCGAAAAATAAAAAAAGAGGGATTTATATTTGAAATATAAATATCCCTCATGATGTAAATTTTAAATATCTATAACGATAAATATCCGAACAGAAAAATATTTTATTGATTGTTTTATTTTTGAACTTTTGTTTTGACTTTGAACAAATAAAATGTTTATGAAATTTCAAAATTTTCAACAATGAATGTATGAATGTTTTCAATTTATTGCAATGTTTTAGGACATCGAAGTTAAAGATAATAGTTCTAATGGGAACTATTGGTGGTTTCTTTGATTCGCGTCGCTATTTCTAAAAAAATTTAACTTTTAAACGTTTTAAACGCACTTAGACAACGACCATTTGTTGCCCAAACCCATTTCAATATAAAATTTGCAACAATAATTGAATTCATTGCTATTTAAACGTCCTAAAGGTGCTTTATATCCGGACAAATACAGAAATAAAATTTAAATTTTTTCTATCAAAATTTATTTTCATCGAATGAAAAAAGATGAAAATTATTTTGAACTGTACTGATAAATATCCCAAACGATTTTTTTATTTTTTTAAACTTCAATGATTGTTTTTTTTATGGATTTAAACATGAAAATATTGTTTTAAAAGTATTAAAATCCGGTCTCTGAGAAAAACTGTAACTACTTTCTTGGAAACGACTAGTCCAATTTGATTTGAAATATATTAATCAATTATGAACTTAGGAGTTAAAATTGGAGTTATTCGTATCACAATATAATTTTTTTTCTTAAATTTTTTTTTAAATTCATAAAAATCAAAAAATTAAGAAATACGCCCAAGTTTAATTTTTTTTTAAATTACACTCTGTAACACAAAAAAATCTTGGGAAACGACCTAGCTTGGTTTGTAGGCCTTATTGAGTATTTGACAAATCGTGCAAAAAATGTCAGAAATATATCAAGCTTAAAAAAAACGTTTTAACGAGGTTCGTTTACTTATCGACCCATAGTTCAGCCAGTTTGCAACCGATTTTATAATATCTCATTTTTTTATATAGAACTAGCTTTAAAATACTATATAAAATAAAATAAGTTTTTGTATGTCCTCACCTAGGCCTATAACCTCCACTAGGTAGCTTTCCAAGTTATTTTTAAAGCTGCTCATTTGAGACACCGTGTTATTAGTGATTTTATTACCAAAACGTGCAAATAACTGATAAAAGCAAAGGAAAAGGCCCTAATTTTGGAAAATAAACACATTCGCTTCTCGGAATAAAGTTTTACCAAAGACTCTATAATATGAGATAAGATGTTGCGCTTTTATACATTGATTTGCCGTGTGGTCATTTCGATAAGTCTATGGGACTTATCGAAAAGAGATATTATTTATTACTCTAATTCGGAAACAACTAATGGTGAAAAACGCGGAAGCTAAGGCACACACACGTGCTCATGAAATGTAAGTTTGTTTGTGAGTTTATGTGTTTTTCATTATTCTTTTTATACCCACCATCAAAAAAAATGGGGGGTATATTGAGATTGTCATTCCGTTTGTAATTTCTTTAATATTGGCTCAAAAATCAAAAACTATATATATTCTGAATCCTTATGAAAATCTATTGATTGAGCGATGTCTGTCTGTCTGTCCGTCTGTCTGTCTGTTGAAATCACGATAACACCTAAACGAAAGGAGTTAGCTCACTGAAACTTAGTAAAGACATTCTTCATCTTTGAGAAAATTTTGGTATTGAAATTGGGCAAAATCGGTTAACATTTAACCATAGCTCCCGTATAACCTCGCCTACGCTAATCGCTTATTTGCTAATAAATAACAAACTATAATAGCTACGATGATAAAATTTTGTTTCCGTAAGCCCTAGCCAGCATAAACAATTTCATTAAAATCGATTGACATTTAGTCATAGCTCCCATACAAAAAACTTACGGAAACAGCCAAAATTTCACCTAAAATACACTTAAATGCCAATAAATCTAAAACTATTACAGATATAACCACTAAATTTAGCACGAGGAGGTCTTATGTCAATGCGAACCAGTGTTAGAATCGTTCACCATTTGACCATAGCTCCCATATAAAAAACTTACGGAAACACAAAAATACAAAAAGAAAAGGGGGTTTGTGTCCGTCTGTCCGTCAGATAAAAGCGCGATAGCGCCTTAACGAAAAGGGCTACAGCAACAAAATTTTACAGAAAAAAGATGTATGTGAATGCCAGCTAGTGTGCAAAATTTTGTTACAATCGGTTACTATTTGACCATAGCTCCCATATAAAAAACTTACGGAAACACAAAAATACAAAAAGAAAAGACGGTTTATGTCCGTCTTTCCGTTAGAGAAAAGCGCGATAGCTCCGTAACTACAAGAGCTAGAGAGATTTTTTCAAAATTTAGAAAAAGTATTTCGGATATGTTATAGAGATTGTGTGCTGAAAATGGGTAAAATCGGTTCATATTTAGTTAAAGTTCCCATATAACCCTGTCCCGGAAATCACATTATTCTGATTGAATTGAATAAAATTGTAAAATCTATGACTACTAAATTTAGAACAGAGAAGTTTTATGCAACTTTCAGTCAGTATGTCAAATTTAATAGGAATCGGTATATTTTTGACCATAGCTTTCATATAAAAACCGCTCCCGGTAACCACTAAAATGCCACAAACGCCAGTTAAAAGCTATTAAAAGCTATAAACTATGTCTGCTATGGTCACTAAATTTTGCACAAATAAACTTTATACTAATACCAGCCAGTATGTAAAATTTTGTAACAATCGGTCAACATTTGGCTATAGTTCTTATATATATATAACATCCCCTTTTTATATCTACAATCAAAAAGATTTGGATGTACATTCAGTATATTAAGATTGCGTCTACGAAATTAGATAGCTATCAATCAATGTTAGGTCCAGACTTTATACACGGTAGATGCATTAGGAACTCCTTACAAAATATATGAACCTGCCGTGTTGCTATCAACATGTTTATGGCACAATGAAACAACTTATTAATGTAAAACTATATTCGGTTATGGAACAGCATTTTGTCCAAGGTAAATACTTGGAAAACAACTTAGATACTTTTAAATGTTGAACTATAGTACCTATATCACTTTAACCGAATTTAGTCCAAATATATTACCAGCAATACCACATTTGGTCAACATTTTGAATTAGCTGCACTCTCGTACAACTTGATGGTGGGTATAAAAGATTCGGCACAGCCGAATATTACACTCTTACTTGTTTATTTATCAGTTTAGGATGGGACTTGACCGTCTACAATACGTTTCTACATTTTTTCACTGACTTTAGATTTTTGTATAATTTTAAAAGTATTTTCGACTTTGAAGCCGATCTGGAGGATATTTTCCTATAATATATACTATAATACGCTCCAATATATTTTCCCTGATTTTCGATTTTTATAAAACTTCGAGGTCGATCAGGATGTATCCGAACACTATTTGATTACTTTATAATGTCATTGGTGTAGGGTATCATAATTGTGTTTTTGTATGTAACGCATAGAAATATTGGACTTAGACCCACCTGAAGTATACCTATAGACTTAGAATCATTTCTTGAGTCGATTTGACGATGTCAGTCCGTCTGTCTAGACGGCTGGTTGACTGGACCCCATGTAAACCTTTTAATTAAACTACGCATTTTTAAAGATAATTTTATGGTGCAAATAATTTTTTGGTAGTGGGACCATGGCTATAGAAATTTGTCAAAGTCAGTCCATTATTTATGGTACCTTCCATAGGTCCGACTTCCCGGAATTGATGTTTTAGCCACAAATATCAATATTTTTCATGAAATTTAATACAGATACTGCTTATATAAACTTAAATCACTGTAACAAATTTTGTTGAAATCGGTCAACATTTGATCATAGCTCTCATAAAAACTCTTTTGTCACAACGCATCGGTCCACATTTGACCCAAGCTCTCATATAAGTCTAAATGACGGAAATAGCTTAAATATATAAGTTTTGCCAAATTTTGCAAATATTTGCCTTTATATAGGAAAAAGAACACCTTTGAACTTAGTGGTAAAGGTTAACGTATGGTCCGGCTAGATCGGCTATAGCACTTTCTTACTTGTTTTTGTGAAAACTGTAATTAATTTGCTAAATTTTAAGATAATTTATAAATATTTGACCCTAGCTCTCACCCAAGTGACAGAAACAGCTAAAATATATAAGTTTTGAGAAAATGTTTGTACGATGACAAAATTTAGGAAATATTTGCCTTTATATACGAAAAAGAACACCTTTGACCTTAGTGATGAATGGTATCGTATTGTCGGGCTGGACAGACTATAGCACTTTCTTACTTGTTTTTATATGTTTTGACTGATTTTATTTATTATAAAATTTCAGAAATATTTTAAGCCGGATAAATTTATAAATTCACGGTGTCTAAACAAATTTCAAAATTAGAACTTTTCCGACCCCATCCGTTGTACAGTTTTTAACAACTATGAAAGGATAAATTAAAGAAAATAAATACAAATTTTTGATAGAATACAAAATTTTTGAATAATTAAGATAATAAAAAAAGTTTTTTGATTGTAAACAAGTTTTAATGGATTATTCGAAATAATCATAAATTCCCCCACTGTGCGTCTATTTAGTTGCTTTCTACTGCACTTCGATACAAGACGACACAACAAAAGGCCGGTGTAAAAAATAACAAAATCTTCATACCAAAATCAGTTGTTTTATACAAGCGTTGGGTGAAGGTTGGACGTTTTCTTATCCAATTAAGACGTGTGTCATCTTGTTTTGATGAGTGTGATTGCCGCACGTCTATCTAGTTTGAATCTTTAAAGAAATCTAAAATTAAGTTAAAACTTAAAGCGATCTCAAACTTAATCAAAAGTAAATAGAAGTGCTTTAAAAAAGAAGAAAGCGGTCGTCGGTCTAATTTTGTATGCAAATAAAATAGTTTTCATTTCGTAAAAAAAATATTGGAAAAATAAATCTATTGCGTCAAGATGTCGCGGGCCACAAAACCATTTGTTTTGGTGGTGGATATTATAAAATCAATAATAAATTATGGCACAAACCGAGTACATCAACTGTTTCTTGAGTAAGTTATTATTCATGTGTAACAATTTTTCTTTTCTTTTTACATTAATTTAAATTAAGTCTATTTATAATAGTCAAATAAATGACGCATTGCACTGGGTCAAAAAAGAAAATAGCAACACGTTCTTTCACATGACCTTTATTGTGTTTCTTGATTCTTTGTGTTTGGCTAACGTTCTTATTATACCCTACACTACCCTAAATAGGGAGGTTATTATAAGTCTGCTCTGATTTTTGTTACACATCGAAATATTAAAGGTATTCACAATGTAGAATACTTACAAAAGAGTATTGTAGCAAAAGAGCAGTGACAAATTGTGAACTCACATTTTCAAATTTCCTTTGTCGTTAAGACTTTATGGAAACTGTAGATTTTATTTATCGGCTTTCAATTTTCTGATGATATTTTAAAGGTTTTGAAATTTAAATAACACTGTGTTACAAATGAGCAACTTTTGTAAAAACTTGGAAAGCGACCTAGTGGGGGTTATAGACCTAGGTGAAGACATACAAAAACCATTTTCAAAGATTTCGAAATTCGTGCAAAATTTCGAGATATTCGCAAAATCTGTTTGCGGGTAGGTCGTAGTACTTTAGTACCTCCAACTCTCACATTTGAATAGCGATTTTTAAAACTTTAAACAGTTTTGGGAAGTCAAGGGATCAATCTATTACAAGATCTATGCCTAGAGCTTATTTTTTAAGAAATTAGGTAAGTTTTTATCAAAAGTTTTGCTTTTTCCTTTAATTTTTTTTCATGGTTATCTATTTTGTGGTTTCAAAAGTGAACGTAATTACATATCGACGCTTTATATTCAAAAAGTGCTATCTACATTTTTGACCAAAATGGTTTTTAATGGAAACGTGTTCCTTGGCTTATTTGTCATATGTTATATAAATTTTAAGGAAGAACAATAATTTAAAAACATTTTTTTTTTATAAATTGTGTTTGTGCTATCTACACATAATCAAAAAATAGTGCTATCTACATTAAAAATATTTGTGGAAATAATAACAATTGTTATAAAATATACATTGTAATTTGTGATAAACCAACAAAATGGACCACAATTCCCTGCAACGTACTGTAATCATGGATTTCTAAGATATACTCGGCCTTTGACCTTAACAGATTGTAAATAAACGTCATATAAGAAAGAGAGTACCCTGAATTCTATAGACATATTTATAATAAATCTTGTTTTATTCAAAAAACTTGTTATTTTAATTAAAATTCGTGATATTTTGATAAAAGCTTCAATTTTCGTTATATTTTATTTTTTTCTTGTTAAAATAATGCTATCTACTTGCTTTAGTAATTGAAACGATCAAATTTTAACTCGTAAAAAGTGCTATCTACCATAGAACCGAAAATATAAGGAGTTAATAAAAAAACTTAATTTGTACAAGATCTTAGCCCCGATTTGTATGGTATTGTAAAACAAAGTTTATTTATTTCTCTTATAGTTAATGACAAAAACAGTTTTTTCCCTCTCCTGTAAAATTGTGAATTTGTAGATAGCACTTTTTGAATATAAACCCTCGATATAACATATTTTTTTCATGATATTTCTTTCTTTGTAAAGTTTGAACGTTGACATTATGTGTGAAACACTACATCATTTAAATGATCACTACCCGAAATGTTGAAGGCATTGATTTTTTTGAGGTAATTTTCGACCACTTTTTGATACATATTGGGCGGTATTTCAGCCATAACTTGAGGAATGTTGGTTTTTAAGTGCTCAAGAGTAAAAGGTTTATCTGCATTAACACGATCTTTCGCGTAGCCCCACAAAAAAAGTCTAATGGTGTCAAATCGCATGATCTTGAGGGAAATTACGCGGAAAGTAAATTTATCTTGCACCGTCTTGTTGAAACCACATATTCTCCAAGTCGTATACTTCAATAGCAGGCAAAAAAGTCGGTTATCATATGACCATTACGTTCCGTTCAAGAAATCGATACATTCGGGTCTTCGGCAACACTTTCGCTTACAGCAGAGATATTAGTTTTTAAGTGCTCAAGCATTAAAGGTTTATCTGCATAAGCACGGTCTTTCGCGCAGCCCCACAAAAAAAATTTAATGGTGTCAAATCGCATGATCTTGGTGGCCAGTTGATATCGACACGAAGATAAATTACGCGGCTAGAAAATGGCTCCTTCATTAAAGACATATTCGCACGAGTTGTGTGGCATGTGGCACCATCTTGTTGAAACCATATATTCTCTAAGTCGTATTCTTCAATAGCAGGCAAAAAAAAAGTCGGTTATCATATGACCATAACGCTCCGAATTGACGGACTAGACACATTTGGGTCTTCGGCAACACTTTCACTTACAGCTGCGATATTTTCAGCGGAACGAGCGAAACGATGATGCACAGGCCTTCAAATATTTTTAACCGCTCCAGTCTCTTCAAATTTCTTCACAATTTTGCCAATTGCTTGCGTAGTTGGACGATTATGTAAACCATAATCTCCTCTTAAAGCTATGGCTGTTGCAGAATCACCATTTCTGTAGTACACATAACTTTTATGCGTTGTGTGATACTTAAGCGATCCATTTTCGTCAATGTTAGACTTTCAACTGAAAAGAAAAAAATTAGTTTAACAACTTAGTTTGACAGATGTCGAATATTTAACGGATTTGAAGATATTTGCACTTCAAAGTAAAAAACTCATATTTTTGACTAAAAAATTTATTTTTTAAAAATTCATAAAATACAGAAACCTACCATTTTCATTATAAGATCTTAAAACTTAGAATATTCTAAATAAATTAAGCCTTGTTTCCTGAGAATCCATGAATAAATGATGATTTTATTAAGAATAAAGTAAATGAAGTGAAAATATAAAATTTTTTATTCAAGCCATTTCCACCATTCGGTCTTATATGGGAGCTACTTTAAATGAAAATCCGGTATACAACAATTTTGCTTGTGTTGAGGGTTTAACTTACTTAAAATTTGGACTTCGTATGGAAACAAGTTTAAGCCGTCCGTTGAAATGACAAGCTTTATTAATTCCTAAACATGGGGATTTCAAGATATGGTTTTTGGGTGAAACTTCCAGATTTTCAAACGTGACCCACATTATAGCCAAACCCTCCTTTCAGTATTAATATATTTAAAGAGTAGCCTTTAAAATTAAAAAATAATTCGATCGAGAAAATGTTCGTCTTATTACAAAGTTATTTTTTACCATCACTCCACATTTAACCTCCGTGGTGTAGGGAATGTTGGATACCAAACAACGGTTCTTCTTCTTTCTTCTGCTATCCTTGACTCCCAGTGGAGCATAGAACCTCAAGCAACGGTTCTGGTTGGTCTTGACATGTTAAGCCTAGACTTATCTTGGTTATCCTTCATCTTAACTGTTGACACTGACCTCCTCGTTGTGTTAACCGGGAAACTACGTTAATACCCGGTTAATACCCAGGTGATGAGCTAACATGTGCCACGAGTTCTCTCATAAGAACGATAAAAAATTAGTAATCCACTCCTGGAAAAAAAAATTACTACGAAAAAAAAACTAAACTTAGAATAAAAACGGCCTCCCCTGATGTTAGAAACTTCGATGGAAAGACCAAGTAGAGGAAAATCTTTCAAAGCTTGTCCTACGAAAAATTTTCGAAGCGCGTGGAATTCTAAAATATGCTCGGAGTTTGACCTTAACAGGTTGTAAATATAGACAATTTAAGTAAGTAAGTAAGTGTAGGGTAGGGTATCATAGAGTCCGGCTTGACTACAAAATGTCTTTCATTATGCGTTTTCTTTAATTAAATTTAAATGAAACAAAGTGTGTGTTAAACATCAAAGAAAAATGCTATGGCTTGTAACTTATTCACATACACTAACGACTAAATATAACCATACAAAAAAAAGCTAACGATGTCAAATTGTACGATCTCAGTGGACGGTTTACATCACCTCCGCATATGACCTTTATGTCCATGGTGATTTTGTAAGAAAGACTGAGTAAACGAAAACTAATTTGACGGATGTTCAGGGTTAACTGTAAATGTTTAAAAGTCCCCGTTGAAAGACCCTTTTTTTTATAAACAAAAATGATTTAAGTAAAGGAAATATGAAACTGAAAAACGTTAATTGTGTAATTCTGCGAAAATCTCAGCTTTTTACTTTGATAGTTTTCAAAACATTGTAAAACGTCGTGGTATAGCAAGTTAGTCATCCGCGTAGCAAACCAGAGGTTCCAAGTTCGATACCCGGACAGACCCACTTGAAAAAATAAATTTTCAAAAAAGCGGCAGTTCACTTCATAACTCAGCTGGCCACTAGTTATTGAGTATTAGGCTATGTAAAACTTCTCTAACTAATGCAATTGCCGTTCGGAGCCGGAGTTAAAACTTAGGTCCCTTTCAATGAGTCTTAAAATAGAATCTGATGCAGGAATGTCGTGGGAATTACGTACGTTTGTAGTTTTCAAAACATTATAATTCGTATTTATTCCGTTTAGAAGCTTTTGTATATGACCGATTTTTGTAGAAGAAATTAATTTTTTTTGTAAGCTCGAAAAAATATATACAAACATAAATTTATTGATATTTTTAAAAACAAACAATATTTTCATACAACGAATAATAATATAATATTTGTATCTTATCATAGATACAAATGCAATCCTTATCAGCTCAAAATAAATGCAAAACTCTTTTCATAAAATTAAACATAATTTTATTCAATAATCTTCCTCTTTCTAAGATCCTCAATTTGCTCTTCCGTATAGCCCAGGACATCTTTTAAGACCTCATCGGTATGTTGACCCAAAATGGGAGGAGCAGTACGTGCATCATTTTTGGCCTCACTGAAGACTACGGGTGGGCCAACAACCTTAACACTGCCATCTAGAGGATGAGGTAGAGTCTTGACAAGATCAATGGCCTTAATATGTTCATCATCAAATACTTCCTGGATACTGTTGACCGGACCCACAACAAAGGAAACTTTATCAAACAGTTGCATCCATTCCTTGGACGACCTCTGGGCGAAGATCTTTTCCAAAAGAGCAATAAGTTCTAAGCGATTCTTCACACGATCTTGATTAGTTTTGAATTTACTATTTTCCGCTAAATCTTGAAGATTTAGTTTTTGACATAATTCCCGGAATTGTTGATCACTGCCAGCGCCTAGAGTTAAGTAACCATCCCGGGTTTTAAAACTTTGATAGGGCACAATGCTAGCGTGCGATGTACCCATACGTTTAGCTTCTAGGCCAGCATTAAGGTAATTAGTGGCCACATTTATTAATAAAGAGACTTGTGTGGAGAAAAGATTAACATCTATTTTCTGACCTTGCTTAGTGCGTTGGCGCTGTAAAAGTGCCGCTAATATGGCACCATGAGCATATAGACCTGTGGCTGCATCTGTTACAGCCACACCCACTTTGCTGGGAGGACCCTGGGGTTCACCAGTTATATGCAATAAACCTCCCATGGAAGCAGCAATTACATCGTAACCCGGTCTTTGAGCATAGGGACCTTGAGAACCATAACCCGTTAAGGAGCAATAAATCAGGTGAGGGGCAATTTCCTTAATTTGCTGATAACCCAAGCCCAATTCATCCAATTTACCAGGCACATAATTTTCCACCAGAACATCGCACTTTTTTGCCAACTCATAGATGACATCTTTACCCTTTTTCAGATCAAGGCAAACACTTTTCTTATTACGATTTGAGGCTAAGAAATAGGTCGAATCTTTACTTTCCTTCAAAAAGGGAGGACCCCATTTACGAGATTCATCACCACCAGCAAAGGGTCTTTCAATTTTATATACCTCTGCTCCCATATCAGCTAAAATCATGGTACAATAAGGACCAGCTACAATGCGTGTGAGATCTAGAATTTGTATACCTTTGAGGGGATGTTGTTCAGTAATTCCATTTGAAGAACTTTTTGTAGCAAAAGTTTTGCTTGTCACTGTTATTGGAAGTGATTGTGCAAAAAGTTGTTTGCAAACAGAGCGTTTTAGTAATTGGGGAACACCGATCATTTTGAGAGAGTTATTTATTTGTTTCTACTAATTGACCGGTTTCTTTGGGTATTTATTTTAAAACAGCTGCTCGGTTCCAGTTATCTCTATAATAATTCACTTTGGTCTTGATTAAGTTGTTTTTGGTAGTAAAAATTTACTCTGCTACGTACGCTCACACGTTTCGCACTATTGAAAGCTTTTGACACAACTGAAGACAACGAATATATCTAATTTTGGAACTGTGTAGACTTTATTGAAAATGAGAATTATTATTTGATCGAGAGAGAAATGAACTGATATGCTGCTGGTATCTGGAGGGAGCTTAGTTAGAATCAAAATAAAAACAAATATTCTATGAAGCTACAAGTGTTACCGTAGGTAATTTTTAAAAAGCTTTAAGATTTTTAACAAAAATCTGTTTGAGGAATTTATATACATATTCCAATTGATATGATTATAATATAACCCCCTAATTTATAAACGAAAAATAGTGTTATGGCAAACTTATAAATCAAATTTTCTATACAATTTTCCTATTTTATTTTTCGTTTGTGAATTAGGGGTTTAGAACATAATTAAAAATACCAAATTTTAGATAATTTAATGAAAACACTGTTATTTTAGGTGTTAAGATATGACCAAATTATACTAATCAACAAAGTGCAGTTTTTGCGCTACATCTTATCTCCACAATATTTTTCTTGTGATTATAAAAAAGGTAGAACCTTTTTTTAGAAAATTTGATATTTTTAAAAATGCTCGATTTTATTATATCTCTGGAACGGGTTGTTCGATTTTTTTGAAAGTCACATAATAGAATAGTGAATACATTTATCTTTTAAGTCGCTTTAATATTTTTTTTTTTAATCTGTGAGTAGTTAAATAACAAATAAAATAACAAATAGACACAAACCTCTAATATTAACATATGGGCAAATCCGAAAAATATTAAACCAAGGACAAAATTTTAAAACTGTCAAAATCACGTATTTGTGTTTATGAAAAAATTTGCCATATCGAGGGTTTATATTCAAAAAGTGCTATCTACATATTTACAATTTTATAGGAGAGTGAAAAAACTGTTTTTGACATTACCTATAAGAGTAGTAAATAAACTTTGTTTTACAATACCATACAAATTGGGGCTAAGATTTTGTGCAAATTAAGTTTTTTTTATTAACTCCTTATATTTGCTCTTCTATAGTAGATAGCACTTTTTACGAGTTAAAATTGTATCATTTTAAATACTAAAGCAAGTAGATAGCATTATTTTAACATAAAAAAAAAATATAATGAAAATTGAGGCTTTTATCAAAATATTACGAATTTAAATTAAAATAAAAAGTTTTTTTGAATAAAACAAGATTTATTATAAATATATATTATTATATATAGCAAGATATTATCTTTCTTATATGACCTTTATTTACAATCTGTTAAGGTCAAAGGCCGAGTATATTATAGATATCCATGATTACACTACGCTGTAGAGAATTGTGGTCCATTTTGTTGGCTTTTTATAAATCACAATGTATATTTTATAACAATTGTTATTTTTTCCACAAATATTTTTAATGTAGATAGCATTATTTTTTGATTATGAAGTAGATAGCACAAACACAATTTAGAAAAAAACATGTTTTAAAATTATTTTTCTTTCTTAAAATTTATATGACATATGACAGATAAGCCAAGGAACACGTTTGCATTAAAAACCAATTTGGTCAAAAATGTAGATAGCACTTTTTGAATATAAACCCTCGATATATTGATCCTTTAGAATATATAATGGATACAATTTTTGATTACTCTCTTCGTGAATAGCATAGGTTTATTTGCACCCATCTCGAATTTTTGTAATTTTTTTTAAATAATAGGTTTTTTTAAAAGTTCATAAAAATGGCAAAAACATCCATTTCGTTATCAAATTTCAGTAGGAGCTCAAAGTCTATTTAAAGATCCCATCAAAAGCGGTTGGAGTGATATAAATAAAGTCAAGTAAAAAAGGGCTCTCAGTGTGTAGCGTCCCTCACAGAAATAAAGATTTTTTTTTAATTTGACTAGTGCAATTTTTCTTGTTTTACCAATTGAACTTGGTTCGTAAAGAGAACCTTTAGTAGGCTTTACATTAGGCTAAAATATATATGAATGTTAATATAGCATTTTACAGAATAATATGTATAGGAAAGTGTGTAGCGTCCGTCACAGTATATATTTTTTACAAAATGATATTTATTAAATACAAAATTTACGAACACATGTCTGCCTTATACATAAAGCAATAACATTGTCTATATTCACAGATTAAATTTAAGGTGTGATCTATTAAAAAACATACAGTGGGGCAAATGTTATGCTTTTGAATGTTTTTATTTTTTTTATTTTTGGGACACTCTAACAGCGAGCCGAAGCATTCTTTCGACGAAAATAAGATGTAAAAAGTGTAAAACTTTAAATAAATATATGTATGTATGTAGCCGTTTTGTGAAATATTAAATTCTGCCCAAAAATCGCATTTTAACCGCGAACATGAAATGGAAGGAGATAAAATTCGGGTACAAATAAAACCATTATTTTCACTGCTTAACGCATCCTTAAGAAAAATATGAAATATGAATTTTTTCCTAATAAAAAACATTCAAGTAAAAATTGTATCGTCCGTCACGTAGCGTGCGCAACAGTTCAATTATAGATTTTTGGTGAAACTGGAAACTTTAAATATTTTATAAAAGCTGTTTTTAAATCCTCTGATTTTCCTCTATCTTTAACGTATTTACAATTTTTTATTACTATGACCGATTTGATGAAAATTACAGAAACGTGTATTGAAAAAAAAGTCACTTCCATTTTTCGTAGCGTTCGTCACAGCACTTTAAAAGCGAATATCTTTTTCCTCCAAAATAATTATGTAAATTAACGAATGTCATTCGATAGCACAATCGATGTTCCAATATTTTTTGATATCTAGTGTAGAACGACAATGGGATACATTTCAGTAAAACAAAATCCATACAAATGTATCGTCCGGCACGCAGGATTTGCCCATATACGAACAGTTCGGCTAACAAAAAATAATTTCCCCAATAGACCAGGGAGATCATATCCCTAATTTCATCGGAGCACTTGCCATTGTAGTAATTATTGAATAGTGAAACACATCTTACATTGCTACGATGCCCTAATGAACCATTGGCTACATTACTGTCACCGACGAACACCTTCGCCCTCTCCTTCACTCGATCAGAAAGCTGCAAAATAGACTTTGAAGAACCCGACCATACATGAGAGTTGTATTCCATCCAAAATGTATAAGATCCAAGAATCCCAATCTCGAAACATAAACTGCAACCCTGGTACATATTATAAAATGCTAAAATGTTTAATGAAAAACAAAGTACAGTAGAGAAATCTTTGAAATAAGTCTGATGTGAAATGATAAGAATTAGATGTTAAGATACTAGACTAGATACTCTCTGTTGCGATTAAAGTGTAACAACTCAAATAATAAGATCAGCAAAAAGTACTAGAAAGGCAATCTAAGAGAGTTTGTCTTCTAAAAAGGAAAAATTCTGTTATATTAGTTGATGTTAAAAAAAAGCCTTTTTTATATTTCGCCAGTATTTTTTTTCAAATCTAAGCTGAACAACCAAGAAAAGCTATAATCGGTCAAGCCCGACTATGTCATACCCTTCACTGCTAAGGTAAAATAAGTTTTATAAACAAGTTTTCATTAAGTCTTAGAGACATACATACATATACTATGAGCAATTTTTTCAAAATTTCGAGATTATTGTCATTTCCGGCTAAGGGTCTGATATGGGAGCTAGGGTCAATTGTGGACCGATTGTTACCAAATTTTATTGGTTTATATTGACAAAATATTTATCTGTGCAAAGTTTTATTAATCAAATGCATTTATCTTTAGAGTTATACACGGTTTTGTGCTTTTATGTGTATACAAACGTCTTTTAAAAATGTGTCTTGTATGGGAGGTATGGTCAAATATGGGCCGATTCCTACAAAATTAGCTACACTGATTAAGGTTGTGATAAGCAATATTTGTGCTGAATATTATCTAAATACAACTAAATTTGTGTCTGTAAAGGATCAAAAACTCTATTCAGGTAAGGCATCCCTATGGAGGTACTCGAAATACTAATCCGATTTCGCCCAAAAAGTATAGGTATCGATCAAAATAAGAGCCTGTGCCAAGTTTTATCAAAATATCTTTAAAGTTACGACCTGTAGAATGATAACAAGCTTACATGGATAACCGGCCAGCCAGCCGGACGGACATCGTTAAAACAACTCAGGGAGTGATTCTAAGTCAATTAGTATACTAAAAGATGGGTCTCAGACCAATATTTCTATGCGTTACAAACATCAGCACAAACCCAATATACCCTTTCCACCTATGTTGGTGAAGGGTATAAAAACCTGAGCCTAGTAGAGTTTTAGCAAGTGACACGAATTTTATTTTTCACCTCAGTAACATTCCCACTATACTTACTCACTTATTTCCGTCATATCAGATCATCAAAAAAGCTACCGCAGTTGATGTATTCTGACATCAACGGTGGTAGCTTTTTTGGAATCACAATGAACTTTACAACTTAAGTCTTACATACATTATGAATTTCCTACCTATTGTCACGTGTGTGATACCGAACAATGAATATTATTAAACAACACCTGTTACAGTATAGGGTAGCTGAAAGTCATTGTTACCGCACCATAATTACTTTTACTTTTCTCTTAAGAATTTTCAAAAATGTATTCTCTCTTAATTATTCTCTGTTAAAGCTTCTGGAATAAAGCTTTTTATTTCTAAAGTTAATGGTTTCTTTATTAACAATTAAAAACATTAAATTATCGTTAAAATCCATTAAACAATATCCGCTTTATAAAGTGTATATGAATATTTAATTATAACAAGACAAAAGTTCTTATAATTATCCTTCGCAATTCCCCTAAGAGGCTCAATTTGCGTCACTTTCATATTAAGTGGGTTTTTTCCCAATAACCCTCAAGTCTCTTTATTTTAGTTGTAAATTCCCACTGCATTATCAATATAAATCAAAATAGGGCTTGTTTTTTTATCAAGGTGAATTTGCGGTGCGTTACTTAATTTTTCCAGAAATTAACTGAACCTTAAGTAGCTGCAAAAGTGGTATTTTAAAGCATTTAGTTTAGGTTTATAAAACATATTGCACTTATTTTTACCCACTTAAATTCTTAAAGCAAAAGTTTATTTTAACTAAAAAAGCTTGTCAAGTGTTACGAGTACATATTTATGTATGTAGGTACGAGTACATCGTACACTCTGTCTTACCTTGTTGAAAATTGTCGTCCTATTTAAATGGACATTTTTATTTTAAATTTTTAATGAATATGGAAATAAATATTGATTTTTACGGATGTTTTGTTTGATTTGATTTAGTTGAAATAACAATAAAAACTTGATTTTAAATGATTTTTTCGCTTTTGTTTTATGTGCGTGAAAATAAATTTTTAATTTCTGATCCTATACACAAATCAATGTTTTTAACAGAGCTCTGTTATGTAGTAAACATAGCTCTGTAGAATACCAAAAGAAAGGGGAATATACAAATAATACGAATTCCTAGTGAACCATCCAACGTGGGCGGACAAATGGGGTATCGGATTGTTGCTGAGGTAGTTTTCTATGGGTACCCAAAGTCAGAATCTGTAACAGAGCGAGTTAATATGAGTTATTAACAGTTTTTCTTAATCTCGAATGTGCTCAAATTATGCTAAGTAGGGATCCCAGATTCTCAGGCAACCATGCAATATGGGCGGACAAATGAGGTATACAATTGTAGCTAAGGTTGTTTTCTATGAGCACCCATAGTCAGAATCTCAAACATAGTGAGTAACTAATTAGGAATTATTGAGATTTTTCTTAAAATTTCATATATGGAATTATTCTAATGAAAGATCCCAGATTTCCAGGAAACAAGGCAACGTGGGCGTATAAATGAGGTTTCGGGTTGAAGCTCAGGATGTTTTTGTATGGGAATCCATAGTCAGAACCTCTAACAAAGCGAACACAAATAATTTTACTACGTAAGTGCTTTTACTTGATTATGTAATGGATCTTACCTAAATATAAAACAGATAACAATTCTAACTTGTGGCATCCATCCAATATAAAACAAATTAATTTTTATTAAGAATAACAGCTGATAACAGCTTCAAAGCTTCACGTGTGTACCCTTGACTAGTTATTAGTTATACAGATTCATTCAATTTAAAATTCTTTAAATATTACGAGTATAATTTTAGAGAAGGGCAATTAAAATTTCGAAAGTTATATTGCTACTTTGAGAATTATATTATAGTTCAAGAGTTCAAATAGTTTATGTGGATTAAATATCATTAAATGTTATTAACAATGTCTCAAAATCAATCAATATTAAATTGAGAAGAAAAAATTTATTTCATTTCTGGTACATTATATTCGCGAGATCGCTTATGTTTTCTAAGATAAGTTCTAGAAAAGTGAAAGATCGCTCAAGATTTTTTTTTTTAGAAAGTGAAAGATATCTCATGTTTTCTACAGAAAAGTTGGCAATCGCCTTAGTTTTTTATAAAAAAGTTGTCGATCGCCTAAGTTTTCTATAGAAAAGTTGGCGATCGCTCAAGTTTTTTATAGAAAAATTGGCGATCGCTCAATGTTTCTACAGAAAAGTTGGCGATCTCACAAGTTTTCTATAGAAAAGTTAACGATCGCACAAGTTTTCTATAGAAAAGTTGGCGATCGTTCATGTTTTCTATAGAAAAGTGAGCGATCGCTCAAGTTTTCTATAGAAAAGTGAGCGATCGCTCAAGTTTTCTATAGAAAAGTGAGCGATCGCTCATGTTTTCTATAGAAAAGTGAGCGATCGCTCATGTTTTTTATAGAAAAGTGAGCGATCGCTCATGTTTTCTATAGAAAAGTGAGCGATCGCTCATGTTTTCTATAAAAAAAGTGAGCGATCGCTCATGTTTTCTATAGAAAAGTGAGCGATCGCTCAAGTTTTCCATAGAAAAGTGAGCGATCGCTCAAGTTTTCTATAGAAAAGTGAGCGATCACTCAAGTTTTCTATAGAAAAGTGAGCGATCGCTCAAGTTTTCTATAGAAAAGTGAGCGATCGCTCAAGTTTTCTATGGTAAAGTTAGCGATTGCTCCTGTTTTCTATGGAGAGATTGGCGATCGCTAAAGTTTTCTATAGAAATGTTTTGTATAGAAAAGTTGGTGATCGCTCAAGTTTTCTAAAGAAAAGTTGGCGATCGCCTTAGTTTTCTATAGAAATGTTGGCCTTAGTTTTCTATAGAAAAGTTTACGATCGCCATAGTTTTCTATAGAAAAGTTGGCGATCGCCTTAGTTTTCTATACAAATGTTGGCCTTAGTTTTCTATAGAAAAGTTTACGATCGCCATAGTTTTCTATAGAAAAGTTATCGATCGCCTTAGTTTTTTATTGAAAAGTTGACGATCCCCTTAGTTTTCTATAGAAAAGTTGGTGATCGCTTTAGTTTTCTATAGAAAAGTTGGCGATCGCCTTAGTTTTCTATTGAAAAGTTGACGATCCCCTTAGTTTTCTATAGAAAAGTTGGCGATCGCCTTAGTTTTCTATAGAAAAGTTGGCGATCGCCTTAGTTTTCTATAGAAAAGTTGGCGATCGCCTTAGTTTTCTATAGAAAAGTTGGCGATCGTCTTAGTTTTCTATAGAAAAGTTGGCGATCGCCTTAGTTTTCTATAGAAAAGTTGGCGATCGCCTTAGTTTTTTATAGAAAAGTTGGCGATCTCTAATGTTTTCTATAGAAAAGAAGGCGATTGCCTTAGTTTTCTATAGAAAAGTTGACGATCGCCTTAGTTTTCCATAGAAAAGTTTTCGTTCGCCTTAGTTTTCCATAGAAAAGTTGACGATCGCCTTAGTTTTCTATAGAAAAGTTGGCGATCGCCTTAGTTTTTTATAGAAAAGTTGGTGATCGCTAATGTCTTCTATAGAAAAGTTGGCGATCGCCTTAGTTTTCTATAGAGAAGATTGCGATCGCTTAAAGTTTTCTATAAAAAAGTTGGCGATCGCTTAATGTTTTCTATAGAAAAGTTGGCGATCGCTTAAAGTTTTCTATAGAAAAGTTGGCGATTTCTTAAAGTTTTCTATAGAAAAGTTGGCGATCGCTTAAAGTTTTCTATTGAAAAGTTGGCGATCGCCTTAGTTTTCTATAGAAAAGTTGGCGATCGCCTTAGTTTTCTATAGAAAAGTTGGCGATCGCCTTAGTTTTCTATAGAAAAGTTGGCGATGGCCTTAGTTTTCTATAGAAAAGTTGGCGATCGCCTTAGTTTTTTATAGAAAATTTTTCGATCGCCTTAGTTTTCTATAAAAAAGTTGGCTTAGTTATCTACAGAAAAGTTGTCGATCGCCTTAGTTTTCAATAGAAAAGTTGGTGATCGCTTTAGTTTTCTATAGAAAAGTTGGCGATCGCCTTAGCTTTCTAGAGAAAAGTTGGCGATCCCCTTAGTTTTTTATATAAAAGTTGGCGATCGCCTTAGTTTTCTATAGAAAAGATGGCGATCGCTTAAAGTTTTCTATAGAAAAGTTGGCGATCGCTTAAAGTTGTCTATAGAAAGGTTGGCGATCGCTTAAAATTTTCTATAGAAAAGTTGGAGATCGCTCAAAGTTTTCTATAAAGTTGGCTTTAGCCTTAATATTCTATAAAAAAGTTGGTTAACGCTAAAATTTTATTTGTTTTTTTTTTATAAAAATTACCTTTTGTCAGAAAGTTTCAAAATACAGGCCTGTTCTGAAAATCACATTTTGTGAAAGTTATTTAAAATCACATAAAAGGTGTTCTGCAAACAAAAATCACAAAAGTTTTGTGATTTCAAATCGGTCAGCTAAGACACTATCGATTTGAAACCACTTGTCTGTTTTACATGTAATTTTATTTTTATTTCTATTACTAATTGAATAGATTAAAAGCCTAATATGATTTTTATAATTTTGTGTAATAAAATTTGCAATTTTACTTAAAAGTTCATTGAAAATATGAAAAAACGGAAACACTCATTTTAAGCTAAACTTTTTGTGATTTTTCTTAAAGCCAACCAAGTAGAAAAATTTACTTTTTCAACGTTAAAAGTGTTAAGTTTTTGCAAAAACACTAATAAAATCAATCAAATTTTATTTATGATGCTAAAAATTACTAAAAATAGTGCATTTGCACTAGTTTATACAAATTTCCTTGTGTTTTGAGAAGTTTAAATCACACAAAAAAACGTAAAAAATTGTGATTTACAGAACAGGTACAAATCACATTTGTGATTTCAAAACGGAATGTGATTTCAAATCACGTGATTTTCAGAACAGGCCTGATAATTATTATTTGTTTCATTTCACATTTCATGAAACAATTAATTCTATGTCTAATTATAAAATTATACTTAACATTTTAACAACAATTCTTGGAACAAACTATATTTAACAATTACTGTTATTAGCTATTATTGGTTTTTTTGTTTTTGTTTTCTTTACACTCAACAATTTACACCTAATAAACGTCATTTAAATGTTAGAAATAGACGATTTGCGACGTAAATGTTTCAATTAAAAACACGAGATTTATTAGAAAATTTAATATTTATTATTAGCATGAGAATTTATTTCGATTGTCATGCAAGTGTTTAAAAATAAATCTTTGAAATTTGCAATTCATGTTGATACATTTTGAAAAATGTAAAAAGAATATTTGTATGTAAAATGGCAATTAATTGACTTAAGAATTTTTAGCACATGTTGCAGTTGCTATGATCAATTCAATAGAAATAGATGCAAAAATTAATGGAATTATAATTGAGATTAACTACGAATACGTAGAGTAGATTGGGGTAAAGGTTGCCTTGCGGTTGAGTTGCTGATTAGTTATGAAAATGTTGAAAGATTGTTTAGGGAAATTAAAGATTTTTGCGACTTAAAATCATGAAATGTTTATACTCGTACCACATACTTTGTTCGTTATCATTGGAATACATATTTAATTCATTATTAGCTAAGTATTTCAAATTTCAAAAAATTAAATCCATAAAAAAGATTTCAGTAGATATTTGTTTTTATTTTCCAAAAATTGCTTCATCAGCATGAGGTTCATAATTTCAATTATTTTTATTATTTTCTTTTTATTTTAATATATCTAAAATTATATGTACGAGTACTCGTAGTCTATTAGATCATTTATTACACTTCAATTGTTTAATACTCTGGTAATTTATAATTTTACTTAAATAATATCTACTTAAAGTATTTAATTGCTCAGTAAAAATAGTAATAAATGATCTTGTAATTTAAATAGTTATTAAAAATGTTATTAAAATAATTTAAATTGTTTTCAAAGTTAATTGGATAAATTTCAAAACATAAGGATATGGTTGAAAATTTAAGTGAATTTTAAAAAATTCAATATCTGCTCAAACGGTATTTAAAAACATATAAACACGATTTTTCCCACAAAAGAAGAAATTTTTTAGTTTTAAAACGGATCGAAACAAAAACAAGTAAGAAAGTGCTATTGTCGGTCAAGCCCGACCATACGATACCCTTCACCACTAAGGTCAAAGGTGTTATTTTTCCTGTATAAAGACAAATATTTGCTAAATTTTGCCATCATACAAACATTTTCTCAAAACTTATATATTTAAGCTGTTTCCGTCATTTGGTCTTATATAAAAGCTAGGGTCAAATGTGGACCGATTATCTCAAAATTTGGCAAATTGATTGCAGTTGTTACAAAAATTATGTGTGCAAAAAATAAAGTTGAAATTCTCATCACCTTTAGATTTACGATCGTTTTAGTGATTTTTGTCTCATTTAGTGCTTTTTAAAAGAAGAGTTTGTATGGGAGCTATGTGGACCGGCAAATGTGGACCGATTTTAATAAAATTTGGTACAATTTTAGTTTACATAAGCAGTATTTGGTTTAAAATTCATGAAAAAATATTTATATATATGGCCAATATATCAATTCCGGGAAGTGGGACCTATGGGAGGTACCATAAATAAAGGACCGATTTTAACGAATTTCAAGAGCCATGGTCCCATTATCAAAAAAGTGATCTCTGCCACATTTCATCAAATTATCTTTAGAATTGCTACCTGTAGTTTGATTACAAGGTTTTCATGGGGGTCCAGCCAGCCAGACGGACGGACATCGCTAAATTGACTCAGAAAGTGATTCTAAGCCTATTGGTATACTAAAAGGTGGATCTAAGACAGAGGTGCTCATTTCATGCAGCAATTGATTATTGGCGACACCCACCACTTTGTTATGCTCTTTGAATTCAGTTGTCTTTCAGACGGCAAATACGACACATGCTTAGCGGATGCTTTGCTTGTTTTTAAAAAACAGTGAGTAACAAAAGATGTTACCATTTCGTGATAAATAATGGATTTGGTAATCCTCAATGCCTTTTGTGTTTAAAAACATTTAAAGGGCACTGGGATTATGTTATCAAAAGACATTATAGTGTTTTCATAGCGATATGCAAAAATATAATGAAGATGACAAAAATTTGATTTCTTCCGAAAAGAAAAATATATATTTGAAAAAATTTAAATAATGGATAAAAGAGAAAATACATAATGATTAAAAATTTGATAAGATTCTTTAAAATAAAAAATATTGTTCTTGTTTTTAATTACAATTTTATCAAAACTTTTTCGTTAACTTTTGCGTCTTACTGTACCTCTAAATTTTTTTAATTTTCTCACCAATACAAAAGCATTTTGATTTTGGGCACCAATAATCTAAGACAAATATTTCTATGCGTTACATACATAGGCACAAACTTATAATACCCTTTCCACCTATGGTGGTGAAGTGCTATAGTCGGTCAAGCCCGACCATGTGATACCCATTACCACTGAGGTCAAAGTTGTTCTTTTTCCTGTAAAAACCCAAATATTTGCTAAATTTTGCCATCATACAAACGAATTTCAATAGCCATGGCCCCACTATCATAAATTTCATCAAATTATCTTTAGAATTGCGACCTGTACTTTGATTACATGGTTTACATGGGGGTCTAGCTTGCCAGCCGTCCAGACGGACGGACGTACTGACATCGTTAAATCGACTCAGAAATTGATTCTAAGTCTATTGGTGATAGCCTCGCATCCTAAAAATTATATTTTTAAGTCGGACCTTTTATTACTCAAATATTGAAACTAAACGCTTAAAGTATTATCTTCAGATAATTTTCTTAAAAAAATATTTTTAATAAATATTTTGCGGCGACAATTATTATAAAAAAAATTAACTTTCATATATAAAATGCAATATTCTTTGAAGTTTTTATAAACATTTTTTTTTTTTTTTTTGAATAAAATTTAAAACTGATAAGAGAAAATTTAATTTTTTTTTAGTTATTCAGTTTTAAGATATTCTTTACTTTGAGGACATTGGCCGAAATCCCATCCGGCCTCAAGATGATCAAGAATTTAATGTGTATTTACCATAATTTCCTAAAATGTTCTATTGCAAAAAGTATTTATATGTATAATGAAGGGCTTTTCAACTAAAATATCTCAGTCCCTCGATCGACTACTAAGCATAACATATCACATTGAGCCTGGGTTCAACTTCCGGCCAAGGCAACATTAATTTCTCTAATTGTGAATAGAAATAGACATAACATTCCTGGTGCAGTATGACACCTTTGCTATTGACCAACTTAGGTCGTTTTTCGTTGATGGCTGCATTTAATTTCTCCAGTTGTTGACAGTAGACATCCAAATTAATCATTCGGTTCCTTGGGAGCAGCTTAAAATAGACTCTTCCAATCCCACCAAACTGATAGCACAATCTTCTTTTAGTGCATTTCTTTGCTTTTGAAATAGTTTGTGGTGTAAGAAGAAAAAACTTTCGAAAGAATAATGAAAGTAAATACTGTCCTCTTAGAGCAATATTTAGAAAGTATAGCAATACTTATTAAGGCCTTCGACAGTGTCAATAGGAGCTATCTATGGAGGATTTTAGAAAATCGTAAAATGCCAACTAAATTCGGGTAATGTACGTAGATTTTAAATGTCGGTTCCTACATAAAGGTAAATTGTCTAATCCGTTAGAAGTTAATACTGGAGTAAGACAAGGATGTATCTTGCTACCTATACTTTTTTCCATGTCATCGACAATATAATGCGCACGACACTGAATGGTAGACTCGGTATCCAATGGACACCCTTTAAACAACTCGACGTATGTCTTCTAAGCTAAAGCTCCTTCAATAAAACAATAACCTTCAATAAAACAATAACGCTATCACTGTTAAATATCGGGCAGCTGGCCTGGAAATCAATATTTATTTCCAAGACAAAGATTATACCTGAAGGTATGGCACAAACCCGTCGACACATCATCAATGTGGATAACGAGATTATTGGATGTGTAGGTACCTTTAATTATCTTGGTAGTTTGAAATCTACAAAAGGTGGCACCGACGAGGATATTGAATCGCGTATTTATAAATCAAAATCTGCATTTGGGATTCTCCGAGCTATTTGGAAATCTCGGCAAATATCAACAATAACTAATTTACGAATATATAACTCTTGATATTCGAGTCCATCTTGTGTTACGGTTGCGAAACTTGGAAACGCACAAATACCATCGATAGGCGCCTACAAACCTTTGCAAACAAATGTTTGCAGCAAATTTTAAATATATCGTGGCCGAATCGCATAAGAAATGAAGATCTACTAAACGCTACAAGCTAAATCCCTGCTTCTATAGAGGTATGTCAACGGAAATGGCGACGGATAGGCCACATACATCGAAGGCCAAATACCAACATTGCTCGACAAGCGCTTCGTTGTAGTCCACAGGGTAGCGGCCGTCATGTTGGTGCACCTGCTAGAACGTAATGCGGAGTTGCAAGCAGCAAACTATTCATGGAATGACGTATGCCTAAGTTATCCCTATAGAGTTCGTTTTAAAATAATGGTTGAGGCCCTATGATCCACTGGGAGTGGAGAAGAATAGCATTTCTTAGTATGTATTTGTTGCTGTCATTATACCCTTCACCACAGGTGGAGTGTATTAAAAGTTTGTGCTAATATATGTAATGCATAGAAATATTTGACTTAGTATACCAATAGGCTTAGAATCACTTTCTAAGTCGATTAAGCGATTATAGTCCGTCCGTCTGGACGGCTGGCTGGCTGGGCCCCCATGTAAACCATGTAATCAAAGTACAGGTCGCAATCCTAGAGATAATTTAATGAAATTTGGTACAGATAATTCTCTTGATAGTGGGACCATGGCTATTGAAATTCATCAAAATCGATCCATTATTTATGGTACCTGCCATAGGTCCCACTTCCCGGAATTGATATATCAAATATCAATATTTTTCATGAAATTTAAAACAGATATTGCTTATATAAACTAAAATCACTGAACCAAATTTCGTTGAAATCGGTCCACATTTGACCATAGCTCCCATACAAACTCTTCTGTCAAAAAGCATTAAATGAGACAAAAATCACTAAAACGGTCGTAAATCTGAAGATAATAAAAATTTTAAGTTTATATTTTGCATACCTGTAATCAATGTAATTAATTTTTCAAATTCCGAGATTATCGGTCACATTTGACCCAAGTTCTCATATAAGTCCAAATGACAAAAACAGCTTAAATATGTAAGTTTTGAGAAAATGTTTGTATTTTGGCAAAATTTAGCAAATATTTGTCTTTATACAGGAAAAAGAACACCTTTGACCTTAGTGGTAAAGGGTATCGTATGGTCGGGCTTGACCGACAATAGCACTTTCTTACTTGTTTTAAGATACATACGTTTCATGAGCACTTCTATATCATACACCGAGTTCAAGATTGATTAAAGGGTATCGTATAGTCTGCGTTCTTTCTCCTATTCTAATTTATATTCCTAAAAGACCTTGTATGTCAATTTCCTGTTGTTATACCCTTCACCACCATAGTGGTGTATGTAACGCATAGAAATATTTGTCTTAGACCCATCTTTTAGTATACCAATGGCTTAGAATGGCTTCTGACTTCTGAGTCGATTAAGCGATATCCGTCCGTCCATCCGTCTGGCTGGCTGGCTGGACCCCCATGTAAACCTTGTAATCAAACTACAGGTCGCAATTCTAAAGATAATGTGATGAAGTTTGGTACAGATGATTTTTTTGATAATAGGACCATGGCTATTGAAATTCGTCAAAATCGGTTCATTATTTATGGTACCTCCCATAGGTCCCACTTCCCGGAATTGATATATTGGCCACAAAAATCAATATTTATACCCTTCACCACCATAGGTGGAAAGGGTATTATAAGTTTGTGCTGATGTATGTAACGCATAGAAATATTTGTCTTAGACTCACCTTTTAGTATACCAATAGGCTTAGATTCAATTTCTGAGTCGATTTAGCGATGTCCGTCCGTCCGTCCGTCTGGCTGGCTGGACGGCTGGCTGGCTGGACCCCCATGTGAACCTTGTAATCAAACTACAGGTCGTAATTCTAAAGATAATTTGATGAAATTTCGTACAGATCATTTTTTTGATAATGGGACCATGGCTATTGAAATTGGTCAAAATCGGTCCATTATTTATGGTACCTCCCATAGGTCCCACTTCCCGGAATTGACATATTGGCCACAAATATCAATATTTTTCATGAAATTTAAAACATACAATTCTTATGTAAACCTAAATCACTGTACCAAATTTGGATATCGGTCCACATTTGACCATAGCTCCCATACAAACTCTTCTTTAAAAATGCACTAAATGAGACAAAAAAATCACTAAAACGCTCGTAAATCCAAAGATATTGAAAATTTTGAGTTTATTTTTTGCGTACATAATTTTGTAACAACTGTAATCAATTTGCTAAATTTCGAGATAATCGGTCCACATTTGACCCTAGCTCTCATATAAGCCCAAATGATGGAAACAGCTTAAATATATATGTTTTGAGAAAATGTTTGTATGATGGCAAAATTTAGCAAATATTTGTCTTTATACAGGAAAAATAACACCTTTGACCTTAGTGGTGAAGGGTATCGTATGGTCGGGCTTGACCGACTATAGCGCTTTCTTACTTGTTTTTCATGACATTTAAAACAAATACTGCCTATGTAAACTTAAATCACTGTACCAGATTCAACTAAAACGCTCGTAAATCCGAAGATAAGGTCCACATTTGATTCTAGCTCTCGAATAAGTCCAAATGGCGGAAACAGCTTAAATGTATAAGCTTTAAGAATATGTTTGTGTGATGACAAAATTTATCAAATATTTGTCTTTATACAGGAAAAAGAACACCTTTGACCTTAAGGGTGAAGGGTACCGTATGGTCGGGCTTGACCGACTATAGCACTTTCTTACTTGTTTTTATTTAGTTAGCCTCTTAAAAATTGGAGCAATATGCAAAAAATTAATGAAACGCTGAATACAAAACTCATTTCCTTTCATATTTAATACAAAATTTATATTTTATGGGGCTCCCTAATATACCACACTCTCTTCTAAACAAGTTTAACTTATTTACAAAAGCGAAATTCAACATAAACTCTCACAAACAAAACTCTAAAAGAGCGAGAGAGCAAACAGCTGATATGTTCGATCATCAAAAGTTTGAAGTAAACAAACTAATGTTTGTAAACAAATAAAGCGAAAAGAAGCTTTCAATTTTAAAGCTTGAATTGAGATCTCACAGCTTGCAACATGCTGGGAGGTTGACTTCGATCGTGTGCGTTTACAAGCGAATGTTGAATTGTGATGCAGTTTAGTCGGTTGTTCGGTTGGTTGAATGTTCATAGATTTTGTAAACAATTTATAAACAAAGAAATCTATAACTTAAGTTAATACAAGAACTAGTTTGTGATTATAAATTTTACAAAACGCAACTTTAAATTTGTTGGGGATTGTTGTAAAGAGAGCTTAAGCCGAGAGAGGAAGATATAGTGTGAGAGATTTTGAAATTTATGAAATACAAACTTTTCTGACAGATTTTTTTTCGTGTTTAAACATTTGTTTAAATATTTATGCATTTTTGACTCAAGAAACTATTTACTCATTAGTGGTCGGGCGTTAAAGAGTTAGTTACGAGTCTCTGGTCCGTGGTTTAACGTTTTAGTGATCGGTGCAAATTAATATTTCTTTTGTGTTTTGTTTTAAATGTTATGAATGCGCTTTAATTTATTTGTTTGCAAAATTTATAATTATGGAAAAAAGAAGATAAAAATGAAATAAAATAAATTGCTAAAAAAAGATAAATGTTAAAAAAAATAATTAAAGATTTTGAAATCTTGAAAGAGTTTTTAAAATGAAGCTTAAAAAATGAATAATGAAATTGGAAAATTTTTAAAATTAAAATAAAATTGTTTGAAAAAAAATTGAAATCCCTTAAACTTTTAAGGAAAAATTAAATTTCAAAAAAATAAAACTTTTATAATTTATTAAAAAAAATCGCCTCAAGTTTTCTTAAGCCCAAAAATAAATAAAATAAATTATTTACAAAATATTAAATAAAGAAAAGTTATAGATAAAAATCTTTATTAAGGCTTTCAAGCTGGCCTGTGGCAAACCTACTTTTTTGGCTGTAGCCAACTCTTGTAACTAAACGATCGATCGTGTGTAAACATTATATGTATATGATCGTTGCTGGGTATCGGTCCTTTTACATTCAAAGTAAATCTTTGCTGGAACTTAGTCGTAGACGTTGATCGTTGTTGCCGCAGTTAAATTGTCATCATCCTCGCTTTTTCTTAAACCAAAACAGACAGACGCGCCTTAAGACAACACCATTTAACAAAACGCAACTTATGTTGTGCAACTTTTAACAAAAAAAAAAAAAAAATACATACTTCAATATTGAAAAGTGCAAAGTCTAAAAAGTACTTGAACGAAAGAAAAATTTAGTGTCTATATTTCTAAGTGGCAAAGACAGCATTTAAGCTGCAGACACTTAGCCAAAGCTAAAATATTGAAAAATAAAAAAAAACTAGAAAAAAAATAGATTGCACAATTCTTAAACAAATACAAAACAAAGAAGCCAAAACATAACCAAAAACAAAGAAAAATTGTGTTTAAACTTAACGTCAGGCAGGTTTCTTGGTCTAACACCAAAAATGGCTCAAAAGTGTTTGAAAATCTAGGCAAAGTTGGCTTAAAGCCATGCCTTTGGTTTTAGCACTCTCTCAAAGAGAGTAGCTAAACCAAATTGGCTGATGGTTATTAACAAAAAAACTCTTAAAACTGGCCAAAAAATAACTCCAATAGCAATTTCATTAGCCTCCAAACAAAACAAAGAAATCGAATAAAAAAAAAAAAAAAACAAAAAATTTTGACCCAGTTTTTTTTCAAAAAAAAAAAAAATTCTCAAAATAATATAAGTATTATTTTTTTCTTAATTCTTTTCCCCGCCTGTTATATAAAAAACCGCCAAAATTGCTGTCCTACTTTGTTCCAGAATTATGGGGTACATAATGCGGCGCTTTCTGCGTACGGCCATGATCGTGTTCAGTTGGTTCGTTGTACCCTATAGTCGTTTCACCAACATCAAAGTGAACCGTAAAAAGCTGCCGCCCATAAAATCGCATCTATTGGAAATACCTGCCGTTGATCTTGCCAAAATGATAAGAACCAGAAAGGTAAGTTATTACATATTTTTTTGTTTCCACTTCTTTTTTTTTACTATTTTTCTTCTCAAAAATTTTAAATTTTAATTTTGAAAGCGAAAATTATAGACATAAATTTTATATTCTTTACTTTTCGGATGTATCAAATTTTATAAAAAAAAAACAAGATTAATTATAGGTTTTTTAGGGTCTAGGTTGATTGATTAATGAAAAATTGCAAAATATTTGAAAAACTGGTAAAATTTTCCATGTTACCAGTGCCTAGTTTCTGTAACTCTCGCATCGATAAATTATTCGAGTGGAAATGAAAAAGAAACTAGTTGAATTGAAACAAAATGCCATATTTTTCACCCAAGTGTTTCTGTAATTTATTTTTGTGAGAACTATCTGTCATTCAGCAACTTACGTCAAATTTATTGGAAATGTGCGAGTAAAACTGTTTCTGTAAGCGAATGATGCGAAAAGTTTTTCATTTTATCTGTCAAAACAATTCGCACATATTAAAGGCGTCGAAAAAGAAACATTTGAACTAAAAAGTAAAAACAAATACATAATTAATATATATAATTAAATAAAATGTAATGAATCGCTTCATTTTATTTATTCAAATATTTTCCATTTTAATTAATTTCAGAAAATTTAAAGAATATCAAAAATATTTCGGCGATCGTTTTGTTCGGCAACTAAAACATTTAAAATAATATATAAATTTATATGTCTATATATATATATCTATTTTTTCTTATTTTAAATTAATTTTTTAATTTTTTTGATGATAAATTTTTACTTTTTCTACCAGCTGTTTACTTTTTGACAGATGTATTGGAAATTTCCATTAAAAACGTAATCAGTGTTGCTAGTACTCACTTTGTGTTACAGAAAAACTTTTTTCTTCCAGGTCGAGAAACGATGGAATTTTTTGTTTCATACTTTTCGCTGTGAAAACTTATCACTTTGAGTTACAGAAACGACCTACAGATTTATATTTTTAATGTAAAAATTACGACGTATTTAGTACAAATTTCTGTCTATATTAAGGGATACTCCTCCTAACGATGATGACCTAACCAACCACAGAAGGGAGTAGAGGATAGCTTGTCCCCATTAAAATTTTTTCGTTTTATTAAACATAAATCTGATTTATTTGTTTTCTTCTAAAACCGAACTGATGATTTGGAATGCATTTCATCCAAAATTTGCCTTATTTTGGTCACTAATTGTTTTTCAAAGAGCTTAGACATATTGGACAGAAAACTTTTCTTGCAAAGCCTTCACTAGCATTTCTTAAAGGTAGTTTAGCAGCTGTCCATAATAGTCTGATTTTGGGGTTGCATCCTTCCAGATAAGTTTTCAGAGACTCATTTCTTTGATTGGGGGATCTATGAAGTTGCCATTCTCTTCGAGCTTTTCTTTTATCAGCCAAAAGCCTAAATTGATGGTGGGAAATGAAGCCTAATGAGTGGGTTCTTGTAGTAGGAGGGGTAATACAGCATGTTGTTGGGGGTAATAAAGCATGTTGACTGGGGGTAATAGAGTATGTTAGAGTACCACATGATGCCAGGTAGATACTGGATCTTGTTTACCGGTGGGTTAGTGTAGCATGTTGTTCAGGGGTAATGCAATATTTTAACTAGGGGATAATATAGAGTGATGCCTGCGAGATAATACCGCAATAGTGGTATGTTATTGTGGCCTATTGACGGGGTAAAAATGGAGCATTTTACTATTGGGGTGCTACTGAATTTGATGGAGTGGGAAATGTGGACTGTTTTGGAGGAGGGCGGGGGTTGTAATAGAATGTTGGAATATAATATTGTATATCTGGAACGTGTTATCTGGATGTTGTTTATTGATTGGGGGTAATATGACGTGTATTCGGGAAACAATGCGGCATCTTGCCAGGGGAGTAAGAGCGCATTCTGTATAGAGGAAAATGCAGCATGCTGTAGGAGGGTTGGTGTATCATGGTGCCAAGGGGATAGTGGTGTTTGTCGCTGGTGTGTTATTATTACGTGTTGACGGAGTAATAAGTCCTCAGTTATTTGGGGGGTTACTACTGAAACTTTAAATTTTAAATTTTAGATTGAAAGTTTTAATTCAAAATAGAACCAAATGAAACCATTTCCGAAATGAATAACTACCGGTGATAAAAAAAATAGATCATGTACGACAGTATTTAGCCATTATAAAGTATATTATTCTTGTTAAGAATTTTTAAATGAAAGAGCGATAAAAATGATTGTAAATAGAATTTTGAAACTTAAATAGTCTCCGCAGGTGTCTCATTATAGTCCGGAAGGAAAAAAAATCGATCCGTAAACATGAGGAGTGTGCGATTATTTGAAATTTTTACATTAAGTTTTAATAAAAATTGAATGTAATAAATTTTAATAAGCATTAAAAAGAGAAAAAATACCATATTAAATTATGTCTTAATCACTTCTCTAAATTAAAAACAATTTTCACAGTAAGTGTCCAAATTTACAAAATTTAAATGTTTTTCTATAATAATTTGGAAACAGCTTCCAGTTTTTAAAAAACAAAATATTAAGTTTTTTTTATGTAAATTTAAATTTGGATCAAAAATCATCCAATTAACAGTTCCCTCTTATGATGGTGTAGGGTATCATGCATTCTTAAGTCAAATTATTGACATCAAATCTGTTATTTAAATATTTCGGTTATGATAGAAAAGTGTGTAAAAAATTTTTAGTTATAAAGAAAAAATCTATAGAAACATTTTTGTTGTGAATCATTTTCCTATTTAAACTAACGTATACATTTCTTTTTCCGGTAACAACCTTTGAACATCCTTTTCACAATAAAAAATCCCCTTGAGGTAGAAACTCTTACGTATTTAGCTGTTTTCATTTACTTAATTACTTAACTTTTCAAGATTAAAATATTGTTTATAAAACATTGTTCATAAACTATAAGTATATCAATTATTGTTGTCTACTGCAATTTATTGAAATTTATTAATTCTAATAAAATTGCCGCTAAATCAATTGACAATTTCAAACAAAACGTGGTTGACTTAATTAATTGCAATAAAACAAGTTTCAACTTTATATGTTCAGATAAGGCGAAACGTTAATACTCTTCAGCTCCCAAAATGTAGACTTACATACATAAACTGATTTATTTGAATTCTTACACATGAGTGGAAACAATTTTTACTTCAGTAGAGGTTATGAACCGCCGTGGTATAGCAGGTTAGTCATCCGCCTAGCATGCCAGAGGTCCCAAGTTCGATCCTCGGCCAGACCCACTTGAATAAAATACAATTTTCAAAAGAGCGGCGGTTCACCTCATAACTCAGCTAGCCACTAGTTTTTGAGTATTACGCTATGTAAAACTTCTCTAACTAATGCATTTGCCTTTCGGAGCCGGAGTTAAAACGTAGGTCCCTTTCAATGAGTCTAAAAATAGAATCGGATGCAGTTCATTGTCTGAGAGGAGTGCCCCTTGTTTCAATTGGAATGTTGTCGGGGAATTATATATATAGAGGTTATGAACAGACTTATATGATTTTCTTAAGTCCTTTCATATAGAAACTATTTTAACCTGAAATTGCTGGGTTGTCTGAGAATTTCCTAAAGATCCAGAATGTGCGTATGTTTGTGTACATATCATATATGGGGCTTAATCATTTCTTTTGTATAAAATTTCTTTATTATAGTGATTATTAGAATCATTCCGTATTAGAATCTGTAATTATCAACACTGCGGTAGGGCATCAATAAAAGTAATAACAATTTAACAAATAATATTTTTTATGAAGTTCTATCATGAATGAAAATTATTCTTAATTAAAATTATTGCGAATGTTTTCATTACAAATCGATTTATGGAAAAATTTACTAAGAAATACATACTCGTATATTGTATATACAGACCAGACGAACATATTTCATACTATCTTGATCATGAATCAGAATAAAATTTTCCAATGGAAATATTTTAATTACACAGCACAAAATAATTATCAAGACACTGCAATTTAAAAAAAATGTAAAGACTTTTTTTCTTTAGAAATTTTTTCTTGACGAAAAATTTTCTAAAGAAATTTTTTCTTGACGAAAAATTTTCTAAAGAAATTTTTTCTTGACGAAAAATTTTCTAAAGAAATTTTTTCTTGACGACAAATTTTCTAAAGAAATTTTTCCTTGACGAAAAATTTTCTAAAGAAATTTTTTTGATGAAAAATTTTCTAAAGAAATTTTTTTGATGAAAAATTTTGTAAAGAAATGTTTTCTTGACGAAAAATTTTGTAAAGAAATGTTTTGTTGACCAAAAATTTTCTAAGGAAAGTTTTTCTTGACGAAAAATATTCTAAAGAAATTTTTTCTTGACGAAAATTTTTCTAAAGAAATTTTTTCTTGACGAAAATTTTTCTAAAGAAATTTTTTCTTGACGAAAATTTTTCTAAAGAAATTTTTTCTTGACGAAAATTTTTCTAAAGAAATTTTTTCTTGACGAAAAATTTTCTAAAGAAATTTTTTCTTGACGAAAAATTTTCTAAAGAAATTTTTTCTTGACGAAAAATTTTCTAAAGAAATTTTTTCTTGACGAAAAATTTTCTAAAGAAATTTTTTCTTGACGAAAAATTTTCTAAAGAAATTTTTTCTTGACGAAAAATTTTCTAAAGAAATTTTTTCTTGACGAAAAATTTTCTAAAGAAATTTTTTCTTGACGAAAAATTTTCTAAAGAAATTTTTTCTTGACGAAAAATTTTCTAAAGAAATTTTTTCTTGACGAAAAATTTTCTAAAGAAATTTTTTCTTGACGAAAAATTTTCTAAAGAAATCTTTTCTTGACGAAAAATTTTCTAAAGAAATTTTTTCTTGACGAAAAATTTTCTAAAGAAATTTTTTCTTGACGAAAGATATTCTAAAGAAATTTCTTTAGAAAATTTTTCGTCAAGAAAAAATTTCTTTAGAAAATTTTTCGTTAAGAAAAAATTTCTTTAGAAAATTTTTCGTTAAGAAAAAATTTCTTTAGAAAATTTTTTATCAAGAAAAAATTTCTTTAGAAAATTTTTCGTCAAGAAAAAATTTCTTTAGAAAATTTTTCGTCAAGAAAAAATTTCTTGAAAAAATTTTTCGTCAAGAAAAAATTTCTTTAGAAAATTTTTCGTCAAGAAAAAATTTCTTTAGTAATTCTTTCGTCAAGAAAAAATTTCTTTAGAAAATTTTTCGTCAAGAAAAAATTTCTTTAGAAAACTTTTCGTCAAGAAAAAATTTCTTTAGAAAATTTTTCGTCAAGAAAAAATTTCTTTAGAAAATTTTTCGTCAAGAAAAAATTTCTTTAGAAAATTTTTCGTCAAGAAAAAATTTCTTTAGTAGTTCTTTCGTCAAGAAAAAATTCCTTTAGAAAATTTTTCGTCAAGAAAAAATTTCTTTAGAAAATTTTTCGTCAAGAAAAAATTTCTTTAGAAAATTTTTCGTCAAGAAAAGATTTCTTTAGAAAATTTTTCGTCAAGAAAAGATTTCTTTAGAAAATTTTTCATCAAGAAAAAATTTCTTTAGAAAATTTTTCGTCAAGAAAGAATTTCTTTAGAAAATTTTTCCTCAAGAATAATTTCTTTAGAACATTTTTCGTCAAGAATAATTTCTTTAGAAAATTTTTTGTCAAGAATAATTTCTTTAGAAAATTTTTTGTCAAGGAAAAATTTCTTTAGAAAATTTTTCGTCAAGAAAAAATTTCTTTAGAATAATGTTCGTCAAGAAAAAATTTCTTTAGAAAATTTTTCGTTAAGAAAAAATTTCCTAAAGAAAATTTTTCATTAAGAAAAAATTTCCTAAAGAAAATTTTTCATTAAGAAAAAATTTCCTAAAGAAAATTTTTCGTTAAGAAAAAATTTCTTTAGAAAATTTTTCGTTAGGAAAAAATTTCCTAAAAAAAATTTCGTTAAAAAAAAATTTACTAAAGATATTTTTCTTAAAAACAATTTCCTAAAGAAAAATTTTCGTTATGAGAAAATTTCTGTAGAAAAATTTTCTTCAAGAAAAAATCCCAAGAATAAAATCACTTTTTCGATAGAAATGTCGTCAACATGTTGACAATGTTGCTATCGACATGTTGACAGTATTGCTATCAACATGTCGACAATATTGCTATCAACATGTTGACAACATTTCTATAGAAAAAGGAGTAGGTACATCGATTTCAAAAGTTCGATCACATGACATGAAATCCCCCATATTTTTAAAAATACTTCTTACTCAAAATTCCGAGTTCCCACATATATTATAATAAATTAATGCAACTTTTTTAAAAGTTTTTTTTTTAATTTTTGGCTTAATGGGTAAAACATTGTAAAATTTATTCGATTTTTTTTATCTAATTTGTTATTCTCTTTTTTGTACTTAATTGATTTTTATTAAACAATAAATATTCAACTTAATTCAGTTAAAATATTTTTTCAATACTCTTTATAAATTGTTTCTTGTGGATTCTTCAAATAAATTGAGGAATGAGGAAAAATAAAAGATTTTGTAAATTTGCGTGTTAATTGTGAATGGACTGAGCTGGGGGACGGACAGAAAAACTCTATCTCAATCATTTACCCGTTCAATAAATCAGTTTATTCTTGTGTAAAATTTTTATGAAAACAATTTATTTTTTTTTTAATTTATTACGAGTAAATAACGTATGATTGCATGTCAAGTAGAAAGTATGGAATATCGTTAAAGAACAACACCATATAGATGGATATATCAACCCTGACAAAGCGAGCGATGTTTATATGAGAGTATAGCTAAACGTGGACCTAATGTTACACAATTTAACATATATTACTAGCTAGTGTCTACAAAGAATTAATTCATACTAAAATGTTACATTTTTAGCATTTTTTTTTATCTTCGGGGGTAATATGGGAGCTAAAGTCAAATGTAAATGGATTTCGCCCAATTTTAAAACATACCAATAAATGAGGAATAATTTTACAAAATTTGGTATCCCTGTCTTTTTCGTTTTTTATAGACCGATATTGCTCAAAAATCAATTGTATTTCATAAGATTTTGGAATATATGTATGTACTTAAAGGGGTCGCAAAACATTATTTTGAGAATTACAAATTGAATGAAAAACTTAATATACCCAAATTCTTTTTGATGGTGGATATAAAAATTTATAGAGTGTAACTTAACTTGAAAAATAATTGATATTATTATTATATGTTTAAAAAAGTTCTTCTTCAAACAAAATTATAAAAATTTCATTCAAAAAATTTAAAATATTTTCAATTTAATTGTTCTTATTTGTATGAAATCATTCCATAGACTTTTTTGATAAACTATTACCTTAAATTTCCTAAAAATATCAAAGTCTATATCAAAACTGTCTGTTCATAGTCGAATAATTTGCCAATGATTATGATAAATTATTTGCATGATTTTTTTATTGTGTGTACGATAAATGTCTGTATGTCTGTAAGCATATAAATGAAATACTTGTGGCTCGTTTATGAATAAAAAAAGTTTTTTTCGTCTTCTTTTTTGCTTAATGAGAATTTGCAATTCCCTGACATACGAATTTAATAGTAAATACTCGTGCTTTAATGTGCCCTGGGTTAAATGTGAGGTACAAAGAACTTATTCAAGCACAAACAAAAACAGAAAAGATACATTTTAATGTTTAATTTGTATAAAACTAACTATAATGAGCACTATTATAAGACGCATATACGAAATGTTAAACGACTTAAAAATACTCTAAACTATAGTTCAGTTTTGCTAAGAGCAGAGGTCTGCATCAAGTCATTCAAAAACGGCTTCAAGTTAAAATTTCTTAAGAAAATTTTTCGTCAAGAAAAAATTTCTTTAGAAAATTTTTCGTCAAGAAAAAATTTCTTTAGAAAATTTTTCGTCAAGAAAAAATTTCTTTAGAAAATTTTTCGTCAAGAAAAAATTTCTTTAGAAAATTTTTCGTCAAGAATAAATTTCTTTAGAAAATTTTTCGTCAAGATAAAATTTCTTTAGAAAATTTTTCGTCAAGAAAAAATTTCTTTAGAAAATTTTTCGTCAAGAAAAAATTTCTTTAGAAAATTTTTCGTCACGAAAAAAATTTCTTTAGAAAATTTTTCGTCAAGAAAAAATTTCTTTAGAAAATTTTTTGTCAAGAAAAAATTTCTTTAGAAAATTTTTCGTCAAGAAAAAATTTCTTTAGAAAATTTTTCGTCAAGAAAAAATTTCTTTAGAAAATTTTTCGTCAAGAAAAAATTTCTTTAGAAAATTTTTCGTCAAGAAAAAATTTCTTTAGAAAATTTTTCGTCAAGAAAAATTTCTTTAGAAAATTTTTCGTCAAGAAAAAATTTCTTTAGAAAATTTTTCGTCAAGAAAAAATTTCTTTAGAAAATTTTTCGTCAAGAAAAAATTTCTTTAGAAAATTTTTCTTGAAGAAAAAATTTCTTTAGAAAATTTTTCTTCAAGAAAAAATTTCTTTAGAAAATTTTTCGTCAAGAAAAAATTTCTTTAGAAAATTTTTCGTCGATAAAAAATTTCTTTAGAAAATTTTTCGTCAAGAAAAAATTTATTTAGAAAATTTTTCGTCAAGAAAAATTTCTTTAGAAAATTTTTCGTCAAGAAAAAATTTCTTTACACAATTTTTCGTCAAGAAAAAAATTTCTTTAGAAAATTTTCCGTCAAGAAAAAATTGCTTTAGAAAATTTTTCGTCAAAAAAAAATTTCTTTAGAAAATTTTTCGTTAAGAAAAGATATCGGTTTACATTTGCAAAAGTTATTTAACTTTTTCTAAAGTAAACATTTTTCGATTGCAAACAAAAAAAAAATTACATGCGGTCGGTTTATAAAAAGCTTAATAACTTTAAGATTTTACGTCTGATTTAAAAAATTAAAACCACACCTTTTATTAGGAGCTAAATTCTCTTATTATATTGGTATTAACTTTTATAAGCTTTTGTATAATAATAAGCAATAAAAAGCTACTAAAGTCTAAAGTTTTTTTTAGATATTCTTAACAAAAAAGACACTTGATGTACAAATGTGTCAAAACTGAAATGATATTAGAAATTTAAAAATAAAAAATTCAGAACGAGTTCTGAAATTTTAATTAACATTTTCGAATACAGAAAAGTAAGCTTTTCAAAAATTTGAGTTTTTTTGAGAAAAGCGGGCCGTGTGATCCTATTTATAGCAGGGCCCTATCAGATTTTTGTACAGACCTTATGAACATTACACTTAATAAGTTAAGTTTTGAAATCCATTTTTTTCACACACAAAAAACTCAAGTTTTGTCCAAAAATTTCGATCACCGCTGCACAGTGGTTTGAAACAAAAAAAAGTGGTAATGAATCTTCTAAACTATTAAGTCAGTATATATGAGAGAATTGCTATGGAGGCCCCTAGCTTTTTTAAATTTTAGATTTATGGTTATCCTGTGTCTGTGAAAACATTTTCTCTTCGGCTTTTTTTAGTTTTTGACCCATTGTGCATTTGATATTAAATCCATAATTTTTTAAAAAATACTGAAAATCGTTTTTAAATATATTGAACCGTTTAATGTTGAGAAATTTCCAAAGTCAAATAATTTTCGTAGATCGAAAAAAGTGCATTTTTTCTCAAAAAGATGGTATCAATTTTTTGCTTTTTACGAAGAAGTTTTTTTTTATCAAAAGGTAACATTTTATTATATATTCGTGAAGAATGGGGTTCTAGAATGATTTTAAATTAAATTAAAAGTCAATGCAACATTTCCTTTAAGTACAGCATTGAACGAAATTTGTCTAATTTTTAAGAAAATTTTTGTGTTTTCGAACCTATAACAAAAAAGTCAAGACGATCTTGCAACTTTCTGAAATGCAGTTATATAGCCCCAAATATTCTCTTTAGATTCTGAAAATAAAAAGTAGCGAAAATTCATAAACGAATTCAGAAAATAGAATTTTGTAAAAAATGTCATATTTCTATATACGAAAATTTCAATTGCGAAAAAAGATCAATTGAGTTTCCTTTTTTGAAATTTTTGAAATTGTTTTACATAAACAATTAAATAAACTTTATAATTGCAAGAAATTATTTATGTAGCTTGTTCAGTTTTTCAAAAATTTAAAATCAAATTTCAAATCAGATTTTGCAAAAAATACAGCATGCTGAGTTATTACCACAAAAAATTCTCACATGCACCACTTTGCAATATGATGACTAAATTTTGTACAAAGAAGTTACCAACCAACCAAATAAATTCTACCGAAATTGATCCAAAGCAGTTCTTTTGCAAACATTTATAAGTTTAAAAGCATTTTATAGTGGCCATATCAGATTCGGCACTGCCCTCTGATTTGTTTAGTCTAGTAGTTGTAAATCAGAAATACACATACTCGTACATAATTTTATGTCAAGTTTATTATATTACAAACGAAAATAGGTGGGTAAATGAAAATAAAAACATATTAAAAACATATGGGCAAAAATCAAACAGTTTTAATTTCTTTGAAACCGACTTTCAACTCGAATAATTTTTGTACTCTTAGGAATTTGGAAAATCTAATTACAGATTTTAAGCCCCAAGACTTCAGGTATACTGAACACTAGAGCGGTTCGCCTTCCATACAAAAAAAAAGTTATGTCAGTCACCCCCTAGGATTAAAGATAATGTCAAAACAATTCCAAAAAATATTTTTTTATTTTTTTACCACGCCTACAAATACCGCCCTTTTAGTATTTTGTTCACTGTGTCGTCATTTTAAGTCCGATCATAACATTTTATATATCGGTGTTCTCGGCTCTGTAAGGGCTACATTTCTCTCTTTGATAGTTTTTTACTACCACGTCAATTTATAGTCATAACTTCTAAAAGATAGATTTTTACTCGATTTGATTAGGGTGGGTACGACTCGAATTTTAAAAAGTTATGACTAGAAATTGACGAGGTTGTAAAAAACTATCAAAGAGAGAAATGTAGCCCTTACAGAGCTCTGAACATAGATGTACAAAGTGTTATAATCGGACTAAAGATGGCGACACAGTGAACAAAATACTAAAAGGGCGGTATTTGTAGGCGTGGTAAAAAAATAAAAAAATATTTTTTGGAATTGTTTTGACATTATCTTTAATTCTAAGGGGTGACTGACTCAACTTTTTTTTTCGAACCACTCTACTGAACACAATATCTGAGTAGAGCAAATTTGCGCTTTTAAGCATATTTGACATTCAAATTTTAAAAACGTAGACAAATTGATTGAAGCATTCACGTTTTTTTTTGTCATATTTCGACTTCTACTTCATTTGTTTCAATATTTGGACCCATGTCGTTGTTCTACGAAATAGTCACCACACTTGGGGGATAAATTCATTACACTCTAAATTTTAATTTCGTCACTTCTACGAGCCCTAACCACTATAAATAAAAGTGCTATTAAAATGTGTATATTTTCAGAACTATAATGACCACACAAAAAAATTTATACTTTTCTTGAAGATCATTTCATTCTCTTTAGACATACATTAAAAAAGTTACATACTAAAAAACGACTTTTTAAAAAACAAACAAAAGTTCATTATTTTAAACTCAAATTTTGTGACCACTATTAATTCGTACAGTCGACAATTTTTATAGTTAGAGTTGTGTTACGCCACCTTTGTTTATTAAAACGATCTCGACTCGCTTTGGTAAGGCCCTCGAGTCCCAAATTTCCTGAATTTTGGACTTTAACCCGTCGACAGTCCTTTAGGTTCATTTCGAAGTTTTCTTTTCATAATATCCCACAAATTTTCTATCGGAATAAGGTCTGGACTATAAGATGACCAATCCATGACCTCAATTCTATATTCTTCAAGACACTTTTTCATTTTTTTTTGCAATATGGGAAGAAGCATCATCCTGTTGGAATATGTAGTCCCCGCAGTCTGATAATTTCGATATCGATGGTATCAGATTTTCCTCTAGAGTTTTTTAAATATTTGTCTGCATTAACGATTCCAAATATTAAATGGAGATGACCGACACCTTTTTACTACAGACATCCCCATACCCTAACGTTATCTGGAATCTTGACTGTACGCTTTAAGAAGCCTTTGTTGTATGTGCTTTTATGTATTAGCATTTTTCTTGAATCACCAACACATACATCAAACTTGATTTCGTCGCTAAAGATAATGTTGCCCCATTGCCATTATACCCAAGAGCGTCTCTCTTTAGTCCATAATAGGCGTTTTTTATTTGATGCGCGGTAAGCAATGACTTTTCCTTGGCCTATCAAAATTACATAAATTATCAAGTAATAACTGGTGTACGAATTAATAGTGGTTTGGGCTCGCAATACTACTTAATAACAAAATTTGAAGCTCGTTTTCGACACTTTTTTATTTTTTCGCATTTTTTTTTTTTTGGCCGCCTCAATGAATTCCAAAAAAAATTGATAAAAATTGGTAGATCTTTCAGTTTCGCATCGTTTGATATAAATCTCATTAATGTTTATCATATAGGTATAACATACGACAGGTGTAAATGACGAATACTTGAACGTAAATTTTTCAAAATACCTGTTTTTCGTGTAACACATTCGCAAAAATGTATACAAATTTCCAAAATACCGCGTAAACCAATTTTTTTTTGTCATTTAACACCTAAGAGCCAAAGCGCACTAAAAAATCATTTGTTTTTTTTCTTTAACTCCGAAAATTAAAACTATTTGATTTTTACCCATATACATGTCAAACTTTTAGCAATGAACTTGAGATCTTCAACTACGAATTGAAACATAAAAATGTAATGAGACTTTTTTTTGAAAATACAATTTTTAAGTAATGGAAAATTTTTAAAAATTAATTAAAAATATTTTTAATTAAAATGTAATAATTGCTCAAGTTTATATTTGAAATAATAACGACTACGAATTATTTTGTTTGTGTTTTTTTTTTTTTTTTGTTGTCAAAGCGATTAAACTTTAGACTTTCAATAATTTAAAATCTTAGTTCATCATTTCAACAATAAACAAATTTTATTTTTTAAACGCTTGACTTTTAGCTGAAAAAAAACTAATGAATCTGTTTTTAAATGTTACAATTAATTATTCAAGTTACATATAAAAAAAAATATGACAAATATTTGAAGTAAAAAATATAAGTAAATTAACATCGACATTTCATAATCTTTAACTGACGACCTCAATTAACCCTTTCATTTAAAATTATTTCTTTGAATATGATCTTTTTTTAAGCAGGTTAATACAAGGTACAATATTTTAAATACGTCAATATGTTCATTTTTATATTAATATGCAATTGAATTTATTTAACTATTCGTAATTTTTGTTACTTTACTCTGGAAACTTATAATTATGTCTGGGTTTTTTTTTTTTGACTGACTAATCAAAATACAGATCTTAGATTTTTCAAATCTTTAGACGACTCATTGATTTAATAGGTGTGTTCATTAATATTTTCAGTCATTTTTGTTTACTGTTATAAATATTCTTTGAAATTTTTGCATATTTTTATTTTATTTTATTTAGGTATAATTAAGATTTTTATCAAAATAAATTTTAAAACAATTGACCTAGAAATTATTCTTAAAGTACATAAATGTTTGTTTCTTTTCATGTTCATGAAAGATTGAAAATAAGATATTTGTCACATAAATACGTGCTTTTCTACAAAATACGTAAATCATGCGTTTAAACCAGCTCATTTTTTGTGATTAAAATACTGTCATCTTGAAAGTTGCAATCACAACTTTTTTGCATTTCTTCATAATTATTTAGAAATCTTTTTAATTCCGTATCTTTTAACCCTTCTACTTCCCTTGGATTTATGGCCTTCATATGACCCTTTGGGCCAATATGACCCAACAATGAAATATTAACAAAATTTCATATTTAATATAGGATTTTCTTTTTAATTTTGGACCAGCACTTAGGGGATGACCCCTACTTATGCAGTGTAATGTGTTGGAAGCATGAAAATAGGTTATGGGAGGAAGGATAGGATAGATGGAATAGAGTTCATGGCTTTGAATTTACCTATATTGTAACTGGCAGGAAAATCTTCTGTGGAGAGTGGATTCCACATACGAACTAAACGGCTGAAGAACGAATTTAATTTAGCGTGTTGTTCGGTCTACCGGCCAATCGACCACAAAGGAATGAGCTCTAACAGAATGACGTGTATTGCGTAAAAAAAGTGCGAATTTCGGGAACGAGTTCTCTGATTTCGTTAGAGCACATTCCAAAGTATTAACAACTGAACATGTGACACAACTCAAATTGCGACGGTGCTCCTGTAAATCAATAGAGTTGGATACCCCACTGCCCCGACGAACACCTTTGCCATTTCATGCACTCGGTCGAGAAGCTCCAAAATAGACTTTGAAATTTTGGCCCATACATGAGGTGGCGTAAATAGTAAGGAGATCAGATGGAGTGATCAATCTCTTCCAGTTTTAGAAAACTGAGGCACTTGAAGGCTTCTTTCGACACTTGAAAGATGTATTTTGTAGAACGGACATCACATTGAATTCTCGTACCCAGAACATCAAGAGCATCTGAATCCTCAATTACAATTGAATTAATATGAATAGCAAATATTACTATCATCTGCAAAAGAGAAGAAGTTTGACGAGAAGGTCGTTTATAAAGATAAGAAATAGAGTAGGAGAAAGAACAGAGCTTGCGGTACCCCTGAATTAATCTTGAACTCGTTTGAAGGGAACCCACCTATTACAACTCGTATAGAGCGATCTCAGAGGAAGCTTGATATAATCCAAAAGAAGTTGTTACCGACACCAAGGCAATAAGTTTAGAAGTGCTCCGTGTCACACTATATCAAAAATGGCGAAAATAGTGTTACGTAATATGTGAACAGCCCATGAATGGAAAAGCATTCAATGAAAGCGATTTTATTGATTATTTGACTGAACAAATTATTGATAAATGATTCTGAATGAAGGTGAACTCGATTCAATTATATTCAATAGGAAAAAAAATTATAAAGTGGATTTAAGCTTGAAAAATCGCTTGTTGGGTCATACTGACCCAATGGGTATTAAATGTGTGTAAATCGTGTTTTGAAATGTGGAGGGGGGAGGAACAATTTTAATTTTATTATTTTCTCTTAAATATATAATTTTCATCCTTGTAATGGATAAATAAAAGTTTCACGTTCATATCTAATTATTTAAGGGGAAAATTTTGGGTTTGAAAAACAAAATTGGGTCAAATTGACCCAAGGAGTGTATAAGGGTTAAACAGATGAATACGAGGGATGCTATTTAAGGTGTAGTAAATAATATCAAAAAATATCAATCGCCGTGGTATAGCAGGTTAGTCATCCGCCTAGCTTACCAGAGGTCCCAAGTTCGATCCCCGGCCAGACCCACTTGAAAAAATAGAATTTCAAAAAAGCGGCGGTTCACCTCATAACTCAGCTAGCCACTTGTTATTGAGTATTAGGCTATGTAAAACTTCTCTAACTAATGTATAGATAGCATTTCTTAAATATTTTTGAGCAATTTTTTTAAAAGACTTAATTTTTTTTACATTTCTTAAAGATTAGGCTTCAGGGATGCGTATAAACTTTATTTTGATCAATTTTAGACATGGGCAAATCCGAAAACAAGTAAGAAAGTGCTATAGTCGGTCAAGCCCGACCATACGATACCCTTCACCACTAAGGTCAAAAGTGTTATTTTTTCTGTATAAAGACAAATATTTGCTAAATTTTGCCATCATACAAACATTTTCTCAAAACTTTTATATTTAAGCTGCTTCCGAGATTTGGACTTATATGAGAGCTAGAGTCAAATGTGGACCGATTATCTCGAAATTTGGCAAATTAATTACAGTTGTTACAGAAATTATGTATGTAAAAAATAAACTTAAAATTTCCATTATCTTTAGATTTACGAGCGTTTTAGTAATTTTTGTCTCATTTAGAGCGTTTTTTAAGAAATGTTTATATGGGAGCTATGGTCAAATGTGGACCGATTTTAACGAAATTTGGTTCAGTGATTTTAGTTGACATAAGCAGTATTTGATTTAAATTTCATGAAAAAATATTGATATTTGTGGCCAATATATTAATTCCGGGAAGTGGGACCTATGGGAGGTACCATAAATAATGGACTGATTTTGACGAATTTCAATAGCCATGGTCCCGTTATCAAAAAAAGCGATCTGTGCCAAATTTCAGCAAATTATCTTTAGAATAGCGACCCGTACTTTGATTACAAGGTTTACATGGGGGTCCAGCCAGCCAGACGGACGGACGGAAGGACATCGCTAAATCGACTCAGAAAGTGATTCTAAGCCTATTGGTATACTAAAAGGTGGGTCTAAGACAAACATTTCCATGCGTTACATACATCAGCACAAACTTGTAATACCCTTTCCACCTATGGTGGTGAAGGGTATAAATATTAAACCAAGTACAAAATTTTAAAACTGTCAAAATCACATATTTATATGTATGAAAAAATTTACCATATATTGATCCTTTAGAATATATAATGGATACAATTTTTGATTACTCTCTTCGTGAATGGCAGGTCTTTATTTGCACCCATCTCGAATTTTTAAACATTTTTATAAATAATAGGTTTTTTAAAAGTTCATAAAAATCACAAAAACATCCATAAAGGTACCAAGTTTCAGTGTAGGCTCAAAGTCTGCTTAATTTTATACGATTAGATCTAAAAGACCCCATCAAAAGTAATTGGAGTGATATAATTAACGTCATGGATAAAAGGACTCACAGTGTGTAGCGTCCGTCACAGAAATAAAGGGTTTTTTTAATTTCGCTAGTGCAATTTTTCTTTTTTCTCAAATTGAACTTGGTTCATAAAAAGAACTTATAGTATGCTTTACATTAGGCTAAAAATATATAGATGTTAATATAGCATTTTAAAGAATAATATGTATAGGAAAGTGTGTAGCGTCCGTCACAGTATATATATGTTTTCCAAAATGATATTTATTAAATACAATATTTACGAACACATGTCTGTCTTATTCATAAAGCAATTACACTGTCTATATCCACAGATTAAGTTTAAGATATTAGGTGTTAAAAATATACAGTGGCGCAAATTTGATGCTTTTGAAATTTGATTTTTTTTTCGGATTTTTGGGACACTCCAACAGCTAGCCGCAGAATTCTTTCGATGAAAAATAAGATGTTAAAAGTGAAGCACTTTAAATAAATATATGTAAGTAGCGATTTTGTGAAATATTAAATTGTGCCCAAAAATCGCGTTTTAACCGCGATCATGAAAAGGAAGGAGATGAAATTCGGGAAGAAATAAAACCATTATTTTCACTGACTAACGAATCCTTAAAAAAAATATGAAGTACTAATTTTTCAAAATAAATAACATGTATCGTCCGTCACGTAGCGTCCGCAACAGTTCATTTATGGATTTTTGGTGAAACTGGAAACTTTAAAATATTTTATAAAAGCTGTTTTGTAATCCCCTGATTTTGTATTTATGTATTTACAATTTTGATGACCGATTTGATAAAAACTTCAGAAACATTTGTTGAAAAAAATGTCACTTCCAATTTTTTTTAGCGTCCGTCACAGCACTTTAAAATCGAATATCTTTTTCCTCCAGAAGAAGTATGTAAATTAACAAATGTCATTCAATAGCAAAATATTCTCAGAAATCTGTGCAAAGATATCTAGTGTAGAACAGCAATGGGATACATTTAAGTACAACAAAATCCGTACAAATGTATCGTCCGTCACGCAGGATTTGCCTACATACACTATTTTTTATATAAAATTGAGTTTTCTGTGTCTGTAAAAAAATGTGATTATGGATTTCAAAACTTTTCTCAATTAAATCATTAAGTACAATGTTTTTAAGGTCTGTGTTAAAATAAAAACAAATAAAGTTTTCGAAAAGCATACTCTTCTGTATTCAAAAATATTAATTAAACTTTCAGAACTCGTTCTGAAATTTATGTTTCTGAATTTCTATACATAAATAGATATTTATTGCAAATATTTAAAAAAAAATCGAACTCCTGAGTTCCATCAATCACTCTTCCGACCCCTCATGGACCTGTGTTTTTGCAAATCAAGAATGCTGCTTGACTAGCACCGTTCCAAATTCCATTCAAATATCCATAGTCGTTCAAAAGTTCCAGAATTATTTCCAAAAAACCCTCTATAAATCATTGTGCGGTGTAGCAAAGTACATGCATATATAAAATTTCTTACTGATAAAAATTAGAGACCCACCTTTTAGTGTACCAATCGACTCAGAATCACTCCCTGAGCCGGTTATCCATGTAAGCTTTTTATTATTGTACAGGTCGTAACTTTAAAGATAATATGATAAAAATGACTTTCAAAAATAAAACGGATTGTTATCCTTTTAATTCTATGAGAACACCAAACTGTTACATTTGTTTCCGTTCTTCTTATATTGACAGTTTAAGAGAAAAGTTACTATACCACATTATCAGTCTTTATCACATTACCCGCATTACTCTTTAGCTAAGGCCAAAATTATCTATTATATTATAATATTATTAGATTTTTAGAAGACTATCGTGACGGTGTAGCATACATAAAATTATCTAAATATTATTTATCTTCTATCTTCTTCGCCAATATAACCCGAAAATTATTTTTGGACCCGATTTTCGATTTCTTTATCAAAAATTACGAAACTTGGCAAAAGTTATCAGTGTTATTTTGTTTAAAAATTTCGAAAGTTTCATGGAAATCTACCACGCCCCGCCCATATATCTAAATATGTCTGTATGTTTGTTTGTTTGTATATTTGTTTGCTTGTATGTTTGTTTGTTATTGATGGACTCTTAAACTAGCCAGCCGATTTTTTTTTAATTTCTACTGTAATTTTATTTTTGATATCTCAAGTGGGTGTGGCGCACAGTGGGATTTATTCATACATTTCATAGTATTTCATGGAAAAGAGTATAATGAGAACTCATAGAATCTTAACATTTGGCACAAATTCTTTCATCAACTGTGTCAACAAAAATTAAAATTTTATCAGAATCGACCACGCCCATCGCTTTCGCCCATATAATCCGAAAATTATTTTTCGACCCGATTTTCGATTTCTTTATCAAAAATTAATAGAAGACAACTACAAAAACACGCAATGGTTATGTGAACGTGCATTACTTGCTCCTAAAAATATTGATGTTAATTCCATTAACAGCAATATTTTAAGTAGAATTCAAGGAAGTGAAAGAACGTACAAATCTATTGATACAATGACCAGTGAGGAGGATGTTGTCAATTATCCTGTTGAATTCTTGAACTCGCTAGATTTGGCAGGGTTTCTACCTCACGAACTGCATTTAAAAGCTGGGGTACCTATCATTTTATTACGAAATATTAACCCACCTACATTATGCAACGGAACTCGCCTAATAGTAAAAAAAAAATGATGAACAATTTAATCGAAGCAACAATCATTACCGGAAAGCACAAAGGAACAGATGTTTTGATACCACGCATTCCATTAAAATCTGCCGAAATGCCTTTCGAGTTTAAGAGGCTGCAATTTCCAATTCGGTTAGCTTTTGCGATGACAATAAATAAATCTCAGGGTCAGTCTTTGCAAGTTTGTGGAATAAATTTAACAAGTCCATGTTTTTCCCATGGACAACTATATGTCGCTTGCTCGCGTGTGGGAAAACCAACTGATTTATTTATTTACGCGCCCGAAGGAAGAACCAAAAATATTGTGTATCCTAAAGCGTTAGAGTAATTCTTTAGTTTATAATAATAACTTTGTTAAAGAATTTAATAATGATGTTAATAAAATAAAGATTAAAGAAATAAAATTTTAAATACTTTAAGTATTTAAAATTTTATTTCTTTCTAGAATGGGGTAGCAATCGAATTCAAATTACAAAGTCCAATCGTTGACCAACCCGAGCAACGCCGGGTGCAATCAGCTAGTTTATTAATAAAATATACCTACATGTTTATAGCGTTATCCATTTTGTGGTTTCAAAAGTATAGTACTGGAATCGACATCTGTCAAACTAAGTTATCATTTCAGTTGAAAGTCTGACATTGATGAAAATGGATCGCTTAAGTCTCACACAACGCATAAAAATTATCAAAACATACTACAAAAATGGTGATTCTGCAACAGTAACATATCGTGCTTTAATAGGAGATTATGGTTTAGATAATCGTACAACTACGCAAGCAATTGGCAAAATTGTGAAGAAATTTAAGGCCTGTACAGGGTGGCCAAAAAAGGCCGAAGGGGGGAAAGCAAACTGCATAAATTAATCGTTCTTGGGAATCTCATGGCTTTAGTTCTTGCACTAACTGCACCTTGTATGTGAAAAGATGTAAAATTCCCTTTAATATTTTGCGTAAAAACCGCCGAGCTCAGCAGGGCGCCTTCGAGTTGATGTTTCAGGATTCTCCTCAACACTCTCCAGAACGCGTTGAATATTTGCTTTACTAATAACAGAATGTGGTCTTCCGCTTCGTGGAAGATTCCTCACTGAGCCTTGTTCCTGAAAACGTGTCACTAAGCGTCGAATCATTGTTTCGGATGGTGAATTCCGCACATTAAAATGACGACGATAGGCTCGTTGAGTTTGAATTGTTGATCGTTGATGATGTTCAAAATAAAGTTCTATGATTTTGGTTCGCTGGATAACGTGGTAACCTTTCATAATTAATCTCCCAGATTGATTTTACAAGTCCTTAAAAGAAAAATAATAATAATAATTAAATTAGAGAAGTTATTAATTTTTCAAATCCGTTCGCGACTTTTGGGCCACCCTGTACATCATCGTTTCGCTGGTTCCATTGAAAATATCGCTGCTGTAAGTGAAAGTGTTGCCGAAGGTCCGAATGTGTAGATTTCTCAGGACTGTCTTACGGCACATTATTGAAGAATACTACTTGGAGAATATGTGGTTTCATATGCCACACAACTCGAGCGAATATGGCGTTATTGTAATAAACATTTCCTGGCCGCATAATTTCTCGTCGTGTCGATATCAACTGGCTACCAACACCATTATACTTTTTTTGTAGGGCTACGCGAAAGACCGTGTTTATGCAGATAAACCTTTAACTCTTGAGCACTTAAAAACTAACATTCGTCAAGTTATGGCTGAAATACCACCCAATATGTATCAAAAAGTGGTAGAAAATTACCTCAAAAGAATCAATGCCTTCAACATTTCGGGTAGTGATCATTTAAATGATGTAGTGTTTCACATATAATTTCAACTTTCAAACTTTAAATATTATAAGTATAAAAAAGAAATATGAAAAAATATTATATATGTGTTATTTACGTTCACTTTTGAACCAGCAAAATGGATAACCCTGTATAAAACTTTTTTTTGCAAATTTTTTTTAAACTTACATGTTTACAACATAAAAACAATTTATGGGTGATGAAGAGTTTGATGTTGATAAATTATTTGATGGCCATGTTCGAACAATGGATACAGCAACAATAAATACATATGTATTTAAATGTAATGTACTACAACTACAGTGAAATCACGATAACTTCTTATTCTCCTGATAGATCAGAATTCAATATTTAGTAAAAATTATTTGTCCTCTGAAATTGTAATATATTTATATACAAAATCAAAAATTGAAATCATAGCAATTTGTTATAATGGCTGTTTATCGACATTCTAGTTTAAATATTTATTAACACGAAAGATAAACAATAACAATGCGCTACCTTTATTTAGGCAGACATTTAAAGGATCTCTTTCACTAAATATACATACATATTCGGTGGCCTTCTGTGTAACCAAAAAACAAAAGTTACGGAAATAATACTAAACGGAAACACCGAATTCAAGAACGAAACACAGTTCGTTTCAAAACTAGAGTCACCTTAACCATGTCTTCCTGGCTTATCTACTGTTTGACCATGTAAACTTGTTATAAATCATTCAAACATTTTTAAATCAATCAAATTATTATCAAAAGACACTAATGATTTGTTTTGAAACTAGGAAGACAGCCTATTGAAAGAAGGATAGTAGAAGAAGTAGTTGTGAAAACAAACAAGAATACATTCTTTTACAGTATGCAACATAAACGCTTTTATACCCCGCCATTATTTATTTGATGGCCACATGCTGCCTTTTAATTGTACGAACATTTTGTAATGCCACTGTATGTTGTATGCTTCGCTCATATCAAAAATCTTTCGATATTGGTTATTGATAGGTGCCTATTAAGTCAATATTTATATTGAACATATAGACAATTGTATTCAATGAAAATATTTATAGGTTCATTCATTTAGACATATTACAAAATTTATAATATTCATTTATACACATATTTTACATTAAAACAATGTAAACCACTTACATACATTCCATTTTAAAACAATTGGGTATAAATTTAACGAATTACTTACATATATTTTTGTAAAAAAATTTATATAATATGGAATAAGAAAAGAAGTGGTGTATATTATTATGACAAGTAAGAAAAGCTATAGTTGGTCAAGCCCGACTAGATGATACCCTTCACTACTAAGGTCATATATGGACCAACAGTTTAACTAGTTTTCTTTAAGACATATATACATAGATATAAGTGTTATTTTCGACATTTAAGTAGATTAATGTCATTTCCGGCTAAAGGCCTGATATGGGAGCTAGAGTCAATTATGGATCGATTTTTACCAAATTTCGGTTATTATTTTATGTTAACAAAATATTTACCTGTGCAAAGTTTAAGTAATAAAATTCACTTATCTTTAGATTTATAAGCGTTTTTTTTTATGGGTATTTAAACGACTTTTGAGAATGTGTCTTGTATGGAAGGTATGGTCAAATATGGGTCGATTCCTACAAAATAAAGTACACTGATTAAGGTTACCATAAGTAATATTTGCTGAATATTATTAAAATACAACAAAATTTGCGGCTGTTCCGGGAAGGCATCTCTATAGGAGGTACCTGAAATAGTAATCCGATTTTGACCGAAAAGTATAGAGATCGTACTTGCACCATAATATGAGTCTGTGCCAAATTTCATCAAACTATCTTTGACGTTACGACCTGTAACAAGCTTGTACGGATATCCGGTCTGCTAACCAGCCAGACGGACATCGTTAAAACAACTCAAGGATTGATTCTAAGTCGATCGGTATACTAAAAGGTGGGTCTCAGACCAATATTTTTATGTGTTACAAACATCAGCACTAATCCAATATACTCTTTCCACCTATGATGGTGAAGGGTATAAAAAGTGGTAAATATTTTTATAATTTTTGGAAGCACAATTTTTCTTTTGAAGAAACAGCTGCTAAAAGTTATACTCAAGTAACTTGTGATCGATGGCTTGCGCGGTTAAAAAGTAGTGATTTTGACATAAAATTACTCATAAGAATTAAGAAAAACTTGTAAATTAGTTGTGAAGAGTATCAAATAGTCGGGCTTACCCCATTAAGAATTTTTATAATTGTTATACCCTTCATCACCTTAAGTGGAAAGAGTATTATAAGTTTGTGCTGGTATATGTAACGCATAGAAATATTGGTCTTAGACTCACTTTTAGGTATACCTTATAGACTTATAATCACTTTTTGAGTCAATCAGTCCGTCCGTCTGGACGGGTGGCTGACTGGACCTCCATGTAATCAAAGTAGAGGTCGCAATTCTAAAGATAATTTGATAAAATTTTACACCGACAATTTTTTTGGTAGTGGCACCATGACTTTTGAAATTCGTCAACAGTGGTTTATTATTTATATTACCTCACACAGGTCTTACTTCCCGGAATTGATATTTTGGCCACAAATATCAATATTTTTACATGATAATTATACCCTTCACCACCATAGAAAGGGTATTAAAGGTTTGTGCTGATGTATGTAACGCATAGAAATATTTGTCTTAGACCCACCTTTTAGTATACCAATAGGCTTAGAATCACTTTTTAAGTCTATTAAGCGATGTCAGTCCGTCCGTCTGGCTGACTGGACCCCCATGTAAACCTTGTAATCAATTCTAAAGATAATTTGATGAAATTTGGTACAAATAATTTTTTTGATAGTGGAACCATGCCTATTGAAATTCGTCAAAATCGGTTTATTATTTATGGTAACTCCCATAGGTCCCACTTTCAAGAGTTGATATATTGGCCACAAATATCAATATTTTTTCATAAAATGTAAAATAAATACTGCTTATGTAAACTAAAATCATTGTACCAAATTTCATTGAAATCGGTCCATATTTGACCATAGCTCCCATACAAACTCTTCTATCAAAACTCACTAAATAAGAAGAAAATCACTAAAATGCTCCTAAATCTAAAGATAACGACAATTTTGTGCTTATTTGTTGCATACATAATTTTTGTAAAAACTGTAATATAATTGCTAAATTTCGTGATAATCGGTCCACATTTGACCCTAGCTCTCATATAAGTTCAGATGACGGACATGTCTTGAGAAAAAGTTTGTATGATGACAAAATTTTGCGAATATTTGTCTTTATACACGAAAACCTTAGTGGTGAAGGGTATCATATGGTCGGGCTTGACTATAGCACTTTCTTATTATACCCTTCACCACAATAGGTGGCAAGGATCTTATAAGTTTGTGCTGATGTATGTAACGCATAGAAATATTTATCTTAGACTTTTAGTATACCAATAGGTTTAGAATCACTTTCTGAGCCGATTTAGCGATATCAGTCAGTCCATCTGTTCGTCTGGCTGTCTGGACCCCCATGTAAACCATGTAATCAAAGTACAGGTCTCAATTCTAAAGATAATTTGATGAAATTTGACAGAGATACTTTTTTTGATAGTGGGACCATGGCTATTGAAATTCGTCAAAATCGGTCCATTATTTATGGTACCTCCCATAGGTCCCACTTCCCGGAATTGATATATTGGCCACAAATATCAATATTTTTTCATAAAATGTAAAACAAATACTGCTTATGTAAACTTAAATCACTGAACCAAATTTCGTTGAAATCGGTCCACATTTGACCATAGCTCCCATACAAAATTATGTGTCAAAACGTACTAAATGCTACAAAAATCACTAAAACGCTCTTAAATCTGAAGATAATGAGAATTTAAAGTTTATTTTTTGCAAACACAATTTTTGTAACAACTGTAATCAATTTGCCAATATTCGAGATAATCGGTCTACATTTGACCCTAGCTCTCATATAAGTCCAAATAACGGAAGCAACTTAAATATATGAATAAGTTTTGAGAAAATGTTTGTATGATGGCGAAATTTAGCAAATATTTGTATTTATACAGGAAAAATAACACTTTTGACCTAAGTGGTAAAGGGTACCGTATGGTCGGGATTGACCGACTATAGCACTTTCTTACTTTTTTATTTGTTTGTTTATGCTTATGGAAACAAAAATCACTGTACCAAATTCAATTGAATTGAAATCGGTCCATATTTGACCATAGCTCTCACTGCCGGGAATTTATATTTTGGCCACAAAAATTAATATTTTTTTTATGGAAATTATAACAAATAATTCTTAAGTAAACAAAAATTACTATACAAAATTTCAAAAATGACTGTACCAAATTGGTCCATATTTTACCTTAGCTCCCATACAAACTCTTCTATCAAAACTCACTAGATGAGAATAAAATCACTCAAATGCTCATAAATCCGAAGATAATGACAATTTTTGCTTATTTGTTGCATACATAATTTTTGTAAAAACTGTAATCAAATTGCCAAATTTCGTTGAAATCGGTCCACATTTGACCATAGCTCCCATACAAACTTATGTGTCAAATGAGACAAAAATCACTTAAACGCTCGTTAATCTGAAGATAATAAGAATTTTAATTTTATTTTTTGCATAATTTTTGTAACAACTGTAATCAATTTGCCAAATTTCAATAAAATCGGTCCACATTTGACCCTAGCTCTCATATAAGTCCAAATAACGGAAACTGCTTAAATATATAAGTTTTGAGAAAATGTTTGTATGATGGCAAAAATTAGCAAATAATTGGTGTTTTTTTTAGAGGTATAGAACTTCGAATTGAAATAAAACACAAGAAAATCGTTTTAATGTCCATCAATTTGGCTTTATTGGAAGGATAATTTTATGCCATTAATGTTTAAATATGATTTCGGGCATGTGGCCGCCGCGGCTGGCTCGAATAAAGCCAATTCTACAGGTCCAATTTTCAACTACTTTTTCGAGCATATGGGGCCGTATGTTGGCAATAACGCCACGAATGTTGGCTTCCAAGTCCCCTAACGTTTCTGGTTTGTTGGCGTAGACGAGCGACTTCACATATCCCCAAAGAAAATAATCCAGTGGTGTCAAATCGCACGATCTTGGTGACCAATTGACAGGTCCATTCCGCGAAATTATGCGCTCATCGAATGTTTCCTCCAATAAATCAATTGTGACGTGCGCTGTGTGGCATGTAGCGCCGTCTTGTTGGAACCACAACTCATCCACATTCATGCCATCCAATTGGGGAACAAAATAGTCGGTTATCATGGCTCTATACCGGTCTCCATTTATGGTAACTGACTCTCCAGCATTATTTCGGAAGAAGTATGGCCCAATGATTCTACCAGCCCATAGAGCACACCAAACAGTCAGTTTTTGTGGATGTAATGGCGTCTCAAGGGTCTCTTGTGGATTCTCTTCACTCCAAATGCGGCAATTTAGCTTGTTGGCGTAGCCATTCAACCAAAAATGAGCCTCATCACTGAACAAAATTTTGCGATGAAAATCAGCATCGAGATCAATCTCATTTTCGGCCCATACACCAAAATCACGACGCATTGCATGGTCTCGCGGCTTTAATTCTTGCACAAGCTGGATCTTGTAAGGTCGCAAGCCAAGATCTTTGCGCAAAATCTTCCATAAAGTTGATGGACAAAACTCCAATTGCTGTGCACGGTGGCGAATCGATTCATTCGGATCCTCTTCAACACTTTGCTCTACAGCGGCAATTGTTTCTTCGGTGCGCACTGTTCGACGTCGCTGCGGATGCGTATTATCACATAGAGTAAACGTAGTGCGAAAACGATCCATGGTTAACCGAATTAATTGCTCTGATGGACGATTATGTCGACCATAAAATGGACGGAGCTTGCGGTAAACTTCGCGAACTGAACCATTATTTTCGAAATAAATTTGCACGATTTGCAAGCGTTGTTCTTTTGTCAACCTGTTCATGATGAAATGGCAAACCAAACTAAATATTAATCACTTGACAGCTGACAAAATGGCCGCCAGTTAAAAAAGTGATGCCAACTTAAAGTTCTATAACTCAATAAAAAACACCCGATATTTGTCTTTATACAGGAAAAAGAACACTTTTGACCTAAGTGGTGAAGGGTATCGTATGGTCGGGATTGACCGACTATAGCACTTTCTTACTTGTTATTTATTTGTTTATGCTTATGTAAACAAAAATCACTGCACCAAATTCAATTGAATTGAAATCGGGCCATATTTGACCATAGCTCCCACTGCCGGGAATTAATATTTTGGCCTCAAAAATTAATATTTTTTTATGAAAATTAAAAGAAATAATTCTTAAGTAAACAAAAATGACTGTACCAAATTGGTCCATATTTTACCTTAGCTCCCATACAAACTCTTCTATCAAAACTCACTAGATGAGAAAAAAATCACTCAAATGCTCATAAATCCGAAGATAATGACAATTTTGTATTAATTTGTTGCATATATAATTTTCGTAAAAACTAATCAAATTGCTAAATTTCGTGATGATCGGTCCATATTTGACCCTAGCTCTCATATAAGTCCAAATGACGGAAACAGCTTAAATATATAAGTTTTGAGACAATGTTTGTATGATGGCAAAATTTAGCAAATATTTGTCTTTATACAGGAAAAAGAACACCTTTGACCTTAGTGGTGAAGGGTATCGTATGGTCGGGCCTGACCGATTGTTTTTTTTTTTATTATTTTTGAGTTCCTAATGGAAGTAAGTCTATAATCATTCAAAAAAATCGCTGTTGATTTTCTATGACACTGAGGTTCAATTGCATTTCAGGTAACGATATACATGTACTTTGAGATAACATTTTATTGAGACATATTGGTAATTGGCAAACTGTCAATCTGTCACAAAACCTATTTGAATCTTTAAAGAAATTTGTTTGACCTTTATCACATTTCAACTGACAGATCTTTTAATGATGAGAAATTATGAATTTAATTAAATGCCCTTGATTTGATAGATATTCATAGATGGACTTCTTCGAAATCTGCAAATAGCAAAAACTATTTTTGTTTTAACTAGTTAAAATTGTTCAAACTTTTTTATTTGAATTTTAAGTTCCATTTGAATTTCTAGTTCATTCAATATTTGCAGATTTAGCTACAAATATAGAATGAACCTTTTTATACTTTTAAACATTCTCAACGAGAGACCTATTTAAAAGGGCGGCAAGGTCGAGTGTCTCTTTTAATTGGCACACAAATTCAACTCGTGTGGCATTTTATGACCCAGAAACGTATTTTTTTTAGGTTAAACTATCTAGTTAAATATCTAGTGCAATACGTAATTAGTTTACATTAATGGGATTTTTTTTTGGGTTTAAACTATCCTTGTAAAATATGTACTTTATTTAAACCCCACTTCAGTGAATACGAAAAGTACTCGTACTCTCAAACCTGATTCATTTAAATCGTAATGCATAAAGTTTGAAATTAACCTTGACTATAGACAGAAATAAAAAAAATATAATTCACATAAAAAATTGTATTTGCATAGTTCAATTTTGTAACAAACTTAAAATATGAATATTAACTTATTTCACAACAAAATTATTAACTTTAGTTTTATATGTTAACATTTTAATTTTGAGACACGATTTCGAATAGCTCTGCTCTTGTCTATTAAATTTAGTGAACCATAAAAATTGTAACGAAGTATTTGTTGTTGAGATATGAAACAAATCTTTTAACTACAAAAGATTTGTATTGTTTTATTTTTATTGTACATAATTATATGCAATTTTAATATTAAATGAAGTAATATTTTATTTAAAACAATTATTTAAAATTATTGTACACTTTAAAAAATATTGTTGCAAATCCAATTTATGAATGAGAAGTAAGAAATTGCTATAGTCGGTCAAGCCCGACTACATGTAACCCTTCACCGCTAAGGTCAAATGTCTGTTCCTTTTCATGTATAAAGACAAATATTTGCATTAAACACATAGACAACAGCAGGCTACGGGCTACAACCTGTCAAAATTAGAATACATGCATTCAAATAGAAATAAATTTTTTAGAGTCGACACGGCTACACGACTACCGACCACCGTTGTAGCTGTAGCCAAAATTAAACTATTTTCTATTTTTGTTGGCGACAATAAAAGATTTAGTGCTGTCAACACCATATAATATTGAAATAAATGAATGATTTAAACCACTTGAATATATTTACCACAAATACAATGGGGAGAATTTATGTAAACAATTTACATACTTATAAAATATTTATATATTTAATGTATATAATAATATCTAGTAAAATATTATGTAAAAATTTATATTTATATAACTCTAAATCAATAGAAGTGAAATTTTAAAAAGTTATTTTTTAAACTGTCTAACTCACACGCTACGTGTGCTAGAGCTATGTAGTTCATGTTATAAAAAGCCTAGTATGTCTTTTATAAAATTCATTATATAAAAGAGCATACTTATATCTATATTGTTTTAAGATATACGAATTTTTATAAAAAAAAGTCGGTTGCAGAAATAAGTTTATAGTATATTAGCTCCTTATCCATTATAAAGAATATTATATAGAATATATAAGAATATAAAAGATATTTTCAGTAGCTTTTGTTTGATACCAAAAAAAATTTAATATCGGATATTAACTTCTAAAGTTATACCGTATTATTCTTGAAATTTAAAAAGCCCATAACTCTTAAACTATTAGAGATCACACCAAAATCTTTCTATAATTTTTTTTTTGATATAGACATACCATCAGGTACAGGAAAACCGTTGATTTCGGAGGTTAATTAATAAAATGAATTTATGTCGTTTTTATCAAAATTAAAATTGTTATTTTGTCCATCTTATAAACGCGAAATTGGCACCACTCATAAACAGGTGTTTCGAAATGTAGCTGTCATCTTAAATTTAGCTGCCGTCCCCAAAATAATTAAGTAGCTGACTACGAGGCGACGATTGCAGCCAACGACTTTTGTAGTTGGTGTTCGTGTAGCCTGCTGTTGTCTATGTGTTTAATGCAATTAGCTAAATTTTGTCATCATACAAACATTTTCTCAAGACTTATGCATATATTCAAGCTATTTCCGTAATTTGCACTTATATGAGAGCTAGGGTCAAATGTAGACCGATTATCATTTATTATTATTTGGCAAATTGATTACAGTTTTTACAAGAATTATGTATGCAAAAAATATAAAATTTTTTGTCTCGTTTAGTGCGTTTTGACAGAAGAGCTTTTATGGGAGCTATTATCAAATATGGACCGATTTCAACGAAGTTTGGTACAGTGATTTTGGTTTAAAGCTGGATCTGCCTTAAAGTTTATGAAAAAATACTGATGTTTGTGACCAAAATATCAATTCCGGGAAGTGGGACCTATGGGAGGTACCATAAATAATGGACCGATTTTGACGAATTTCAATAGCCATGGTCCCACTATCGAACGAATTCATCAGATTATCTTTAGAATTGCGACCTGTACTTGGATTACAAGTTTTACATGGGGGTTCAGCCAACCAGACGAATGGATGGACTGACATCGTTAAATCGGCTCAGGAAGTGATTCTAAGTCTATTAATATGCTTAAAGCTGGGTCTAACACCAATATTTTTATGCGTTGCATACAACAGCACAAACTTATAACACCCTTTTCACCTATGGCGGTGCTATAGTCGGTCAAGTCCGACTATATACCCTTTGCTGCTAAAGTCAAATATGGACCAACAACTTTATAAGTTTTTCTTAAATCTTAGAGACATACATACTGGTATATGTGATATTTTTTCAATTTCAAGATTAAAGTACAATTCTGTTATTTCCGGCATAGGAGTCAATTCCACAATTGATCGACTGTTACTTAATTACACTCTGATACAGTGAAAATACACTCGGAACGAAACCAAGCTCAACCAGTAGAACTCGGTTAGAAGATCATTTTACCATTTTTAAATTTTTCGATATACCCTCAAAATCGAAAGTTATCGATAAAAAAAAACGATTTTTTGGTCTTAGTGGAGAAAAGAAGGCTTAACTGAGTCATTTTTACATAGATTTTAAATTTTAAAACGTGTTTCGACAGAAAACAAAATAGGCTTTCACGTCGATTATAGTTTTATATTTGTAAAAAAAATAACTGTGAATAGGTTTAGTAAATAAGTACAATCAGATTTAGAAGCGATTTGTGTTTGTCTAGGTATTTGAAAGACTTTTGATAATGCGTCTTGTATGGGAGGTTTGGTCAAATAAATACCGATTCCTACAAATTTCAGTGATTTCAGTTACCATAAGCAATATTTATGTTGAATAATATTAAAATACAATCGAATAAAAAGGGAAGGCATCAATATTGGTGGTACCCGATATTGTAATCAGATTTTGCCCAAAAAGAATAGGGATCATCCTTGGGCCAAATTAAGGGTCTATGCTAAATTTCATTAAATTATCTTAAAAATTACTACTTGTTTTAGGGCCGGACAAATGGACATCGACTCAGGAAATAATTATGAGGTGGGTCTCAGACAAATATTTCTATGCGTTACAAACATCACAACAAACCCAATATACCCTTTCCACCTATGGTGGTGAAAGGTATAAATATCATCCAAGATGTGAAGATGTGGTTTACTACCCAAAATCGGATATGTTCTTGTACACCTTTACTGTGTTCTTAAATTAATATTTTACATAATATCATTGCCTTTTCCATAATAGCATGATAACAAATTGTGTCAGAAATATGTAGAGACTCTGTACGGTAAAATCTGTGTCTGTAGACACTTCGTTATATAAATTTCTGTGCCTCAAATGCTTGGCTTCTTTGCCACAACTGCAAATTGCTTGGCACTAACGAAATATTTTGATTTTTTTGGGGTTTTCATGGAAGTCTTTCTGAACATTGCATCGTTTATCAGAAGTTGTGATAAGTTAAAGTACATACGTTTCAACATTCTTCACACAACAGCATTATTTATACCCTCCCTACACCAACATAATACTGTAAGGGTATATTGATTTTGGACCGAATCTGATTATTATTTCCGACAATTCATAGAGGACTAACTTCCTGAAATATTTGTTTTGACCCCTTAAAGGTTTTTTTTGTATTTGAATGAAGATTAGCAAAAAGAAGAGTATAAATAATAAAGCGGCAGATTTTGGTTCGAAGAGGTTGTCTCAGTTATATTACTATATATTGAAAAAGACTTATCCGATTTTTTTGAAAACACATTAATGGATTAAAAACAAAATTGGCCTTAAGTCGTGCTAATACAAGTTTTTTGTGTGACCAAAGGTTTTGGAGTTATTTACATTGCAATAATTTTTTTTTTTTTTTGCAAAATTAAAACTTTTTGTTTTTAATTAAAAAAAAAAAATTAAATGGTAAAAAACTTACGCTAATCGAAAATCGGTATAGGCTACAATTTCCCAAATACCTTTATGAAACTTGGCATAAAATAAAGAAAAAGCCTGTTATGTGGTACCTCCCAAATAATGTTCTTCCTAGATAGTCTTAGTTACCTCAAAGCCTTACTTTTGCTTTTATCTTTATGAAATTTGGCATAGACATTTTTTGGACAGTGTGACCATTTTTTATTGAAATTGGTTAAAATCCCTGCATTTTTCTGGTGCATCCCGTAGGTCTTACTCTCGAAATTGAGATTTTGGTCATAAATTTAAAATATATGTTGCTTATATAAACATAGCTGTAACAAATTTTGTTAAAATCGCTCCATATTTGACCGTAGATTCCATACCACCTTCTGTCAAAATGAGTTTATTTGTCAATTTTTGTATATTTAAATTGTTGTTAAATGTTGTTGATTAGTGTTATTAAAAGTCTCCTAAAAACGCTGAAATTTACAAAAAACTCTTCTAAATCTAAAGATCTTTTTTGCTCAAACTTCCGGAATTCGATCTTTAGATCTTCAGAACTTCAGCCAATTACAAGCTCTGACTCCATGCATAAAATGATCATAGCACCCAAAAGATAATTTCCATTTCCATGTTTTTTTTTCTAATTATGAATTATTTAATATGATTTAAATAAATCTACTGTAACTTTTTTGCTACCATAAATTACGCAACACTGAGCGTGTTTTTTACTGTAAAAATTAAATAATTAATTTTATTACAATGAAAACTTTAATAACACATTTAATACAATTAAATACCCATTTCCCAACTTTGATTGTTTTAATTAATTTTTAAATAATTGAGATAATAAATATTGAATGTCAAAAATAAACTAGAAAGTGTGACAAAACGGAACAACGAATGGATATAACAATTCCGTTAATCAAATACTTTAAGGTGAGAATAAAACTTGTAGTTATACTCGTTTCGTTATCAGATACTAAATTATTGAATTTAAATATTTATTTAAAAATTTCAAGTAATTATGTCCATAATATTAAATACAATAACAATAGAATATGGAGCTTAAGCGTGTTAAGTGTAAATTCGATTGTGTACGATTTAGGGATCAGTTCATATAATCTTGGGATCTAAAAATGTTCGAAATAGAATCTATAACAAAACCATCATGAACATGTAGAATTACAAGTTTTTATCCAATCAGGTGGACGCTGGAACTAGGGTGGCAGGAGGATATCGGTAGTATACGAGTGTGAACTTTCCCGCGAACAGTACAGCAAAATGACGAAATTTTTATGTAAAGCGTTGTACACTACTGGCCAGTTTCTACTGTTTTCGGGAACGAATTACCTAATCTCTTTAGAAGACATTCAATTGTAGTAGCAATAGAACAGAGTAATACCTAGTTTTACCGAGGGGCATCTTTTTGTAAGCGATCGGAATGCACCAAATAGACTTTGAAGTACTGGCCCATACATTTGTATTCACCTCTATTGCGAATATCATCTCCCATGGGGATCGTGTTCCCAAAACATTTTTCTTATATATTTTCCAGTGTAAAAAAAGTTTTGACAACACGATTCCCATGGTAGATAATATTCGCGATAGTGGGATTATGTTTTGAGTAGAATAGAAGTCGTATAAATAGTAAGATCAGATAAAGTGAAATATCAAAACTTACAACTTTTCTCATAATTTGGTCGCCTTTTATAAATCGGTATTGCCATTTTCAACTCAGCTTAGGTTGATGATTTTTGTGGTATTGCGGTTTTAACTAAAACTAAACTTTACAAAAATACACCATTTATCTGTCAAAAAACACCTTTTTAGCTGTCGAACTTTATATTTCATGTTGGCAATACCATACAAATGCCAACTAAACATCGTTCAGTTTCACAATATCATCGAAAGTTGGGTTGACTCTCAGACAACCAAACTGAGTTTAGATATGAATTGCAATAGGGGTATTAAACATATTTTTAAGCGCAAAGGAAAGGGAGAAGGTGTCAGTGGACAATCAAACTCTAGAAGTTACTGGAATGATTCTTTCAACACTTGAAAAATGTATTTAGACCTTCGAACATCAGACTGAATTCTTAGCCCAGAACATCTGCTTCTTATTCCTCATTGTTTATGTCACCCATATAAAGTGTATACTAATATATGGGTCTTTCGGACATTAATATAGGAAATTGTACGAGGCTGGGTCTTTTAGTTTGTGTTTGACGAAGGTTGATTTCCTTACGTTTTCAAAAAAAATAAATTATCATGGAAAAGAAGTGATTCACTGAATAATGGCCGTACAGACACGAAAATTGCTTAACTTTCTGAACGCACAGTTGAGATCTTTACATCCGATAGAATTGAAAAAAAAAACACGATTTGAGATGAAGATTGAAAGTGAGAGAGATAAAATGAAGCCATAGGCAAAGAATGATTACTTGGGCATGGCAAAAATATCTGCCCCATTTGTTGACTTTCAGCCACAAACGCTACATTACAAACATTTCGCAGAATTCTGACCATTTAGGAAGTAGCAGATTCTCTGTTGTTCAAGCTTTAAGAGTACGGATTCCAAAATTCAATATCAGCCCGCATTGTCGTACAGTTTGAGAGGACTCAGCAGTTCGAAATAATGACTCCGTAGTTTGAGATAACTGGATATTTCGAGATGACTTAACAGTTACGGATAACTCATGAGTCCGAGGTGACTCAGCAGTATGTGATGACTTAACAGTCGAACAATACTCTGAGTTCGAGATGGCTCTGCAGTTCGAAATGACTTAGGCGTTCGAAATAACTTAGCAGTTTAAGATGACTCAGCATTTCAGTAGACATCCTATGTGGGTACTGGGACATACAAAGGAAACTGCAGAGCAGACGAGTTAGCAATACTTCAGATTACTTTACAAATTACAGATTCTACATAGATGTGTTGTATGGGCTTAGATATTTGCAAGCTGCTACTTCGAGAAATAACCCATGATATTTTAGGATGACTCATCAGTCCGAGGTGACTCAGAAGTATGAGATGACTCAAAAGTTTAAGATTACTCTGAGTTCGAGATGGTTCAGCAGTTCCAAAAAACTTATCAGATTAAAATAACTCATCAGTTTAGGATGACCCTGCGTTTCAGTATACATCGTATATGGGTACTGGGGCACAGCGACATACTAGGGAACTGTAGAGCAGACGAGTTAGCAAGACTTTGAACTACCTTACAAATTACAGATTTCAGATGTATAGTTTCGAGAAATAGCGCGCACTAGATAGTTCCAAGGGAACAGTGACTTCAAAAAACAATTCTCAGAGCACACTCTCATTTTAAAATGCTCTATATGTGGCCAAGATTGATCTTCAGCTACAACCTTACATTTACCGAAATATTTTTACGACAGGAAGGCTTAACTTAAATGAAGGTAGTTGACCTTACTCCCCAAAACTTTGTAAAGTTCGGAATCTGCAGTATTGTTCAGGCTGAAATTTTAACCATTTAGGAACTAGCAGATAAAATGTAACATCCTCTCAAAATTGGGAATAAATATAGTCTATGATAGGCAAACTACCATTAAGTCTCCGGATTCCTGAATTCCCGCATGTCAGAAATCTCCCAACGATATAAATTTAGAGTTTGAGATGACTTAGCAATTTGGGAAGACTGTGGAAGTCGAGATGACTCAGCAGTTGAAAATGATATAGTAGTTTGAGATGACTGGGCAGTTCGAGGTGACTCAACAGTTTAGGATGCCCCATCAGACCGAAGAGACTCAGCAGGTTGTGATGACTCAACAGTTTGAAATGACTCATAGTTAGTGATGGCTCAGCAAGTCGAAATGACTTATCATTTTGAAATGACTCATTATTCCAGTATACATCTTATGTGGGTACTGGGGCACAGGAACATACTAGGGAACTGTAGAGCAGACGAGTTAGCAAGACTTTGGATTACCTCAAAAATTGCGGATTCCAGATCTGTTCTTTGGGTATAGCTGTTTGCAAGCTCATACTTCCGGAAATAGCACGGAAATTATTGCTTTCCGGCAAGTTAAATTTACTTTCAAGAGGTCAGTGATTTCGAAAAACATGAAATTAAAGAACTCGCATACTGTTCGAAGGTCTTTTCTCGGAATGAAAGTTTTAGTTTCCAACTAAACTATATTTTAACCCATTATCCAGAAAAAATTAAAAGTGCGCAAAACCAAATCGGAGACAAACAGGCTTGTCCGGAATTACTTTCTAAATCGATTAAATAGATCCCAACCAAAGACTCTATAACATGAAGATGTTGCACTTCCATACATTGATTTGCCGTATGGTCCTTTCGATAAGTGCCATAAAAAAGAGTGTAAGTCCCATAAAAAGAGAGTATTACTCTATTTCGGAAACAACTAATGGAGACGATTATATAATGAGGGGAAGCTAAGGCACACTCAAGTGCTTTATGGGTTTTTTATTGTTCTTTATCCACTTAAATTTCACTTTTGGTAGAAAAAAATGTATAGAGTGCAATATCTTTATATTAAGAATCTTTGTCCCAACTTTAAAGATTTACTAAATAAGGTAAAGTCATTTTATATGGGTCATTGCTATAGAAATTGTTCAAAATCGGTACATTATAACGGGTAACTTCCATAGGACTGAGGCACTGAATTTGAGATTTTGGAAGCTCACAGCAAAAATATTTAGATACCTTTGTATTAAAATTAGTCGGTATAGGTCCCTTTAACCCTTGTTTCCATATAAAACCCATTGCCGGAAAATCATGAAATATGTATTAATAAATTTTGATTTAAGATAACGATAAAATTTGGATGTTAATTTATTTTTATAAGTTCTAGTATATAAATCTTTCCACATATTGTTTATTTTGTCCCATTGTGCTGTGTATTTAATTAATTATTCATTATTCAGGGTTAAGTATGATTGTTTAGAAATGTGTAAATATTACATCAGTTCAATTATTTAAATCCAATAATTGTCATTTAAATCTGAATATGCAATTAAAGTTATAAAATATTTTCTAGTATTAAATAAGACCTATTTAAATTAGATCAAACTGGATTACTTAAACATATCTTTTGCCTTTTCTTTCATTGCAGATAAAAAGCGAAGAGGTGATAGAAGCCTATATAGAGCGATGTAATCAGGTCAATCCTCTGATCAATGCCATTGTTCAGGATCGTTTCGAAGAGGCGTTAAAGGAGGCCCGAGAAGTAGATCGCATCATCGAAATGGGTCTAAGCACCGAAGAGGAAATGGAAGAAAATACACCTCTGCTGGGCATACCGATTACAGTCAAGGAATCCATAGCCGTTAAGGGTTTAACAAATCAAGCGGGCCGTGTTTTTAAAACACCACAAATAGCAAAATCCGATGCTCCGGTGGTGGAGCAAATCAAACGTTATGGTGGTATTATAATGCTAGTATCCAACACTCCCGAATTGTGCTTGCTATGGGAAACTTATAATAATGTAACGGGCCAGACCAGAAATCCCTATGATTTGAAGAGAACACCGGGTGGTTCTTCGGGTGGCGAGGCAGCTTTATTGGCTAGTGGTGCATCATTGCTGGGTTTAACCTCGGATATTGGTGGTTCATCCAGATTGCCGGCTATGTTCAGTGGTATATGGGGTCATAAGCCAACACCCTATGCTGTATCCTTCAAAGGTCATCATCCCACTTCGGATTTTCCAAAATGGGGTGATTTCTTTACAATTGCTCCCATGACCCGATATGCCAAGGATTTGCCTTTGCTTTTGAGGTGCATGAATGATCCTAATGGCCCTAAGCTGACATTGGATAAGGAAATAAGTGTTACGGGTATACGTTTCTTCTTTATGGACAACGATGGCCCCTCGGGTATGATGAGGCCTTTAAGTCGTGATTTGCATGCTGCCATAAATCGTGTGGCCAATGATTTCAATGCTAAACGAGTGAATATACGCAAAATGAAATGGTCCCTGGACATATCTCTTTCCGCCATGTTAACTATGAAAAACATCGAAACGATTTATCACAAAACCGAGGAGGGACAAAGACCCAAAACTGTCTGCACCGAAACGGTAAAATATTTCTTTGGCTGCTCGGACAGTATTTTGCCCTCGGTTATATTTGGCCACTTGCAAAACTTCATGAAAATCATACCAAATTCACGACACAAACATTTAGCCACCATCATTGAGGCTCTAAAGACTGAATTCAAAGAATTGCTGGGAAATGATGGAGTCTTTATCTATCCTACATTCCCGAACACAGCGCATCAGCATTATCAAATCTATCACAAGCTATTGGAGCCGATGTATATGGCCATTTTCAATACTCTGGGCTTACCGGTAACCAATTGTATGATTGGTTTGGATCGGCGTCGTCTACCGATGGGTATACAAGTTGTGGCCAATCCGGGTCAGGATCATTTGTGCTTAGCAGTGGCTCGTGAGATGGAAAGACGCTACGGCGGCTGGGTGAGGCCACCATCGGAGGATTCTAGTAAACGCATTGACTAAAATAGAAAAGAAAACGCAATTTAAAGAAATAAATTTAGTATTTTGACTTTACCTAATATATATTTTATCTAGAATTATAACATTCGCTCATTTTAACCTCACATTTATTTAAATTTTCGATTCGTAATTGGTTTTATTATTAATATTTCTTTATACCCAACTTTTTTTAAATTTTACATTTACATTTACTCTTTATTATTAAACATTTTCTTAAATTATTCCTTCATGACGACATTACATCACATGTTCAATCTCATTTTTTATTATTATTACTTTGTTACTTAAGTTACTTAACTTTTTTATTAAGATTTTTACCAAATTATGTAAATAATTTTTAAATCAAAACGTTTTTTTTTTTAAATATGAAATATTTTATATTTTTCTTATTTAGTTTTCTATTTTTATTTCGGACATCACTTTTATTTTGATTTTTTGTGCATAATTTCATATATAATACAATATCGGTCCTGTTTTGAAACTCACTTTCATGTGAAATTAAAGTAACATAAAAATTGAAGGGGCTCTAATATATAAACTTTTAAAATTTTCAAATTCTTTATTAATTAATTAGGCGTTAGGTGTTATTCTTCTTTAATATATCGGCTTAAAAAGCTACAAAATTGGTTTCATCTTTAAGAATGATTAGACTTTGAAAGTTTGTTCGATTTCAGTTTTACATGAAAGTGATTTTCAGAACAGGCCTATATGTCTTTCCCGTTATTTAACAATAATACCTAAACAGTCCCGAATTTTCAGAGTTTATTCAAAAATAACTATTAAAAATTTTGAACGGGTGTCATTTGTGTGTTAGCATTAAAATATGGGAACAGACATAATATTTACTTATAGAATATTAATAAATCATTTCAATTTTGTAAATATAAAATACTTATAAATAAAGATTTAAAAAATATATTGCTTTATTTTTATTGGTTTGTTTATAGGTCAAATAAGACGGTTCAACCGATTTTTATGAAATTTAGATCTAAGTAGAGAATCATATATGCGAAATCTCACTTTAACTCTCCCCAGAAATGTTCTACGTAACAAAAAACATGTTATGAAAAATTTTAGGCAGTTTGCATTGGGCAAGGCGTGCCGAATCCGAACACAAACTAACCTTTGACCCAGGGAAAGAAAGGGTTAAACTTTTACAATATTAAAAAAATATTGCTGCATATATTCTCCACTAAAAAATTTACTTTTTCGCTTAATTATACCCCTCCCTCAGTGCTGTTCATTTAGTGTTATATGAAGTCATAGTCAAAATCTAGTCGTTTTTGCTGTCATAGCTTTTGCCTTGATTGTAGTAGTACAGTAGAAATCGTACCTAAAGTCACAGGACTAGAGATAGATCTAATCATAATAATCATAATAACAATAGTATCTTAATTTATAGCTCTAGTCATATCCGTAGATCTAGTCTTAGATATCTGACATCTGAATGTTAAGTAGTCCATGTGTATGTCATATATACATATATCTGTTAGCGGACTTATATAGAGTCTTTCAGTGGTAATATCTCTATGAAAAAAAATCTCTGTGCCAAATTTCATAAAATTATTTTAAAATTTGCGACCTGTACTTTGATTACAAGCTTTGCATGGGGATCTAGCAAACCGTCCAAACTGACATACTGACATTGGTAAATCGACTCAGGAATTGGTTCTATTGGTATACTTAATAAGTATACTTTGTCTATTAGTATACTTAAATTTGAGTTTGAGTGTCCCACTTTTGTATGGAGAAAATTTAAGCTTGTAATACAGAAAGACGTTCCCCCCATGGGTACAAAAAAGGTTAATTTTTATAAAAATTTAATTTTTTTAACGAAAAATAATAAAAAAAAGCATATAATTTCTAGTACCTTTTTGAAAAACTTATATATTTTTAAAATTTTACTTTAGACCCTGGTAATAAAAGGGTTAATGACAACCGTTTTCGAGATATATATTTCTACCCATTAAAGCGTTTAAATTTTAATTCTTCTTATGAAAACTACTTATATATAACAATTTACTTGCATTTTTATAACATTGGTTAAAAACTGAATTTTTGTCGAAATTCTTTGATTAGAGATATCGATCAAATTTTTTTATTCGTGGTAATGTTCAGGGTGTTTGTATTTTTTTGAATTCGTTTAACAAACTATTGGCAAAAAAAAAAACAATAAATGAATTTTGAAAACGGAATGAAAAAAATGAGGTTTGTTGGTCCTATGCAAAAGTGACTAAACGTTAGCCCAATGTAGCAAAAATGGGTATTTAAATATCTTGAGGTCTCAAAAAAAGTAAAACCTGCCAACTTTTAAAAAATGTTTAAAAATAATAAATGTTTTTATTGCATATGCTCAGGAGAGTCTATAAGGGTCTTTCAACCGATATTTAGGTTTTCTATCTCGTTAGAAAGCGGCACGCTTTTCCGATATCCGATCTGAATTAAACTTTGTATTTGGGTTATTGGGGTCAAATGTAAATAAAATCTATAAATTTCGTTTCGTACATCAGAACAAACTTTTCACATATGTGTCTAAAAGGTATAATACCTATATATATGTCTAAAAGGTATAAAATAGATCAATAGAAAAAATTGGAAAACAATTTTCAAAAAACTCTCCTTATATGAGATCCTCCATAGCCAAAACTTGTCTTTTTTCAAACTTGTTCATTCTACCCCATTGTGCAACACAATAATATGTAATCGGATGTGTTTTATAGTAAATATTCATATATACATTAGGGTGTACCTTATATTACGTAAGTGCGAAATTGAACCGTAACTTTCCCTAGAAATGTTCTATGTATCATAAAAACATGCTGTGCAATTTGTTTTCAAAATTGCATAAGGGGAACACGTGCGGCATCCGCCCACAAAATGTTAAACTTTTTTGTATGGGAAAAATTGGGAGTATTTTCTCCTTGTATGTTTAGGATAAATATATAATTTTTAATCAAAAGTCTTAATGTTAAGAAAAATGAATATATTTTTGCATTTTGAACAAGTTTAGTAACAAAATCTTAAAATTCTGTCACTTTCCTATAGAAAATGTAAAAACTCAGAATTCTGACTTTTGACCCTGAAGAAGAAAGGGTTAAACTTTTCCAATTTTAAAAAATAATTATTACTTTACTATTACTTTTATTAATGCAGAACATTAGTACAATTTAATTAGCTTAAATATTTACATAATATTCACATTTTCGCGAAATTTTACGATTTCAAATCGCAAGTACGGCGAAGCAGTTTTGGATATCATCTTCGTTTTTTCTGTATTTTGTTCTCCCATTTATTTGTTTTATGATACTGGAAAGCAAATTTATTATTTGTAATATTTCTTGAACAAAATTTTCAAAAAGTTAAAAAATGATTTTTGAAACAGGCCTGAGTGTAAATTTCTAATATGAACAAGTAAGAGTGTTATATTCGGCTATGCCGAATCTTATATACTCACCATCAGGTTGTACGAGAGTGCAGCTAATTCAAAATGTTGACCAAATGTGGTATTGTTGGTAAAATATTTGGACTAAATTCGGTTGCAGTAGTATAGTTAGTATAGTATCATTTAAAAGTATCTAAATGGATTCCCTAGTATTTACCTTGCACAAAATGTTGTTCCATAACCGCGTATAGTTTTACATTAATAAGCTTTTAAAAACTTTTCGTTGTGCTTAGTATGTAGTAAAGATAAACATGTTGATAGTAACATGGCAAGTTCCTATATTTTGTTAGGAGTTCCTAATGCATCTACCGTATATAAAGTCTGGACTTAACATTGATTAATAGCTATCTAATTTCGTAGGTGCAATCAAAATCTTTTTAATTGTAAATATAAAAAGGGGATGTTATATATATAAGAACTATAGCCAAATGTTGACCGATTGTCACACAATTTCATATACTGGCTGGTATTTATATAAAGTTTTATTTAGTGGCCATAGCTATTACAGTTTATAATTTAATAGCTTTTAACTGATATTTGTGGTATTTTAGTGGTTTCCGGGAGCGGTTTTTATATAAAAACTATGGTCAAATATGGACCGATTCCTATAAAATTTTACATACTGACCAAAATTTGCATAAAACTTCTTTGTTATAAATTTAGTTGTCATAAATATTACAATTGTATTCAATTTATCAGCATAAATGTGATTCCCGGGCAGGATTATATGAGAGCTCTAACTAAATGTGAACGATTTCGCCCATTTTCAGTAACACAACTTTAATAACGTATCAAAAATAATTTTGTAAAATTTTGTCCCTCTAGCTCTTGTAGTTAAATAGCTATCGCTCTTTTATCTGACGGACAGACGGACATAAACCTCCTTTTCTTTTTGTATTTCCGTAAGTTTTTTTATATGGGAGCTATGGTCAAATGGTGACCGATTGTGACAAAATTTTGCACACCAGTTGGCATTGACATAAGCCTAGTACTAAATTTTGTGGTTATATCTGTTATAGTTTTAGATTTATTATGTATTTAAGGCGAAATTTAGGCTGTTTTCGTGAGGTTTTTGTATGGGAGCTATGACTAAATGTGAACCGATTTTGATGAAATTTAATATGCTGCCTAGAGCTTATGTAAAACTTGTACATACTACAATTGTATCATCATAGCTATTAAAGTTTGTTATTTATTAGCAAATAAGCGATTAGCGTAGGCGAGTTTATACGGGAGCTATAGTCAAATGATAACCGATTTTGCCCAATTTCAACACCAACATTTTCTCAGACAGACGGACATCTCTCAATTGTCTTAGAATTTTATAAGGATTCAGAATACATATAGTTTTTGATTTTTGAGCCAATATTAAGGAAATTACAAACGGAATGACAATCTCAATATACCGCCCATTCTTTTTGATGGTGGGTATAAAAAACTGAGTAAATTCAGTTATATTTTAACGAAACTCAACTATTTAGTACTTAAGGTCATACAATTCTAAATCATGTCTTACTTTGAAATTTACTTATCCTTAAGTAAATTTTTTGGCTGCATATCTTAGGCGTGTCGTGAAGGACACGAATTTTCGGGGAAATACTGCAATAACTACGAAACTACTTCATGGTATTTTAATGTTGATGACTTAAAATAAAGCTACTTTTGTTTTCTTTTATATCACTAATAATTTTTTTTAAATAAAAAAAAATGTAACACTTTGTGGGCGGATGCGGCAATTTTGAAAAAAAAATTGTTTTTATGTTAAATACAAAATTTCTAGGGGGAGTTACGGTTCAATTTCGTAATATAAGGTGCACCCTGATATATATATTTGCTCTTTGAAATTTTAAAACAATTTCTAAAAAATAAAATAACTATGTAAAAATTTGTATAAATAGTTTCAATTTGTATTTTCACTTAAATCCAAAAAACATAAAATATAATTTAGAGAAAAATTTCGTTGTAACTGAAAAACCATAGAAGTTGGCCTCCAAAAAATCAACCTCACTCAGTTCAAAATAACAAAAACAATAAAAAAAAACTTGTAAACTGATTTAATTATAGTCTTTGTGGCATAATGTACTCGCAAAATGTAATGAAATGTTTAATGTAAGTAACAATGTATGTAAGTACTTGTACTTTACATGATTTACAATATTGAAACAAAATATTACAAAAAAAAAATAAAACTAACTGCGAACACTTGTAAACGTATTAACTTAATTGTAAAATTTATTGTTATTTATATGAAACGGAAAGTAATTTAGAATTTTATGATTTTTTGTTAAAGTTTATACAAAACAAATCTTATTTGAAAAAGATTTGAATTTAGAATTTCAGAACAGGTTTTCAATTAATTTGTATGTATTTCCATTTGATCCGATGAATTTCGATCTTTTAACAATCAATAACAACTTTTCTGAAAATTCATTTTTACTATTAGCCTCATATTATCAACTCAACATTTCAAAATTTTTGTTATTCTGATTCTTTTTTCAAATTTTCTCGTTTGAATGTTGTTTTGGTTTAAATTTTTTGGGTTTGTAACTGCCAAATTCTTGTATTTGATTTTTGGCCAAAATTTTAAATTCAACAAATTTTGTTACAGCCAAAATATCTGCAACAAGTTGTTGCTGCTGCTGCTGTTTTTTTTTACCAAAATTTATGTATTTTTGGTTCTGCTTGAGTGGCACAAGGCCGTTTGTACTCGTTAAGTGGCTTGGGGTTGCTGATTGCCTAATATCGCCCGTCCGTCTGCCCCTCCGTTCATGCGTCTATTTGTCTCTTAGACGTTCGATCCATCGCATAATTGTTACTGGTTTTAAGACTTAAGTTTATTTTAGATTTCTGGTTATCGCTGTTGGTCTTTTCGTACATGCCACAAAATTTCGTTTTTGGCAATGTTTTTTTTTATTCACAGAATTTCAGTTTCCTTTTATTCAATCTTAAGTTTAAGAGTTTAATTTTTCTATTTTGTTTATATAATTTTTGAAAAAGACAACATTTTAGTTAAAATTAACACCTGTTCATTTTTGTCATAACATTTTGAGGAATTTTTATATGTATGAGAATCGATTTTATTTGTTTAATAGAATTGGAAAATAAATTAATGTAAGTGTCAACTTTTAAAAAATAATATAGTTTTTTACTTTTTTGTAATTTCAGTTTAACCTTATTCATATTCTTCCAAGTAAGAGTGCTATATTCGGCTAAGCCGAACCTTAAATACCCTTCACCAATGGTGTTCCAAAAGTAAAGTACAGAATGGAAAGAGGTTTTGGTCAATTAGAAGTATTTATAATTCTGAAGACTGATTAAGGTGAATCCTACAAAAATACTAATATACGTATATTGATTTTCTGATCTTTTAAATGTATGTATGTCCTCATACATTTTACTTTTGGGCGATATATCGGGTGGTTAAATTTCAAGGGCCGATGTTGATTTTGAATCAAACACAAACTATTTAGGAAATTATTGTAATTTTATTTTATTATGATATATTTTGGTATTACTCAATTATGTATGGAACAAAATATCGGCCAAAAGGGCGCCGCGACCACGGCGGCACACCTCCATCCTCCCTTGTTGCTGGCTTATCAACGTACACCTTTTCTTTCAAATAACCCCAATGAAAAAAGTCCAACGGTGTCAAATCACATGATCTTGGCGGCCAATTGACATCGCCATTACGTGAGATAACACGGCCATTGAATTTGTTGAGCAAACGAGCCATTGTTTCGTTAGCTGTGCGGCAAGTGGCACCGTCCTGCTGAAACCACATATCGTCCACATCCATATCTGCCAATTCGGGCCATAAACATTTCGTTATCATCTCACGATAGCGAACACCATTCACAGTAACTGCCTGAGCGGCCTCATTTTGGAAAAAATACGGCCCGATGATGCCGCCAGCCCATAAACCGCACCAAACAGTCACTCTTTGTAGGTGCATTGGTTTTTCGACAATCACTCTTGGATTCTCATTCGCCCGAATGCGACAATTCTGTTTATTGACGAATCCACTGAGGTGAAAATGTGCCTCATCACTAAAGATGATTTTCTTCGAAAATTGATCATCCACTGTTGCCATTTCTTGCCACCATTCTGCCCATTCATGACGTTTGGAATGGTCAAGAGGCTTTAGTTCTTGAGCCAATTGCTCCTTGTAAGCGTGTAAATGCAAGTCTTTATGCATAATGTTCATCAACGACGAGCGTGAGAGGTGCAATTGTAGGGCACGACGACGAGTTGAGGTGGACGGCTCTTCAGCCACACTATCGAGAACAGCAGCAATATTTTCTGCAGTACGAGCTGTACGAGCATGCACTGGTGTTCTCACATCTTTTACAGACCTGGTTTGCTCTAATTTTTCCACGATTTTTGCGATTGTAAGTACATTTGGACGATCAAATTGACCAAAAAAATCACGAAGTGCACGTTATGTATTTTGATTTGAACGCCCATTTTCATAATAAGTCTGGATAACTTTAACACGTTGTTGGATTGTGTATCTCTCCATGGTTCAAATTGAGTAAGTCTGAAATAGAGAAATGTCAAATAAAATTCTAAAAAAAACTTGGCGTTTAGGTGTGGTTCACATTCAACATCGGCCCTTACAATTTAACCACCCTTTATGAATAAAACTTTAATTAGTGAATAACCTTGTTTTATATTGGGTCTAAAACATTTTTGAGGTAGCTTGAAATACATATAGTTCCACTTACAACTGAGATATAGCCAAAACTCGAAATTCGATGCTAAATTAAAATTTGTTATTTTCTTTAAAATTGTATTTTTTTAATTTGTATAAAAACCGTTTTTTGTTTAAAACTCTACAATTTGCGGATTATTATACCGATATGAATAATATATCAGGTTTTAGAAAAACCTCCAAAGCAAAACGATATTTAAAATAGGTACATTACAATCTGAGATATTGGCAAAACTCTAAATTCGTTGTCTCGAAAATTACCGAATTTATTTTTTTTTTTTAAATACTGTGTGTTTAAAAAAACCGAGATATCGCCAAAGCAAAACATATCAATGCATGCAAATTGACAAATTTGATTTTTTTTTTAATAGTATATTTTTTTAAATTTTTTGAATTATATATCAGATTTTAGAAAATACTGCAAGGCAACATGCTATGAAATTTTATCAAAATCGGTCCACAAACACCAGAGATATTGTCAAAATTCAAAATTCGATGAGAATTAAAAAAAAATTTTTTAAAACAGTATTTTTCTAAAAAAAAATTTAAATTTCGTTAAAAAACTGAGTTTTTTTTTAATGTTTTTTGAACTGCATATCAAATTTAAGGAAATCATCAAAATCGGTAGATCAATAACAGAGATATCGTCAAAGCAAAATACATCGATGTACGCAAATTGACAAATTTTTAATTTTTTTTTTTTTAACAGTATTTTTTTTAAAAAAGTTTTTGAATTATATAATATTTTAGAAAATACCGTGGAGGCTATTAAATTTTATTAAAATCGGTATATAAATACCAGAGAAATCCAAAATTCAAAATTCTATGGGAATTAATTTTTTTTTTTAATTGCATTTAAAAAAAAAAAATTAAAATTCGCCATCGAAGTTTAGTATTTTAGCGATATCTCGGGTGTTTATGGACCGATTTTGATGAAATTCAATAGCGTACTGCGTAATTTCCTAAAATCTGGTATATAATTTGACTAGATACATCCACCAGGAGCTCCACAAACTTGATTTCAACAGACAGACAGACGGACATGGCTAAATCGACTCTCCTGGCGATTCTGAGTCGATCGGTATAATTTTTATGGGGTCTAAGATGAATAATAAAATTACAAACTGAATGACAAACTTATAATACCCTTTCACCTATTGGTGAAGGATATAAAAAGTTGAAATTTTGTTAATCACTGTTTTAAATCTGTTTTTACCTTCTCCTGTAAAGTTTTAAATATGTGAGTTAGGGCCCTTATACCAGCGATATGTACATTAGGGTGCACCTTATTTTACGAAATGTGAAATTGGACTATAACTCCCCCCAGAAATATTATATGTAACATAAAAACATACTGTGCTCCGGAAAACGTGCTGCATCCGCCCTCAAAGTGCTTCAATTTTTTGTATGTTAACAAATGGGTGTATGTTCGGTTTTGTCTGAATTTTAGCCACTAAGAATTAATTTCTTTACAAAGTAGCTTTATTTTAAGTTATCAAAATTAGAATTCTATGAAGTAGTTTCGGAGTTATTGCAACTTTTTCCAGAAAATTCGTGTCCAGCCAAAAAATTTATTTAAGGATTAACAAATTTCAAAGTGAGACCTGATTTACAATTTTATGACCGTAAGTACTAAATAGTCGAGTTTTGTTAAAATATCGGGTTATCCATTTCGGAGTTTCAAAAATATAGGACTAAATAGTATAGGATTCGACATCTGTCAAACTATGTTGTTAAACCAAATTTTTTTCTTTTCAGTTGAAAGTCTGACATTGACGAAAATGGATCGCTTAAGTATCACACAAAGCATAAAAATTATCAAAACATACTACAAAAATGGTGATTCTACAACAGCCACATATCGTGCTTTAAGGGGAGTTTATGGTTTACATAATCATCCAACTACGCAAGCAATTGGCAAAATTGTGAAGAAATTTGAAGAGACTGGAGCGGTTACAAATATTGTAAGGCCGTTTCGCTAAAAATGTCGCTGCTGTATGTGGAAGTGTTGCCAAAGACCCGAATGTGTCTATTCCGTGAATTCGGAGTGTTATGGTCATATGATAACCGATTTTTTTGCCTGCTATTGAAGAATATGACTTGGAAAATATGTGGTTTCAACAAGACGGTGCCATATGCCACACAATTCGTGCAAATATGGTTTAACAAAAGAGACATTTCAACTGGCCACCAAGATCATGCGATTTGACACCATTCGACTTTATTTGTGGGTCTACGCGAAAGACCGTGTTAATGCATATAAACCTTAAACTCTTGAGCACCTAAAAACCAACATTCGTCAAGTTATGGCTAAAATACCGCGCAATATGTGTCAAAAAGTGGTCAAAAATTTCCTTAAAAACAATCAATGCTTGCAACATTTCGCGTGGTGGTCATTTAAATAAAGAGTGTTCTAAAAATATATATATATATATATAATTCCCCGACAACATTCCAATTGGAACAAGGGGTACTTCTCTCAGACAATGAGCTGCATCCGATTCTATTTTTAGACTCATTGAAAGGGACCTACGTTTTTACGCCGGCTCCGAACGGCAAATGCATTAGTTAGAGAAGTTTTACATAGCCTAATACTCAATAACCAGTGGCTAGCTGAGTTTTGAGGTGAACCGCCGCTTTTTGAAAATTTATTTTTTCAAGTGAGTCTGGCCAGGGATCGAACTTGGGCCTCTGGTATGCTAGGCGGATGACTAACCTGCTATACCACGGCGGTTCACAAAAAAAATATGCATTTACTATTTTAGACAAAATTTATCCATAGTGCAAGAAATAATTAATTTTTTTGATCAAGTTAGTTTCTATAGATATGTCAGATACTATTATTTTAGAAATTATTAATTTTCAATAGTTATTTCAATCAAAATGGACTGCGAAAAAAAAGTTCGTGAAAATATAATTAAAACTTTTCAAAAAAATCCGTCATGGACTTTTAAAAAAATAGCTAAAAATTTGAAAGTTGACCCTCGAACGGTTTCTAATGCCATCAGAGGTATAAGGAAAACCTGAGCATTGAAAGAAAACCTGGATCAGGGAGGAAAAAAGGTCCTACAGATATTGGTAAGGCAAAAGAAGTCGAGCGACTCTTTCGAAGAGCGCCTAACACTTCTTTAAGAAAAGCAGCTCGTACGGTGAAATGTTCTACGAATTTTGCACATAGAGTCAAAGCTTATGCTGGACTGAAGACATACAAAGTCCAAAAGGTTCCAGATCGCAATGCTATAAAGAACTTAGAAGCAAAAAAACGAGCGAAAAAATTGAAGTCTGATTTTATAAAAAAATACACCTGTTGTGCGATGGATGATGAAACATACGTACTGGCAGACTTTTCTCAACTTCCTGGTCAAGATTTTTATGTTGCTGATAAACGGGGCAATGTTCGGCAAGAGTTTCGCACAAAAAAAACAAACAAAATTCCCTAAGAAGTTTCTCGTGTGGCAAGCTATTTGCAGTTGTGGCAAAATAAGTAAAGTATTTGTGGCATCTGGCACAATAAACACAGAAATTTATATAAAGGAGTGCCTTCAAAAACGGTTGTTACCCTTTTTAAGAGAGCACAGAGTGACTACATTTTTTTGGCCCGATTTGGCATCATGCCATTATGGAAAAAAGGCACTTGAGTGGTACTCAAAGAATAATGTCATTTTTATACCACGAGAGGCAAATCCACCTAACTGTCCAGAACTTCGGCCTGTGGAAAGGTATTGGGCTCTGGTAAAAAAGGAATTGAAGAACACAGGAAAGATTTCCAAGAACATATCCGATTTTAAGCGCAGGTGGAACACATGCTCCAAAAAGGTATCAGAAGCAACTGTAAAATCTTTAATGGGAGGGTTTCCGAAAAAAGTCGATAATTTTGCAAAACCCGAGTACTAAGTAAACATTTTAATGCTAAATGATTTTGTATAATATGTCATTATATTTGTGTATTTTGTAGAGTTTTTATATTAAAAGGTTTGATTTTTATTTTAGAAAATCCAACTACAAATTTTATTTAGAGCACTCTTTATTGTAGTGTAGTCCACACTCTTTATTGTAGTGTAGTACACATAATGTCAACGTTCAAACTTTAAAATAAAAAGAAATATCATGAAAAAAAAATATTTTATATGTGTTTTATTTACGTTCACTTTTGAAACCGCAAAATGTATAACCCTTTATATCATGTCTTACTTTGGAATTTCTTTATTCTAAAGTACTAATGAAGTTATTGACAATCAAATTAAAAAATCAGATATATTGCAAATTTTGGGCTGATCATGGGCACGATCTCCCCTTGTCCGATTGATCTAAAATTTGTGTGGGATTAGTGTTTTAGCATTTCGAATAAATATGAGAGTTGGCTTCATACAAATTCTAATTTTGAAAAATAACTGGCACCCTAATGTACATACATGTATACTGGTTCCTTATGAAATAATATCACGATTGAGCGATGAAAACACTAACTGCAGTAAAAAAGCAATGGCTAAGAAAATTAGCAAAAATATTCCTCATTTATGAGAAAAATTTGGTATTGAGATCGGTCCAAATTGGATCAAACCTCCCATATACCCAAGCACTTAAAAACCACCTTAATCTAATCTTAATTGTTTTATTAACTTTTGTTAAATTTAATGATTGGATTTTGGTTCAAATAGTTAATATCTATTAAATTCTCATCTAATAACCCAGTTTTGTTATTACAGAAATATATGTATGTAGTTAGAAATAGGAAATAAATAACATTATTTATATTCTTTAACATTAAATGTTATCTACATACATGCATACATATTTAAATAAGTTTGTATGTTACTTCAATATGTATGAAGATAAGGCAGTCCATTTCAATAACATCTCCAGTTGTACACAGAAAAATGCTTAATGTTACTCACATCATGTTAACTTACTTACCCTAATGTTAACCATATACTTAATGTAAAAAAGGATGCCAGATGAACATTTTTCTTAAACTAAGCACATTTTAATAAAAGCTCCTAAAATTATGGGAAATCACATAAAAAATTTAGTAAAACGAAGAAATAAGCTAGACATTCCTAAAAGTTTTGCTCAAAATAATGAATAAAGTCTTTACGACTACAAATCTGTTGAATTTTCAACAAATAATTCGATTTTTGATCCACATCTGGCTACATTATTTATAAAGTAAATGTTAAACAACTCCCTTTCTTAACTATGTACTACCAAAAGTCTGCTCTGAAAATTTGAATAGTTTTTATGTATGTAAATATGTATTAAAAAGGTACACATATACATATGTATGTATATGAAATAGAATATGTATCTACTCATATGTAACTAGTTTGGAATGTATTAAATTTTACATATCGTCACATGAAATGTAATAGGACTAAGCTACAGTTTTTAATTTGTATACCCACCATCAAAAAGAATTGGGGGTATATTGAGATTGTCTTTCCGTTAGTAATTTTCTCAATATTGTCTTGAATGAACTTCTGTATTAAAATTGTGATAAATCGGTTCATATTTGATTATAGCTCCTATACAGCCCTAGGAATCACTTTAATGCTGATAAATTTAATCGAATAATAACACATTTTTTTAATTTTATGAAAGTCGGTCGACATTTAACCATAGCTCCTATATAAATCTACCCTTGAAAACAAGTTTAATGATAATTACTATTAAATTATAGTAGCTATGGGTTATCCATTTTGAGGTTTCTAAAGTGAACGTAAATAAAACACATATGTATAAAATATTTTTTTCATGATATTTTTTTTATGATAAAGTTTAAAGTTTGACATTATGTGTGAAACACTACATTATTTAAATGACTACCACGCGAAATGTTACAAGCATTGATTCTTTTAAGGTTCGATTTTCGACTACTTTTTGACACATATTTTGCTGTAATTCAGCCATAACTTGACGAATGTTGGTTTTTAAGTGCTCAAGAGTTAAAGGTTTATCTGCATAAACACGGTCTATCGCGTAGCCCCACAAAAAGGTTTAATCGTGTCAAATCGCATGATTATGGTGGCCAGTTGGTATCGCCACGACGAGAAATTACGCGACCAGGAAATGTCTCTTACAATAAAATATTCGCTTGAGTTGTGTGGCTTCACCTTTAGCAGCGATATTTTCAGCGGAACGAGCGAAACGATGATGCACAGGCTTTACAATATTTGCTACTGCTCCAGTCTCTTCAAATTTCTTCACAATTTTGGCAATTGCTTAGGTAGTTGGACGATTATCTTAACCATAGTCTCCTATTAAAGCTTGATATGTGGCTGTTGCAGAATCACCATTTTTGTAGTATGTTTTGATAATTTTTATGCGTTGTGTGATACTTAAGCGATCCATTTTCGTCAATGTCAAACTTTAACGGAAAAGAAAAAAATTGTTTTAACAACATAGTTTGACAGATGTCGAATTCCAGTCCTATACTTTTGAATATCGGCCTAAACGAAAGAAGCTAGGTCAGTGAAGAAAAAATATTTTTCATTTGGTTATTAAAATTGGGCGAAATCGGCAGGCACACATTTGACCACAGCTTCCGTATAACCTCGCCAATAAATGATAAACTGTAAAAGCCACTAAATTAAGCACAAAGAAGTTTTATGTCAATGCAAGTCAGTGTGCATAATGTTATCACAATCGGTCACCGTTTGACCGAAGCTCCTATATAAAAAAACTTATAGAAATATATTGAAAAAGTGGAAAATAGCCGAAATCGGTACACATTTAGTTAGAGCTCCCATATAACTCCGCCCCGGAAATCAGATTAAAGTTGATAAATTAAATACATTTTAGTCAGTATATCAAATTTTATATGAATCGGTCCATATTTCACCATAGCTTTCACATAAAAACTACTCCCAGAAACCACTAAAATGCCACATACGCCAGTTAAAAGCTTTTAAATTATAAACTATGACAGCTATGACCACTAAATTTTGCACAATGCTTTATATAAATACAAGCCAATATATAAAATTTTGTGACAATCGGTCACCATTATAAGAATTATAGTTCTTCCATATATAACATCCCGTTTTTATATCTACAATCAAAAAGATTTGGAGGTACATTCACTATATTAAGATTGCACCTATAAAATTATATAGCTATCAATCAATGTTAAGTCCAGACTTTATATACGGTGGATGCATTAGGAACTCCTAACAAAATATATGGACTTGACGTATTTTTTTAACGTGTTTGGGCTAGCTTATAATGTAAAACTATAAGTAAATACATATTAGGGAAACCACTTAGATACTTTTAAAAGTAAAACAATAAAGCTACTGCAACCGAATTTAGTCTAAAGTTTTTACCAACAATATCAACTAACGTAATAATTTTTTACGAATTTGGTCAACATTTTGAATTAGCCGCACCCTCGTAGATATGTGAGATATGTTTCTTAATTAAACACAATGTTTTTGGACATAGCCTTAAACCACTTTCAAAATAGGGTCTTCAAATATATGTTTCTAAGCATTGAAAATTACATTTTCATTCATTGTTCAACATTTTACCTTTGTGGTGTAGTGTATCACATGATCGGACTTGACTGACTATAAAAGTTTATTTTTTTGTTCAAAAGATAAGAAAAAACCAATATTTTTTTCTAGATTAAAAAAACAGTAAGAAAGTGCTATAGCAGGTTAGTCATCCGCCTAGCATACCAGAGGTCCCAAGTTCAATCCCTGTCAGACCCACTTGAAAAAAATTAATTTTCAAAAAAGCGGCGGTTCACCTCATAACTCAGTTAGCCACTGGTTATTGAGTATTAGGCTATGAAAAACTTCTCTAACTAATGCATTTGCCGTTCGGAGCCGGCGTTAAAACGTAGGTCCCTTTCAATGAGTCTAAAAATAGAATCGGATGCAGCTCATTGTCTGAGAGAAGTACCCCTTGTTCCAATTGGAATGTTGTCGGGGAATTATATATATATAAGAAAGTGCTAAAGTCAGTCAAGCCCGACCATACGATACCGTTCATCAGTAAGGTGCTTTTTTTGGTGTATAAAGACAAATATTTGCTAAATTTTGCGATCATACAAACATTTTCCCAAAACTATTTTATTTAAGCTGTTTCCGTCATTTGGACTTATATGAGAGCTAGGGTCAAATGTGGATCGATTATCTCGAAATTTGGCAAGTTGATTACAGATTTTACAAAAATAATGTATGCGAAAACAAATCTCAAAATTATCATTATCTTCAGATTTAAGAGCGTTTTAGTGATGTTTATCTCATTTTAGGCGTTTTGGCAGAAGAGTTTGTATGGGAGCTATGGTCAAATGTGGACCGAAATTTGGTACAGTGATTTTGGTTTACATAAGCAGTATCTGTTTTAAATTTCATTAAAAAATATTGATATTTGTGGCTAAAATATCAATTCCGGGAAGTGGGACCTATGGGAAGAACCATAAATAATAGACCGATTTTGACGAATTTCAATAGCCATGGTCACACTATCAAAAAAGTTATCTGTGTCAAATTTCATCACATTATCTTTAGAATTGCGACCCGTACTTTAATTACATGGTTTACATGGGGGTTCAGCCAGACGGACGGACGGACTGACATCACTAAATCTAAGTCGATTCTAAGCCTATTTGTATACTAAAAGGATGGTCTAAAACAAATATTTCTTTGCCTTACATACATCAGCACAAACTTATAATACCCTTTCCACCTATGGTGGTGAAGGGTATAAACATTTTTGATTATCTCAATAGATTTCTGTAAACAATCGAAATAGCTTTCGAAAATCAAAACAATAGGAATGTCAGTTGCTAGATGACAGCACTAATATTGCCCAGTCTCAAAGAACAAAACTTAGTCAATAAGTAAATTTTTAATTTTGTGTACTAAAGCCCTTTTTATATTCAGGTGACAATATAAAGGTATATACTCGTAGATTGTACAATTTGGAGACTAGTAGGTAAAAAATACCAATAACATTTTTCAAAAATTCCAATTCCAGGCATGTGCTCGATGGCTCACCAAAAAAGTTGTTGTTATTTGACGCAGTAATTAAACTAAAACAAGTTTTTTCTTTTATTAAATAAAATGTTTATGTTTTTATTGTAGCTTTAGGCTGTTACTATATACATAATATATACAGACATTTTTATATACTATAAAGTAGGTATGTATATATTGATACGGGGTTTCTTTAATGTTGTTTCAAATTGAAACGTTCATTCGTAAAGAAGTTGTGGTCTCAGACACAACAGAAAATAATAACTTAAATAAATATAGTCAAGGGTCTTGTGAAATAATAGGAAAAAAGGATTTTGAATTAAATTTACTATAAAATAAATAATTTTTGAAAATTTTTAAAATTTGGTCTTAAATATATTCTGCTCATTTGAGGTTTCAATTGTATAAATGGATTGACAACCGTGATCAAGCAGATAGATTAAATCAAATAAAGCGTGTTCCTTTTCCGTGTTGAATCAGCTGATAAAAACTCACAGTGAATTTGACCCCGTAGGCCACGTACAATCTCTATAAAGTATAATCAGAATTTTAAGAAATTCTTAATTAGAAATAAAATTTGAAATTCCCTCAGAATGGAATAATTAAGTTTGTTTTAAACAAAAACTAAATACTTATTTTCATTACAATTAATTTTTGTTTAAACAAATCTAATATTTATGTATTCCATTCTATATCGAATTGAAATTAATTTTCATTTATGTGCATTTTATGGAAATTTATTTTCGATTGTTCAAAATTTTTCGTTTAATAAATATTCATTTGATTTAATTTCATTAAGTTCAAGGTTTTAAGTTACAATTACTTTTTAGGTAATACAGTCTTAACTGTTAATGGCAACTGTTACCGACACACAAACAGACAGACAGACAGACAGACACAAAAAGACTGCACGTGTTATCAGTCTTTTTTCTATTTTCATTTTAAACAAATTTTGCTTCAATAAGGAAATTTTGTCGATTCTTTTAGTTAGTTATTGATAATAATAAGAAACTTATAAATAAGTACGTGTAGTAAATGTCTACTCTTAATTTAATTTCTTATTAAAATGACCTTAAATTTAGTTTTACAAAAAATTTGAATGAAATTACGATAAAATGACGTGCTTTAAAATAGTAAACGTAATTTCTTTATATACATACATATTTTATGTACCGGTATATGTGCTCTTAAATAGTAAATGCAATTTTTTATATTATTTTTCTTTTTTTGTTATACTTATGTATATAAGGAGTATAGGTATGTATGTATCTATATGTATACCAAGGAAATTCTCTAGTTATGTACATAACATGTTTTTATGCATACAATTTCATATACTTTATAACGCCACGTTTTAATACCAGCTAGACCTTTTATTTTGGGTTCTTGAAATTTGTCTACTTTTTTCGAAATTGTTAAAGTCGACGTTAAGAAAAGTGTAACAAGAAATTGTTTACATGGCTTTTTTTAAACAATCTAAAGCCATTCATTGACTATTGGTCTATATTTTTCATATCCGCTTTTTGTAATGCCAGATTTAAGTTATTGCACATCTGGCATCTTCAAAATATCAAAGTACATAGTAATGAAGGTGGCATCTTAGTAAGCCTTAACAGCGTCGATGTGGCGCTACCATACTACGTAGTATGTATAGTACGTATATATGTATAGTACTACACTCACTCGCATAAATGTGTATCCAATCAATGCTTTAAAGTTTAAACAAATTTATTAGGATTTTATCAATGGTTGAAAGGGTATTATAAGTTTATCATTCAGTTTGTAAGTATTTCATTTAAAATTATACCGATCTGAGATATTCCATAAACTTTGTAAAAAAAAAAAACTGTTTTTATACCCACCATTAAAAGAAAAAGGTTTGCAATTTCTTTAATATTGGCTCTTAGACCAAAATTGATGTAAAGGGTTATCCATTTCGTGGTTTTAAAAGTATAGAATTGGAATTTTGACATCTGTCAAACTAAGTTGTTAAACCAATTTTTATCTTTTCAATTGAAAGTCTGATATTGACGAAAATGGATCGCTTAAGTATCACACAAAGCATAAAAATTATCAAAATATACTACAAAAATAGTGATTCTGCAACAGCCACATATCGTGCTTTAAGAGGAGATTATGGTTTACAAAATCTTAGAACTACGCAATTAATTGGCAGAATTGTGAAGAAATTTGAAGAGACTGGAGCAATTACGAATACTGTAAGGCCTTTGCATCATAGTTCCGCTTAAAATATCGCAACTGTAAGTGAAAGTGTTGCCGAAGTCCCGAATGTGTCGATTCCTCGTCGTTCTCAGGAATGTTCATATGATAACCGACTTTTTTTTGCCTGCTATTGAAGAATATGACTTGGAGAATATGTGGTTTCAACAAGACGGTGCCACAAGCCACACAACTCTAGCGAATACGGTTTTATCGCAAGAGACATTTCCTGGCCGCCAAATTTCTCGTCGTGGCGATATCAACTAGCCACCAAGATCATATGATTTTACACTATTTTCTGGGGCTACGCGAAAGACCGTGTTTGTGCAGATAAACCTTTAACTCTTAAAAACCAACATTCGGCTGGAATACCGCCAAATATGTGTCAAAAAGTGGTCGAAAATTAGCTCAAAAGAATCAATGGTTGCAACATTTCTCGTGGTAGTGATGTAGTGTTTTACACATAATGTTAACGTTCAAACTTTATAATATAAAAGAAATATCATGAAAAAAAATAATATGTGTTTCACTTTTGAAACCGCAAAATTGATAACCCGTTATATTCTGAATCCTTATAAAATTCTAAGAGCGTTGTCCATCTGTCTGTCTTTAGTCGCACGATAACGCCTAAACGAAAGGAGCTAGGTCACTGAGATTTGAAGAAAGTATTCTTTATTTCTTGGAAAATTTTGGTATTGAAATTGGGCGAAATCGGTTTACATTTGACCATAGCTCCTGTATAACCTAACCTAGGCCAAACGCTTATTTGTTCACATTCACATTTAATCATAGCTCCCATACAAAACACTTACGAAAACAGCCTGAATTGTACCTAAAATATATTTACTTAATTGCGAATAAATGATAAACTATACTAGCTATGGCCACTAAATTTAGTAAATGTGTCACATTTGGTCACCATTTGACCATAACTTCTATATAAAAACTTACGGAAACACAAAAATACCAAAAAGATAGGGGGTTTAGGTCCGTCTGTCCGTTAAATTTAAGTGCGATAGCGCTTTAACGAAAAGAGGTAGAAGGACAAAATTTTGTAAAACTATTTTTGGTATATTGAACAAGTTGTGTATTGAAAAAGTTGTGTATTGAAAATGGGAGAAATCGGTCCACATTTATTTAGAGCTCCCGTATAACCCCGCCCTGGAAATCACATTAATACTGATAAATTGAATATAATTGTTATAGCTATGACTACTAAATTTAAGACAGAAAAGTTTTATGAGACTATTGGTCAGTATATTAAATTTTATAGGAATTGGTCCGTATTTGACCATAACTTTCATATAAAAACCACTCCCGGAAACAACTAAAATGCTAGAAACGCCAGTTTAAATCTATTAAATTATAAACTATGACAGCTATAGCCACTAAATTTTGCACATATAAGCTTTATATAAATACCAGCCAATGTATAATAATACATTTTGTGGTAATCGGTCAACATTTGGCTATAGTTCCTATATATATAACATCCCCTTTTTATATATACAATCAAAGAGATTTGGAGGTACATTCAGTTGTCGATGAAACAATTTTGATGAAATTTAATACAGTTTTTCAACAAAAAAAAAAAATAAAATAAAATTTGGCAATTTGAGGAACATTGATTTTGGATTTCTGGAAATATCTCAAATTGTAATGTACCGATTTTGATGACATTTAATATAATTCTGCTTTGGAAGATTTCCTAATTCATATCAGTACGCTATTTAAAAATAGACGAATTTTAAAAATTTTGAATAAAATATAACTGCCCTTCAAGATTTTATGAAAATTGAAAGAAACAAGAAACGACATTCATATAACAGCATTCACTTTTGAAAACTCATTGATTTTGTACATCGCCCAATCATCTCAGAATTTCATAAGAACATTATAAGAAAATGACATTCTTAATAAAATCCATTCTTATAATAATAAACACACAAATTTATATTGAGAAATTACAACGCGTAATTCAAAACCCTTTAGAATCTAAAAATAGGAAGCACAATATAATTTAGTACCATATTAAATTAATACTTTGCATTTTAGGTTGATGAAGTAACTAATATGCTATTCACAATAACAGAAAGGTAAATATCTCGACTTTATAAACCGCTATTACCCAATATAATCTATTAAAATAGGTACATAACTATATTATCACACATAGAAAACTGTTGTATCAAGTTTAGTACAAACTGTTGCTTCATTATCAGAGTGTTACCACTTCATCAGCTGTTTTATGTATTTCCACAAATACAATCTGGCTACCCTTGCACGGCAAAGAACGTGCATTTTTTTTGTTTATAATTTTATTTCACGTTTTCAAAACAAATCAAACAATTTATAAAGTTTAACAAAAAATGTCTATAGATTATGGAAATTTGTGTTCGGTAATATTAAAACAATGTTTCGGCGAGACTGTGCAAATAGTGGGTGATTGTCTATTTGGAGCAAATGCCAGAACTTTGAGTAATCTGGTGAAGACTTCCCAACTAACCAGAAGAGAAGTTAGTAAACAATTAAAAATTCTTAAGAAAGTGATAAATTAAAAATTAATTTTTTGTTTCCAAAAGGTTTCCACAGCTTTGGCTATAATGATAAAGTACCAACTAATAAAATTCCAACCCAGTGAAGCTAATCCATTTATGGCAGAATACGCATTGAAACGTGATGAAATTTTGTACATTTTAAGATATTCCAGGTGGGTGGTTTTGATAAATATATGTAAGAAGCAAATTTAAATGCATCTTTATTTTAGATACGTCCATTTAATTCAGACAAAATATGGTTCAGTTGGTGCTGCCATTGCTGAAGAACTTTTACACAGTGGCTCTCAAACTGCCTCCAACGTTATTCTGAAATGTGTCTCCAACAGTGAAATTACTGAAAAGATTGAAACAATTCGTGATACTTTTATTACTATGATTAAGGACAACTATTTGATTAAGCTGCCCATGCTGGTGCCAACGGAAGGAGATCCCGATCCTGTGCCAAAATTCAATATTGAACCTTATGATTTATTCTTTCCGCCTGATGTTGATATACCGACTTTGCTGAAAATACAGTCAGGTGCCATACCGGCCTCTCAAGCTAAAGATGCGTGTAAGTTTTGATATTTTTAATTCTTTAAGCTTTTCAATATTTTTTGTTATAGTTTTGTTCCTTTATTACTATAACGAAACAACCCAAAATTACTGAAAAGTGTTTACGTACAAAATTCTCAACACAATTTGTTGTTTTTAAGTAATTTCTGACAACTTCGGACTGCTTTGTGGTAGTTTTGTTAGAGCACGGTTAAGATAATGCTTAAATTAAATAAAGTTTTAATATCAATTATTTCAATTGGCAAGTTTATTATTATCTATTAATGATCGAAGTCATTTTTAAAAGCCTTTCTAATTTGTGCTTAAAATATGTCTTTCTCTTTTCAGTATTCTATTGGTCGATAAATTTTAGCCGTTTTCACCAAGATTTCCGCGATGCTGTCATGGTGGGTGCAATTGAATGTAAGCTGGGAGCAAGTGCTGCTGAATGTTTCAAATACATATTAAAACAAATGTACGAAAGAACAGATCCTTGGCAAAAAGTAAGTTATTTAAACGCATTATTTGATCGATTTGCAAATCATTTGAAATCTCTATTTAACTTTAAAAATTCTTTACTACTTTCACTGGACAATGAAAGAATCCTCATGACTAAGTGATGTAAATTTTTTTAGGCAATGCATAAGTTTGGGTGGTGTGGTCTATGTGGTACAAAAAAATGTTCAGTTTGTTGTTTCATCTCGACCTCGACGTTGCATGTTAGACTAAACTTTATAAGTTTGGGTATGTATCAGAGGGGATCACGCTTTAACCTGACCCGGAGTCTAGATCGCAGCGATTACATTCTCCAAGACTGTGTGCAGCGAGATATCCGCGTCGGTGGTGTTGAAAGAGTTAGGCCGATCTGTCTTAGAGGCTTCCGGAATCAGATCGGTTTGACTTAACTTCCCCACAGAAGCCAGATACCACTGATGGAATCCCGCGTTTACTTGGCCCGGAGTTAAGATCACGGTGATCACACTCTCCGAGCCAGTATCCAGCGAGACAACCGCTGAGGTCTGAAAGATTCGGGGGCGCAGATTGGGTTAGATCTATCTGTCTCACTTGACTCAACCACTAAAGCCAAAGATCTTGTAGGAGATCCCTATTAGGACCGGCCGGAACTAGAGATAATAGTGTCCTCATGTTCTGAATAGAGACTTTTGCCAAGATCTGGATAGATCCAGCGGTGTGAGATGAGTATAGATCATCTAAAATCCCCTCCGTCATAACTTATCTCCCCTGTTGGAGTATGTCCTCATTAATGTCACTAAGGGTCAGTTCGTCTTGGTCGTTACTCCTTGCTATGTCCCTTTTAACCCTATCACTAAAGGTGTCCGTTTTAGTTTTGTTTTTGTTTAATTTTCTTATTTGATATATGACGTATTCCCACGAGTACGGGGGAAAATAAGCGACCGCATTCTCCGAGACTGAGTCCGGCGATATAGCTGCTGATGTCTGAGTGGCGTCGATGGTGTTGAATTTGCCAGGCCGATCTGTCTTAGAGGCTTCCGGAATCTGGTCGGTCTGACACACATTCCCCACAGAGTGAGAGACCCCAGAGGAAATCCCGATTTTACTTGGCCCGGAGTTGAGATCACAGTCTCCTAGACAGAATCCAGCGAGGCAACCGCTGACCCCATCGGCGGGGTGGCGCAGATGGGGTCATACCGATCTATCTGTTTTGACTTAACTAATAGAACCAAAGATCTTAGAGGAGATCCCGATTGGGATCGGCCAGAACGAGAGACTGTTATCTCTCGACCTCATGTTCCTAATTCGACTCGATCGAGACTCCAGTGGTGTAAGATGAGTGTGAGATGAGTCTAGATACATTAATTGTCTCTTATGTTGGATTATGTACTCATTAATGTAATGTCCGTTTTAGTTTTGTTTTTGTTTGATTTTTTAATTGGATACATGACTTATTTCCACAAGTACGTGGAAAAATAAGTCACCCATTGACGCAGGAATAACAGAATACTGGTGGAGGCATAAAGGTATCCGACCAGTGTGTCGTTGAAAAAGCCTAATTTTAACCTCCTAAAGCGGACCAAATAGCCCTTGGCGCGGTTTGTAATGACACCGGGGCTTGGGGGGTTAGTTTAAAGTATCAACCCACTACTAACTTATAGGCACGCGAGGGATATTTGATTTTTCCCTTACAACCCTCTCATGAAAAGGGATTATTCGCCACCTATAAATGTGGCTGGTTGCACAGCCATGAAGAATAGGCATTCCCCTATCCGCCAACTGGGGAAGCGCCCTCTAGTTATCAGGTTCCCCCGAGAGAAACCTTGACCGACTATACTTTCATACAACTTTTCTTTAATTTTTACCCTTCGCTAATTTTTTTTAGCAATACTCCAATCCTTTTACTGTTGTTGAAGTCAAGCAATACACTGAGAAAAATTCCAGCAATTTGGATTTGGTGCGTCATTTGGAACAATATGTAGCCTCAATAGGTATTTTAAAACAAATCATAACAATCTTCATTTTATTCTTATAATATTCAACTTGATTTTACAGCTGACGATTCTCTTGGATTCATACGCAAAATTGGTGAAATGGGTGGCGGTCAGTATGTGGTAGACATGTCGGTGGCATTCGAAAATCTCGCCTTGTCATGTGTGGAAAATGTTATAACCGAAAGATTTGGCTCAAAAGCTTCACGTATCTTTCGGGTGGTGCGCATGAAAAAATATATCGAACAAGAAGATCTACAGAAAGAGGCAATGATACCAGCTAAAGAAGCTAAATTACTCTCCTACAATCTATTTCAAGAGCAATTTTTACAAATTAAAACCATACGTAAGGCGGGCGGAGGTGGTACGGGTCCAGCTAAAGCATTTTATTTGTTTTATTTGAAACAGAAACAGGTATTTAGTTATGGAATTTAGAATTGAATTTTAAAATTGATAATTTGTTGTTATAGATTACCAAAATGTTATTGGATATTTGCTATAAAGCCCTGTATAATGATATAACACGGTCTAATTATGAGAAAAACGAGCATAAGCGTTTAATAGAAAAATCACAGAAATTGGATAGCATAGTAGCCACCATGAAGGAAAGAGGAGAATCTGAGGAGTACATAGCAGAGGTGGATTTTAAATTTAAAGTTTAAATTTAAAAATTTTAAATTTTAAACTATACATTTTGATGTTTTTATTTTAATACTTTTTTAAATTTTCCATTTTTAGATATTAGAAACTCTAACTCCCCCTGAACGTGAAATCCTCGACAAAGTAAAGACCCGCATTAAAACTTTATCGAAAGCCGAATTAACTTTAGACGATACCATATTTTTATTACAAATGTATCTCTATCACTCCTCTCAACTGCCAAATGTAGCAAATTCTAAAAAATAATTAAGACCTTAAGACAATTTGTTTAATTTTTGTATTTAATTTATTTATATATGTATAAAAAAAAACACGTTTATATTAAACAGCAAATTATTGCAAAATAATTTAAAAGTGTTGTGACATTTGATGAAAAAAAAAATAATTTTAAATATTTTGTATACTTAAATTTCTTTGACTATTTACAATGATTACAATATAACAATAACTTATTAAATGCTTTTTTATATTATATACATATGCTTGTATATGAAAACAAGAACTTAAATAAAAAATAACATATTATGTATATAAAAAAAAATAATTATTATATTAAAAACTTAAAACTAAACTAAATTTATTTGTGAAATGTTAAAGAAACGCTCACTTTTTCCAATGCGTCTGTGTTAAAATGGCTGATGATTTAGAAGATATTTGATATTGCTTAGAATTTAAGGCTAATATTTCAAAATATCTAAAGTCGAAAATGTGCTTAACATAAGTGTATTGCACCAGGATCCCTATTCAACAGCGAGTTGTACTGTGCATTATTGGAGCGATTGAAGGTTGCAAAACGGCTTCACATGAAGCAAAAAAAAATGTTTTGGTTGATCTTAACATGGTAATCCGACCCTTATCTTAGTTATCCTTCATATCAACTGTGGACAATGACCTCCTCGTGGTATCATTTGGGTAGCTACGTTAACACCCGTTAATGTAGTTAGCTAGTAATCCACTTGTGGAAAAAAACAATTACTAAAAAAAAACAATTACTGTTTAAAGAGGACGTCCGAAACTTCGATAGAGAGACCAAGTAGAGGAAATCTTTCAAAGCTTGGCCTACGCAGTTGGAGAATATGTGGACAAGATCGAAGCGCATAGATTTCTAAAATATATTCGGCCTTTGACCTTAACCTGTTGTAAATATAGGCCATTTAAGTAAGTAAGTTTGTGAAAATTAGTGACTTTCGCCCCTAATTGCTGTCGCGTCCGCCGTATTCACTCGATTTGACTCCCTCGAACTAAGAATTTAAACATCTCAGTCGATATTCGACGTATCGCTTAAGTTTAATATTAAAATAGTTGAGGTTAAATTCTACAGGCTATTTTAGTTTTATAGTAGGCCCTTGTAGATAATCTGCAAATACAAAGGTAGATCATCATAATGAAGAAACCTGGATGCTGTCAACATTCGGCTGAATTTTCGATGTTATTGTATGGACATCCAAAACGTCCAATCAAAGGTTGTCATTATGGATTTGAAGTTCTTTTAACTGCTCAAAATAATTGAATCCTTAATGTAACCGAATACGTTAATAATATTAAATATGGATCTTCTATATAAAGAAGCAGGACGCTGTCAATTCGACCTACAAGGTTTTTCGATACTTAGCATATTACCACAGTTGTTTTCTTCGAAATGTCCGGCTAAATGGAAAATCGAAACACTTTTAACTCTCAAAGGAAATAGATTGAATAGAGAGCACAATAATTACCCGGCGATTTTAAACCGAGATTTGCTTTTATACAAGCAAACAAGATCTATTTAATGGTAAAGTGCTTTTAACTGTGTCTGACCCCTGTCTCCAATTCTCTATAAAACCATAGTCGTATTTTTTAAAATAATTAACCTCATGGGAAAGTTTTTACAAACTGCAAGAGTCTTGGATTTAATTATTTAAAATATACGAAAGCTAATTAACGAGATATTTACTTAGACGCAATTAGCGACATCTATATGAAATTGTTAGAATTTTGATTTAATATCTCAGTAACTTCTTAGCCGATTTTAAAAATTTTGTATAGAATTTTAAGTTTGTTCCCGTACTGCAACGAAACTACCCCAAACAGTCCGAAGTTGTCAGAAATTACTCAAAAATCAAGAATTTGTGTTAAAAAAATGTGTATGGGAACGCTTATGAATATGTTTTGGCTATTTTGTTTAAGTAATTTCTGACAACTTCGGTCTGTTTTGGGTAATTTCGTCAAAGTACAGGAGCAAACATATTATGAAAAGTAAACCATAAACTTAACCCTCTGCGTTTGACGTGGTAGTCTAGTAAACACCAACTACCACGTCAGTATCAATGTGAAGAATATATCACGTCAGTCGCCAAGGGTTAACAGAGCTTCTGCTCTGTAAAGTAATTATCTTATCATTATTCCAATTCTTTTTAGATATCTGACCAGAGTAATTGAACCGGAATATAAGCCATGGAAATGGTTACTGGCATTCTACCACGACAGTAGAATTGTGAAGAATATATCACGTCATTCTCAGAGGGTTAACAAAGGTTCTGTTCTATAAAGTATTAATTTTATTATTATTTCAATTCTAATTCTTTTAAGATATTTAACCAGAGCATTTAACCACAATATAAGCCATGGAATTGGTTACTGGTATTCTACCATGACAGTAGAATTGTGAAGAATATATCACGTCAGTCGCAGAGGGTTAACAAAGGTTCTCCTCTATAAAGTATTCATTTTATAATTATTTCTATTCCAATTCTTTTTAGATATCTGAACAAAGCAATCTAAACGGAATAGCTTTCTGAAATTGATATTTAAAATTTTAACTAAATTAATTCAACTTTAGATATTTTGAAAATTCGCCTCAAAACTCAGTATTAAATAAGAAACTGAAAGAAGAATTTTGAAGTGAAAATATGTGTAAAATGGGTAGAAAATTTTGCGCGTTTTCTAAAAATTTATCATTTCAAATATTTTTCTAAAAACAAAAAATATTTTCAAAATTTGTGTGTATATGCATTAATGTTTTTACGCCTAAAATGTTTTAAATATTTCCTAAAAACTACATGGCATTACCATTGAAATGCTCATACATATAATCCCAAAATTGCTGTCGTTCCGTTTCGGGATTTACTTTCATTTCAAGATTTGTAGATATATCCATATAACTTAAATTCTCCATAACACCATCAGGATTTATGGGCAGCCAAGTGGTGTTAAGTAAATTATCTTCTAAGTGGGAGGGAGTGGGATTACTAAAAAGAAATATAAACAAAATTTTTATTTAACAAATATTAATAAAATTATTTTTCTCTTACCCATATTTAGCAAAATTGGTCCACATCTTTACCATACGATTTTTGACTAGCACCTCCATTGATTTTGGATCCAAACTCAAATTGAAGAAACCAAATTTGAAAAGATAACCCATTTCATCGCCATGACAAACACCCGGTCTTTGGAGGCCCAGCATTCGTTTGTATAAGCCCAAAGCACCATCGAATGAAAAGCGATACATATAGACAGGGGCATTGCCATATTTGGCATGATGTCTGGCTGTGCGTCGGATGCCTTGCAGAAACATTAAATCGGTAAGTAGCTAGAAATGTTTAAGGAGAAATTCTCAAATAAAACTTTCCAGGGCACCAAAATAGTTATGTTTTACTTACCGCTATCATTTCGTCGACCGATTCGACGCCAACTGGTTTAGTGCCCAAATAAAACTGACGCATATCTCGACTAACTCTTACTATTTGGTCTGTTACGTTGAGATCATGAGGTACCAAACGATCAAAGTCATTTTCTATTATCTGCAAAAGTTGGGGATTTTTACGTAGACCTAAAAACAAAAACACAATTTTGAATCATAGAAATTTTTAACATCCTCTATTAGGGTGACAGCTAAATTTTTTTTCTTTAATTTCAAAGTTTTTTCAACGGAATATTTGACACTAGGTCTAAAAGTTCAATTCTGAATTTATAAGCAAAATTGACATTTCCGCGAAATTCAATGATTTCAAATCACAGATACGGTGAAATGGTGTAGGATATCGACCTAAACTTTTTTGAGTTTTATTCTCTAATTTGTCTGCTTTAACACACTTATGAGTAAATTCAAAATTTGTAATATTTGTTAAACAATTTTTTTAAAAAATTAAAAAATGATTTTTGAAACCGACCTGAGAAAAATGTACCATTTTCCAACAGGACAAAGCCTAAGTAAATTCTATTAAATTTTAACAAAACTGTACTATTTAATACTAACAAGCCATTAAATGATAAATCATGGTTAACTTTGGAATTTCTTTATTTCCAAAAAAAAAATGTGGGTGCATATCCTTAGGCGCGTTTTCAGGGACATGAATTTTCGGTGTGAAATTGCAATAACTCCAAAACTACTTCATGGATTTTAGTCTTTGGCTATTTGAAATAAAGCTGAGTTAGTTCTCTTTAATATTTTATTTTTTTCATTTAAAAATTATTTAGTTTTGGTCAAAGTTTCGCAAAAACAAAAAATAACCCATTTTTCCCCATACAAATGGGCTCATTAACTTTAGAATCGATGCGCGTCCATAGAACGTTGTTCGATTTGGCTCAAATTTTCAAAACTGAATTTTTGGACCTAGTGTCATAATATTCCGTTGAAAGATCCATAAAATTCGGAAAAATTTTCTTACATTCAAAAAAATTGTCACCCTAATCCTATATATACCAAACTTACGTCTTATAAACAGCATGGCCTCATGGGTATTATAGCCTGTCATATAAGGTATATTTTTATGGAACTCATGTTTCTCATACAAAGCCTGCGGGCTTTCTGTTATGAGAGGAGCTTCATAGTAAACAGTCTTATCTCCCGGTTTATTCCAATAACCCTCAACCACGGGCACAAAAGGCAAACCAATATTATTGCGATAATCTTCTTCAGTTAAGGTAGTAGGAGCAGCTTCTACCAGCTTCATGGGTGGAGCTCTTCTTAGAAATTCTAAAACATCTTCTGTGGTATTGGCTCCCACATAACCCATATTTGCCGCCAGTCTTGTGGCTCTTATCATTGAATTTTCCCCCATGGACCAGGGATTTAAAGCCGAACCACTTTCAGAAATGGCACGATGAAATAGACCCTTAGCCAAAGGCGATAGTAAAAGCATTTGCACGGAAGAAGCACCAGCCGATTCACCAAAAACGGTAACTTGATTAGGGTCCCCACCAAAGGCGGCAATATTATCGCGTACCCATTTTAAGGCTAATATTTGATCTTTTACGCCTTGATTACCGGGAGCATCAGGACCGGCCGTTAAGAAACCCAAAGGTCCCAGTCTATAGTTTAAGGTAACTAAAACAATATTCTCAGCCACCAAATAGTCGGGACCATATAAAAAGGTATTGCCAGAGCCAAAGGAATAGCCGCCACCATGCAACCAGACCATGACAGGGAACTCGGGATTGCTAAAAAATGTTTATGAGAAATTAGTACCTTTTTGGATATATTTATTTAATTCTTAAATACTTTTCTCCCTTGGGCAATTTGCTGGTGAAAACGTTCAAGAACAGACAATCCTCATTGCCTTTGAAGGTATCCAAGATCATGTTTTTGTGAGGACAACTATAGCCTTCTCTTGAAGCATCTCTTATACCAGACCAGGGTTTTTCGGGTTCTGCAGAACGGAATCTAAAAGTAAAGATTATATAAAAATATAACTCATCAAATAAAAATATTAGGAAAAATATATACCTTCTATCCCCAATGGGCGCTTGGCCATAGCGTATGCCCTTAAAACTATAATAGCCACCACGCTCACCAGAACGGTACTTCTGCAAACGTCCCCTAATTTTTCCCACCGATGTTGACACCACCACTAGCGTATCTTTCTGCAAAAAATTGAAAAATTAAAAACATTAAAAAATCACTTAATTTAACTTCAAAATTTATCAAGTTAATTTTTGTTTATTGCCAAAATTTACAAGAAAATAAAACTAAATTGCAATTTAACGTTTTTTTTTAATTTTCTTGAAGTTGATTAATTTAATTATTTGCCAAAAATATTCTCAGGTGATGACTTTTGATTCTACTAAATTCGCCTTGACATGATTGTTTGGCTAAAATATTTGACACGACATTTCTAACAAAAGTTCTTAAATTGTTTAGCATCTTGTTAGAATATCTCTGCCAAAAACAAATATTTCGTAACTTTGTTGCAATTTTCATAAACATAAAAAGTTTCCATTTATTTTTATGACATTTTATTGGTTTTACTTCTTAGAGTCGTTATATTAACTTTAAACAAATATTTTTTGGTTCCTACTTGAAGGTCGTTAAGAGTGTCTAATTTGGGTCTTAATCAATTTTTTTATTGCAAAATATATTTTTTAAGAATTTATATTAAATTTTACGCATATCACCGTTAGAATTGGTCAAACACCTGAGCTCTAATATTTTGTAGTATAAAAAGTTTAAAATATCTGTTCAATTCACAAGAAGTTTTAAGTGTTGTATATCTGTGGATTCAATGGCAGCCTACAGCGGTTGAACAATAAAGATCGCTAGGGTGACCAAAAAAATCCGATGTCGGAATTTTGTTCATCTATATTTTAACCCTGCTGACATTGAGACTAAAATAACTAAAATTTTTTATGTGTAGAATTAAATTTGTGGTCATAATTTGAGAAGATGCTTTTGTAAATTTTTTTCAATTTAATTTTAATTTAGGTCATTTTAGTCCCCATTTCTGTTGAGGGTTAAAATATATATTTTTAATAAAATTATTATATTATAATATTATTCTAAAAAACAATTATTTGTATAATACTGATCAAAATTCTCCCCTTTCCATTATTTTGTCATGAAAATCAAATTTTGACCTTTGACCCCGATGAAAAAGGTTAAAGCTTATTCAATTAAAAAAAAAAAATGTTTTAGCATACGTTCTTCAGACTAGGCAATAATATTCAGTATAAGGATCATTAAAATTAAACTCAAGTAAAATTTATCATACATCTACTTAAATTAGTAAAAAAAATTGACCTTTTCTCAAATTCGACGAATTCAAATCAAACGTACGGCGAAACCGTATAAGATATCAACCTAAACTCTTCTGAATTTTTTTTTATCCCATATGTTTTTTTTTTTCGTTTTCCAGTATAAAAAAACGAATTAATTCGATTATATTTTAACAAACTTGAACTATTAAGTACTTATAAGTCATAAAATGGTCAATACTGTCCTTCTTTGTGATTTCAATATTGAATTTTATTGTTGCATATCCTTAGGCATGTTGAAACGAACACGAATTTTCATGGGAAAACTGCAATAACTTCAAACCTATTGCATGGATTTTTGTCTTTTATGACTCTAAGGAAAGCTCTTTGCTTGTTTCTACTTTAAACTAATTATGTATATAATAAAAATTTTGTAGAATAATATAAGCATTCTTATTATTGTGTTCTTAAATATTATTTACCGTTCTGTAGTAATGGATCAATGTGTTAACTTTTTGATCAAAAATTGGGATTTTTTCAAATTTTGATTGACGAGCGGCACTTCGTTTAATCGAGCTGATCGACTTTGGCTATCTCAATATCTGTAAAGGTCCAGACGAACAAGATTCCGAAAACCCTAGTGATCATAGCGGTAGAAAACGTGAATTTTACAAAGAAAAGGTCCAAATTTAAAATAACAAAAACAAGCTATGGTACACTACGGAATTCAAATTTTTTAAGCCTAAAAATATTCTGTATTTCATATGTGATCATACGAACATTTTCCAGGGACCGTAAATAACAGTTATTTTTGAAAATGTGTCCCCAAAAACTCATCATGTTAGAGGCATGGAACACCTATAGTGTCATATACCAATAGATTCGTACTGACGAGCTTATGAAGAATATTGAGTGATCTTCGAAAAACAATCCCAATTCCACAGTTAACGGTTATTTTTCAACGGAAAAATACAAGTTGGTTAAAAACTGTTAAAAAGGGAGTTTTATTTTTCCGGCCAAAAATAAAACTCATTTTCCGTCAAAAAATAAAACTCATTTTAGGAGTTTAATTTTTTCCGTCAGAAAATAAAACTCATTTAAGGAGTTTTATTTTTTCCGTCACAAAATAAAACTTATTGAAAAAGTTTTATTTTTTCATCACTCATATTTTTATTTTTTTTTAATAATATTTCGGTTATTTATTCATAAAATGATAATAAAACATATAAAAGCTTATTTAATGTCCCAATTTTACTTTTTAAATTGTAATTTACATAAAATGAGTTTTATTTTTTGACGGAAAAATAAAACTCCTCAAATGAGTTTTATTTTTTGACGAAAAAATAAAACTCATCAAATGAGTTTTATTTTTTGACAGAAAAATTAGGTTCAAAAATAACTGTTTAAGATGGAGTTTTTTCATTTAACTCACAAAATAAATGTTATTTAAGAACTTATTTGATAAAACTTATAACCGTAACGGTCCCTGACATTTTCTGGATATTTTTGTGTATTGAGTTATTGCGGTTGTTGAATCATGTATGGGAGCTAAGATCAAATGTGGACTGATTGTCTTGATTTTTGCAAGTCGATTACGTATCCGCATTCAGTTCCGTTACGATCGAAAATTGGTATTCCAACAAAAACGGAATCGAAGATATTGAAAAAGACACAACCAATTTGTCAGTTCTATTTTATACTTATGTGGGGTTTATATAACTCAAGCAACATTTTCCATTCGTATTCATTCAACTATAGGCCAAGTATTTATGTTAGAGATATGGGGCAAAACATGAATGACACGCTAAATTCCGACCTAACTAAAATCTCCGTATGGGGTCGTGTGAATAGGGTCGATTTTAATACATATAAGACCCAATGTTGTGTGATATAACATAAACTCGTAATGGGTCAGTTTGCTTCATCTGTAATTATGGGTGGTAAAAATATTAAGGAATTAGAATCTCTTTAAGTTCTGGTCACGAAAATTCATTACGATGTCCATTGGACTTAACACATTTTTCAAGTGTCGAAAGAAGGATTTAAGTGTCTCGGCTATCTTAACTGGTGAAAAACATACATACTTCACTCCTTATTATTTATACCACATATACAACTCAGACGTATGGGTCGGGCATTAAAGCCTATTTGGAGCTGTTTAACTGATTTAGATGATTTGCTGTCTCAATGCGATGCAGAAATTCCTTCCGTCTTTGCCTTGCAAGCAGCTGTTATAAGCAAACAAACGCCTCGGCTTCAACTAGTATGTACCCTTATTACGTTTGACATGAAACATGATCACCACCATGCCGGTCTTTGACTTCAAAAACACCCTTCTTGAAGCACTAATATCGGCCCTTTCTTTCACTAATATCGACCTCACCATAGGTATTTGAGAGCATTCAATGAGCCGCCACCGAAGATTTCTTTATTTAAAAGCACCTTCCGCAAATGACGATAATTTGGCTTTACGATGTAGACACAAATCGACTAATATTTGGATGACATTTTAAATAAATAAGCTTATTATATGACATCTACGATCTATTTATTTCGACTACCACTTAAGTAGTATATATATAGACGTTCTACAGCAGCACTTTGTATGGAATCGCCGGCTCATGGCGTATAGTATTTGAAAAGGTGTGTAGTATTTGAAAAAAGTCGGTATGTTAAGTTTGTTGTATTGTATGAGACATTTGTCCGTCCGTGTAAATAAGTGTGGGCGGGGGAACGGGTGGTTGGTCCGCCCGTGTATAAATAAGTGTGGCAAGGTGGTTGGTCCGCCCCCCGTACAAGTAAATAAGTCTGGCAAGGTTGTTGTTTTTGGGAGGGCGGGGTCTGAATGGGGGTGTGGGGGGATGTTATTTTTGGCGGTTGTGAAAAGTAGCGGGTAGGATGGTGAGAATGAGAAAAGTAGGGTATGTAATGTGTACGATATTTCTGTAATTTTAATTATTGTTTTTTTAGCACTTGCTTCAATGGGGAGAGTATTGAAAGATTTAGTTTAAGATAAGCGTATGTGTCCGTCTGTCTGAATGTACTAGGTGAACGTTTCTATATGAAAATAGTTCCATTAATGAATAAAGAGATAAGAATTTTATATTTATTTTATAATTCATAAAATTGTTTTTATTAATCTATATACATATATTTATATTAAAAGTTTTAAAATTTTATTTATTAAAGTGACAATTATTACATTTTGAAAGATTATAGAAATTTATAATTTCTCTAGCGCTGTTTTCTGCTATCCTCTCAGCTAGTTCATAGCTATAACAATGACAGGTATCGGGTCCAGTTCTAGTGTTTTCATCAGCCCAAACACAGTCTTCCAAATGTTGACCGTGTTTGGTTTTTATTCTTGGTAGTTGTTTTACAAATTCAAGATATTCTAGCTGTGACTGGATTGCTAAAAGTTGTTGTCTATGTTCCTCCGAAACAACACTACAAAATGTTTTTAAAAAGTTAAATATATCCTTCAACACCATATTGATTTATGTGTGTTACTGTATACTCATATGTAATGTTTGCGAGTAATCTTTTAAATCGATTGTTATAATATTTATACTGTTGTGTGGTGATTCGAATAGTGGACTTGTTATTCCTAGATCAGCTTTTATCTGCTTTTGATCTGCTTTTGATCAGCTTTTATCTGCTTTTGATCTGCTTTTGATCTGCTTTTAATCTGCTTTTATCTGCTTCCGACCTGCTTCTAGTCTGCTCTGCAACTGTTCTTGATCTGTTTTTGATCTACTTTATATTTTAAATTACTTTACAATTGTATAAAATTATCAAATCCCTTTCTATAGCGACCTTTATTAACTGCGTCATCCTTACTTATGACTAGAAAACCATACTTGTCTTTCCAACATTCACTACAAATCTTTGTAAATTTATTTAATGTCATATCACCAATAACATGATCATTATAGATATGTCGTAAATTCAATTCATCCTGCTTAAATGCTACAATCATATTTGCATTATCTCGTATTAAATGTTTTGGAATTTTCGTATATGTTTGACACAAGTAGAAACAATCTACATTTTTATGTCTACCCATACAAAAATAATCTCTTATGATGTTTTGTTTACCACAAATTACATCATCGAATATTATTATGGAATGTTGATTCGCTTTCTCTGGACTCAAAACTTTTTCATTTTCCGAGAACATAAATAGTTTTATATCTTTGATTGGTTCAATCAATCTCTTAAGATAGCAATATTTTGGTTGATATAGCGATTTTGAATATATGTATATGTTTTTAAAACAAAGACCATTGGGGCTCTCTATGAGACTAATCATAACATTAGTCTTACCACAATTTGATGGTCCTACAATTAATGCTCGTATTGAATTGGGTAATAGAGTACTATGTCGTGTTTTACACATCTTTTCCCGTTCACTATCAGCATTTCTAATTATAATCTTTTTACCTTGTTTAATTAAACGCATTTTGATGACTAATGACTAAATCGAAATACAAAACTATCTTATATATAATGTATAAAAGATGAAACATTTTCTAGTTATATCTTAATCGCATATCATTTACAGACGAAGAATGGTAATAAATTATTATAAAAACAAAAATAGACATCAGTCTATAACTGGAAGTGGTTTGATAAACACATTTATAAACAAATTACCTTTTGAATTACATTTACCTGGATATCAGTTTTGTGGACCTGGTACAAAACTTAAGGAACGTCTAGCAAGAGGAGATAAAGGAATAAATTTATTAGACGCTGCATGTAGAGATCACGATATTGCATACTCACAATCAAAAGATTTGACTGAAAGACATATAGCTGATAAAATATTAGCTGAAAAAGCTTGGCAACGAGTAAAATCTAAAGATAGTAATTTTAAAGAACGAGCAAACGCTTGGTTTGTTACAAACGCAATGAAGACAAAAGTTAAATTTGGATTAGGCATGAAGCAAACATCAAGAACTAAAAAACAACGTAAACCGAAGAAGAAGAAGAAAAATACTAAGAGAAAGAGTCGAAAGGTGTGTAATAAGAAATTATTTTCAAGCACCGTTAAAAATACACAAAAACTTTTGAGAAAAGAAAATCCCACTAATATATATAATGCTGTCAAAATTGCAAAGAAAGCTGTTAACACAAATTTCAAGGGTAAAAGGAGATCTACAATAAGTGTACCAAGAGTTATTCCATTACCGAAAATTGGTGGTTTTCTACCATTAGTTCCTATCTTGACAGCACTATCAGCATTAGGCGGATTAGCTACAGGTGGTTCAGCTATAGTAAAAGCTATAAATAGCATAAAAAATGGAAAAGAACAACTAGCTGAAGCTACTCGTCACAATAAACACATGGAAGCAATTGCTATGGGAAAGGGTCTTTATCTAAAACCATATAAAACTGGATATGGATTGTATTATAGTCCGTCTCCAAAGTACGTAAAGTTTCAACAAAGCTATTATTCTCGTAATCCTCAACCATTGCTAACACGTGAAGAATTTAAAACAATAGCACCGTTAATTGTTCTGGATGTGACTCATCAAAATGAAACAGTGAAAACTGGACCAATTGATGTACGTATTGAGATTAAAACCTTAAAGAATATAGAGGCTAATACATCTGCATACTGTTTAATTATACATGATAAAATGTTTGAATATATTCCTCTCACAAATGAAATTAAAAAAATAATGTAATGTAAACATTATATATGTAATAAATTAATGTTTTTTAAATATATGTATAAAGAAAATTATGGTTTTAATTTTTTAAATTTATTAATAAGTAAGTATGTGTATGTGTTTAAGTAATTTCACAATATTATGTAATTCTAGTTCTGATTATATAAAGGGATAGTTTTATCATTTTTATGTCATTTCATATTTGATTTTAATAAAGATTACATCTCGAAAAAAAAAGCTTATAATGAACCTTTCTATATTTGCTTTTTACATTAGCAGTTTTTTTGTATTGAATACATTAGCTGTTAATACATTACCAATTAATGATAATGTTAATAATGATAATATCATTACCGACATATCCAATTCAAGAAGTATAGAATTCAATTTTACACTTCCAAATCATCAAATTTTAAAAGTTAATATATCATTTCTAATGTTAAAGGAAAGCAAAGAATTAGAAACAATAGATGATAATTTTCTAAATAATAAAATATTAACTGATTATGTTGAATATGTGAACATTGATGAGAATGTAAATGACGCGACAACAACAACCACAACTATATCTACAGATAACCCCTTACATAAATATTTTACAGTTGACGATGCAATTGAAGCATTTCGCAAAGATTTAATAACACAGGAATTAAATATTGGTGGTATATTAGATTCCAAACATCTTTTTTATCGTCACTTTAATCTTCAATATGAAAATGTTGATATACCCATTCGATGTACATATGACAGCACATTCGAGAATCGAAAACTAAAAATAAGTTGTTTTGAATACAGAGAAGTAGAACGAGAGAGAATCTTAAGTAATGGTGAAATTGAAAAAGTTCGCATCGCAGATTTAACATCAAAACTACATAACATACAAATTGTTAATCTTAAAAACTATAAACAAACGTATAAAATGGATATTGAATAAGACAATAGAGATCAGTTTACTAAAGATTGTCGAAGAAAAAACCCTAAAAATGTTGAGAATCGTATTATCTCTGATCATTTTATTATCTATACATTTTTCTAATTGTCAGCAATCTATTTATAAGCCGACGGCTTCTTTTGAAGGTGATACAAGCAAGTGTATACATTTTCGTCTAAGACATCTTAACAATACACTGAGAGTATGGGTACAATTATCAATTCAATTGAATAATGATAATCCACCATCACCAGCACTAAGAATTCGTGTGAGAGAAGCAAAAGGTTACAACGATTCCATCCAATCATTTACTATTAACGAAGCAATTGAAGCTTTTAAAAGAGATCTTGTGGAAAAAGAAATTAATATAGGTGGTATCATTGAAAGTTCTTACTTTCAATGATACCACCTATATTAATTTCTTTTTCCACAAGATCTCTTTTAAAAGCTTCAATTGCTTCGTTAATAGTAAATGATTGGATGGAATCGTTGTAACCTTTTGCTTCTCTCACACGAATTCTTAGTGCTGGTGATGGTGGATTATCATTATTCAATTGAATTGATAATTGTACCCATACTCTCAGTGTATTGTTAAGATGTCTTAGACGAAAATGTATACACTTGCTTGTATCACCTTCAAAAGAAGCCGTCGGCTTATAAATAGATTGCTGACAATTAGAAAAATGTATAGATAATAAAATGATCAGAGATAATACGATTCTCAACATTTTTAGGGTTTTTTCTTCGACAATCTTTAGTAAACTGATCTCTATTGTCTTATTCAATATCCATTTTATACGTTTGTTTATAGTTTTTAAGATTAACAATTTGTATGTTATGTAGTTTTGATGTTAAATCTGCGATGCGAACTTTTTCAATTTCACCATTACTTAAGATTCTCTCTCGTTCTACTTCTCTGTATTCAAAACAACTTATTTTTAGTTTTCGATTCTCGAATGTGCTGTCATATGTACATCGAATGGGTATATCAACATTTTCATATTGAAGATTAAAGTGACGATAAAAAAGATGTTTGGAATCTAATATACCACCAATATTTAATTCCTGTGTTATTAAATCTTTGCGAAATGCTTCAATTGCATCGTCAACTGTAAAATATTTATGTAAGGGGTTATCTGTAGATATAGTTGTGGTTGTTGTTGTCGCGTCATTTACATTCTCATCAATGTTCACATATTCAACATAATCAGTTAATATTTTATTATTTAGAAAATTATCATCTATTGTTTCTAATTCTTTGCTTTCCTTTAACATTAGAAATGATATATTAACTTTTAAAATTTGATGATTTGGAAGTGTAAAATTGAATTCTATACTTCTTGAATTGGATATGTCGGTAATGATATTATCATTATTAACATTATCATTAATTGGTAATGTATTAACAGCTAATGTATTCAATACAAAAAAACTGCTAATGTAAAAAGCAAATATAGAAAGGTTCATTATAAGCTTTTTTTTTCGAGATGTAATCTTTATTAAAATCAAATATGAAATGACATAAAAATGATAAAACTATCCCTTTATATAATCAGAACTAGAATTACATAATATTGTGAAATTACTTAAACACATACACATACTTACTTATTAATAAATTTAAAAAATTAAAACCATAATTTTCTTTATACATATATTTAAAAAACATTAATTTATTACATATATAATGTTTACATTACATTATTTTTTTAATTTCATTTGTGAGAGGAATATATTCAAACATTTTATCATGTATAATTAAACAGTATGCAGATGTATTAGCCTCTATATTCTTTAAGGTTTTAATCTCAATACGTACATCAATTGGTCCAGTTTTCACTGTTTCATTTTGATGAGTCACATCCAGAACAATTAACGGTGCTATTGTTTTAAATTCTTCACGTGTTAGCAATGGTTGAGGATTACGAGAATAATAGCTTTGTTGAAACTTTACGTACTTTGGAGACGGACTATAATACAATCCATATCCAGTTTTATATGGTTTTAGATAAAGACCCTTTCCCATAGCAATTGCTTCCATGTGTTTATTGTGACGAGTAGCTTCAGCTAGTTGTTCTTTTCCATTTTTTATGCTATTTATAGCTTTTACTATAGCTGAACCACCTGTAGCTAATCCGCCTAATGCTGATAGTGCTGTCAAGATAGGAACTAATGGTAGAAAACCACCAATTTTCGGTAATGGAATAACTCTTGGTACACTTATTGTAGATCTCCTTTTACCCTTGAAATTTGTGTTAACAGCTTTCTTTGCAATTTTGACAGCATTATATATATTAGTGGGATTTTCTTTTCTCAAAAGTTTTTGTGTATTTTTAACGGTGCTTGAAAATAATTTCTTATTACACACCTTTCGACTCTTTCTCTTAGTATTTTTCTTCTTCTTCTTCGGTTTACGTTGTTTTTTAGTTCTTGATGTTTGCTTCATGCCTAATCCAAATTTAACTTTTGTCTTCATTGCGTTTGTAACAAACCAAGCGTTTGCTCGTTCTTTAAAATTACTATCTTTAGATTTTACTCGTTGCCAAGCTTTTTCAGCTAATATTTTATCAGCTATATGTCTTTCAGTCAAATCTTTTGATTGTGAGTATGCAATATCGTGATCTCTACATGCAGCGTCTAATAAATTTATTCCTTTATCTCCTCTTGCTAGACGTTCCTTAAGTTTTGTACCAGGTCCACAAAACTGATATCCAGGTAAATGTAATTCAAAAGGTAATTTGTTTATAAATGTGTTTATCAAACCACTTCCAGTTATAGACTGATGTCTATTTTTGTTTTTATAATAATTTATTACCATTCTTCGTCTGTAAATGATATGCGATTAAGATATAACTAGAAAATGTTTCATCTTTTATACATTATATATAAGATAGTTTTGTATTTCGATTTAGTCATTAGTCATCAAAATGCGTTTAATTAAACAAGGTAAAAAGATTATAATTAGAAATGCTGATAGTGAACGGGAAAAGATGTGTAAAACACGACATAGTACTCTATTACCCAATTCAATACGAGCATTAATTGTAGGACCATCAAATTGTGGTAAGACTAATGTTATGATTAGTCTCATAGAGAGCCCCAATGGTCTTTGTTTTAAAAACATATACATATATTCAAAATCGCTATATCAACCAAAATATTGCTATCTTAAGAGATTGATTGAACCAATCAAAGATATAAAACTATTTATGTTCTCGGAAAATGAAAAAGTTTTGAGTCCAGAGAAAGCGAATCAACATTCCATAATAATATTCGATGATGTAATTTGTGGTAAACAAAACATCATAAGAGATTATTTTTGTATGGGTAGACATAAAAATGTAGATTGTTTCTACTTGTGTCAAACATATACGAAAATTCCAAAACATTTAATACGAGATAATGCAAATATGATTGTAGCATTTAAGCAGGATGAATTGAATTTACGACATATCTATAATGATCATGTTATTGGTGATATGACATTAAATAAATTTACAAAGATTTGTAGTGAATGTTGGAAAGACAAGTATGGTTTTCTAGTCATAAGTAAGGATGACGCAGTTAATAAAGGTCGCTATAGAAAGGGATTTGATAATTTTATACAATTGTAAAGTAATTTAAAATATAAAGTAGATCAAAAACAGATCAAGAACAGTTGCAGAGCAGACTAGAAGCAGGTCGGAAGCAGATAAAAGCAGATTAAAAGCAGATCAAAAGCAGATCAAAAGCAGATAAAAGCTGATCAAAAGCAGATCAAAAGCAGATAAAAGCTGATCTAGGAATAACAAGTCCACTATTCGAATCACCACACAACAGTATAAATATTATAACAATCGATTTAAAAGATTACTCGCAAACATTACATATGAGTATACAGTAACACACATAAATCAATATGGTGTTGAAGGATATATTTAACTTTTTAAAAACATTTTGTAGTGTTGTTTCGGAGGAACATAGACAACAACTTTTAGCAATCCAGTCACAGCTAGAATATCTTGAATTTGTAAAACAACTACCAAGAATAAAAACCAAACACGGTCAACATTTGGAAGACTGTGTTTGGGCTGATGAAAACACTAGAACTGGACCCGATACCTGTCATTGTTATAGCTATGAACTAGCTGAGAGGATAGCAGAAAACAGCGCTAGAGAAATTATAAATTTCTATAATCTTTCAAAATGTAATAATTGTCACTTTAATAAATAAAATTTTAAAACTTTTAATATAAATATATGTATATAGATTAATAAAAACAATTTTATGAATTATAAAATAAATATAAAATTCTTATCTCTTTATTCATTAATGGAACTATTTTCATATAGAAACGTTCACCTAGTACATTCAGACAGACGGACACATACGCTTATCTTAAACTAAATCTTTCAATACTCTCCCCATTGAAGCAAGTGCTAAAAAAACAATAATTAAAATTACAGAAATATCGTACACATTACATACCCTACTTTTCTCATTCTCACCATCCTACCCGCTACTTTTCACAACCGCCAAAAATAACATCCCCCCACACCCCCATTCAGACCCCGCCCTCCCAAAAACAACAACCTTGCCAGACTTATTTACTTGTACGGGGGGCGGACCAACCACCTTGCCACACTTATTTATACACGGGCGGACCAACCACCCGTTCCCCCGCCCACACTTATTTACACGGACGGACAAATGTCTCATACAATACAACAAACTTAACATACCGACTTTTTTCAAATACTACACACCTTTTCAAATACTATACGCCATGAGCCGGCGATTCCATACAAAGTGCTGCTGTAGAACGTCTATATATATACTACTCACTTATCGCTACAGTCATCTTTGCAAAACTACGGGAGAAAGTTTATTAGGTTTAAAAACTTTTATCATCGAGATCGGCGTAGAGCAAGGGAGATTTAGGGATTATTTGTAAAAAATCGGTCAAGTAATATTATAAGATGAAAGTGGAAGAGGCTAAAATATTAGATTTAGGGAAATGATGGACCGATTTAAATAGAGGGACACGCTGAGGAGAGGAGATCGGTATCGGCCAAAGCCTTATATTTATATTCGTTACAAACATTAGCACAAATAAACGAAAGATAGTAAGAAAGTACTTAAGTGCATCTGTTTATGATAATCTTGGTATTGAAGTCAATTTTTAAAATTGGTCTTTTATGGGAAGTATGGGCCGATCCCAAACATAATGTAACAAATAATGGGACGCTTTTATCTAATTTGGTCAGATTTTTTTCAATTTTAATAAAGACAATTTTACACCAAATCAAATGTCTGTTTAAAATTTCATTAAATTTTGTTTAAAGGTGAATAAATAATTTTTATTTGCAAATAAGACTAGCATTTAAGCCTTGATTTTTTTTATTTCGGTGCAATTTAGTGACCCTTGAAAATATATGTTATTAGCACCGATTCCATATCAATTATACGGATATCCTTAACTCATTGCGACAAACGTGATAATATTTTATGGGAGGCATGGTCAAATATGGGCCGATTCTTACAAAATTAGGTACACTGATTTCGGTTACCATAAGCAATATTTATGCTGAATATTAAACTATATTCCGAAAGACATCCCTATAAGAGGTACCCGAAATAGTTATCTGTAATCTTCCCCAAAAAGTGTAGGTATCACCCTTCATTAAATTATCTTTGATGTTACGACCTGTACTTTAGTGATTCTGTGTCGATCGGTAAACTAAAAGGTTTGTCTCAGACAAATATTTCTATGCGCTACAAACATCAGCACAAACCCAATATACCCTTTCCACCTTTGGTGGTAAAGGGTATAACTGCAGAACATAAGCTAAAATATAAGCTTATATTCAAAAATTTTGGTTTCACCTTATACAAAGTTTGTTGCAAGTAAATTTTGAACAAAATTACATACGAGTAAATATGTCAAAAACCTTGATAAATAGAAGTTGTCCGCTTCAAGTTTTTACTCTTCACATTAAGTTAAATACGAGATAAATTTCAAAATTTATACAAAATTTATGTTTTTGATAAAAAAAAAAATGTCTCCTACATTAATTTTTATCAAAATTAGGTCAACCTTATATGCAATTGAAATAAATTATAATTAATTCAGGTCAAATTTTTTTAAAAGTTATGCAATTTGAAATGTAACAGGTTTTACCAAAATTTTGTGACCAAATTTTAAAATTAAATTGTTACATACACAAATGCATTTTTTCTTTTCAAAATGCAACCAAAACGTATTGAACTTCAATCATTAATAATTGTGAACAAGTTTAAGTGTAGACGAATTTTTAGAGTATTCAACCAGTATCAATTCAGTAACACTCTACTCGTACCAGTATCTTTGTAAACTTTAACTGCTTACGGTTAAATTCAAGAAAAATACATAAAAAACCTGCAACGATCTTTTGCATTTGATACTACCAATAAATATTGGTAAGTTGTTAGATCAATATCCATTAAACTCTTTTACGACTATGAAGCAAGGTGGATCGTAAAACTAAACGCCAGCCATCATGGACAGTCTGACTTATTCAGAAAGGCATTGACACAGAATAACATGAAGTTACTTTGTTGTAGCTGTCAGCGGCAGGTGTCACCATCATTATTGAAATATAGTAAAAATAGTATTACATTTATGGTAAGATTTTATTTTCTAATGCCATTAAGATAAATGCGTTAACATGACCATTTAAGTGAACTTGTTTTCTTGCAGTCTTTTTAACTCTGCAACTTCGTTTCAGTTTGGATTGGACAACTCTGCATGATTCAATTTTTTGTCTTGTTAAATGTTTATTGTAGGTAGTTATCATCTAATTGCTTTTATGTTTTAACATTTGGATAAGGGAAAAAGTGTTTTCCTAAAAATTAAGCTTTCTAGTGAAACCGCAGATAAACATATTTAATGGGATATCTAAGCGACATTTGATATATCCAACACGTTTCTTTAATATATTTAGAGTCTCAGCTATAGCGATTAATATTAATATTTCCGGCATAGGTTCTGATATATGAGCTAGGGTTAAATGTAGGCCGATTGTCACAAGATTTCGCTTTTCGAAAAACTTAAGAAAATTTATCCTCCGCGACTGACGTTATCTAGTTCTGGCAATTATAATGACTCAATAGATACCATTTTCACGGCTTACATCTTCCATGATCCGTTTTGGGATAATAACAAAACCCTTTTTATTTATTATACGCTTCACCACCATAGGTGGAAATATTTGTCTTAGTCGATTTAGCGATGTCCGTCCGTCCGTCTGGCTGGCTGGCTGGACCCCCATGTAAACCTTGTAATCAAACTACAGGTCGCAATTCTAAAGATAATTTGATGAAATTTGGCACAGATAATTTTTTTGATAATGGGACCATGGCTATTGAAATTGGTCAAAATCGGTCCATTATTTATGGTACCTCCCATAGGTCCCACTTCCCGGAATTGCTATATTGGCCACAAATATTAATATTTTTTCATGAAATTTAAAACAGATACTGCTTATGTAAACTTAAATCACTGTACCATTTGACCATAGCTCCCATACAAACTCTTCTTCAAAAACGCACTAAATGAGACAAAAAATCACTAAAACGCTCGTAAATCTAAAGATAATGAAAATTTTGAGTTTATTTTTTGCATACATAATTTTTGTAATACATAATTTTTGTAATAATAACAATTTGCCAAATTTCGAGATAATCGGTCCACATTTGACCCTAGCTCTCATATAAGTCCAAATGACGGAAACAGGTTGAATATATACGTTTTGAGAAAATGTTTGTATGATGGCAAAATTTAGCAAATATTTGTCTTTATGCAGAAAAAATAACACCTTTGACCTTAGTGGTGAAGGGTATCGTATGGTCGGCTTGACCGACTATAGCGCTTTCTTACTTGTTGTTTATGGGCTTAGATTATTTAATATATAGATTTTTTAAATATATCGTCGCCCCGGAGTTATCTTCACGTAAGTGCAAAAAATTTTTTTTTGGGAAATTGAACTTAAAGATTTGACATTAGTTGCAGAAGAATTTACTCGAAAAATGTGTTTCAATATTTTTATCAGTTGTAGTCCATGAAGTTCTTAACCAAATCGGTTAAAAATATTCAAGGCCATGGAAGAATATTTCCGAGTTATTGGCATTTTTGTCTCCAAAGAAATTTTCACAATTTGCCGTAAAGGACACATTTTATTAAACATTTATTAATATATGTCATATACGTGAAAATGTTAGTACAAACAATTTTTTTTAAGTTATCTTCACGTATGTACCCACATAATATTATGATTTTTTAAGAAAAAAAATCTAAAATCTATTATACTAAATATCAATTCATAGTTTTTCTGAGAGGAAATATACTTAAAATTTCTCCTGTTATACAAAAACTTTGCAGTGAGATTTAAATATATAAAAAAATACTATGACTGCTCTATCCATATAAATCGAATTTTCACACGAAATACGTACCTTATCATTTCAATAATGATTGGATAAATGCTAAGATAAAGTAGTAAGAGTTTTAAAATTATGCAGAATTAATAATATAAATTAAAAACTCTTAAATTACGTACTTAGTTCTAAGTACTTACATCAGAAATTTTACTCTTAGGATACTTAAGAAGTAGTCTCCATTTTATTGTGATTTTTTGGCCTATTTAAAATTTCTAAAAAATTGTGATACGCAATTGCGTCTTTTATGTGATTATATGTAAGTATATGTATATATAGTGTGTAGAAAAAAAAATAAATAAATCAAATTTAGCTAATTTTCTACCAAGAATTAATTTTTTCGTATGATAAATATTTCTGTAAAAATATATTTTTAAATAGTATTTTTTAAGTTAATTTTAATTTCTTTTGTAATAAAGTGAATTCCTAAAAAAAGTCATTAATTTCTATCTAATTATATAAACAATAGAAACCCATTTCCAGAACAGTCATAAATGAAATAAATTCAAAATTATATATTTTACAAATCTACTTTTCAATATATATTTTGCTTGCGAATACGTGAAGATAACTCAAGATTTCTAAATTGCATTTGTTCATATATTTTGTGTTGTATCGCCTTCAAATACCAATAATTATTGTACTTACGTGAAGATAACGCAAAAATGTTGTACTTGTCAAATTTCATATGTTTTTTATTGTATATCCACAAAAATGTTACATACGTTAAGATAACGCAATAACTTTTTACGAAAGGTGGATATACAACAAAGTGCATTCATAATATCTCCGTAACTATAAAAGGTAGGCACATGGCGATCAAGTAGATCGATAGATCTAAATAAAAGATACAAGAAAATGGTCTTATCTCAATTTTTTCGTTTTTGTGATATACGTGAAGATAACTTCGGGGCGACGATATGTTTTTTATCGCATTGTCAGTAAATTTTTATCTAAAATTTTGACTTTGTTGGCGCACAATGGGTTGAAACAAAATTTTAGGGAAATAATTAAAGAACTTATAAAATGTAATTAATGAGGGGTATTCGAGTTTAGAATTTGAAGTCTGTAGACTTATCAGGAGGGGCACATCAGGTTTTTCAAAAATTAAAAACGATCCAGAAGTAACATTTTCGTATGGTTTATCTCCTATAAAAAAACACAAATCCTGAAAAGGCTGAACATAAAATCATTTAATTTTTGATAAACAAATTGCGAAAACCGTAATTAACCGCAGCGATATCTAGAGAAAATGAAATTGATCTGAAACAATTTTCAACAGAAAATACATGCTACTCGCGTTTGTCGATAACATTGATATGGGACGCACATTGCGCGATTTCACTGCAGCCTTTTCAAGTATCGAGAACGAATCTAATAAAATGGGTCTAGTTATCAATGAATCAAAACTGCTGGTTTCTACAATCCTCAAGAATTGGACCGTTGAGAACTATAGCTATGAAGTTGTAAAATAATTTGTTTACCTTAGTACCGCTGTCAACATAAAGAATGACATAAGTTTCGAAATCAAACGTAGAAGAAATCAACAGATGCTATTTTGGCATACGTAGATAGATAAGGAATAAAGCTTTCTCTGTAATAACTTAAACTACGCTCTACCAAACGCTTATACTACCGTGTTATTATATGGTGTTAAATCATGGTCACTTGCACAGACAAAGAAAGCTATTCTTGGAGTTTTTGAGAGGAAGATTCTACGAAAAATCTTTGGACCAACAATGAGCTGTATGAGTTATACGTTGACATCGACACAGTAAAACGCTTTAAATGTATGAAATTACTCCAGCAACAAAAGTATTCGAAAACGATTCCGAATGAACTCGTAAATTTGCTAGGACTTTGACCTTAACACGTTTTTGATATAGGCCATTTAAGTAAAGTAAGTGAAAATTAGATAGAGGGTAATATTATTACAAAATGAACTTGATCAAGCAATCAATTAATATATATATATATATATATATATATATATATATATATATATATATATAGATATGTATATATATATATATATATATGTATATATATATATATATTAATTGATTGCTTGATCAAGTTCATTTTGTAATAATATTACCCTCTATCTAATTTTCACTTACTTTACTTAAATGGCCTATATCAAAATATATATATATATATATATATATATGCATATATACTATATATTTTTTTTTAAATATTCAAAAAATTTCAATTCTTCACCTTTCAGCTGGACAAATTTAATTTTAGGTTGACACTGGACAAGCGCTATATAAGCTGGACAATACAGTCGAATCCAGCCTGACTGGCAACCCTAATTGAAGAACAACGGATTACAAATTTGTTATTATCTTCCATTTTCTTTATACTTCTCTGTAATATGGACTATAGTATTGACATCAACCGTATCAAAAGTTATGGGCATATAAAACAGCTATGGCTTAAAATTCGTATTTTTCGATTGATTTCACCCGCGTGTCATCAATAAAAAAATCTATGTGCTATAATAACTATTGGAAGGGGAAAATAAAAGGAAAATTTCGCAGGCCTGTGTAATTACTTAAACTCTTAAACAATAAACCAAAAGGGTTTAAGTAGTTTATTAAACGAATATGAGAATCATTAGAACTATATCTAGTCAGTCGCAGAGGGTTGATCATATCTCCCTTCAAAAGTCACTTTGGCGCCATACAAATTACAAAAATGCTAAATTATTTTTCCCCTTACCCAATAACGGGGTTTTTTATTCAACATTAAGTTGCAACCATTTCTATAATTTTCGATATTTTTGACTTTGCAAACTGTGTTGGTTGACTGGTAGTTTTTTGAGCTGATTTGAAGGACACTTGTTGCTTAGAATGCAGGTTTGGTTATGGTTTGTTGCAGAATGAAAAAAATTGTGTTATAATAAGTAGTTTCGACGAGTATTGTCGCTATGTCTTACGAATATTAGAGTAGCAATTATTGGTATTTACAATTAATAGTGTTAATTTATGCTTTAAAATTTAAAAACGTTTGATATGTTTCAGTTTTATTACCCACACAGTTTGATGACTTCTCTAGTAATGTATGTAATTTTTGGTTTGAAAAACAAAATTTAAAATACTTACACGAAATGACCTTACAACTTCTTGTACCACACGCATTGCACGTGATGGCAGTAATTGTACAAGGGAATTTGGATGTGATGTCAGGGTTTTCCATGCTGTGGTTTCCTGTAAAGATAATGAACAATTAAACATTAAAATTAATGGTAAGAATTGATTGATTTCTCTTATACCTATAAATATTATATTGTTTTATTTGTTTATATCTCTTTTTCTACCGCATTTTATTAAACTCTGTTAAATTGTATACTTTATATGGTAATTTTTGTAAACGAAAATTACTATTAAAATTTTTAAAATCTTGTGGTTTCATCGTCTGCAGAGCAAAACGTTTTGATCACCTTTTTTTGTTTATGCTAATGAAGTTGTGTAAAATCTTGGCCAGATTGTTTATAAAAATTAACAAAAAATAACAATAATTTATTGAAATGTTTTTTAACAGGTTTTTAATGCTACCGTTTTATTTAATTATTCTTATATTTTGTTACAACAATAAATTTTGTATCAATTTCGACATATTATTTTAAAAACATTATAAGCTTTATATCTATCTTCTATATATAATATTAAAGAGTGCTCTAAATAAAATTTGTAGTTGGATTTTCTTAAATGAAAATCAAACCTTTTAATATAAAAACTCTACAAAATACGCAAATATAATGGCATTAAAATGTTTACTTAGTACTCGGGTTTTGCAAAATTATCGACTTTTTTCGGAAACCCTCCCATTAAAGATTTTACAGTTGCTTCTGATACCTTTTTGGAGCATGTGTTCCACCTGCGCTTAAAATCGGATATGTTCTTGGAAATCTTTCCTGTGTTCTTCAATTCCTTTTTTACCAGAGCCCAATACCTTTCCACAGGCCGAAGTTCTGGACAGTTAGGTGGATTTGCCTCTCGTGGTACAAAAATGACATTATTCTTTGAGTACCACTCAAGTGCCTTTTTTCCATAATGGCATGATGCCAAATCGGGCCAAAAAAATGTAGTCACTCTGTGCTCTCTTAAAAAGGGTAACAACCGTTTTTGTAGGCACTCCTTTATATAAATTTTTGTGTTTATTGTGCCAGATGCCACAAATACTTTACTTCTTTTGCCACAACTGCAAATAGCTTGCCACACGAGAAACTTCTTAGGGAATTTTGTTTGTTTTTTTGTGCGAAACTCTTGCCGAACATTGCCCCGTTTATCAGCAACATAAAAATCTTGACCAGGAAGTTGAAAAAAGTCTGCCAGTACGTATGTTTCATCATCCATCACACAACAGGTGTATTTTTTTATAAAATCAGACTTCAATTTTTTCGCTCGTTTTTTTGCTTTTAAGTTCTTTATAGCATTGCGATCTGGAACCTTTTGGACTTTGTATGTCTTCAGTCCAGCATAAGCTTTGACTCTATGTGCAAAATTCGTAGAACATTTCACCGTACGAGCTACTTTTCTTAAAGAAGTGTTAGGCGCTCTTCGAAAGAGTCGCTCGACTTCTTTTGCCTTACCAATATCTGTAGGACCTTTTTTCCTCCCTGATCCAGGTTTTCTTTCAATGCTAAGGTTTTCCTTATTCCGTCTGATGGCATTAGAAACCGTTCGAGGGTCAACTTTCAAATTGTTAGCTATTTTGTTAAAAGTCCATGACGAATTTTTTTTGAAAAGTTTTAATTATATTTCCACGAACTTTTTTTCGCAGTTCATTTTGATTGAAATAACTATTGAAAATTAATAATTTCTAAAATAATAGTATCTGACATATCTATAGAAACTAACTTGATCAAAAAATAAATTATTTCTTGCACTATGGATAAATTTTGTCTAAAATAGTAAATGCATATTTTTTTTAGAACACTCTTTAATACGCAAGCACCCATTTATTATCCCCTTTTACGCTTTAATTATACACTCATTTCTGGAAAATTTTATACCATTTGAAAGGTATTTTTCCGTAGATCAGACGAATCTATATTTTATTAAAATCGGTTCAGTATTTAAGAATCGTTTCAGTATTTAAAATTCTTACTAATACAATAAAGAAAACTCACATGCATATGAAATTCACTATTAAGAATCAAACAAAAGAAATTGTATGCAAACATGTTTTCTTTTGTTTTTATTATTTTTGGTGAGAATTAAAGAGTATATTTGTGGGGAGATAGTTGTAGACAAAGACAAAAATAAAGAGTATTTTATTACAATTAAATAAATGTTTTTGTTTTGTAAAATAATAGCAACAAGAATTATTGGTATTGTTTTTATTATTTGTGGTGAGGGAGTGAAAGACAAAATTAAAACTTTGGAAGATTTGACAAAAAAAGTGCTTAAAATGTAAGCCTTTCAAATTTGAATTATTTGAAGTTAAATTTTTATGGAATTTTGTTTTTGGGTTGGTTTATTGGGATTAAATCTTCGAGTGATTGAGGGATAAATATTGTGTTAAAAAATTAAATAATATTGCAGGGAAGGGTACGTATGAGGTCATTTAGAGCTATTTTACAATGCCAATTTTTTTAAGAGTCACAGTAGTAAAGAGTTGGATAAGAACATTGTGACCCAAAAAGTATGTTACCGATTAAAAAAACAGTCTTTTGAAGGAAAGTTTATAATAATTACAGATTATTATCAAGAAAAGGAATTAAATAATCGGTCTGAATCAAATGTAAATTCAAAACTGATTAATGTTTAGAAAATGCTATAATATCAGGAAGGAATATTAAAAGGCAAATCTTGCATTGCGACTGGAATGGTTTTAAACTGTAAGCTTCTACAGATACCAAGTACTTCGTGGTTCTCGCGGTTAATTATGCAGTAAAATGATAATAAATTTTAAATATTAGGATCTTTGTTAAAAAGTTAAATAAGACCTTGATTTCTCTATCATTTTTGTCAGTCCGTTAGTAACGCTTACAGATTTATCTGTTTATCAATTCACAGAGCATTTTGACATCGAGAACGCAAGATGTTTTGATAAGAGCTTCTTAGTCTAACACTTTTTCCTTCTCATTCACTTCTGAAGATGCAAAAACGGTTTATTATGGAATATCTTGAATCAGTAAACTCTTCGAGAGCTACACAATTTTTAATTATAGTTTTGCCAATTTGGCCAATTCGACGCTCTGTTGTATGGAGTGACATAGAAATCAATGAGATCAATTTCTCCACATATCCGTTTAGCCGGAGCAATTTTAAAAACTTGATACATCGACACTGTCATTTTTGACTTAAAGCTCTGATTGTATGAGTTTTTTTTATAGAGGCAAATACTGTCTATACAATTGCATATGGAGTATGTACGAATTGGGTAAACTTATTTGGAAAGGGGATGGTAGAGAAGAGAAAGGTATATCTATTTTTAGAACAGTGAAGTTGCGCCATTTGTTGTTATTTAGACGCATTTTTTTTGTTTTACAGCCAATTTTATTTATTTTTCGTATACGGCGTGTTATTGCTGTAGTCTTCCCGCCGACGGAAGATGCTGTGGTAATTAATAATTTTAATTATGTTATCATTGACTCCCAGTGGAGCATAGGGCCTTAAATTTAATAGAAATTAATAATTATAGAAATTGTTGTTGCCGAGACCGGGGATTTAACTCAGGCTCAATGTGATATTACGTGCTAACCAACTAAGCCACAGCACGGGAAATTTGTATTCACAATGAACTAGATGACGGTCGATTGTGTCGACCGCAGGATACGCTAGTTTATTGCATTAAAATTGAAATAAAAGATGTTGTAACAATAGAAAATTATAATATCAAATATTATCATAAATTTGTTACCCTCTGCTATATCTTTTTGAGTTTTTACCTTCAGTCTCAATAATTCCAATGGCAAATGAAAGTAGACTATAAAGAAAATAGAACTGCTAAAGGGTTTTGAAAAGTTAGCTCGAATTTAATTTTTATGGCATCTTGAAGTTGGTCCTTTTTGACAAAAATTTTTAATGAGTCAAATCAAACTCATACAATTTTTAGGGTTCATAAAATTTTTCAATTTCCCTTTGCACGGTCCAAAGTTCATTTTTTAAGATTTTTTTAAAACATTCCCACTTTATATGCCTATAACTTTTGATCAGTCTCATATTTTATCCTTTAGTTTTATGATTTTTTAATTAAAACAGTAGAACAAGGAAGATCAGTTATGTCATTGACTTAAGGATATCTCAAAAAGTATTTTTTTATATTTTCTTTATCTTTCTCTCAAATATGGATTATAGTGTTGAAATTAAAACATAAGAACCAAAAAAGTGGGCCCATGAGGGGATCGGAAAATAATCGATTTTTTGTAAAACAACTTCGGATATGGTGTGGTAAGTGTTCGAAAATTTTTAATTTGACTCATTAAATGAGGCCATAAAAATTAAATTCGAGCTAACTTTTTAAAACCCTTTGGCAACTTTGTTTACTTAATGGTCTACATTAATTTGACATTGGAATTGTTGAGGATGATATTTCCTGTCGCACTGTGTAACAGACCTACCGGTAACAGGGATGTCAAACAATTTGATACATTTTTAGCCTGATTGGTACCGTGGTACTACAACGTCCTACTTGATACAATTTTCTATTTCTTATTTTTTACTGTTTAATAATAAAGTTGTTGAAAGACTGAAACATTAAACCGATTTTCATAAGTATTTAGCCACAAAACACGATTAACATTCTATCCTATTGGTCTGATGTTTGTAAAATATAGAATTGGGTGTAAAACTAACTTAAAGTATTCCGATTGACTTTAAGTTAATTTTTAGTTGAAAAACAATTTTAAAGACATTTCTATGGAAATTGGGTTTAATATGTTGATTATTTTAGGTACTTACAGAGGACCGGAATCTGTAATTAAGATGTGGGCCCAAGTCCGCCACAATTTTTAGAAATTTGAGAAAATTTAAGCAATAATATACAAAGGGTGACTATAAGTGACTGTATCATATTATTTTTGAAATGCTTTGTATTTAAGATCTTAATTTAAAAATCACTTTAAATTCCCGTGACAAGCGGCCTTACTTGACCCTAGCTATCATTCTGCAAGATATTTGTCTAATCACCGGTCCTGTAATGGCCTAAATATGTTAATTAATTGACAATTGGCCCATATTTGTCATATTCGAGACGGGAAATATGTGAAGTTATGTATATCTTCCAAGCCAAATGCGTTAATAACAAACAAAATAGGCCATATAGGTACTTTTTAACCCATAACCCATTAGATATTTTATCTATTAAGCCTAGAAATAAAATTTAAATCGCGTTCGATACTTTTTTGATTCATTAAGTAAAAATAAAAAAATGGTATGCGATATTCTTCTATTTTAATCTTTATACAACTCTACTTTCTTTTTGTGAGCATTCACATTTTTTATAGCTTTCATTTTTTTCATTTATACATATAATTCTCATGTAATCCATGTATGTTTAAGAATAAGTATTCTATCTTTTATCTCTAAAGGACGCTGAACCCAATAGGGGGTTCTTATTAGATAAAAATGTAGCTAGGTGATCCTATTGCTATTCTATAATACCTTATATTGCCGATTGAGATCTGTAGTTATCCAACCGAGAGCGGATGTCTTGTCTATATTTTGGAAATTTGTAAAGAAGTTAAAGCGAATAGTTTTGTATTTATGAATAACAACTATTGTAAGGTTACGATACCATCTGTAGTAATATGTAGTATTTTTGGAGCAGAATCAAATCATAAATTTTGGGTAAAAAACCTTAAGAATCCTTATTATCAGGTATGTGATGGACATTTTTCGTTTTCAAATCGATCGATTTCAGACATATTTTTTAGCTAATTTTCGGTTATTTCCCCCAAAAAATGAAAATTTTGGCTTTAATCCTTTTGACTGATCTTTTATCTTTCATTTGGTTTGAATTTTTTGGGAAAAAAAAACCGAAAATTATCTCAAAAATATATCTGAAATCGATCGATTTGAAAACGATCGTTTTCCATCACATACCTGTATATTTCTTTAGTAAAAATGAATTTTTTTTTCATTTCTTAAAAAAAAATGGATTCAAAATTGAATACAATTTTAAAATTTTGAATTATTAAACTTTTAAATAACTCTGTCTTCTTTTGTCGTATAAAGCCATAGCCTACCACATAGACTGCGATCATATATTCTATTAATCATCAAAAAATAGAAATAAAAACAAACAAATGTATAATGACATTTCTTATATCTAAAATGTACTTTGACAGTTCGTCCTCAGTCTAGTTGTGGTTTATGTAAAGTGTGTCCCAACTAGAAATTTTTCATTAAACAATTGTTATTGTTTGCTAGTAGAAGGTACGAGGTTAGTAAAAATGGACCGCTACACGAATGAACAACGCATTCTCATTGTGAAATTGTTTTACCAAAATAGTGAAAGTTTTGCATCTACAGTTCGCAAATTGCGATCAATTTGGGGTGACAATAATGCTCCAAAAGAGTCAACTGTAAAGAGATTAATGGATAAATTTTCCGAAACTGGGTCTGTTAGTGATGTAAAGACAACAACACGCTTTTGACCAGGTCAGTCGACCGAAAATGTCGCAGCTGTATGTGACAATGTCGCTCAAACTCCATCCACCTCAATTCGACACCGAACTTAGCAAATTGGTGTCTCCAAGTCCGCTATGCAGCGAATTTTGACGAAAGATTTGCATCTTCATGCGTGCTAAGTTCAATTGACTCAGAAACTGAAGCCAGATGACCATGGACAGCGAAGGGAGTTCGTGAATTGGGTATTGGAGAGACAACACGAAAATGCTGATTTTGCCGATAAAATCATCTTCAGTGACGAAACCCATTTTCATCTTGATGGCTTCGTCAATAGGCAGAATTGTTGCATTTGGGGTGAGAAAAATCCTTCAGTGATTCACTAGAAGTAAATGCATCCTCAACGTGTCACTGTGTGGTGTGGTTTTCGGGCTGGAGGAATCATTTTTTTTATGAAAATGAATGGCAGACCAAGCGCAAACAGTCAATGGTGTTAGGTATCGTGAAATGATAACCAGTTTTAGTTTGTCTTTAATTGAAGAAATTAATGCGTAGGGTATGTGGTTTCAACAAGACGGTGCCACATGTCATACAGCCAGAGAAACAATTCAATTGCTACATCAGTTATTTCCCGGTCGTGTTATTTCGCTTTTTGGAGACCAGAATTGGCCGCCTAGATCGAGCGATTAAACACCTATACATTTTTTTCTTTGGGGTTTTTTGATGTCGATGGTTTACGTGACTCAAGCCTTAAAAGAGGAAATTAGACGCTGCATTAATGAAATACCGCAGCATTAATGCAAAAAGGTCATTGAAAATTTCATTAAAAGATTGCGTGTGTGCCAGCAAAGCCGTGACGGCCATCGATATCTTGTTCCATACATAACCTCTTTACAATATAATAAAGTTTCACGATTTTTTTTAAATAAATGTGTTTTATTTAAAATTTAAAAAATTTGGGACACCCTTTATAAAGTCACCAATTTTTTTCTAATTAATTTTTTGATGTTTAAATTTAACTAAAACAGAGTTGTAAGCAATTTGATTAATTTAATTTAAGTGGAAACGCATTTATATAATAATAGATTCCCAAAACAATATCAGCAATTTACTATTTTTCATTTATGTTCATTCAGTTAACAATAAAAATTCATAAGAAAAATCATGCGTTTTTGCATAAACACTCTAATGTCCAATGACTACATGGACTCCTATTACACATTTCCATAAATACATATTTTCCATTTATCCATAATCACGTACTCATTCATTCCAAGTTATATAATTTTACAATTATTTTTACTTTCTTTGAGAAAATGTGTGCCAATGGGTAAAGAAAAGTGGTTGTTGATTGATGTAAATGTGGGTTACTTCATCTTTCGCAAAATATTGAACCCAGTCAAATTTTATAATAAAGAAAAGTTGAATTGTTGTTTGTCGAATGATAAATTGGAATCTGTGAGCGCATATATTGTGGATACGTGCTTTAATAGAGGGAATAAATTGCATTGTAATTTCAATCCAGAAGCTTCAAGTAGTGCATTCATTTTTCTAATTAATCTTGTAGCTAAAGGCATAGATTGTTAGCACATCGACTACTAAGCATGACATATCACATTGAGCCTGGGTTCGATCCTCAGGCTCCTTATCCGTATTTTTATTAAGTCCGAAGATATAGACTTAGACAAATCCAAAGATATATTATAAGACATAGACTAAGACACAGACTAAGACATAGACTAAGACATTGACTAAGACATAGTCTAAGACATAGACTAAGACATAGACTAAGACGTAGACTAAGACATAGACTAAGACATAGACTAAGACATAGACTAAGACATAGACTAAGACATAGACTAAGGCATAGACTAAGACATAGACTAAGACATAGACTAAGACATAGACTAAGACATAGACTAAGACATAGACTAAGACATAGACTAAGACATAGACTAAGACATAGACTAAGACATAGACTAAGACATAGACTAAGACATAGACTAAGACATAGACTAAGACATAGACTAAGACATAGACTAAGACATAGACTAAGACATAGACTAAGACATAGACTAAGACATAGACTAAGACATAGACTAAGACATAGACTAAGACATAGACTAAGACATAGACTAAGACATAGACTAAGACATAGACTAAGACATAGACTAAGACATAGACTAAGACATAGACTAAGACATAGACTAAGACATAGACTAAGACATAGACTAAGTCATAGACTAAGACATAGACTAAGACATAGACTATGACATTAACTAAGACATAGACTAAGACTACAGTACTAAAATGTTTAAAATTTGTTTTATTTTAATGAATTAATTCTTTTAAATACTTTAAGTAATTATACACATTTCCCCCCAAAAACTTGTTACATTCATTACCTCAATTGTGGAAGGATCAAGTGCGGAAGTTACAGTTGTTGTAGAAAATTCACCATAACGATTATCGATAACAGACACAACATCACCATCAACATCGTCAACAACCGGTAAAATATTATTGGATGTTACTGGTGTGACCACAGAGCTAAACGTGGGCAAAACAATATGAACACTTTCCTCGGTTGCGGTAGCAGCTGTGGTAGTAGTCGTGGAAGTACTCGTAGAAGTAGTTGTTCTACTAGTTGTTGTGGATGTTGTGGTCGTCGTCGGCATATTTGTTGTTGTCTTTGGGAGCAATATCTCTCCTGATTTTGTGTTTGGATTTATTAAATCTTTTTTCGTTGTAGTTCCAATTAGTAATTGAGTTTCGGAATTATTTTCCATTTGTTTTGTTTGTACTACATTATCGTCATTATTGTTTTCTTTACTTTCGCGATTATTATGATTTAGGTTTGTGACCGATATTGCGAATGCGATTAGAGACAGAGCCGTTGCAATTGCAGCCAATGCCGTAACATATTCCAAAGAGCGTCGACAAGTCATTGTGTCGTTGTTGCTTGTTTAGTTGTTGCTGTTTAGTTTTCGTTATATAAATTGAGCGTGTTCGGAGACAACTAGAGATACTCTTAAAGTTGTTTATGTTTGTTTCTTAGTGTTTGCACAGTGGGGTATATGTTATTTGCAATGATTGATGAAAAGTTGATATATAAAGCTGACAAATTCGTAAGTATTTTTCGTGATTCTCCTAAATGTGGGGATACTATTCAGAGAGGGTCAATATTTTTTCTATTTACGAGTATATCAAATCAGACGTATAAACTCAACTTTTCACTATTTTTAAATTATGAACAACTAACAATCGGGTCCCAAAGTAGGGCACCTCAGACTTAGAAATCACTTTTAAACAGTAAGCGAATCACATTTAACATTTAGCGATGTAGATTTTGATCTATATATTTGTTATATAGTATGATTTTTGAAATCGGTTGGGAAATGACAATCATATTTTATTTTAAGTTTGAGGTGCCCTACTTTGGCGGCCGATTGTACCACCCCAGTAAAATCTAGGCTCTCTAGATTTAGAACTTAAGCTCCTCAAAACTTCTAAATTTAAATATTTTTGTAATCCTCCGAACGGTTTAGAAGTTACAAAATATTTCCATTCAAATTTTAAGCCATCCCACTGTTCATTGTAGCGTTTACATATCAGAATGAAAAATTAAAAATTTTTCTATTCAAAAATATTGGTTATTAAACAGGTTTTTGCCTCCACTTAAAAATATTCTATTTGGTTCATAGTCAGTATTGAATATAGGCTCACGATATGCATTAGCATGTCTTTAGATTTAGAAAGTGCCTTCAACAACATAAAGTCGGAGGCTATAGAAAAAGCGCTACATGATAATATACTGACTTAACAGCAGATTCAATCAGAATTAGGACGATTATCACTGGAAGCTATTACCACCAAAGGCACATCGCAAGGAGGAGTCATTACGCCAACAATATGGATCCTTACACTTAATGAAATTTTACTTGAACTAACCAATTCTTCAATTGAAGTGGTAGCTTTTAGTATAATGTAAAGTTCTAAATACCCTTGACGAGATAATGGAACAAGCCTTAACAAGTAAGAATGTGCTTTAGTCGGTCAAGCTCGACCATATAATACCCTTCGCCACTGAGGTCAAATATCTGTTCTTTTTCGGGCTTACATATAAATATTTGCTAAGTTTTGTCATCATGCAAACATTTTCTCAAGACTTGTATGTTTAAGCTATTTTTATCAATGGGACTTATATGAGAGCTAGGGTCAAATATAGACCAATTATCTTGAAATTGTGCGATTCGATTACAGTTTTTGTAAGAATTTCGTATGCAAAAACTAAAATTATCATTATCTTTAGATTAAAGAGCATTTTAGGAATTTTTGTCCCAATTAGTGAGTTTTGACTGACGAAGCCTTGGTCAAATATGCACCGATTTCACCGAAATTTGGTACAGAGATTTTTGTGTACATAGCCAGTTTTAAATAAGGCGAAAATATTTTATTTGTTATGGCCAAAATACCAATTCCGGGAAGTGAGACCTATATTTTGACGAATATACCAAATATACCAATAGAATTGTCTGTACCAAATTTATTAAAATAACTTAAGAATTGCGACCTAAGCCCTATTTCACTAAGCTACAAGTTTACAATTACAAGTGTTTTTGCCTGTAAAATTGTAAACTTGTAAATAATTCTGTTTCATTTAAATACAATTACAAGTTTGTAGCTACAAGTGATTTTTACAATTCACAAGTTTACAAGTCATACTTCTACAAGTCGTTTTGTTTCACTAATCTAAATTTGTACTTGTACACTTGTAGAAAAAAAGCATAGGGTCGACGAAGACTCTCAAAAAAATTTTACAAGTTACAAGTGAATAATAAATTGAATTCATTTTAGGGTTTTAACTACTTTTTTAATAAAAATTAGTTAAAAATTAACACAAAATCAAATCAATATTATTTTCCATTTATTTATTTTGTTTGTTTTTAATTATGTAGTCCATTACTTAGTGCACCTTGAAGAATTTAGTGTGCTTTGTCGAATTTTAATAGCCATGGTCACACTACCAACAGAACTGTCTGCGCCAAATTTAATGAAATTATCTTGAGAATTGCGATCTGTACATTGATTACAAAGTTTACAAGGGGGTTTAGCCAGATGGACTGACATCGTTAAATCGACTCAGGAAGTAATTCTAAGTCTATTGGTATACTAAGACCAATATTTCTATGCGTTACATACATCAGCCCAAACTTATAATACCCTTTCCACCTTTACTGGTAAAGGGTATGAAAATATAATCATGTATACAGAACAATGGAGATCAATGATGTCCTTTACTCAAGGATATATTTTTCTTTATCATTCTCTCAAATGTGGATGATAGTGTAGACAACAAAATATGAAAAACAAAAAATTGGCCCATGGTGGATCGGAAACAAAAAACTTTTTCTGAAACAAATTTTGAATATGAATACACGATTCAATTTTTTAATTAAATGAACATAAAACTGCAGGACATATGCTAAAATATGAGCATAGTCTTATAAAAATCTGATAACCGTATCAAAAGTTATAGGCATATAAAGTGGGTATGTTTCGAAAAAAAATCTATAAAAAAGGAACTTTGAACCGCCATAAAATCTAAATTTTGAAAATTTTGTGAAAATCGTAGATATATGGTTCAGTATGAGTTCAACATTTTATATTTGACTCCATATATATATTTATCAAAATAATTTATTTTATTATAGTTGTAGAAATTGTAATTTTAGAAATTGTAATTGTAGAAATTGTAGTTTACAAGTCCAAAAAGCTACATTTGTTGTGAAAATTTTAATGAAACACAATTGAACAGCACTTGTAAGAATTAGACTTGTAATTGTAACTTGTAAACATGTAGAATTGTAGTTTAGTGAAATAGGTCCCTGCACTTTGATTACAAGGTTTACATGGGGGTTCAGCCAGCCGTCCAGACGGACGGACGGACAGACATCGTTAATTCGGCTTAGAAAGTGATTCTAAGTATATGAGTATACTTAAAGGTGGGTTCATGATCAATATTTCTTTGTGTTACATACATCAGCACAAACTTATAATATCCTTTTCACCTATGAAGGTGAAGGGTATAAAATGCTGCATAAGTGGTGATTTTTACGAGAAGAAGATTGCTTTCCTTCCTAATTGTCGACAGAAGATAAATTCCTAGAAGTAATATTTGATTTCAAACTCAAATGGATACGAAATTTAAAAGAATCGTCAGAAACTTTTAGGTAAAACTTGGGGCCTAAAACCTCGACTAATTTACATGACTCACTCATTTGGTGGCCCGTATACACGCAACGTTTGTTGAATGTGTTAATAGAATTGACGCATATCAGGAGCCAGAAGATCTACAGCTATGGCGGCAACGTGCAGAATCCTAGACATGGATCCTCTCCATTGGCATATAAAAGAAATAACATTTAAGACACAAATTAGACTAACTCGAAGTGGTTGTGTGTTGATTAAATAAACAGGGCAATCCTCTTTAATAAATTCATTTGGCTATATGAACTGGGGAAAAAGAAATTGTCTCAGTAATACCGCCTGGAGAAAATTGGGAGACCACGAATCGAAATATCGATAGGATTCAGATGTACACACATGGTTCCAAAACGAAACTGGGACAGGTAGTGGTATATTTTGTGAAATATTAGACGAACGATACAGCTGCAAAATAAATAAAGCGTGCAGCATTTTTCAAGCCGAAGTCTTTGCGGTGCCTGAAGCAGCAAGATTAATATCTATGAGACCGATGTTTAAAAGCTATATCACTATATGCATAAATAATCAAGCTACTATCAAGGCACTTTGTAAAAGGAATATAAGGTATATTGTAGTCAGCCGTTGTCACATAGAGCTTCGGGTTCTCAACGAACAATACCTTTTAAAACTATGCTGGGTACTATAATAATATTCAAGGTAACGTGGACTTATTGCCATTCAAATTTTTCACCATTCCACTGTGCTTCGGAAAGTTCAGCCTAACAGCATGTGTTCATATCAAGAAGTACTCTTTTATGGCGGTTACGCACTTTCGCACGTTTTCTAGAACACTTAATCATAACTCAATATTCCGATATTTTGAAAAAAGATATCTTTTATTTGAGCAAAATTAAAAAAACGACTTGTGTGAGTTAGTTTTATTTGCTGAGAGCGCCATCTGTTGTCATAAAGTGTAATTTGTTTACCACAAACCTGCTAAACACACTCATGTGCTACACAAAAACAAAAGACTTAAGAAACGAACTTTTCCAATATTAACATGTCGGAAACACATAGAAATATTGGACTTTGAGTTCCTGAGTAGAATTATAAGTAAAACTTAAACATTGAGAAGACAAAATAAACTTGTCTTAGATTTTCTTAATTGCTTTCATTCACTTCCAACCCACTGTGCATGATTGAGTAATAGAAACCACTTTTCATTTTAAAATAAATATTTGAGAAAATTGTCTAATTTTGTTATATTTAAAATGTTTATTAACAAATTTTGCTCTTAAGGGATTTATTTTTCAAATCATCATAACTTTTTAAATTTTTTAATAAAATATATTTCTTTGTTAAATTTTTTTGTGGAAATTTTCCTTTACATTTTCAATTTTTTTTTTTTGTTCACAAAATTTTCTTGCGTTTAACAAAATGTTTCACTTTTTTACACTACCACAATTCGTTTGTAACTGATTTCTATTTTTAATTTAGCCAGACCGAGTATTTGCAAAAGAGTCTTCAGCCGCTTAAGTCGTTTTTATAACTTTATTTACTGGTCTTTTGATGCATTATAAAGTTGTTTTATAAACTGCAATGGGGTTTTCAATTTTTTTGTTTTTGTTTAACAAATGAATTTACTGCAATATATATTTTTTTAATTTTTTGTTTTCTATAAAGTTAATAATCTACATGTACTCGTATGTATATTATAGTTATAGTTTTCTAAAATATTTTTTGTTAATTAAAATTTCATAAATTTTCCAATGGTTTTGAACATTTTTAATCTCTCAAAATAATTATTCTACTGATCGATAAATTCTCGTACTGATGATGTTTTATTATATAAAACACGCAACAACTTTAGCAGCAACAGTTATTTTAAATTGTTGCTGACAGTTTTTTAGTTGTTCGGGGATAATTTGTCTGATAAGACTTGTCATTGGTCTGGATCTGCTAATAAATTTATAACGTTTTTTTTTTGTTTATGAACATTTTACTAACCCATTTTTCAAACATTTTTTGCACTTATTTTCATAAATATATAGAAATTTATTAAATGTTATATTTTTTAACAAATTTTAATTAATTACTTTAAAATTTATTATTGTTACGGAAATGTTATAGTTTTTGTGTTGCACTGGGTAATTTTACCTATCGGGTGCATGAATCTTTTAAATTATTATGTCATATTGTTCTTTTTGTTAGAAACGAAATTGCTGTTTAATGTGTTACATATTGTGTAAGATTAAATAATTTTTTTAGAATACTACAGGTTGTTTTCCTGATAACACGGAGAAAAGTATAGACGTTATCCACTTTCAAAAATGTCTATGCTAAAAAAATAAAAATTGAGTTTAAGGCACCATTTAATAGGTTTTATAAATTGCCAACCTGATAAGACTATCAATCCCGCTCAAATCTCGGTAAAGCACACGTAAGATTAAATTATTTATTTAAAATTCCTGCAAAACTTTCTATGTGTTTTTAATTTCCACTTGTATATAAAATATTAAAGTGCTCATCGCAATTCTTGTTCTATGGGTCATTCTAAGGAACTTTTTCTAAGGAAACCATGAGTCTCAAGCGAATTTTGAACCTCCGAAATGTTTAAAAACATTTTCCGAAAAATTTACCAAAATTTTGCATTTTTTAAAATATCAACTTCATAATCAATTAAAAGGTAAAAGCTTAAATGTTATAAAATTCTAGAGACTTCACGTAATTGGAGGAGTGTAAAACCTTTTCACTAGAGCTTACCGGTTTTTTATATTTGAGAATGAAAATGTAAAAAAGCTCAAAATTTAGACCTACATTTTCTTTAGCAAAGTTCTATAGAATGACCCATAGAAAAATAATCGCTTAAGCACTTATAAATTTACCCACCCTATATAATATATGCAATACTGATACAAACCTATTTTTTCAATTTTGTACAACTGCAAAACTTTCTATGTTGAAAATAATAATTAAACTGCACATTTAAAAGATAAATTATGTCGTCCCTTTTAAAGCGTGATTTTAATTATTATATGAAAATTATTTCCTGCACATATAGTTTTTAATCATATATTTATGTTAACATAAGTTTTTATAACTGCGTTTCACGATGAGACATTTTTATAGTTTTTCTTAAAATGTTACTTTTTGAAAGTGGAGAACTCATATAATACAAAGCAAAAACATTCTAATTTAATGAAATAATCACCAAGGCTTACCATAACCATATTTTTCTAGAAAATATAATAAAAGGTATAGGTAAGGCAAATGATGCATTTGCTAAAATATAAAAATCAGTTCATATTTACTGTCAAAATATGGTGTAGGATATAATATAGTCGTCCTTGGAGCTTTTTTAGTTCCGTCAATAACTAATCGTGTCACTGGATAATGTTTTAAAATCTATCATCTGTTCTATTAATATTCCACAAACCTGACCATTATATTTGCTTAAACCATCAATATGTGACATAAAAACGAAAGACTTATGAAACAAACTTTTTCAATAAAAAACATTTTTTTTTTGACTGTGACAAATAAAATTAAGTCAAAATTTTTGGGATGTTGTACCATTTTTCTGGAAGGTACTGTCGAATACAACAACATTCAGTTTTTGTAAAAAATAAAAGTTATTTTTTAACTTTTATTTTTTCGAGAAAAAATAACAATTATTTTTAACGTTTATTATTTCGATCATAAATAAAAGTTATTTTTTGACTTTCATTTTTTGGAGCAGAAATAAAAGTTATTTTTTGACTTTTATTTTTTCGAGCTGAAATAAAAGTTATTTTTGTGTTTTCAACAACAATTATGATTGCAAAACTCGACACCATTAATTTTTGAACATATGCAAATTATTTTCGCTGAAAAATTATCTTTGTTTGAAAATTTTTTTTAATAAATTTATCATAAATTTAAACAAAAATAACTGTTATTTCTGCTCGAAAAAATAAAAGTCAAAAAATAACTTTTATTTCTGCTCGAAAAAATAAAAGTTAAAAAATAACTTTTATTCATGCTCAAAATAATAAAAGTCAAAAATAACTGTTATTTTTGCTCGAAAAAATAAAAGTTAAAAAATAACTTTTATTTTTGCTCGAAAAAATAAAAGTTAAAAAATAACTTTTATTTTTGCTCGAAAAAATAAAAGTCAAAAATAACTGTTATTTTTTATCAAAAAAATAAAAGTCAAAAAATAACTTTTATTTCTGCTCGAAAAAAATAAAAGTCAAAAAATAACTTTTATTTTCTGACTTTTACGATTTATTCAAGTCAAAAGACAATTAAGTTTTTAATAATAAATCATTTTTAATGAAAAAAAATTCAGTTAGATAAATTAAATGAAGTATAAATTTCTAAGATGTTTTACCATTTTTCTGGTAGGTAAGTGAACCGCCGTGAAAAAATTAAAATTTAGAAAAAAGCGGTTCACTTCCAACATGGGGGTTATGGGGGTTATAGGCCATACAAAAGCCATTTTCAAAGATTTCGAGGACACGTGCAAAATTATGAGATATTTGCAAAAAACTGTTTTCGGGTAGGTCGTAGTACTCACATTTTCAGAGCGATTTAAAAATTTAAAATTTTTTTTAAAAGTCAAAGAATCAATCTTTTACTAATTGCATGCATAGGACATATATTAGGTAAGTTTTTATCAAAAGTTTCGTTATTTTTTTTTTTAATTTTTCGTAGTTTTTCGTTTAAAATTCAATTTCAAACCTTATTTGTTTTATATATTTTTTGAAAGCTACAAGTTCTATATAGAAAAAAAACGAGAAGAAATTTCGATGTGAATAACTCCAAGACCTTTGATCATAAAAAACGTATGTAAAAATATTTTCAAGTCAATTTTGTTCGCAATCCAGTGATGTATTTCTCAATAATGTTGGTAAAATTGATTTGAGGAAAATTTTGGACGTTTTTCACATAAACAAAGTTGCAATTGATTGTAATTTTGGTTGTTGACCATTTTTATTTGAAATGGCAAACGTCTACACTAAGATTTTTAACTCTTAGACTTAGAACAGACCGAAAATTTAGTTCTGTGACGAGGATGTCTACTTGCATTCACTTTTGAACTATCCGAACTGAAAATAAAATCATAATTACATAATATTCTCAAAGTCTAACTCCTCTTCATATGATATAATTCTAAAAAAATTAAGCCATCAAACTTCCCTAAAAAATACCAAAAAAGTGTATAAAAACAAAAGACTTAAGAAACAAACTTTTCAAATGTATAAACATTTTTATTGTTTAAATTCAAATAATTATTCATAAACGATTTATAAAAATATCAAAGGCTTATTGAAAGAATTTTATATGGAAAGTTTGATTTATAAGCTTGTCATAATATTATTTTTCGTTTTTGAATAAGGGGATTAGCATGTAGGTATGAAATCAATTATGTTGGGTTCTTGTCACAATATTTTCTTACAAAATTACTAATTCTTTTAATTGTTATTTTTTAGTTAAGTATACAGCTGTCAATCGTTAATTCTATTTAACTTGATAATTACATACTGACATTAAAGAAAAGATTAGCATTAAAAAGCATTAAGCAATTCTTGCAAGTTTGTGAAAAAAACGTAATCAAAACCTTTTATTAATGAAAAAATAGCTATTAGCTAAAAAAAACCGTCAAGGCAAATTATTAAAACAAATGTTTTATTAATAGTTTTCTTTAACTGTCAATTTCTGGCAATGATGGTAACATTAAAGCACGTGCTTTTGTACAACTCATACAAAAAGATCTCGTTGATCAGTCAGGAGAGAATCAAGTCAAGGTCGTTTAATGAACTCTTAATAAAATGAGTAGAATTAGACAGATAAACTTACATTAGCACCTCAAAAGCTAAATTCGCAAATTTCTTTCTCTATTTGCTAATTTTTACCAAATATTTATTTAATAAATAAATAAAATTCAAGGTACAATTACTTTAACTGAATTAAATAAAATTATTTGTTGAATTAAAAACCTTTTAGCCATCAACAAATACGGAAGAAGAGTCACAATAGATCAGGTGTTATCTGATAATTTTGGTTAATTTGATAATTTCGAGTTTATGGCAAACAACAAAACTAAGATAAGAATTTTTTTTAAAACAAAACAAAAAATTTAATAATAAGTTTTGTTTATTTTGAATTTGACAGTTAAGCAGTTTTTAAGGTTCCATTTAATTTGGTTGTTTTACATTTTTTTTATTTACTTTTAATTAAAGTTTAAACAATAAGTCATTTTTGTAGGCACTATTGTCGTCTTTTAATAACTGACGTTTCGTCTGTCATTTGCTTAAAACATAAAACATGTCTTTGTTTTTTAGTGATTGGTGTGGCTTTTTGAGGTTTAGTTATTTGTGCTTTATAAATTTGTAACTAAAACTTTAAAATATAATTTGGTTTTAATCATTATGAGAAGTTATTGCTTGTCTAATATATTATCTATTTTATGGTTAAACATATTTTTTTTTTTTGAATAGTTAGTGACACATTTTTTTATCGCATATTTTAGGATGTTTTTGGTAACTAAAAGCAAATTGTCTCATTTCAATATATATATACCTGCATATAATAAAAAATAATAGCAGAAAAATAATCGAAATTACATAAATACTTTTTGTTTTGTAACTTACAGATTCTTAATATTTGTGTTCCCGTGTGATAATGAAACTACCCAAACTGACCCAAAGTTACCCATATTTACCCATTGGTGTAACTGTACTCAATAATGGTTCGAGTCTTTACTAAGTTATGAAAGTAATACTATTTCCTTGTTTATCCTAAACTACACAGATAGTTTGGGCAACAAATTATTTTCACAAATTGCAATTGAAAATGGTAAAACCTTAGGCAGCTATAAGGCATAAAGCGAGTACGCTCATAAAAGTCTTTTAAAAGATTTGTAACTACGTCCAGGTATGGTGGACATCAAAGTAGTGACAGACAGCACTATTTCACATAAAAAAAAACACTTGGATTATCATTAAAAAATGCAATGTCTTCGTTGTATTCTCACATTCTCATGGAAAGGGTGGGTTAAAACATTCGAACTCACAAGTAATTATAAAGTTTACAAGCAAAGAACTTTGTAAGTAAGATAGATACTAAAGATGTTGCGGACAGACAAAACTGATTCATTTTCTGATTCTTTAAATATAGATAAATCTTCATCACTCTAAAGCTGCCATGGGAGAGAAATTTATTTGATATAAATATAGTAATGGGCAAATAAATTCTGCTGACACACATACACATACAATTGTAAAGAGCATAAAAATAATATTACGGTCAAGATTTTTACAAACTCTCAGAAAAAAATTCAATCGATCGTAATGAAACACAAATGATGACGCTAGAACACAATACGGAGTTTTGTAATTCTTTACTGCTACTAGTCCAATGGCAAATTTGTATATGTGTTAGTGCCCTTCACTGCTCTAAAGCTACAATTATGTCATTGGTATTGGCGCAAATATAAAATGGTATAATCCTTATTTAAAAGCCTTGGATATAAGTTGACTCCAAGTACGATTAAAGATAGACGCAGATCTTGGTAACTTACAAAAACAGTTTTACGTCTTTTAGTAACAATACATAAAGGAGCATCCTGTACTACACCATTTTCAATTGTAATTGAGGAATTTTCAAATTTAATTGAGAAATTTTCAATTGAAATTGGGAATTTTCAATTGAAATTGAGAAGTATTCAATTGGAATTGAGAATTTTCAATTGAAATTGAGAAATTTCCGATTGAAATTGAGACTTTTCAATTGAAATTGAAAAATATTCAATTGAAATTGAGAATTTTCAGTTAAAAATGAGAAATTTTTAAATGAAATTGAGAAATTTTCAATTGAAATTGAGAATTTTTCAATTGAAAATGAGAATTTGTAAATTGAAATTGAGAAAATCCCATTTAGAAATGAGGAATATTCAATAGAGCGGGTCAATTTGTATGGGACGGAAAAAATGAAAAAATCGCATATGCGGGAAGTAATCTACGAACAATTCTAAGAAAATTTGCCTAAGAAACTATGTGTGTAAAATCGATTCGGATGCCGCGATTTTTAAAGGGAAGTTTCATATTCAGGTTATAGAAAATTTTGTTAGAAAAACTTAAACAGATAGCTTATTTATGAGTGTGAGGGACCCACTGAGGGTAAAAAAACGCTAAGTTTTCTTCTAAACCCTTTGTTTTTACTTCTTATTTTTAAAGTACACTTATCCCTCGATTTACACAATACTTTTTTTAAGGTGTTAATCGAGGGAAAGGTATACTTTTGTTTGTTGACCATATATTGAAATAAAACTAAAATTATCCTTTAAGTTTTCTACGATTTATTGTTTTATTTGCAGTTATTAATTTAGCAATAAAATCAGAAAGAATAAAATAAATTTTAAGTGTATTGTTATTAATACAAAGTTAGTTTCTAGATTTGAAAAAAGAACTAAATAACTAAGTTTTTAAGTCCTGCCTGCTTTCCAAGCGTGGATTTTTTTTCGACTAACATCAGTCACAGCCATAATACTTTCACGATTTTTTTCCGTTACGCGCCGAGAAACACTGGTTAAAAGTTTAACGCATCGTTCAGTTCCTTGAATGTGGCATGGAACTTGTGGGTCAGGAAGTGGTGGATCTTGAAATTCTAAATATTCCTTCAAATAGTCATACGGAATATCTCTTGTAATTGGTGGTTCTGATAAAATACTGTCATCATCTAAATCTATCATATTGAAATAATTGCAGCAGTCAAAATTAATTTTACATTTTTTGTACTCTCTAAGTTTTTCTGCATCGCAAAGTTTGTTACGGTAGTACAAAATTTTTTGTATTGCCTGGTCGCGTATTGATTTACGATCATCGTAAAGCATTGAAAGCATAACATTTTCTGGATGAGCAAAGTATGAGTTATTTTGAACTACAGAGTAAACAATTTGCCGCACATTCAAGGGAAGAAACTGTGTGAGGCGAATAAACTTAAATAAAAGCGTACTGCCGTAAATAACAGAATTGTAGTATTTGATGTTAAAGTACATGGGAACATAAACTCTTATTACGTACTCTGCTAGAGTTTTTAAGTAACTAGTGGGTGAACTTGTTGCGACGTACAATCGTAAAATTCTGCTGGCCTTGGTTAACCAACGGGAGTGCGCTACAGGTCCAGGCTTTATGTTAGCTAAGTCAACAGAAATAAAACCATTCGATATTGCTGAAGCCATTTGAAGCAAATACTTTACGTCATTAGATAAATCAAGCTTCCATTCGTCTGATGAAGAAGGTGGCATGTTCTCTAGCGGAATGGCTGTAAATTCAACAACCCTCTGAAAAAATTTTAAACTTTTTTTAATAAATGTTAAAAAAAATATTCTGGAAAAATTATTTTCCCACCATTTTCTCACAGCACGTAATTTGTTTACTAATTAAGCCGCTGGCAGTTCTTGGGCCGCTCGTTTTCGAATTATCCAGAAATTCGAATAGGTGACGAAAAGGCAATTCATTAAAATGTAGGAGACATATAAACCAATGCAATGGTCTTCCCAATGCGATCTCGAAACGCCGTATTATGCCATTTGAAACGCCTGTGTTAGTGTTTTCTCCATCACTACAAATACCAATTAAATTATTCAAACTGAAACCTTTTTTGCTGAAAAACTCGCTAAGCTGCCTTTGCTTTGTTAAAGCATCTTCAGCTTGAACTGTAACATATCCTAATAGTTTCGAGTTCGGCTCTTTAAGGACGACTAAATGTGCTTCTTTAACCATGCTTTGGTGGTATTTGCCGTCAATTTTTTCCATTGTTAATGCGTCATCTTTTCTGCCATCAAATGAAAAGTAGCATAGGTTGGTGTCTCCTGCTTGACTCTTGCGTACTGCTTCCCGTCCCTTCATCTTTTCTCTGGCGACTTTATTTTTATCCATAATTATTAGGTCTCCATTTTCATCTCTATAGTCAATATCCTTAAATAGAGCTGTCGCTAAACCTGAAGCTACTCTGTCAGATATGCCGAATCTGTCGCACATCATCGCGAAATTTAAAGCCGAGTACCTTTTGGTATAAGCTCGTGGTTTCGGTGAAATTAATACATCCTCAGATGGTGCACTTAGCTCTATAAGCTCCTCCACCTCCATGTTTAACTGGCTTGGTTGATATGTCGAATCATGACTCACTGGTAGGAAGGTTGCTATTGATGATACTTGGTCAGAATGATTCTCTGGAATAGTCAGTTTTCTATCATTGTGTTGATCTAGCATAAAAAATGTCAACCTTTTTGGAATTTCTCCACATTTGCATTCATGTACTTTTAAATTACATTTGCATTTTCCAATGAAAAACAAATCATCAATCGATTCCACAAAACGATTTAATTTACTTTTAGTTTTTATTTCTCTTTGGTACTTTTCAATGAACTGGTTTAGTTTTAGTAAAATGCTTTTTTCATTCATAAGATCAATAAAAAGTCGATTCCATATTTCAGTTAATTTATTTAACACGTCAGCAGTGAAGTTCTTGTAAGCACACTTTTTTCCTTCTTTTTTTGCCTGGTAACCCAAGAAGAAATAATACTTTAATACATCACGCTTGCTTGGTAAGTTAAGGCCACTAAAATCTGCTGGTGGTCCAAAAATGCAAATATCTGGGGAAGCCATATGAGATATGGTAGATTCAGATGAAGAAGATGAAAAATTATTTTCCATTTTACTAGATTATAAATTTAAAATGCAAAATGGAATAGCCAATAAAAAAGCCGAACAGCGGAATGAATATTATTCAATCGAAATTGAGAATTTTTAAATTTAATTTGAGAATTTTTCAATTGAAATTGAGAAAAGCCCAATTGAAAACGAGGTTGATTTTTTAATTGAAATTGAGAAATTTTCAATTGAAATTGAGAAATTTTCAATTGAAAATGAGAAATTTTCAATTGAAATTGAGAAATTTTCAATTGAAATTGAGAATTTTAGAATTGAAATTGAGTATTTTAGAATTGAAATTGAGAAAACCTAAATTGAAAATGAGGTTGAAATTTCACTAGGGGTTTTCCCAATTTCAATTGAAAAATTCTCAATTTAAATTGAAAATTTCTCAATTTCAATTGAAAATTTCTCAATTTCAATTGAAATTTTCTCAATTTCAATTGAAAATTTCTCAATTTTAACTGAATGTTTCTCATTTCCAATTAGGGTTTTCTCAATTTTAATTAAAATTTCTCATTTTTAATTGAAAATTCTCAATTTCAATTGAATATTTCTCAATTTCAATTGATTGATCCACAAACATACTGAAATTGCTAAATTGTATAGTGTTTTTTCACTTGTGATGAATGGTATAGGTAATTCTTTTTGGAATCGGTCATGATTTCGAATTAATATAATATCGACTCGTGAACCGCCGTGGTATAGCAGGTTAGTCATCCGCCTAGCATACCAGAGGTCCCAAGTTCGATCCTCGGCCAAACCCACTTGAAAGAATACAAATTTTCAAAAAAAACCGGTTCACTTTATAACTCATCTAGCCATTGGAAATTGAGTATTAGGCTATGTAAAACTTCTCTAACTAATGCATTTACCGTTTGGAGCCGGAGTTAAAACGTAGGTCTCTTTCAATGAGTCTAAAAATAGAAATATGTATTATGTATTCAGATTTATGTAGTCCTTTTATTCCTGGTGGAATATAGGGCCTCTAGTAGTCATCACGTTTATCTCGTTCCATGATACTCCAAATATCCGCAACTCAGTTTTTAGTTTGGCACCTATACGTGTTTGCAGATCTTCCAGACCTCTTGGAACCTTAGAGATTGACGTTTTATCTATATATATATATATATATATTTATATATATATATATATATATATATATATATATATATATATATATATATATATATATATATATATATATATATATATATATATATATATATATATATAAATGTGTTTGTAGGTTTATTGTTTATTTTTTTGTTTGTTTAAAATAGGTTAACTCCTTAACGATTGGACCGATTTTGATGAAATTTTGAAATTAAAAAGAACTTTCCCTTAGGGTGGTTATAGGATCAAATGGTGCAAAATTTAATAATTATCATTGAATTTGATTAACTATAAAAGTTAGAAACTTTAAACTTGATAAAAGGAAATTCGTTACCAATACCCGTACTTCTGGAAAAAATCAAAAGGATCGGATGATTTTTTAAATGTAGATAAAGTTATACTAACAAGTTTCAATCGTCTACATCCCATTTTAAAACTTAGTCCCAGAAGGGGTCCCAATCCAAGGTCGAATATGGCTATTTCCACACATATATAACATTAATGAAATTGTAAGTTTGTTTATTTGTTTGTTTGAGATTAAATAATTCCTAAACGGCTTTACCAATTTAGATGAAATTTTTAATGTAGATAAAACCTGGTCCAGAAAGTGCTCAAATAGGGTAAATAGTATTATTTACCGTTCTAATGTTATGGCTCCATATGTTAACTTTTTGACAAGAAATTGGGATTTTTACAAACTTTGATCGACGAGCGGCAGGGGTTAACGTCATTTAATTGAGCTCAAATTTCGGCTATATCTGGAAAGGAGAAATGTTTTGATGAACGTAATTCTGACATCGGATGTTTTTGGTCACCCTACTGAAGCATATTAGGTGCACATATATACAAAAACTAATCATTAAAATGGCTGATGCAATGAACAAGTGAGTAAATTATCGTATAAGTCTTAAGAAAATGTTTGTATGATGTCCAAATTAAACAAATATACGTCTCCATTCATCGAAAGGATACTTTTTACTTTGTTGACTATTGAAACACATTGACCTCTTATTTGTTTTATTTTATCGGAAGTAGCTCTTAAGAAGATCCGTTAGTATTTGATAGTTTTACTCAAACTTTTGAAACTAACAAGTGGTGCCGACTATTGATAATGTTGGGGCTCTAGCGCAATAGGCACTTTTTCATACACAACAAGTAAGAAAGTGCTATAGTCGGTCAAGCCCGACCATACGATACCCTTCACCACTAATGTCAAAGGTGTTCTTTTTCCTGTATAAAGACAAATATTTGCTAAATTTTGCCATAATAAAAACATTTTTAAGAAACTTATATATTTAAGCTTTTTCCGTCATTTGGACTTATATGAGAGCTAGGGTCAAATGTGGACCGATTATCTAGAAATTTGACAAATTGATTATAGTTGTTACAAAAATTATGTATGCAAAAAATAAACTCAAAATTTTCATTATCTTTAGATTTACGAGCGTTTTAGTGATTTTTTGTCTCATTTAGTGCGTTTTTAAAGAAGAGTTTGTATGGGAGCTATGGTCAAATGTGGACCGATTTCAACGAAATTCGGTACAGTAATTTAAGTTTACATAAGCAGTATTTGTTTAAAATTTTATGAAAAAAATATTGATTTTTGTGGCCAATATATTAATTCCGGGAAGTGGGACCTATGGGAAGTACCATAAATAATGGACCGATTTTAACGAGTTTCAATAGACATGGTCCCATTATCAAAAAAATTATCTATGCCAAATTTCATCAAATTGTCTTTAGAATTACGACCTGTAGTTTGATTACAAGGTTTACATGGGGGTCCAGCCAGCCAGACGGACGGACGGACATCGCTAAATCGACTCAGAAAGTGATTCTAAGCCTATTGGTATACTAAAAGATGGGTCTAAGATAAATATTTCTATGCGTTACATACATCAGCACAAACTTATAATACCCTTTCCACCTATGGTGGTGAAGGGTATAATTAAAAAATGATTTTTGAAACCGACCTGAGAAAAATGTACCATTTTCCAACATGAAAAAAAAACTAAGTTAATTTGATTATATTTAAACAAAACTGAACTATTTACTAGTAACAAGCCATTAAATTATAAATCATGTCTAACTTTGGAATTTCTTTATTTACAACATACATTTTTTGGTGCATATCCTTAGGCGCGTTTTCAAGGACATGCATTTTCTGGGGAAAACTGCAATAACTTTTAAACTACCTCATGAATTTTCGTCTTTCATGATTCGGAATAAAGCTGAGTTAGTTCTCTTTAATATTCTATTCTTGTAAAAATTATTTATTTTTGGTCCAAATTTCACAAAAACAAAAAAATAACCCATTTTTCCCCATACAAATGAGCTCTTAAACTTTGGACCCGATGCGCGCCCATAGAACGTTGTCCGATTTGGCTCAAACTTCCTGTTCTAAACTTTTAGACCTAGTGTCACAATGTTCCGTAGAAAAAGTTATAAAATTCGAAAAATCATTTTCCTTCATACAAAAAATTGTCACCCTACAGTATATTGATATTTGTGGCCAATATATCAATTCCAGAATTTGATTTGTGCCAAATTTCATCAAATTATCCTTAGAATTGCGAGCTTTCCTTTAATTGCATGGTTTACATGGGGGTCCAGCCAGACGGACCGTCGGACTGACATCTCTAAATCGACTCAGAAAGTGATTCTAAGTCTATTGGTATACTAAAAGGTGGGTCTAAGACAAATATTTCTATGCTTTACATACATCAGCACAAACTTGTTATACCCTTTGAGGGGTATAATAAATAGATATACATAAATATTTAAAGTATATTAAAATTTAAAGATAATACTTTGAGGCCCTATGCTCCACTGGGAGTCAAGGACAACAGAAGAAGAATTTTTAAAAAGCAATACAACCAATTTCGATAAGATCTATTTTTTGCTTCCTCTAATTTCTTAACATAAAGAGTAACCCTCGTAAGAGCTTTAATGAATCTATTAACCTTTTATATATTGTTGCAAAATATTATAACTTCTGAAACTTATCTCTACATTAAAGATCTGCAAGTTCTTGTAGTAAATTATTTTGATTTAAATTTAAAGTTAATCATAGATGGTTATAAATAAATCAATTTAAGCAGCAGCAGATAAACAATTACTTAACAATTTCTTACTATAGAGTTAACATTGTTTTTTTTTTTTTTGTAGTTTTTTTTTTGCTAAGTTTTAAATAAAAATTGTACTCACCTTCAATGAATTTGATAGTTTGCCCGCTCTAGCAATGGCTGTGCCAAATGTGGATGGAGCTATGGCAATTGATGTGGATTCTGGTAGACCAATTATAAAGACTAGAGCGAAGGTTAAAAGTGTTAATATGGTACTTGCGGCTCTGCCACAAGGTTTACAAAGCAACATTTTGGTATTATTTCTTTTACAATATTCTCATGGAGGTAATTCTTTTTTGTTTTAATTGAAGCACTATGAGGCTGTTTCCTTAATTTATTTATGTATTCTTGGCAAATTTAATAAATTATCGTATTAATTTGACAATTTTTTATTTTGGATTCTCACACTTTTGGTTTCTGCTGTAGTAGATCATGTAAATATTTAGATACTCTTATTGGCATCTAGATACAAATATTTAATTTGATGCTTAATTTTCAAAATAAACACAATTATTCTTTATCTTTTTTTTTTTTTGAATTACTTATTTAATTTTCAGTTTTATTTAACACTTGAATAATAACTAAATTTTAAACAATATTTTACAAATTTTATAAGCAATTTATTTAATTTTTTTTCAAATGTTTATTTTATTTGCATTAAATTTTTTTTTTCCTAATTATACAAGACACTTCTTTATGGTTTGGCATGTAATGGCTTTTGAATTTTGTTTAAATTAATTTTTTCTAAGCATAATTTTCCAAGCAATGCAAAGTTATATTTTTTTAAGTATTTGGATTTAAATATTTGCCTTTTTAATAACTTCAGCTAAGACAATATCTTTGCTCGGTCATGGTCTTTTGCCAACTGAATGTCAACTAGTTTGAGCTTTATTTGAATTTAACGGCTTTAATAATGATAAATCTTTAAAAGAATGAGATTTTAATTTCGCTTATTAAATGTTTCATTCAAGAATTTTTATATATTTGCTATTCTTTAATATATTCACTTTGATTAGGAATACTGGAAGCATTAAAGGAAGTTATAAAAATTAGAATATAATTAACATGTAACCGACTTAAAAGATGTTTATAACTATACTTGGATTTTATATATAAAAATCATCTAGACAACTAAGAATTTTAAAATATTGATCTAATTTGCATATTTTTTTTAATAACAATTAATTTCTTTACCATTTTTGTAGTATATGATGTAACTAATTCTTCTTTAAACTCGACCGTTTTAAGATAAAACAAGTAAGAAAGTGCTATAGTCGGTCAAGCCCGACCATACGATACCCTTCACCACTAAGGTCAAAGGTGTTCTTTTATCTGTATAAAGAAAAATATTTGCTGCATTTTGCCATCATACAAACATTTTTTTAAAACTTATGTATTTAAGCTGTTTCCGTCATTTGGAGTTATATGAAAGCTACAGTCAAATGTAGATCGATTATCTCGAAATTTGATTACAGTTGTAACAAAAATTATGTATGCAAAAAATAAACTTAAAATTCGCATTATCTTTAGATTTACGAGCGTTTTAGTGATATTTGTCTCGTTAAGTGCGTTTTGGCAGAAGATTGTGTATGGGAGCTATGGTCAAATGTAGACCCATTTCAACGAAATTTGGTACATAAGCAGTATTTGTTTTAAATTTCATGAACAAATATTGATATTTGTGGCCAATATATCAAATGGGACCTATGGAAGGTACCATAAATAATGGACCGAATTTTAATAGCCATAGTCATACTATCAAAAGAATGATCTATGCCAAATTTCATCAAATTATCTTTAGAATTGTGACCTGTACTTTGATTACAAGGTTCACATGGGGGTCCAGCCAGAAGGAAGGACGGACTGACATCGCTAAATCGAAATCAGAAAGTGATTCTAAGCAAACATTTTTTCAAAACTTATCTAATAAGAAATTTTTGGAAAATTTCCTATAAAAATAAGAAATTTTTAAAAAATTTCCTAAAAATAAGATATTTTTGAAAAATTTCTTTTAAAAATAAGAAATTTTGGAAAAATTTCCCATAAAAATAAGAAATTTTGGAAAAATTTCCCATAAAAATAAGAAATTTTTGAAAAATTTCCTATAAAAATAAGAAACTTTTGAAAAATTTTCTATAAAAATAAGAAATTTTTGAAAAATTTCGTATAAAAATTAGAAATTTTTGAAAAATTTCCTATAAAAATAAGAAATTTTTGAAAAATTTCCCATAAAAATAAGAAATTTTTGAAAAATTTCCTATAAAAATAAGAAATTTTTGAAAAAATTCCTATAAAAATAAGAAATTTTTGAAAAATTTCTTATAAAAATAGGAAATTTTTGAAAAATTTCTTATAAAAATAAGAAATTTTTGAAAAATTTCCTATAAAAATAATAATAAGAAATTTTTTAAAAATTTCTTATAAAAATAATACATTTTTGAAAAATGTCTTATAAAAATAATAAATTATTGAAAATTTTCTTATAAAAATAAGAAATTTTTGAAAAATTTCCTAAAAAAATAAGAAATTTTTGAAAAATTTCTTATGAAAATAAGAAATTTTTCAAAAATTTCCTATAAAAATAAGATATTTTTGAAAAATTTCTTTTCAAAATAATATATTTTTGAAAAATTTATTTTAAAAATAAGAAATTTTTGAAAAATTTCCTATAAAAATAAGATATTTTTGAAAAATTTCCCATGAAAATAAGAATTATAAAACTAAGAAATTTTTGAAAAATTTTTTATGAAAATAAGATATTTTTGAAAATTTTCCTTTAAAAATAAGAAATTTTTTATAAATTTCTTTCAAAAATAAGAAATTTTGAAAAAATTTCCCATAAAAAGAAGAAATTTTTAAAAAATTTCCCATAAAAATAAGAAATTTTTGAACAAATTCTATTAAAACTAAGAAATTTTTGAAAAATTTCCTATAAAAATAAGAAATTTTTGAAAAATTTCCTATAAAAATAAGAAATTTTTGAAAAATTTCCTATAAAAATAAGAAATTTTTGAAAAATTTCCTATAAAAGTAAGAAATTTTTGAAAAATTTCCTATAAAAATAAGAATTTTTTGAAAAATTTCCTATAAAAATAAGAAATTTTTGAAAAATTTTCTATAAAAATAAGAAATTTTTGAAAATTTTCCTATAAAAATAAGAAATTTTTGAAAAATTTCCTATAAAAATAAGAAATTTTTGAAAAATTTCTTATAAAAATAAGAAATTTTTGAAAAATTTCTTATAAAAATAAGAAATTTTTGAAAAATTTCCTATAAATATAAGAAATTTTTGAAAAATTTCCTATAAAAATAAGAAATTTTTGAAAATTTTCCTATAAAAATAAGAAATTTTTGAAAAATTTCCTATAAAAATAAGGAAATTTTGAAAATTTTTTTTTATCAAAATAAAAAATTTTCCAAAAATTTCTTATAAAAAAATGAAATTTTTGAAAAATTTCTTATGAAAATAAGAAATTTTTGAAAAATTTCTTAAACAAATAAAAAATTTTTTACAACTTTCTTAAAAAAATAAGAAATTTTTTAAAAATTTCTTATAAAAATAGGAAACTTTTGAAAAATTTCTTATAAAAATAAGAAATTTTTTAAAAATTTCTTATAAAAATAAGAAATTTTTGAAAAATTTCTTATAAAAATAAGAAATTTTTGAAAAATTTCTTATAAAAATAAGGAATTTTTGAAAAATTTCTTATAAAAATATGAAATTTTTGAAAAATTTCTTATAAAAATAAGAAATTTTTGAAAAATTTCTTATAAAAATAAGAAATTTTTGAAAAATTTCTTATAAAAATAAGAAATTTTTGAAAAATTTCTTATAAAAATAAGAAATTTTTGAAAAATTTCTTATAAAAATAGGAAATTTTTGAAAAATTTCTTATAAAAATAAGAAATTTTTGAAAAATTTCTTATAAAAATAAGAAATTTTTGAAAAATTTCTTATAAAAATAAGAAATTTTTGAAAAATTTCTTATAAAAATAAGAAATTTTTGAAAAATTTCTTATAAAAATATGAAATTTTTGAAAAATTTCTTATAAAAATAAGAAATTTTTGAAAAATTTCTTATAAAAATAAGAAATTTTTGAAAAATTTCTTATAAAAATAAGAAATTTTTGAAAAATTTCTTATAAAAATAAGAAAATTTTGAAAAATTTCTTATAAAAATAAGAAATTTTTGAAAAATTTCCTATGAATAAATAAGAATTATTAAACTAAAAAATTTTTGAAGAGTTTCCTATAAAAATAAGAAATCGTTCAAAAATTTCCTATGAAAAAATTCTATAAAAATAAGAAATTTTTGAAAAAATTTTCTATACATTTTTGAAAATTTATCTACACAAAATAAGAAATTTTTTAAAAAATTTCCTATAAATTTTTGAAAATTATCTATAAATATAAGAAATCTTAAGAAAATGTCTATAAAAATAATAAATTTTTTAAATTTTTTTATAAAAATAAGATATTTTTGAAAAATTTCTTATAAAAATAAGAATTTTTGAAAAATTGTCTATAAAAATAAGAAATTTTTGGAAAATTTCCTATGAAAATAAGCAAGCTTTGAAAAATTCCTATAAAAATAGGAAATTTACAAGAAAAATATTCCCAATGCTGTCTACTATTTCTTCTATTTTCTATACGTATATTTAATATGGAGGTGCAAAACAAATTTAGAAACTAATCGACCTACAATTTAAACCTAAACAACTGGGACAATTAGTAATATAGGAAGTGTAATAAATTGTGTATCTTCATTTTAATTATTAAACATATACTATAGAATCGTTCTATATATTTGGTAGAATTTACCAAATATGACCAACATTTTTTACTTCCTATTATCATAAAACTTGTTGTAGGCCTCAAAACGCCATAAATTAATTGACACACTTTTATTTGATTCAAAATATTTATTTAAATTAGCGAAATTTATTCATGCGTTTATTCATTAATATAATTTTGTACTAATTAACTAAAAATGTGTGAATGAGTGCTTTACTTCCTAGATTTAAGGAATTAATTTAATGATGTCATTATGGAATATTAAAAAAAATATAAACAAATGCTTAAATTCCATCAAATTTACTTCTTGGTTCTTTTCATTTAAACACAAAAAAATATCTAAGCAATTTATTAACAAAATTGTTAATTTGTTAGTTCAAGTTTGTTGCCTAAGTCTTTTGATTTATCATTATCAAAACATGTAACAATTTAGATTTTCTAAGAAGTTTAGTATTAAAAGTTGTTTTCAATCAATTGCTATTGGTTTACAAAAAATTTGTAAACAAAACTAAACAAAACAAAAAATAAACTCGCAAACAATTTATGTATATTATTTCCTCATAAAATGTAAATTTTTACCTCTGACTTATGATTGTCATTTCATTACCGTTAATTTATTCCTATATTTTTCCTAACGTTAATTACTGTTATTCTTCTTTAATCACATGTTTCAGTTTTAACAGTTATTGTGACGAACGCCCACCTTAAAATGTTAATTTTAACATACTTTGATTCATAATCGATGTTGTCTATCAATATTATCTAATAATAAACGAAAAAATACTGTCAAGAGAAACAACAATATTGAGAAGATATTCATAAATTAACATAAACTAATATTATTCAGTTAAGTCTATGTTTTTTGCAATAATTATTAAGCTTAAGCATTTTCCGCTTATGTTTTGATTACTATTTTGACATTTTGTTACCACCTCTAGACCAATAATCTAACCTACATTTTTAGCATCTACTACCGGTAGTAAACGGTTTGACTGACAGACTAACTGACTAACTGACTATGGTCAGTTGGCAACAACAACAACTATAGCAACCAGCCTCTTGCGAACAGATGATATAAATTAGACAATACGAAGCAAGTAGTCAAACCGGATTTAACAAATTTGTCGGCAAAATTTCATTTCGTTAACAATTACATTGTCATGGTAAAAGCACTTGCACTTTTTATTGAAAATTTAATTATTATTTTAAGACCCTACACTATAATAGATGGTAAGAAAAATGTTTGTATAATAAAAAAATTCGACAGAAACATTTTTGTATTACAAAAATTTTCGATAGAAAAATTTTTGTATAAAAAAATTTTTTTTATAAAATATTAAACAATTTTTCGTTACAAAAATTTTTGTATAAAATATTTAACAATTTTTGTATAACAAAAATTTTAAATAGAAAAATTTTTGTATAACGAAAATTTTCGAAAGAAAAATTTTTGTATAACAATAATTTTCGATAGAAAAATTTTTATATAACAAAAATTTTCGATAGAAAAATTTTTGTATAACAAAAATTTTCATAGTTCCTGCTTTCATTACTTTTACTGCAATATTAATTATAACTCTTATCATAATTAGCAACCTTGATACATTTGTAATTTGATATCAATTAATTAATTTAAAAATTTTAGCTTTTTCTCTACAACCTGTTTGTTGCTTAAGTCTTTCGTTTTCCAACAAATACTAAACTCCAACAGATTCCCATAATTTAAATACCTAATCATTAAAATTAAAAAAAATCTCGATATATTTCTTTTATAACATTAATGTTTAGCTGATAAAACAATACCAGTCCATTTTCTACCTCTGACCAATTGACTGAATAAATATAACGATTTGGAATACTTTCCAGGCTGTAAATGATTATGCAAGTTCATCGTTTTTGTTGCAGTCGGCTAAATTGTTATAAAAACTTAAGTCAATACAAGTAAACAAGAAAAACCTAAAAAAAACTCAATATGTATTAACAAGTGGGACACTAAACAAAGGTAAAGTGGGTGCGGAGAAAGTCTTTATGACAATATTGAAATAAAATTTTAGTTAATATTTTTATTACTACTTAGGTGTTTTATTTTAATGTTTGAAATATCTTGAATACATTTTTTAAATTAACGACTATGTTTTTTGGTTTAACGACTTTTGAAATTTTTTCCGTGTACATACTTTATTGAACAAAAGAAATATATGGAAACTTTAATAAATAGCATCCATTGTCAGTGTAAACATAAAACGAAAATTAAAAATGAAAAGTCTACAAAATAGAGTTCAGGGGAACCAAAAACTACTCCATATACCTTAGTCTACGAATTTGTCTAAGTCTACGTATAGCTTAGTTTATTTATTAGGCTTTGTCTTGGTCTTTGTCTTAATATTAATCTATGTCTTAGTCTATGTCTTAGTCTATGTCTTAGTCTATGTCTTAGTCTATGTCTTAGTCTATGTCTTAGTCTATGTCTTAGTCTATGTCTTAGTCTATGTCTTAGTCTATGTCTTAGTCTATGTCTTAGTCTATGTCTTAGTCTATGTCTTAGTCTATGTCTTAGTCTATGTCTTAGTCTATGTCTTAGTCTATGTATTAGTCTATGTCTTAGTCTATGTCTTAGTCTATGTCTTAGTCTATGTCTTAGTCTATGTCTTAGTCTATGTCTTAGTCTATGTCTTAGTCTATGTCTTAGTCTATGTCTTAGTCTATGTCTTAGTCTATGTCTTAGTCTATGTCTTAGTCTATGTCTTAGTCTATGTCTTAGTCTATGTCTTAGTCTATGTCTTAGTCTATGTCTTAGTCTATGTCATAGTCTATGTCTTAGTCTATGTCTTAATCTATGTCTTAGTCTATGTCTTAGTCTACGTCTTAGTCTATGTCTTCGTCTATGTCTTAGTCTATGTCTTAGTCTATGTCTTAGTCTATGTCTTAATCTATGTCTTAGTCTATGTCTTAGTCTACGTCTTAGTCTATGTCTTCGTCTATGTCTTAGTCTATGTCTTAGTCTATGTCTTAGTCTATGTCTTAGTCTATGTCTTAGTCTATGTCTTAGTCTATGTCTTAGTCTATGTCTTAGTCTATGTCTAAGTCAATGTCTTAGTCTATGTCTTAATCTATGTCTTAGTCTATGTCTTAGTCTATGTCTTAGTCTATGTCTTAGTCTATGTCTTAGTCTATGTCTTAGTCTATGTCTTAGTCTATGTCTTAGTCTATGTCTTAGTCTATGTCTTAGTCTATGTCTTAGTCTATGTCTTAGTCTATGTCTTAGTCTATGTCTTAGTCTATGTCTTAGTCTATGTCTTAGTCTATGTCTTAGTCTATGTCTTAGTCTATGTCTTAGTCTATGTCTTAGTCTATGTCTTAGTCTATGTCTTAGTCTATGTCTTAGTCTATGTCTTAGTCTATGTCTTAGTCTATGTCTTAGTCTATGTCTTAGTCTATGTCTTAGTCTATGTCTTAGTCTATGTCTTAGTCTATGTCTTAGTCTATGTCTTAGTCTATGTCTTAGTCTATGTCTTAGTCTATGTCTTAGTCTATGTCTTAGTCTATGTCTTAGTCTATGTCTTAGTCTATGTCTTAGTCTATGTCTTAGTCTATGTCTTAGTCTATGTCTTAGTCTATGTCTTAGTCTATGTCTTAGTCTATGTCTTAGTCTATGTCTTAGTCTATGTCTTAGTCTATGTCTTAGTCTATGTCTTAGTCTATGTCTTAGTCTATGTCTTAGTCTATGTCTTAGTCTATGTCTTAGTCTATGTCTTAGTCTATGTCTTAGTCTATGTCTTAGTCTATGTCTTAGTCTATGTCTTAGTCTATGTCTTAGTCTATGTCTTAGTCTATGTCTTAGTCTATGTCTTAGTCTATGTCTTAGTCTATGTCTTAGTCTATGTCTTAGTCTATGTCTTAGTCTATGTCTTAGTCTATGTCTTAGTCTATGTCTTAGTCTATGTCTTAGTCTATGTCTTAGTCTATGTCTTAGTCTATGTCTTAGTCTATGTCTTAGTCTATGTCTTAGTCTATGTCTTAGTCTATGTCTTAGTCTATGTCTTAGTCTATGTCTTAGTCTATGTCTTAGTCTATGTCTTAGTCTATGTCTTAGTCTATGTCTTAGTCTATGTCTTAGTCTATGTCTTAGTCTATGTCTTAGTCTATGTCTTAGTCTATGTCTTAGTCTATGTCTTAGTCTATGTCTTAGTCTATGTCTTAGTCTATGTCTTAGTCTATGTCTTAGTCTATGTCTTAGTCTATGTCTTAGTCTATGTCTTAGTCTATGTCTTAGTCTATGTCTTAGTCTATGTCTTAGTCTATGTCTTAGTCTATGTCTTAGTCTATGTCTTAGTCTATGTCTTAGTCTATGTCTTAGTCTATGTCTTAGTCTATGTCTTAGTCTATGTCTTAGTCTATGTCTTAGTCTATGTCTTAGTCTATGTCTTAGTCTATGTCTTAGTCTATGTCTTAGTCTATGTCTTAGTCTATGTCTTAGTCTATGTCTTAGTCTATGTCTTAGTCTATGTCTTAGTCTATGTCTTAGTCTATGTCTTAGTCTATGTCTTAGTCTATGTCTTAGTCTATGTCTTAGTCTATGTCTTAGTCTATGTCTTAGTCTATGTCTTAGTCTATGTCTTAGTCTATGTCTTAGTCTATGTCTTAGTCTATGTCTTAGTCTATGTCTTAGTCTATGTCTTAGTCTATGTCTTAGTCTATGTCTTAGTCTATGTCTTAGTCTATGTCTTAGTCTATGTCTTAGTCTATGTCTTAGTCTATGTCTTAGTCTATGTCTTAGTCTATGTCTTAGTCTATGTCTTAGTCTATGTCTTAGTCTATGTCTTAGTCTATGTCTTAGTCTATGTCTTAGTCTATGTCTTAGTCTATGTCTTAGTCTATGTCTTAGTCTATGTCTTAGTCTATGTCTTAGTCTATGTCTTAGTCTATGTCTTAGTCTATGTCTTAGTCTATGTCTTAGTCTATGTCTTAGTCTATGTCTTAGTCTATGTCTTAGTCTATGTCTTAGTCTATGTCTTAGTCTATGTCTTAGTCTATGTCTTAGTCTATGTCTTAGTCTATGTCTTAGTCTATGTCTTAGTCTATGTCTTAGTCTATGTCTTAGTCTATGTCTTAGTCTATGTCTTAGTCTATGTCTTAGTCTATGTCTTAGTCTATGTCTTAGTCTATGTCTTAGTCTATGTCTTAGTCTATGTCTTAGTCTATGTCTTAGTCTATGTCTTAGTCTATGTCTTAGTCTATGTCTTAGTCTATGTCTTAGTCTATGTCTTAGTCTATGTCTTAGTCTATGTCTTAGTCTATGTCTTAGTCTATGTCTTAGTCTATGTCTTAGTCTATGTCTTAGTCTATGTCTTAGTCTATGTCTTAGTCTATGTCTTAGTCTATGTCTTAGTCTATGTCTTAGTCTATGTCTTAGTCTATGTCTTAGTCTATGTCTTAGTCTATGTCTTAGTCTATGTCTTAGTCTATGTCTTAGTCTATGTCTTAGTCTATGTCTTAGTCTATGTCTTAGTCTATGTCTTAGTCTATGTCTTAGTCTATGTCTTAGTCTATGTCTTAGTCTATGTCTTAGTCTATGTCTTAGTCTATGTCTTAGTCTATGTCTTAGTCTATGTCTTAGTCTATGTCTTAGTCTATGTCTTAGTCTATGTCTTAGTCTATGTCTTAGTCTATGTCTTAGTCTATGTCTTAGTCTATGTCTTAGTCTATGTCTTAGTCTATGTCTTAGTCTATGTCTTAGTCTATGTCTTAGTCTATGTCTTAGTTTTTGTCTTAGTCTATGTCTTAGTCCACATTTTAGTCTAAATCTTTATCTATGTCTAAATCCAACTTATTATGTTTCTTAGTCAAAAAACAACCAATTTAAAATTTGCGATTCCCCTGATAAAGAAGAATAAAGAAAGTGGAAAAAAATCCCAACCAACCGACTGACCAAGTGGCCATCGACCAAAATCAATAAAAACAACTAAAATAAAGCTCAATGAAAGATTTCTCAAAAAAAAGTACATAAAAGATGAAAGAGCTGAATTCATAAACTCTCAAGTGAGGAGTACGATCACACAGACCTTCATTCACAAATACTTAAAAATACATAATAATTATGTAACAAGATCATTCACATTCATACGTGCAAGTTTATTGTTCAATCATTTTTGTTTACATTGAATACACCAACAACAACAAGAAATTCAACAGAAATAGCAATAGCCACAAATTATTCGATCGCCACCGACTAAAAGTTTTTTTTTCCTTTAACGGAACTAAATACCTCCAATTCGCATTCGCACATGATCTCATCTCTTTTTATTTGCTTTTCATTTAACTCTGGTAAAACATTGCAAAAAATTTGGGAGAGCAAATGATCGAAAGTGGCTCTAAAAAAGTTTAATTCGTTAATGTGTCATCAAGTTTTTATTTATTTATTTGGTTTTTTGAAATGTTAAGAGTTTTACATTGCTTAAATTATTTAAATCATTTCATAATTATTAATGTAAACATTATTTTTGTTGCAATTTTTGCTGTTATCGGTGATGTTGTTTATGTCTATGTTTTTTTTCAAAAATTGTTTGTACGATCGATTTTATTATAATCATTTAATAAGGAATTTATTTACATTTATCACAATAACAACCAACGCTTGAAGATTATTGAATTTTATTATCAAAATTCATGATTGGTTAAGAAAGGGCTTCTTCCATGTTATGATAAGTTTTGGCAACCTTCTGAGTCGGATATTCTAAATTTTGTGACGCACCAGATTTACATACTGGACACATAACAGCCAAAACGCTGTATCAAGCCAGTGTTTTTGATTACCGTAAAGCTCATTTCTGGTTGAATGGATACATGATCAAGCAAAATTACCGTATTTGTTATGAAGAGCAGCCAAAACTATTGCTAAAAGTGCAATGATATGAGGATTATTGCACACCGAAGGCAGGAACTTCACTGTAAATGGCAGGACTTAGCCGATATGTGTTTTCAACAAGACGGTTAAAGTCGAGTTCGATTGTTATTTCTCAAATTGTGTGTTTTTTTTTTTTTCAAACTAATCTGAAAGTTCTTAAACGCCATGACGACATGGTGTTTATACCCTTCACCACCATAGGTGGAAAGGGTATTATAAGTTTGTGCTAATGTATGTAACGCATATAAATATTTGTCTTAGACCCACCTTTTAGTATACCGTCCGTCTGGCTGGCTGGACCCCCATGTAAACCTTGTAATCAAACTACAGGTAGCAATTCTAAAGATAATTTGATGAAATTTGGCACAGATCATATGGTAATGATTATATAAACTTAAATCACTGTACCAAATTTCGTTCAAATCGGTTTACATTTAACCATAGGTCCCATACAAACTCATCTTTAAAAACGCACTAAATGAGACAAAAATCACCAAACCGCTTTTAAATCTAAAGATAATGAGAATTTCATGTTTATTTTTGGCACACATAATTTTTGTAACAACTGTAATCAATTTGCCCAATTTCGAGATAACCGGTCCACGGAAACACCTTAAAAATATAAGTTTTAAGAAAATGTTTGTATGATGGCAAAATTTAGTAAATATTTGTCTTTATACAGGAAAAAGAACACATTTGACCTTAAAAGTAAAGGTAGAACTTGACCAACTATAGCACTTTCTTACTTGTTTTTCTTTAAGTTCAGCTTCTATATCCAAAGATCTTGTTAGCCAGATTTTTTTACAGTGGAATTTGTTAGTTAATATATTTCAGATAACACATAAATGACAGAAACGATAGTGTCCATTTGAGGTTGCCGAAAGTGTCCCCTAATCAATAGATGAGGAGCCGCGGAACAAAAGATTATTTTTGCATCATTTAAAGTCTTCTTGAAAAACTCTTTTATTTTGGACAAAGAACCTTTTGTTAAAAAAAAGAGAAAAAGTACCTTTTGATAAAAAAAAAAAAATTAAAAAGCACCTTTTGTCAAAAAAAAACAAGTAAGAAAGCGCTATAGTCGGTCAAGCCGGCCATACGATACCCTTCACCACTAAAGTCAAAGGTGTTATTTTTCCTGTGTAAAGACAAATATTTGCTAAATTTTGCCATCATACAAACATTTTCTCAAAACTTATATATTCAACCTGTTTCCGTCATTTGGACTTATATGAGAGCTAGGGTCAAATGTGGACCGATTATCTCGGCAGATTGATTACAGTTGTTACAAAAATTATGTATGCAAAAAATAGACTCAAAATTTCCATTATCTTTAGATTTACGAGCGTTTTAGTGATTTTTAGTCTCATTTAGTGCGTTTTTAAAGAAGAATTTGTATGGGAGCTATGGTCAAATGTGGACCGATTTCAACGAAATTTGGTACAGTGATTTAAGTTTACATAAACAGTATTTGTTTTAAAGTTCATGAAAAAATATTGATATTTGTGGCCAATATAGCAATTCCGGGAAGTGGGACCTATGGGAGGTACCATAAATAATGGACCGATTTTGACCAATTTCAATAGCCATGGTCCCATTATCAAAAAAATGATCTGTGCCAAATTTCATCAAATTATCTTTAGAATTACGACCTATAGTTTGATTACAAGGTTTACATGGGGGTCCAGCCAGCCAGACGGACGGACGGACGGACGGACATCGCTAAATCGACTCAGAAAGTGATTCTAATCATATTGGTATACTAAAAGGTGGGTCTAAGACAAATATTTCTATGCGTTACAAACATCAGCACAAACTTATAATACCCTTTCCACCTATGGTGGTGAAGGGTATAAAAATATGAACAAATAATTGTTGTTATGCAAATATATACATTAGGGCATCTCGAAAAAAAAGTTCGCCGTACACCACCGAATATAAAGTATTGCTTTGAGACAGTTTCGAAAAAATTTTTTTTATTTTTTTTTCGATGCACATTGGGGTCGTCAAAATACATTTTTCGTTATATCTTCGGCATTTACAATCGGATCTTAAAGTGTGATATATATATGTTTTTGTTTTGAGGAGGCCAATATTTTGCTTTAATAGTCATTGGTTTCAGATATCCAGTTGTAGCATTTATCCATCATACCTCAGTTCCTACCACCCTAATGTACCTCCCTAATATCAGAAAATTAAAGCTCTTAAGAAATAGTTTAACTTTTACGAAAGAAGTTTTTTGGTAACTCCAACCGAACTATTAAAAACAAGAATTTTTGTTTTTGCCGCACATTGGGGTCGCCAAAATACATTTTTCGTTATATCTTCGCTATTTACAGTTGGATCTTTAAGTGTTATATATCGATGTTTTTGTCTAAAGAAGGTCAATGTTTTGTGTTAATAATCATTGACCTTAAGTACACTCTTTTAGTATTTCCCAATGATATCTCAACTCATACAACAAGAATAAAAAAAAGTAATGTAAAATTAAAAAAAATTAGTTAATCATGTCTTGATGTCTTGTCCAAGTTTGCTATATTTTTGACTGTAATGCTTTAAGCTATTCTTGCATAGAGAACTGCAAGCAATTCAATTTTTTTCTAATTAATTATATCGAAATATGAGTCACTCTCAAAGTTTATAAAATTCTGAAATTGTGGACCAAACATTTGACGAATTCCTACCTTTGCTTCATTTTAGGCTGATAGAATCTTTGCATAACCATCTGAACGTACTAGCGGATCTTGGTCTGTTTTCATCGACAACAAAATATTCTCAGGATGGAAAAAGTAGGAGTTATTTTCTATGAGCTGACGAAGAATTTGTTGAACGTCGTCCGAAAATATAACAAAAAAAGTACTTTAGAGATCCCAATGTGCGGCTTGTTTTTAATAGTGAGAAAAAAGTATAATTTTCTAATAAGAAAAAAAAAACTAAGTAAATTTGGTTATATTTTAACAAAACTCGACTATTGAGTACTTACAGGTCATAGAATTGTAAATCATATTTTACTTATACATAAGTCAATTTTTTGGCATATTTTAGGCGTGTCGTCAAGGACACACATTTTTGGGAAAAATTGCAATAACTTTGAAATTTCTTCGTCGATTTTTAATGTTGATGACTTAAAATAAAGCTACTTTAGTTCTCTTTTATATATCAGTAATTTTGAATAATTTAGATCAAAACCGAAAATACTCACATTTTTTTCCATACAAAAAAAGTTTAACACTTTGTGGGCAGATGCTGCACGTGTTTCCCTTATGCAATTTTGAAAAAAAAATTACACATCATGTTTTTGTGTTATATAGAACATTTCACTTTCGTAAAATAATCTGCACTCTAAATTATACATTTAGAATATGTATGTATACTTAAAATAGTATTGTCAATGGATATTTTTACCCACTGTTGCATTTATTATTATTATATATAAAAATTTTAAAATACCTTATTTTGTACCTTATTTGTGCAACGAAGCCAAAATATGGCCGCATTTCTTTTTGTTATGTTAGGTGAACTATTGTTTTTAACAAATGGCATTTCCACACCCCTAAATAATTTGTAAAGGATAAAAAAGGAACAAAAATCTAAATCATCCAAGGAAAGGCACCTGCCCGGACCCGCCCGTATACATTTTTTTTTATTTAAATGAAAATACTCAACATTTTTACTAACAAAATTCTATCATAATTGCTAGTAAATTGAAATAAATACAAATTACAGATAGTAAACATAGCACAGTGGGATGGTATTAAGTGAACAACTTCTAAACCGTTGAGCAGATTTTAAAATAACAATTTATGTGCATTTAGCAGAAGTGTTGGGGAGCTTAAATTTTAAACTTGGAAAGCCTGGATTTTATTGGGGTCGGCACAATCGGCCCCCAAAGTTGGGAACCACAGACTTATAAATCACTTCAAACGAAGAATCATACTATATAACAAATACGTAAGTCAAGATCTACAAAAAGCATAGAAACATTCATATCCTATCTCTTATGGTTTTAAAGATATTCGACTTCAAAATTAAAATTTGTTATTTTTGTTTCATTTGTGCCATCCTAATTCAATTTAAATTTTATTTAATTTCTTACTAAGATGTTATCTATTGACTTAAAAAAGAACTATTACAAAATCTTTATTAGTTAAAAAGTTACAGAGTTTTGACCAATGAAAAACGATTCTGAACCACTGTGCGTCGCTTACTCAATTTTGCATTTCATGTCTATAAATTAATTAAGTCTATAAATTAATTGATTAGAACTATGTAGATCACATTATTTTCTATTCTAAGTATCGATCTAGTTCTGAAAATATTTTTAAGACAAGTTTAGAAACGATCATAATTTTGGTTTACATTGCACTATCATTTCAATTTTTATTTCATTAATCTTAAAACTTAGTTAAAGAGACAATTAATTACCCATAAAAAAATTAAGCAAAAACTTGTCATTTTATTTGTTTGTTTAAATCATATAATTAACATTTTTAAATAATTTAAAGTTTCAATAATTTACTCTAATTTTGTTGACAAACATTTGAATAATTTGGAAAAAAAACTAATGCGGGATTTTTATAGTTGCATTTAAAAATTGTGTAAATTTAATATTAAATAAATGAGACATTTAAATACAAACTTTGAAAAATGTATCTAACAAAAAATTTTAAAACTTAAAAAACCAAACCAAAAAGTTACACATAATTTGTAGTATATACTTCGAATAGTATATAGCACACGTTGGATGTCAATATTAACAAAAATTTATCTTACATTCAATGACAACAATTAGTAATTTGAGATTGCTGCAATTTTGTGCTTATTAACAAACAAAAAAACATAAATTTCGTTAGTTTAGGGCACTTTTTATACAAAAAAAATAATTTAATTTTTAAATAATTTTAATTTGAACCAGAATTTTTAATTTTTTGTTTTTAATATTTTCACATATTTTCTTTCAATTTATAAATTTTATTAAAAATTTGCACTTTTTTAATAAATTTTATTAAAACTTTTTAAATGCACACACACTCACGATTATACACACACTCTGTTACAACAACAATAACAACTACAAGTAAAACAACAACAAGATCATTTAACAAGTTCAAGTTTGTAGCTTAAGTCTTTCGTTTTTCTTTGCTTCTATTTATGTTGGAACAACGTTTATTTGCTTTGCTATAAAACTATTTATAAAATATGTTCGTTAATTTTTTCTTTATTCATTTTTGTTGTTTTTAAAGCATTTTTAAAATTTTTTGGTATACGTTGTTTAACGTTTGACTGTCAACATGAAACTGAGGCTGTGCAACCGCATGTTTAAGCGGTAAATTGTTATTTTTCTCGCTGTTTTGTTAATATTGTTGGGCTTTTTAGTTTTATTTCATGAATGTTTGTGAGTGTGTGTATTGTTAATAATTTTTGCGTTAAAGTTAAACATTAAAAAACAAATAAATAAAAATGTTTATTTAAAAAATTTATTAAAAAAATTTACTTAATATCTGTGTTCTATTCATTGCTATTGCTAGCAGGTTATTAAAATTTTACAAAAATCTTTATCAGTTACCTTTTTGTCACTTCTATCTACTTCTAAGATTTCTAACTGTTATACAGTGGATTTACTTATAGTTCTTTTTCTATCATTTCTGAAATTTGAGCCCTTAATAATAAACCGTGTCAGTGCCAAATTGATTTATGATATAAAATTTTATATTAGCTATATTTTATATATCACCTTGTTCAAAATTTTTGCTAGCATTTACATTTTTTCAAATACTATTCTAAGGCATTTGTTCAATTCTTATTTTATTTTTTTTTATAAGTTTCATAAATAAATAAAACTTTCAACTCAATACAATTCCGCTTGGGCTAGGTCAGGGTTTTAAAATCAATGTGCAAAAATTATAAGATAAATAGATTTTTTATGGTTTAACTTTTTATATGTAGAATATGGTTTGCATACAGCGTTTGTGGCTCAAAATAATCTTGAGATATTAAACTTTCTGAATTTTGTAGAAGAAGGTTTTATGCATCTTTACTAATGCATTAACATTCATGGAAAAATATGCAACTTCATATGCAAATGTAAATTAATTTATTAAAAAAAGACTTACAAAGAAAGATACATAATAAGAAAAATGTATAACAAATAACTAATTTTACACATATGTATGTTTTTATGATAATGATAAAAATATTACCAAAACTAATTAACAAATTTGAGCCACAGTGGTGCGTTCCGTCAATTTTTTTATCTACTTTTTTAAATCAAAACTGACGACAGATTTTGTTTGAATTTTTAAAACATTAGTTGTGTTCCCGCACGATAACGAAACTACCCAAACCAAACCAAAGTTACCCAAAACTCACCCAATTGTGTTGTCGTACTCTGTTTTGGTTTGAGTCTTTACTAAATTGTGAAAGTAATTTAAATTCCCCTCTTTCTTAAAGCAACACATATTTTTTTAATACCCACCATCAAAAAGAATGAGGGGTATATTGAGATTGTCATTCCGTTTGTAATTTCCTTAATATTGGCTCAAAAATCTGTATGTCCGTCTGTCTGTCTGTTAAAATCACAATAACGCCTAAACGAAAGCAGCTAAAACTTAGGAAAAACATTCTTAATTTCTGAGAAAATTTTGGTATTGGAATTGGGCAAAATCGGTAAACATTTGACCATATCTCCGGTATAACCTCGCCTATTCGAATCGCTTATTTGCTAATAAATCTATGACGAAATTTGATATATAGAAGTTTTGCATAAGCCCTAGGCAGCGCACAGAGAAGGTTGGAATAGCCTGTTTTCTTGGATTAATTAAAAAAAAAATTTAAGTATCGTCAAAATTTTTTGTACCCGGTTAGAGTATATAAAATTCTACATCACTTGTCTTTAAATTAAATTTCAAAAGTGCTCTGGTGTTTTTGTAGTAAAAGTTCAAAGTCAAACTTTAGAGAAATTTTTGTGCAAAAAAGGCTGAAAAAAGTGAAAACTTTCCCGTGGAAAATTTTATTTAATTTAAAAAGTAACAATTTTTTAACAATTTTTCAATGGAGCCATCAAGTTCAGGTTTTTTTTGCAAATACTTCGTTAACATTTGTGTATCAAATTGTGTGTGGAAGTGTTCTAGATTTAGTTATTTATGTTGGAAATGCCAAAAAATTAGCATTTTTATATTTCAAATGGATATATAGTTATTATTTGTCCACATTCGTCTCATAATTTTTAGTTTATATTAAAGGGGATATAAATCTCCATTATATTGCAAAATTTTACGCTGCCCTTTTGTGCCTTTTAGAAGTTATGCTTTATTTAATACAAGTGTTGCAGCAGTCAATTTATCTAAAAATCACATTGATCTCGCGACTGCTTGCTTGAAGAGAAGGTAATTTGGCAAAATCCATGGTCATCTTCAACTAGATTTTGTAGACCCTTGAAAATTCAATTTACTAAAGAAACCGCATATGTGTCAATTAATAATATAGACAATTTAAGATTTGGCCTTTCCATTGTTCATGGCTGGATTAGGTTTTTTGAATGTCTTTTGCACGTGGCATATAAAATACCTTTACAAAAGTGGCAGGCTAGAACTGATTCTGAAAAAAGAACAGTAGATGAAACAAAAAAAGAAATTCAGAAAAAATTTAAAGAGATTATGGGCTTAATAGTTGACCATCCCAAACCTGGTTTTGGAAACACAAATGATGGGAATACGGCAAGACGTTTTTTTCAAAACGCTGAAAAATCTGCAGAAATAACAAAAATAGATGTTAATTTAATAAAAAAAAATGCACGTGTTTCCAGTGGCCATGAAATTAATAATGAAAAATTTAAAATATATGCACACAATACAGCACGACTTTTTGTTAAAACGTATCCTTGGTAGAATATGACTCCCACTTTGCACAAGTATTTTATTCACGGACCCGAAATTGTGTCAAATGTCATTTTACTTATTGGGCAGTTATCAGAAGAAGCGCAAGAAGCTCGAAATAAAGATTTTAAAAAATACAGGGAGTTTTATTCACGAAAGTGCAGTCGCGAAAAATCAAACCAAGATATTTTTAATATGTTTTTGATAACTTCTGACCCAATTATTTCAAGCATGCGAAAATTGCCTACAAAGAAGGTTCAAAGCTTGCCAGAGGAGGCAATTGATTTAATTGTACCTGCAGCTCTGAACAAGAACTATTTCAGTAATGTTGAAGTTGCCGATGCTGTTGATGATGATGATAATGTTGATGATGATGGTATTGATGATTAACTTTAAGATGTGCAAAATGTAATGTTTAATTTCTCATATTGTACTCCTTGCACTATATACCTACACTGATATTTGGCATTATTTAATAAAAGTATACTCAAATATACTTTGAAAACATCTTTTTTTTACTTATTTTAATGGTATTAACTGAAAAATAAAGAAAAATTATCCGAACATAGCTTCCCTGATTTGATCCAAGAAACATGTTATTCTAACCCACTGTGCAGCGTATAAAATTTCATCAAAATCGGTTCACATTTAGCCATAGCCCCATACAAAACATCCATGAAAACAGCCTAAATTTGACCTAAAATACACTTAAATGCCAACAAATTTAAAACTATAACAGATATAACCACTAAATTTAGCAAAATGAAGTCTTATGTCAATGCCAGCCAGTGTGCAAATCGGTCACCATTTGACCATAGCTCCCATATAAAAAACTTAAGGAAACACAAAAATACAAAAAGAAATGGGGGTTTATGTCCGTCTGTCATTCAGATAAAAGCGCGATAGTTCCAGATTTGTAGTCAACGAAGAAGTTATAAATGTCTATTTGTTTCTCTTGGGTCTTCTCTTTTCTTTAGATTGAGCGAAAAAAATTCACCGAAATTTACCGATTGTAGAACAAAGTTCAAAATTTTCTGAAAAAGTCACTTAATTTGTTAAGCATAATTTAAGCAAAAAGTGTTGCAGTCGTTTAGGCGTAAATTTTTAATCAAATTGAATTTAAGCATAAGTCCAAGACAGGTACTCGTAGGAGTCTAAATTTCGGCTTATACATTGAGAATAAAAATAAGTGAAAAATGGGGGTCCAAGGCAGGTATCTCAAAGTATAAAGGGATCTCAAACAAAATTAGTATAACTCTTTCATGGATCAATTAATAGACGTGAGCCGAATTTGTTTAAACTCTGATGGGAATTGCGACTTATACATTGAAAAAAAAAATTTGTGCAAAATGGGGGTCCAAGGCAGACACCCAGGGAGTCAGCTGATTTTTTTTTGCAGATTGTACATTAAGAAGAAAAATAGGTGAAAAATGAAGGTCCAAGACAGGGGTAGACTAATTTTAACCAAAATTTATTAAGCTTTTTTTTGAATTTCATAAAATTCTGTTAAGAATTCCGATTTATACATTGAAAAGAAAAATTTGTGAAGGCAGGTACGGATTTCGAAAATTTTTGGAATTTTTCTTATCTATATTAAACTGAACAAGTATGCAAAATTTCAAAGTTGTAGGATCATTCTTCTATTTTTTACACTTCGATGTATGAAGAAATACCACTGTGCGACGCCGTGGCCATTCCGTCTTAACTCATTCTATCTTAACACTTATATGTATCGAGAACATTCATCAACTGCATCAAAGTACCTACTTTTCTCACATTTTTTATAGTAAATATGTAGATATTTTTTTCTAGGAGTGGATTACTAACTCGACATTCTAACCTATATTTTTATGATTTTTATGGGAGAACTCGCGGCACTTATTCGCTCGTTAGTTTAACTAATGTAGACTTAGTTACCCAGGTGATATCACAAGAACATATGGGCAAATCCGAAAAACCTTAAATCAAGGACAAAATTTTAAAACTGTCAAAATCGCGTATTTGTGCTTTTGTAAAAATTTATCATATATTGATCATTTAAAATATATAATGGATACAATTTTTGATACTCTCTTCGTGAATGGCAGGTCTTCACTTGCACCCATCTCGAATTTTTATACATTTTTTAAAATAATAGGCTTTTTAAAAGTTCATAAAAATCGCAAAAACATCCATTTAGGTATCAATTTTCAGTAGGGGCTCAAAGTCTGCTTAATTTTAAACAAATATTTTTACATATATTTGTTTAAAATTAAGCAGACTTTGAGCCCCTACCCGATCAAAAGTAATTGGAGTGATATAAATAACGTCAAGTAAAAAAGGGCTCACAGTGTGTAGCGTCCGTCAGAGAAAAAAAGTTTTTTTTTTTTAATTTGACTAGTGCAATTTTTCTTTTTTCTCCAATTGAACTTAGTTCGTAAAGAGAACTTATAGTATGCTTTGCATTAGGCTAAAAATATGTAGATGTTTATATAGCATTTTACAAAATAATATGTATAGGAAAGTGTGTAGCGTCCGTCACAGTTTATATTTTTTACAAAATAATATTTGTTAAATACAAAATTTAGGAACACATGTCTGTCTTATTCATAAAGCAATAACACTATCTATATCCAAAGATTAAATTTAAGATATTAGGTGTTAAAAAATTATACAGTGGGTCAAAATTGATGATTTTGAAATTTGATTTTTTTTGGACTTGTGGGACACTCTAACAACTAGCCGCAGCATTCTTGAGATGAAAAATAAGATATAAAAACTTCAAAACTTTAAATAAATACATGTATTTAGCTGTTTTATGAAATATTAAATTGTGCCCAAAAATCGCATTTTAACCGCAAACATGAAAAGGAAGAAGATGAAATTCGGGAACAAATAAAACTATTATTTTCACTAGTTAACGAATCGTTAAAAAAATATGAAATATGAATTTTTTCCTAATTAAAAACATTAAAGTAAAAACTGTATCGTCCGTCACGTAGCGTCCGCAACAGTACATTTATGGATTTTTGGTAAACTGGAAACTTAAAAATATTTTTTAAAACATTTTTGGTAATCCTCTGATTTTCCTCTATCTTTAATGTATTTACAATTGTTTTATTACTATGATCGATTTGATAAAAATTACAGAAACACGTGTTGAAAAAAAAGTCACTTCCTTTTTTTGTAGCGTCCTTCACAGCACTTTAAAAGCGAATATCTTTTTCCTCCAAAAGAAGTATATAAATTAACAAATGGCATTCGATAGCACAATCGATGGGGTAATATTCTCTGAAATCTGTGCAAATATATCTAGTGTAGAACCACAATGGGATACATTTAAGTACAACAAAATCCGTACAAATGTATCGTCCGTCACGCAGGATTTGACCTTATCACTAGCTTCGTCTGTTGAACCATCCCGAGCGCTTTAAAAAGCTCTTAAGTCGGCAGATATCAATACCAGCCAGATCGTCTAGGTCGCTTAAGAAAGCTGAACCCAAAATAAATCCCCTACTGTTCGCTAGGGCAGGGCAAGTACATAGAAACTAACCTTACCTCATCTAACCTGAATAATATAAAAAGCTTTATTTCTTCTTTTCACCTCCTTTCACCTCTCTTCTATCCCATCTCCAATGAAAGTAACCCAATTCGTATATACAATAAAAACAAAAAATAATTTTAACAAAAATACTTTCACACAAATCCACTGTGCTATAGTTGCTAACTTTTGGCCTTTTTGCGGTTGTTAAACTGTTTGACTGCGTTGGTAGTCAATTTAAAGTAACAATAAGAAACTAAATTACCAAAAAAAAAAGTAGCAAAGAGTCATCAATATTGTAGCTACTGAAGCTTCAGAGTATAAATAAACAAGCGAATACTAAAGGTGTTATGGATTCATTTATGGATTTATTTTGATTGAAGCTGTCACTCAAGCATTATAGAAATTTTAATTCCCACCACATAAAATATTAAAAAAATATGTACAAAACCACTAATAAAATATGAATAGTAAAAAGGTATTTTATTAAAATAAATTCTATTGTGAAAACAAATTTAAGAATCAGATCATTTTATATAAACCTGATCTTTTGTTTTGGTTTAAAAAAATACTTGAAGCGTCATTTTGTGACCTTTATAGCTCCATTTAACTTTATTCATTCGTATTCATACTTTAATCATATTTTTTATTAGCCATTATAATTCAGACCTAAATATGTTTTTCATGAATGGCCTGTAAATATGAATGGATTTAATATTTGTATGTAATTAAAAACATTTCTAATGTTTATTTTTGGTTAATTTTAAATTGGCAGGTAACTACAAACTAAAATATTAACTTGTCAGGGCTTTTACATTTAGATCAAGGATTTCAGACACGTTTTTCCTAAAAGCCCTCTGAGCCTAAATCTTAATTACACAAGAAAAACTTTGAAAATTCTTAAAACGGTTTCAATAATCTTATAATTTAAAATTTATTTAAAAACTTAAGAAATCTAGAAAAAGGTAGTGATTTAATTACTTATTATGTCATATAAAAGAAGTCATTTAAAATTATAAAGTTTTAATTTAATTTACTAGTATTGCAGCAAAATAAAAATGATAACATTTAATTTTTTTTAATATTTAAACAATTTAAAAAATTAAAGAGTTTCATGGTCTATTGGCCATGACTTAACATAAGGGATTGGTCTTGGTTTTCCATTTAATTAATCAAAATTTTTAGCTTAATTGAAATTTTTCATAAAAAAACAATATAAGAATTTTTGCAAAACAGTACAAAATTATTCATTCGATTATCATTTACAATAGTTGTGTTCCCTTACAATAACTAAGTTAAACAAACCAGTCAGAAGTTATCCAATTGTGTTTCCGTACTCTGTTTTGGTTTGAGTCTCTACTAAATTGTAAGATTAATTTAATTTTCTCTCCTACTCAAAACTATACAAACTTTTTCTTCGAATAAGTTGATGTAGGGAATGTTGGAAACCAAGCAACGGTTTTAATTGGTCTTAACTTCGTTTCCACGGCAGTCGGTTCTTCGTACCGGAACGACTCTGAAATCTTAGGATTCCAACCAAGGACTGCCACTTTTGCGATATTACCAATAATATCGCAGTTACAACAACAACAACATTGGTCTCATCTCAACTGTGGACAACTGACCTCCTCGTGATATCACATGGAAAACTACGATAACACTCGTTAAAGTAGCGAGCCATCACGTGCCGTGAGTTCTTCCATAAGAACGATAAACATAGGGTAAGGACGTCAGGATAGTAACCCTTACTTAAATGGCATATATTTACAACCTGTTAAGGTCAAAGGCCGAGCATGTTTTAGAATTCCATGCGCTTCGATCTTCTGCGCTATTCTTCAATTTCGTAAGCCAAGCTTTAAAATATTTTCTTCTACTTGGTAATTCCATCGAAGTTTCGGACGACCTCTTCTTACATTAAGGTGTACGTTTTTATACCCTTCACCATCATAGGTGGAAAGGGTATATTGGGTTTGTGCTGATGTTTGTAACGCATAGAAATATTGGTCTGTCCGTCCGGCTGGCTGGCTGGCTGGCCGGTTATCCATTTAAGCTTGTTATCATTCTACAGGTCTACTTTAAAGATAATTTGATGAAATTTGACACAAGCTCATATTTTGGCCCTATTCTTTTTGGATGAAATCGGATTACTATTTCGGGTACCTCCCATAGGGATGCCTTCCCGGAATAGAGATTTTTGGTCCTTTACAGCCACAAATTTAGTTGTATTTCAATAATATTCAGCACAAATATTGCTTATCATAACCTTAATCAGTGTTCCTAATTTTGTAGAAATCGGCCATATTTGATCATACCTCCCATACAAGATACATTCTCAAAAGACGTTTATATACACACAGAAGTACAAAAACGTTAATAACTCTAAAGATAAATGCACTTGATTACTTAAACTTTGCACAAATAAATATTTTATAATAAGCAAAATTTGGTAACAATCGGTCCAAAATTGACCCTTGCTCCCTTATTAGGCCCTTAGCCGGAAATTATATAAATCTCGAAATTTTTAAAAAATAGTACATAGTATATGTATGTATGTCTCTAAGACTTAAGGAAAACTTGTTTAATTGTTGGTCCATATTTGACCTTAGTAGTGAAGGGTATTATGTAGTCGGTCTTAACCGACTATAGCTTATTTTACTTGTTATTCTAGGTTTAGTGGGTTGGCGTCCTAACCCATATTTTTATAGTTCTCATAGAAGCTCACTTTAACTGGTGTTAAGGTAGCTAACCAGGTGATACCACGAGAAGGTCAGTGTCCACAGTTAAGATGAGGGATAGACTAAGATAAGTCTTGGCTTACCAAGTTAAGACCAATCAGAATAGTTGCTTGGTATCCAACATCCCCTACGTAACCCACTCTTGGAAAAAATTACAATGAAAAAGCACCTGGAACATTTGAACTTTTTACAGAGGAGGTGCTCTGATCCAGTTGATGGATGTTTTCGAGGAGAATAAATGAGATTTTACTGCTGTCCAGAAAGTAAGATGGAATGGAGACGGCGTCGCCATGACACCAAAAGGTAACCTGTATTAGAGCTGTCATGAGAGTAGGCATAAATTTGGTACGCTCCCACAGAGGAGAAAGATGAAGATTTAGAAGAAGCCTTTTATGAACAACTCGGAAAGTTTACGATAGCTGCAATCAGTCTCCTTCTGTTATCTTTGACCCAGTGAAGTATAGGGCCTCAACCATCCTTCTATATCGAACTCTATTGCGAGATGTTAGGCATACGTCATTACAACTCCGCATCAATTGACCTTCTTGCGACTGCCGCTTCCCCGTGGATTCCAACGAACAGCTTGTCGAGCAATTTCAGAAGCAGGGATTTGGTTTATCGCGTTAAATAGATATTCATTTCTTATGCGATTCGGCCACCATATATTAAGGATTTGCCGCAAAGGTTTATAGGCTCTTATCGATGACATTTGTGCGTTTCCAAGTTTCGCAACCGTAATACAAGATGAACTTGACATTCGAGTTGTATATTCGTAACTTAGTTGTTGTTGATATTTGCCTAGATTTCCAAGTAGCTCGGAGAATGCCGAGTGCAGATTTTGCCTTATTAATACGCGATTTAATATCCTCATGACATTAAAATAATACTGGGTGATTTTAAGGCAAAGATTGAGCTTGCTTTGAGACCAGTGTTGCTATTTACATTCAGCCTCCGCAAGGTAACATCTGACAATGGCATGAGGTTAATATTATTTGCGGCGGCTCACAATACAATAGTTAGTAGCACCAGGTTTCAACAAAGCTACATGGGTGTCTTCCGATCAAAAAACAATACAAATCATATAGACCATATTGTAGTTGACGGAAGGCACTCATCAAGTGTATTCAGAGCTTCGAAAGGCTTAATTAAATATTAGCTTAATTCCTAGGAATTCAAAAATGATTTAACAATACCTTAAGTTTAATTCCCATAAAACAATTAAAAAAAATGTGTTGATTTTTAATTCATAGTGAATTGATTCACATGGGAATTTAAAATCAACTTGAATGAATAAAATGTTTCTTCATTCCTCTACTTCAATTTGAATTAACATTTTTTATTCTTAATTAAAACCAGTCCAAATTGAATTAAAATATTTTTTGGTAATTCATTTTGTGCAAATCATTAGGGTGGATATAAACTAAAGATACTTGATTTTAAATCAAAAACTTAAATTCTGACTTTTTCGAGGGAAAAGTTTTTTAAACTATACCACTCATTGAATAAAAGTATATCAAACCAAAAAACGAAAATTGAAGTTTTAATTTATAGGGTATTATTATATCAAGTGCGATATACATTGTTTGTAAAAACCCTAGATATAAAATAGAACAAAATTTATTATAACCTATTAAAATATTCTTATGTTTTATCAGAAAGCATACACATTTAATAAAAGTATGCATGTATTCTTTAGTGTTCGTTCAAAAAAACGGAACTACCCTAATGTGGCTATTTCACCGCAAACTTGTGTATATTTTGCATTTATTTGTTAAACTATAACTTTTAAAAGATATTTAGATATGCAGGAATATAGTAATATTAATGGTCCTTCGTTTATAATGACCTAATCTTTACCAGAAATTCAATCAGTGAAGGAATCTGCTTAATTAAAAATTTTTTCTAAAAAAATTTATAAAAATAATTTGTTTTTTGTGACATTAGTTTTTGTAAATACATACATATACATGTAAAATGTGCTAATATGTAAGAGTACATTATCTCTGGTTTTGTTGTGTTGCTGCGAAATAATGGATTTTATATGTTTTCGAATCTGGATGAGATTATAGATTATGTGTACAAAAAATCTTTAGTTTTATGTGTATCTATATTTTATTTTAAATAGTTTTTCTGATCTTATGACCAATAACAAAGAATTTTTTTATTTTTTTTAAATTTCGCCTAAGTCAACTTAATAAACTTTTGAATTTTTCCACAAAAATGTTATTTGTATATGCCCTACAGGTATAAAAAACATTAGTCCCTTAGCAGGAAGATATATTACATAGCTGAGATACATATACAATTATGATGGAATAAAATTACAAAATTTAGTACAATTAGAAAATGTAAATATACATATGAAGGGGTGAGAAGCAAAACTCGCTCGTTCCATGTTTGCAAAATTTTGGTAAAATGCAAAAAACTTCCTACAGCTTAATAAATGATCCAAATGAGTTGAAAGCTACTAATTCTAAAACATTATGATATTTCTTTATAAAGGCATATAGTTTACAAAATCAAAACTCCTTAAGTAAGGAAAAATAAAGTTTTGAAGTTTGGAACGAACGAGTTTTGCTACCAATTTTCGAAAGGAAACAGTTTTGCTACATTTCATATTGGAACGAACGAGTTTTGCAACTCACAGTAACCCATCAGTAAAACAAATCATTTAACTTCACTATATTTTTAAAGATAAATTAATTTATTAAAATTAAGGAAACTTGTTAAAAGTGAAAATGAAAATTATTGAGTTCTTAAACGGACAAAGAAAATGCTTCAATCTCATCGTACTCCTCGTTATTTGCCTCCACGTCGTGATTATCATTGTTGTCATCTAAAATCGAAACATAAAAATCTAAGATTTTATTTTGTCTCCAATTTTCTCCAAAGTGGTTGGACAAAAGGGTTCCAATATCTTTTTTCTTTTCAGGTTTTATCCCTACATTTATGGGAAGTAGTTTTGGAATGATTTCTTTGATTTTCTTTCCATGTTTCAAGAATGTTTTAGGATCACACGAATTCACTTTATAATTAATCTCCCCTTGCAAAGTTAGTAAATTTCTTTTCTTTTCTATGATTATTCGCTTTGATGGTTTAAATTGAAAATGCAGCTGACCTGGTGCTTTCACTACAGAAGCTACAGCTGTTTTCCAGTCATATATAGGAACCTCGCTGCCAACTTTTCGTACCGTACAGAATTCGCTAAAGATATCCCGGTATTCATTTGGCGTTATTATCGTGTCTTTTCTTCTGATTTTTTTTTCAATCCTACCAAAAACCCTATCTGGAGGAATAAATGAGTGCCCTACTACAGGATAAGTTATTGTAATTTTTTTGCATCTTCGTGATTCAGACAAAAATTTGGAGAGCATTCCTATAATAGTGATGTTTTTATTTTGGCCTGGGCAGCCATCACAAAAGAGTTGTATTTCCTCAATAGCTGACAAGTCTTTATTTTTTAGGTGATAGTATAAAATGGAAGCAATTTCATTTGATCCCTTATATCTTTCGTTTTCGCACCATGTGTACGAATACACTGTTTGAGGGTTTTGTGGACTAGTAGACTTTCCCTCACAGATTGTGAAATTAAATAGATAGAGTTGTCTACTATAATACGCCGACTGGTCCGGAATCCGTGGTAATACTTAGTTTTTTTGACAGTCAAAAGAGAGCCTTAAGACAGATGGACCTTCTTCTTTTTTTAGCATTGTATAAAAAGTACTAGATTTCTGTACTAGATATCTCTGTGCCAAATTTCATCAATTTATCTTCAAAATTGCGACCTGTACTTTAATTACAAGCTTTTCATGGACAGCCAGCAGGACGGACGGACGTCGTTAAATCGACTCAGAAAGTGATTCTAAGTCGATCGGTATACTATAGACAAATATTTCGGTGCGTTACATACATCAGCACAAACTTATAATACCCTCTCAATCTATGGTATAAAAATGAGAAAGTCAAAACTCATTGTGGTGGTTTGTCTCACTTCAACCAAGTAACGAACGAGTTTTGCTACAGAATATGGAACGAGACAGTTTTGGAAATAAATAATAAATGGAACGAACGAGTTTTGCTACGAACTGCAATTTTAGGACATACAAAAACATAGAAAAGGATATGACTTGATGCAGTCTGTATATGTATCCTTATAAAGAACCAAAAGAACTATCAGAATCTATTGTTATCTCATTTTTTTTTAATTCTGGAACGAGCGAGTTTTGGAACTCACACCCACATATGTATGTATGTCGATAATGAATAAATCACATTTTAATCATATGACTTTTCATATATGTTTTTTAGACAAACCAAGTCCACGGTTTTGTTAAAATCGAGATGGAAATCATCTCAGCTTAAAAACCCTTTTTTAACCCATTAACTTAAGAAAGAGTCATTTCTTTATCCTCTAAAATGGGGACTTTTTTTCATGGGTATTAAATGATATTTAATCCCTAATGCAATCCTGAAACTTATTTTATGGTTAAGGACTTGTTTCGTTGAGATTTATTTTATTCCGCTCTTTTATAGGTATTATATATTTTTGAACTGTAGGGTTCGTTTGAATACATTTATTTTTGTATGCCTTTACAAAATGATTTGTTTATAAAATTTTTAATTATTTTTGTATAAGATTAAGAATTGAAATAATTTAAATTAAATCTAACTGATTTTAAATTCCCTAAGAATTAATTCTTAAAAGTTTAGGCTTATGACTTGATTCAAGTGAATGTATTATGGGAATGATATAAACACTAAAATAAATTTGATTTTAAAATATGGAATTAGGAATTGAGCCTTTCGAACCTCTGAGTGTATTGGATGTGCTTACAATTCGGGGAGCCAATATGAACTCCGATGATTATCTTGTTGCAGCCAAGGTGAGAACAAGTGATTGTATACTGGAATATATACACGGAAGCGCAAAAAAAAAAATTAACATCACCAAGCTACAATCCCCTCAAATCGCCACCGATTACTCGCTACGAACAGACCAAACATTAGCACTCTATGACAAGATATTGCCAATTTCATGAAGACTGCTGCGAAATTCGTATTGGGATTTCAAAACCCTCTTCCTAAAAACTCTCGTGGAATGCCGCAATACCACTGTCTACAGGGCAAATCTGCAGTCAGTAGTAACTCCTCGGACTTTAGAAAGATATCGAGAGAGGGAGGGAAGAGAAACGCCTATTCCGAAGAAAAAATAATGAAATGGAGGGGCGAGTGTTCGAGGAAATTGAGATGTACAACAGTCGTAATGGAGTGCGTAAATTTTAATTTTGTTTGGCAGTTGTATCTTCTCCTGTAGGGACGACCAAGGAAACCTGGTGACAGATACAGAAAGCGTGCTAAAACTATGGAACTATGTAAATAGTTGGTATCAAATAAAAGCGACATAGATGACATGGCTAATCAAATCAATCATGACGGCGCTATGTGTCTACCACGTAGCCAAAATGAGGTTAGACTTGCAAAAACTCGACTGAAAAATAACAAAGCTGCTGGTGCCGATGGTTTAGCAGCAGAGCTTTTTAAGGCCGAAGGTGATGAGTTGATTAGGCATATGTCCCAGCTTATAGAAACCATATGGTTAGAACGAATGCCAGACGATTGGATACCTAGTGCTCGAAAAAGGTGATAAAACCGTAAGTGCCAATTATAGAGATATAAGGCTCCTTTCATTGCATATAAGATCATAAATATTTGGGCTAAAGTCCAAATTTAACGAAATAATTTTGACCTTTAGACCAGCTAAATCTGCCACTGACCACATCATTACACTACGTCTGGAGAAGACCCAAGAGTAACAAATAGAGTCTTATCATCTCTTTGTTGACTACAAAACTGCTTTTGACAGCCCAATACCAACGAAGTTGTTTAAAGCAATCTCAGAATTTGGCTTCCCTACGAAGCTAATGAGGTTATGCAGGATGACATTAACTAATGCAACCTCATCAGTTAAAATAGGTAAGAGCTTATCGGAGTAGTTCATACCTAAACGAGGATTCAGACAAGGCAATAGTTTATCATGCCATATCTTCAATATTGTGTTGAATAAAATCCTGTGTGATGCTGCATTTATTACATCCGAAACAATTTTCAAAAGAAAACAAATGCCACTCGCATTTTCGAATGACATTGGTATCATGGGACGCACATTGCGAGAGGTGACTGCCGCCTTTTAAAGTATCTAGAAGGAATCTAATAAAATGGGTCTAGTTGTCAATGAATTAAAAACAAAACTAATGCTTTCTACAAGCAGTCAGTCTTTTAGAATTGTACCACATGTGATCGTTGAGAACTACAGCTTTGAGGTTCTAAAAGAAGTTGTTTACCTTGGTACCGCCGTCAACATAAATAGCGACATAAGTTTTGAAATCAAACGTAGAATAATACCGATGATATTTTGGCCTAAGCAGGCAATTGAGATATAAAGCCCTCTCTGTAAGAACTAAAGTAAGCTCTACAAAACGCTTATTCTACCCGTTGGCACTTGTACATGCAGATGAAGCAATTCGTGGAGTTTTTGATAAAAAGATTCTACGAAAAATCTTTGGACCAGTATGCGTCTGCATGGGCAATACGCTGACATCGACATAGTTAAACACATTAAACAGCAGCAGCTGCGTATGGATGAAGATACTCCATCAAGAAAAGTGTTCGAAAATAATCCCTAGTAAACTCGTAGAAGAGGGCGTGCCAAACTTAGATGAAGAGACCAAGTAGAAGAAAATCTTTCAGCTTGGACTATGAAATTGAAGAACATGCGCAAGATCGAAGCGCATGGAATTCTAAGATATTATCGGCCCTTGACCTTAATAGTTTGTAAATATAGGCCAATTAAGGAAGTAAGTAAGTAAGGCTACCACCTATGGTGGTTAAGGGTATAAAAAATGGACAGCGCTAGTCACTCACAATAAACAATATTTTTTTAAATTTATTCATTCTTAAATACTTTTAAAACCTTAATATAAATAACAAAAAAAAAAACAGCCAATTAGTGTTATAACAATTAAATGCATTTATTTTACTAAATTTAGAACTTAAGAAATAACTCAAAACTTAATATAAGTTTAAATTTACAATAAATTAATTGTTTCTAAAAATAAAATATTTTAATGGAATAAATGACTTTTTTTATGACAAACTCAATTTGAATATTAAACCTTAAGTTATGGCCACTCATCATTCTCAGCTATATAGTCATGTACTGTGGAAAACCTTAAGCCATTACCCTCTGGTTTATGCCAAGACGGCAGCAGAACTGTGCGCCAAAATGTGCTGTTAAATAGAAAATAAATTTAAAATTTTAATAAATAGTAAATCATTTAGATTTACTACTTACCGGCCTCTAATTAAGCCTAAAAATAAACGCCAATTCTTTTCGGGACCAAAATCATAAGGATTTATATAAATCTTGTTTTGCAAAAGCAGACGTTTACGTTCCGACTGATTTATGTGAGCCTCAACGCTGGTTTCACCGCGAGTTATCAATTTGGCATGCCAGGAGCAGAGTGTACCCAAGGCAACCAGAACTGCGGAGCATAAAATTGCCATAAACCATAGAACTCTGCGTTTAATTGAATAAAGAGAATTGGCCTCAACACCATGGGCAGGTGTTGGTAAATTATGTTCGGCTGGTAGTAAAATATCTTCATCATATTCATTGAGATGACTCTGCAAAATTTAAAATACATTTAAAATTTAAATATAATATTTCTAAACCTCAAACCTACATCTGGTATTATGTGGCCACTCAAATTCAATTTTACCGGTTGTCCCTCCAATGGTTCTGTTTCCGTCCAGTGCTCTCCATGATCCAACCACAAATAATTATAGCCAATCTCTAAACCAAATACGATTAAAAACAAACACCCAATACTTGTATAGAACATATAAAGGAAAAAGTAACGATGATTGCCAAAACCAACACAATTGTTTAGCCAAGCTGTAAAAATATTTAAATATTTACGTTTATGTCTTATTTGTTAAATGCAAACAAAAGAAAAATTATAGTGAAAAGTTTTATTGTTCTGTGTAAACAATTAAATCAACAGAAATGCACTTATAATATAGTATAACATTAAGAAAAGGTGTGTGATTTTTAAATAAAGTATACAACTTAATAAAATATCCATTAAGTATTTGTTTTGTTTTATTTTATTAATTAGCATGACCTTGTTTTCCTTGTGTAAATAGCGGGTGTGCCAGATTTTGAACAATATTTTTAATATTTTTTGTTATGATGAAATTACTAAATTACTGTTCCAGTGTCAAGCTAAAATTGGTCAAGCTTTGAAAGATTTTCCTCTACATGGCCTTTCCATCGAATTTTCGGACGTCCTCTTTTACGAGTTCATTCGGAATCGTTTTCGAATACTTTTGTTGCTGGAGTATTTTCATACATTCGTACAACATGTCCCAGCCAACGCAGCCGGTGCTGTTTGATAGTAGTATAAGCGTTTTTGGCGAAAATTCGTGAATTGAGCTACGAATTGCCTCCTCAATCACCTTACTTTTCAGATTTAGCTTCGAATGTATATTTTTTGTTCCCAAACTTGAAAAAATGGTTTGGAGAAAAGTTATAAGACTTCAACAACAATATCATCTCACAAAAAATTCCTATTTTGATAACTTCTACAAACAAAATTTTTGGGAAGGGAGAATCAAATTGAAGAAAATTTGAACTAAGTTAATGCAGCATAAAGGAGACTATGTTGAAAATAATTAAAAAAGACACTGATTTATTGACCTGCACTTTTATCTTCACCCGCTCTTAAAGAAATTTAGTAGTACGAATAATGTCATTAAACTCCTCTGTCAACTCGTTGAAACATCTGGCCTGATGATGAACTCTATACAGAAACAGCAGCTCAACTAGCAGAGAATATGTTTAACCCCACCCGATTCTTAAGTTTAAAAGCGTCAGAGTCAGCTGAATATTACGAGTTCCGAGTGGTATAGTAAAACTTCTTATCAAACAGTGGAACGACCAAATTACAGTTAATGGAGTATGTATAAAAATCGTAATTTTAAGGATTACACTGACCATTGTTGCAAATGCAGAAATTTTTATGCTACTTACGTCCAAAGGTAGCATATACAGAATTGCTTTTGAGCATCAGATGAGATAATGCAAAGTACACCCGTAATGCGCAGATTTCTCATTCTTTAGACACTTTTTAGTATGCTGTGGTTTGTGTCTTCTGAAGAGCCTCCCAACAGTCGATAACACCATGTGCAGGTTTCCTAGTATGAAACTCCGGAATTTTCGGTCAGAAGAGTATATTTTTAGCCCCTTATGAAATTGCAGATGTGATCAGAACAGCAATGCACTTGAAACTGCGATATTAACAATAATATCGCAGTTACAACAACAACATTCGAACACCTACTTCTGTGTTGGTTGATAAGCCCAAGATTTCATCATCACTAAGATCGTACAAGACATAAACCATCAGAGACCTTGTAAAAAAACGTTATGAAAAAAACTCTTCACCGTTGATTATCCGAATGCTTAAAAGGAATTGGCCTGTAAATGGGCTTATGCTAAAACAAAAGGTAAAGAAAATGATGTTGTTGTTGTTGTAACTGCGATATTAATGTTAATATCGCAGAAGTGGCAGTCCTTGGTCGGAATCCTAAGATTTCCGAGTCGTTCCGGTACGAAGAACCGACTGCCGTGGGAACGAAGAAACTGAGGTCGGGTTCAATGCTAGTGACAGATGGCTTCAGTGATTTGACTTCTTAAAGTATATGCAAAAAATTATAATCGAATCTTTAATTTGTGAATCCATTAAAGCTAAGAATTAAACAAAAAATTGAAGAAATGGAGTTATGCAATGCTGATGAGTCTGTTTTATTCTGAAAACTTTTACCACAAATGTGCTTCTTGTTCTATGTTGCGCAATCGGAATTTTCTCGTAATCTCGTTTTGAAATGAATTTTAATTAATAATGTTCATTTATGCAATGTAGCATTATCAGTTTTACTACCGCTATTGTGGTCTTTTAAACACTTTCTACGATGTCAGCCTTTGAGAGCACTCCAAGTCCGCACAAGAAGAAAAGTTCCACTAGTAGAGAAAAGAAGAATTTTGTCCTCCCGGACAAAACATATTTTGTCTTCTTTAGAATTATCACAAGGCCGTTCTCATAATGAAAAGCTCTGTAAAGGTTAGTGTCTGAGTCTAATCCCAAACATATAATGCTCATAATCTACTTATAAGACAATATTTAGATCAAACTTTTCTATGGGGAACATGATTCCAAAAATGTGAGGTTTTGGCCATCGATACACATTGGACTTTAGCAGTATAGAAAAACATTCGGGTTAAACCGACTATAATATGTTCCTTCTTGTTTGATACTTTTTTAATATAATAAAAATTAGGCAATTCGGTAATTACCTAATTTTTTAACCTTTCATACTAAGACCTCTTACTTTTATAAATTTTATACCGAATCCTATCTTGTTTTAAAACAAAAGTTGCATTCCCTTAAGATGTTGATGTTGAATGAAAATTTAATTTACACTTGATCTAAATTTTCAAACATAATAGAATTTGGACTATTTTTTTAATTAAGTCAATTAACCTCAACTTATCACCATTATCAGTTACACATAGTTTAGTTATTTTAAAAGCGAGCAAACAAGTTCCAATTCTGCATAAAGTTCAGTTCTAGTACCTTTGGTTTATTGATCGTTCTCAAGGTTAACCAGAATTACAATTATCTATATCGATTTGCAGTAGACACAATTAAAGGGCTTGTCTAGAAATTGGTGAGTGTATAACATCATGTAAACAACAAATATAAAGCAGAAAGTGCAGAACCAGTATTTTTATTTTAAACTTGAACTTGAAAATTTGTTCAAATCAAAGGACAAGTATAAAAGTTAAATAAACAAGATTTCAAGGAGCATTTACAAGCAGACTTTTAAGGAAGAAACTTTATAAAACTCTAAGAAAATCTTAAGCTGAGAAATTTTGGGAAAATGAAGGCAAGTATAAAAAAATTATTTTTAAGAAATACATAAACAACCAAATAATAATTATGGAATTATTTTATTTTAGGTCGTTTTACTATTTATGATGCTCTTTATGTATGCTATGGCTGCCAGTGTTTTAGTGCCTTTAACATCTGTGGTACGCACTCCCGAACACGATACCGCTATAGTGGAAAGTTCTCGTGTTAAGGGAAATTTTGCCTATAGCACAATTGAAGGTCATGCTTACAAGGCAATTACTCCCTTACTGGGTCATGTTGTGGCACAGGACTATTTGCAGCCCGTTAATTATGTTTATATGCAAAATTAAAGAAAATAAAATAAAAGAACAGAACAGAAAACTTACGACAATGGTGATCCATTTTTAGTATACATTTATTACAAACAGAGCAATGGTGAGTGCGAGGTGGTTTAGGGGTAATACATTTTTTACAAACAGCAACAGCTTCATTGAGGGAAATACCCTGTAATAGAGATTATAAAATTATGTCTTTAAGATAATTATACTTTTTGATAGTTCAAAAGGAAACATACATCTGGTGGTTCTCCAGCTGGCGTTATTACAGCCATAACATAGTGGAAAATAACATTGATAAGCAACCAGTTGCCTATTATAACTAATAATATTGTGGCTATTCGATTCTTCTCCCACCAAAATGGTAGACCTATCCAATATGAAAAGCTTACAACGGCAGTAGTTAATAAGGCAACTCCAACTACAAAAAACTAGGAATATAATTATAAGATAAGCATTATCAAAATAACAATAAGTAATGAATCATCTATTAAATTCTTGGGAAATGTTTAATGTATGTGTACATAATTTTCTTACCGGTCCCAACAAATGCGTATAGTTATCGACAATCCAAAACACCGGCTCCATGCACACATCGGTGGCATAGGAAGCATTCATGTGATGATTGTAGGTCAAGGAACGCCAACACAATTGCATATAGGACCATCTTAAACGCCAATAATTGCTATAAAGATAGAAAATAGAATTAGAAATCAAACCAAGAAACTTTCTTTTGAAATAGAGTTTGACATACACTAGATTCTTTGTAAATCTTGGTAATTTCCAATTTATACGACCCATAATTTTATTGCAGAAATACTAATTAAATAAACCTAAGTCAATATAATTAAAATATATTTGATTTAAAACACATCCTACAATAATAAATAATTTTTCTAAAATAATAACAATTTACAGCTGTTGGGACAGATGATTAATTCACCACAGTGTTGATGTTGTAAATGGTGGAAATGTTGCCAGAGGTGTAGTGTGAGGAACTGCCAACTATTTTTGAAAATAGAACCGTTATCATTTGTTAGAATTGCCAGTCTGATCAACTTTATATTTATAAATTCAATAAAATAACGATTACCTATTGAACAATTTAATATACTGACTACTTTGCACGAAATTTTGCCAACATAATTATTATAGGTCTTAAGTCTAATACAACTGTCGATATTAAGAATTTTTATACATTTACTGACGAAATTTATTTTAAGCTGAGAGCGCTCTGCGGTATTTGACAGGAAGAAACAATTGACTTATACAGGGTCCTAATAGACATGACAAAAAATCTGTTCGGAATTAAAACTATTTCGTACTATACATATATATACTAAACATTGAAAAGCACGATTACTTTAATTTAAATCAGTAACTCAAACTTTGTTTCAATAAATAAATTTCTTGAAAAAATTATTCAAATATTGAAAGAACAAAGGAAAACATACAAAATTTCCCTAAAAAATAGGAAATGGAAATTTTTTTATATCCACTTTTCTACAGAAGCCATATATGAAATTCAGTCCACTTCCAAAAGTAATTAAATTTTGTGACGTGGCTAGGATATGCAAAAGAAAAATTCGTTTCTGTATGGCAATATGTATTTATGTAGATCTGCGCAGACCAACTGGACCAGGGAAACCACCAGTTCAGTCGCAAGACTAACATGTTAAAATTATTCGCCAAAGAGTCACTGGACACTACATACTATGATTGCATGTTAGGAGACTCAGTCTTCAAAGCAATACTACTGCAGAAGATGTCATAAAATTTGGGAGGAGAGACGCCCGCCCAGCCCGTGTTGATCATCAGGGTTAATAGAGTTTAACCATATTTCAATGCTTTGATAAGATAGTGGAAGATAGGGGTAATCAAGAAAGTTGACTAGTATGGAGAACTGATTTGATTATAAATTTGGAGGTTTAGGGACCATGTTCATTAGTATTATGACAAAATTTTAGCAAATATGTACATATTTGTCTCCATGCCTTACAAAAAAAACTTCTTAATTTGTTGACTATTGTTTCACATATTACCTCTGCGGTCGGGCTTGACCGACTGTGATAATTTGTGTAAAAAATATTTACTCCGCAACCTGGTTTTGGACATGTAACCGCACAAAAAAAATATTTTTATAACAAACTTTTTTTATTGCTTCCCCAAAATTTTAAAAAACGTTAAAATTTATTAAAAAAAATGTTAATTGAAATCAAAACTTTAATTTAGAAAACATAACCTTTATTTTAATTTAATTTTATTTATTTTGAATCACATTCGTTGATGGTACCATAAAATCGGTACTAAGACTTTGGGAGGGTATCAAGAAATTTAACTTATTAATATACTCTTCGGTAGCCAGACATACACGGTTTTAAATCGTTTCGAAATTTCTTAACTCTTTTAAAATTAGTATCGGTTAAAACAAAATACCCGTCTAATTTATGTGTTATCTTAAGTGCTGTAACTGTGTTTGTGCCTAGTTTCTGTATTTCTCGCATCGAGTAATTTCTCACTTCAAACAGTGAAAATATGCGAAAAGCAATGTTGGCAACACACATTACTTTCTTAACAATTTTACTGCTTTATGTGAGAAATTACTCTATCTGAAATAAGGTACATGTTCCTCTTCATCGCTGGAGGGTTAAATTACTTGACCTAAAATCTCGTTGTCCGTACTGACTTTGATTTGTCTAAAGAAGTGTTTCTGTGCTGATAGGTATACTTAAAGGTGGTTCTCTTTAGAAACGTCTTAAATATTGATTCTGATTCGATAGGTAGACTTAAAAAATTTGGGTATCAAAAAATAATTGGGTAACTGGAATTACTTGCAACAAAAATTGATTGAAGTAAACGATTTGCTGGGATATTTTTGATTTAATAAGTTGGCAACGCCTACCAATAGAAAATAACTCAAAACAAAAGAAAAACAAATAAGAAACAAAAATATAAATTTTTTCTTCGGAAAATTTAGAAAAAAATTAAACAAGTGAAAAATTCATATAAATCATTTCCAGATTAATTGACAATTATCATGGAAATTGATGAACCAACTGAACAAGCGGGTAATAAAACTTTTTAAATAATAGAAAACAAAAAAATGCTCATGAGATTGTAATTTTTATTTTTGTTAAATCAGAAGCGAATAGAGAAGGTGCAACAGTCGTTGGACCAGAAATTGCGTCTTCAAGCAGTGGAATGACTAACAATCCACCGTTGAAAGAAACAGCTGAAGGAAATGACCAGGAAAATGATTCTTCCTGTAATGCGACAGCCATTACAGAACCAACAGATGTTGAAGTTAATATGGTCACACAAGATGTTAATAATATAAATGACCACCACCGAGAAACTCTAACTGGATCGCAAGAAGTGGAGCAGCAGCAGGAAGTAATAAATGGCAATGACTTTGAAGTTAATATGGTCACACAAGATGTTAATGGTATGAATGACCTCAGAGAAACTCTTACAGGATCGCAAGAAGGGGAACAGCAGCAGCAGCAAGAAGTAATAGGTGAAAATGTTAGTGCAAATGTAGCTGTGGCTAATATCGATGAGGAGGAGCATCAAAATGAGCAGCATATTGAAAATGCTGGAATTGATCCCAATTATCCCTTGGTATTAGTAAGTCGTGTATCCGTGCCCACATCTGGTGATAGTCCCAGAGATGAGTCCTTAGCAGAGAACAATGATGCAGTTTCAGTTCCAATGGATGAAGAAAATGCTGCTGAAGCTGCTGGAGGAGAACCAAGTTCTGGACAACGGCTTACATCAGCTGAAGTTGTTGCCGTTTTTAATTCGATATCTGCAGCTGGTAGCGACAATGAAGATGAAGAGGAAGAAGAAGAATACGAAGATGTGGTTGATGCCTGGTCTGAAGAGGATGAAGATGAGGCAGCTTTCTTAGAAAACCCCAACTTCCGTGGTTTTGCCAATCAGTTTGAAGCCATTAGAATCATGATTGCTCATACCAGGAACAGTATGGCTGAGGCAGAAGCCAATTTTGGACCAATACACCGCAATTCCCTAATGCATCGCTTTCGTCGTATACTTTTCATACTCAACAATCGACGCAGGCGTCTTATACGTTTAGGTCTAGCCACTCCGGATGTGGAGTTACCAGAAGCTGAAGCTAATGCTGAAATAGAAGCGGCAAATGAGGAAACTTCCGAGAACGATGAAGCAGAAAATGCCGAGATACCCGCAAATGATGAAGCTAATAATGTAACTATGGAACAGGAGGAGGAAGTTAATGAAAATGCTGTACGTTTTGATACTAGTCTGCCAGCTGAACACACGTATATGGGCGCCAATATGAATCGGGTTTCGGGTGTTAACTATTTAGAAGTCGATCAATTTGTTAAACTACGTTTATTTATCCATGAACATGTCTTATTTCCTGGCGAAGTCCTTCCATTCATGGTGGACAGTTCTACCACTATATTTGAAGGTGATATTGATGCACAAAATGGTATACTCTTTGGTGTTTGTTTTCCTTGTTTGACAAATAAAACAAATGCAAATGGAGACGCTAATGGTTCGTCTTCGGATGATAAAGAACAGTTATTGTATGGAGTAACATGTCAAATATATGAATTGGGTGAAGATGATCGTGGCAATACCATGATAAAATCGCGGGCCTTGCAAAGATTTGTAACAAAAGCCAGTGATTTGACAGTGTATGTATTAATTTTAATATCTTTAATAAAATTAATAATCTTAGATTTATAATTTTAGTCCCTTGGAATACATTCCACGGAATATGTCTTATCCTCGCATGAAGTGTTTTGGTTTCGTTAAAATATTGCCCGACATTTATTTAGCCGATCCCTTAAAGTGTATTAATATGGGTTCAATGAATCGTTTCCGCGATAACGCTTCCATGCATAACATGTACAAACGTTTTCAAGCTGCCACCACACCTTGGCCAGCACATGTTTATGAAACCCATAATATTTCAAATATTATTGACAAAGCTCGCACCCAATTGGCCCAGCATAAAATCGATACAATGCCCACGGATCCCACTCAATTGTCATATTGGTTGGTGCGCAATTTACACTTGCCAGAGGAAATGTTAAAATCAGTATTCTTAGCAAATACGGTCAATACTAGATTGAAACTTATAGCTAGTACTTTTAAGAAGGTTGGTGTTAAAATGGAGAAGCATTTCAAATGTTACATGTTTTATTTCATTATATTCTTTTTATAATAATTTTAGGAAGCCATATTTAGATGCCGTAATTGTGCTATTCATATAGCTGACTGCCGTGAATTGTTTGCCATGTCTAAGCATGGTGTTCAATCTCAGTACTGTAATTCTGGTAAGATTTTTGAGATATATTACTTTGGTTTATTTGTAGCTTAAAAATGTTGGAGTTATTGTCTTGAGATTAAGTTGACTACTACATGATTCGCAATACATTTGAAAGTACAAGTTTTCTAAAAAACACTAAAAGTGTTTGGCGCTACTAAGACAAAGTTTTACGATATCTTCATTTAAGAGCTTATTTTTTTAAATTAGGACCAACACTCATTGTCAGATTAGGGAAACCTGACAGGAACTTGACTCCCCACTCGTCTAGTTTCAGTTTGATAACAATAAACCTTTCCTCCTTGTCTCTCTTGGGGTGCTCAATAAATAATTGACGCGCTTTCGGGTCGGATATATTGTTGTCATCAAACTTTATCGCGACCCGATTATCCTTTATTCAAGGATTTGAGAGAGATTGAACTGTAGACCACAAATTACTAACTCTTGTTCGTATCACGCTCATCTCCAAGTCCCATTAAGGTATTAAGCGAGTGGCTAATGGTTTTGTGATCACTAAAGTAACGGTCGGTGAAATATCCAAAGCTTTTTTCTGGTTGATATACGCACGGCGCAGATTATCAGACCAGGGCTTGCAATATTGTTGTTGTAGTAACAGTTCTGGTGTTGATGAAAATTCTTTCCTGCAAGATGGTAAAAATAAATATATTTGTGGCAATATGGAACAGTAGTTTAAGTCGACATAAGAAAGAATTGTTTTAAGACGTTTATTGCATAACAGAAGCAAAGGCGCTTAAATGGGCTTAGTCCATTTTAAAAAATCCTGTTTTTGTTAATGTTATGTACGTTTGCTTTTCAGCTTAAGTTTTTTGAATCAATAATGCATTGATCAAAACAACTTATGTACACATATTTTTGTGTTAATATTTATATATGTATTTCTTTCATCATATAAAAATTTCGCTTAACTTCACCTAAGCTATATAAATGTTGGCCTTAAAAAAATAAAGTCTTTATTTTCAAACAACTTGTGTAAACATATGTAAACTTATGTAAACTACACAATATATACTTCTTATTTAAACAAAACAGCTTAAAGTTACTTAAGGTCCAGTTCAACACAAATTTCAGTGCCAAAAAAAAACTAAAATTACACAAAATTGATGATATCTCAAAACTTCAATTTTCGACTTAAGCTATTTTTCCATATTGCCACAGATATTAATAAGTGGGAGTTTTTCCAATATGTGAGGTTTGAAGCTGGAGAAATTGGGCCACATCTATCGGCCTATGCCATAGGTCAACTGGGTCCAAATTAGTTGGCCTACTTGGGCAGTTTAAGTGCACAGTGTTGTGGGGGCATTGAAGATAGGCTGGGCAATAGTTTAAAGTGACAGGAACAATGCTGCTTAGTATACTGCTCCAACCGGCTCTTAATTGTGCTAAGATGGAACTAGTCCTCCTGGGGTGTAGCTGTTCAATAACCGAAATTGGAGAGGGTCCCATTAAGGACTTGAATCGGTAGCCGTTTATAGCATCGGTGACCGCTATTCTTTATGGACAATCGGTCCACGTCCGATGGAATGACGTTTTGGATGTTCGCAAGATAGCGTCTAAAGTCCATCTGTATGTGTCGCGTAAGGGGATCCTCCATCAGTATCTGATGGTTGGGATGATTAGGCTTGTGACATAAAATCAGAAACTGTCTAGTAAGCATCAAATTATGTTGTCTGACCGACAGTAAACTGGTTTCCTCATGTAAATGATCCACATTCGTCATTTTGACACATCCGGTTCCAATTCGGAATGCATTATTTTAGGATGTTTGCTAGTTTCGCCATTGAGTGCCGCTAATAAAAGTGGTCCAAACTGGGGCTGCATAGCTAAGGAGTGAGCGACCAATTGCTTTTTATGTCGCAACAATTACCTCCTTGTCCATACCCCATGAGGTGCCAGATAATGCTTTTATGACTTTATTTCTGGACTTTAAATTTTGGTTGTTGTTGTTGTAACTGCGATATTATTGGTAATATCGTAGAAGTGACAGTCCTTGGTCGGAATCCTAAGAATTCCGAGTCGTTCCGGTACGAAGAACCGACTGCCGTGGGAACGTACTAAATTTTGGTTGATGTAGGTGGCGTGCGAAGTAAAATGAAGGAGGCTGTCGAAACCTACCCTTAGAATTTTTTCGTTTTGCACCATAGGGATACGTCTACATGCAACTGAAATGTTGAGTTCGTTCCCACGACAATCGGATCTACGTTTCGGAACGACCCGATTACAACTCGGCCAAGGATTGTCATTCCAGCGAATGCTGTATCAACAGGCCTTGCAAATGTGATGTCTCTTGAACTGGCGCTATTACCAATAAGCCTATTGGGTTCAATATCATTTAGAGTGCAGAAGATGAACTCGTCTATCTGTTTCGCCAAGAAATAAGTGACAAAGATCATTGTGAGGGATGAAGTTCTCGACATGTTTCCCACAACAGCTGGTTCTTAGTACCGAAATAACTAGAGGTATCTCGATTCTTAAATCTGAAACTACAAATATACTAGTCTACTACTCTTAAGTATTGTATAAATTTATTACACCCTAGACCATGACTGTTTTTAAGACGATCTTGTTCAAACCTCTGTTCTCTCATATAAGTACAATACAGAGCTAAAACTTGTTAAGTGTTTATGGCCTTTGAACTAGAGATTAAAGAGCGGGGAATGCTCCCAGGAAGTCTTTAACATTAGGAAATCTTAAACAAAAATGCAGTTGATTTCGTTTATCATTGATTTTAGAATGAGATGTTCTTTTTAAATGTATAATTTTATTATTTTTTACAGCCGGCTATATACACGAGACCAATACAGTTTACCAGGTTAATCGTCAAAACATTTTATACAGTGGATCACCTTCAACCGAGTTTAGTTGGTTTCCTGGGTAAGCTAAAAAACCGATCTGTTTAACCCTTTAACGATCACACAAGATCAAATATAAAAAAAGGATTAAAGAATTAAACATTTTTTGAACACTCAGTTTATCAGGCCTGTTCGCTTTCATGTGAAATTGAAATCGAGCAAACTTTCAAACTAGCTGTTATGTAGTGATTACTAATCGTAATGATTACTTTTTGAAAGGTGATGTAATTATTACATTACGATTATATTCAGATTTTCACGATTAGTAATTGATTACAGTTACTAATAATGGAAAAGAAATCTGGATAACAGAAAATAATCAAAAGTAATCAAAAAATATTTTAAAGATTACTTCTAAATCTTTTTCAATATTACAAAAATAATCAAAAGTAATCTTTGAAAGAAGTCGAACTACTTTTTGATTACTTTTGATATTTTTCTGTAATCGTAAAGTAATCTAGATTACTTTTTGATCATTAGTAATCGTAATCAATTTGTAATCAGAAATTGTTTAAAAGAGAATTATATAATCATTAAGATTTTTTTGAAAATGTAATTGATTTTTAATCGTAACAAAAATTAAGCAGATCTGCTTTCAAAGTAAAATTATTTCAGGTATGTGGTGTCAATCTATCGTTTTCAAATCGATCGATTTCAGATATATTTTTGAGGTAATTTCCTTTTATTTCAAAAAAAAAAAAAAAAAAAAAAAAAAAAACAATAAAATTATTGCTTTAATCCTTTCAATTGATATTTTATCTTTTATTTTGTTGGAACTTTTTGGGAAAATAACCGAAAATTATCTCAAAAATATATCTGAAATCGATCGTTTTGAAAACAATCGTTTTCCATCAAAAACCTGATTCCTAAAGATCAAACTAATTTTGTAGCTTAATGATCCGAAATATTAGGGAAAAATAATTCTTGACGACTATGTAATAAAGTCTTTGGCAATTTAATTTTTTTTTGGAATTAGAGCCTTTTAAATATTTATGTTATTTCAGTTTCACATGAAATTGATTTTAAGAACCTGCCTGTATGTCATAAATAACAAAGTCTAATGATCATTAAATGGTTAAAACGCTTCGAAACTATTATTGAAACTAAATTATGATTAATCTATGATTTTCAGTTACCAATGGCATATAATTGTCTGCAAATTATGTAAACATCATCTCGGCTGGGAATTTAAGGCGGTTGAACCCAACCTTATACCCAAACATTTCTTTGGAATCTCATCGTCCAGTGTTCGAGTTCGCTTGGCTCATGAACGCAACGACGAACCCGTTCAAAATGCCGTTTACATTAATTTTCTACGTCTCATGAACGCTGGAATGAATGAATTGCGCGAAGCACGAAACAATATGCCCCACATATGAAACGCTTTTATACGAAAATGTTGGTCATGTTGTTGTGTCTGTTGCGGCAAATAGACGACAATGGCAACAGAGAAACATTTCTCAAAAACTGATTAACATTTTGCATCGTTTTAAATGACAAACTTAACTATTTATTTTTAAAAATTATTTAAATTTGTTAGTAGCGTGTTAAGTTGTTTGTCATGACGTTAAACGCAACTTAAGGGATAAATGAGGTAAAAAAGAAGGATTAGTTGTATGTGTAGAAAACATAAAAAAATATTGTTTAGTTTAAGCGTTTTCTTTTCTATTTTTATTACGAATACTTGTCTATAAAAATATATATTTTTTAACCGAAAAACTTCTCACAAATATTTAAAAAGAAAAAACAAAAACAAAAAAAAAAAAAAACAGTTTTCTTTTTAAAGAATGGATTTTCTAAACTAAGATTAAAGTTTTGGCTAGATGCCTATATTATGGACTGGTTTTAAGTTTAAAGGATTTGTAATTGTAAAACTAAAACATTAAAAACTATTGCAATTTTATTAAAAAATATATGTGGAATTTAAAACTAAAACCATATTAACATAATTCTTATATACACAATAATTATTATCAAAAAGAAAAAAAATGAATAAAATAAAAAATAAATAAAAATTAAAAAAACAAACTGTTCTCTAAATATGAAAACTAAAATTTATTTAAACTTGAACCCTAAAGTGATTCAAATTTCAGATTCTATTTAATTTTTGTTTTCTAAAAATATGTAAATTATTCAGTAATTTTTTCTAAACTTTATTCCAACATCAAAGGTTTTGCGTTGCCCTTTCTAACTTTAATATTACAAATGAAACATGCTACCGATTCTTCATTCTCATCGTTAATGGAAACTTCAACGGCTACCGAAATTTCCGGATAATGAGAATCGATGAAAAAGTTAAATTGATAGACCACATCTTCAGTTTCATAAATGGGACATGTCGCGTCATACATCAAATTTGAACAAACATCTGCTACATCCTCGGGTAATTCATAGGGCACGGTAATAGATAGAGTTGTGGCTCGAACTTTGGTGTGTAATTTGTGAAGGTTGTCTTTAGCTAAAATAAAAAGATTTTTTTTCTATAGAGAGAGTTTGTGTTAAAAATTAAAGTTTGATTTTAACTTACTTCCCAAAAAGTGCACATACATAATGGCTGTTGAGCCCTTGATAGCCTCACAAGGAGGCTCATCACAGCCCACCAAATCAACGCTCAAGGGAAAGGGTTGTCCTTCTTTGCCTGAAATATTACATGTTATGGTAATTATTATTTTTTTGTATTTATATTTTTAAGTTATGTATTTAATACGAGGGCTACTATTTATATTTCAGGAACTGGCCAGACTAATGTCAATAGCTTGACTCGGGAAACATCATAGTAAAGCTTGACATTTTTTACCAATTTCAAAAAAAGGTTTTCGTAGATTATTTCAATAAAATTGTGTCGATGAACACAATCCATTGTAAGGCGATAAAGGATTATCAAAAACTATAGTATATCGCGGGTATAATGAACGAAAGCGTTTTGTCGGCAAATCTGTGAACATAGTCATGGTTCTTCATTCCACTTCAAAGCATAGCTGTTAAGTAATGATTACTTATTTGATTACTTTTTTCTTAAAAGGTGAACTAATGATTACATTACGATTATTTTCAGATTTGCGAGATTAGTAATTGATTACGTTTATTAATAATCGAAAATCTGGATTACTTTACGATTACAGAAAATAATCAAAAAGAATCAAAAGTAATCAAAAAATATTTCGATTACTTTTAAAGATTACTTTCGATTCTTTTTCAATATTACAAAAATAATCAAAAGTAATCTTTAAATATAGTCGGATTATTTTTTGATTACTTTTGATTATTTTTTGTAATCGTAAAGTAATCCAGATTACTTTTCGATTATTAGTATTCGCAATCAATTTGTAATCAGAAATTGTTTAAAGGAGAATTATAAAATCATTACGATTCTTTTGAAAATGTAATGTAATTGATTACTAATCGTAATAAAAATTTAATAGCCCTGAAATATACTTTATAACTGCAAAAAAAGTTATTTATGTACCTTGTACAGTTTTTCAGAAATTTAATGTGGGGTTTATATAACTCAAGCGGCTGATGATTGAGTGAACTTTACATGTGTTTTGTTATTGTAATAAAAACAAAATACATGTAAATTTCACTCAATCAATAGCCGCTTGAGTTATATAAACCCCACATAAGTTTAAATTTAATTTAACGACTATCAAACGTTTGACGTTATAAATGAATTAGCGGAGATAATATACGGAATTTTGTGACTGAATAGAATGACATACATAAATTTAAACCGATATTTATATTACATAATTTATTAATCGTTCTATTAATTTAGATGACGAATCATGAATATATACTTGAGCCGAAAAGAAAACAGCAATCGACCGCCAAAGACGAGCCAAATCCAACAAAAGTTGTTTGTGAAAAAAGCACAAGGATGCAAATGGTCGTCTGTTTTTTCAGCTAAATGGGTCATGTGACGACTGCTTCGCTTGACTAATTGTTTGCCGAAAGTCTTGGCAGAAATTCCTAAAACTAACCCCCGAAAACGAATCATTCTTCATAAAGACAATGCGAGCTGTAACACATCTTGACGAATTGAACAAACGGAACATCAAATTGTTTGGAGGTGAGCTTAAAAGATCCCCATAGCTTTGAGTCAGGCTTACCACGGTCTGACTATTTAGTCAAGGAGCTCTTGTTTAGCTAGTCACCGGAGGTCGTAATTCCTGATAGAACGCTTTTTCAAGGCAATTCGTGTTTTTTTTGAAGGATCAAAACTTAGATATCCTTAAGACTTGCGGACGAGTGCAGTGTCTTACTAACCTCCGAAGACGAATCATTCTTCATCAAGACAATGCGAGCTGTAACGCATCTTGACGAATTGAACAATCGAAACATCAAATTGTTTGGAGGTGAGCTTAACAGATCCCCATAGCTTGGAGTCAGGCTTACCATGGTCTGACTATTTAGTCAAGGAGCTCTTGTTTAGCTAGTTACCGGAGGTCGTAATCCCTGAAAGAACCGACTGGAAGGATGGCACATCGCTTTTTCAAGGCAATTCGATCTTCACAAATGGCTCATGCTGGATAGCGGCACTGGATCGGGCGTTTTTCTGATGGAGCAAAACTTTGAGAAATCCTATAGACTTGCGGACGAATGCAGTTTTGCCATATGGAAGACCACAGAGCTTATCCCTAGTACCAAAGATAGTATTTTTTCTGTCAAATGTGAAATTAAAGTGGATAAGGAACAATGGATAATCGTCTCCATTAGTTGTTTCCGATTTAAAGTTAAAGCGGTATACTCTTTTTTATGGAGTTTTCAAAACGACCATACCGCAAATCTACCTGTAGTTATAGAGTGTTTGCTAGTACCATAACTGAAAACAGTGAGGTGACTATAAATACATGTCGATAGCCAGGCTGCCCTTAAGGCGCTACAAACTGGGTAAAAATGTAGATTGGCCCTAATAGACCTATTACTCAGTTATAGGATTATACTGTGCTGGGTCATTTGCGACACCGATGGCAACGAAGTTACAGAAGCAAGACACGGCCCTAGCCAAGACTTGAGACAGAAAGTGACGGAAATAGCTCCCCCTATCTATCACTTTTATATGGGTATCAAGTCTTGGATCAGCTAAGAAATCACAAGAACTTGACATAACAGGGTAGCCTGCAGTGCATCTAGAGATTTATGGCCTAAACCGGAAATTAGCGGAACCAAAAGGCTGGTAGGTTATAATAGGTTAAGTTTAAGAAGATGTATAGGCATATTAACGGTCCACTGTGCCCTAAATTCTATACTTAACATGGAAGCTTTCGGATATAACACATCTTCTGCCACTGTCTAATGATCCAAAATCAGAGGCTTTAACATCAAGGTAATATATTCCTAATGATTCAGGTGGCATATAAGCCATTTCATTTCAGGTAGTACTAAGTCGCTGCCTTAAAACTTTTATTGTTACTTTCTTCCCTTTGTAATCTATCTTTTTTTCAGACTATAGTCTTCTTCTTCCCTTCTCTATCATTGAAGGATCACAATGGATCTCGAGGGTCTACGAGTGAAGATGTCGTTGGACACCTAAGAACAAATTGATGAGATCTTGAAGACATGTGAGTACTCAGTACAAAAATTCGGGTTCAGTAAAAAATTCCCTGATTTCTAGAACAAATACCAATAGCAATAGGACATTGATACACAAACTATATTGCGACAATGCCGTTGGCTTCTCTATTTTTGTACAAGATCCAAAAACTCCAAAAAAGAATAGTACATCGTGATTTCAAGTTTAAAATGGTAGCCTTCTATCGTTAAATTGACTTATATATATAATTCCCCTACAACATTCCAATTGGCACAAGGGTTACTTCTTTAAGACAATGAGCTGCATTCGATTCTATTTTTAGACTCATTGAAAGGGGCCTACGTTTCAACTCTGGCTCCGAACGGCAAATGCATTCGTTAGAGAAGTTTTACATAGCCTAATACTCAATAATCAGCTGAGTTATGAGGTGAACAGCCGGGATCGAGCTTGGGACCTCTGGTATGCTAGGCGGATGACTAACATGCTATAAAACGACGGTTCACAATTGACTTAGGATGTAATTTAAAGTCGACCAGAAAACTTAAAGGTGAGCCTCAGACCAATATTTCTAAGCGTTACATACTTCAGTTCAAACTTATGGTCATTTGGGTATACAAAAATAGAAAACACATGTCCGGTACTTTTTTGCATTTACCCGTTTAAGGCTAAAAAAATCTTGGTGTTTAAACTAAAATTTAATGAAATCAATTCAAAATCGCACAACTTTGTTCGGCCAGTTTTTCGATATAAATCCTGTTGATATCCTTTAATTTTTAACTCACACTTTTTAACATTTGTAGCAGCCGTTAAGCATAAAAATGAAACTAAAGTTAGAACAAATAATTTAAACATTTTTATTTAAAAATTAAATAAAAATAAGCTTTCCGTTGAAAATTTGTTTATAAACTAAATTCAAAACCTTTTTTAACTCATATTTTAAGGTTTAGTAAAAAAAGAGATTAACTTAAAAATATAATCAGCTAAAATTTAAAACTTAAAGAATTGTATTTCCAACTTATGATAAAAATTGCCAATAAATGGAATAGAAAAAATCAAATCTTTTTGAAAAGTATATGTATAATTTTAGCGTCATATTTACCATAAAGTGCAGGTGTTCCGGGTAGTTGATAATAGAGAAAAGCACAAAAAGTTAGGTTTTTACTGATAAGATTTCAAATGTTATTAAAGAATTATAGGATTATGAGTAAATTTTTGAAAAAGAATTGACCATTGGCTTATATATACAAAGTAGTTAATAAGATTATAATCTAAATTACATAGACTGAAATTTTTTATTATAATTATAGTCTTCAGGTGTTTCCAATACACTCATCTATAAATTTATTTTAACTACGGGTGGGTGCCTTATATGTTTCAAGATTCGGAATTTACTACACGAATTTCCATATAGTGGATCTACAAAGATATTAAACAATTAAATCCCCAAAAAGCAGCCATATGGTCGATTACTATTCCAAGAATAGTATAAAATTATAAATTTGTACCAGGTAAGTGATGGTAGTACCATATTAAACATTATTGTGCTAGGCTTGAACTGGTACTGAAATGTTAAAAAAATATGCTGGCTTACATCAAAATATGTGTACGACATCGTAAGAAAAGACGAATAGTAGAATTGAAGATAGAGGAAGAGAAAAGATAATTGAAAAGTGTAGAGGGAGGAGGAGAATACCCTATCTAGGCCAGTTGAGATCAGTGGTGAACTCTACAATATCATGCAAACTGCACTATTGCAGATCCTGAAGTTCAGCAAAGAATCTGCTGCCTAGATGTTTGAGCCGTCGATTTCGCAGCCTTGGACAGTGACAGAGAATGTGTTCTACTGACTCGGACGAATCCTTATTTAGACATAGTCTGCAGAAGTCCGGAAAGCTACTATGCCACTTATGTAACCTAGAATTTAAGGCACAGTGTCCCGTAAGGAACCCTATACATCTTCTTAAGCTTGACCTATTCAGACCTAGTAGAATTTTGGTTCAATTTTTGGTTCATTTACTGTCCAAGATAATCCCTAGAAATTTGGCTTCATGCGACAGTCTTTACTATACACCATTCAGCTCAGGAAGTTTGAAGCTTTCAACCTTATACCTTCTGGCGAAGAGCAACAACTCCGTCTTGTCGGGATTTATTCCAAGTCCATTATTGGTCCAGGATGAAAGTTCTACTAGAACCGATTGCATAATATCACTTATTGTATATGGGAATTTGCTTGATACGAGCAATACTAAGTCATCGGCGTAGGCTACGACCTTTATCTCTAGCTGGTCAAGTCTTCTAAGGATGACATTGACAGCCAGCAACCACATCAATAGTGATAGAACCTCTCCTTGTGGAGTACCTTTTTACTTTTTTACGTAATCTACAGTCACCTAGATTCGTGTTGATGATCCTACTATTAAGCATGTTCACAATCCAATCTATTAAAAAGCCCTATATATTTATGTCCTCCATTGAACCCCTGATTGCTTCAATCGTAATGTTATTGAAAGCTTCCTCGATATCAAGGAAAGCGGCCAAAGTATATTCTTTGAATTACAGGCTATAAAACTGACCACATCGTGCAACGCAGTCTCAACAGATATTGAGCGTTGCTAATAATGCGCGTTCCTAAAGAGTTCCTAAGAAATAGGTCGATCAGTCGCTCGAGTTTTTCAAGAAAAAAGACGACAGGCTGATTGGCCTAAAATCTTTAGGTTTAGAGTGACTAGCCTTCCCTGCTTTAGGAATTAATATCACTCCTACCTCCCTCCACCCGCTAGACGTGAAACCCCCATGGAGACAGCTAACAAAAATACTATGAAGAATCGATAGACAATAGTCAGAAGAATTCTGTAGAATAGCAGGAATAATGCCATCCGGGCCTGCTGACTTGTACGGTAAGAACGTACTCACGGCCCACTTAATTCTGTCTTCAGTGACTATATCGTCTATCAGATTGTTCGGTATTGAGTCCAATCGCTCCATAGATAGCTCTTGAATAATCGGATCTGGATTCCGGTTACCGGAGAAGTCAGTGTCAAAAAGGAGTCCAAGTGTCTCAGGGCTAGATTCTGTCCATGAACCATCAGGTTTTAGGATAAATCTGGGGACCATTGGATCCTTGGATAGTTATTTCCTAAATCTTGACAGTTCATTTACAGAATCGATCGGTCTCAAAGTAGGTTAACCTTTTAGCTTTTTTGAGATCACTCTTATACTTGTTCATCATCATCTGTTTTTACTCATGAATGCCACCAGAATATCACTCTTGATTTCACTTCGCAAGCTGATTACTACGAAGTAGTTGTTCTTGCACCTTCCGGTAATTTCGATCACTGTACCGTCTCCTTCGTTTTTCCGTTTTCAAAATTTCGCCACGTTTTCACAGCTACAAAACGTAAACTTTTAGCTCAACGGTTTTTTTCGGCATTTTAAATGGAAACTATTTTTCCTATATAGTAATGTTTTTAAAATGCCTGAAGTAGGACGATAAAAAACTTGGTTTATTCGGATGTGTTAAACTGCAGTCAAATTTAAAGAACAAAAGTATCTGTAATTATGCCTATCATATTCTTTCGAGCTGGCAATGTTAATAGGGTTTTAGCGTAACGCAGAGGTTCGAAAGGCTCAATTCATAATTCCATATTTTAAAATCAAATTTATTTTAGTGTTTATATCATTCCCATAATACATTCACCTGAATCAAGTCATAAGCCTTAACTTTTAAGAATTAATTCTTAGGGAATTTAAAATCAGTTAGATTTAATTTAAATTATTTCAATTCTTAATCTTATACAAAAATAATTAAAAATTTTATAAACAAATCATTTTGTATAGGCATACAAAAATAAATGTATTCAAACGAACCCTACAGTTCAAAAATATATAATATGTACCTATAAAAGAGCGGAATAAAATAAATCTCAACGAAACAAGTCCTTAACCATAAAATAAGTTTTAGGATTGCATTAGGGATTAAATATCATTTAATACCCATGAAAAAAGTCCCCATTTTAGAGGATAAAGAAATGACTCTTTCTTAAGTTATTGGGTTAAAAAAGGGTTTTTAAGCTGAGATAATTTCCATCTCGATTTTAACAAAACCGTGGACTTAGTTTGTCTAAAAAACATGTATAAAAAGTCATATGATTAAAATGTGATTTATTCTAATTGTACTAAATTTTGTAATTTTATTCTAATTCCACCATAATTGTGTATGTATCTCAGCTATGTAATATATCTTCCTGCTAAGGGACTAATGTTTTTTAGACCTGTAGGTCATATACAAATACCATTTTTGTGGAAAAATTTAAAAGTTTATTAAGTTGACTTAGGCGAAATTTAAAAAAATAAAAAAATTCTTTGTTATTGGTCATAAGATCAGAAAAACTATTTAAAACAAAATATAGATACACATAAAACTAAAGATTTTTTATACACATAATCTATAATCTCATCCAGATTCGAAAACATATAAAATCCATTATTTCGCAGCAACACAACAAAACCAGAGATAATATACTCTTACATATTAGCACATTTTACATGTATATGTATGTATTTACAAAAACTAATGTCACAAAAAACAAATTATTTTTATAATTTTTTTTAGAAAAAATTTTTAATTAAGCAGATTCCTTCACTGATTGAATTTCTGGTAAAGATTAGGTCATTATAAACGAAGGAACATTAATATTACTATATTCCTGCATATCTAAATATCTTTTAAAAGTTATAGTTTAACAAATAAATGCAAAATATACACAAGTTTGCAGTGAAATAGCCACATTAGGGTAGTTCCGTTTTTTTGAACGAACATTAAAGAATACATGCATACTTTTATTAAATGTGTATGCTTTCTGATAAAATATAAGAATATTTTAATAGGTTATGATAAATTTTGTTCTAGGGTTTTTACAAACAATGTATATCGCACTTGATATAATAATACCCTATAAATTAAAACTTCAATTTTCGTTTTTTGGTTTGATATACTTTTATTCAATGAGTGGTATAGTTTAAAAAACTTTTCCCTCGAAAAAGTCAGAATTTAAGTTTTTGATTTAAAATCAAGTATCTTTAGTTTATATCCACCCTAATGATTTGCACAAAATTAATTATCAAAAAATATTTTAATTCAATTTGGACTGGTTTTAATTAAGAATAAAAAATGTTAATTCAAATTGGAGTAGAGGAATGAAGAAACATTTTATTCATTCAAGTTGATTTTAAATTCCCATGTGAATCAATTCACTATGAATTAAAAATCAATGCATTTTTTTTAATTGTTTTATGGGAATTAAACTTAAGGTATTGTTAAATCATTTTTGAATTCCGAGGAATTAAGCTAATATTTAATTAAGCCTTTCGAAGCTCTGGCATAACGTAATACAAATAAGACTTCTGGGCCGAATGGCATACCACTGGCCTTAAAGCAGTACTCTTCCACGTTAGCTTATCCAACCTTATTAGTACTTTTTAGTACCATGACGGTGAATTTTCTATATGTTGGAAGGTTGCCAATCTATCAAAATTACTTGCATTACCTAAATTTCTCTTGGTTTATATAGTGCTTTCTCAGAGATCGCACTATAAGAGTTGTTAAAGGTTTAATATCATCCGATGAGCTCAAGATTAATTCCGATCTATCTCCTATACCTTTAATTTTATTTCTGAATGAACTTCTATGTTAAACTTCCAATATTTACTCTTTTGCAGATGATAGAAATATTTGTCATTCGAATTCTTACAATCAAAGCCAAATCATGGATGATACCCTAAATTCCGGCCTAACTACATTTTTCAAAAGGTGTCGTTCAAACAGCATCGATTTTAATGTTGGTAAGACCCAAAAGCTTTACGGACCATATTGCTTCATCTGTAATTATAATAATAATAATTTCCACGACAACATTCCAATTGGACAATGAGCTGCATTCGATTCTATTTTTAGACTCATTGAAAGGGACCTACGTTTTAGTTCCGGCTCCGAACGGCAAATTCACTAGTTACAGAGGTTTTACATAGCCAAATACTCAATAACCAGTGGCCAGAGTTATGAGGTAAGCCGCGTTTTTTTTTAATTTTATTATTTCAAGACCCACTTGAAATAATAACTTGGGACCGAGTATCGAACTTGCGACCCCTGGTATGCTAGGCGGATGACTAACCTGCTGTACCACGGCGGTTAACGTAATCATATGTGGTATAAATATCGGGGAATGTTGTTTTGGGCTTGGAACCCGATATCCGTTGGACTAAACACATTTTCCAAGTGTCTAAAGAAGCATTGAAGTGTTTCGTCTATCTAAAATGAAGTAAGACATACTTTACTCCAACTGATCTCCTTACTATTTTACTACCTATATCCGACCAACATTCCAATTGGAATAAGTGATACTTCTCTCAAAATTGAGCTGCATCCGATTCTATTTTTAGACTCATTGAAAGGGACCTACGTTTAAACTACGACTCCGAACGGCAAATTCATTAGTTAGAGAAGTTTTACATAGCCTAATACTCAATAACCAGCGGCTAGCTGAGTTATGAGGTGAACCGCCGCTTTTTTGAAAATTAATTTTTTTCAAGTGGGTCTGGCCGGGGATCGAACTTGGGACCTCTGGTATACTAGGTGGGTGACTAACCTGCTATACCACGGCGGTTTACATAATCATCTGTAATGGAAACCGTTATCCGTTGGAATAAACACATTTTACAAGTGTCGAAAAGAGCATTCAAGTGTCCTGTCTATCTAAAGCGGAGGTAGAAATACTTTACTCCAACTGATCTCCTTACTATTTTACTACCTATGTATATCCGACCAAAAATGAAATACAACTCTCATATAAGGACCGGTGCTTTAAAGTCTATTTTGGAGATTCTCGATAGTAGGGATTGTTTCACCGTTCTATCGCTACTATGATGGTATTATTCAAACGAAAATAGTCATCTTGTTCCTGAAATCCGTACATTTATTCGTAGCACACGAAATTCAATATAGGTCAATTCCTTTGTAGTCGATTTTTTAGTGGATCGCACGACGTACTTTAGAGAAAAACTTATAATTGTGAAATCCAAAGGTTCAAATCAAATATCCACAAACACTACTCCCTCTATCCTCCTTCCAATATTTTTTTTCTGGTTCCATTACAATGTTTATGTAGGGCTCTTTACCTGAGTGTAACTCCAATACATATAGGACCTAAGTGTTAAGAAATTAAAAAAAAAAAATGTTATCATTGAATTGTAGCACCTCCAAAGAGATGAAATAAACATTTTGAACATTATCAAATTTTTGAACCATGAGGAATGTGGCAAAACCGATAAAATTGTTTCGATTGAATTGAATGTCTGTAAGCTTGAAAAAATGTGTAACTGGTCTATGAGAAAAACTCTTTATTTTGACATAAATCATAATTCTTACTTGGTTAGGCCTATTTCAACAGATTATGCATTAGTTAGAGAAGTCGATTGTTAACTTTAAAAAACCGATAGTTACCTATTTAGTAGAAGGCTTAAAAGTCCGTTTTCATTTGTATGGGGATCAATCCGCACAAATTTATATTTATTTATTTATTTTGTATAACAATTTAGTACCACAAACGTGGAAATGAAAATACCATCACTGTTGCTTTAAACTATTAAAAATTGCATACATTTAGGTAACAAATATAATTAAATAATATATACGGCAGTTATTTTTTAAACTTGTAACAATTATTGAAAAACTTTGCAAAATTGAAATTTAGTTTGAGATTTTGGTTTCAGATACTTTCAAAAAGATTCATTCATATCTATTATTTAACTTATGTTTAAAATTTCACAGCTTCTTACATTAAATACTTAAAGTTTGTCATTTTTGAAAATGAAACCTTTTACAAATTTTCTATAATACGAGTAGTTAATATTCTAATTTATCGATGTTATTCATTCGATTTTTTCGAAACAACTAACTTAGAATTATGAATGGTGTTTGTTTAGTTTGTCTATATGTAACTAAAAAATTAAGTTATCTTGACATAATTATTAAGAGATAAAAGTTATTAATAATAAATAAATTTTGGAAAATACCTTGCAGGTGTTTTAGTTCGGAAATTCTACGAATAAAACGCATTCGTTATCTTCAAAATCATCGATTGTTTATTGTTATTGATTTATTTATTATAAGTTAAAACTGAAAGGTATGTAATTCATATCTTATTTAAAACACCTGGCAGAAATGAACACCTGTTAAATAAAACAATTGTTTTTCAAGAGCCGACACTTTAGACTATGTTTGGAACCACTTTTGATTTTTAAATATCAGACTTTTAATACCCTCCACCACTTTATGATATAAAGGGTATATTGGGTATTTGGGTAGAGCGAATATATATTTTTTTTGGCTTAAAAATCGATGCTCATCATTTTTTCTTCCTTGGTCAATGTCTTGAGGTGGCGATCAAGACATTTATATCTAGCACCCATTCGTATGTAAAAGATTTGCTTTTAGCAAAATTTCAACCAATATCAAAAATCCATATAACAGTTTTGGAGTTATTGCAATTTTTTCAAGAAAATTCGAGTCCTTTTTAACATGCCTAAAGATATGCAGCTACGAAATTTACTTTATAATATACATATCTTCTCCTGTAATGCAAAAAGGCGTAACTAGACTTTTTTTTATAGGAGAAGCAAAAAACGTTATAACTTTTAAACTACAAGGAACATTAAATCCAAATTTTGGAATTGGGTACATAAACCATCAGCAAAGAAAGTTCTACTCGTAAGAACTAAAATGGTAAAAACTTTTATTCTTTAAGCAATTACGAAAAACCAAAAGGGCTTAACTACAAATTGAATATTTTCTGAAATCAAAAGGGCTTAACTACCATACAAATTTTGAGCAAAAATTTAAACCTTTCAAAATGCATAAAGTTTTTTTTTGTCAATAGTATAAGACCCCTCTTAAAAATAGTAACAGTTTATTTTCGAAACATAATTTAATGTAAAAAGATAATTTTTAAATCATTAAAATAGGATATACAGAGGTTTTTTAAGAGTTATTGCAGAAATAACCCCATAACTCTTAAACAGTTAAAGATACTTAAATGAAATTTCATAAAGTTAGAACAGAGGAGCTTTAGAGTTGATCGGTAGACAAACAGGTCAATGTACGGTCAGAAAGCTAAGTTATAGCCTTTCAAAAATCTTAGTCTCGGATAATAACTTTTTATGTGATAAGCAAAAAAAGCATCATAACTTTTAAACTAAATAAAATATTAGTTCCAAGTTTTGAAATTTGGTTAACAATGCAACAGCAAAGCCATTCCTGAAAACTTAAATGACAAAAATTGAGTCATTTTTAAATTAAAGGGCTTAACTACAAGCTGAATATTTTCTGAATCAAAATGACTTAACTGCAATACAAAATTTGATCCAAATTGAAAAACGATCTATAGGCGCGCGTTGGGTCTAAAGTTTAAGAGCCCTTTTGTATGGGGAAAAATTTGTTATTTTTTTGTTTTTGAGAAATTTCAACCAAAAATAATTAATTTTTACAAGACATATAATAGAATATTAAAGAAAACTAACTCAGCTTTAATTCAAATAGTCAAAAACAAAAATCTATGAAGTAGTTTTAAAGTTATTCCATTTTTTCCCCGAAAATTCATCTCACTGAAAATGCGCCTAAGGATATGCACCAACATTTTTTTTTATAAATAAAGAAATTCCAAAGTTGGACATTATTTATCATTTAATCGCTTGTTAATATTTAATAGTTCAGTTTTGTTAAAATTTAATCGAATTTACGTAGTTTTTTTTCATGTTGGAAAATCATACATTATTCTCAGGTCGGTTTCAAAAATTAATTTTTTGAAAATTTTGTTCAACAAATATTGGAAATTTAGAATTTGCTGACCAGTGTGTTAAAACAGACAAATGAAAGAATAAAACTCAAAAAAGTTTAGGTGATATTTTAAACAATTTCACCGTGATTTGAAATCGTCGAAATTTGCGAAAATTACAATTTTTGCTTTTAATTTCAGTAGATTCCTGGTAAATTTTGTTTGCTTTTGATTGAAATTTCTCAAAAATAAAAAAATAACCCATTTTTCCCCATAGAAATAGGCTTTGAACCCGATGCGAGCCCATAGCGAGATTTGGTAGTTCTTTTCCGTATTAAAAGCCGATTATTTCCATGTGTAAGGATGTCTCTATACCACAGTATGTCACATGACGATCGTATGCAATAGGTCCATATTTAGCCCATGCTTCCATATAAGACCTATTTTAGTAAAATGCTATAAACCTTGCAAAAATATTTGTATTATTGCAAAACTGAGCAAAAGATTCATATAAAAAATCTCTTAAATTAGTTTAGAATCGGACCACATATGATTTTAGTAGTATAAGGTTAATTGTATGGTCGGACTGGACCGACTAAAATGCTTTCTCACTTATTTTAATGATTGTCAAAAACCAGCCCTTCTAAAGTTTAATAGCTAAATTTTATTAAAAAGTGCAAAAACTCAATTTGTAGTATCGTTATGAATCATTTTGAATCATATACATTTTGGGGGTATTTTCAAAATTTTTATTCCACATAATTGTCTGATTACATATCAACGATTAAATATCTATGACAAACTTAAAATAATATCTAATTAAATCCCATTTGGGACAACAGGTGTTTGATTAAAGAAAAATATAACATAAGTAAATATGGATTTAATTTCAAGTACTTGACATAATTGTTATGTTGAAGAGCCAATTGACGATAAGAGTAGCAAATATTTTAAGAAATATATGGGTAAATCCTGCGTGACGGACGATACATTTCTACGGATTTTGTTGTGCTTAAATGTATCTAGGGTTGCCAGACACAAATCCTAAAAAAGCTGGACATAAGGAAAAAAAGCTTGACAACCCAAAAATTAGCTGGACATTAATAATAAAAAACTTGCCATAATAATTTGCTTCGATGAATCTTTGAATGTTTGATAAACCGAATTGCGAATACTGTAAGTAACCGCAGCGATATCGAGAGAAAATGAAATCGTTCGAGATGCTGCAGCTAATACATCTGAAACAATTTTCAACAGAAAACACATCCTACTAGCGTTTGATATCATGGGACACACATTGCGCGATTTTTCAAGTATCGAGAAGGAATCTAATGAAATGGGTCTAGTTGTCAAAGAATCAAAAAAAAAAATAAAAACTGGACAATCCAGTCGAATCCAGCCAGACTGACAACCCTAAATGTATCCCATTGTCGTTCTACACTAGATATCTTTATACAGATTTCGGAGAATATTAGCCCATCGATTGTGCTATCGAATGGCATTTGTTTATTTACATATTTGTTTGGAAGGAAAAAGATATTTGCTTTTAAGGTGCTGTGACGGACGCTACAAAAAATGGAAGGATTTTTTTAACACGTGTTTCTGTAATTTTCATCAAATCAGTCATAGTAATAAAAAAGTTGTAAATTAAAGATAGAGGCAAATCAGTGGATTACAAAACAGCTTTTACAAATTATTTTAAAATTTCCAGTTTCAACAAAAATCCATAAATGAACTGTTGCGGACGCTACGTGACGGACGATAAAGTTTTTACTTGAATGTTTTTTACTAGGAAAAAATCATATTTTATATTTTTTTAAAGATTCGTAAATCAGTGAAAATAATGATTTTAACTGTTCCCGAATTTTATCTCCTTCCTTTTCATGTTCGCGGTTAAAATCCATTTTTGGGTACAATTTAATATTTCACAAAACGGCTATAAAAAATACAAGACGGCTATACAAATATTTATTTAAAGTTTTACACTTTTTTCATCTCATTTTTCGTCGAAAGAATAATGCGGCTAGCTGTTAGAGTGTCCAAAAAATCAAAAATATCAAATTTCAAAGGCATAAAATTTGCCCCACTGTATATTTTTTTAACACCTTATATCTTAAATTTAATCTGTGGATATACAGTGTTATTACTTTATGAATAAGACAGACGTGTGTTCCAAAATTTTGTATTTAATAAATACAATTTTGTAAAAAAATATATGCTGTGACGGACGCTACACACTTTCCTATAGAATTATTCTGTAAAATGCTATATAAACGTCTACATATTTTTTTTTGCCTAATTGAAAGCATACTATAAGTTCTCTTTACGACCAAGTTCAATTGGAGAAAAAAGAAAAATTGCACTTGTCAAATTAAAAAAGCCTTTATTTCTGTGACGGACGCTACACACCGTGAGCCCTTTTTACTTGACATTATTTATATCACTCCAAATTCTTTTGATGGGGGTTTTAACATCTAATTGTATAAAATTAAGCAGACTTTAAGTCCCTACTTAAAACTTGATACCTGAATTGATGTTTTTGCGATTTTTATGAACTTTTAAAAAACCTATTATTTTAAAAAATGTATAAAAATTCGAGATGGGTGCAAATAATGACCTGCCATTCACGAAGAAAGCAATCAAAAATTCTATCCATTATATATTCTAAAGCATTAATATATGGTTAATTTTTCCATAAACATAAATACGCGATTTTGTCCTTGGTTTAATGTTTTTCGGGTTTGCCCATATGTCAAAATTCAAGAATTATTTTATCTCAAACATTTTTACAATTAATATAAATAGTGGCCCCTAAAGTCTATAAGAAATAAGTCCACTTAGAAAAGTGCAAGAGAAAACTTCATAATAAATATTTTAACTTTAGAAAAAAATGTATAAATTTATTGCTATCCTTTTGGTATCCGTCTTGGCGTTTTCAGATGCTACTAATGTTAAAAGATGTAAGTTGGAATAAATTTTATTTAGAATTTTTTAAAATATCTGCTTCCACAGGCAAAAATGGTCAACCCTTTCCCTTAAGCGTCAATGTCAAAGGATGTTCACGTCCGCCATGTGATGTTTTTAAAGGGACATCAGCTGTAATGGAAGTGCACTTCGAGGGAAGTAAGTCATTACTTTTATATTTATATAATCACATTCAAAATAAAAATATGTATCTTTCCTTTCAGCCAGAGACAACTTAGACACCTTGACTGCCAAAGTACGTGCCACCGTTTTAGGTTTAACTGTCCCCTACGCATTACCTAACGATGTTGCTGATGTATGTGAAAATTTGTTAGATGGCGCCACTTGTCCCCTAAGCAAGGGTGAAGATGTCATCTATAAATTTAATTTCTTTGTCGACTCTCAGTATCCTGAAATTCCGGCATCTGTTGAGGTTTCCTTGACTGATGAGAATAACCAGTCAGTGGCCTGTTTTGTTTGTGATATTAGGGTTAAAAAGCGTTCTTCTCATTAATGACTTTCCATATTGTTATCATATGCTTTATCAATATTAGTTTTGTCTTAACTACTTATACTTTATTCAACTAAAAAGAAAATTTATTATTCAAAAAATATATTCATTTTTTTTAATTACTGAAAGTATTACTTAATAGCTAAACGATACCGAAATTTTTTTTATAGATTTTTGTCTAAAAATCATTCTCGGTTGAGAAATATGATGGTTAAAATCTTATTTGAAAAAATTTAAACCTGGTTTAAAAAAACCGCTCGACATAGTGAACCTATCTTTTTCTTGAGCCTCTATAGTAGAGGCCGACTATAGTCCTCCTCTATAGTAGAGGAAGACTATAGTCCTCCTCTATAGTAGAGGACGACTATAGTCCTCCTCTATAGTAAAGGACGACTATAGTCCTCCTCTATAGTAGAGGACGACTATAGTCCTCTATAGTAGATGACGACTATAGTCCTGCTCTATAGCAGAGGACGACTATAGTCCTCCTCTATAGTAGAGGACGGCTATAGTCCTCCTCTATAGTACATGCCGACTATAGTCCTCCTCTATAGTAGAGGACGACTATAGTCCTCCTCTATAGTAGAGGACGACTATAGCCCTCCTCTATAGTAGAGGACGACTATAGTCCTCCTCTACAGTAGAGGACGACTATAGTCCTCCTCTATAGTAGAGGACGACAATAGTCCTCCTCTATAGTAGAGGACGACTATAGTTCTCCTCTATAGTAGAGGACGACTATAGTCCTCCTCTATAGTATAAATAGTCCCCATCTGTAGTAGAGGATGACAACAGTTCTCCTCTATAGTAGAGGGCGACTATAGTCCTCCTCTACAGTAGAAGATGACTATAGTGCTCCTCTATAGTAGAGGACGACTATAGTCCTCCTCTATAGTAGAGGACGACTATAGTACTCCTCTATAATAGAGACCGACTACAGTCCTCCTCTATAGTAGAGGACGACTATAGTTCTCCTCTATAGTAGAGGACGACTATAGCCCTCCTCTATAGTAGAGGACGACTATAGTCCTCCTCTACAGTAGAGGACGACAATAGTAATCCTCTATAGTAGAGGACGACTATAGTCCTCCTTTATAGTAGAGGACGACTATAGTCCTCCTCTATAGTATAAATAGTCCCCATCTGTAGTAGAGGATGACAACAGTTCTCCTCTATAGTAGAGGGCGACTATAGTCCTCCTCTACAGTAGAAGATGACTACAGTCCTCCTCTATAGTAGAGGACGACTATAGCCCTCCTCTATAGTAGAGGTCTACTATAGTCCTCCTCTACAGTAGAGGACGACTATAGTCCTCCTCTATAGTAGAGGACGACAATAGTAATCCTCTATAGTAGAGGACGACAATAGTCCTCCTCTATAGTAGAGGACGACTATAGTCCTCCTCTATAGAAGAGGACGACTATAGTCCTCCTCTATAGTATAAATAGTCCCCATCTGTAGTAGAGGATGACAACAGTTCTCCTCTATAGTAGAGGGCGACTATAGTCCTCCTCTACAGTAGAAGATGACTATAGTGCTCCTCTATAGTAGAGGACGACTATAGTCCTACTCTATAGTAGAGGGCGACTATAGTCCTCCTCTACAGTAGAAGATGACTATAGTGCTCCTCTATAGTAGAGACCGACTACAGTCCTCCTCTATAGTAGAGGACGACTATAGTCCTCTTATATAGTAGAGGACGACTATAGTACTCCTCTATAGTAGAGACCGACTACAGTCCTCCTATATGGTAGAGGACGACTATAGTACTCCTCTATAGTACATGCCGACTATAGTCCTCCTCTATAGTAGAGGACGACTATAGTCCTCCTCTATAGTACATGCCGACTATAGTCCCCCTTATAGTAGAGGACGACTAAAGCCCTCCTCTATAGTAGAGGACGACTATAGTCCTCCTCTACAGTAGAGGACGACTATAGTCCTCCTCTATAGTAGAGGACGACAATAGTCCTCCTCTATAGTAGAGGACGACGATAGTCCTCCTCTATAGTAGAGGACGACTATAGTCCTCCTCTATAGTAGAGGACGACTATAGTCCTCCTCTATAGTAGAGGACGACTATAGTCCTCCTCTATAGTATAAATAGTCCCCATCTGTAGTAGAGGATGACAACAGTTCTCCTCTATAGTAGAGGGCGACTATAGTCCTTCTCTACAGTAGAAGATGACTATAGTGCTCCTCTATAGTAGAGGACGACTATAGTCCTCCTCTATAGTAGAGGACGACTATAGTACTCCTCTATAGTAGAGACCGACTATAGTCCTCCTCTATGGTAGATGACGACTATAGTCCTCTTATATAGTAGAGGACGACTATAGTACTTCCCTATAGTAGAGATCGACTGTAGTCCTCTTCTGTAGTAGAGGACGACCATAGACCAGACCGACATAGATTTGAAGACAAAACCTGTAATTCAAAAAGTCTATGTCATGGTTTATCGACAAAAGAAATAAGTTTATTTTGCAAGTTGATAATTTTATTTAATACAATATACCATCAATTTTAGAATATAGAATTTAAGATAAAAGTAAGTCATAATCAATTTTCTTATTTGGTCATTAATAAGCGGCACGCTTTTTAACCTTAATATCACAAACGAAACAGGCCACCGATTTATTATTTTCATCATTCAAGGAAACCTCAACCGATACAGGAATTTCAGGATACTGGGAGTCAATAAAGAAATTGAATTTATAAACAACATCTTCACCCTTGCTTAGGGGACAAGTGGCACCATTTAGCAAATTGGCACAAACGTTAGCAACATCTTTGGGTAATTCATAGGGCGTGGTTATGCCCAAGGCGGTGGCATGAACTTTGGCATTCAAGGTGTGTAAGTTGTCTCTAGCTAAAATTGAAGGTGAATATATGTTAATCTCGAAACATGATAAAAGAAGTGTAATTACTTACTTCCCACAAAGTGCACATCCATGACAGCTGTAGTTCCTTTAATAACATCACAAGGCGGCTGGGTACAGCCTTTAACATCAACGCTTAAGGGAAAGGGTTGACCATTTTTGCCTGTTTAAGCAAATATTTATAATAAAGTTTTAAAACATTTTTTAGAAACTTACATTTTCTAACATTTGTAGCTTCGGAAAATACCAATAAGGATACGAAAAGGATAGCAATGAACTTATACATTTTTACTTTAGTTTGAATTACTATATTCCTATGAAGACTTGTAGCTTTCTAAGCGAACTTATTTCTTAGAAAATTTAGGGGCCACTATTTATATGAATTTTGGAAGTTCAAAAAAAATGATATATTGTATGAAAGATATGACTTAATAAGTGTATTATAACAGATTTATTATTCTTATCGTTAATTGGCTCCTAACTTAGGGGGTTTTAGTCGGAAGCACTTCAGTTGTTATCGTTAATGAAACACCTGTTGCTCGAAATGTTAACGAAATTCTTATTATATGAATGTATCTGTAGTTTTACAAGTAGGTTAGGTTATTTAAAAGGCGTACCGGACTGAGCGACCTCTGAAATCAAATCAAAAATTTACAAATATTTTTTTTAATTTTTCCCCATTGTGAAACTAAAATAACACAAATTTCATTCTTATTTCAAACAACAGGTGTTTCATTGACGAAAACTTTTGAAGTGCTTTTAGTAAAAATAATCTACATTTTATTTCCGATTAGTACCCTTCAAGTAATTGACCAAATTCTCAACTGAAGAGCCAATTTCTATAAGAGCAATAAATCTGTTTAAGTAAATGCATAAAGCGATATCTACCATATGCATACAATGTCTATCATGAACTTCTAAAATCAATATAAATAGTGGCCCCTAAATTCTCTAAGAAATAAGTTCACTTAGAAAACTTTCAGTGAAATCTCCATAAAAAGTATTCAAACGTTACTAAAAATGTATAAGTTCATTGCTATCCTTTTCGTGTCTTTATTGGCATTTTCTGATGCTACTAATGTTAGAAGATGTAAGTTTTTGAAAATTTTTTTAAAATATTTTTAAAACAAACTTTTTAAACAGGCAAAAATGGACAACCCTTTCCATTAAGCGTTAATGTTAAAGGATGCTCCCAGCCACCTTGTGATGTGATTAAAGGATCTACAGCTATCATGGATGTGCACTTTGTGGGAAGTAAGTCATCAGTTTTTGTATATCATATTTAGAAAGTAAAAATATGTATTTCTCTTTCCTTTTAGCCAGAGACAACTTACACACCTTGAATACCAAAGTTCATGCCACCGCCTTGGGCATAACTACCCCCTATGAATTACCCAAAGATGTTGCTAATGTTTGTGCTAATTTGCTAAATGGCGCCACTTGTCCCCTAAGCAAGGGTGAAGATGTCATTTATAAATTCAATTTCTTTGTTGACTCTCAGTATCCGGAAATTCCTGTATCGGTTGAGGTCTCCTTGAATGATGAGAATAACAAATCGGTGGCCTGTTTTGTTTGTGATATTAAGGTAAAAAAGGGTGCCCATTAATGGCCGTTACGTTTATAAATTCCGAAATATGTAGATGATGTATAATAATAAATAAAATTATTTTCAAGCGAGCAAATTAAACTTATTGCTTTTAATATATAAGAGCATCGCATTGAAGCTTAAATGGACCAACTTTTTCTATTAACCAGACTTTAGAAACAGATTAAAAAAATATTTTCTTATTTAAGAAGACCTGAATTCAAGTGTAGAACAATTGCCAACAAATTTACAAGCTCTTCTTATATATATGGGCAAATCTGAAAAACATTAAACAAAGGACAACGTTTTAAAACTGTCAAAATCACTTATTTGACGCTCACAGTGTGTAGCGTCCGTCACAGAAATTAGGGTTTTTTAATTTGACTAGAGCAATTTTTCTTTTTTCTACAATTGAACTTGGTTCATAAAGAGAACTTATAGTATGCTTTGCATTAGGCTAAAAATATGTGGATGTTTATATAGCATTATACCGAATAATGTGTATAGGAAAGTGTGTAGCGTCCGTCACAGTATATATTTTTTACAAAATTATATTTATTAAATACAATATTTACGAACAAATGTCTGTCTTATTCATAAAGCAATAACACTGTCTATATCCACAGGTTAAATTTAAGATAATAGGTGTTAAAAAATATACAGTGGGGCAAAATTTGATGCTTTCTGAATTTTATTTTTTTTATTTTTGGGACACTCTAACAGCGAGCCGCAGCATTCTTTCAAATAAGATGCAAAAAGTGTAAAACTTTAAATAAATATATGTATGTAGCCGTTTTGTGAAATATTAAGTTGTCCCCAAAAATTGCATTTTAACCGCGAACATGAAAAGGAAGGAGATAAAATTCGGGAACAAATAAAACCATTATTTTCACTGATTAACGAATCCTTAAAAAATATGGATTTTTTTCTAATAAAAAACATTCAAGTAAAAACTGTATCGTCCGTCACGTAGCGTCCGCAACAGTTCATTTATGGATTTTTGGTGAAACTGGAAATTTTAAAATATTTTTAAAAGCTGTTTTGTAATCCTCTGATTTTCCTCTATCTTTAACGTATTTACAATTTTTTTATTACTATTACCGTTTTGATGAAAACTACAGAAACACATGTTGAAAAAAAGTCAATTCCATTTTTTGTAGCGTCCGTCACAGTACTTTAAAAGCAAATATCTTTTTCCTCCAAAACAAGTATATAAATTAACAAATGCCATTCGATAGCACAATCGATGGGCTAATATTTTATGAAATCTGTGCACAGATATCAAGTGTAGAACGACAATGCGATACATTTAAGTACAACGTACAAATGCGTAAAAAAAATATAAAATTTCCTTCTATTTACGTCAAAATGAATTATTTCAATATAGAGAAAATAGTTGATTTTAGAACTTTTTATGGATCGTTGGGTATTTGAATACCCATTTTCTTTTTTTAGCGTGAGACGACCAAGTGTGTTGATAAATAACTTTTATTTTTTTCAAATTACAAATGCGACACCTAAGGCTATTTAGATTGTGCAGGCATTTTTTATTCTTCGCATTAGCCTTTATTTGACAAACCTTTTCCTGATAATTTTTTGGCAAACAAAAAAAAAAAAAAAAAAAACGCAATTTTTCCAATCCTAAAACTAAAAGTAAAAATTGAAATTTTTTTTTTTTTATTTTTCCCACATTAATCAATCTTTAGCATTTAACAAAAAAGCAAATTAGATCCATCATCTCTTATCAGACCATAGTAGGAATTTTTTTACTACTTTAACTTTTTTGGGTATTTAAATACCCAGTGGACTGAAATGGGTTAAAAAAAATCAATTGATTTACATTTGCTTTTAGAAAATGATTTGAAATTGGTAAATAGTTCTAAAAATTTAAAAATGTGTAAACAAATCCAAATTACTTTTCTTAAATAAAAATTTTTAATCGCAAATACTTTTGATATTGGAAAATAATTTTTGAAGTTTTGATATGAAAATTTTTTTCAGTTGAGTTTTAGAATTTCGTTACATGTTTTTCAAATTTGAATTGGTGCGGAAAATAAAACCCAAAAAATATATTCGAGAAATTTTCAATAATTCAAAAAGATTATTAAAATAAATATAAAAAAAAATTAAATGAACAATTAAAAATTTAAAACGAAAATTAACGGATAATAATGTATTAGAAAACAAACCTTTCCATATTGAATGATAAAAATTAAAATTATTTTTAAAAGATATACAAAATTTCGGGACAATAATGTTAATGTGATTTGTAAAAAAAAATATTTAGTAAATTGTTTGTTTTTGGAATCAAAAGTCACTTAAAACAACGGTTAATTCCAACGTAGCTAACCCTCTTCTTAGGTTAGCTTTAGTTTTCAATATAAAGCTTAAAAAAAATGGCGGTGGTTTCGCGATAAATATTCGCGTAATTCGAAAACTGTTTCGTGAACTATGTAAAAAATTGAAATTAGACAACAAATTTATCTTTCAGGGACAGTTAATATTTTTTTAATCTGAGCAGTCATTTTGTTTGCAAAAATATTTTTTTGACTTTGTTTTGCGATTATTTTCGTGTTTTTTTTTAATAATTTTTTTTGCAAACAAAAAAATGTATTTCCAAAACAACTGCTCGAATTAATAAAATAATTAGTATTTCTAAAAGATAATTTTGTTACCGAGATTTGATTTTTTTACTTATTTCAAGAAAATAAACAGTTTACGAGTTACGCTAATATTTATTGCGAAACCTCCTCCATTTTTTAAATAACGCTATATCGAAAACTAGAACTAACGTAAAAAAACGGTTATCATAATTGATTTCAGCGACTCGAACTATCTTTAACCCCTAGATCTCCCTTCGGTCGGTTTTTTCAACTAGCACAGTGTTATTAATACAGTTAAATTCAATCATAAATAGAGAAATAGTTTAAATTTCTAAAGGTGGAAGGCCAATGCACGTGGCAAGCGGCTGCGGGCGGCAATCAGCTGTTTTATGATTTGTCAAATTTGAAGCGGCAATCGAAAAAAGTAGAACTTTATTTAACTTTTCCGACCGGCAGTTTTTTTCAGTGCTGCCAGATTTAATTATATCCTACTCAAATAAATTTTATATGAATATTTTTGTAAACAAACGCACATTTTGTGTACTGGCATTACTACGAACGCCCGCAGCCGCATGCTGCGTGTATTGGCCTTGTACCTTAAATTTTGTTTTAAATTTTTATAAAAAATATATAAATTTTAATTTGAATTATAATTTTTTACTTAATTTGATTTAATTTTATTAAACCGTAATTTTTGTGTCTGTTTTTGTTCCATAATAGAAAAATTTATCTTTCGATTTTTTAAAAAAATTAAACAGCGGATTTGCGCATATCTTTGTCCAACCCAATAATGTAAGTTCTTATAAAAATTGTTTTAATTTAAATATATATTTTTTTAATATTTTTGGTTTATTTTCTTATGTTGTTAAAAATTGTTTATGGCAACAACATTAACAAGAATTTGTAGTGTTTCTATTATAATTAAATTTTTTCTAAAATTCAAATTAAATATTTTCATATAAAATGTTTAACTTTTATAATTTTTGATACATACCCAGTAAAACTTTTCATTACCAAATAATGAATTAAACAGTTAAACTATTGAACACGAACTACTTACTCATTCGCTGTTTAAGTCATTACATTAACATGGGGATGTCATTGGAGGCAAGTACTTACCAATTGCAGAAAAGTAATGACTTGGGTAAGCAATTTGAAAGCAACAACAACAACAGCAACAACTTTTTTGTTGTTGTTTTATTAAAAACATATATTTTTAAACGAAATACAAAATTTTTTTTATGATCCCATGGGGGCTCGAACCCAGACCCTCCGACTGCTAGGCAGAGACTCTTCCACTGAGCTACTTCATATGTTGAAAACTAAGCAGCTTATAATTAATATAAACAATTTTATTTTTAGATCCAAAATCATGTGAAAATAACTTTGTTTTTCTCTGCTTTTTTTTGCTTTGTTGTAATTTTTGGAAAAATATTTTTATACGATTTTTTGTAATTATTTTAAAACTTTTTTAAAATTATTTTAAAACTTAAACAATTTAAATCTTCTTTTTTGTTTTTACATAAGATTGACTCTTACTTACTTAAATGCTACAACCTGTTAAGGTCAAAGTCCGAGCATATTTTAGAATTCCATGGATTTCGATCTTGTGCAAATATTCTCCAATTTTATAGGCCAAGCTTTGAAAAATGTTCCTCTACTTGGTCTTTCTATCGAAGTTTCGGACATCCTCCTCTAATATTAGGTAGTGGGACATTTCAATTCTAATTTTATCCTCTTCATTGTGTTTTTTTTTCAAGAGAGAGTTACTAGCCCGTAATCCTAACCCATTTTTATCGATCTTATGGGACAACTCTCGGAACATGTTAACTCACAATATTAATGGGTGTTAAACTAGCTCCCCGGGTGATACCATGAGGAGATGTGTGTCCACAGATGAGATGAAGGATGACCCAGATAAGTTGGGCTTACCAAGTTAAGACCAATTAGAATCGTGTTTAGTATTCAACATCCCCTACATAATCAAAACTGACTCATGATGGTATTTTTTCATTAACGTGAGTTAGTTTTACAAATTTTTTTTACAGAAGATAATATTTAAGTTCTTAAAATTCAAAAATCATTTAAAAAGACTCTTTTAATAAAAAAAAAACTAAAAAAAATTGTTGCCCTTGGTGGGATTTGAACCGGGGCCATTCAGTTATAATTACCATCTTAATTACAAATAAGTACTTCTGTAATAACTTATTATTTATTCGGATGGTATGTTGTAGTCGTTACAAGGTAACCAGTTATCAGAGTACTTGCCATTACCAAAGTTTTGCTGGGTATATAAAAGAATTACATATGGGCAAATCCAGCGTGACGGATGATACATTTGTGTGGATTTTGTTGTACTTAAATGAATGCCATTGTCGTTTAACACTAGATATCTTTGCACAGATTTCAGAGAATATTAGCAAATCGATTGTGCTATCGAATGGCATTTGTTAATTTACATACTTGTTTTGGAGGAGAGAGACATTCGCTTTTAAAGTGCTGTGACGGACGCTACAAAAAATGGAAGTGACTTTTTTTCAACACGTGTTTCTGTAATTTTCATCAAAACGGTCATAGTAATAAATACGTTAAAGATAGAGGAAGATCAGAGGATTACAAAAAAGTTTACAGTTTCACCAAAAATTCATAAATGTACTGTTGCGGACGCGACGCGTCGTGACGGACGATACAGTTTTTACTTCAATGATTTTTATTAGAAAAAATTCATATTTCATATTTTTTAAGGGTTCTTAAATCAGTGAAAATAATGGTGTTATTTGTTCCCGAATTTCATATCCTTTCTCTTTATTTTTGCAGTTAAAAATGTGATTTTTGGGCATAATTTAATATTTCGCAAAACGGCCGCATACATATATTTATTTAAAGTTTTACACTTTTTATATCCTTTACCACCATAGGTGGAAAGGGTATTATAAGTTTGTGCTGATGTATGTAAAGCATAGAAATATTTGTCTTAGACCCAACTTTTAGTACACCAATAGGCTTAGAATCACTTTCTGAGTCGATTTAGCGATGTCAGTCAGTCAGTCCGTCCGTCCCTATGTCTGGCTGTACCCCCATATAAACCTTGTAGCCAAACTACAAGTCGCAATTCTAAAGATAATTTGATGAAATCTGGCACAGATTATTATTATATTTTTAAAAATGGGATCATCATTTCATGGCTGTTGAAATTCGTCAAAATCGGTCCATTATTCATGGTACCTCCCATAAGTCCCACTTCCCGGAATTGCTATATTGGCCACAAATATCAATATTTTTTCATGATTCATTTCATGATTTATGTAATCTTAAATCACTTTACCAAATTTCGTTAAAATCGGCCCACATTTGACCATAGCTCCCATACAAACTCTTATGTTAAAACGCACTAAGTGAGACAAAAATCACTAAAACTCTTGTAAATCTAAAGATAATGACATTTTTAATTTTTTTTTTTGTAGACATAATTTTTGTAATAACTGTAATTAATTAAAAAAAATTTCGAGATAATCGTTCCATATTTGACTCCAGCTCTCATGTAAGTCCAAATGATGGAAATAGCTTAAATATATAAGTTTTTGGAAAAAAGACATCAACTTGATATTACTAAAATTTTTCATATAAAATCAAAATTTTTCATATAAATTACATAATTTTGATGAAAAAACTTTAAACCTCTTTAACTTCTTTAAAGGGCGTTTAAATGGGAAAAGGATGTCAATTGAGAATCATTTAATTTGTTCATATAAAGTCTAACTTTTGATAAACAAAACTTGAAACATTTGTAACTTATTTAAAAGGCGTTTAAATGAAAAAAACATTAATTTGGAATCACTAAATTATTCATAAAAAATCAAAATTTATCATATAAAATCGATAATAACTTCTTTAGAAGACGTCTAAGTGGCAAAAGGTAGTCAGTTTGGTATCACTTTTTGTATAAAATCAAAATTTTTTCTTGCAAAAAATCGATAATTTTGGTAAAAAAAAAACTTAAAACTCCTGTAGCTTCTTCGAAGTTTGCCTGATTTTTTTTTCAAATAAAATTTTTTAAGAAAATTTTCAAATCGATTTTTGCGAAAAATAAAGTTTTATTTATTTTAAAATATTATTTAAGACAACGCCAATATTGATAAAGCAATAACATATCTTGAAAAATCACTAATGAGCGGAACGCTTCTTAACCTTAATATCACAAACAAAACAGGCCACCGATTTGTTATTCTCATCATTCAAGGAGACCTCAACAGATACAGGAATTTCCGGATACTGAGAGTCAATAAAGAAATTGAATTTATAAATGACATCTTCACCCTTGCTTAGGGGACAAGTGGCGCCATTTAGCAAATTAGCACAAACATTAGCAACATTTTTGGGTAATTCATAGGGGGTAGTTATGCCCAAGGCGGTGGCATGAACTTTGGCATTCAAGGTGTGTAAGTTGTCCCTGGCTGAAAGGAAAGAGAAATATTTTTAGTTTTTGAATATGATACTAAAAAAATTGATGGCTTACTTCCCACAAAGTGCACATCCATGACAGCTGTAGTTCCTTTTATTACATCACAAGGCGGCTGGGTACAGCCTTTAACATCAACGCTTAAGGGAAAGGGTTGACCATTTTTGCCTGTTTAAGCAGATATTTATAATAAAGTTTTTAGTAAAATTCTTCAGAAACTTACATCTTCTAACATTTGTAGCATCAGAAAATGCCAATAAGGATACGAAAAGGATAGCAATGAACTTATACATTTTTATTAAAATTTGAATTTTTCTTATGAGTTTTCTTGAAGTTTTCTAATCGAACTTATTTCTTATAGAATTTAGGGGCCACTATTTATATTAATTTTATAAATTCAAAAAATTATATGTGTTAGTTATTACTTAATAAATGTACTATAACAGATTTATTATTCTTATCGTTAATTGGCTCTTCAGTTTAACAATGCGATCAAGTACTTAGAGGGTATTAGTCGAAAACTTTACAAAAAGAACTTCTGTTGTTATCATTAACGAAACACCTGTTGTCCAAAATGGGAATGAAATTGATACTTTCTACATATCACATTGGGCTAAAATGAAAATAAATATTGGACATAAACTGGCTACTTCTAAGGTAGTCTCAATAGACACGTTAGATTATTCAAAAATCGTGCCGTTAGTCTTAGGAAAGTTTGGAAGCTTATTCTTTACAATATTCGTATTCCCAAAAATATAATTTTTATACCCACCATCAAAAAGAATGGGGGGTGTATTAAGATTGTCATTCCGTTTGTAATTTCCTTAATGTTGGCTCAAAAACCAAAAGCGATAAATATACTGAATCAGTATTCTAAAAATTCTAAGACGATTGAGCGATGTCCGTCTGTCTCAATTGGCATATCAGATTCGGCAAAACTATAACTATCTAAATTTGTATATTTACATAGATTTAGCCTCTAATTCAAATATATTCTTCATATTTGAGAAAATTTTGTTATTGAAATTGGGCAAAATCGGTTCACATTTGACTATAGCTCCCGTATAACAGCCTAAATTTCACGTAATATACACTTAAATGCCAATAAATGATAAACTATAATAGCTTTGGCCACTAGCACAAGGAAGTCTTATGTCAATGCCAACGACTGTGCAAAATTTTGCCACAATCGGTCACTATTTGACCATAGCTTCCATATAAAAACTTACTCATTAGCTCTTTAACTACAATAGCTAGAGAGACACAATTTGAAGATGGGTGAAATCGGTTCACATTTAGTCAACCCTGCCCCGGGAATCACATTTATGCTGATAAATTGAATACAATTGTAATATCTATGACAACAAAATTAAGAACAGAGAAGTTTTATGCAACTTTTGGTCCGTATGCCAAATTTTATAGGAATCGGTCAATATTTGACCATAGCTTTTATATAAAAACCGCTCCTGGAAACCACTAAAATGCCAAAAACGTCAATTAAAAGCTATAAAATTATAAAGTGTGACAGCTATGGCCCTTTAAATAAACTTTGTATAAATACCAGCCAGTAAACAGTCAACATTTCACTACAGTTCTTATATATAACATCCCCTTTTTATACCCACCATCAAAAAGAATGGGGGGTATATTTAGATTGTCATTCCGTTTGTAATTTCCTTAATATTGGCTCAAAAATCAAAAAATATATATATTTTGAATCCTTATGAAATTCTAAGACGATTGAGCGATGTCCGTCTGTCTGTCTGTCTGTCTGTCTGTCTGTCTGTCTGTCTGTCTGTCTGTCTGTCTGTCTGTCTGTCTGTCTGTCTGTCTGTCTGTCTGTCTGTCTGTCTGTCTGTCTGTCTGTCTGTCTGTCTGTCTGTCTGTCTGTCTGTCTGTCTGTCTGTCTGCCTGTCTGTCTGTCTGTCTGTCTGTCTGTCTGTCTGTCTGTCTGTCTGTCTGTCTATCTGTCTGTCTGTCTGTTGAAATTACGATAACGCCTAAACGAAAGGAGCTGAAACTTAGTAAAAATATTCTTCATCTCTGAGAAAATCTTGGTATTGAAATTGGACAAAATCGGTTGACATTTGACCATAGCTCCCGTATAACCTCGTCTAGGCTAATCGCTTATTTGTTAATAAATGACAAATTATAGCTTTGCTGATAAAATTTGGTGTATAGAAGTTTTACATTAGCCCTAGGCAGCGTGTAAAATTTCATCAAAATCGGTTCACATTTAGCCATAGCTCCCATACAAAAAACTTACGAAAACAGCCTAAATTTCACCTAAAAAACACTTAAATGCCAATAAATCTAAAAGCATAACAAATATAACCAGTAAATTTGGCACAAGAAAGTCTTATATCAATGCCAGCCAGTGTGCAAAATTTTGTCGCAATCGGTCACCATTTGACCTAGCTCCCATATAAAAAACTTACAAAAACACAAAAATTCAAAAAGAAAAGGGGATTTATGTCCGTCTGTCCGTGATAGATCCTTAACTACAAGAGCCACTAAGACTAAATTAGGCACAAGAAAGTCTTATGTCAATACCAACAATCGGTCACCATTTGACCATAGCTTCCATATAAAAAACTTATGGAAACACAAAAATACATAAAGAAAAGGTTGTTTATGTCCGTCTGTCCGTCAGATAAAAGCACGATAGCGCCTTAACGAAAAGAGCTAGAGGGACAAAAAAGTATTTTGGATGTCTTGAAAAAGATGTGTGTTGAAAATGGACAAAATCGGTTCAAATTTAGTTAGAGCTCCCATATAACCCCGCCCCGGGAAACACATAGCTGATAGCTATGGCCACTAAATTTTGCAAGAATAAGTTCTATATATATATACCAGTCAGTGTGTAAAATTTTGTTACAATCGGTCAACATTTGCCTATAATTCTTATATATATAATATCCCCTTTTTTATATCTACAATCAAAAAGATTTGGAGGTACATTCATTATATTAAGATTGCACTTATGAAATTAGATAGGCATCAATCAATGTTCAGTCCAGACTTTATATATGATGAATGCATTAGGAACTCCTAACGAAATATATGGACCTGCCGTATTACTATTAACGTGTTTAGCCTAACTACATATTAATGAAAAGTATTTAACAACTTATTAATGTAAAACTATACCCGGTTATGAGACTAAATATATTTTTAAATGTTGAACTATAAAGCTACGGCAACCGAATTTAGTCCAAAGGTTTTACCAACAATACGAATTAGCTTAGCGATTTTTTCAGTTTTGGTCCAGATTTTGAATTAGCTTCACCCTATTTCTGAATTTAACACAACTTGATGGTGGGTATATAAGATTCGGCACAGCCGAATATAACATTCTTACTTGTTTACTTTTTAATATCAAATATAAGTGATCACACATATGATATATTAAAGAATTTTTGCTTTAAGGTGATTACTAGCATTAGCATAAAATTAATTATAAAAAGTATTGCCTACCTTAAGGATGATATTTTATTTGTTTTTGAACAAACGGAAATTAAACGTAAAATACAACACGTATGATTAATAGATTTGTATATATCATACACAGTGGTTATTCGATCTAAATGTATTAATTCTTATTAATCACTTAAAGAACTGTGATTTATAAAAAGACTAAAAAAATTTAAAAATCAATAAATTCCCTTGACGATTTTTTTTTTCAAAATTAACTATTATTACAAATAATTAGTTTGTAAAACCGTCTACATATGTATTTGAATGCTTTTATTTACTGCATTCAAAAGTTTAGGCACAGAGGCTATAAGTCGAGCCAAATCATAGTGCCTTCTACAGAAATAGTTACATTTTATGAATAAGGCAATTTAAATTAAAATTAGTATGAAAGCATTATATGTATAAAATTATTTTTATTTTTTAATAATTTGATGCATAATTTATTTCTCGCATATTCTAATACACGAGTTTTATGCAAATTTCCCATAATGTTTATGTTTTCAAACAAATTTGCTTTCATAATGATTTGAATTGAAAAGAATTGAGATAAAAATAGTTTAGTGACGTTTATACCTCACAATTATCAGGGAATATTTTCAAACAACAACTATAGACGTTAATAATAAACAAATATTTATCAAACACACGTTTAAAGTAAATCAATGGGTTTACGATAGTAGCTAATCATTTATGACTAAACTAATGATTGCCAAGAACATTTATACAGTGAAAGAAAAATTGAATAAAAATTTATTCAATTCAATTTAAAATTGAATTATTTTAATTGAGGATTTTTACTTAGTGCCCCGGAAGAATTATGCTGGAAGTAGACTTCATTTTTTTAGAAATGAAAAATGTGGCTTTTGTAGTCCTAATGGTCTGAGAGAAGTAGGTTAGCATCCTTCGGACTGTAAAGTGCATCAGATCTGCAAAACCTGACTGGTGTGAAAGTAGACTCATATTGCTTTTTTAAAAACAATAGTACCTGGTTGACCGAGCCTTGCTATATATTTTATTTTATAAAGTAGTAAAATAAATTTAGACGAAATACATTATACAAATATTTAGTTAATTTTGAATTATTTTAATTATTTTGTCTGATTAACATATAGTTTTCATAGTTTACAGTTTAACTCATTTTAAAAATTTTGGAAATTGGTCATACAAACAGAAACCTGCGTCGACTCATGCGCAACAACTTTGCTAAAGATTATATCTTGATCAAATGCACAGTTTACGATTTAATTCATTTTGAGTAGTTTTCAGTGGCGCCACCTGAAGTTGTTCATACCAACTAAGAAACCTTCGTCTGATTATGCGTAACAATTTTGCTTATGATTATAACATGATCAAATGCACAGTTTACGATTTAATTAATTTTGAGTAATTTCCAATGGCGCCACCTATCGGACTTTGGTCATTCCCATTAATAAAACCTTCGTCGGCTTATCCGCAACAACTTTGTTAAAGATTATAGTATGATTAAATGTACAGCTAACGATTAAATTGATTTTGAGTAATTTTCAGTAGCGCCACCTGTCAGAAATTATTTACAATAAATAAAAAGCTTTCGCCGGCTCATGCGCTACAACTTTGCTAAAGTTCATAGCATGATCAAGTTTACGATTTAATTAATTTTTTAGTAATTTTCAGTGGCCCCACCTAACGGAAATTAGTATTACCAACTTAAAAACCTTCGCCGGCTTATCCACAACATCTTCGCTAAAGAGCATAACATCATCAAATTCACAGTTTACTATTCTATAAAATACATACAAACATTAATTTGTTTAAAAGTTATAACATTACTCATTTTTCCCCCTTTTTATCCCCTACTTTCAAAAAGCTCTGTATGCATATTTGGTACTTCTTTGGTACCAATTGAATTCTGTACATTTTATTAAAACGCAGTTAACATAATTCTTATTTATATTACTTTTTGAGATGTTAAGTTATCATGTTATCCCTTTTTTTTACCCATTTTGGCCCCAAAATCAAAAAAGTACCAAATACGTATTCAATATTTCTTTCACATCTATTGACTGCATTACAAAGTTCCTTTCTATATTCTTTGGTTTAAAAAATAAGAGTGGGTAAAAAAAAGTACCAAAAAACAATTTTTACCCTTTTTTACCCCCTATCGGACATAGCTTCAAAAAAGTACCAAGCACCTGTCCGCTTATTCTCATAGCTGTTTAAAACGTAATTTTAATTTTGTTTCTATACCTATTACTTTAGGAGATATAACGTTTTAGATTTTTTCCTCTTTTTCCCCGTTTTTACCCTCTTAGAGGCAAAGGCTCTAAAAGTCCCTTCTTCTTCGACCTATACATCAAAAAAGGTACCCACTGTCCAAATTTTATCAAAATCGTTAGAGCCGTTTGATACCCTAACTGTTTAGGTCATATATATACCAAAATTTTACAAGTTTTTCTTAAGTCTTGGAGACATACATATGTATATCTGTGGCTTCGTGCTAAAATGGCTAATGTCAAAAGAGTAGTTTTGAGAAAATTTAATAAATCTGTTCTGCGTTAAGTTAGAGATTAGCTGTTGGAGCCAAATAAAAGAGGGTAAAGAAGGAAATTTAATGCAATGGTTAACACAAAACAGCAAAAAATTGTCATTGGCCCTTTTAGCACCAAGCCACAGATATTATGTACCTACTATTTATTTTTTCAAAATTTCGCGATTTAAGTAGATTAATTTTATTTTCGGCTGGGCCTGAGCTAGGGTCAATTTACAAAATATTTATCTGTGCAAAGTTTTGGTAATACAATTAATTTATCTTTAGATCTATAATGATGTTAAACTGATATTAAAATACAACTACATTTGTGGCTATTAAGTGCCATAAAGGGCGTTAAAAAACTCAGGGATTTATCTTTATACTTAAAGGTGGGCCTCACTCAGACCAATATTTCTACAAACATCAGTACAAATCTACCTATGTTGTTGAAGGGTTTAAAAACAGTTTTTCGCTAAACCCTACTAAAAATATCTTAATAGTATTTACAAACAATTATATTTGTAATAGCTTTTGTTCATACTTTAATTTTATACACCAGCATGAAAAGTATTCGAAAATGATGTCGAGGAAACATATAGACGAGGACGACCGAAACTTTGATTTACAGACCAAGAAAAGAAAAATCTTTCAAAGCTTGGCCTACGAAATTGGAGAATATGCGCACAAGATCGAAGCGCATAGAATACTGAAATATGCTCTACTTTTGACCTTAACAAGTTGTAAATATAGGTCATTTAAGTAAGTAAGTAATCAAGTTAGTATTTTTACAGTGTACACATTTTGAGTTTAAGTGGCAAGGCCGTTTTCGTTTATAATCGCAGTTTATGGTGAATTAACTATCTCCTACAGAAAAAAGCAAGTAGTGAATACGAAAAAATAAACCAATTTTAAATTTAATTAAACAAACTGGGCCCAAATTACGGCATTCGATATCGATCGAAATCTTAGATATTTTCAAAACATTTGTAAAGCATACTTTAAGGATAATCAAAAATATTTCTACTATATTTTTTTAAGTTATTTGCCAAAAGATGAACAATAGTAAAAAAGTTTTAATTGAACTATATGTTTTTAAAAACGAATGAAAATGGACACCAAATTTTAATAAACTTTTTGCATCGAAGTAACTTTGAACATCCCTAAAGTATACTTCACAATATTCGCTTAGAACTCTGAGTTTTCGATCGATATCGAATGCGGTAATTTGGCCCCTGAGCAAGAAAATTACACTTTAAATAACGCTTAATATTGTATAACAAGTCCGAAAAAATAGAATAGAATCTGGCAAACTAAATACATTTTTCAAGTGTCTATAGAAGCATTCAGTGGAGTTTTAATCTCTTGTAGGGGTCAGTGCTTCAAAGTCTACTTTGGAAGTAAACGATGCTAATCTTGACAATAGGGTATCCAACTATATTGACTCACTAGAGAATCGTAGCAATATCATCGCATAATTAGCTCTTATAAAATTCGTTATAAGTTTTAGCTTAATTTATTCTGTTTTTCAACAGGTGTTGAAGTCTTATCGCTCAAAATAACAAATAATACAAATTGTTTTTGATTACTATTTCTTGACCAGAAGTACGAATAGTATCTGGCCGACGAAATATGTTTTTTCTTTTTTGCTAATTCTTGATAATTCCAGGTGCAAAATGCTTATCGCCATAGCCGTAATCATAATGATATTGCTAATAATTGCACTTGAAAGACATTAACTACCACAAATTTTATTATTATGTTAAATCTACGAAATATAAATAACTTTGAATGTACTTTTAAATAAATACAATTTTATTTTTTTTCAAGTGGAAATTTCATTGTTCCCTGAGAATTAGAGGGAAATCTTATCGAAATGTACTGAAATTTAGGCAAAAGTTAATAATATTTGTTATTTTTTTTTATTATATCATAAACAATTTGTAATTATCTGAATTAGTTAAGGGCATAATGATTTAAAACTCGTAAAAATTAATCAAAATCTGTGCAAAAACGTAATAGGAAATTAATTAGTTTGTACTTAAAAATGATATTTTTTTTTTCATAAAAAAAAATTTAAAATTATTAAATTCTTATAATTTGAAATTTGGATGGAAAATTTGAATTATAAGCTTGCTATTGCTTTATTTTTTGATTTTGAATTAGGGGGTAAAACTTTTGTTTAGTTCTTTTTTAAAAAATTTTACACAATTCTTAATGTTTGCCTTTTGAAAATTATTAAATCTGCCCAGTTTTAAGCTTAAAATCATATCCTCATCCTGTTTTTGTTTATAGTGCAGAATAAGTGATAAGGGTAAATTTATGTGTGTTTGAATTAAATACCTGTAAGAGTTTTCCGTAATGCCAACACAAGCTTTTAGTAAAAACATTAAAAATGTAAATGTTTTGGGGATTTTGCAAAAAGGTATGAACAGAAAATATTATTTCTGAATAATATTCTATGTATGAGTCAAGGAAATATGTATGTGCAGAGCGGTAGAAGAAGGGACTTGACTATTATGTAGGTACTCTGAACGTTTTGTTGTTTAAAGATACTTGAAATTTATGTTGGACAAAAAATGAATTTAAGTCGTTCAAGTTTCGTAAGATCGTTTTGGATTAAATATACGCATCGATATACTCAATTCTGGGTGCTGTGGCTTAGTTGGTTGGCACATCGACTACCAAGCCCAACATATCTTATTCTAGCCCCAGTCACGACAAACATTATTTTCCATAGTTGTTAAATCCTTTTAAAATTATTAATTACCACAGCATCCACTATCGGCGCACGGTGGCTCAGAATTTATTTTCATTGGCCAAAATCTATATTTTTTCTTGATATAGATTCTTAAAATTTTTATGCCATCAGAAAGGAACATATCAAAACTAAGGTAGCCGAAAAATTTTGCCAAAGCATTCGCAGTAGTAGGCGTGGAATGTTGCTTAATGTAAAGAATTTAAGTTAAATTAGAAATATAATAAAATTGTAATATATGATCTTATATTAATTACGATTTCTTGAAAACTATTATTGATAATGATCTGCGTTTTTTGTTATATTGGGTGGACTATTGTTTTTAACAAATGACATTCGGGCACCCTGTATAATATGTAGAGTGTTATTTAATAAATATTTGTCAAAGTTAAAGTTTAATAGCGTATAACTTTTAAGGACAAAAAAAAGGGACAAACATTTTTAAGCTTATATATACTTTTGTATTCCCCCGGACCCGCCTGTAGAACACTTTTTCTTTTAATGAAAATACTCAAAATTTTTACAAACAAAATTCTTTCTATCAGAATTGCCAGTAAATTGCCAAAAATCCTAATTTAAGATAGCAAAACGTAGTAGGGTAGGAGGAGGACCATTTGACACAGGGGCGCATTTGTCACCACTAATTTTCTTAAAAACTAACTAACTTATCTTGTTTGATGCTGTAAACGATTTTATATTTGTTTATCATTGATATTCTATATGTCAAATTTTGACTGCTGTAGCTTTCATCAGACGTGATTTACTGTTTTAGCAGATCCTGAAAAAATATTTTGATACAAGTATTTTTGTAATATTTTCCTTAGTTTTTTGTTATCCTAAGAAGTTTTTCATTAGTTTAATAAACAATATGGTATTGACAACAAATACTTTGAGTTTTTATCAATAAATCTATTTCTTATGTGAAAAATTGTTCTTTACATCTAAGGACTCTACCTGGGGCACATTTGCCACACATATATAACATAGCTACTCGTAGACATTTTTTTGAGCCCGACATTCGTAATATCCCTAAAAAGGATATCGTATTTTGGTTCCAAGGTCCAATCCATCTTCCATCTTAACAATTTTTTTTTAATGTTGATATGTCACAGTACAATGTTAATAGAGGCCCAATAGTTTAAATTTTGATCTCTGAATTTTTTACTGTTTTGTTTAATTTATCCATGTGAAATGAACTTAAATTAATTTTTTGGTTTGTTTGTTTTGTATATTAAAGCTTTATAGCAATAAAAATTTACTTTATTACAATAATTTTTTTACTTCTTTTTTGTACCCAACTTATTGGCAAATGTGCCCCATGGGTGGGGCACATTGTCCACTTTTAGTTAATTTGCTATTTTTTAAATTTAATACATAAAGAAAAGTCGTAGGCAATCAGATCCATCACATTTTAAAGCTAACATATATAGGTACCTATGAAGAACAAAAAAATTGTGATAACTCTCCCGGTAGGAAACCTAGAGCACTTTAAAAAAAAAGTGGCAAATGCTCCCCCCGGTGGAAAAATAGAAAGGAAAGAAGTCCACAACTTCTAAACCGTTGGGCAGATTTTAAAATAATTTTATATGCATAAAGCTGAAGTGTTGGGGATCTAAAGTTTTGAACCTGGAAAGTCTTGATTTTTTGGGGCGGCATAATCGGTCCCCAAAGTAGGACACCTTGGGCTCATAAAACACTGAAAACGATATATAATTGTCATTTCCCAACCGATTTGAAGAATCGTACTATATAATATATACGTAGGTCAAGATCTATAAAAAACGTTGCAATACGCATACCCTATCTCTAATGATTTTAAAGATATTCGACTTCAAAAATAAAAATTTTCAATTTTTGTTCCATTTGGGCCATCTTAATGAAAATACGGAAAATACCTAAATGAAAATAGGGGACAACCTAAGGATTACAAAATATTATATTATCTTCTTAGATTGACTTGTGTCCTACATTTGAGCCAAATCGGTTAAGAGGAAGTGGGTAAAAATTTGTTAACACATTTGAAACGGAATAACAGATCGAAATTTTAATTTTAAGCTTCAATTTCTTTACAACCGCTGTACAGATCCTAATAAAACCTAAAAGCTTAAGATGTTATCTATTGACAAAAAAAAAAAAAAATAATAATAACTACTAAAAAATCTTATTAGTTAAAAAGTTTCAGAGTTTTTGAGCACTGCACGGCGGTAAGTCCTACAGCATTAATACGCCGATGCCGTAAATGAAGTAAAATTGTCTGTAGAACAAAAAGCTTAAATAAAATGTCCACCTCATAACAAATGGCGCAATTTCACTGTGTTGAATAATATGAAGCTTTATGTTTTCACTATCTTTCATCTGTCTACTATCGTCTTTCCAAAGAAGGTAACCCAATTCGTATGTATACAATTTTATAGTCAGCTTTTGCCTTAGTGTAATTAATAGATTTTCGTAATAAAACACCATCAAGGACCAGTGTTTGACGATGGCTTACTAAAGTCAATCGTGGCTGTTATTAGATTAAGAAAGAATTAACGGAAAATCGTTTAAAATCAGTTGCTACAATATCATCAAATTGCCAACGAACGGGCCAAACGCAGAGAAAATATTTCTGGTTCCAACGACATCTGCACTTTATAGCAACATATTGCCAACTTCATGAAAACTGTTCAAAATCTGTAATAGGGTTCCTAAACGCTCTTTCTAAAATCTTTTGGTGTTATGAAAAGTACTGCAATGCCACTGCTGAGAAAAATGTAGCCTTCAGGGCAACTCTGCAGTCAGTAGTTATGTCGAGAGAGAAAGAGGGACTCCTCCCTATTCCGAAGAAAAAATAAAGAAATGGAGAGACATGTGTTTGAGGAAATTGAGATGTATAAATTATACCAAAAAGTTAAAACAATCGGATGGTTTTGGCAATTGTATCTTCTGCTGTAAGAACGACCAATGAAACCAGGTAATAGATACAGAAAGCGTACTAAAACAATGGAAGTAGCACTTTTGCAAATTGGTTTCAAATGAAAGTAACATAGATGGCACGGCAAAATAAATCAATTATGATGGCGAACAACACGACCAAAATGAGGATAGAATTGCGATAACTCGATTGAAAAATAACAAACCTGAGGGTGACGATGTCTTGCCAGCAGAGCTTATGTTGTGGTTAGAAGAACATATGCACTACGATTGGAGACTCAGTGTTCTTTGTCCATTGCTCGAAAAAAGAGATTAAACCGTATGTGCCAATTATAGGGGTATAGGCTTCCTTTCAGTTGCATACAAGATTCTATCGATCATACATAGGGTGTTCATTTTACTCGACTTTTAATTGTTTGAGTAATCAAATAACTTAAAAATGGGGTTTTTTAATTACTCGGAAAATCGATTAATCGTTAAAAATTACTCGAGTTAATCGAGTAAAAAATTCATCTTAGAATTACTCGAGTAAAATTTTTCTGTAAGCTTTTTATATATATATTTTTAATACAACATATTTTTTAAATAAAATTACAGTGTTTTATTAACAAAAATTTTTTTATTGAATAGATAAGTAGGCTCTACGACTACCTTTTACTTACGTTTACAATGGGATCATCAACTGAACTAAAGTAGGATCTAAGATTACATTGCGTCCTTTAACTGAACTATAGTAGGACGTACTGTTACTTTAGTAGGACCTATGATTACACAGGGATCTTCAACTAAATTATAGTAGTATCTACGAATATATTGGAGACTTCAACTGGACTATAGTAGGTTTTACGATTGCAATGGTACCTTCTACTAATCTATAACAGGAGCTACGATTACATTTAAATAAACAATAGTAGAAATTACGAATACATTGGGTACCACAACAGGTCTATGGTAGACTAGGCTATTTATATCCAAAATTACATACTATGGACTATATACATACAATGGACTATATACACACAATGGACTACAAGTTGTAATTTACAAGTCTCGAATATTGCTTAGAATTGATAATGTTAAAACCCACGATTATTTCATATATGGAAAATTAACTATACTAAAACCCTCGATTATTGCTTTAAATTAAGTATAGTAGAACCATCAATTATTGCCTAAGATGGACCATAGAATGGTAGATAATTTATTTAAATGGTCTTCATTCGAACCCCTGATTATAGCATGAGACAAATTTTTTTGGTTTAATTAAAAAAAAAATTAAAAATACTACAAAATTATTGAAATAATTTTACTCGAATAACTCGATTACTCGTATAAAATTACTCAAATAAATCTTTATTTGAAATTAGCCATTTTATTTTACTCGAGCGATTAATCGATTTTATTTTTCCGATTAATCGAGCAAACATAACTCGAGTAAACACCCTAATAATACAGTATGAAAGGCTAAAGCCCAAAGTTGGCAAAATATCTGGGCCCTGCAATGTGGCTTAAGACCAGGAATATCTACCACAGATCTTCAAACTACGTCAAATCCTGGTCTGTCAGAAGCAGTCTTACTTCTGACAGACCGATAAGAACGAAAGTGTTTAAATCAATATTTGAGTTTGGCATCTCTACGAAATTTATAAGGTTAAACAGGCAGACATTAACTGATACAATCTCCTCAGTTAAACTAAATAAGAGCCTATCGGAGTCCTTCATAACTAAACGGGGATTCAGGCAAGGCGACAGTTTATCATGCCATACAGGAAATCCTACAAGATGCAGCAGTTAATACAACTAAGTTGCATGAGCTATACGCAGACGTCGACATAGTGCAACAGCAGGGGCTGCTTTGGCTAGGACATGTTGTGCAATTGGATACTCCAGCAAAAAAATGTTCAAAAATGATCCCGAGAAAACTCATGGAAGAGGACGTCCAAAACTTCGATTGAAAGTTCAAGTAGAGAAAAATCTTACAAAATTTGACCTACCAATTTGGAGAATAGTTGCACAAGAACGAAGCTCATGGAATTCAAAAAAATGCTCTACCTTTTACCTTAGAAAGTTGTAAATTTAGGCCATTCAAATGAGTAAAGTTAGAAGTTATAAAACCTACAAGATCACTCAGTTTGCATTGCTGTGTGTCCTAAAGTTCATCGTGGAATCTATTTTCTAGATATCTAAACCTTTGATCCTAGAAAATTGGACAGTGACAGAAGATTCGGATAAGTCCTCATCTAAACACAGTATGTAAAAGTCCGGAATGTTACCATTCCACCTGTTAAGCGTAGAGTTTATGGCACAGTGTTCCTAAATTTAACCTAAATATTAAGGCAAAGCATTAAAATCTATCCTATTCGAACGACCCTATTCTGAGACTGCTTCTAAGCCGCGGTTTAAAGATTAATTTATTTTTTTTTTTAATTTAGCACTCAGGGGATGACCCCAACTTATGCAAAGCATTGTGTTGCAACTAGGAAATAGGTTATAGGGTAGATAGATGGAGTAGTGTTTATGGACATTTGATTTGAACTTTCCTATATTGCAACTGGCAGGAAAAATTTCTGCGGGAAGTAAACTCCACATACGAAAAATTCCAATGTACGGCTAAAGAACGAATTCTCTCTGTAGTGTGTTGTTCTGTCTACTGGCCAATCGACTACGAAGGGATGAGCTCTAACAGATAGACGTGTATTGCGTAAAAAAACTAAATTTCGGGAACGAGTTCCCTGATTTCATTAGAGCACATTCCAAAGACGATAGAACAGTGTGACACAACCCACATTGCGACGGTGTTCCAGTGAATAAATAGAGTTGGATACCCTACTGTCACCAAGTAGACTTTGAAGCACCGGCCCATACATAAAAGTTGTATTCCATTTTCGGTCGGATATAGGTGGTGTAAATAGTAAGGAGATCAGATGAAGTGAAGTATCTCTTGCACCGTTTTAGAAAACCGAGACACTTGAATGCTTTTTTCGACACTTGAAAAATGTGTTCAGTCCACCGGAAATCACATTGAATTCTCATCCTAGAACATCAAGAGAGATCTGATTCCTCGATATTTTCACCACCCATTAATACCGATGAAGTAACAAGATCCGCCGTGCGTTTATGCGTGAGCATACAACATTGAGTTTTACGCGTAGCGGCAAACTATAAAAGGCTTCGTCTATGATTGGATTGAATACGAATGGCAAATGTGACCATCATCTGCAAAAGAGTAGATATGATTGAAAGTTTGACGTAGAATTTCGTTTATAAAGATAATAAATAGATTAGGAGAAAGATCAGAGCCTTGTGGTATCCCATCTATTTCATGCGCTTCGTTCTTGTGCGCTATTCTTCAATCTCGTAGACCAAGCTTTAAAACATTTTCTTTAACTTGGTTTCTCCATTGAAGTTTCGGACGGCCTCTTTTTATATTAGAGGGTCCGTTTTTATTCTAATTTTAGGTTTTTCATAGTACAAATTGTTTTTTTTTTTTTTGGAGTGGGTTACTAAATCATATTTTTATAGTTCTTATGGGAGAAATCGCGGCACATGTTAGCTCACGACGTTAACGTGTGTTAACGTAGTACCCCGGACGATACCACAAGGAGGTCAGAGTCCACAGTCGGGATAAAGGGTAACCAAGATAAGTCTAGGCTTTCCAAATTAAAACCAATTAGGACCGTTGTTTGATATCCAACATCCCCTAATCAGTGCGAGATGCTAAAAATTTCCGAAACGACTTAATATGATTCTATATCGATCGGTATACATTAAGTTGTTAGACCAATATTTCTGGGCGTTTCAGATTCCAAAACATACTCAATTGTATTGTAAGGTTAAAAACTTATAATATAAATAATATAAAAGTAGGGGATAAATTACTATGTTTCGGCTTGTATGGGTTAATAAATTGAAAACCTCCCCAATTACAAATAATTTTTAATACGTCTCTGTCTTTAAACAAAGGGATGTAAATGTTAAAAATACACATTGTTGAAAAGTAAATTTGTCATTTGTTGTTTAATGTTCAGGTATTAAGACCTGGTAGCTTTTAATAAAACAAGACTTATAAGGAATATTAAAAGAGATCCATAATTTTTATTAAAAAAATAAATGAAGAAAGAAAACTTATTATCAAAATATAAATATACATATATACAAACAATTAATTTATAAATTTATGAAAAATCTAAATTTCTTATATTTAAGTTATAAATATGATATCACTCCTTAATTTAACAAAGTGCTATTTTTGAGCCAATTTAACTCATAAATCCCTTTATTGCCACCCGTTGAACCCTTTTTCACTTTGATATCACAACGGAAACAAGTTACTATATCCTCATCCTGATCCTCTATATAAATTTCAACATTTACGCTGATCTCTGGATAAGTACTGGCAATGGGAAACAAAAAGAAATATGTAACATCCTCGGTGTTATAAAGAGGACAATTGGCTCCATACATGAGATTCGAACAAACATCGCGGACATCGCTGGGTAATTCATAGGGAACGGTTAAACCGAAAGTTTTGGCTTTAACCAGGGTCGTGCCTTTGGTAAGGAATTTATCTGAAGAAAATAAAAAACAAATTAAATTAAAAATTAAGAAATATATAAAAATTCCTTACTGGCCACTAAATGAATTTCAAATTCCACATTTGTTCCTTTCACAATATCACAGGGAGGTATTTCACAGCCCTTAACACGTACAGCCAGAGGAAAAGGTTTATCATTGCCACCTAAGAATTTTTAAATATTTTTTTAAATAACATTAACATAATTTGTATGTTAAATTCTTACATTCTTTGACTTCGGTAGCTTTGCCCAAAGTCAGTAGACATGCCATTAATACTATAAAATTATACATTTTTCGGTTTAATTTGCTTTTGATTCGGTTGTTAATACTTCTAGCTTTACTGGCTCATTGTTTTGTAACGCCCCTTTCCCGAGGTTTTTATACTCGTCTTTTAAGAAGTTCGAAACGGAATTTGTAATCTTATCTTTGGGAGCATATTTCATTTACTGTAAAAATTGAGCAAAACGCAAAGAAAAAGCTTTTATTTGGTCATTTCAATTTGTGAAAGCAATTATTCTAAAACTGTAAATTTTGCTTATTTCCTGGAAGAGCGACATAAGTCAATTCAAATTTCACCTTAAGGTTATTATTAGACTAATATTTCCATTTATTTAATTTTAGTATAATTTCATTAATGTTGATACTTTAAAAATTTCTTATAAAATTCATACATAATAATTAAAGTACTTTGCCGAAATAAATTTGGAAAAACATCTATTTGTAATGTTTTGCTATAACTAAGTATGCTGGGGTAGTAACATAATTTGTCAAAAAAAAGTCGCAATCCTAACCACAACAATGCATGAAATAGGCTCATTTAAACTGTGTGTTTTTTATAACCTTCAATGAACATTTGTACAATCAAATGAACATTTTGTTTATACCCACAATCAAAAAGAATAGGGGTATATTGATATTGTTATTCTGTTTGTAATTTCCTTAATATTATCTCAAAAACCAAATATATATATATATATATATATATATATATATATATATATATATATATATATATATATATTCTGAATCCTTGTGAAATTCTAAGACGAATGAGCGATGTCCGTCTGTCTGTCTGTTAAAAGCACGATCTCGTCTAAATAAAAAATGCTAGGTGACTGAAACTTAGCAAAGATATTCTTCGTATCGTATAAATATAACAGCTATGATTATAAAAATTGATATATAGAATCGGTTGACGTTTAACCATAGCTCCCATACGAAACACTTGCGGAAACCACCTAAATTGGCAAAATCGATCTACATTTATTAAGAGCTCCTATGTAACCGGGGACCGTAACTGTTGTAACTTTTATCATAAAAGTAGAAAATAAATATTATTTTTTGACTTTTATTTTTTCGAGCAGAAAAAAAAATAGGAGCACAAAGCTTCTGTAATTAGAACTTTTTCATACATTTTCTCCATTTTTCTTAAAAAAATCGATATTGTCAACTTTTGTTACGAACGAAGTGGGTAAAAACTTAAATCTAGTTTTCGAGATAAAGCGTTTATTTGTATACCCACCATCAAAAAGAATGGGGGGTATATTGAGATTGTCATTCCGTTTGTAATTTCCTTAATATTGGCTCAAAAATCAAAAACGATATATTTTCTGAATCCTTATGAAATTCTAAGAGGATTGAGCGATATCCGTCTGCCTGTCTGTCTGTTGAAATCACGATAACGCCTAAACGAAAGGAGCTAGCTCACTGAAGCTTAGTAAAAACATTCTTCATCTCTGAGAAAACTTTGGTATTGAAATTGGGCAAAATCGGTTAACATTTGACCATAGCTCCCGTATAACCTCGCCTACGCTAATCGCTTATTTGCTAATAAATAACAAACTGTAACAGCTATGATGATAAAATTATCAATTATTATTATATTATAAGTAAGTAGAAGTTTTGCGTAAGCCCTAGGCAGCATATAAAATTTCATCAAAATCGGTTCACAATTAGTCATAGCTCCCATACAAAAAACTTACGGAAACAGCCAAAATTTCATCTAAAATACACTTAAATGCCAATAAAACTATAATAGATATAATCACTAAAAAACTTACGGAAACACAAAAATACAAAACAGAAAATACGGTTTATGTCCGTCTTTCCGTCAGAGAAAAGCGCGATAGTTCCTTAACTACAAGAGCTAGGGAGTATTTTTGATATGTTGTAGAAATTGTGTGCTGAAAATGGGTAAAATCGGTTCACATTTAGTTAGAGCTCCCATATAACCCTGCCCCGGGAATCACATTTATGCTGATAAATTGAATAAAATTGTAAAATCTGAATCCTTATGAAATTCTAAGACGATTGTCCGTCTGTCTGTCTGTCTGTTGAAATCACGATAACGCCTAAACGAAGGAGCTAGCTCAATGAAACTTAGTAAAAACATTCTTCATCACTGAGAAAATTTTGGTATTGAAATTGGGCAAAATCGGTTAACATTTGACCATAGCTCCCGTATAACCTCGCCTACGCTAATCGCTTATTTGGTAATAAATGAAAAACTGTAATAGCTATGATGACAAGAAGTTTAGCATAAGCCCTAGGCAGCATATAAAATTTCATCAAAATCGGTTCACAATTAGTCATAGCTCCCATACAAAAAACTTATGGAAACAGCCAAAATTTCATCTAAAATAGACTTAAATGCCAATAAATCTAAAACCAATAAATCTAAAACTATAACAGAATTTTGTCACAATCGGTCACCATTTGACCGTAGCTCCCATATAAAAAACTTACGGAAACACAAAAACACAAAAAGAAAAGGGGGTTTATGTCCGTCTGTCCGTCAGATAAAAGCTCGATAGCGCCTTAACGAAAAGGGCTACAGTAACAAAATTTTACAAAAGGAAGTCTTATATGAATGCCAGCCAGTGTGCAAAATTTTGTTACAATCGGCTACTATTTGACTATAGCTCCCATGTAAAAAACTTACAGAAACGCAAAAAAACAATAAGAAAACACGGTCTATGTCCGTCTTTCCGTCAGAGAAAAGCGCAATAGCTCCTTAACTACAAGAGCTAGAGAGACAAAATTTAATAATAATATTTTCGATATATTATAGAAAATCGGGTAAAATTGGTTCACATTTAGTTAGAGCTCCCATATAACCCTGCCCCGGGAATCATATTTATGCTAACAAATTGAATAAAATTCTAAAATCTATGACTACTGCATTTAGAACAGAGAAGTTTTATGCAACTTTCAGTCAGTATGTCAAATTTTATAGGAATTCGTCCATTTTTGACCATAGCTTTCATATAAAAACCGCTCCCGGTAACCACTAAAATGCCAAAAACGCCAGTTAAAAGCTATTAAATTATAAACTATGTCAGCTATGGTCACAACTTATTAATGTAAAACTATATTCGGTTATGGAACTGCATTTTGTCCAAGGTTAATACTAGGGAAACCAATTAAATACTTTTTAATGTTGAACTATAGTAACTATACCACTGCAACCGAATTCAGTCCAAATATATTACCAGAAATACCACATTTGGTCAACATTTTGAATTAGCTGCACTCTCGTAGAACTTGATGGTGGGTATACAAGATTCGGCACAGCCGAATATAACACTCTTACTTGTTTAATCCGAGAAGTCGTTTAGAAAACCATTTTTTTTTTGTTTTCAAAGAAAAAACATTTTTTTTTATAAACCACAAATATTTCCATTTTCAAAAATAATTTTTTTGTGAACAAAAAAAATATTTTTAAAACGACTGCTCATATTAAAAAAAAACTAGTGTTTCTGAAAAATATTTTTGTTTCCAAATTTCGTTTTTTTTACGTAGTTCGAGAATATAAACCATTTTCGAGTAACGCGAATAATTATTGAGCAACCTCCTCCATTTTTTTTTTCAATAACGCTATATCTCGAATACTAGAGCTAATCTAAAAAACGGTTAGCACCATTGAATTTAGCGTACTCGAATTATCTTTACCCACTACGTCTCCCTTTTGTAAGTTTTTATACCCTTCACCAACATAAGTGGAAAGATTATTATAAGTTTGTGCTGATGTATGTAACGCAAAGAAATATTTGTCTTAGACCCTTTTAGTATACCAATAGGCTTAGAATCATTTTCTGAGTTAGCGATGTCAGTTGGTTCGTCCGTCTGGCTGGACGGCTGGTTGGCTGGACCCCCATGTAAACCATGTAACCAAGGTACAGGTCGCAATTCTAAAGATAATTTGATGAAATTTGGCACAGATCATTTTTTCGACAGTGGGACCATGGCTATTGAAATTGATCAAAATCGGTTCATCATTTATGGTACCTCCTACAGGTCCCACTTCCCGGAATTGATATTTTGGCTACAAATATCAGTATTTTTTCATGAAATTTAAAACAAATACTGCTTATGTAAACCAAAATCACTGTACCAGAGTTTGTTGAAATCGGTCCACACTTGACCATAGCTCAAATACAAACTTTGCTGTCAAAATGAAACAAAAATCACTAAAACGCTCATAAATCTGAAGAAAATGAGAATTTTTAGTTTATTTTTACATACATACATAATTTTTGTAAAAACTGTAATCAATTTACAAAATTTCGAGATAATCGGTCCACATTTGACCTTAGCTCTCATATAAGTCGAAATAACGGAAACAGCTTAATATAAGTTTTGAGAAAAAGTTTGTATGATGGCAAAATTTAGGAAATATATGTCTTTATATAGGAAAAAAGATGTTCTGACCTTAGTGGTGAAGGGTATCGTATGGTCGGGCTTGACTGACTATAGCACTTTCTTACTTGTGTTTTAAAAAAGTTTGTATTTGATTAAATCGATTTTATATAGACGATTTTGATTTTATTGATAAGTTTTGCTAAAGGACGTTTTGATTCCTATATAACTTCCTTAATCAATTAAAAAAAAATGGATATAGACGTGAATTGGTGAAGTTCTAAGAGTTTAAAATTTTTCATTAAATAAAGATTTCATAAATGTATTTAAATTGTATGTGTATTTTAAATAAAATACAAAATATGTTACTCCTTCAGATATATTTAACACTGTGTTCAGATATATTTAACACTGTGATTTATAAAACATTTGAATTCGAACATAAAACGCAAATCGAACAATTGCAACGCAAGAACATATAGTGTAAAGACCACCTCAAGAAAACTACCTACTTAACATCTCAATAATGTCATTGACAATAAAAATGTCTATGTTTGGTTTGATGTGTAAGTATAAATTGTATTGTCAACAGGATTTATAAGGAATTTAATGTGTCAGTGTCTGTGCAATACATCCACAAGAACATACATACATACATACACGATACACGTATTCCATTGTCAGGTGTCAACGTTATTATTAAAACCAAAACCAAATGGAAGCGGAAAATTTGAAAAAATAGAAAAAATTACTTTGTTACGGGATTAGTTAAAATAGCAGTGAAAGCAAACTAAAGAAAAATCTGATATAATTTAATAATAGCACATTTTTGCAACAAATTGAAAATAAGGTTTCCCTTTAATGTTAAAGCAAGAAAAGAAAAATCAATCAATGAATTTTTTCTTTTCATTTAAAAAAAGATTTTCGGTAGATAATTTAAATATAATAATCTTATGAAAATGTTGTAATGTAAAGGTTAAATATTTATATTGTAATATTGATATTTTATGTGTAATAAAGTTTTTGAAGCATGTAATATCCCTTTTTTCCTTCCGCTGTTCAGATTTAGATTTTTCTACATATTGTATTTGTGTATATGTATGTGTGTTGTAAGAATATTAAGGAAATACACCCTTTATTTGCTTTGCCAGGATGATTTTTTTGTTAAACTATTCCCATGTGTATTTTTCTATTGAATATTTATATGATTATATTAGAGATTTTTGTATTGACTGTAAAAGGATTTAAGGTGATGATGTTCATTTCCGATAGGTTATCAAATATTTTAACTTTGTTTGTAATCATCTTAGTAGAGATTTTGAACCTAAATACTTTTGATAATGTTATTTTAAATATTTACTAAAAGGAAATTATTTAATATGTACTTTATTGCCATTTACCAACTTATAATTTTGAATCCCCAAATATCCTTGTAACTTCTTTAAATAGCGTGTGATCGAAAATGGATATCAATTTGAAATTCCCACAATTTGTTATATAAAATTAAATATTTTCTTATAAAATCGATTGTTTGATGGTACGCTTCATATCTTTATAAATTTTTAAATTGGCGTTAAAACCGAAAAAGAACTTTAATCAACAAAATTTTTTTTATTTGATAAAAATATTAAATTTTTATGACTAAAAACTTAAAACCCGATTACACAGTACGACAGGTACACATGAGAAATGTTAATAGAATATGAAAATAGGCTAAAAATAAAGATATATGTGTCTCGGCGTTTTGCTGTAGCACGTCTTAAAATTCTGACGTGCTACAGCAAAACGCCGAGACACGTATTTCTTTATTTTAAGCCTATATTCATATTATGTTAACACTACTCATGTGTACTCAAAAAAAATTGATTTTGTCGTACTGTCTTATAATAGAAGTCTTCTCAAAATATAGCACAGTGGTTTGAAACAGAAAAATATGTAAAAAATCTGTATCTTCTAAACTTTAAGTCTGATTGCGTATGTATGTATGAGAGAATTATTAAGTAGAACCCAAGCTTTTTGAGTTTTGGATTTGTGGTTACCCTGTATTTACACAGGGTAAATTATTCGGCGTCAAAGTGGAACATTTTAGAAGTAAATAAGTAAGATTGTTATATTCGGCTGTGCCGAATTTTATATACCCACCATTAAGTTGTGTTAAATTTAGAAACATATCTTATATATCTATGAATTGTGGACCAAATCCGAAAAAAAATTGTTACGCTAGTTGGTATTGTTGGTAAAATATTTGGACGAAATTCTGTTGCTGTAATACGATAGTAATACGATAGGTCCATGTATTTAGTTAAGAGTTCCTAATGCATCTGCCGTATATGAAGTCTGGAAATTGACTAATAGCTATCAAACTTCCTTTGTGCAATCTTTATATCAATCAGCATATTAAGACCTCCGAATATATATAAGAATTATAGCCAAATGTTGACTGATTCTAACAAAATTTTATACACTGGCTGGTATTTATATAAATCTTATTCTTGCAAAATTTAGTCATAGTCTCTAATTTAATAGATTTTAAATGGCCTTTGATAAATTTTTTTTTTTTTGGTTTCCGGGAGTGTTTTTTCTATGACAGCTAAAGTGAAATATGTACCGATTCCTATATAATTTGATATACTAACCAATAGTTGCATAAAACTTCCCTATTCTAAATTTACTCGTCACAGCTATTACAATTGTATTCAATTTATCAGCATTAATGTGATTTCCGGGGCGGGGTTATATGGGAGTTCTAATTAAATTTTAACCGATTTCATCCATTTTCCAATACACAACTTTTGTAACATATCAAAAATACTTTTGTAAAATTTTGTCTCTATAGCTCTTGTAGTTAAGGAGCTATCGCACTTTTATCTGACGGACAGACGGACATAAACCCCCTTTTTATTTTGTATTTTTGTGATCGATTGCGACAAAATTTTTAACACTGGCTGGCATAGGACTTTCTCGTGCTAAATTTAGTGGTTATATCTATTATAGTTTTAGATTTATTGGCATTTAAGTGTTTTTTAGGTGAATTTAAGGCTTTTTCCGTAAGTTTTTTGTATGGGAGCTATGGCTAAATGTAAACCGATTTTGATGAATACTTAATTATATGCTGCCTAGAGCTTATGCAGAACTTCTATATACCAAATTTTATCATCATACCTTTTATAGTTTGTTATTTATTAGCAAATAAGCTATTAGCCTAGGCGGTGTTATACGGGAGATATGGTCAAATTTTAACCGATTTTGTCTAATTTCAATTTCTAAAAGATGAATAATGCTTTTGCTAAGTTTCAGTGAGCTAGATCTTTTCGTTTAGGCGTTATCGTGATTTCAACAGACATACAGACAGACGGACATCGCTCAATCGTCTTAGAATTTCACAAGGATTCATTACATTCGTTACATTAATAAAAAAAAAATGTAACAGATTTGGGATCAAATGCGAATACTCTTTCTTTTTGAATAATATTTACATCCCGATAATTTTTTTATTTTTTGAAATTTTTTTTTTATCAAAAATTTTTCTTTGAAAAAATTTTTCTATAAATTTTTTTTTATCAAAAATTTTTCTATAGAAAATGTTTTGGATCGAAAATATTTAAAAAATATAAAAATTGTTTAATATTAGAATTTATTTCTGTTTTGAAAAATATTCCCAATATTTACAAAAATATTCCCAATGTTTACAAATATAATAGCGTCGTGGCAACAATGTTCAAGATTATATTTCTTTGTTGCTATAAATTGGATTTTGATTTGTTTCTTGCCTATTTTGTTTTTGTCTTTTCTTTAATAAAGCAACACCAACCAACTCTGTTAACATCTAAATTCCAACTGAATGATTTTAATACTCATTTTTACGATTTTCAATAGATGATCGTGGTATTTACGAAAATTAAAAAAATCATCGGCTCCTGGCCTACTAACGTTTATGATGGTATGTATAAAAAAAATAAATATTTAAAATTTGTATTGGTAATTTTAGCTGTTACCCAGAGTAATTGATGTTTTTGATAAAAAGAAACAAAATTTCTAAACTTTACCAAGTAAAATATAATACAGTAAAATCTTTTTTTACACGGTAGGTACGTTCCTAAGAAAGCCGTGTAAGTCAAAACCGTGTAAAAAAATACACGATTCATATGTAAATTTGAGGATCTGTTCCACAATCTATAAAAATCGTGTAGAATGAAAAAAATTCAAATATTTTCTTAAAAAACCGTGCAAAAAAGTTATATTATATTTTATTAAGAAATAATAAAACAAAACAATTTATATTTATTACAAGAAAATAAATTTAGTTTACAGTTTAAATTCAATCCATAAGCACAAAAAAATTAGGAAACAAGAGTACAGCTACTCATCGCTAGTTGATAACAATCGTGTACGTTTATTACGGGATTTCTTAAAAATAGCACCATCGTCAGAAGATATGTCTGACACTGTTGGGTTTTGATCTAATGCAGAATTATCTTCACTATTAGCGGCCTCTATAGGTTTTTTGGTTATAAAGTCTGTTAAAAGAAGTTGTTTTTTTGGTTTCTCCAGTTGCTTACATAATTCTCGGTACCCAGCAATACAAGATTTAAGTTTGCGTTGGAATTGTAACACACGTTCCATGTTAGGATCATGGTCAAGGAAATGTTGTTCCAAACTTGTTGCAAATTTCAAGCCCTCACGAATTAAATAAGCCCTTAAATCCTTACCTTCACCTTCGCCTTCGTCGATATCGACTTCTTTATTCTCATTGATTGTCATAATTTCAATTTAGTCGTCATCATCAATAGGACCTTCTTGCATTAATTCATCGATGTCAGCCGTTTGGATGTTATCAAACCCATCGCCACCTATATTATTTGAAAGAATTATAATTTCAGAATAAATGTCTGATCTTTGCACCACTAATTTTTTTTAAAATTCGTGTTATATCAAAAATTACGTGTAAAAAAAATTCAAATTTCTTCTTGACGAACCGTGTTATTTCAAAATCGTGTAAAAAAAGACCGTGCAAAAAAAGATTTTACTATAGCTGTGTTCCCGTACGAAACTACCAGTCCGAAGTTACCTAAACTCTTCCAGTTGAGTTCCTGTACTCTGTTTTGGTTTGAGTCTTTACTAAATTGAGAGAATACTAATTTCAATAATAATAATGAAAAGAAGAATAATAATTTCATTTCCCCTTTTACTAAAAACTACACAGACTTTTCTTTTAGTAAGTTTGGGTAACAAATTATTTTCATGAAGTCAATTAAAAATATAAAACAAAACAAGTAAGAATGTCCTATAGTCGGTCATGCCCTACCATACGATACCCTTCACCACTAAGATCAAAGGTGTTATTTTTTTCTGCATAAAGAAAAATATTTGCTAAATTATGAGATATATAAATGATAGATGATATATGAGAGCTAGAGTCAAATATGGGCCGATACAGTTCTTAAAAAATCTATGTATGCAAAAAATAAACTCAAAATTCTCATTATCTTCAGATTTATGTGTGTTTTAGAGATTTTTGTCTCATTTAGGGCGTTTTAACAGAAGTCTTTGCATGAGAGCTATGGTAAAATGTGGACCGATTTTAATGAAATTTGGTACAGTAGTTTTGGTTTACACAAGCATAAGTATTTGCTTTAAATTTCATGAAAAAATATTGATATTTGTATCCAAAATATTATCTCCGGGAGTGGAACCTATAGGAGGTATCTTAAATAACGGACCGATTTTGACGAATTTCAATAACCATGGTCCCAAAAAATGATCTGTGCCAAATTTCATCAAGTTATCTTTAGAATTGCGACCTGTACTTTGAAAACATGGTTTACATGGGGGTTCAGCCAGCCTGACGGACGGACTGACATCGCTAAATCGACTCAGAAAGTTATTCTAAGCCTATTGCTATACTAAAGGTGAGTCTAAGACAAATATTTCTATGCGTTACATAGATCAGCACAAACTTATATACCATTTCCACCTATGGCGGTGAAGGGTATAAAAATAACATTATATATGCAAATTAATCTAAAGTCAAAAAACTATCCCAATAAAAATTAAAGTTTCTAGTGTTTTTGTACTTTGTTATTTTTTCTGTTGACCAACTAAAATATAATCCAAATATTTTCTGCTCTTTGACAAATGAAATGCCAATTAGTGACACGAATAAATCAGGAAACAAACAAAAAAATCAATTAATTTATTAAATTAAAATGGTCACATTTTTCATGCAATACTCACACACAAAAATATAGACATAAATGTCAAACTATTCTCATAATAAAGAACTTAGTTTCCCACTCTGACGATCTACCCCTATTAGGAAATTTAATACAATTCGTCTCTACATAAACTGGCATTGATTTAAAATGAATGAAAGAATGATTGAATGAATGAATGAGTGACTGACTAAGTGGTAAAATGAATGGATGGGGTTAAATGGTTGTGTGTCAACAATTAATTTTACAATTTAATAATGTTTGAATTTAATTATTATGTTTGAAGCCGGAAACAGACTTTATAAATAAATATTAATTATGAAGGAAGAATTCCAGGATGAGTTAAGGTTAATTAAGGTATTTATGAAATAATGAGTGAAAGGCATTTGATTTATATCTTAATAATTTTCAGACTTTTGTTAAATGGCTCTGACAACAGGTGAAGTTATAATATGAATACAAAGAACATTCCAAAGGCATAAGCTCTCACAATACAATGATGTCCTTTTCGTAAGTAGAAAACAATGACAACTTAATTACATGACACCAAAGGGCAACAACAACAACAAATAATTGTTAACAAAAACTCAATTTCATATAAATAACAGCAACAAACCAGTAAATTATTGTTATGTTTCTTTAAAAGACCAGCAAAGGCTTTTGCTTCAGGTGACAATTTGCTGGGAGTTGGTTTTGGAAAACCCTTACCACCACTTTCACGGCAATTATTAACGCATGTTTGTTAAAGTGTCATGCAAACCGTTACTTCGTTTTTTAACTCATGTGAAAATATATATTTTTTTGATCTAGAAATGGTCAGTTGACAATATTTTGTACAACGCTCGTATTTAAAGGTGAGTTTAATTTGTTTGCTTCAAATAAAAGGGTTTGGTAAGAAAGGAAATTTTATACGACCATGTTTAACCACGTGTAAAAATGTTATCCTTTTTTGGGTTATTTTCTATTGTTTTTTTCGGTTTTACTTTCCTTTTGTATTAAAGTGAAATAATTAAAAGAAATATTCTTAACCCTTGTTTTGCTGAAGGTCATTGTTACATGTAATATAGGGTGACAGGAAAAATTTTTTTCTTTGATTTCAAATGTTTTTCAACGGAATAATATGACACTAGGTCTAAAAGTTTAGTTCTAAAAATGTGATCCAAATCGGACAACGTTCTAGGGCGCATCGGGTCCAAAGCTTAAGAGTCCATTTGTGAAAAATGGGTAATTTTTTTATTTATGAGAAATTTCAACCAAAAATAAACAATTTTTACAAGAAACAAGTAAGAGTGGTATATTCGGCTTTGCCGAATCTTGGATACCCTTCACCAATGGTGTTCCAAAAGTACTTAATGTAATTCGTAGCAATATTTGGTTATACTAGTATTATATGCAAAGAGTCTTTAAAATTAAGAGTCGGAAAACGAAAACCTTTTCGGTGGCGTCATCATCTAGAATAGTTATGCACCCAAAGGTTAGGTTGGGCAGGTGGCTGATGTCTAGGGAAGCTTCACTTGGGTTCTAAAGTGGTCCCTTTGTGAAAGATAATGATTACTAGACTACAAGTAGAGAATGCATATTTAAGCCAGCCAGTAGCTTCGAAATAAAATAGACACATATTTTACGAACATTTAATAAAGTTCGATAGACCAGATAAACCATGCAGAAAAGATGCTTCAAAATGTAGATGCCCTTAGATTTGCAATAGCAATCGATTTGATGAAGTTTAAGTATTCTGACATGCAACCCAAAAACGCTGTGCCCAGTGAGGGTTGTGCACTTTAATTCGTACGAATTATCCAACTAGTAAAAGTTCTTGATTAGTTATGTAAAACTCTGAAGTTAGCGGACTGATTTAGGTCAAAGCTTTAACAATGATTGTCAATGTATACAAGCCTTAAAATTATAGGGTATACACTCTTAGTTTTAGATACATACGTGAAATATATAGCTTTTGAATGGATGGTTATCAGCTTTGTCGGAAAAGTTTACTTATTAATTTGAAGTTAGTTAATTAATTAAAATGAACACTTCATCAATAATATTTGGGATGTATAGTTCTTTCGATCTGTCCGATGGATGTTTGGAAAGTTTTGCTCTAGTTCTTTGTGCAATTTTAATGTGATTTAATTTATCAGCATTAAATCGATTCCCGGTCGGGTTTATATGGGAGATTTCACTAAATGTGAATAGAGCTCGCCCATTTTCAATATCGAACTTTTCAAGAGATCAGAAATACTTTTGTCAAATGTTGTCCCTCTAGAAAGTTTATTTTAGGCGCTATTGTCCTGAATATCAATATTGTACAACGTCTTTATACTAAATGTCATCATCGTATCTATTATAATTTGTCATTTATTAGCTACTAAGAGATTGCCTTAGGCGAAGTTATACGGGATCAATTGTCAAACGTGAACGGATTTCTCCCAATTGCAATTAAAAAATTTAAATTTTTGTTGATATGTGAGATACTTACATACATATGTAGGTTTTGAACGGATAGCATTTTTGTACTTCCTAGGAAGATTACCTATAATTTGATATATAATACATTCTCAAATGTTATCATAATGTTCAAAAGTCAGACACAAAATTAAGATAAATGCAGTGTGTCTGTCTGCTAAAACCAGATTTGTGGAGCTCCTGAATTGTCCCACCCTGAATTTCAACATTGTCGATCAAAACACCATCGCTTAAACGCTAAATTATATCTACCACAAATTACAGAATGCATCAGGATTTAGATAATCCCCTGCGAAGGACGCTATTAAACTTCATCAAAATAAACATCTGAGATATCGACAAAACAGGAGCTCCAAAAACTTGACTACAACAGAAAAATGGACAGATTGGTAGACGGACGGACATGTAGACGGACGGACAAACAAACAGACGGACGGACGGACAAACAAACAGATGGACGGACAGAGGGACGGAGGTCGCGAAATCGATTCTTGTGCCGATTCTGAGTTGATCGGTACAATTTGAATGGTATTCATAATCAGATTTGTGGAGTATATATATCAGATTTTAGAAAATCCTCCCATAAAGAACGATGTCAAATTTCACCACAATCGGTCCATAAACACCTGAGATATCGCTGAAACAATACTTACAAAATGTAAACAAAATTTCTTAGACACGTACTTTGGGCAATTTGCTGTACATCAAATGTAGTGTTATGGAGATATCTCAATTGTTTATAGACCGCTTTTGATAAAATTTAATAACGTGTTTGGTGGGGGAATTTCCTAAAATCTGATATAAAATTTATGTAGGTCCGTACTAAAGGAGGATAGTTTTTCCCATTTCTGCATTTAATTTTTTCAACAAACATTCTCTAATGTGTACTTTGGGCAATTTGCGATACATCAAATTCAGTGTTTTAACGATATCTCAGTTGTTTATGGACCGATTTTGATAAAATTTTACAGAGTGCTTTGGGAAAATATTTCCTACAATCTGATATATAACATATTATCACATGTACACCAGGAGTATCTTTTTTCTCTTGTTATTTAAAAGTGTGTTTCAATCAAAAATTTTAAAATTTTCGTCTAATTTTTGGTATTTTTTCGATATTTTCGGTGTTTATAAACCGATTTTAATGAAATTTAATAGCGTTCATTGCGGGAGAATTTCCTAAAATCTGATATATAATTTATGTAAGTCCATCCTCCAGGGGCTTCAGAAACTTGATTTCAACAGACAGACAGACAGACGGACGGACAGACAGACAGACAGACAGACAGACAGACAGACGGACATCGCTTAATCGATTCTCCTCCCGATTCTGAGTCGATCGGTATAATTTTTATGGGGTCTACGATCACTAATAAAAAAATTACAAACGGAATCACAAACTTATAATACCCTTTCACCTATTGGTGAAGGGTATAAAAATAATGGAATATTAAAGAAAACTAACACAGCTTTATTTCAAATAGACAAAAACAAAAATCCATGAAGTAAAGGATGGTTAAATTCTAAGGGCCGATGTCGAATGTGAACCGCACCTAAACGCCAAGTTTTTTTCAGAAAATTATTTGACATTTCTCTATTTCAGACTTACTCAATTTGAACCATAGAGAGATACACAATCCAACAACGTGTTAAAGTTATCCAGACTTATTATGAAAATGGGCGTTCAAATCAAAATGTATATCGTGATTTTTTTGGTTAATTTGATCGTCCAAGTGTGCGTACAATCGCAAAAATCGTGGAAAAATTCGAGAAAACCGGGTCTGTAGAAGATGTGAGAACACCAGTGCATGCTCGTACAGCTCGTACTGCAGAAAATATTGCTGCTGTTCGCGATAGTATGGCTGAAGAGCCATCGGGCAGTATTTTTTCCAAAATGAGGCCGGTCAGACAGTTACTGTAAATGGTGTTCGCTATCGTGAGATGATAACGAACTTTGTATGGCCCGAATTGGAAGATATGGATGTGGACGATATGTGATTTCAGCAGGACGGTGCCACTTGCCACACAGCTATCGAAACAATGGCACTTTTGCGCAACAAATTCAATGGCCGTGTTATCTCACGTAATGGCGATGTCAATTGGCCGCCAAGATCATGTGATTTTACACCGTTGGACTTTTTTCTTTGGGGTTATTTGAAAGAAAAGGTGTACGTCGATAAGCCAGCAACAATTCAAGAGCTAAAGAATAAGATAATTCGGCACATTAACGGCATAGAACCTCCATTATGCCTCAGGGTCATCGAAAATTTGGACCATCGGATGGAGGTGTGCCGCCGTTGTCGGGGCGCCCATTTGGCCGATATTTTGTTCCATTCATAATTGAGTAATACCAATATATCATAACAAAATAAAATTAAAATAATTTCCTAAATAGTTTGTGTTTTATTCAAAATCAACATCGGCCCTTGAAATTTAACCACCCGATAGTTTTGGAGTTATTCCATTTTTCACCTGAAAATTCATGTCCGTGAAAATGCGCCAAAAATTTGATGTTGTAAATAAAGAAATTTCAAAGTTAGACATGATTTATCATTAAATGATACATTAGTATTGAATAGTTCAGTTTTGATTAAACAAAAACTCGTCGAGAAAAGGTTTCCCCACCAACATTTTCTGGTTTTGTCAAAAAACTATTTATTACAATAATTAGTAATAAATTGGGATCTAAGTGCAATACACTACAGTAAAACTTTTTAATTAAATGTTTGATGTCCCAAAATGTTCATATACGGCTGCACCTGTGCCAAGTTTTAAAATAAACTTTTGTTTATTTAAATCTTGCTTTGAACCCCCTTTATAGCACTTTAGTCTTAGTCGCCAACAAAGCAACAACAAAAGTGTGGGAAATGTGAAGAAATGATAAAACTGAAAAATGCTTGTGTGTTTTTGTTCAGATGATAATCTTCGCTTTATATTGATATTTGTTGGACACAATAATAATAATTCGTATTTATTCAGTTCCTCAAATAATACATAATGCGTGGTTTTCGCTCTGTCTAGAATTAGGGATAATCATCCTGAAAGGGGTCCCCACCAACATTTTTTGGTTTTATCAAAAAACTAATTATTACAATAATATATAATTGTAATAAATTGGGACTTTAGTGCAATACACTACAGTAATACTTTTTAATTAAAATCGAGTTTACTTTGTTTTTTTTAACGGTACATCTTTGTCAGGTCGGTTTCAAAAATTATTTTTTAATTATTCTAAAATTTTGTTCAATAATATCTTGAACAGTTTTGCGGTACAAGTCTGATTTATGCGGCACAGCCGAGGAAGAAGGATCAGCTACACTTAGAGAAGCAGAATTTGAACGATGTTATTAAACGGACATGCAATTTTGATAACATTTCATAAACGCTTTGTTTTATTTAAATTTAAAGATAGAAAGCTCTTAATAAAAGATATCGCACTTGATGGTATTTACTCAAAATTTTTAAATTTTCAGTAGAGTCAAAAAACTATTTTATTTTACTACTACTTTCACATAAGGAAGAGGGGTAAAACTGTAGTTTTTTTTTGGTGAAATTATAGTGAGAATGATGCCAGATTTTTACAGTGGGTAGATAACACATCAACCTCTTTAAAAAAGTGAAAATTTTAAAATTTTAAATTAATAACCTCTTGTTGAAGTAGTGCGATATGCATTTTAAAAATAGATAAGGGCAAAAATCAAACAATTTTAATTCCTTTGAAACCGACTTTCAACTGGAATAATTTTTGTACTTTTAGGAATTCGGAAAATCTAATTACAGATTTTGAACTCCCAAGACTTCAGGTATACTGAACACAATATCTTAGTAGCGCAAGTTTGCGCTTCTAAAGGTATTTGGCATGCAAATTTAAAAAACGTAAGAAAATCGATTGAAGCGATTTATTTTAACAGTTTGGCCCAAGTCGTTGTTCTACGAAATAGACACCACACTTGGGGGATAAATTTATTGACCTCTAAATTTTAATTTTGTCACTTCTAATACTACTTAATGGCGGACAAAATTTGAAGCACGTTTTCGCCACTTTTTAATATGTTTCGCATATGTTTCGGTCGCCTCAAGGAATTCCAAAAAAAAATGGTTAAGAATTGGTATATCTTTCGGTTTCGCATCGTATGATATATCTCATTAATGTGCTAAATACAGGTATAACATACGACAGGTGTGAATGGTGAAAACTTGATTTTTCAAAACACCGGTTTTTCATGGAGACTGAAAATTTCCAATCTACCGCGTAAACCGATTTTTTTTTGCCATTTAACACCTCAAAGCAAAAGCGCACCAAAAAATCATTTTTTGCTAAAATTTTATGATGATTTTGAAAATCGTGCAAAAAAGTGCAAATTTCCCATACAATCGAGCAAAAATTTCTAATCTGGCAGCACTGACTTGCAAAGACAATATTATGTAAGTGTGAGCGGGACAACATAGTTGCGTCTCGCTCATACATAATGTGTCGGTGTGAAAGCTCTTTTGTAAAAGTTTGCACATTGTACTGTAGAGCTGGACGGCTCCGATTATGATAAGCAGAAAGGCACGCGTTTTGGTACTTTCGCAAAATGCCCCAACTAGAGCATTAGGGTAACAATTTTTTGTAAGAAGAAAAATGATTTTTCGAATTTTATAACTTTTTCTACGGAATATTGTGACACTAGGTCTAAAAGTTTAGATCTGAAAATTTGAGCCAAATCGGACAACGTTCTAGGGGCGCGCATCGGGTCTAAAGTTTAAGAGCCCATTTGTACGTTGAAAAATGGGTTATATATTTGTTTTTGCCAAATTTAGACCAAAAATGAATAATGTTTACAAGAAAAAATAATAGAATATTAAAGAGAACTATCACAGCTTTATTTAAAAACGTGAAAGACGAAAATCCATGAGGTAGTTTAAAAGTTATTGCAGTTTTCCCCCGAAAATGCATGTCCTTGAAAACGCCCCTAAAGATATGCACCAAAAATTGTATGTTGTAAATAAAGAAACTCCAAAGTTAGATATGATTTATTATTTAATGGCTTGTTACTAGTAAATAGTTCAGTTTAGTTTAAATATAATCAAATTTACTTAGTTTTTTTCATGTTGGAAAATGGTTCATTTTTCTCAGGTCGGTTTCAAAAACCATTTTTTGATTTTTTGAAAATTTTGTTCAACAAATATTACAAATTTACAACTTGCTCTCAGTTTGTTAAAACAGACAAATGGGAGAATAAACCTCAAAAAAATAGGTTGATATCTTGAACCGTTTCGCCGTACCTGCGATTTCAAATTGAAGAATTTCGCGAAAATGAATATTTTTGGGCCAAATTCTAGTAGATGTTCGGTAAATTTTACAACAATTGCTTAGTTTATAAAAAAGCTATGCTGAAAGGTTTTTTAATATTGGACGAGATTAACCCTTTCTTCACCGGGGTCCGGTCTAACATGGGTTAATATTAAAAACAATATGTAAAAAAGTAGACAAATCTTGATTTATTCAACCATAATTATTTTAATAATGTCATTTTAGTTCTTTTGACATATTTTCAACATTTTTAACATATGCTAAAAAAATATCACAAAATAGGTGAAAAATGGACAAAGAAAGAAAAAACTACTATAACCTTGAGTAACAATTTAAAAGAACTAAAACTGCCAAAGTAAATAAACTAAAATAAAACCAACAAAAAATAGTTATGAGAAAAAAGTTGGTCATTTTAAATATTCCTTTGATTATGATCATAATTTGCATAATTTGTCATGCGAAAATTCAGTTCTATTATGTTACAGTTTTTTGTGGTTTAAAGAATTTGTGTAAATTTTCTTTAAAAACAAACAGAGCGACAGCAACTACAACATTTTTGTGTAGAAAAATTTCTCTATAAAATAATTTTGTGTAACTTTTGTATAATTAATTAATATTCCAAAACATGTCCGATGTTGTTTGGTACTTACTCACAATTAAATGAATGCAAAATTCATGTTTTTCACTTTTTACGAACAATTTTATTTAACGGCTGGTAATAATAGAGATTTTAAGGTTGGTTGTGTAAAGAAATTTGACATTTTCATTTTATTAGTAATATTTTGAATCATGTTTGTTTGAGTATAGGCAGTTTTTCAAAACTGCCTATACCTTCAGGCATATTTTCTTTTTAGTTTAGTTGTAAATATATTTAAAAAGTTTAATTGCCAGTAGCTAAGTCTGATTTTTTTCAATTAATATTCTCTAATTGAGTTTAGTATAGAAATTTATTATTTCTGAAACTCTTTGGATATTATTTAGATTAATAAATTTATTTCCGCCCTCTTAAGTGTTCAAATATTTTAAGATGAAATTATTTTACATTAATTATTCAAATTTAATATTCCAGCAATAATTATTACTTGTAAAGTTAGGAATCGGCATTATAGAATTTTGTATACCCTTTGAATTAAATTGGGAACTTAGATAAAAAAATTAAATGGGATCCATTTGAAATAGTTAATAATAAACATATAATTTTGTTTGCTCATAATCAAAGTCGTCAAATATAAAAAAAAAAAATTAATTGGAAAACTTAAGATTTTAGCAATAAGTTATTAAATAAAATGACATACAATTTTTTATATAAAATTTTTTCTATCGAAAAATTTTGATACAAAATTTTTTCTATTGGAAAATTTTCGTTAAAAATTTCTTCTATTGGAAAGTTTTCGTTATAATCTATTGGGAAATTTTTGTAATAAAATTTTTTCTATGGAAAAATTTTCGATATAAAATTTTTCATATAGAAAAATTTTTAATACAAAATTTTTGTTAGAAATTTTTTTTTCTGTAGAAAAATTTTCGATTATAGAAAAATATTGTACACCGAAATTTTTCTATAGAAAAAACTTTATATCGAAAATTGTTCTATAGAAAAAATTTTGTATTAAAAATTTTTCTATATGAAAAATTTTATATCGAAAATTTTTCCATAGAAAAAATTTTATTACAAAAATTATGTAAATTTTTCTATAGAAAAATTATAACGAAATTTTTTTAAAGAAAAAATTTTATATCAAAATTTTTCTATCGAAAAAAATTTATTTTTAAATTTTTCTATAGAAAAAATTTTATTTCGAAATTTTTGTATAAACAAAATTTAATATTGAAATTTTTCTATCGAAAAAAAACTCTAACGAAAACTTTTCGATAGAAAAAAACTCTAACAAAACTTTTTCGATAGAAAAAAATTTCTAACAAACATTTTCCTATAGAAAACAATTTTTAACGAAAATTTATCAAGTGAAAAAAAAATATAACAAAATTTCTAACGAAAATTTTTCTACAGAAAAAAATTTCTAACGAAAATTTTTCTACCGAACAAAATTTCTAACGAAAATTTTTCTACCGAACAAAATTTCTAACATTATTTCTATAGAAAAAAATTTCTAACGAAAATTTTTTTATAGGAAAAAATTTCTAACGAAAATTTTTCTATAAAAAAATATTTCTAATGAAAATTTTTCTATAGAACAAAATTTCTAACGAAAATTTTTCTAAAGAAAAATTAGAAAAAAATTTTTAACAAAAATTTATAAATAGAAAAAAATTACAACAAAATATCTTTTTAGAAAAAAAGTTCTAACGAAAACTTTTCTGCAGAAAAAAATATCGAACGAAAATTTTCTATAGAAAAAAATTTCTAACGAAAATTTTTTTATAGAAAAAAAATTTCTAAAGAAAATTTTTCTATAGAAAAAAATTTCTAACGAAAATTTTTCTATACAAAAAATTTTTAACGAAAATTTTTCTATAGAAAAAATTTCTAACCAAAATTTTTGTCCAGACAAAAAGTTTCTAACAAAAATTTTTTAGAGAAAAAAATTTCTAACGAAAATTTTTTTATAGAAAAAAAATTTCTAAAGAAAATTTTTCTATAGAAAAAAATTTCTTTTTCTATACAAAAAATTTTTAATGAAAATTTTTCTATACAAAAAATTTTAATTCGAAAAAATTTTCTAACCAAAATTTTTCTATAGAAAAAAATTTCTAACGAAGATTTTTCTACAGAATAAATTTTATATCGAAAATTTTTGTTAGAATTTTTTTTTCTGTAGAAAAATTTTCGATTATAGAAAAATATTGTACACCGAAATTTTTCTATAGAAAAAATTTTATATCCAAAATTGTTCTATAGAAAAAATTTTGTATTAAAAATTTTTCTATATGAAAAATTTTAACATAACATTTTTTTATAGAAAAATTGTCGACATATAAGATATTTTGTTTAAAAAAAATTTCGACACACAATTTTTTCTATAGGAAAATGTTGATATAATATTAGGAAAATTTTTTTGTATAGAAAAATTTTGACACGTAAAATTTTTTCTATAGAAAAATTTTCGAAACAAATTTTCTATATAAAATTATTTCCATAGAAAAATTTTCGATACAAATTTGCGATAAAAAATTTTTTCTATAGAATAATTTTCGTTAAAAATTTTTTAAGAAAAATTTTCATTAACAATTTTTTTATACAAAAATTTTCATTAGAAAAAATAGATAAATTTTCGTTAGAAATTTTTTCCTATAGAAAAATTTTCGTTCAAAACTTTTTTATATAAAAAAATTTTTGTTAGAAATTTTTTGTTATAGAAAAATTTTTGTTAGAAATTTTTTCTAAAGAAAATTTTTGTATGATAAAAAAAATTCTGTAGGACTCACCCAATAAGTTTTCGGAAACATACACAATTAACCAACAGTAATACAACTAATCCCAACCTCGATCATTCGTCCGATCCCATAAACGAAAATATTATTCCCAAACATATTTGATCAAATTTTAAAAATCGGTTTTAAAGGAATTTCATATACAATTCGGTAATTATAGGTTTAAGTGTAGTGTGTTAATAAATTCGTTAACTATTTACCTAATGCCCAAAAATTTTAATTAAAATATTTAAATTAGCTTCAAAATTCCCTTAAAAATCTCATGCAACTGAACGGAAGTAAAAAATAACGCAGAAAATTATTTTCTCATTATTTAGGAAATATATGCGTTAAAATTTTGCTATATCTACAATGTAAAATTCATATTTCCAAACATGACAAAATCAATTTTCTGTAAAAGATTTTATATTTTGGTAACAAAATTATTAAATGATAATTTAGGCTAATTTGCATATAAAACAGTTCAATTATGGACTGCACAAAAAAAAGAAGAAAATTTAAAAAGATGTTCAAAATTTTGGCAACAAAATTAAAATATATTGAGCTTATTTTAAAAATCTCAGCTAAAGTGGCTGGATTATTACAAGTAGGAAGAACAAACTTTAAACTCATAAATATTTTGTCGATGAAAAATGAATTTAAACCCTTGCAAAATTGTTGGTGGTGGTTGCATGTTAAACTTTGTTGCAAAGTCAAGTGTTTTGAAAATTGTTTTTATTTTCTTATTTTAGCATATAAATTGATGTTAATGTTTTTTAAATAAATATCGGAAAAAAATCTTGTTTACATAAATTATTGGTAAGTAGTGTCAAGTAAAGTTTGGGTACAAGTGTTTTTTGCTTGTTTTTTTTATAGGTATTTTATTTTAAAATATTCAGCCTAATTACATGCTTTAAAAAAGGTTTAATGTAATTTTTATAATGATTAGTCTTTAAATATGATAAAGTACTTTTGGTACAATTTGCTAGTGAAAATAATATGTTTGTTCCTTTACTTTAACAAAACAACCCAAACTTACTAAAAAGTGTTCCCGTACAAAATTTTCAATACAAATTGTTGTTTTTTATTGAGTAATTTCTTACAACTTCGGACTGTTTTGGGTAGTTTCGTTAAAGTACCTTAATAAAATAGTATATTTTTATGTATTTGTATTATATAAGCTGTTGTAAAAAATCTATTTTTTTCAAATATGCGACTTTTTGGCTATAAAAAAATCTGTAGCGACAGATTTTCAGTAGCGAATTTTCCACCAGAAATCCTTTCAGCATTCAAAGGAACTGGTATTAATAATTTGGTACTAAGTTATCCTGTTAAAAATGAACGCCTCTTCTATTGGCCAAACCCGTTCGCTTATAAACAAGGAAGAATCCTTCAGATACAACATACCTATTATTTGCTAAACTACGTGCTCTTTTTGCTGTATAAGCTTGCAAGTAACAAAACCCATACCTTTTGACATGACATCATCTGGAATTTGAAACGTAGTCTCAAGTGTTGCTAACTCGTCTACTTTACTGTTTTTTTGGTATGTCCTTGTATCCCGACACCCATATAAGTTTGATACTGAACTGCTGAGCCATCTCGTTGAGAGAATTAATTTCAGAATTTAGACCAACGCCTCTTCTATTTACCAAAGTCGGGCGCTTTTAAACAATGAAGTATCCCTTAGGGTATGGCTATAAAGAAATGGATTGGTTCCCCACCAATCCTATTCATTTATTGAATCTTTTTTTTTCAGAAATTTACAATATGTATTGAAATCTTAACCTATACATAAATAAAATTCGATAACTGCCAGTGCAATAACAAATATGAATTTTTAAATATTAAGCTGTCTGTTCAGATCGAACGTTCTCATCATTCTAAAGCGTCTGTGACCTGGTCAAGTCTTTGCAAGAAGATTTGAATGTTCAGCCGGTCATGTTGAATACTTGATCATGTAGTTCTTAATTTCTTCGCGTACAGTAGGAATCATTAAATCTTTATGAATGTTGCTGTTTCTGATGTACCGAAGAGCACCAGTTATTATTCTTAAGCGTTTCGATTGTCTTCTCTGTAATTTTTCATCATTAAATGAAGATGCTGTACCCTACAACTGGATGCCGTAAACCCAAAAGAGTTTTTTAACAGCCTTGCACAAAAGAAGTTTGTATTCTAGGTCTAGAGACGACTGTGGACTTACTAACTAATAAATTTGGTTAGTCTTCAGTTTGATTTGCACGATTTTTGATTCTATAGGATAGGCCTAAGTCAAGAGACGATCTAGGTAGACACCAAGGTACTTAATTTTTGTCTCTTCAGAAATATGGAACTTGTTGGCATATCAGATGTATACAGTAAATAAAGAAGAGGTCCCAATATACTGCCCAAATCTTTTTATGTGATGAGAAGACGTCTTTTGATTTGATTCCGAAGAATCTATTTCTAATATTGTTATATAACAATTTGTGAACATTATCGGGGAGTAATGTTGCAATTTTATGAATTGTAGAAGAGACGTAATGCGGTGAACTTTCTCAATGGTGCCAATTTTTCTTCTAAAGCCAAACTGGTGGTTAGAGATGTTACCGTTTGTATTTAGATGGTTTAATAAATATTCCAAAAGTAATTAATCAAATAGTTTAGATAAAATTGATAATAAGCTTATAGGACTATCCTGGACAAAATCACAAATATCTTTGATAAATCTTTTACTGTGATTATCTCTGGAGAACCCCTATCTTCAGATGATGGCTGTCTGGAGGTATACACTGATGGATCGAAGTTAAAGATGGGCGTTCTTCATCCCACTTCTAGGGAAGAAAATTTGCTTTAGGCTCCCTGATCAATGTAGTGTCCTACAATCCGAGATATCGGCTATTCAGAGAGCAGTCAAGTGGTTAAGATACCACAGAATATACGACAGGGATATTCGTTTCTGTATCGACAGTCAGGCTGCCATAAAATCCCTATCTAATGTCCACATGACATCTGTTCTTACCAGCGAATACCGGGCATCTCTTAATGAGATAGCGAGACATTGCAAGATCGAACTCTTCTGGGTACCCGGGCACAACAACATACCTCGTAACTCCACCGCGGACAAACTTGCTAAATCCGGTGCTCTCCTGAGTCGGGACAACATCGACCCATTTACGGGCTTGCCGCTATATTTAGGCAATTTCATTTCGCGTCAGCGCTGGACAAGTGGTCTTTGGAAACCACTTGTTCCATATCTAGGCAAACATGGCCCACCTACAACTCTAAACGTTCAAATAGCTTGGTAACTTTACCTCGTCACAGACTCCGCAACCTAATCTCAACCCTAAGAGGTCATTGCGCTTTTGGGCTACATGCCAGAAGACTTAATCTTCAATTCTATGACTACTGTCGTAGTTGTCATAACACAGAAGAGGTGGAGACAGTAACTCATCTTCTCTGTCACTGCTCTCGACTTCAAGGGCTCTAGATCTGGGGGCACCTTTTCTGCATGATTTATCGGATCTAACGAGTATTGACATTCGTAAAATAGACTCATTTATCGGCAGGATGGCTTGAAAAGCATCTCACTGATAGCCTGGAATAATTATTTTTGTTCTTTTCTTCCAGTCTATCCCTTACAGGTAGCACAAAGGGACCGCTTTTAGGACCCAAGTAACGCTGACCTAACATTTTAGCCTATTGTCTGTCTACATTATTACATTATAAGTTAAACAATGCTAAATTTTAAATACAACTTTTCTCAATAATTCTTTGTAAGAAGATCTTAACCAAACCTTCAAATACTGACGTCCAATATCGGAAAAAATAGTGTCACAGATATTGCGCTTGGAGTTACGCTTCATCTATGTACATTAGTGTGACAGGAAAATGTTTCTTCTTTGATTTTGACACTAGGTCTAAAAGTTTAGATCTAAAAGTTTGAGCCAAATCGGACAACGTTCTACGGGCACGCATCGGATCCAAAGCTTAAGAGCCCATTTGTATGGGGAAAAATGGATTATTTTTTTGTTTTTGCAAAATTTAGACTAAAACTAAATAATTTTTACAAGAAAAAATAATAGAATATTAAAGAGAACTAACACAGCTTTATTTCAAATCGTGAAAATCCTTGAGGTAGTTTTAAAGTTATTGCAGTTTCCCGCCGAAAATGCATGTCCTTGAAAACGCGCCTAAGGATATGCACCAAAAATTTTATGTTGTAAATAAAGACATTCCAAAGTTAGACATGATTTATCATTTAATGGCTTGTTACTAGTATTCATTTTTGTTAAAATATAATCAAATTTACTTAGCTTTTCGTATCTGCGATTTCAATTTGAAGAATTTCGCGAAAATTACAATTTTTGGGCCAAATTAGAAAATTTTATTTGTATTAAATTTTAACAAAAAAAAAAAAAAAAAAAAAAAAAATAAGTAATATTATTGCTTAGTTTATGGAAAACCTATGCTGAAAGGTTTTTTAATATTGGACGAGATTAACCCTTTCTCCACCGGGGTCAATTGACAAAATTAGGATTTCCGATTTATAACGTTGTCCGACTTGGCTCAAATTTTCAGATGTAAACTTTTAGACCTAGTGTCACAATATTCCGTTGAAAATGTTATAAAATTCGAAAAAACATTTTCTTTCATACAAAAAATTGTCACCCTAATGTACATCTAAAAATTAACCCATAAAACCCTACAAAACTTTCAGGTCTTCCTATGTAAATTCACCCTTGCTTAAGTATGCTGGATGGGTAACGGCAGCATCAGGCCGATGCTTATCTAAGATGCCTGTCAGTGAGTGTCGCCATTTTGCTTAAAAGAAACGAAAACAAGTGATAGGTCCAAGAAACAATTTTTTTTAGAAAACGTTGTTTTTATACCCACCATCAAAAAGAATGGGGGGTATATTGAGATTGTCATTCCGTTTGTAATTTCCTTAATATTGGCTCGAAAACCAAAAACGATATATATTCTGAATCCTTATGAAATTCTAAGACGATTGAGCGATGTCCGTCTGTCTGTCTGTCTGTTGAAATCACGATAAAGTCTAAACGAAAGGAGCTAGCTCACTGAAACTTAGTAAAAATATTCTTTATCTCTGATAAAATTTTGGTATTGAAATTGGGCAAAATCGGTTTACATTTGACCATAGCTCCCGTATAACCTCGTCTAGGCTAATCGCTTATTTGTTAATAAATGACAAATTATAGCAGCTATGATGACAAAATTTGGTACATAGAAGTTTTACATTAGCCTTAGGCAGCGTGTAAAATTTCATCAAAATCGGTTCACATTTAGCCATAGCTCCCATACAAAAAACTTACGAAAACAGCCTAAATTTCATCTAGAATACACTTAAATGCTAATGAATCTAAAAGTATAACAAATATAACCACTAAATTTGGCACAAGAAAGTCTTATGTCAATGCCAGCCAGCGTGCAAAATTTTGTCGCAGTCGGTCACCATTTGACCTAGCTCCCATATAAAAAACTTACGAAAACACAAAAATTCAAAAAGAAAAGGGGATTTATGTCCGTCGGTCCGTCAGATAAAATCGTGATAGCTCCTTAACTACAAAAGCTAGGAAAACTAAATGAAGCACAAGGAAGTCTTATGTCAATGTCAGGCAGTGTGCAAAATTTTGTCACAATCGGTCACCATTTGACCATAGCTCCCATATAAAAAACTTATGGAAACACAAAAATACATAAAGAAAAGGTTGTTTATGTCCGTCTGTCCGTCAGATAAAAGCACGATAGCGCCTTAATGAAAAGAGCTAGAGGGACAAAATTTTACAAAAGTATTTATTCCTGAAAAAGATGTGTGTTGAAAATGGACAAAATCAGTTCAAATTTAGTTAGAGCTCCCATATAACCCCGCCCCGGGAAACACATTAATGCTGATAAATTTAATACAATTGTAATAGCTATAACGATTAAATTTAAAATAGGGAAGTTTTATGTAATTTTTTTATCAGTTTATCAAATTTTATAGGAATCAGTCCATATTTGACCCTAGCTTTCATATAAAAAACACTCACGGAAACCAAAAATTTTAGGAAAGGCCAGTTAAAAGCTATTAAATTAGAAACTATCATAGCTATGGCCACTAAATTTTGCAAGAATAAGTTCTATATATATACCAGCCAGTGTGCAAAATTTTCTTACAATCTGTCAACATTTGGCTATAATTCTTATATACATATATAACATCCCCTTTTTTGTATCTACCATCAAAAAGATTTGGAGGTACATTCATTATATTAAGATTGCACCTATGAAATTAGATAGGCATCAATCAATGTTCAGCCCAGACTTTACATATGATGAATGCATTAGGAACTCCTAACGAAATATATGGACCTGCCGTATTACTATTAACGTATTTAGCCTAACTACGTATTAAGCACAACGAAAAGTATTTAACAACTTATTAATGTAAAACTATACCCGGTTATGAGACCGAATTTTGATCAAAGTAAATACTGGGGAAACCACTAAAATATTTTTAAATGTTGAACTATAAAGCTACGGCAACCGAATTTAGTCCAAAGGTTTTACCAACTATACCAATTAGCTTAGCGATTTTTTCAGTTTTGGTCCAGATTTTGAATTAGCTACACCCTGTTTCTGAATTTAACATAACTTGATGGTGGGTATATAAGATTCGGCACAGCCGAATATAACACTCTTACTTGTTTACTTTAGAATGAAGACTAAATTCATCTGGCTCAACAAATTAGGGATATTATTATATTTTACGCGAGTTCCTTTTCAATGACTTATTAAGGCTTATTTTTAAGAACTTTGTTTACGAGCAATATCTGCTTCTTCATCACTTTAACATATCGTCGTGCGGGAGTTTATGTGCTCTATACGCCAAAAATGCATTTTGAGAAAATCGATTTTAAAGTTTTAACTTAATTTTTCTAAAAAAAACTATACAAAAATTTTGTGTTTTTTACACCATAAATTTGGCGTATAGAGCAAAACAGCACAAAAAAATCTGTTTGGATGGATATAGAACAAAACAGACACTATTTATCTCAGAAACTAGACGAGATAGCCGAAAACGGATTGCAAATTTGAAAAATTTAAGCTCGAAAACCTAAAGTGGTATCATTGACACAAAATGTGTAAAATGGCGGATAGAGCACATAAACTCCCGCACGACGATATGTATCTTTTCTTTAACAAGCCTTATTTTGGTCTAAAATTGCAATAAAACAAAAACCTACATATTTAGAAACTGACTAAGCATTTTCGGAAGCATTAAACAAATTCTATTACCGACAAAACGTGGTAAACAATAAGTCAAGATAAAAATAACATACCCACCTAAAAAGGGGATACAAACATTTTCCAGTGCATAAGAACTTAACAATAAATAACAGGTGCTTAAGAACTCGGTACATTCCCATGGACTTAGTGAAAAAGCTTGATCAATTAAAATTTGTATTAATTACGTAGTGTTATTTTAAATAAATATTGTCAAAATTAGGCTGGACATTATAAATAGATTAAAGAAATTAACTGAACGATAAGACAGAGATTATGAAAGTGTACGAAAAATTTAGGTGCACAAGAACTACGTATTATCTAAATAAAAACAAATCGTATAGCTGGTATAAATAAGAGGGTCTATGAATTAAAATAAACATTAGTCAATTGTGAAAGCTAAGAGAAAAGTAATTTAAAGAAATTTGCAGAAAAATTTCAACAAAAATAAAAAAATAAATAATAAAAATGATTAAATATACAAATTTATTAATCGTATTAATCTGTTTAAACAGTTTAACAAAAGCCACTTTGGCCCTAACACCTGTTCGAAAATGTAGGTGCATTGTTTTTATTTTTAAACATAATTAAAGTTCTAATTTAATCTCTTTTTAATTACCAAATAATCAGGTTCTAGTGGTGAATTGACCCCATTGGCGGTGCAAGTGGACTCGTGCTCTGAAATGCCTTGTGAATTATGGCGTGGTTACTCCTCAAATATTGATATACAATTTGTTTCTACCAAAAATTCCGTGACAGATATTAAAGCAGACGTTTATATGACTACCTTGGGTTTGAAACTACCTTTTGAACTGGCCGAAGAGCGAACAGATGTTTGTAAAAACTTAATGTTTGAAGCCAACTGTCCCATGGATCGGGGAGAAGATGTCACCTACCATTTGGTCTTGGATATAGCCGAGTATCAACCTGAAGTGCCGGCAAAAATAGAGGTTTCCATTAAAGATAATAGTGATGATACAGTGTTAGCCTGTTTTATCTTGGATGCTAGAATTAGGAAACGTAATGGTCCCTTGGTGAATTAGCTATTGGAATAAAATTTAAGTGATAAGTCTATTTGTAAGGCCAGACATTGTATCAATGTTTTAGTATTTAGTTTAAGAAATATATAAAATTTATTGGAGATGTAATAAATTGAGACATGCCAAAAATGCTGTTATTTGTCAAAGTTTATTTTTTTTTTCGATTTGTCAATAGGCGTGAGGTGAAATTCGGGATCTTTGGATCCATCTCATAACAAGGAAGAGCATTTTTTATACTTCGAAGTGAAGCAATAACATTAATGCGATAACCTGAAATCGCGGAGTTCGTGGCGTTTCTAGGATTGTTACTTAACCAGGCTCGACCTAAGGCAAGGTTGCAATAAATTAAGACATACCAAACCTGCTCTTGTTTGTCGAAGTTTAGTTTTTTTCGATTTATCAATAGGCGTGGGTTGAACTTCAGGTACGACATTCATTTGGTCTCAAAAATAGTAGAGCTCCTATGGATCTATCAAAAAAGGTCACGCACATATTCTTTTCATAAAAAGAAAGAGCATTTATTGTACTTCGAAGCGAAACAGCAACATTAATGCGATAACCTTAAATCGCGAAGTTTCAGAATGCTGCCAAGTAAGTAACTGTAAAAGTTTGGATGATTTTCCCGAAGACATCCTAAAAGAAACTTATAAAATAGTATAATATTGTGCTTCTTTACCGAAAGTCCTTTGTAATATGATGTGCCGAGCCTGTAATTGCACTGAAAGCTGAGTTTTGGCAACATAGCAATTTTTGAGCGATTCTAGAGCCACATTATGCTGAAGTAAAAAGGCTGCCGAGTGTCACTCCTTGGCTTTCAGGTGGTTGACTATGGAATTGGTGCACTATCGACCTCGACACCAAACTGTAGTTTTACTTCTTTTGTTCAGGTGATAAATAGCGTCATTAAGTATTTGGTAACTTGTATCTTCAGGGTAAGTTCAGTGAAAAAATTGGAGATAACAATTAACAATCTTTAACATTGTTGCCCGTCTCCACTATCGCCTTCGTACGATATCACTTCCTCCGATTAAAATGACACTTCAACGGTTTACGGGTTAGCAGGGAGTTTGAGAGGTTGAAGTTAAACAGGACTCTGTTTATAACTTTACAAATCCACCAACAATACAGAAGTAAAGAACGTCATTAAAAGCTTTAAACGCAACAAGGACCCGGGCAATGAAAATATCTTAGCGGAGATGCTTTTATGGGATGTTAAAGGATCGGCGAGACTGTGGCAACCATTTGTGCATAAAATATTGGAAGAAGAAGCTCTGCCTCCTGGAATGAAGGCCAAAATACCAAAGGCTGCAATAACTACAGGGATATACAACTTATTCCAATTCCGAAAAAAATACTAATTCGGGTAATTTTGAACAGAATATCCAATGCAGTTTCATTTACACTCCACGAAAATCAGTTTGGGTTCAGATAAGCATAGGTCACTTTCAAGAAAATACTAACGCTATCACTGTTAAATCTAGGGCAGCTGGGCTGGAAATCAATATTTCCAAGATAAAGATTATGCCTGGAGGCTATGGCGTAAGCCCGTCGACACACATAAAGTTTGGTATATACAAAAGATGGCGCTGACGAGGATATTGAATAGCGTATCAATGAGGCAAAATCGGCATTTGGCATTCTCCGACCAATTTAGAAATCTCGGCAAATATCATCAACAACAAAGTTACGAATTTACAACTCGTATGTCAAGTCCATCCCGCTGCGAAGTTTCGCCTGAAAACCTTTGCAATCAAATGCTTACTGCAAATGCTTAATATATGGTGGCCGAATCTCATAAGGAATGTACATCTACTTCATTCCTGCTTCTATAGAGGTATGTCAATGGAAATGGCGATGGATATGCCACACACTTCGAAGGCGAAATACCAATATTGCTCGACAAGCGCTTGGTTGAAGGCCACAAAAAGAGTCCGTCGTGTTGGTGCACCTGCTAAAATGTGGAGAAGGGTCAATATAGTCCGATGGTTGAGGCCGTGTGCTCCATTGGAAGTTGAGGTTTACAGAAGAAAAAGCCTGTTGAGAGTGACTCCTGAGACTTTTTGGTGGTTGATAGTCGGAATAGTTGTACTCTCGACCTCAACGCCAACCTGTACTCTTACTCCTTTTATCCGGGTCGTCCCTTTGCATATGTGTTCATTTCACTTTTTAGATGATATTGAGATAACAAATAACATTCCACATTGTTACCCGTCGCCATGCAAATGATAAGCATATGTTATCACTTCTTGGAGTAAAATAACACTTCAACGCCTTGCGATGGAGCTGGGATTTTAGTAAGGTGAAGTAGTAAAGCAGTGGTGACAGGACTCCTCCCTAAAGAACTCCCATTATAACTATTCGGTATTTTGAGCGTTAGTTTCTAAACTCTACGAACGATTGACAATCCCTAAGGTTGGCTATCCATATCTTCAAATTTGTCGACATTGTGGACTGCAGGATGTCCTGGAAGAGGTCGGCATTGTCACCGTATCGAAGAGTTTTGACAGGTCAAATGCCACTAGGATCGTTCTTTCACAAGGCTTCTGCTGGTACAAGCTTTGTGCGATCTGAGTGTTAATGGCGGTTAATACTGGGGTGGTGTTGTGCATTTTTCGGAATCCCTGCTGGTGATAAGTAGCTTTTAATCAGCTGGTTAGCTGAGGAAGGAATAGGGCCTCGAGTGTTTTCATGACTGGTGACAAGAAGGATATCAGTCTGTACGATGATACCTCACTAACATTCTTACCACATTGTAAATTTAGATCATTCTACCTCACAAGGCCTCTGCTGGTTCAAGCATTATGCGGTTAATATTGTTTTGGTGCTGTGCATTTTGCGGAATCCCTGCTGGTAATAAGTTGCTTTTAGTCAACTGGTTATCGGAGGAAGGAGTAGAGCCTCGAGTGTTCTCATGACTGGTGAAAAGAGGAATATCGATTTGTACGATGATACTTTATTAGCAGGCTTACAAAGTTATAAATTGAGATCATTCTACCTATTTTGCAAACATTGGGTATAAGAAGACATAGACATTGGGTATAAGAAGACATGTCAAATTCTCTACAACCCTCACGTCTAGATGTTTTAACGCCAACATGGAAATTCCGTCTGGGCCAATTACATTGAAAGACTGTACTGTATTGATGGCCTTTACGACTTCAGCGATTATTAAAAGTTGTGCTGTGTAAGAGTTTGCTAACAATACTCCTTTTTCGCCTTATCTCTCTCAGGGAGCTCAATAAATAGTCGGCTTACATCACGCGAGCACGATTTAGAGCATGATATGATATTTTCGTCAAACATATCGCTACCCGATGATTATTTTTATTGGGATTCAAGAAAGGGATATAGCAGAGTTCAAGCTGGCACACTTCGACTCAGACAAGGGGCACTTAAAATATAGAATAAATGAAAATCATACGCCGAATAGTCCTGATTTGGCACATTAAACAATAATTTTCCAGATCAACATTTCAAAGCTGATACAGCGGTTGATACGTTCAAAATTCATACTTTAAAAATTCCATTTGGAGATCTGTACTCCTAAGAAGATTATTTTCAAAAGGTATGATAACTATTTATTTAATGTCTAAATACTATTTTTTTAATTATTTTCCCTCTAATTCTAATAAGAATTCGCAAACAATTTTGTTAATCTTTGCTAACATTAATTAATTCCTATTTGATAAACTAAACCTCCGAAATCCTCCCTCCCACAATTGCCCAAAACACAAATTGTAAATCCTGTTAAATACCAGTTACTCAAACAAAAACACACACAACGCAATACTAATACATGCATACGAATTCTATCTCCTTTCAAACTCTATTAATTTGACAGCTATTTGTCATTAAAAGACATATTTTGACAGACAGCTGAGCATACGTTCAGAAATAAGTTAAATGCTCAAACTCTCCCTCTCTCTTGATTATCAAACCGCCAAACAAACACATTAAGTAAGCTCGCACAATCCTTATAAATCACCCTACTTCTCTTAATTTTATATCCCTCTTAACAAGGCGTTGAAACAGCTTAATTAAATGACGCAGAAAATTACTTGTATTTATGAAATAAAACTTTGTAAAATAATATTTATGATATACTTCAATACATGGGTATAAGAAGCAGAGGTAACAGTACATACATTATGTTTGGATAAATACATGTGTGTAAGTAGTCGTATGTAAGTGCATGTAATTTCGTCTCATTACAACACTTTTTACTTTTTACCTTGTGGTTTTAATACTTTTAAAAGTGCGTAAAATTTACTGCATGCGTTTTGCAATATCCCCTTTTTATATATTTAGTTCCATAAATATAATTTGTTGCTATTATAATAATTTGCGACATTTGCTAAAATAGTTTTTCTATGTAAATTTTATTATTTCTTAAAGCAACGAAATAGTTTTAAAAAGTATTTAACTTTAATCATTATTAATTTAATGTCTATTAATTACAAGGATTTTTATATATTTTAACAACTATGTAAAGTCCTTAATAATTATGTCAAAAAGTACTTAAATTTTAATTGTTGTTAACATAAATGGCGTCAACAAAATTGCAGTTGAATTATGGACGAAACGATAAGATTAGGTCAAAGGTACCAGAAAGTGACGACATCAATTTAAAGGAAGTAAATTAAAGTTTATGTTGTTCACAACTAAAACAAGCTTTAAAGCTTTTACTGTGGTTATTTGCTTTCAATGTCATTCTTAGAAGACTATGCCGATGACATAGTATTACATGTATCAGGCAAATTTCTGCATTCTGCAATTAGTGATGTTATGCAGTCGGCTTGAGTAGAACTTTCTTCCTGGGCTAGTGATAAAGAACTAGGGGTAAATTCTAACAAAACGAAGTTATTTTGCCCCCGAAATCAAAACAGTACCAAATACGTGTCCAATTTTTCTATAAATAGTAAATTTTCGAAAAATTTTCCATAAATAGTCAATTTTCGAAAAACTTCCTATAAATAATCAATTTTCGAAAAATTTCCTATAAATAGCCAACTTTCGAAACAATTCCTATAAATAGTCAATTTTCGAAAAATTTCCTATAAATAGTCTATTTTCGAAAATTTTCCTATAAATAGTCAATTTTTGAAAATTTTCCAATAAATAGTCAATTTTCGAAAAACTTCTTATAAATAGTCAATTTTCGAAAAATTTCCTATAAATAGTAATTTTTTTTAAATTTCCTGTATATAGTCAATTTTTTTAATAAAAATCCCCTAAAAATAATAAATTTTTGAACAATTTCCTTTAAATAATCAATTTTTTAAAAATTTCCTATAAATAGTCAATTTTTGAAAAATAGTAAATTTTCGAAAAAATTTTCTATAACTAGTCAATTTTCAAAAAATTTCGAAAATTTTCTATAAAAAGTCATTTATTTAAAAATTTCCTGTATATAGTCAATTTTTTAAAAATTTCCTATACATTTTTGAACAATTTCCTATAAACAGTCAATTTTTGAAAAATTTCCTATAAATAGTAAATTTTCGAAAAATTTCCTATAAATAGTAAATTTTCGAAAAATTCCCTATAAATAGTAAATTTTCTAAAAATTTCCTATAAATAGTCAATTTTCGAAAAATTTCCTATAAATAGTAAATTTTCGAAAAATTTCCTATAAATAGTAAATTTTCGAAAAATTCCCTATAAATAGTAAATTTTCGAAAAATTTCCTATAAATAGTAAATTTTCGAAAAATTTCCTATAGTCAATTTTTGAAAAATTTCCTAAAGATAGTAAATTTTCGAAAAAATTTTCTATAAATAGTCAATTTTCGAAAAATTTCCTATAAATTGTCATTTTTCGAAAAATTTCCTATAAATTGTCAATTTTCGAAAAATTTCTTATAAATAGTCAGTTTTCGAAAAATTTCCTATAAATAGTAAATTTTCGAAAATTTTCGTATAAATAGTAAATTTTCGAAAAATTTCCTATAAATAGTCAGTTTTCTAAAAATTTCCTGTAAATAGTAAATTTTCGAAAAATTTCCTATAGATAGTCAATTTTCAAAAAATTTTCTATAAATAGGATTTTTTTTTTAATTTCCTATAAATAAGAATTTTTTAAAAAATTTCCTATAAATATTTAATTTTCGAAATATTTCTTATGATAGATCTAATAGGGCCTATTAGATCTGTCATTCAGTTGTAATATTAGATTGTGCTGGGTTGAAGTGGTAAATCAAGCTTAATTTAAATTTTAAGGAATATCTGGAGAATAACGTTTTAGCGGGAATTAATATCTGTGGCAATAAATCATAATGGCTTAAGTCGAAATTTCGTGTTTTGAGATATTAAGTGTTCTATCTAAAAGATATAAGGGTTTTGTATGAAAAAGTTAAAATATAAATGAAGCTTAGCTGAGTGATAGATCTTTATCTATAGAATAAGAATATGAAATAAAATAAAAAAGCACGTATGTCAACTTAAGCCATTATCATTTATTCCCACAGATATATTCATATGTGTTTTAAAAATAACTTCCTAAGACCTTCTTTTGAGGCTATTTTCCCAAGTAAAATATTATTTTAAGTAAAAAGTTTAAAGCTTCAAATTAATTTTTAAAATAAATATGAGTTTCCTAAAAAATCACATTTATGAAATCAAAATTATTATCTTGACTATTATTTGGAAACCTTTAGAAAGTCTGTCCATATGTGTAACTACCTCTTATTTTCTTTTAGAAATCTTTGAAAATGTCATTACATGAGTAAAGTATTTAAAAGGACTTTATGTGAGTTAATGTTAGTGATGGTGTGTGTGAGTGTTTACTACTTCAACAACAATAGTGTAATTACAGAACACAATAGTTGTTGTGTTCCGTATTGTAACCTTTAAATCAAAAAAAAAAAAAATACTCTCCTGTGGCAAAGACTTATAGACTTAAAGAAGAGGCAATAACAACAAAAAAAGTAAAATGTAGGAAAAACATATGCAAGTCAACAATGGCACGAGTCTATATTAAGGGACTTTATGGGACACCATGTCACCTTGCCTATCTATGGATATTGGAAAAGAAAACAAGGTGGTAGCAACAATTTGCCACCCAAATGCTTTAAGCGGATTGTTTTCTTTCAACCGCAAATTCTGTGTCCGTCCACACACATGCATAGACTTAAATATTACAGGAATTGTCATATACGAGTATCATTGTTTGTGAACGTTAGTATTGTGTTGCATGTTTGTCTACGGATGTTTGTAAGAGTTTGATTTTCCTTTACCCTCCCCTCTCATAATCGTTGTTGTTTGATTTTCGTTTTACTTTTATGTTGCATTAATATTTTTCAATAATATTGAATATTTCATTGTCCCATATGACGTATTTTCTTTTTTACCTGTTACAGGATTTATACATTCATACATGTATATATGATTAATGTTGCACAGTGGATAAATTTGTATTGTTTTGATAAGAATAAGAAATTAGGATGAAAACGTACTCAACTGTGGAATTTTTCCAATGTCCAATTTAGTTTGGAAGGCAAAAATTAAGAATAAAGAATATAATAATTTGATTTTTTTTTTCTCTGGCTACCAAGATATAAGTAACCACAATCGGTATGAAATTGATATTACTCGAAGCTGATGATGTGATTTTATTCTCTGGAGTTCTTAGCTTCCTTTAACGACTTCTTTTGTAGTTTTTTCATGTAGCTTACAAGGATTAGATACTACTTAGATAACGACTATGGGTCCAATAGGGTCTTCCGAACCTTAACAACATGTGCAAAAGACTGTCCCAAAAAAATTGATAGTAATTTTACAGAAAGACGTACCTCCCAAATTTTTTACATTTGACCCCAATAGTCTAAATACAAAGTTTCATTAAGATCGGATGTCGGGAAAGCATGACGACTTGAGTTAAAACAAAAATTTGTAAAAAAAATTAAAAACTATTTTATTATACCCTTCACCAATAGGTGAAAGGGTATTATAAGTTTGTGATTCCGTTTGTAATTTTTTTATTAGTGATCGTAGACCCCATAAAAATTATACCGATCGACTCAGAATCGGGAGGAGAATCGATTAAGCGATGTCCGTCTGTCTGTCTGTCTGTCCGTCCGTCTGTCTGTCTGTCTGTTGAAATCAAGTTTCTGAAGCCCCTGGAGGATGGACTTAAATAAATTATATATCAGATTTTAGGAAATTCTCCCGCAATGAACGCTATTAAATTTCATTAAAATCGGTTTATAAACACCGAAAATATCGAAAAAATACCAAAAATTAGACGAAAATTTTAAAATTTATGATTGAAACACACTTTTAAATAACAAGATAGAAAAGATACTCCTGGTGTACATGTGATAATATGTTATATATCAGATTGTAGGAAATAGTTTCCCAAAGCACTCTGTAAAATTTTATCAAAATCGGTTTATAAACAACTGAGATATCGCCAAAACACTGAATTTAATGTATCGCAAATTGCTCAAAGTTCGCATTAGAGGATGTTTGTTGAAAAATTAAATGCAGAAATAGGAAAAACCATCCTCCTTTAGCACGGACCTGCATAAATTTTATATCAGATTTTAGGAAATTCCCCCGCCAAGCACGTTATTAAATTTTATCAGAAGCGGTCCATAAACAATTGAGATATCGCCATAACACTACATTTGATGTACAGCAAATTGCCCAAAGTACGTGTCTAAGAAATTTTGTTTACATTTTGTAAGTATTGTTTTAGCGATATCTCAGGTGTTTATGGACCGATTGTGATGAAATTTGACATCGTTCTTTGTGTGAGGATTTTCTAAAATCTATACTCCACAAATCTGATTACGAATACCATTCAAATTGTACCGATCAACTCAGAATCGGCAGGAGAATCGATTTCGCGACCTCCGTCCGTCCGTCCGTCTGTTTGTCTGTCTGTCCGTCCGTCTGTTTTTTTGTCCGTCCGTCTACCTGTCTGTAATTTTTTCTGTTGTAGTCAAGTTTTTGGAGCTCCTGATTTGTCGATATCTCAGGTGTTTATTTTGATGAAATTTAATAGCGTCCTTCGCAGGGGATTACCTAAATCCTGATGTATTCGGTAATTTGTGGTAGATATAATTTAGCGTTTAAGCGATGGTGTTTTAATCGACAATGATAAAATTCAGGGTGGGACAATATTCTAAAATTTTGTGTAAAATCCAGGAGCTCCACAAATCTGATTTTACAATATTGATATTCAGGGCGATAGCGCCTAAAATAAACTTTCTAGAGGGACAACATTTGACAAAAGTATTTCTGATCTCTTGAAAAGTTCAATATTGAAAATGGGCGAGCTCTATTCACATTTAGTGAAATCTCCCATATAACCCCGACCGGGAATCGATTTAATGCTGATAAATTAAATCACATTAAAATTGCACAAGGAACTTGAGCAAAACTTTCCAAACATCCATCGGACAGATCGAAAGAACAACACATCCCAAATATTATTGATGAAGTGTTCATTTTAATTAATTAACTAACTTCAGATTAATAAGTAAATATTTAATAACTTTTCCGACAAAGCTGTTATCCATCCATTCAAAAGCTATATATTTCACGTATGTATCTAAAACTAAGAGTGTATACCCTATAATTTTAAGGCTTATCATTGTTAAAGCTTTGACCTAAATCAGTAAGCTAACTTCAAAGTTTTACATAACTAATCAAGAACTTTTACTAGTTGGATAATTCGTACGAATTAAAGTGCACAACCCTCACTGGGCACTGTGTTTTTGGGTTGCATGCCAGAATACTTAAACTTCATCAAATCGATGTGCTATTGCAAATGTAAGGGTATCTACATTTTGAAGCATCTTTTCTGCATGGTTTATCTGGTCTATCGAACTTTATTAAATGTTCGTAAAATATGTGTCTATGACATAAATATGCATTCTCTATTTGTAGTCTAGTAATCATTATCTTTCACAAAGGGACCACTTTAGAACCCAAGTGAAGCTTCCCTAGACATCAGCCACCTTGCCAACCTAACCTTTGGGTGCATAACTATTCTAGATGATGACGCCACCGAAAAGCTTTTCTTTTTCCGACTCTTAATTTTAAAGACTCTTTGCATATAATACTAGTATAACCAAATTTTGCTAGGAATTACATTAAGTACTTTTGCAACGCCATTGGTGAAGGGTATCCAAGATTCGGCAAAGCCGAATATACCACTCTTACTTGTTTTTTACTAGTTTTATATTGATTTTGACACAACTTATATATTTTCAGGTATTCTGTCGTTTCATGGTATTATGGTAATTTATATATGCCTTAACACGAAGAAATTAGCAAGTGAAAAAAAAAAAATTTTAACAATATTTTTTTATTTTTTGAACCGCGATTTTCGCGAAATTTGACAAAATGTGAGTCTTAGTGAAATTCTGATGCCTTGACTTATGGACAAATTTAATTTAAAAGAATTTTTTTATTGAAATATAATTTTTAATTGATGCATATCTTTTTTAAATATAAAATTCTTATTTGGCCCGTTAATCCTTATAATATTTTGGTGGGCTTCAGAGCTAAGGTAAAGCTTTTTTTAGGAATAGTTTTAAGACCATTCCTGAGCTAAATTCGCGATGTGCTTCATTGAAAAGTTTTTAGATAAAACCTTCGCGTTTTCAGTTAATAAAGACTTTTTTGACAGACTTTTGATGCAAATCGGTTAGAAATGACATCGCTTTCATGCCTTATGTGATTTTATCTCAGTTTGCAATCTAAAACCATTTAGACCAATGTGCACTTTTTTTGCACAATTTTCAAAATCTTAATAAAATTTTAGCAAACAATGATTTTTTTGCGCTTTTGCTTTTAGGTGTTAAATGGCAAAAAACTCGGTTTCCGCGGTAGTTTGAAAATTTTTGTTCATATTTGCGAGTGAGTTCCACAAAAAGCCGGTATTTTAAAAAAATTAAGCTCAAGTTTTCCCTATTTACACCTGTCGTATGTTATACCTATATAGAGCACATTAACAAGATATATATCAAACGATGCAAAATTGAAAGATCTACAAACTTTGAGGCGGCCAAAAAATATGCGAAAAAAAATTAAAAAGTGGAGAAAACAAGCTTCAAATTTTGTCAGCCATTAACACGACATTTACACATGCAAGTGCAAGTGAAAAAAAGCTCAATACATTTATATTTTTTTACTAACATAATCACACTTCTGCAAGTTGTAGGCTCACTTGCAAGCGATTTTGATTGCCAGTGATTTTTTTACTTGCATGTCAGAAGAATACGTATACACAACTTGTAACAAGTCACCTACGTGTGTAAACGTACTGTAAGTAGAAGTGACAAAATTAAAATTTAGAGGGAAGTGGATTTAACCCCAAAGTGTAGTGTCTATTTCGTAGAACAACGACTTTTGTCCAAATGTTAAGACGCATGCAGAAGAAGACGAAATATGAAGAAATACTCGAATGCTTCAATCGATTTTTGACGTTTTTTTTTAAATTTGCATGGCAATTACGCTTAGAAGCGCAAATTTGCGCTACTAAGATATTGTGTTCAGTATACAGAAGTTTTAGCGAGTTCAAGATCTATAATTAGATTTTCCGAACTACTAAGGATACAAAAATTATTCGAGGATACAAAAATTATTCGAGTTTGATTTTCACCCATATATATTCGGTACACGCCTATTAGTTGAACTAATAGGCGTTCAACTATATATGTATATTGGTTGAAATCAGACTTCTTGGAAATCCAGTTTTCTTAATTTTTTTTTGTTTAATGTAAAAAAATCGGCACACAGCTATTAATTGATCTAAGAAAGAGTTATACTAATTTTGGTTGTTACCCCCCGATTCTTTCACTTTTTATTTTTATTTTTTGTTCTCAATGAATAAGCCGGAATTCTCAACAAAATTTCATGAAATTTGGCACACGTATATTAGTTCCAACAACGATCTCTAATAATTTTGCATGAAATCCGTCTACTCCTTGAAGTGCCTGCTTAGGACCACATTTTTTTCACTTATTTTTCTTCTTAATATAAGCCGTAATTCTCCATAGAATTTGAGGAAATTCGGCAAACGCCTAATAGCTGGCTCAAACAAGAAATTAAATCCATCAGCTCCTAGGGGTACCTGGCTTGGACTTACACTTAAATGGAATTTGATTTGAAGTTCAGCCTAAACGACTGCAACACTTTTTGTTTAAATACGTAACAATTTATGTGACCTTTTTTCAGGAAATTTTATGTGACCTTTTTTCAGGAAATTTTGAATTTTGTTCTTCGATCGGTGAATTTAAGGCTATGTAAAACTTCTGTAACTAATGCATTTGCCGTTCGGAGCCGGAGTTAAAACGTAGGTCAGTGAGTCTAAGAATAGAATCGGATGCAGCTCATTGTCTGAGAGAAGTACCCCTTGTTCCAATTGGAATGTTGCACTATGGTATTTCTGCTCCAAAAAAGGCATTTTTTGACTATCACTTTTCAAAAATCTAATAATGCCATTTTAAAGAAAAGAATCTGATAATGAAAAATCTGTATTTTTTTTAAATCTTTTGAAAAAATCAAAATTTAGTAAAAAATAGTAAGGCTTAAATTTTTAATTAAATTGCAGTTTTTAATCCTAATATTAGTTTAAAATACGTTATCTTGAGATTTACGAAGTGCCTATAGGAGTCTACGGATTCTTTCTTGGATAAAATAATAGGCATGTGACGAATTTCACTAAACTTTATTGAGAAGTTATATACATACATTGAGAAGGAAAATAAGTGAAAAATGGGGGTCCAAAGGAGTCGGCGGATTTCAACCAAAAATAGTACAGTTCTTTTTTGGATCAAAAAATAAGAGTGTGCCGAGTTTTATAAAGTTCTATTGAAAATTGCGGGTTATACATTGAGAAGGAAAATAAGTAAAAAAAATGGGGGTCCAAGGGAGGTACCCCAGGGAGTATACTGATTTCAACCAAAACTATTAGAGCTCATTCTATTGAAAATAGCGTTTTATACATTGAGAATAAAAATAAGTGAAAAAATGGGGGTCCAAAGGAGACAACCCAACTAGTTGACGGATTTCAACCAAAACTAGTAGAGCTCTCTTTTGGGTCAAGTAATAGAGATGTGCGCCCTATGCTCCACTGGGAGTCAAGGATAACAGAAGAAGAATAGAGATGTGTCAATTTTTATGAAATTCTGGTGAAAATTGCGGGTTGTACATTGAGAAGAAAAATAAGTGAAAAATGGGGGTCCAGGGATTTCAAAGTTGTTTTTTTAATTTTTCTTATCTATATAAAATTAAATAAGTTTGCCAAATTTCATTGTTGTAGGATCACTCCTTCTATTTTTTGGGGAAATATGTATGTATGTGGTCAAAAATAGTTTTTTTTTTCAGCAGACATACCATAGTGCCCCACTGTGCAGCGCTTAAAGAAACATTAATTTTTTCAAATGTTTTTCCTTTTAAAGTAAAATTCTCTTTTCGTGCAAATATTGTGGCATTCATGAATTTTGTAGTTCAATAAACGAATTTTGCTCTTCTACGATTATCTTTTTCTGATTATCATATGAGTTTTTTCCGCTTAAATTGTTATTTTGTTCTTGATAATATTTTTCACAAAAAGTATCGTTACTTAAGTATGTTCTCTCGCGGGATTTCATTAAAGAATTTTGAGGTTTCCTTTATTCATGTCATTTTTCGAAGCCATATGGGTAGTTTAATCTTTATTAACTACAATATATCATGTATTTATTACGTATTTGTAAATATCTAATGTGATTCACTTCGATGATTTTAATAAGTCCTATTTGTATTTCATTATATCTCTTTGTTTGTGGTCAGTTTAAGTAGTTTTTCAATAGATTTCGTTATTTAGTGCAAATACATTGGAAATTAAATATTTATTTAAACCACAAAACAAAGGAAATCTTTTGATATGAACTTTTTGTATTGAATGTAAAAGAAATGTGTGTAATGGTATTATTAAAACAATTTTTTACTTTTCTTACCTTTCAGGTGGCAGTTAACCTAATGGTATATAATTCATAAATAGCCACAATTAAAATCTAGAACAATGACAAATTGGCGGATATGTGTTAAGCATACAAAATTTTGCTTCACATATTCTTAGAAACTCAAAACTTACTTTTTCTTTGAAATATCACATATAAAAACAAGTAAGAAGGTGCTATAGTCGGTCAAGCCCGACCATACGATACCCTTCACTACTAAGGTCAAAGGTGTTATTTTTCCTGTGTAAAGACAAATATTTGCTAAATTTTGCCATCATACAAACATTTTCTCAAAACTTATATATTTAAGCTGTTTCCTTCATTTGGACTTATATGAGAGCAAAGGTCAAATGTGGACCGATTATCTCGAAATTTGACAAATTGATTACGGTTGTTACAAAAATTATGTACGTAAAAAATAAAAATTATGTATGTAAATAAACAAAATTCAAATTATCTTCAGATTTACGAGCTTTTTAGTGATTTTTGTCTCATTTAGTGCGTTTTTAAAGAAAAGTTTGTTGGGAGCTATGGTCAAATGTGGACCGATTTTAACGAAATTTGGTACAGTGATTTAAATTTACATAAGCAGTATTTGATTTAAATTTCATGATATTTTCATGATATTGATATTTGAGGCCAATATATCAATTCCGGGAAGTGGGACCTATGGGAGGTACCATAAATAATGGACCGATTTTGACGAATTTCAATAGCCATGGTCCCATTACAAAAAAATGATATGTGCCAAATTTCATCAAATTATCTTTAGAATTGCGACCTGTAGTTTGATTACATGGGGGTCCAGCTAGCAAGCCAGCCAGCCAGCCAGCCAGACGGACGGACGGACATCGCTAAATCGAAAGTGATTCTAAGCCTATTGGTATACTAAAAGGTGGGTCTAAGACAAATATTTCCATGCGTTACATACATCAGCACAAACTTTCCTTTCCACCTATGGTGGTGAAGGGTATAAATATCATAATCCTAAATTATTATGTAAGTGCTTTAGTGAAAATTTAGAGCACAAACTTAATGACCTTTAATAAAGGCCTTTAAATCCCTGCATATTTTAATTATTGCTCCTAGAGCAATTAAGGCGAAACCTGCTGCTGCCTTTGACTGACTGACTGACGGCCGTAAGGATTCAATGAAGTAACCGATATTATCTGGCGATTGTTTTAATTACATAATATGCGAATAAAATTCACTTCGAAATTTTCTTCTTTTTCACATACAAAGTAGCATGAAAGAATGCCTCCAAACAATTATTATGCAAATTTCTTTAATTACAAAACTGTGAAAATGTAAATTTTTCCTTAGCTTCTAACATCAAGTCAAATCAAGTCTTTGAATAATAAATAAATATTTAAAAAATAAAGAAAAATACTAAAAAAATTTAGAGAATTAAATCCAAATGGTTAATTTATTTTAGAATATTTTACCGATGTATTATTTACGTATTTTTAATTGATGCAAAAATGTGCGACATGTGTAGTGCGTGTCCTGGTCCTTGTGGCATGGTAATGAAAATTGTGGCAGAAAGTAACACACATGTCGTCGCAATAGTTCCACTGATGTTGACATGAAGTTATGCAAGTTTTTGTTTAAATATTTATGTGATTTTTGAGAAAAAAAAAAAAAATATATACAAAGTTTATAATTTATAATTATTTCAATATTATTGTTAGAATGAATGACTGAACAAGTGTTTACTTGTAGAAAAAATTTCTTATGTGCCAAGCACATTTTCAGTTGTGGCAGAGAAAATAAGCCATTGTGTCATCAGACACGATAAACACAAATATTTTTACAACGGAATGAGTCCTGTCATTTACCGTTTCTGATACAGCACAAAGAGCCTACGTATTTTTGAACTGATTTGGCATCATGTCTCTATGGAAAGAAGCACTTGAATAGTATTCAAACAAAAACATATTTATACCCTTCACCACCTTAGGTGGAAAGGGTATTATAAGTTTGTGCTGATGTATGTAACGCATAGAATTATTTGTCTTAGACCCATCTTTTAGTGTACTAATAGGCTTAGAATCACTTTCTGAGTCGATTTAGCGATGTCCGTCCGTTCGTCTGGCTGGCTGGATGGACCCCCATGTAAACCTTGTACAGGTCGCAATCCTAAAGATAATTTGATGAAATTTGGCACAGATCATTTTTTTGATAATGGGATCATGGCTATTGTATATAATTTCGTCAGAATCGGTCCTTTATTTATGGTATCTCCCATAGGTCTCACTTCCCGTAATTGATATATTGGCCACAAAAATCTATATTTTTTTATGAAATTTTAAACAAATACTGCTTATGTACATCTGTACAAAATTTTGTTGAAACCGGTCCACATTTGACCATAGCTCCCATACAAACTCTTTTCTCAAAACGCACTAAATGAGACAAAATTCACTAAAACGGTCCTAAATTCGAAGACAATGAGAATTTTAAGTTTATATTTCGCATACATAATTTTCGTAATAACTGCAATCAATTTACCAAATTTTGAGATAATCGGTCCACATTTGACCCTTGCTCTCATAAAAGTCAAATTGACGGAAACAGCTTAAATGTATAAGTTTTGAGAATATGTTTGTATGACGGCAAAATTTAGCAATTATTTGTCTTTATACAGGAAAAAGAACACCTTTGACCTAAGTGGTGAAGGGTATCGTATGGTCGGGCTTGACCGACTACAGCACTTTCTTACTTGTTTTTTTTTTTAATTTTGAGCAGTAAATCCATTCAACTGCCCAGAACTTCGGATGTAGAAAGGTATTATATATACAGTAGAGTGCCAGTTATTTTTCAAAAGTTGCAATTTGTATGCGGCCAACACCCCCATTCAATCGGATGGGGGGAAAGCGCGCCTATGGCCCGTCCGAACTATTTATTATTACATTTACTAAAATTGAACTTAGGTACAATTTAACAAGCTTATAATCAAATTATGACCGAAAAAATACATTTTCGCGAAATACTAAGATTTCAAATCGTAGGTACGGCGAAACAGTTCAAGATATCAACACTATTTTTTCTGTGTTTCTTTTCTCTTATTTGCTTCCTTTATGAACCTGAAACGATAATTTATAATGTGTAATATTTGTTGAAGAAAATTTTCAAAAAATCAGAATTTTTGAAACCGACCTAAGATAAAAGTAAAATTTTCTAATATGAAAAAAAACTAAATAAATTTTAAAACATTTTGATGCAATTCTGCTATTTAGTACTTACAGGCCATAGAATTGTAAGTCATATCTTACTTTTGAATTTGTTTACTTTAAAGTATTGATTAAGTTATTTACAATCGAAGCAAACGAATCAGATATTTTGCAATTTTGGGAGGGCCATGGGCAAGCTTTGCCCTATCCGATTGACCTCAAATTTTCGACCAATAAGGTACCATTTTTTATATATTATATTGTATTAAAATATCTAATTCGAAATTCTACAATGGATCTAATCTTGTTATCTAATTCGAAAAAGTTGAGATTTGCAAATTGTATCTCGGTAGTATCAAGGTACCAAGCAGGTTTCAAATGTATTGAAACAAGTAGAATTGTACTATGTTTGTGATCCCTGGTTTCCTCAATTAGAATCATCATATTATTGTAGACTTTATAAATACTAGACTTTATTAATCCTACAATATTCAACACCTGCACAGTTTGTGGAGAAAGCCCACATGATACCCAACACCTCTTTTAAAGCAGCAAATGACCTTCTAACTCCTGATTTTTTATGAACTTACCCAAAAAAAAAAAAAAAACAAGTAAGAAAGTGCAAATAAGAAAGACTTGACCGACTTTAGGTCAAGTCCATACGCTTCACCACTAATGTCAAAGGTGTTCTTTTTCCTGTATAAAGACAAATATTTGCTAAATTTTGCCATCATACAAACATTTTCTCAAAACTTATATATTTAAGCTGTTTTCGTCATTTGGAGTTACATGAAAGCTAGGGTCAAATGTGGACCGATTCTCTCAAAATTTGTATAATTTATTACAGTTGTCACAAAAATTATGATTGCAAAAAATAGACTCTAAAATTTCCATTATCTTCAGATTTACGAGCGTTTTAGTGATTTTTGTCTCATTTAGTGCGTTTTGACAGAAGAGTTTGTATGGGAGCTACGATCAAATGTGGACCGATTTCAACGAAATTTGGTACAGTGACTTTAATTTACATAAGCAGTATTTGTTTTAAATTTCATGAAAATATCAATCAATTCCGGGAAGTGAGACCTATGGGAGGTACCATAAATAATGAACCGAAGAATGATCTGTGCCAAATTTCATCCAATTATCTTTAGAATTGCGACCCGTACTTTGACAACATGGTTTACATGGGGGTCCAGCCACCCGTCCAGACGGACGGACGGACTGACTCAAAAAGTGATTCTAAGCTTTAGTTAGAGAAGGTTTTCATAGCCTAGCACTTAATAACCAGTGGCTAGCTAAGTTATGAGGTGAACCGCCGCTTTTTTCAAAAATTAATTTTTTTCAAATGAGCCTGGGCGGGGATCGAACTTGAGAGCTCTGGTATGCTAGGCGGATGACTTACCTGCTATACCACGGCGGTTCCGAAAATATTAGTGACATATTTACACCCTTTTACTATTGGTGGAAAGGCTAATTAATATACGTTTGTGCTGATGTATGTAACACATAGAAATATTTGTCTTAGACACACCTTTTAGTATACCAATAGACTTAGAATCACTTCATGAGTTGATTTAGCGATGTCATTGCGTCCGTCCGTCTGGCTGGACGGCTGGCTGGCTTGACCTCCATATAAACCATGTAATCAAAGTACATGTCGCAATTCTAATTATAATTTGATGAAATATGGCACGGATAATTTTTTTGATAGTGGGACCATGACTATTGAAATTTGTCAAAATCGCGCTATAAATTATGGTATAGGTCCTACTTCCCGGAATTTATATTTTGGCTACAAATATCAATATTTTTTCATGAAATTTAAAACAAATGCTTTTAATGTAAACTAAAATCACTGTACCAAATTTTTAAATTGGTCTATAATTGACCATAGCTCCCATACAAACTCTTCTGTCAAAACCCACTAAATGAGACAAAAATCACTTAAACGCTCGTACATCTGAAGATAATGAGAATTTTGGGTTTATTTTTTATATGCATAATTTTTGTAAAACTGTAATCAATTTGCCAAATTTTGAGATAATAGGTCCACATTTGACCCTAGCTCTCATATAAGTCTAAATGACGGAGACGGCCTTAATATATAAATATAAATTTAGCAAATATTTGTCCTTATACAGGAAAAAGAACACCTTTGACCTTAGTGGTGAAGGGTATCGTATGGTCGGGCTTAACCGACTTGTTTTTATATGTATTTAATTACGGGTGACTCTGTTACCAAAAACAACAAGAACTGAAAGATGCCTTCTTTGAAATAATTGAAATCATCGCACGTTAGGCTCAAACGCAACTTTAATGGCTGCTCGTTACACCAATCGTCTCCAGTCAGAAATATGCTATATCGTGTTTACAATTCCCACATAAAAAAATGTGTCTGTAACCAACTTTGCCAGTTTCCTTTCGCTAAAAGTTAGAAGTTGTGTTAGGTCGTTCTTGTACCAACTAAAAACGTTTTATATATGTACCTATTTTCCTTTATGTAATAAAATTCAGTTTTTAATGCACAAAAAAGTATACATACCCTATGGTATAGTTAATTTGTTCGTAAAGTACATTAATTATATAATATGTTTTTGGACCTCCTCTGCTTTAAAACACGGCTTTTAATTGATTGTTTATTGAATTGAGCAGTTTGGTGGTGGTCCACGAGGACACTTTTTGTGTTCTGTTTTTTATGGTTCTTTTTCTAACTCTGCGGTCCAATCGTTCCATAAGTTTTCGATTGGGTTTAAGTCAGGCGACTGGGGTGGCAAATGGAGTTGTTGTAGCTTATTGTAGAGCAGCCATTCCTTACTAATGACTGCTATCAATTTTGAATCATTATTCTGTTGAAAGTACCACCTTCCTGATATATTTTCCTCCGTTTGCACTGTCAGAAGGTCGCCCAAACTTACCATAAAATGAATAAAGTGCACGATCCACTTTTTGAAACGACAATTAATTTTTATAATAAAATGATATAATCTGCTATTGTTTTTAGTTTGTAAGACGATTCACGTTTAAATTATAGATCAAGCTTTGTTTGTTTGAATGTAACACGTTACATTAAAACAGCCGAACTGCAACAAATAGTGTTACCAAAAAATTGTAGCTAAAAAATCCCTCTACATTTTATTAAACTAAAAATTAATTGTATTATAAAAATTTTACAAGTTCAAAGTTTAAAGTTTTGCAAAAAAAAAAAGAAAAGCTTTAAAATCCTAACAAGATAAATCACATTTTGTTGCCAATAAAGTTATTTTCTTAACAAAAATTTTAAAATCAAATATAAAAAGAAATTAAATGAAAGTAAAATTGATGTTCTGCTTAAACGACACAAGCTAATAAAAATATTTGCACTCAATTTTCCAACAAAAAGGAAAAAAAGGAGACAAATTGAATTTGCAGAAAAGGTCACACATTCACAATTGACACTTGATACTTGTCATAAACACCCAACCACTCACACCCAGTGCCACATTTATGTACTCACATCCTTGATCCTTGAAAAAAGGTTCTAATATACAATCGAAAAAAAGTAACTATGATTGCTTTACAATCACAACGTATTAAAGTAATTTTCTTTGACTCAAGTGGATTTATTCCAAGTTCCGTTTCTTTCTACAGGATCTTAAACCTACAGGAAATACATACATGTTTGTTATTATGTATTTTCTTGGTATCTTTTAAAGGAATTCTTTTTTCTTTGTCATTTCAAACATTTTGCTACTTTTCTTTTAATGCAATTTTAATGAATAAAGACAGTTTTCTTTTTTTCGGTGTCTTTGCTTCTAAGTTCTTTTCTTTGGCGAAATTAAATTTGCAAAAAAAAAAGAAAGAAAATTGATTGTGCATAAAATCTTCCATTTGATTTTGCCAAAATAATATCTATTAAAAGTGAAATAAAACGAGAAAGAAAAATACCCACAAAAATGAACGAAAGTTATTTGATGAAATGTAACTGGGTTATGGGTTTACTTATTTATAAGCTTTATTAAGTCAAAAGTGGTTAAAATCCATTAAAGTATTAAATTTCAAATGAATATTAAATTTTTTTAAAAAAGGTATTTTTTACTTTTCTTTTTGAATTTCGAAAAGAGTGAGCGATTGTTATTACTGCAAAATAGCCTTTGCTAAAAAAGCAAATTTAATATAAAGTTCAACACTTTTAGTGGAATTCATATCTAGTGAATTGTACTTATCTCATAGTTCATTATAGAAGTTCTCGACTATACCATTTATAATGTCCAAATAAGACATTATTCTAATAGGTGATTTTTTTAGCTACTTTATATTTCGCAGCTCTGCTGTTTTCTTGTAACATGTTACTCTCAAACATGTTTAGTTTGGTCTATTGACTAATAATAAATTGACTTATAAAATGTAGAACATTTGTTATTAAAATTCATGCGTAGAGCTCTTCTTACATTTCATGCTCAGTTCGGCGTACCTCCTGATGACTTTGAGTTTTCGATTCCTCTCCGTTTGCGTAATAAGGTCTTTGTGGTGAAATATGTGGATCGTTTCATAAAACGATCAAATGTTATAGGCAAATCGGTAAATTTTGAACAAAATTTTGAAAATAATAAACTTTGAACAGCCAAAAAATCTGGACTGAAGCAAAATTTTGAAAATTTAAAAATTATATGAAATTGTATTGAAATTTGAATTTTAATATGTTAAAATTTGTACAAGGTACATAAATGATTTTTTGCTGTAATGAAATTTATTTTATTGGTCATATAAAACAATTTAAATTAGTTCAAAAAATTAAACCCAATTGTATTTTTTTTGCTATTAAAATAATGGTGTATGGAAATTTGCCATTAAAAAAAAAACTATTTTCTGGATTCGTTTGTGAATTCGAACTACTTTTATTTTTGAAATCTAAAGAAAACACATTGGGCTTTATAAATCCATTTTAAGAAGTAGAAAAATCGGCATGACTTTTTTGTTATATGCTCGAAAACTCAAAAATTTTCATAAAAACAAGTAAGAAAGTATTATAGTCGGTCAAGCCCGACCATACGATACCCTTTACCACTAATGTCAAAGGTGTTCTTTTTCCTGTATAAAGACAAATATTTGCTAAATTTTGCCATTATACAAACATACAGGGGTGTCATAGAAACCAAGTCCGTTTTTAAATTTCTCGGTTTTGAAAACCAATACTGGTTATATTTGGTATGAAACCAAGTCGGTTTTGTTATTATTGGTTTTAAATTAAACAAAATGTTCGAATCAATTGTTAATTATTTCATTTGACATTTTTTTGAAACATCAAAAATCAAAAAAAAAATTAAATAAAAATTATTAAAGAAAATTATTTGAAGAAAAACTTTCAGTTTTTTGCGATGTTTGTATAAAAAAACGCTGCTATTTGGACAAACGAAGCTTGTATACCCCAACATCATGAAATGACCGAATTGCGGACTGGAAAAAATGTAATCTACCTACACCAAGAAACAAATCACAGCCAATCAAAGGACGATTGTCACTTACATGCGATATTCATTAAATTGCAAACAAATATGTTGATATGCATTTGCTTCGCCAGTACCTCCACACAAAGAATATTCTAGCCTTACAATTTTCCCCATTTTTGACATTTTTTATGTTTGTCGATACGGTTCATTGATTCCAAAGACAAAAGACAAAAAGTACCAAAACTTGTTTTTGTTTTATTACATGATAAAAAATGCTATGTAATCTTTTCACCCATCACCTTTTATTTGAAAGTTAAAGCTAAAAAGTACCAAAAATATTTTTTCTCTTTTTCTCCCCTTTTTTCGAAAAGTACCTACCACTTGTACTGTTATTTTTTATTATTTTTGTAACTGATCCAAACTGGATTTTAATTTTGGTTCTATTGTTTTTAGTTTGGGAATTATAGCGTTATTGAATTTTCCCTTTTTTATCCCCCACAGGGCCAAATTTTCAAAAATCTGTTCTTAGTGGATCTTTAAATCGAAAAAGGCACCAGTTGGCCAGTAACGCCTTTGTTTTAAATTGATAGACCAATTTTGAAATGAAATCTGTTAACTGTAAGTTGCTTGGTTTATTTCCAATACTAAACCAATAATATTATTTTCTGTGACACATAAAACCAATAGAAAATGTAGCTCGAACATTAATATTGGAATTCATGACACCAATTTAATATTTTTGTCGTTTTCAAAACCAATACCAATGAACTTGGTTTCTATGACACCCCTGATATTCTCAAAACTTATACATTTAAGCTGTTTCCGTCATTTGGACCGATTATCTCGAAATTAAGTAAATTGATTACAGTCATTACAAAAATTATGTATGCAAAAAATAAACTTAAAATTCTCATTATCTTCGGATTTAGGAGCGTTTTAGTGAATTTTGTCTCATTTAGTGTGTTTTGGAAAAAGAGTTTGTATGGGAGCTATGGTCAAATGTGGACCGATTTCAACGAAATTTGGTACAGTAATTTAAGTTTACATAAGCAGTATTTATTTTAAATTTCATGAAAAAATATTGATTTTTGTGGCCAATATATCAATTCCGGGAAGTGGGACCTATGGGAGGTACCATAAATAAAGGACCGATTTTTACGAATTTCAATAGGCATGGTCCCATTATCAAAAAAATGATGTGTGCCAAATTTCATCAAATTATCTTTAGAATTGCGACCTGTAGTTTGATTACAAGGTTTACATGTTGGTCCAGCCAGCCAGCCAGACGGACGGACATCGCTAAATCGACTCAGAAAGTGATTCTAAGCCTATTGGTATACTAAAAGGTGGGTCTAAGACAAATTTCTATGCGTCACATACATCAGCACAAACGTATAATACCCTTTCCACCTATGGTGGTGAAGGGTATAATTAGACCAATTTCGGTCAATCCTGTAAGAAGGGTGAATGCAGCACTGACTTCTTCTGCGAATATTTAATAAAATATTATTATACCCTTCACCACCATAGGTGGAAAGGGTATTATAAGTTTGTGCTGATGTATGTAACGCATGGAAATATTAGTCTAAGACCCACTTTTTAGTATACCAATAGGCTTAGAATCACTTTCTGAGTCGATTTAGCGATGTCCGTCCGTCTGGCTGGCTGGCTGGACCCCCATGTAAACCTTGTAATCAAACTACAGGTCGCAATTCTAAAGATAATTTAATGAAATTTGGCACAGATCATTTTTTTGATAATGGGACCATGGCTATTGAAATTCGTCAAAATCGGTCCACTTCCCGGAATTGATATATTGGCCACAAATATCAATATTTTTTCATGAAATTTAAATACTGCTTATGTCAACTAAAATCACTGTACCAAATTTCGTTGAAATCGGTCCACATTTGACCATAGCTCCCATACAAACTCTTCTTTAAAAACGCACTAAATGAGACAAAAAATCACTAAAACGCTCGTAAATCTAAAGATAATGAGTTTATTTTTGCATACATAATTTTTGTAACAACTGTAATCAATTTGACAAATGATGAAAACAGGTTAAACATATAAGTTGTGAGAAAATGTTTGTATGATGGCCAAATTTAGCAAATATTTGTCTTTATACAGAAAAAATAACACTTTTGACCTTAGTGGTGAAGGGTATCGTATGGTCGGACTTGACCGACTATAGCACTTTCTTACTTGTTTTTTAATAGTAATAGTAAAAAGTGAAAATATGATAGCATCTTTTTGAGAATAAAATTAAATTTTTTCGATCAGCGAAAACTATTTGGTTTTGGAAATTTCTCAGCACAAAATGGTTCAAAAATATTTAAAAATGGTTTTCACAGTTTTATTTCCTAAACCATTTTCTATGTTAGTATTTTTTAAAAAATTATCGGATAGAACTTGGGACCTCTGGTATGCAATTCGGATGACTAACCTGTTATACCACGACGGTTCATATTTATTACTATTGGATTTTAGTTTTAACCCATTGTGTGGTGTTTCGACATAAGCTTGTGGATTCTCCTCACTCCAAAAGTTACAATTCTACTTATTTACGTACTTATTCAACTAGAAATGTAGGGGATATTGAAAACCAAGCAACGGTTCTGATTAGTTTACCTTGGTAAGCCCAGATATTGTTTAATACTTCATGTCAACTGTGGATACTTACCTATTCATTTTCTCACCTGGTTAGCTACGTCAACAGCCGTTAAAGAAGTGAGCAAACAAGTAACGCGTGTTCTCCCATAGGAACGATAAAAACATGGGTTAGGATGACCAGGTTCACCCCAGTAAACAAAAGGCTAGCGACAATACGCGTCAAAGCTAAGTACTTCCATCGGAGCTTGATTTGCGCTCACTCTCTAACAGCGGAGAAATATGATGATATAACGGAAGCATATTATAAACAACATGAGGAAGTTTACGATAGCTGCCCCAATCACGAAGTTAAAAAATTACTGGGTGATTTTAACGCAAAGTAAGAGCCGGTGAGAACACGTCTTAGTATGTCAAGGAGCGCACAGGCAAAACCACAATGGAAGTTTGATGTAAAAAAACTTAAGTATCAGTAAATTGCCACTGATTACTCCAAACGAGCACCTCAATTACCAAGAGATAATACCACTGGCTCAAACGACATTTGCACGCTATGCAATATATTGCCAAGTCCATGAAGTCTGCTGCAAAATCTGCAGGGCACCAAATCTCTCATCTTAAAAACTCTTAGTACGACGAGGACTCTGCAGTCAGCAGCTACTCGTGAATGTTTAGAAAGATATCGAGAGAAAAAGAGGGGGATAACGACTGTTCTGTAGAAAAAAGGAAGACATGGAGAGACGTGAGTTTGGGGAGACTGAGATGTATAAGACTCAAAATGAAGTACGTACATTTTTTATTGCAATGGTATATCCAAATTATAAAGGGATAAACCTCCCCTCAATTGCATATGGGTAAATCCTGCGTGACGGACGATACATTTATACGGACTTTGTTGTTCTTAAGTGTATCCCATTGTCGTTCTACACTAGATATCTTTGCACAGATATCATATATCATCGATTGTGCTATCGAATGGCGTTTGATAATTTACATATTTGTTTTGGGGGGAAAAGATATTCGCTTTTAAAGTGCTGTGACGGACGCTACATAAAATGGAAGTGATTTTTTTTTTCAATGCGTGTTTCTGTAATTTTCATCAAATCGGTCATAGTAATAAAAAATTGTAAATACATTATAGAAAGAGGAAAATCAGAGGATTACAAAACAGCCTTTAAAATATATTCACAGTTTCACCAAAAATCCATAAATGAACTGTTGCGGACGCTACGTGACGGACGATACAGTTTTTATTTGAATGTTTTTTATTAGGAAAAAATTAATATTTTATATTTTTTTAAGGATTTTTTAGTCAGCGAAAATAGTGGTTTTATTTGTTCCCGAACTTCATCTACTTCCTTTTCATGTTCGCGGTTAAAATGCGAATTTAGGGAACAATTTAATATTTCACAAAATGGCTACATACATATATTTATTTAAAGTTTTACACTTTTTACATCTTATTTTTCTTCGAAAAGATGTTACAGCTAGCTGTTAGAGTGTCCCAAAAATAAAAAAAAATCAAATTTCGAAAGAATCAAATTTGCCCCACTGTATGTTTTTTTTAACACCTAATGCCTTAAATTTAATCTGTGAATATAGACGGAGTAATTGCTTTATGAAAAAGACATACAGTGGTGGTCACATATTTAGCACACTAGTTATGGGTTGTTAATATATACTGTATATTTTTCTTTTTTTTGCCACGATGTGTAGCTTATGGTGTGATCGACAAGTCCCTTTACTTTTTTTGTTATTCCCTTTCTTCAATTGCTTCATATATAATTTATTTTTTGGTAATACATAATTTTTTTTTTTCTTTGTTTTTCAGAAATAAAATATTTATTAGACATGGCCAAAAATAAATGGAGCACAGATACGCAACGACAGGAAATTTGTGAAATGAATTCGAGAGGATGTCCTGTAAGTGAAATAGCAAGTAATTTAAATTGCTCTAGAGATATGGTACATAATGCTTTTAGCCAAATAAAAGCACACGGAGCAATTAAAAAGGGTTCACGGGCACCTAGACCAAGAAAAACGATAACAAAAGAGGATTCTTTAATACACAGAAAGTCAGGCCGACCCTTTTAGGAGCACAATGAAATAAGTAGTGAAGTGTCATCAAAATACGGTATTGATGTCTCCGACAGAACGATACAAAGACGCCTTAATGAAAAAAAAAAATTTTCGTGGATGTATCGTGAACCCAAGCCACATGTGTCAAAAAAAGAATTTGAAGTCACGAATTTCTTTGGCCCGATAGCATTTGGAAAAGCCTAAAAACATAGCTGGCACTTCATGCATGACAATCACCCTAAACACACTTCACGTACTGTGAAGTGTTGCTTGGAGGAGAGTCAAATAGATGTTTTGAAATAGCCAGCTCAATCTCCGGATCTCAATCCTATTGAGAATCTTTGGAATGATATAGAGAAGCATATAACAAGCGTAAAAGCTAACAACTTAAATGATTTATGGACGGTAATCCAAAAAATATGGCACGCTATCCCAAATGAGCGATACCTGGCTCTTGTGAAGAGTGTGCCTAAAAGATGTACGGCTGTTACAAAAAATAAAGGATATGTTACAAAATATTAGGTTTTTTTTCAAGAAATTTAAATGAATAACTTGTTTTTGATTTTTAATAAATATTGTTTTTAATTTGTGCTAAACATATGTCCAGTATTTTTTATGGGTTAGTTTTAAATAATTGCAAAAATAAATATAATTTAAAACAAGTAAGAAAGCGCTATAGTCGGTCAAGCCAACCATACTATACCCTTCACCACTAAGGTCAAAGGTGTTATTTTTCCTGTATAAAGACAAATATTTGCTAAATTTTGCCATCATACAAACATTTTCTCAAAACGTATATATTCAACCTGTTTCCGTCATTTGGACTTATATGAGAGCTAGGGTCAAATGTGGACCGATTATCTCGAAATTCGGCAAATTAATTACAGTTGTTACAAAAATTATGTATGCAAAAAATAAACTAAAAATTTTCATTATCTTTAGATTTACGTTTTAGTGATTTTTTGTCTCATTTAGTGCGTTTTTGAAGAAGAGTTTGTATGGGAGCTATGGTCAAATGTAGACCGATTTCAACGAAATTTGGTACAGTGATTTAGGTTTACATAAGCAGTATCTGTTTTAAATTTCATGAAAAAATATTGATATTTGTGGCCAATACAGCAATTCCGGGAAGTGTGACCTATGGGAGGTACCATAAATAATGGACCGATTTTGACCAATTTCAATAGCCATGGTCCCATTATCAAAAAAATTATCTGTGCCAAATTTCATCAAATTATCTTTAGAATTGCGACCTGTAGTTTGATTACAAGGTTTACATGGGGGTCCAGCCGTCCAGCCGTCCAGCCAGCCAGACGGACGGTCGGACGGACGGACGGACATCTCTAAATCCACTCAGAAAGTGATTCTAAGTCTATTGGTATACTAAAAGGTGGGTCTAAGACAAATATTTCTATGCGTTACAAACATCAGCACAAACTTATAATACCCTTTCCACCTATGGTGGTGAAGGGTATAAAAATATGTATACAAAAGGAATACGACTTCATCTTCGCATCACGTGAAATTCATTAAAAAAAAGTAGTGAAAAAAATTTAATTAGGACTTAATATTTCCTATAAGAGATAACAGGTACCATTTGTGCTAAATACGTGACCACCACTGTATATGTGCTCGTAAATTTTGTATTTAATAAATATCATTTTATAAAAAATATATACTGTGACGGACGCTACAAACTTTCCAATACATATTATTCTCTAAAATGCTATATTTTTAGCCTAATGTAAAGAATACTACAAGTTCTCTTTACGAACCAAGTTCAATTGGAGAAAAAAGAACAATTGCACTAGTCAAATTAAAAAAAACCCTTATTTCTATGACGGACGCTACACACTGTGAGCCCTTTTTTACTTCACGTTATTTATATCACTCCAATTACTTCAGATGGAGTCTTTTACGTCTAATTGTATAAAATTAAGAAGAATTTAAGCCCCTACTAAAACTTGAAAGCTAAATGTATGTTTTTGCGATTTTTATGAACTTTTAAAAAAATTGTGATTATTTTAAATAATTTATAAAAATTTGAGATGGGTGCAAATAAAGACCTGCCATTCACGAAGAGAGCAATCAAAAAATGTTTCCATTATAATTCTAAAGAATCAACATATGGTGAATTTTTTTATAAACACAAATATGTGATTTTGACAGTTTTAAAATTTTGTCCTTGGTTAAATGTTTTTCGGATTTGCCCATATACGATTCTATCCACCTACTGTGTGAAAGGCTAAAGCAAAAAGTTAGCGAAATAATTGGACGTACCAATGTGGCTTTATGTCAGGTAAATCAACCACTGACCACATCTTTGCTCTACATCAAATACTGGAGAAGACCCAAGAAGAGAAACAAATTTATACATATCATCTGTTTGTTAACTACAAGGCAACTTTTTACGGCCCGATGCGAAAGAAGTCTTTCTACGGAAGCAATGTCTGAGTTCGGCATCCCTACGAAGCTAATAAAGTTATACAGGATGACACTTACTAATACAACATCATCTGTTAAGATGGTAAGAACCTATCAGAGTCTTTCATAACTAAACGGGGATTCAGGCAAGGTCATTTGATCTCTTCAATATTGTGTTCGAGAAAATCTTGCGAGGTGCAGCAGTTAATATAACTGGTACAATTTTCAATAGAAAACATATGCTACTCGCGTTTGCCGATGACATCGATATTTTGGGAATTTACTTTGGCGCCTTTTCCAGCATCGAGAAGGAATCAAACAAAATGGGTCTTGCTGTCAATGAATCGAAAATAAAACTGATGATTTCTACAGGCAAACATGCCACTAGAATTGAATCATATGTGCCCGTTGAGAACCATAGCTTCGATGTTGTAAAAGAATTTGTACCGCTATGAACATCAACAACTATATGAGCTTAGTATCCAACATAAAATATGCTCGGCCTTTGACCTAAACAGGTTGTAACTACAGACCATTTAACACAATACATTCAACTAGAAATGGGCTTCATCGGAAAAGAAAATTTTGAATGCAAATTCAAAATCAATATCAACTTGTTTTTCACCCCATACACCACGACGCGTTGCTCTGAAATTGCAAACTAAACAGGAAGCAATTTTTTTTGTAAAACTCTATGTTAGTGATACAAATTGCGACTTATTTCCTTATCGTAAGCTTTTTGCAAAGACATACCCTATCAACAAAAATGTATGTATCAACACCAAAAATTACAAATTATTTAGAGATAACACATCATATCAAATTTCCTCCAAAAAGATCAAAAACTCATAAAAATTATATAACAAACCACATATGGAAAAATAAATCCTTGACTTTGATATTATGCGCCTAATTAAAGAACCATTACCGATACCCAGAAAAAAAAGATATAAATTGATACGTATTAGATCAAAATCATCATAAACAAAATATTACACAACATTTATGAATGAAGAGAAGAAAACAAAAGTAAAAACCACAAGACCACAAAAAACGCTCAAGGGGATGAAAAGGGCGAAGATACCGAAACTCAGATACAAGCGCGTGCACATTTTGGAAATATGACACTTTAAGTGAAAAATTTTAAATACCGTTTCAATAAAGCAGGGATGGGGCAAGAGTTTTAAGAAATCAAAATAAAGGAAACTTCTGTTATGATATGGTTTGTTGGAAAATAATTACAAAATCAGGGTGTGTAAAAATATGTAAATGAGTATTAGCAACATTTAGATGTGTTTTAAATGATGTGATTTTTTTAAAGATAATTAGTCAAAGTTAAATATTAGGTGTCACCAACAGGTTAAATATTAACAAAAAATAAAAAACAATATTTGTTTAAAGGTCTTTCCACATTCAACAGCAGAAGCCAATTAGCGTTAAAAAATTTGTTAAACCACATTTAACAAAAACCACTAAAGTTATAAAATGCTAATGAAGAGAATTATTACGAAAAGGAAAATTAAATAAGAAATTTATGTTATAATAAATTTTTTTTATATCCTTTTCAGTTTTCTCTGACAATTGACCTGTTTAGCTTTAACGAAGCGGTTTAAAGAAAATGTGTTAATTTTGCAAAGTTATTATTCAAGTACAAAAAAAGTTACTCAGGTAACTTAAGTATCAGTTAAATGAAATTCTTCTTCTAAAATGAAAAGAAAACTAATTTTCTTAGAGTCCATCTTAAGAGCTACTTTTTGCAGAATTCTCTTTTTTTTTCTTCAATTTTCCTAACATCATCATTAAAAATTCATCATTAAAGTAATAAAGTCTTTTTTACAATTTTCTTACGTAATCTTCTCTGAAATTGAAGCTGTTGCATTACAAGTTGCACTTCAATATATTAAAGGATGACAACATCCTTCAATAGGCATTCAGGCTTCACTGCCAATGAAATTTAATGGCAGTAAGTCCTCATCATCCTCATCATCAGTTTTATTTACCATCATTTAATTTCGTTATGAGCTTCACAACAAAATTAAAAACGAATGAACAAAAAAACTTTTATAATTACATTCCTGTTTATTAGCCATGATTGTTACTTGGCGCTTTTGTTCCTTATTGCAACAACATATTTATAAAGGCCCTAATAATAAGACCTTTTAAGCCTTATGTGTCATCATACTCTCGGAAATGTCTTTCTTTAGTTAAATTGTCTACAGAAATGCCTTTATTTATTCAAATTTTCTAAAGAAATATCTTCTTTTAGTCAAACTTTCTATAGAAATGTCTTCCTTTAGTCAAATATTCTACAGAAATGTTTTCCTTCAGTCAAATTTTCCACAGAAAGGTCTTCAAATTTTCTATATAAATGGTTTCCTTTAGTCAAATTTTCTTTAGAGATGTCTTCCTTTAGCCAAATTTTCTACAGAAATGTCTTCCTTTAGTCAACTTTTCAAAAGAAATGTCTTTGCTTAGTCAACTTTTCTATAGAAATGCCTTCCCTCAGGCAACTTTTCTATAGAAATGTCTTCCTTTAGTCAAATTTTTGATAGAAATGTCTTCATTTAGTCAAATTTTCTATAGAAATGTTTTCTGTTAGTCAACTTTTCTATAGAAATGTCTTCCTTTTCAGCTATTCTATAGAAATGTCTTCCTAACGTCAACTTTTCTATAGAAATGTCTTCCTAACGTCAACTTTTCTATAGAAATGTCTTCCTAACGTCATCTTTTCTATGGAAATATCTTCCTAACGTCAACTTTTCTATAGAAATGTCTTCCTAACGTCAACTTTTCTATAGAAATGTCTTCCTAACGTCTACTTTTTTATAGAAATGTCTTCCTAACGTCAACTTTTCTATAGAAATGTCTTCCTAACGTCAACTTTTCTATAGAAATATCTTCCTAACGTCAACTTTTCTATAGAAATGTCTTCCTAACGTCAACTTTTCTATAGAAATATCTTCCTAACGTCAACTTTTCTATAGAAATGTCTTCCTTACGTCAACTTTTCTATAGAAATGTCTTCCTATCGTCAACTTTTCTATAGAAATGTCTTCCTATCGTCAACTTTTCTATAGAAATGTCTTCCTATCGTCAACTTTTCTATAGAAATGTTTTCCTATCGTCAACTTTTCTATAGAAATGTCTTGCTATCGTCAACTTTTCTATAGAAATGTCTTCCTATCGTCAACTTTTCTATAGAAATGTCTTCCTATCGTCAACTTTTCTATAGAAATGTCTTCCTATCGTCAACTTTTCTATAGAAATGTCTTCCTATCGTCAACTTTTCTATAGAAATGTCTTCCTATCGTCAACTTTTCTATAGAAATGTCTTCCTATCGTCAACTTTTCTATAGAAATGTCTTCCTATCGTCAACTTTTCTATAGAAATGTCTTCCTATCGTCAACTTTTCTATAGAAATGTTTTCCTATCGTCAACTTTTCTTTAGAATTATCTTCCTTTCGTCTATTTTTCTAAAGAAATATCTTCCTATCGTCAACTTTTCTATAGAAATGTATTACTATCGTCAACTGTTCTATAGTTCATGTCAAATATAAACATGTTCTTACTATTGTGTACTTGAATGAGGCCTTAAGTTCGAATATTTTCCCTCTGAGTCATAAATTATTTGCGCTTGTTCTAGTGTTGCAAAAAATTTTGATGAACATTTTTTAATTTAATTAATGTTTTTTGTATGTATTTATATGCAAAGGCTTTATTAGCCTGTAACTGCATAAATTAAATTTTAATTAACTCTTGATTTAACACAAAAAAGTATTTTTTTTTCGTATTATGTAACAAGAATTTTTTTTGAAATTAGAATTTATAAATCAACCAGATTAAAGTAATATTTTTAAGGAGAAAATCATTGGATTTAGAAAGAAACCAGCGAATATAAGAAATTAGTTTAGATAAGAAATTAGTTTTCTGTAATACAGAAAATTAGTTTCTTATCTTTTTAAAATTGTCAGAGTTCTATAAAATTTGATTAAGTGTTAGCTCTAAAATCAATTTTAAAATAAGGAATATTTCATTAAAATTTATGCCCTATATTCCGCTGAGAGTCAAGGATAACAAAAAAGAAGAATAATCCTTGTTAAATTCCTTAATAATTAATGAAATTTCAAATATACTTAAATAATCACTACCACAAAAAATAATACCATATACAGGAACACAAATATTCATTCATATAAAATCTCGTTATATTTCTATTACATACATACAAGTTTGAATGAACGATATAACAGTGTATGTTCAAATATATAGACTTGCCAACAAACACAGAGATTTACCAAAGACCATAGCATTGAAATTTCCGCCATTTTGGAATTTTATTTAAATTCGCAAATAGTGACAATAACAACAACAACTCGGGACTGAACATATGAAAACATTAAATTTGCAAAAGCCACAAAGAATCCAATGGATCTTAAAATGACAATACTCGGCAACAACTCATACATATACAGAGATTTCTATAGATGCATCAATGTTTGTATGAATTGTATTCCCATATATGTGTGTATTCCACTGTCGACCATTTCCACTTTGCAAGTATGCATATAAAACTTTTTTTTTTGAAACACCGGATAAGAGGATTCTCTTATATACTAAAAAAATGTACATATATACATACACACATAAATTCTTGCCAGGACTAAAAAACTGAAAACATCCCAAAGAAGCCAATGACAATGCTCAACTTTCAAAAATAAAAAAAGATATGAAGAGAGTAAACCACAAAAATGTTTACCCACACCCACACAAATTTATGGGGGAGGTCATAAAATGCGAAAAGTTTAATATATTTATCAAGAAGAGAAAATTGAAAATTTGTCGAAAATGAAGTATTTAAAAAAGTTCCTTATAATTAAATAAATTTTGAAATACTTATAATAAATAAGGGAATTTATAAAATTTTTAATTAAATTTTATCAACATTTCTAAAAAAAGTTGACGACAGGAAGACATTTCTATAGAAAACTTGACGAAAGCAAGCCATTAATAAAAAATTGATTAAAGGAAGACATTTCTATGGAATAGTTGAACATAGGAAAACATTTATATAGAAAAGTTGACTATAGAACAACATTTCTATACAAAAGTTGACAACAGGACAACAAAGTTGACGATAAGAAGACTTTTCTATAGAAAAGTTGACGATAGGAAGACTTTTCTATAGAAAAGTTGACGATAGGAAGAATTTTCTATAAAAAAGTTGACGATAGGAAGACTTTTCTATAGAAAAGTTGATGATAGGAAGACTTTTCTATAGAAAAGTTGATGATAGGAAGACTTTTCTATAGAAAAGTTGACGATAGGAAGACTTTTCTATAGAAAAGTTGACGATAGGAAGACTTTTCTATAGAAAAGTTGACGATAGGAAGACTTTTCTATAGAAAAGTTGACGATAGGAAGACTTTTCTATAGAAAAGTTGACGATAGGAAGACTTTTCTATAGAAAAGTTGACGATAGGAAGACTTTTCTATAGAAAAGTTGACGATACGAAGACTTTTCTATAGAAAAGTTGACGATAGGAAGACTTTTCTATAGAAAAGTTGACGATAGGAAGACTTTTCTATAGAAAAGTTGACGATAGGAAGACTTTTCTATAGAAAAGTTGACGATAGGAAGACTTTTCTATAGAAAAGTTGACAATAGGAAGACTTTTCTATAGAAAAGTTGACGATAGGAAGACTTTTCTATAGAAAAGTTGACGATAGGAAGACTTTTCTATAGAAAAGTTGACGATAGGAAGACTTTTCTATAGAAAAGTTGACGATAGGAAGACTTTTCTATAGAAAAGTTGACGATAGGAAGACTTTTCTATAGAAAAGTTGACGATAGGAAGACTTTTCTATAGAAAAGTTGACAATAGGAAGACTTTTCTATAGAAAAGTTGACAATAGGAAGACTTTTCTATAGAAAAGTTGACGATAGGAAGACTTTTCTATAGAAAAGTTGAAGATAGGAAGACTTTTCTATAGAAAAGTTGACGATAGGAAGACTTTTCTATAGAAAAGTTGACGATAGGAAGACTTTTCTATAGAAAAGTTGACAATAGGAAGACTTTTCTATAGAAAAGTTGACAATAGGAAGACTTTTCTATAGAAAAGTTGACAATAGGAAGATTTTTCCATAGAAAATTTGACGATAGGAAGACTCAGAAAGTGATTCTAAGCCGATTGGTATGCTAAAAGGTTGGTGTAAGACAAATATTTCCACGCGTTACATACATCAGCACAAACTTATAATTATAATATGGAGGTGAAGGGTATAAAAACAAACAGTGGGCAAATTTGGTGCTTTTGAGAAAGAAATTGATTTTTGGGACACTCTAACGGCTAGCCTCAGCATTCTTGGGACCAAAAATAAGATGTAAAAGAAGATGTAAATAAATATATGAATTTAGCCATTTTGTGAAATATTAAATTGTGCCCAAAAATTGTATTTTTAACCGCGAACATGAAAAGGAAGGAGATGAAATTCGGGAACAAATAAAACCATTATTTTCACTGATTAACGAATCCTTAAAAAAATATGAAATATGAATTTTTTCCTAATAAAAAACATTCAAATAAAAACTGTATCGTCCGTCAGTAGCGTCCGCAACAGTTCATTTATGGATTTTTGGTGAAACTGTGAATATAGTTTAAAAGCTGTTTTGTAATCCTCTGATTTTCCTCTTTCTATAATGTATTTACAATTTTTTATTACTATGACCGATTTGATGAAAATTACAGAAACACGTATTGAAAAAAAAGTCACTTCCATTTTTTTTGTAGCGTCCGTTACAGCACTTTAAAAGCGAATATCTTTTTCTCCCAAAACAAGTATGTAAATTATAAAACTCCATTCGAGAGCGCAGTCGATGGGTTATAATTCTCCGAAATCTGTGCAAAGATATCTGGTGTAAAAAGACAATTTGATTCATTTAAGTAAAACAAAATCTGTTCAAAAGAATCGTCCGTCACTTAGGATTTGCTCATATGTATAATTAGTGAAGTTCAGAGAATTAACTTCAAATAATGAAGTTTTGATAAAGAATATTATAAATACTGAAATTTTGAAAAATTGCTTAAAAAGAGTGAAATTTAAAATAAATATCTTTTTGAATACTGGAATTTAAAAAAGTTTCTATAAACAGTTGAGTTTAAAAAAAAGTAATATTTTAAAAAATTCCCTTTAAAATTTAAAAAAAAAAATTCTAAAAAATGGGACTCTTAAAAAATATTATATTATTGTTGAGTTTTGAAAAATTTCCTATAAATAATGGAATTATGAAATATTTTCTATAAATAATGGAATTTAAACAAAATTCTATAAATAGCGGAATATTGTCAAATTTCCTACAAATAATGGATTAAAAAAATGCTATAAATAGTGGAATTTTGAACAATTATCTATAAATAAGGGAATTTGAAAAATTTTCCTTTAAATAATGGAATTTTTAAAAATTCCTTTTAATGAAAATTAAAAAAAAATCATAGTTATTAGTTTTTTTTGTAATAATAATTTTTTCAAAAGAAGTAATTATTTTCACAAGTGGGCGGAACTTAATAACCCATTTATGTTCAAAATTAAAACAAAAAGATTCGGGATCATGCCAATAGTTAAAGAATGGTATAACTATATGATAAAATTTAAAATGTACATAAAAAATAAAAAACAAACAATAACAAATAAACAGAATTTTTATTAATCCTTATTTGTGTGATGAGCAGAAATTTACGAAAAATCATTGTCTTTGTTTACTTGGATGGATGGAGTGAACAGTGGGCGGTACCAATCATGCGCACTTTCGTAAAACCAACCCAAAATTTGTTAAAAAAGGATTTAGTAGAGTCAAAAGGAAAAAGGGGGATGATGGCAAACATAACCAAACCAAAAACAACAATTCGACAATGGACTATATATACAGTAGAGAAATTTATTGTTACAAACTGTTAAAGCATTCCAAAGCAGTGACCCACTCACTCACTGCACACTTTGACTCACTGTATTCAGCAAGTGACATGACTGGACTCTTTCGGAAGAGTGATAGAGAGAGAAAGAGTAATAGAACTCATCAATGCGTTCCGATGGTTTTTCATTATAGGCAACTGGGCAGTGATGATGGTGGCGGTGGTTATAGCTTTAGAGATCCAATCAGTGGGTGGTTGAGACCTTCATTTCTTTAAAAGGGTGGGTGGTTGTTCGTGAGGTTATTTCATTTATTTTTTTTTGTTATTTATTTAAACATCAACGTCTGTTGATAGGTTACAATGCTTAAGGCTTTTGATGTTTTAGTTGTAGGAATTCAAACTTAATTTCCCAATACTGCGTCAGGTGTCCCAGCGTTACGCAATTCTTCTTTGATTCAATTCAGTCAGTTCTTTGCCACGCGCTCAACAATAAGGATTAAAGTTGAACATTGAACGGTAGTGAAATTTTTATTGTTTGAAAAACTTGTTGAAAAAATATAAAGGAAATAGTTATAGAACGGTTTGAATTCAAAAATCAAGTTTTCATATTAAAGTGAAAATATTTAAAATGAGATAACAAATTAAAAAAGAAAAGATATTTTATATTGAAAAAGTGAATGCAAATAATTATAATTCTACGTCATATCAAAAATTCATAAATAAAAATTACAAATTATTGGGTAATAGAAAAAATATTTTTTAGTAAAGAAAACACATATTTTTGAAATTTTAAATAAATTTCGATATATTTAAAAGCTAAAATAATTATGGAAACATTTGGATTTTACTACAGACTTTAAAATAATAAAAAAAAAATGTTAAAAAATTTTATATATGTGTCCTAGGATTCCAATTATTTTTTTTTTCAAATTTGCGAAACAAAATAAATGCGAATTATAATGCCTATACAAAATATCAAAATTAAGCGAATAAAGCGATAATATAAACATGGCTTTGTCAAATGACTTTGCCTACGCCGTGAGTCTCGATTGGAGAATCAAACTCAAAAAAAAAAAAAAAATAAGGTGGAAATCTTATAACATTTTGCCGTACCTGCGTTTTTAAATCGTCCGTTTTAGGGAAAATGTTAATCTTTGGTCATAATTTCAATATCTCATAATTTCATAATTTCAATATCTCCCAAACTAATAGCCCGACAGCTTCCAGCTGTATGTACGTTTTTTTATTATTATATGTGGGCAAAAATCAAACAGTTTTTATTCCTTTGAAACCGACTTTCAACTCGAATAATTTTTGTACCCTTAGGAGTTCGGAAAATCTAATTAAAGATCTTGAACTCGCAAAAACTTCTGTATACTGAACACGATATCTTAGTTGCGCAAATTTGCGCTACTAAGCGTAATTGGCATGCAAATTAAAAAAAAAAAAAAACGTTAATATATATAAAAAACGTGAATATATATATCATAATTTTATTATTGATTATAGACCCCAAAAAAGTTATACCGATCGACTCAGAATCGGGAGAAAAATTAAGCGATGTCCTTCTGTCAATATGTCTGTCCATCGTCTGTCTGTTGAAATCCAGTTTCTGAAGCCACTGGAGGATGGACCTAAATTATATATCAGACTTTACGAAACTTCTCCGCAATGAACGCTATTAAATTTTATCAAAATTGGTCCATAAACACCCGAAGTATCAAAAAATACCAAAAATTAGACGAAAATTTATAAGTTTTTAATTGGGAAATACTTTTAAATAACAAGAGAAAAAAGATTCTTCTGATGTACGAGTGATAATATATTATATATCAGGTCTGACAAAGCAGACTGTAAAATATTATTAAAATCAGTCCTTAAACAACTGAGATATCGCCAAAACACAAAATTTGATGTATCGCAAATTGTGTTTTAGAAATTTTCTTTAAAAATATACTTAAGAAATAGAAGCTATCCTTCTAGAGCATGGACATACATAAATTATATATCAGATTTTAGATTTTTTTTATCCCGCTGTTTATAAATACCTGAAATATCGCCATAACAACAAAGCCGATGTGTCTCAAATTTTCGTATTTGAATTAGTTTTTAATTTTTTAATATATTTTTTGATTTTATGGCGATATCTCAAATGTTTAGGATCCGATTTTGAAAAAATGTAAAAGCGTGATTAGCGGGAAGAGTTCCTAAATTCTGATGTATAATTTATGTAGGCTCCAGAAGCGTAGGTTTTTTATATCTATTTATACCCTTCACCACCATAGGTGGAAAGCGTATTATAAGTTTGTGCTGATGTATGTAACGCATGGAAATATTTGTCTTAGACCCACCTTTTAGTATACCAATAGGCTTAGATTCACTTTCTGAGTTGATTTAGCGATGTCCGTCCGTCCGTCTGGCTGGCTGGACCCCAATGTAAACCTTTTAATCAAACTACAGGTCGCAATCCTTGGCACAGACCATTTTTTTGATAATGGGACCATGGCTATTGAAATTGGTCAAAATCGGTCCATTATTTCTGGTACCTCCCATAGGTCCCACTTCCCGGAATTGATATATTGACCACAAATATCAATATTTTTTCATGAAATTTAAAATAAATATGCTTACATAATCTTAAATCACTGTACCAAATTTCGTTGAAATCGGTCCACATTTGACCATAGCTCCCATACAAACTTTTCTTTAAAAACGCACTAAATGAGACAAAAATTTACTAAAACGCTCGTAAATCTAAAGATAATGAAAATTTTGAGCAATTTACCAAACTTCGAGATAATCGGTCCACATTTGACCCTAGCTCTCATATAAGTGCAAATGTCGGAAACAGGTTAAATATATAAGTTTTGAGAAAATGTTTGTATGATGGCAAAATTTAGCAAATATTTGTCTTTATACAGGAAAAATAACACCTTTGACCTTAGTGGTGAAGGGTATCGTATGGATGGGCTTGACCGACTATAGCGCTTTCTTACTTGTTTTTTTTTTTATTTTCAACAAAATTTTTAAAATATGTACTTTCAGCGGTATCTCAGGTGACGATTATGACGAAATTTGACAGCGCTCTTTGTAGGAGGATTTCCTAAAATCATTGAACTTTAGACATACATTAGACTGGGTAATTTTGTAGAATTGCGAAACGCATACCTTTAATTTTTTTCTTTTCACCCGTTTAATATAAATCTGAAATATTATTGCGCCAATGTTTAAAGTAAATTTCAGGAACCAAAAACTATAGTTTCAACAATAAACTCTTTTGATTTTGTACTTTACTCTTGGACCACCATCGGTGAAGAGTATCCAAGATTCGGCATAGCCGAATATACCACTCTCAATTCATATGGTTTAGACCAGAGAAGGGCAGCACAACAATAATTTATATGTATTGCGAAAACAACTCCTATCATTTGTGATAGGGAAAATTATGCCCTTCGCTGGTTTAGACTTAGACAATCGACCTAAACAATGTTCGGTTTTCGGGAACGAGATTACCGATTTCGTTACAACACATTCCAAGTACTGTTGATGTAACAAAAGGTACTACTGCCATTGCAACGGTATTTTAGTCAATCATTCTACTGTCAACGATGAGCACTTTTGCTCTCTCCTGCATGTGCTGATAATCTGTAAAACAAACATTGAAGATTTGTTCCATACATGAAAACTCTCATTTTCGGTAAGAAATAGGTGAACAATTTCTCAGTCTTAAAGAACAACTTATTTAATTCGTATGTCGAGAACATCAAGGGTACCTGATATTCTAGATGTACTCATCTCATTGATCTACGCATTAAAACAAAAAAACCAAGAAGGGTACGTACTTCTTTCAGACAATGAGCTGCATCCAATTGTATTTTCAGGCGCACGATTTAACTCCGGCTCCGAACGCCAAATGCATAAGTTGGAAAAGTTCTACATAGCCTAATACTCAATAACTAGTGGCTAGATGAGTTTTTTTTTAATTATTTTTTTTCAAGTGAAGTCTGGCCGGAGATCGAACTTGAGACCTCTGGTATGCTAGGCGGATGACTAACCTGCTATACCACGGCGGTTTACAATACATACAAAAAATTATTTCAAGTCGATATAGCGACTATATTCCATATCTTCAAATCTTCAAATATCACCTTTTTGTCGGGTCTAAATTTCTTTATAGCTAGCATTTTCTTGAAGTCTGAGATCAGGAAAATGTCGCTAGACTCCAGATCTGGAAAATTCAGGTGATGCGAAATCAGTTCAAACTATTTTTAAATATGCTCGTGCATACCCATATATTCATATATGTTAGGTCTAAAACATTCCTTTAATATCATTAGAGTCTCAGATATATCTTTCAAATTAACTTTACGGTCATTCCAAATCATTTTCTAAATAGACTGTTTTGGGCGTCTTCTGCGTTCATTGCCGTCGGTGCTAATTTTGTCCGTTATAACTTAGCAAGCTGGAGAATTTTATTATAGAAAGACTATTAATACAAATTTTGGCTTCAATATTAATATTCGAAGTTCCCTTTTGTCAATTTTTTTCAAATATAGCTTAACTAATAAAATCAAAATGCTATATATCAGTTTTTATACCCTTCACCACCATAGGTGGAAAAGGTATTATAAGTTTGTGCTGATGTATGTGACGCATAGAAATTTGTCTTAGACCCACCTTTTAGTATACCAATAGGCTTAGATTCACTTTCTGAGTTGATTTAGCGATGTCCGTCCGTCCGTCTGGCTGGCTGGACCCCAATGTAAACCTTTTAATCAAACTACAGGTCGCAATCCTTGGCACAGACCATTTTTTTGATAATGGGACCATGGCTATTGAAATTGGTCAAAATCGGTCCATTATTTCTGGTACCTCCCATAGGTCCCACTTCCCGGAATTGATATATTGACCACAAATATCAATATTTTTTCATGAAATTTAAAATAAATACTGCTTATATAATCTTAAATCACTGTACCAAATTTCGTTGAAATCGGTCCACATTTGACCATAGCTCCCATACAAACTTTTCTTTAAAAACGCACTAAATGAGACAAAAATTTACTAAAACGCTCGTAAATCTAAAGATAATGAAAATTTTGAGCAATTTACCAAACTTCGAGATAATCGGTCCACATTTGACCCTAGCTCTCATATAAGTGCAAATGTCGGAAACAGGTTAAATATATAAGTTTTGAGAAAATGTTTGTATGATGGCAAAATTTAGCAAATATTTGTCTTTATACAGGAAAAATAACACCTTTGACCTTAGTGGTGAAGGGTATCGTATGGATGGGCTTGACCGACTATAGCGCTTTCTTACTTGTTTTTTTTTTTATTTTCAACAAAATTTTTAAAATATGTACTTTCAGCGGTATCTCAGGTGACGATTATGACGAAATTTGACAGCGCTCTTTGTAGGAGGATTTCCTAAAATCATTGAACTTTAGACATACATTAGACTGGGTAATTTTGTAGAATTGCGAAACGCATACCTTTAATTTTTTTCTTTTCACCCGTATAATATAAATCTGAAATATTATTGCGCCAATGTTTAAAGTAAATTTCAGTAACCAAAAACTATAGTTTCAACAATAAACTCTTTTGATTTTGTACTTTACTCTTGGACCACCATCGGTGAAGGGTATCCAAGATTCGGCATAGCCGAATATACCACTCTCAATTCATATGGTTTAGACCAGAGAAGGGCAGCACAACAATAATTTATATGTATTGCGAAAACAACTCCTATCATTTGTGATAGGGAAAATTATGCCCTTCGCTGGTTTAGACTTAGACAATCGACCAAAACAATGTTCGGTTTTCGGGAACGAGATTACTGATTTCGTTACAACACATTCCAAGTACTGTTGATGTAACAAAAGGTACTACTCACATTGCGACGGTAGTTTAGTCTACTGTCAACGATGAGCACTTTTGCTCTCTCCTGCATGTGCTGATAATCTGTAAAACAAACATTGAAGATTTGTTCCATACATGAAAACTCTCATTTTCGGTAAGAAATAGGTGAACAATTTCTCAGTCTTAAAGAACAACTTATTTAATTCGTATGTCGAGAACATCAATGGTACCTGATATTCTAGATGTACTCATCTCATTGATCTACGCATTAAAACAAAAAAACCAAGAAGGGTACGTACTTCTTTCAGACAATGAGCTGCATCCAATTGTATTTTCAGGCGCACGTTTTAACTCCGGCTCCGAACGCCAAATGCATAAGTTGGAAAAGTTCTACATAGCCTAATACTCAATAACTAGTGGCTAGATGAGTTTTTTTTTAATTATTTTTTTTCAAGTGAAGTCTGGCCGGAGAGCGAACTTGAGACCTCTGGTATGCTAGGCGGATGACTAACCTGCTATACCACGGCGGTTTACAATACATACAAAAAATTATTTGAAGTCGATATAGCGACTATATTCCATATCTTCAAATCTTCAAATATCGGGTATAAATTTCTTTATAGCTAGCATTTTCTTGAAGTCTGAGATCAGGAAAATGTCGCTAGATTCCAGATCTGAAAAATTCAGGTGATGCGAAATCAGTTCAAACTATTTTTAAATATGCTCGTGCATACCCATATATTCATATATGTTAGGTCTAAAACATTCCTTTAATATCATTAGAGTCTCAGATATATCTTTCAAATAAACTTTACGGTCATTCCAAATCATTTTCTAAACAGACTGTTTTGGGCGTCTTCTGCGTTCATTGCCGTCGGTGCTAATTTTGTCCGTTAAAACTTAGCAAGCTGGGGAATTTTATAATAGAAAGACTATTAATACAAATTTTGGCTTCAATATTAATAATCGAAATTCCCTTTTGTCAATTTTTTTTCAAATATAGCTTAACTAATAAAATCAAAATGCTATATATCACAGTTTTTATACCCTTCACCACCATACGTGGAAAGGGTATTATAAGTTTTTGCTGATGTATGTAACGCATAGAAATATTTGTCTTAGGCCCACCTTTTAGTATACCAATAGGATAAGAATCACTTTCTGAGTCGATTTAGCGATGTCCGTCCGTCCGTCTGGCTGGACGGCTGGCTGGCTGGCTGGACCCCCATGTAAACCTTGTAATCAAACTACAGGTCGCAATTCTAAAGATAATTTGATGAAATTTGGCACAGTTCGTTTTATTGATAATGGAACCATGGCTATTGAAATTGGTCAAAATCGGTCCATTATTTATGGTACCTCCCATAGGTCCCACTTCCCGGAATTGATATATTGGCCACAACTATCAATATTTTTTCATGAAATTTAAAAAAATTACTGCTTATGTAAAATAAAATCACTGTACCAAATTTTGTTTAAATCAGTCCACATTTGACCTTAGCTCCCATACAACTCTTCTTTAAAAACGCACTAAATGAGAAAAAAAATCGCTAAAACGCTCGTAAATCTAAAGATAATAAAAATTTTGCTTTTATTTTTTGCATACACAATTTTTGTAACAACTGTAATCAATTTGCCAAATTTCGAGATAATCGGTCCACATTTGACCCTAGCTCTCATATAAGTCCAAATGACGGAAACAGGTTAAATATGTAAGTTTTCAGAAAATTTTTGTATGATGGCAAAATTTAGCAAATATTTGGCTTTATACAGGAAAAATAACACCTTTGACCTTAGTGGTGAAGGGTATCGTATGGTCGGGCTTGACCGACTATAGCGCTTTCTTACTTGTTTAAAATATGCTCGTGCATACCCATATATTCATATATGTTAGGTCTAAAACATTCCTTTAATATCATTAGAGTTTCAGATATCTCTTTCAAATAAACTTTACGGTCATTCATTTTCTGAACGGTCATTCCTAATCATTTTCCGAACAGACTGTTTTGGGCGTCTTCTGCGTTCATTGCCGTCGGTGCTAATTTTGTCTGTTAAAACTTAGCAAGCTGGAGAATTTTATAATAGAAAGACTATTAATACAAATTTTTGCTTGAATATTAATATTCGAAATTCCCTTTTGTCCATTTTTTTTAAATATAGCTTAACTGATGGTCGTGAGTTCGAGTCGGGCTTAGGTTCATGTCATAAATTATTTTTTTTAATTTATGATTTTTAAATTAGATGAATTAATTTTAAGAGTGAAAAAACTATGTGTCACTTAGCAGTGTGGAATTCTGCATTTTCTGTCCCGCTACGAATTTCATCAGCACACTATATCACCAACTGTTAGATGCCAGTAGTTAAGACCATCTATTTAACAGAATTCTTAAGCGAAATGGAAAACGAGAATTATGTTAACACTTATTTCTATTTCACCTATGACCATACGATCGATTCAGTTAGACGAACTTATCCACCACAGTTTTTTCCTTTTACGTTTTTTCAAGGTTAGGCTATCATATGGTTTAGTTTGGAAATAGGAAAATAGGTTGTTTTATCTATAGTGCGTTGTAAAGTCAACTAACCAGTCGACCAAAAAATGTTTGGGTTTCGGAAACGAGATTACTGATTTCGTTAGAATACTATCCAAAGTAGTACTGATGTAACAGGGAGGTACTACTCACATTGCGAAGGTACATCAGTTAATCAGTCGACTTGGATGTCTACTGTCAACGATGAACACTTTTGCTCTTTCCTGCACTGGCTCATGAGATGTGAAACTGTCATTGAAAACCAGCAACATACATGAGAGTTTTATTCCATTATCGCGTAAGGTATAGGCAAACAATTTCTTAGATAATTAAAAAAAACGAATTAAATTCATTAAATTCGTATGTTCAGAAAAATCAAGACTATCTGATTTTCTGATTCGCATTCGAACGGACAAATTTCCAAGCACTTTATTTCGTTCTGCGGATAGAATATACTGAGAAAAATGTACCATTTTCCGACATGAAATAAACTAAGTAAATTTGATTATATTTAAACAAAAATGAACTATTTACTAGTAACATTAAGTGATAAATCATGTCTAACTTTGGAATTTCTTTATTTACAACATACAATTTTTGGTGCATATCCTTAGGCGCGTTTTCAAGGACATTAATTTTCGGGGGAAAACTGCAATAACTTTCAAACTACCTCATAGATTTTCGTTTTTCACGATTTGAAATAAAGCTGTGTTAGTTCCCTTTAATATTATATTATTTTTTCTTGTAAAAATTATTCATTTTTGGTCTAAATTTCGCAAAAACAAAAAAATAACCCATTTTTCCCCATACAAATGGGCTCTTAAACTTTGGACTCGATGCGCGCCCATAGAACGTTGTCCGATTTGGCTCAAATTTTTAGATCTAAACTTTTAGGCCTAGTGTCACAATATTCCGTAGAAAAATATTTGAAATCAAAGAAAACAAATTTTCCTGTCATCCTAGTGTATACGTTATGCTTCCTTATGATATTCTAGGATGAATTAAGCGATTGATAAAACTATTATTACGAAATTTGTTAAAAACAAGCTCCATTCATTGTAAAATAGTTCCTAATTAATCACAAACCTCGATAACCACTAAAAAGCTTTATTTAACTTCAATTTGCAATAGATATAAAGACCGAATTTAGTGTAATGGGACCAAAACGCAATTCCGGCGGAAATAATGAACTGATTTCCATTAGGTAAACATAAACGTAAAGGAAAACACAATTAGTTCGTCTGAACTAAACATATGGTTTAGGTGAAAAAGTATATGGGTTTTCAAATGTCAACTTAATTCACATTTTCGATTTCGCTTAAGTGTTTAGTTATATGGATGATCTAAACTACTGTCATTCAACGATAGGTTATAATTATAATTTTAATTTTAAAATCATACATCCTAACCACAGAACAAATTTTAAAGTCGATTTTATATAAAATCGACTTTATTTTAAAGTCGACTTTTTCAATTTTTCGTAACATAACAAATTTTAAAAATAAGAAAATATTTTTAACATGATACAAGTACAAGGTAGTTCCAATAGTCTTACTAAATTTTTAATAAGGATTTTTGAAGTTTCATTTTTATATTTACATTTGAAAAAATATTGCCACACAGTTTTGAATGTCGAACGGCATCAACATTTGCATATCATTATAAACACATTTTTAACCTTGTAATTGTTATAATGGTTGTCTAGGAGTATTCCTCTATGATCCATTCTCTCTTAAATTAAATATTTAATATTTTTTTTTGATATTTATATTGAAGAAAAATAATTTCAATTAAAAAATTAATATGCTTCAAAAATATTCAATATTTACAAAATTGAAAACAAATCCAAACATATATGGTAGCTTTATTTTTTCACAAATGTCATAATCCTTATATATGTCAGATAGTGATTTTTAAATTTAAAAGTGACAATGGAACTACCGTGTACATATATCTTGATTTTTAAACAAATACATTCAAATATTACAGAAGTTTTCTTCAATAAGTATAAATAATAAAATAAAATTTCAAAAAAATTAAAAAAATTCCAAAAACAAAATATTAAGAAAATTTTGTGTTCATTAGACAAAACAGCATAAATTAATATTTTTAATTTTTTCATAATATGATGAAAAATTGTTTAAATGCTCATTAGTTTTTACAAAAAAAAAATATTTTTTTGTGTAATAATAGAAAAGAACAATTGTAATATGATCCCAACCCGCTTTAAAGAAATTAACTTTAAAATATATGTAATGATTGAAAATTGTGAAAAATTTCCAATTTCGACTTAACATTGTTTTCCATCACAAAATGAAAAATATTCAAAAAGAAAAAGCTTATTTTAGTTTTTAAAATGAAGCAAGGCGAATTCATTACAGGTGGTGGCAAGAATACAACAAATACAATATGACAAAATGAAACCCCATGTTGTTTTTGTAGGTTTGCTTACATTTTGTCAAATTTTTGCTCGATAAATTTCCAGGCGAATTCATCAGCTGGGCTCTTGATATCACTTGTATTATTACACTATGAAATGAAGTTTTCAAATTTAATTTAAAATTTGTTTTGTGGTAGGATTTTCAAAATAAAGTCGACTTTTTCGGTCTAAAGTCGACTTTAAATGTTTTGTGGTTAGGCTGATAAATTTTTCAAAATAATCTATGTCATGAACCTAACCCGAATCGTACTTACATAGTTTTGGAGAGTATGGTAAACCACCATCTTATTAAATATCTGGAATCTAACAATGTACTAAGCGAATGCCAGTATGGATTTCGTAGGGGACGATCTACGGGAGACCTGCTAGCCTTCCTTTTGGAAAAATGGTGTCATTCAATACACCGTTGTGGCGAAAGTAAAGTTGTGGCCCTGGATATTTCCAAGGCGTTTGATATAGTGTGGCACGGAGCACTTATATATACTTATAATACTAATACTTATAATAACTTGTCTCGATTTATATCGAGCTTTCTCAGAGATCGCACTATAAGAGTTGTTGTAGATGGGATCTTATCAACGAGTTCAAGTTCAGGGGTACCGCAAGGCTCCGTTCTTTCTCCTACTCTATTTCTTATATTTATTAACGACCTTCTATGTCAAACTTCCAATCCTATCAATTTTTTTGCAGATGATAGTAACATTTGTCATTCGTATTCATTCAATCATAGACCAAACTCTTTAGAGATTGGTACTATGAGGCAAAACATGAATGAATCATTAAACCGCGATTTAGAGGCAATCTCAGAATGGGGTCGTGCGAATAGAGTCGATTTGAATGCGCGGAAAACTTAATGTTGTATGCTCACGCATAAATGCACGGCGGATCATGTTACTTCATCTGTATTAATGTCAGATACTCTTGATGTTCTAAGCATGAGAATTCAATGTGATGTCCGGTGGACTGAACACATTTTTCAAGTGTCGAAAGAAGCATTCAAGTGTCTCGGTTTTCTAAAACAGTGCAGGGGATACTTCACTTCATCTGATCTCCTTACTATTTACACCACCTATATCTGACCGAAAATGGATGGGCCGGTGATTCAAAGTCTATTTTGGAGCTTCTCGACCGAGTACAGGAGAGGGCGAAGGTGCTTATTGGTGACATTAGGGTATCCAACTCTATTGATTTACTGAAGCACCGTCGCAATGTGGGTTGTGTCACACTGTTCTATCGTTACTACTTTGGAATGTGCTCTAATGAAGTCAGGGAACTCGTTCCCGAAACTCGAATTTTTTCACGCAATACACGTCTATCTGTTAGAGCTCGTCCCATCGTAGTCGATTGGCCAGTAGACAGAACAACTCACTACAGAGAAAATTCGTTCTTTAGCCATACAGTTCGTATGTGGAATTTTCTTCCCGCAGAAATTTTTCCTGCCAGTTGCAATATAGGAAAGTTCAAATGAAATGTCCATAAGCACTACTCCATCTATCCACCCTCCCATAACCTATTTTCCTAGTTCCAACACAATGCATTGCATAAGTAGGGGTCATCCCCTGAGTGCTGGTCCTAAATAAAAAAAAATGCCACAAACGCCAGTTAAAAGCTATTAAATTATAAACTATGACAACTATAGCCACTAAATTTTGCATAAATAAGCTTTATGTATATACCAGCCAGTATATAAAATTTGGGACAATCGGTCGACATTTGGCCTTAGTTCTTATATATATACAACATCCCCTTTTTATATCTACAATCAAACAGATTTGGAGGTACATTCAATATTTTTCATTGGTTTTTGAAAATTTTTATTTTTCTAAGTGTTTCTGACCAGGGATCGAACTTGGGACCTCTGGTATGCAAGGCAGATGACTAACCCGTTATATCACGGCGGTTCACTAAATAGTCAGTAGCCCTAGAATTTTATATGTATAGATAGCTAGAATTGGAAAACAGTGTGCCTTCATTTGAAAAATCGACTCTAATAAAATAATAATTAAAATTTTATACATTTCTATAAAATGTATGTGTTTTTATTCAATCAAATCCTAAAGCTCTTAAAGTTTCATACGACATTTCCTTAAACATTTTCTGAGAACAATTTTTTTTATTAGAATAAACATTATTTTTACAAAACACTTTTACTTCATAATTTATCAAAGAAAACTTCTCAAATAATTACAGTAAATCTTGAAAATGATGAGTGAACATTATGTGGAATGTCGTGCATTACCAACAATAAACGAGACATTTCCGCAATTTAGTTCAAGACCTCCACCACCACATCAACATCATCTTGAACAACAACAACCACAACAGCATCATCATCAATCTCATCTACCTGTAACTGTTTCATCAGCCCCAACAACGACAACTTCCGTAGGAATATCTAGAAATAACTTAATACTTTCACCATTAGATTTATCACTACGAGCTGGAGTTAATATTGTGCCCATTACACCACCCTCAACACCTTCACCGCCCCGAAAGCGTCCAAGATTTATGTCAGACGAACATTATTTGTGGCGTCCGCATGTTATGGGAACGACGGTAACAAACGAAGCATTAGCACCAAACACCAACGCAATAACGGAGCATTATAACTTTTTACACTCGATGACCTATACAAGACGTGAGGAATTAACTGCGGCTTATGGTTTGAACGAGGAGTCTTCTTATGAACCAACAGCACCAGCAACACAAAGTTTTAATATTGACAGTAATAGAGAAACAATCAACAATTTTGGAGAAATAACTAAGAGCCAACGAAGCGGAAGTTCTTCAACAATAGAAGAGTATCAACATCATCATCAAAATCGTCAGCATCACCAGCAACAACAGCATCAAAATCATCACAAGGATATGACCACTATTTATGTGGATGATGAAACAATTGTGCTGACCGAAGATGAGGAAGATGTGGAGGAAGACGAAGAAGAGGATGAGGAAAACGAGGAAGATGAAGAGGAAAATGAAACACTTTTAAGTTCTCAAGAACTCAACGAAGACGATGAAACTAATGAACCAACACATAAATCACCCCAAAGTCCGCAGACCCCAAGAAATGAAAATCTGAACTCGCAAACCCAAGACACTAGCAATATCGAGCCCAACGAAGAAGAGGAGGAGGAGTATGTGGATATTTTGGGTGATGACGAAGATGACACAAATCCTTTGTCTGCCCGAGCCATTACAATGTTGCGCTTACAAAATCAAGCAGATTTAGAACAAGAACTAGAAAAGACCGGCAATGTGTTGACACGCAATAAGTTAATCTATGAAAATAAAGAATTACATAGTCGTGCTGTCGATGGCTTGGCCAAATTATTCGAAAGAGATTTTCAAAAGCGACAAGAGGAAGGTCAGGAACCAATAGACAAGGAAAAAACTTATATAGATTTAACTAATTATCCAAGAAACAAAGATTCATTACCAATGCCAAGCTCTCTTCAACCCCAGCAGCAAGATAAGGAACACCAACGGTTCTTAATGTCACCACAACTTCCCACCACCTCCAGACCTTATAAAACTCATAAGACCGAACGTAAACGCATGAAATTACGCAAACACATGTCGTTGGATGAAGAAACTATAAGTCCTGTCTCTGGCACTATTATACGTAAATTGCGTGATGACGAGGAATTAGTGGTGCGTAAGGGTGACATTGATCCTGCTTTCAATGTGGTCGAGGTTACCGAAGAGGCTAAAGCAATTTTGGCTAGCATTGATAATAAGATTGGAGCTTATTTGTGTCAGCTTTGTCGCACGTTGTATGATGATGCCTTTAAACTGGCTCAGCATCGTTGTCCTCGAATCGTGCATATCGAGTATAAATGTTCGGAATGTGAAAAGGTAAGTGGGGTTACTTTATTACTAAAATTATTTATCAAATTTCATAACTAGTCAAATAATCTTTTGGAAATGTTATAAAAAGAGATAGCGAAGGTGCTCATGGATTGAGGTTATATACCCAATTATATTAATTCACTTGAACTTTTTTGACGGTTCTGTTTCTCTGTTGCATCGCTACTGTAATGGTATGTGCTCAAACTTGTTCCTGGAACCCAAACTTGTTCCTAAAACCAAGCAATTCTACATTCAACAAAAGTTTATTCCTTTGCGGTCGATGGACCAGTATTCGCTAAACACTCTACAGGGAAAATTCGTTTCTTAGTGGTACGTTTCGAATGTGGAACAAACTTCCTGTTGTGGTCTTTCATTCTAATTAAGACATTTTAATGTTAAAATCTAATATTCATAAACACTTCTCCCTCTATCATCCTTTAAACAATATTTATTCCTATTTCCATCGCAATTTAATGCATAAGTATATCTTATACATCCAGTTGTCATTGGGCTTATATGCCTTTAGTTTGAATTTAAAAACTTTGCTTAACTCTCCTTTTTGCTTGGCAGTCCATAATAGCCCACAGGCCTGGTACTTTATGGTACTACATCAATGTGTTTTCGTTCAAATGTTCTTTTACTAATCGGTTCCGTTCTTAATACTTTAAAGAACAAAGTATCCAATTCAGATTGTAATTATGCGATAATATGAGTTATGTTGGCTTTGAGAAACTTCAGGATTTGTGGCGTATTCATATATAAACCCGACTTAAGAAAATCCTATAAAAAATGGACTAACCGGGTCAAATTAAACTACTTCGGTGGCCATTTCACATCACCTACATGTGAGATAACCACGCCAACAAATTCTATATGCTGAATACCAAATACCAGGGCCCAAATTACCGCATTCGATATCGATCGAAATTTTAGATATTTTCAAAACATTTGTATAGTATACTTTAAGGATAATCAAAATTAATTAAATGATGCTTAGTTTACTTTATTTTTTTGTAGTTATTTGCCAAAAGATGACCAATAGTAAATGAGTTTAAATTGAACTATATGTTTTGAAAAAAACGAATCAAAATAGATATAAATTTTTTGCATCGAAGTACCTTTGAACAGCCCTAAAGTATACTTCACAATATTTGTGTAAAAGTCTGAGTTTTCGATCGATATCGAATGCGATAATTTGGCCCCAGATGTTGTTGGTGTCTATATCACTCAATTGAGGTCAAAAGAAGATGTAACCATCGAAATATTCGATTAAAATTTGAGTTTGTAATTTCCAACTGCTCTAAAAGCTCATTTAGCTATTGGGTCAGGTAAACTTTGTATGGGAGCTGGTCCAAGGTGGATTTGTAATGCTGTTTAGCATTTAGCTGACGAACGCCAAGTCCGTTCAGGATCTTTCAAGGTTTGCTTCCATAAATATATGTTGGTTTCACAAAGCTTCTTGGTATCTTTTTTGAGACGTTGGGGAAGCAGCTTTTATTAATTAGGCTAATAACGTAGTAGTTTGTACAATACGAGCTTTAATCTTGGGATCAGCACTAGTTAATGTTAATATCTGCCGGGGTTTTTGGAACTTCGGCTTAGATTCAAGTACAAACTTCTTGAAATGACTAAATGCAAGATGTATTGATGCGATCCGGTAAAATATAGCCTCACAATCGGTTTATTACAAGATCTTAACTAACGACAGACAATATGAAATAGTGATTTGATTGAGATGAATGCTTCGACTCTCTGTTGGTAAACAAGGGGATATTATGAAGAAATGATCCGATCAGAAACAAGCCTACAATCTAACGATATAAATCCTCTCGGTCGTCCAACTGTAGCTTAGTTGATAAGCTGGGTTCGATCCCCAGTCACGGCAACATCAATTTCTGTTAAAATTATTTTTTACACCAAATTCCTCCAAGGGACATAGCATAATTATTTTATTTAAATGGCCAATATTAACTGCCTGTTAACGTTATGACCGAGCATATTTGTGACAATATTCTCCAATTTCGCAGGTCTTCTTTTCGACATCCTCTTTTACGGGTTCCTTCGGGATCATTTTCGAAAGATTTTTGGCTTCGTAGGAAAGCCAAACTCAAAAATTTCTATAACTCGTTTCATCGTTTCGGGCTGTTAAAAGCCGCTTTGTTTCTCTTGGGTGTTTTCCTGGATTTGACGTAGCGTGAAGATCTGGTTAGTGGTAGGTTAATCCAGTCTAAAGCCACATTGGTAGGTCCCAATTATTTCGTTAACTTTGGGCTTTAACCTGTCATGCAGTATAGTCTATAGAATTTTGAATGATAGGAGGCTTATACCTCTATAATTGGCACATACGGCTTTATGTCCATTTTTGTTCACTGGACGAGTGTTTTAAAGCTGGAATATTATCAACTTATCATCTCCGACCTTAAAAAGCTCTGCTGGCAAACCATTGGCACCCTCAGCTTTGTTATTTTTCAATAGAGTCACCGCAATTCCAACCTTTTTGCGAAAATAGCGTTACGTAATTTGTGAACTACCCCCTAATAATGTCAGGATTTAACCTTCGTAGTTCTTACTTCTGGACCCTGGAATATTAATTTTCACTTTATTATCATTTTAGGTATTTAATTGTCCAGCTAATTTGGCCTCGCATCGTCGTTGGCATAAACCCAAATCCGAACTTCTAGCCAACAGTCAAGCGAAGAAGAGAGCACATAGCGAACGCAATCCACAGCCGGGTACTAATAACTCAGACAAGATAGCAGATGATGGCATTGATGGCATCTTTCCATGTACTCAATGTGGTAAAACGTTTCGACGGTAAGATAAAAACTTGATAAGTTTTTTTTTTTTAACTATATCTGAATTTACTTTTATTCTTTATATTTAACAGACATGCCTATCTCAAGAAACATCAAGCCTCGCATCAAATGCTAGAAAATCTCAAATCTCTGGATATATTCAAAAACACCGCTGCACCTTCATCAACATTCCAGCCGTCTAGTACGCCCATGGGAAATTCCACACATCACTCGAATGTACCAAGAATACAAACGAATCCTTTATATCCAGCTTTGCAACATCCTCGTCCTTATCCTACACGCTTTAATGGGTTTCCCTTCCCCACACCCTTCGATCACAGGCGTTTTTATAGTTTGGGAGAATTTTATCTATCCCAACAGTTGGAACGTTCATCGGCCTTCCAGTATGTTCAGGCTAATCATTTGCGTAATTTGAGTAACGTGGCGGGTAGTTTTATGACCCGGCCCGTGGTGCCTTCACCCATTATACCGTTGCCAGTTAAATGACAAAATATCTTACGTCCTGTGCCGAGAATTGCTTTGACATCAACGGTAACAGCGACTTCTACTATAAATCAAGATTTGAGCAGCGATAATTCTGCAGGACTAACAGCTTCGTCCTCATTGCCTAGTTCTAGTCCCTCGAATACTAACAATACAAATCTACCGCCCATTTCCACATTCAATTGGTTACCACATACGAGTACTAGCCATAATTCAACAAATTCTAATTCCCATTCAGACTTGGAAGATGTTTAGAAAAGAAGGGGTTTCTTCAAGATATAAACACTTAAAAAAACTCTTAGTTAAGAATATTTATTAAAAGAATTATTATTGTTAGCCAAATATTAAAATGAAAATTTACATTTAAAATCTAAATAAATTACATTCTGTTAAAATTATATTTCTTTCTTAAGTTTTCTTAGCGGTTGGAATACGCCCATTTTTAGATAATAGGCGATAACATGGGCCATATAGGTTTCTTCGTGTAGGCCATGAAAAAGATATGATTGCGGCCCTTTGGCATAAAGTAAAATATCATTGGGTGATTGGGAGTCAAAGTCCAAAAATACGGTAAGTACTACGGTATTGGAAGTAGTAAAGCTACGAAAGAAAATGAAAAGTATAAATAGAGTAATTGTTCTTGACATTTTCCTTACCCTGGATTCCTAAATGTTTCCCTTATAGTTTCATCCAATTCCCAAAGATCTTCTTGAAACTTCCCCACTTCGTTATTTTCCACTGCGGTATGAGCCACAAATAAATAGCCCTTATTCTTACGATTTAAAACATCCATAGCTTTAGTGAACATAGCTGTAAGATTTGGAGCCTTATTGTTTATATCTTCATTGTTAAAAACACCCCGCACATAATCGATCTCGGAACTTTTAAATTCATTCAAATCTTTAGAAGTTTGTAGTAATTGAAATGAAGAATTTAGCTTTTTCATATAAGACAGATAATCCTTCAAGAGATTTCCATGTTCCAAAGAATGACAAACTTTGGATTTTAGATCGGGATCTTCGGAAAGAAGAGATTGTCTATCTCTACCCATTATAACATTAATATTTCGAGCCTCTTTTGATTTTATTAGTTGTGAGGCCAGATCTTGGCATTTGGTCTTTAAGGCATTTGGTATATTTGTATCACATTCCCATTCGGTATTACTGGAGTGTGCGTAAAGACCAGCCATTAGAGGTCCAGTTATCTGACGAGTGGTTACAAATCCAGTGTTTAAATTCATAGCTTTAGCTTGATTGAATATACTTTTGATATGGAAAGAATTATTCAGGGCCTGATAACAATTTTGAAACTCAACTCGTCTATCCAATCCTCCCAAGCCTTTGGAAGTTTTAACACCACCAAATAAAGCGGTGGCTAAAGTGAAAAGGTCACAATTTTCCTTCAAACTGCAATCGCTCTAAAAAATGGGTTATACATATACATACAATAATATTTTATGATTTTAAACAGAAAATTTTGTATAGAAACATTTTAGACAGAAAATTGTGTTTAGAAAAATTTTAGACTGAAAATTTTTTATAGAAAAATTTTAGACAGAAATTTTTTATAGAAAAATTTTAGACAAAAAATTTTCTATAGAAAAATTTTAGATAGAAAATTTTCTATACCTAAAATTTTCTATAGAAAAATTTTATACCGAAAGTTTTCTATAGAAAAATTTTATCCGAAAGTTTTCTATCGAAAAATTTTATGCCGAAAGTTTTCTACAGAAAAATTTTATACCGAAAATTTTTTATAGAAAAATTTTAGACAAAAAATTTTCTATAGAAAAATTTTATACCGAAAATTTTCTATAGAAAAATTTTATACCGAAAATTTTCTATAGAAAAATTTTATACCGAAAATTTTCTATAGAAAAATTTTATTCCGAAAATTTTCTATAGAAAAATTTTATTCCGAAAATTTTCTATAGAAAAATTTTATACCGAAAATTTTTTATAGAAAAATTTTATATCGAAAAATTTTTATTTTCTATAGAAAAATTTTATACCGAAAATTTTCTATAGAAAAATTTTATACCGAAAATTTTCTATAGAAAAATTTTATACCGAAAATTTTCTATAGAAAAATTTTATACCGAAAATTTTCTATAGAAAAATTTTATACCGAAAATTTTCTATAGAAAAATTTTATACCGAAAATTTTCTATAGAAAAATTTTATACCGAAAATTTTCTATAGAAAAATTTTATACCGAAAATTTTCTATAGAAAAATTTTATACCGAAAATTTTCTATAGAAAAATTTTATACCGAAAATTTTCTATAGAAAAATTTTATACCGAAAATTTTCTATAGAAAAATTTTATACCGAAAATTTTCTATAGAAAAATCTTATACCAAAAATTTTCTATAGAAAAATTTTATACAGAAAATTTTCTATAGAAAAATTTTATAGCGAAAATTTTGTATAGAAAAATTTTATAGCGAAAATTTTCTATAGAAAAATTTTATACCGAAAATTTTCTATAGAAAAATTTTATACCGAAAATTTTCTACAGAAAAATTTTATACCGAAAATTTTCTATAGAAAAATTTTATACCGAAAATTTTCTATAGAAAAATTTTATACCGAAAATTTTCTATAAAAAAATTTTATACCGCAAATTTTCTATAGAAAAATTTTATACCGAAAATTTTCTATAGAAAAATTTTATACCGAAAATTTTCTATAGAAAAATTTTATACCGAAAATTTTCTATAGAAAAATTTTATACCGAAAATTTTCTATAGAAAAATTTTATACCGAAAATTTTCTATAGAAAAATTTTATACCGAAAATTTTCTATAGAAAAATTTTATACTGAAAATTTTCTATAGAAAAATTTTATACCAAAAATTTTCTATAGAAAAATTTTATACCGAAAATTTTCTATAGAAAAATTTTATACCGAAAATTTTCTATAGAAAAATTTTATACCGAAAATTTTCTATAGAAAAATTTTATACCGAAAATTTTCTATAGAAAAATTTTATACCGAAAATTTTCTATAGAAAAATTTTATACCGAAAATTTTCTATAGAAAAATTTTATACCGAAATTTTTCTATAGAAAAATTTTATACCGAAAATTTTCTATAGAAAAATTTTATATCGAAAATTTTCTATAGAAAAATTTTATACCGAAAATTTTCTATAGAAAACTTTTATACCGAAAATTTTCTATAGAAAATTTTATACCGAAAATTTTTTATAGAAAAATTTTATATCGAAAATTTTTTATAGAAAAATTTTATACCCAAAATTTTCTATAGAAAATTTTGTACTGAAAATTTTCTATAGAAAAATTTAAGACCGAAAACTTTCTATAGAAAAATTTTATACCGAAAATTTTCTATAGAAAAATTTTATACCGAAAATTTTCTATAGAAAAATTTTATACCGAAAATTTTCTATAAAAAAATTATATACCGAAAATTTGCTATAGAAATGTTTTAATACAGAAAACTTCCAAAAGAATAATTTTAATACAGATAATTTTAATACAGAAAAATTTCTATACAAAAATTTTATACCGACAATTTTCTATAGAAGAATTTTATACCGAAAATTTTCTATAGAAGAATTTTATACCGAAAATTTTCTATATAAGAATTTTAAACCGAAAATTTTCTATAGAAAAACTTTAAACCGAAAATTTTCTATAGAAAAACTTTAAACCGAAAATTTTCTATAGAAAAACTTTAAACCGAAAATTTTTTATAGAAAAATTTTAACCCGAAAATTTTCTATAGAAAAATTTTATACCGAAAATTTTCTATAGAAAAATTTTATACCGAAAATTTTCTATAGAAAAATTTTATACCGAAAATTTTCTATAGAAAAATTTTATACCGAAAATTTTCTATAGAAAAATTTTATACCGAAAATTTTCTATAGAAAAATTTTATACCGAAAATTTTCTATAGAAAAATTTTATACCGAAAATTTTCTATAGAAAAATTTTATACCGAAAATTTTCTATAGAAAAATTTTATACCGAAAATTTTCTATAGAAAAATTTTATACCGAAAATTTTCTATAGAAAAATTTTATACCGAAAATTTTCTATAGAAAAATTTTATACCGAAAATTTTCTATAGAAAAATTTTATACCGAAAATTTTCTATAGAAAAATTTTATACCGAAAATTTTCTATAGAAAAATTTTATACCGAAAATTTTCTATAGAAAAATTTTATACCGAAAATTTTCTATAGAAAAATTTTATACCGAAAATTTTCTATAGAAAAATTTTATACCGAAAATTTTCTATAGAAAAATTTTATACCGAAAATTTTCTATAGAAAAATTTTATACCGAAAATTTTCTATAGAAAAATTTTATACCGAAAATTTTCTATAGAAAAATTTTATACCGAAAATTTTCTATAGAAAAATTTTATACCGAAAATTTTCTATAGAAAAATTTTATACCGAAAATTTTCTATAGAAAAATTTTATACCGAAAATTTTCTATAGAAAAATTTTATACCGAAAATTTTCCATAGAAAAATTTTATACCGAAAATTTTCTATAGAAAAATTTTATACCGAAAATTTTCTATAGAAAAATTTTATACCGAAAATTTTCTATAGAAAAATTTTATACCGAAAATTTTCTATAGAAAAATTTTATACCGAAAATTTTCTATAGAAAAATTTTATACCGAAAATTTTCTATAGAAAAATTTTATACCGAAAATTTTCTATAGAAAAATTTTATACCGAAAATTTTCTATAGAAAAATTTTATACCGAAAATTTTCTATAGAAAAATTTTATACCGAAAATTTTCTATAGAAAAATTTTATACCGAAAATTTTCTATAGAAAAATTTTATACCGAAAATTTTCTATAGAAAAATTTTATACCGAAAATTTTCTATAGAAAAATTTTATACCGAAAATTTTCTATAGAAAAATTTTATACCGAAAATTTTCTATAGAAAATTTTATACCGAAAATTTTCTATAGAAAAATTTTATACCGAAAATTTTCTATAGAAAAATTTTATACCGAAAATTTTCTATAGAAAAATTTTATACCGAAAATTTTCTATAGAAAAATTTTATACCGAAAATTTTCTATAGAAAAATTTTATACCGAAAATTTTCTATAGAAAAATTTTATACCGAAAATTTTCTATAGAAAAATTTTATACCGAAAATTTTTTATAGAAAAATTTTATACCGAAAATTTTCTATAGAAAAATTTTATACCGAAAATTTTCTATAGAAAAATTTTATACCGAAAATTTTCTATAGAAAAATTTTATACCGAAAATTTTCTATAGAAAAATTTTATACCGAAAATTTTCTATAGAAAAATTTTATACCGAAAATTTTCTATAGAAAAATTTTATACCGAAAATTTTCTATAGAAAAATTTTATACCGAAAATTTTCTATAGAAAAATTTTATACCGAAAATTTTCTATAGAAAAATTTTATACCGAAAATTTTCTATAGAAAAATTTTATACCGAAAATTTTCTATAGAAAAATTTTATACCGAAAATTTTCTATAGAAAAATTTTATACCGAAAATTTTCTATAGAAAAATTTTATACCGCAAATTTTCTATAGAAAAATTTTATACCGAAAATTTTCTATAGAAAAATTTTATATCGAAAATTTTCTATAGAAAAATTTTATACCGAAAATTTTCTATAGAAAAATTTTATACCGAAAATTTTCTATAGAAAAATTTTATACCGAAAATTTTCTATAGAAAAATTTTATACCGAAAATTTTCTATAGAAAAATTTTATACCGAAAATTTTCTATAGAAAAATTTTATACCGAAAATTTTCTATAGAAAAATTTTATACCGAAAATTTTCTATAGAAAAATTCTATACCGAAAATTTTCTTTAGAAACATTTTATACCGAAAATTTTCTATAGAAACATTTTATACCGAAAATTTTCTATAGAAAAACATTAATACATTAATAAATAAATGTAACAGGTTTAGGATCAAATGCAAATACACTTCTTTTTGAAGAAAAATTTTATACCGAAAATTTTCTATAAAAGAATTTTATACCGAAAATTTTCTATAGAAAAATTTTATACCGAAAATTTTCTATAGAAAAATTTTATACCGAAAATTTTCTATAGAAAAATTTTATACCGAAAATTTTCTATAGAAAAATTTTATACCGAAAATTTTCTATAGAAAAATTTTATACCGAAAATTTTCTATAGAAAAATTTTATACCGAAAATTTTCTATAGAAAAATTTTATACCGAAAATTTTCTATAGAAAAATTTTATACCGAAAATTTTCTATAGAAAAATTTTATACCGAAAATTTTCTATAGAAAAATTTTATACCGAAAATTTTCTATAGAAAAATTTTATACCGAAAATTTTCTATAGAAAAATTTTATACCGAAAATTTTCTATAGAAAAATTTTATACCGAAAATTTTCTATAGAAAAATTTTATACCGAAAATTTTCTATAGAAAAATTTTATACCGAAAATTTTCTATAGAAAAATTTTATACCGAAAATTTTCTATAGAAAAATTTTATACCGAAAATTTTCTATAGAAAAATTTTATACCGAAAATTTTCTATAGAAAAATTTTATACCGAAAATTTTCTATAGAAAAATTTTATACCGAAAATTTTCTATAGAAAAATTTTATACCGAAAATTTTCTATAGAAAAATTTTATACCGAAAATTTTCTATAGAAAAATTTTATACGGAAAATTTTCTATAGAAAAATTTTATACCGAAAATTTTCTATAGAAAAATTTTATACCGAAAATTTTCTATAGAAAAATTTTATACCGAAAATTTTCTATAGAAAAATTTTATACCGAAAATTTTCTATAGAAAAATTTTATACCGACAATTTTCTATAGAAAAATTTTATACCGAAAATTTTCTATAGAAAAATTTTACACCGAAAATTTTCTATAGAAAAATTTTATACCGAAAATTTTCTATAGAAAAATTTTATACCGAAAATTTTCTATAGAAAAATTTTATACCGAAAATTTTCTATAGAAAAATTTTATATCGAAAATTTTCTATAGAAAAATTTTATACCGAAAATTTTCTATAGAAAAAATTTATACAAACAATTTTCTATAAATGAATATTAGATAGAATAATTTTTCACAGAACATTTTTGAAGCAATTTAAGATTTTTCTTAGAATATCACGAAGCTATGATACAAAACAATATAGCAGACCCTGCAAATCTCCCAAATAAATAAAATAAAATGAACTTACTTTCAAAATACCCATATGAGGAAATGAATCCCATATGAAATCCTTCATTTCCATACTATTCTCATTCTTTGCAAATCTTGATTTTGCCAGCATATCCCCATTTACACCCTCGGCCATAAAGATCAATACATTTTCCACCTGCCCTCTCTGTTCTCTCTTTACAATAACAGATTTCAGCTCCTCAATACCCTTTTCATACCACAAATCTTGTTCGGAAGGCAAATCTGTTTTCCAATATGGAACACTCTTCACATCTGCCACTTCCGTATCCACTTCATAATGGACCGTTAGACCAATACACAAAACGGAAATCAGTAATGACACCAAAATTGCTCCAGCCACTAAAAATATATGAGTGGATTTTAACTTTGGTTTTGTTGTCACTAGCCTTTGGGTATCCATTGTAAGACGTTTAAGAGAAGACTGTTTAGAATTTGAGATTTATTTTTGTAAAAAAATTCAAATATTTTTTTATCTGATATCTTAGAGATATAAAGATAAGATTAATGTGAATTAATTGACATGTTGTTATATATGACTTATTTTGTTTAACAACATTTTTTCTTTTGTTTTTGATTTTAAAGATATCAAATTTTATTCCCTTAATTTTCAAATATTAACAAGAAGTGATTCTGAGTCGACTTAACAATGTTTTTCCTGTTTGCCATTCGTAACAATCGGTCATCACGTGGCCTAAACTGTGAATTAAAAACAAGTTTACAGAAAATTTAATACGTTAATTTTTCTTAAGAAATATGCACAAAATTTTGGAAAATTGTCTATAAAGAAATTTTATATAAGAGATTTTCCTTAACGGAATTTAAGACAGACAATAGAAAATTTTCTGCATAAAATTTTTGTATTAAAAAATGTTTGTACCGAAAATTTCTAAAGGAGTTGAAAATTATCTTTAGAAAAATTTTATACAAGAAATTTTTTTACAAATGAAGTTTAGATGGAAAATTTTCTAAAGAATATTAAACAGAAAATTTTCTATAGAAAAATGTAGACCTGAAATTTTCTTTAAAAAAATTTGATTTAATAATTTTTCTATGAAAATTTTTTCTACAATTCTGATTTGTAATTTTTTTTTAGAAAAATTTTAGTATCGAAATTTTTTACAAACATTTTTCTATAGAAAATTTTCTAAAGAATAATTTTGAAACTGAAAACTGTATACCAACAAGTTTTGAAAATGTTTCTGTATATTTTTGTATATAATATTTTCTGTAGCTAAAAAGAGACATTTTTACAAAGAAAATTTCTTTAGAAAAATTTTCATACCGTATATTTTCTATACAAAATTTTCTATAGAAAAATTTAATACAGAAAATTTTCTATAGAATAAATTTTAATACAAAAAGTTTTAACCAGAAAAATTTTAATACAGCAAATGGTTTTATGGAAAAATTCTAAAATATAATAAATTCTATAATACCGAAAATTTTAAATAGAAAAATTTTAATACAAGATTTTTCTACAAAAAATTTTAATCTAAAGAATGTTCTACAGAAAATTTTAATACAAAAAACAACTAAATAAAAAAATTTAATTATGTTTTACAGTAGTGTATTGCACTAAGATCCTAATTTATTGCAATTATTTGTTATTGTAATAAACAGTTTTTTGATAAAACCGCAATATGTTGGTTTGGAAACCTTTGCTCGACGCTTTTCGATGGTTGGTTAGGCCATCTCTTTAGGAGGATTATCCCTAATTCGAGACAGAGCGAAAACCATACATTATATCTTATTTGCACCACAAAATAAATACGAATTATTGTGTCCAACAAATATCAACATAAAGCAAAGATTATCATCTGAACATAAATACTTTTTCTACAGAGAAAATTAAATACAGAAAATTGTCTATAGAAACATTTTAATAAAGAAAAATTTTAATCCACAAAATTTTGTATAGAAACATTTTGATACAGAAAATTTTCTGTAGAAAAATTTATTATGGAAAATTTTCGATAGAAAAATTTTAATACAGAAAATTTTTTATAGAAAAATTTTAATACAGAAAACTTTCTGGAAAAAACTTCAATACAGAAAATTTATATGGAAAAATTTTAATACAAAAAATTTTCTATAGAAAAATTTTAATACAAAAAATATTCTATAGAAGAATTTTAATATAGGAAAATTTGAGAACTGAAATTTTTCTATAGAAAAATTTTAATACCGAAATTTTTCTATAGAAAAATTTTAATACCGAAATTTTTCTATAGAAAAATTTTAATACCGAAATTTTTCTAATGAAAAATTTTGATACCGAAATTTTTCTATAGAAAAATTTTAATACCGAAATTTTTCTATAGAAAAATTTTAATACCGAAATTTTTCTATAGAAAAATTTTAATACCGAAATTTTTCTAATGAAAAATATTAATACCGAAATTTTTCTATAGAAAAATTTTAATACCGAAATTTTTCTATAGAAAAATTTTAATACCGAAATTTTTCTATAGAAAAATTTTAATACCGAAATTTTTCTATAGAAAAATTTTAATACCGAAATTTTTCTATAGAAAAATTTTAATACCGAAATTTTTCTATAGAAGAATTTTAATACCGAAATTTTTTTATAGAAGAATTTTAATACCGAAATTTTTTTATAGACAAATTTTAATACCGAAAAATCTTAAGACAGAAAATCTTCTATATAAAAATTGTAATAAAGAATATTTTCTATAGAAAAAATTTAATAAAAAAATGTTCCAATGAAAAATTTAATAAAGAAAATTTCCTAATGAAAAATTTTAATACAGAAAATTTTCTATAGAAAAAATTTGATACAGAAAATTTTCTATAGAAAAATTTTAAAACAAAAAATTTTCTATAGAAAAATTTTAATGCGGAAAATTTTATATAAAATTATTTTAATACAGAAAATTCTATATAGAAAAATTTAATACATAAAATTTTATATAGAAAAATTTAATACAGAAAATTTTTTATAGAAAAATTTAAATACCGAAAATTTTCTATAGAAAAATTTAAATACCGAAAATTTTCTATAGAAAAATTTTATACCGAAAATTTTATATAGAAAAATTTTATACCGAAAATTTTATATAGAAAAATTTTATACCGAAAATTTTCCATAGAAAAATTGTATACCGAAAATTTTCTATAGAAAAATTTGATACCGAAAATTTTCTATAGAAAAATTTTAATACCGAAAATTTTCTATAGAAAAAATTTAATACCGAAAATTTTCTAAAGAAAAATTTTAATACCGAAAATTTTCTACAGAAAAATTTTAATACCAAAAAGTTTTTATAGAAAAATTTTAATACCGAAAATTTTTTATAGAAAAATTTTAATACCGAAAATTTTTTTAGAAAAATTTTAATACCGAAAATTTTTTATAGAAAAATTTTAATACCGAAAATTTTTTATAGAAAAATTTTAATACCGAAAATTTTCTATAGAAAAATTTTAATACATACAATTTTCTATAAAAAAATTTAAATGCTAAAAATTTTCTAAAGAAAAACTTCAATACAGAAAATTTTCAATAGAAAATATTTAATATAGAAAATTTTCTATAAAATAATTTTAACACAGAAAATTTTCTATATAAAAATTTTAATACAGAAAAATTTTATAGAGCAAATTTAAGATAGAAAATATTCTATAGAAAAATTTTAATACATAAGATTTTCTATATAAAAATTTTAATACCGAAAGTATTCTTAAGAAAAATTTTAATACCTAACATTTTCTATAGAAAAAGTTTTATACCGAAAATTTTCTATAGAAACATTTTAATACCAAAAATTTTAATACCGAAAATTTTCTAGAGAGGATTAATTAATACAGAAAATTTTCTATAGAAAAATTTTAATACCGAAAATTTTCTATTAATACCTAAAATTTTGTGTAGAAACATTTTTTGCCGAAAATTTTTTATAGAAAAATTTTAGTACCAAAAATTATCTACAAACATTTTAATACAGAAAATTTTCTATAGAAAAATTTTGAGACAGAAAATTTTCTATAGAAAAATTTTGAGACCTACAGTTTTTTATAGAAAAATTTTGAGACCGAAAATTTTTTATAGAAACATTTTTACAGAAAATTTTCTCTAGAAAAATTTTGATGCAGAAAATTTTCTATAGAAAAATTTTAATACAGAAAATTTTCTATAGATACATTTTGAAACAGACAATTTAATAAAAAAAAAATTTTGCAGAAAAATGTTAGTGATAATTTTTGTACAGAAAAATTTTATAAAGCAATTTGTAGAACCAGTTATTATAAAAGTTTATGTTACAAAAATCAAAGTAAATTATTCAATTTAATACTTCCAGTTACCATCATAAAGATCCAGGTTTAGACAAAAATAGAATAATTGAAAAAAATATTTATAAAAATGGTCACCACACTTCCGGTGTGGTTTGTTTGCTTTAAATGTCAATAACAAGTCACAAATATCGAATGTGACAAATTACAAAAATTTGAAATCAATATTACAAATTAATAAACGAAAGCCTTTTCCCTGACCCACAACCATATGAATTATGAAAATTGTTGACCAAAACACATGCACACACCGACACAGCCATTTCAGGACAAAGTTGAGGACAGGATATAAAAATGACATAAACACAACAAAACATTTGTCTAAACAAATAACTTCAAAGTAACTGAAAATACTAAAGACAGTTATTACCTGGATATTATAAAAAAAGGAAATCGGTGAAATTTTGAAGAAATCAAATTTAAAAAATAAAAATTATTGGAAATTATTTGTATTCTACGTAAGTATAAATTGTTTATAAAATATGTAAAATGTGTTTGACAATATGACAATTTATTAGGGGCTTTTTTTAAATCGAAATGTAAAATAAAATGAGCAGACCATTTTTAACTATTTTTGTTATTCCTATTGGTAAGGGACTTCTTTTGATGGATTGGTATCATTTTAAGGTATGAGAGTAGCGGACACAAATAATAATATAAGTTATTTCCCACTCGTTTACGTTCATTTGATTCTTTAATTGAAAATAAATATTTAAAATATAACAAACAAGGACTTTGCATTTTCATAAAAGTAAAACGAATAATAATAGAAAAAAATGCCACTAGATTCACCACAACCAATTTACTCATATTTATTGTAATTTTGTATACCCTTTACCAAAAGCTGATAGGATATTATAAGTTTGTCAATGAGTTTGTCATTTGCTTATTTTTCATCACAGACCGACCCAAAAAAAAAATACACCAAGCTATAAGGCTATATGGAATCAGACTAAAGTAAAACCAAGGGACCTTAAGCTTAGACACATCGACGAAAATTGTCTATAGAAAAATTTTATACCGAAAATTTTCTATAGAAAAATTTTATACCGAAAATTTTCTTTAGAAAAATTTTATACCGAAAATTTTCTATAGAAAAATTTTATACCAAAAATTTTCTATAGAAAAATTTCATACCAAAAATTTTCTATAGAAAAATTTTATACCGAAAATTTTCTATAGAAAAATTTTATACCAAAAATTTTCTATAGAAAAATTTTATACCGAAAATTTTCTTTAGAAAAATTTTATACCAAAAATTTTCTATAGAAAAATTTTATACCGAAAATTTTCTATAGAAAAATTTTATACCGAAAATTTTCTATAGAAAAATTTTATACCGAAAATTTTCTATAGAAAAATTTTATACCGAAAATTTTCCATAGAAAAATTTTATACCGAAAATTTTCTATAGAAAATTTTTATACCGAAAATTTTCTATAGAAAATTTTTATACCGAAAATTTTATACCGAAAATTTTCTATAGAAAAATTTTATACCGAAAATTTTCTATAGAAAAATTTTATACCGAAAATTTTCTATAGAAAAATTTTATACCGAAAATTTTCTATAGAAAAATTTTATACCGAAAATTTTCTATAGAAAAATTTTATACCGAAAATTTTTTATAGAAAAATTTTGTACCGAAAATTTTTTATAGAAAAATTTTATACCGAAAATTTTCTATAGAAAAATTTTATACCGAAAATTTTCTATAGAAAAATTTTATACCGAAAATTTTCTATAGAAAAATTTTATACCGAAAATTTTCTATAGAAAAATTTTATACCGAAAATTTTCTATAGAAAAATTTTATACCGAAAATTTTCTATAGAAAAATTTTATACCGAAAATTTTCTATAGAAAAATTTTATACCGAAAATTTTCTATAGAAAAATTTTATACCGAAAATTTTCTATAGAAAAATTTTATACCGAAAATTTTCTATAGAAAAATTTTATACCGAAAATTTTCTATAGAAAAATTTTATACCGAAAATTTTCTATAGAAAAATTTTATACCGAAAATTTTCTATAGAAAAATTTTATACCGAAAATTTTCTATAGAAAAATTTTATACCGAAAATTTTCTATAGAAAAATTTTATACCGAAAATTTTCTATAGAAAAATTTTATACCGAAAATTTTCTATAGAAAAATTTTATACCGAAAATTTTCTATAGAAAAATTTTATACCGAAAATTTTCTATAGAAAAATTTTATACCGAAAATTTTCTATAGAAAAATTTTATACCGAAAATTTTCTATAGAAAAATTTTATACCGAAAATTTTCTATAGAAAAATTTTATACCGAAAATTTTCTATAGAAAAATTTTATACCGAAAATTTTCTATAGAAAAATTTTATACCGAAAATTTTCTATAGAAAAATTTTATACCAAAAATTTTCTATAGAAAAATTTTATACCGAAAATTTTCTATAGAAAAATTTTATACCGAAAATTTTCTATAGAAAAATTTTATACCGAAAATTTTCTATAGAAAAATTTTATACCGAAAATTTTCTATAGAAAAATTTTATGCCGAAAATTTTCTATAGAAAAATTTTATGCCGAAAATTTTCGATAGAAAAATTTTATACCGAAAATTTTCTATAGAAAAATTTTATACCGAAAATTTTCTATAGAAAAATTTTATACCGAAAATTTTCTATAGAAAAATTTTATACCGAAAATTTTCTATAGAAAAATTTTGTACCGAAAATTTTCTATAGAAAAATTTTATACCGAAAATTTTTTATAGAAAAATTTTATACCGAAAATTTTCTATAGAAAAATTTTATACCGAAAATTTTCTATAGAAAAATTTTATACCGAAAATTTTCTATAGAAAAATTTTATACCGAAAATTTTCTATAGAAAAATTTTATACCGAAAATTTTCTATAGAAAAATTTTATACCGAAAATTTTCTATAGAAAAATTTTATACCGAAAATTTTCTATAGAAAAATTTTATACCGAAAATTTTCTATAGAAAAATTTTATACCGAAAATTTTCTATAGAAAAATTTTATACCGAAAATTTTCTATAGAAAAATTTTATATCGAAAATTTTCTATAGAAAAATTTTATACCGAAAATTTTCTATAGAAAAATTTTATACCGAAAATTTTCTATAGAAAAATTTTATACCGAAAATTTTCTATAGAAAAATTTTATACCGAAAATTTTCTATAGAAAAATTTTATACCGAAAATTTTCTATAGAAAAATTTTATACCGAAAATTTTCTATAGAAAAATTTTATACCGAAAATTTTCTATAGAAAAATTTTATACCGAAAATTTTCTATAGAAAAATTTTATACCGAAAATTTTCTATAGAAAAATTTTATACCGAAAATTTTCTATAGAAAAATTTTATACCGAAAATTTTCTATAGAAAAATTTTATACCGAAAATTTTCTATAGAAAAATTTTATACCGAAAATTTTCTATAGAAAAATTTTATACCGAAAATTTTCTATAGAAAAATTTTATACCGAAAATTTTCTATAGAAAAATTTTATACCGAAAATTTTCTATAGAAAAATTTTATACCGAAAATTTTCTATAGAAAAATTTTATACCGAAAATTTTCTATAGAAAAATTTTATACCGAAAATTTTCTATAGAAAAATTTTATACCGAAAATTTTCTATAGAAAAATTTTATACCGAAAATTTTCTATAGAAAAATTTTATACCGAAAATTTTCTATAGAAAAATTTTATACCGAAAATTTTCTATAGAAAAATTTTATACCGAAAATTTTCTATAGAAAAATTTTATACCGAAAATTTTCTATAGAAAAATTGTATACCGAAAATTTTGTATAAACGAATTTTATACCGAAAATTTTATATAGAAAAACATTTTCTATAGAAACATTGCTTCATAAATATACTATCTCTTGTTTAAAAGAGATTTGACTTCAAAAATAAAATTTTAAATTTTTGTCCAATACTGCACCGTTTTTTACTAATAACTGATCTATATTATATTAAACGTCGCGACATAGGGTAGGGTACATATAAAAACTATTTTGTAAATGCAAACACTCTAGTAATTAGTATGTAAAATAGTTTGTAAGTACGAGTACATTTTATATTGTTTTATAATTACATGTCATTTGCAATTGCAACAAATCAATTGTTTATTTGCCATTTAAATTGTATTTTTAAATATTTGACCATAATAATACATGCATTCGCCCTAATAGGACTACCCATCCCTTACCTCATGCCATCTCGAATGCATTGGAAATATTTGCAAATGTACATGAAAATATGTTAGTAATTGCTATGAAACAATTGACAAATTAACAAATAAATTATTTATACATTTTAATGTTAATTACAGGATTTTAACCTTAAACAACAGGACTAATTGAGGTTGATAGAATATATTGGGAGAATTGTTAATAAGTAGAAGTAGAAAGGGATATTTACTTATATTAAATGGGACTAAAAATTAATATTGTGTAATTATTGTAAATGTAGTTTTATTCATAAATTTAAAATAGTTTTCTAATTACTTGAAATATTAATTGGAAAAAATCAATAAATTACAATATTTATGTCCATGCTTTGTAATCACATATTAGTAATTACCGTTTGACCATGATTTTTTGCATATAAGTAATAGAAATTATAAAATAAAAAACATATTTAACATGTTTTATGGTCGGTTATATCCGATCATATGATACCCTTTCCCAATTTTGAATTTATGGTTATCCTATGTTTACATAGGGTGAATCATTGGGCGTCAGAGAAGACCACCATAAAAGTAAACAAGTAAGAGAGTTATATTCGGCTGTGCCGAATCTTGTATACCCACCATCAAGTTGTACGAGAGTGCAGCTAATTCAAAATGTTGACCAAATGTGGTATTGTTGGTAATATATTTGGACTAAATTCGGTTGCAGTGGTATAGTAACTATAGTTCAACATTTCAAAGTATCTAAGTGGTTTCCCAAGTATTTCTTCTTCTTCTGTTATCCTTGACTCCCAGTGGAGCATAGGGCCTCAACCATCCTTTTATATCGGACTCTATTGCGAGATGTTAGGCATACATCATTCCATGAATAGTTTGCTGCTTGTAACTCCGCATCAATTGATCTTCTCCACGTTCTAGCAGGTGCACCAACACGACGGCCGCTTCCTTGTGGATTCCAACGAAGCGCTTGTCGAGTAATGTTGGTATTTGGCCTTCGAAGTGTGTGGCCTATCCATCGCCATTTCCGTTGACATACCTCTGTGGAAGCAGGGATTTGGTTTGTTGCATTAAGTAGATCTTCATTTCTTATGCGATTCTGCCACCATAAATATATTAAGAATTTGTTTTAAGCATTTGTTTGTAAAGGTTTGCTGTCGTTTATCGATGCCATTTGTGCGTTTCCATGTTTCGCAGCCGTAATACAGGATGGACTTGACATTCGAGTTGTATATTCGTAACTTAGTTGTTGCTGATATTTGCCGAGATTTCCAAATTGCTCGAAGAATGCCGAATGCAGATTTTGCCTTATTAATACGCGATTTAATATCCTCGTCTGCACCACCTTTTGTAGTTACTAAACTTCCCAGGTAATTGAAGGTGTCTACATGCCCAATAACCTCGTTATTCACATTAATGTGTGTCAACGGGTTTGCGCCATAGCCTCCAGGCATAATCTTTGTCTTGGAAATATTAATTTCAAGACCAGCTATACGAGATTCAGCAGTAATAGCGTTAGTATTCTCTTGAAGGTGGTCAGAGCTTTGGCTTAGAAGACATACGTCATCGGCATATTCCAAGTTCTCAAGTTGTTTAAAGGGTGTCCATTGGATACCTGTCTACCATTTAGAGCCGTACGCATTATGTTGTCGATGACGAGGATAAAAAGTATAGGTGATAATATGCATCCTTGTCTTACTCCAGTAGTAACATCGAACTGATCTGATAGTTTACCCTTGTGTATGACTCGACTTTTAAAATCAACGTACATTGCCCGGATTAAGTTGAGAATTTTCGTCGGCATGTTACGATTTTCTAAAATTCTCCATATATAGCTTCTATTGACACTGTCGAAGGCCTTCATAAAGTCGATAAACGCTAGGTAAATAGGAGTGCGGAATTCATTACATTGCTCTAATACTATTCTTACTGTGTTGATTAGATCAACACAAGAACGGTTTTCTCTAAACCCAAACTGATTTTCGCGGAGTGTAGAGGAAACTGCGTCGGATATTCTGTTCAAAATTACACGACTTAGTATTTTGCTCGGTATTGAGAGAAGTGTTATACCCCTGTAGTTATTGCAGTCTTTCGGGTCACCCTTTTTTGGTATTTTGACTAGTATGCCTTCATTCCAGGAGGTTAGCAGAGCTTCTTCTTCCCATGTTTTACACACAAATGGGTGCCACAATCTCGGCGATCCTTCAACGTCACATAAAAGCATTATGTGATTGCCCGGGGCCTTGTTGCGCTTAAGGATTTTAATAGTGTTCTTCACTTCTTGTATTGTTGGCGGACTGTCAGAAATTCCACTGAATATACTGTCATGCCACACAACGCCCTTGATATATTATACAAGTTCTTCATATCGCCTTTGCTTGCAGCTGATTCAGCTTGGCTCGCTTGCTCGTCTATCCACATTCTCTTGTCCCTTCTTGCAGACTTCTTTATTTTATTGGATAGATCACGATATGTTGCTTTGAGGGCTCCATCATCTCCGTTTTCATTTTGTCCAAGTATTTACCTTGGACAAAATGCTGTTCCACCGAATATAGATTTATATTAATAAGCTGTTTCGTTGTGCCATAAACAGGTTGATAGCAACAAGGCAGGTCCATATATTTTGTTAGGAGTTCTTAATGCATCTACCGTGTATAAAGTCTGGACCTAACATTGAATGATAGCTATCTAATTTCGTAGATGCAATCTTAATATTCTGAATATACCTCCAAATGTTTTTGATTGTAGATATAAAAAGGTTATGTAATATATATAAGAACTATAGCCAAATGTTGATCGATTGTCACAAAATTTAATATACTGGCTGGTATTAATATAAAGTTTATTAGTGCAAAATTTAGTGGCCATAGCTGATATAATGTATAATTTAATAGCTTTTAACTGACGTTTGTGGCATTTAAGTGGTTACCGGTAGCGGTTTTTATATGAAAGCTATGGCCAGAAATGGACCGATTCCTATAAAATTTGACATACTGACTGAAAGTTGCATAAAACTTCTCTGTTCTAAATTTAGTAGTCATAGACTTTACAATTTTACTCAATTTATCAGCATAAATGTGATTCCCGGGGCAGGGTTATATGGGAGCTCTAACTAAATGTGAACCGATTTCAGTCCATTTTCAGCACACAATTTCTACAACATATCGAAAATACTTTTGCTAAATTTTGTCTCTCTAGCTCTTGTGGTTAGGGAGCTATCGGAAAGACGAGCATAAACCGTATTTTCTTTTTGTATTTTTGTGTTTCCGTAAGTTTTTTATATGGGAGCTATGGTCAAATAGTAACCGATTCTAAAAAAAATGTTGCACACTGACTAGCATTGACATAAGGCTTTCTTTTGTAAAATTTTGTTGCTGTAGGCCTTTTCGTTTTGGCGCTATCGCGCTTTTATCTGACGGACAGACGGACATAAACCCCCTTCCTTTTTGTGTTTCCGTAAGTTTTTTATATGGGAGCTATGGTCAAATAGTGACCGATTGTGACAATATTTTGCACACTGGTTGGCATTGACATAAGACCTCATCGTGCTAAATTTAGTGGTTATATCTGTAGATTTATTGGCATTTAAGTGGATTTTAGGTGAAATTTTGGCTGTTTCCATAAGTTTTTTTGTACGGGAGCTATGACTAAATGTTAACCGATTTTGACGGGCTGTCAAGGGCTTATGCCAAACTTATATATACCAAATTTTATTATCATATCTGTTGTCTAGGCGAGATTATACGGGAGCTATGGTCAAATGTTAACAGATTTTACCCAATTTCAATACCAAAACTTTCTCAGAGATGAAGAATGTTTTTACTAAGTTTTAGTGAGCTAGCTCCTATCGTTTAGGCGTTATCGTGATTTTAGCAGGCAGACGGACATCGCTCAATCGTCTTAGAATTTCATAAGGATTCACAATATATATCGTTTTTGATTTTTGAGCCAATATTAAGGAAATTACAAACGGAATGACAATCTCAATATACCCCCCATTCTTTTTGATGGTGGGTATAAAAATATTTTGAAAAGTGTAGATTTTTCAGTTATTGTCCAATATGGTTGATTTTTTACATTTTGAACTGAGCTTGAAGAAACAAAGAGAAAACATTCCTACTTCACTATACTTATCTCTTCGACTTTTTAAGTTTTTAGCCGATTGTGCATTCGATATTAAAAAGATTTTTTTTAAATACTGACATATAGCCAACAGTTCAGGAAATAAAACTGCTAAAAGTATTGAGTATTTTGAACCGCTTTATGATAAGAAATTTTCGAAGTCAAATATTTTTCGCTAATAGAAATAAGTGCATTTATTATTCAAAAAGAATTTAGAATTTTGTTATTAAAAGTTATTGTTATACCCTTTACCACCATAGGTGGAAAGGGTATTATAAGTCTGTGCTGATGTATGTAACGCATAGAAATATTTTTCTTAGGCCCACCTTTTAGTATACCAAAAGGCTTAGAATCACTTTCTGGGCCGACTTAGCGATGTTAGTCAGTCCGTCCATCTGGCAGGCCGGCTGGCTGGACCCCATATCAATGTACATGTCATAATTCTAAAGATAATTTGATGAAATTTGGCACAGATTTTTCTGATAGTGGAAACATGGCTATTAAAATTCGTCAAAATCGGTCCATTATTTATGGTGCCTCCCATAGGCCCCACTTTCTGGAATTGATATTTTGGCCACAAATATCAATTTTTGAAACATGAAATTTAAACAAACACTGCTTTGGAAATCAAAATCACTGTACCAAATTTCGTTGAAATCGGTCCGCATTTGACCATAGCTCCCATGCAAACTCTTCTGTCAAAACGCACTAAATGATACAAAACAAGTAAGAAAGCGCTATAGTCGGTCAAGCCGACCATACGATACCCTTCACCACTAAGGTCAAAGGTGTTATTTTTCCTGTATAAAGACAAATATTTGCTAAATTTTGCCATCATACAAACATTTTCTCGAAATTTGGCAAATTGATTACAGTTGTTACAAAAATTATGTATGCAAAAAATAAACTCAAAATTTTCATTATCTTTAGATTTACGAGCGTTTTAGTGATTTTTTGTCTCATTTAGTGCGTTTTTGAAGAAGAGTTTGTATGGGAGCTATGGTCAAATGCGGACCGATTTCAACGAAATTTGGTGCAGTGATTTATGTTTAGATAAGCAGTATCTGTTTTAAATTTCATGAAAAAATATTGATATTTGTGGCCAATATAGCAATTCCGGGAAGTGGGACCTATGGGAGGTACCATAAATAATGGACCGATTTTGACCAATTTCAATAGCCATGGTCCCATTATCAAAAAAATTGTCTGTGCCAAATTTCATCAAATTATCTTTAGAATTGCGACCTGTAGTTTGATTACAAGGTTTACATGGGGGTCCAGCCGTCCAGCCAGCCAGACGGACGGACGGACGGACATCGCTAAATCGACTCAGAAAGTGATTCTAAGTCTATTGGTATACTAAAAGGTGGGTCTAAGACAAATATTTCTATGCGTTACAAACATCAGCACAAACTTATAATACCATTTCCACCTATGGTGGTGAAGGGTATAAATATCTAAAACGCTCATACATCTGAAGATAATGAGAATTTTGAGTTTATTTTCATACATAATTTTTGTAAAAACTGTAATCAATTTACCAAATTTCGAGATAATCGGTCCACTTTTGACCCTAGGTCTCATATAAGTTCAAATGACGGAAATAATATATGTTTTGAGAAAATATTTTATGATGGCAAAGTTTTGAAAATATTTGTCTTTATACAGGAAAAATAACACATTTGACCTTAGTGGTGAAGGGCATTGTATCGTCGTGCTTGACCGACTATAGCACTTTTTTACTTGTTGTTTCTTAAACCCAAAAAGATGAAGATAAAATCATAATAAAATTTTAGTTTATTATAAATTTATTTGTATATTATAAATTTATTTGAATTAATTGAAAAATTAGGATTTATCAGGCTTGAGTTCATTTTTAATTTTCAAATTATTAATTTGAAAATTTGAAAGTAATAATGTGGAGAAAATTTTCAAATTAATAATTTGAAAATTAAAAATGAACTCAAGCCTGATAAATCCTAATTTTTCAATTAATTCAATTTAAAAGTTCGAATAATTAATTCCCAAATAAATAAATTTATTTGTATATCGTATATCTAATATTACATATGACCAAATTATTACCAAATAATCTATTATACACAAAATTCAATACTATTATTTGTTCCCCTTGAAATAATTTAAATCATTAAAAGTATTATGACAAAATTAAAATCGTACTTATTTTACATTAAAAAAAAAATGATAAAGAACTTTTTCGAACTTTTACTTTAGAACATCCCTTCATTACTCTGTTAGTTTACAGTTTTCTGTTAATAAACAGATTTGCTGGCCTAACATAAAGTTGCTATGTTTGAAAAGCTTTAATCTTATTCAAGTTAGATATTATACAAGGCACACACTTAGCAAATTCCATTACCATTAAAAAAAGGTAAAAAAGCTTTTACAAAAGCTAATTTTTGTGAGGGTGGTTTATTAAATTTATTAACCAAGCAACACAGTGGGGGTTTTTTGCCGTTATTTTTTTTAAAGTTTAACATACAATTGTTGGAATTTTGATAAAAGTAACTATTTGTGTACTCAACAAAGTTATAGCCCATATTCTGTACAGCCACAGGATCAGTGCTCGATTTTGACCACTATTTTTTACCGACAAAAGGGATACTTGAGGGGTTAACCGTTTTTTAGGTTAGCTCTACTTTTCGAGATATAACGTTATAAAAAAAATGGAGGAGGTTGTGCAATAAATATTCGCTGTTAATTTTCTTGAACCAAAATCCAAAAATTTTATGAACTTTAAGGATAATTTATAGAAGTTGTGGTTGGATTTTCACGATTTAGGGCTTGTTTTGTTCAGCACTTAATACTCTTCACCACGATAGGTGGAAAGGGTATTATAAGTTTGTGCTGATGTATGTAACGCATAGAAATATTTGTGGATCTGTTAGTATACCAATCGGCTTAGAATCACTTTCTGAGTAGATTTAGCGATGCAGTCGCCCGTCTGGCTGGATGGCTGGTTGGACCCCCATGTAAACCATGTAATCGAAGTACAGATCGCAATTCTAAAGATAATTTGATGAAATTTGATAATTTTTTTTTATAGTAAGACCATGGGTATTGAAATTTGTCAAAATCGGTCCATTATTTATGGTACCTCCCATAGGTCCCACTTCCCGGAATCGATATATTGGCCACAAATATCAATATTTTTTCATGAAATTTAAATTAAATACTGCTTATGTAAACTAAAATCACTTTACCAAATTTCAAAACGCACAAAATGAGACAAAAATTACTAAAAGGCTCGTTAAATGAAGGTAATGAGAATTTTAAGTTCATTTTTTGCATACATAATTTTTGTAACAACTGTAATCAATCTGCCAAATTTCGGGATAATCGGTGACCCTTGCTCTCATATTAGCCAAAATGACGGAAACAGCTTAAATATACAAGTTTTAAGAAAATGTTTGTATGATGGCAAAATTTTGCAAATATTTGTCTTTATACAGGAAAAAGAACACATTTGACCTTAGTGGTGACGGGTATCGTATGGTCGGGCTTGACCGACTATAGCACTTTCTTACTGGTTTTTTCATTAAAAATTTAGTACCTGGTTGACCGAGCCTTGCTTGGAGTTGCAGGATAAGCATTTCAAGGCAAATTTAAAATTTTACAAATATTTTATTGTATAAAGTATTAGCCAAATAAATTAATTTATAGGAAAGACATCGCACATCCAATTAATTTTAAATCATTTTATTTATTTTGTCCGATCAACACATGATCAAATGCATAGTTTACAGTTCAATTAATTTTGAATAATTTTTGGAAATTGGTCATACCAACTTAGAAGCTCTCGTCGGCTCATGCACAACAACTTTGGTAAAGATCATAGTATGACCAAATGCACAGTTTACGTTTTAATTAACTTTGAGTAATTTTAAGTGGCTCCACATGTCGGAAATCTGTCATACTAATTAAGAAACCTTCATCGGCTCATCCACAACAACTTTGTTAAAGATCACAGCATGATGAAATGTGCATATTACGATTTAACTCACTTTGAGTAATTTTCAGTGGCGCCACCTGCTGAAAATTGGTCATACAAACTAAGAAACCTTCGTCGTCTCATGCGTAACAACTTTGCTTAAAATCGCAGCATGATCAAATGCACAGTTTACGATCTAAATCATTTTGAGTAATTTTCAGTGGCGCCACCTGTCGAAAAATTAGTAATGCCAACTTAAAACCTTCGCTGGCTCAAGCGCAACAACTTTGCTGAAGAGCATAACATGATCAAATTACTATTCTACTATTCTATAAAGCACATAGAGACAGACAACAATTCATTTGTTTAAAAGTTATAACATTACCAATTTGTTTTCCTTTTTATCCTCTAATTTTAAAAAAGTTTAAACTGCGTATTTGGTACTTCTTTGGTACCAATTGAATTCAGTACATTTTTTAAAAACACAGTTAATATATCCTATTCCTACTCATATTACGTTAGGAGATTTTAAGTTATAATTTTATCCCTTTTTTTTACCCATTTTGGTCCCCGAAATGAAAAAAGTACCAAATACGTGTTTAATATTTTTTTCACATTTATTGATTCTAATACAAAGTTAATTTCTGTATTTCGTTCAAAAGATAAGTGTGGGTTAAAAATAGTACCAAAAAAACTACTTTCACCACTTTTTACCCCCTATTGGACATAGTTTCAAAAAAGTACAAAACACCTGTCCACTTATTTCTATAGTTGTTCAAAACGTAATATTAATTTTGTTTCTATAGCTAATACTTTAGGAGATCTAACGTTTTCGATTTTTTCCCCCTTTTACCCCCTTCGAGGTAAAATTTCCAAAAGTCCCTTCTTACTCGACCCATAAATCTTATATTCTTAAACGAGCAATAATTGTATGTATATTATACATACAATCATTGCTCGTTTAAGAATATAAGATTTAAGCAAATCAATTGTAGCATCCACTATGTGGTACCGTGACTCCGCTCTAGAGTGGTTCGAAAAAAAAAGTTGAGTCAGTCACCCCCTAGGATTAAAGATAATGTTAAAACAATTCCAAAAAATATTTTTTTATTTTTTTACCACGCCTACAAATACCGCCCTTTTACTATTTTGTTCACGGTGTCGCCATTTTAAATCCGATCATAACATTTTATATATCGATTTTCAGGGCTCTGTAAGGGCTACATTTCTCTCTTTGATAGTTTTTTACAACCTCGTCAATTTCTAGTCATTACTTTTTAAAATTCGAGTCGTACCAACTCTAATCAAATCGAGTAAAAATCTAGTTTTTAAAAGTTATGACTATAAATTGACATGGTAGTAAAAAACTATCAAAGAGAGAAATGTAGCCCTTACAGAGCCGCGAACACCGATATATAAAATGTTATGATCGGATTTAAAATGGCGACACAGTGAACAAAATAGCAAAAGGGCGGTATTTGTAGGCGTGGTAAAAAAATAAAAAAAAATATTTTTTGGAATTGTTTTAACGTTATCTTTAATCCTAGGTGGTGACTGACATAACTTTTTTTTTGTATGGAAGGCGAACCGCCCTACTCCGCTCTGTAGAAGCCACATATTAGAAACATCAATCTCGCATCGTTTTTGAAGACATATAGATTCTGAAAAAATACATTACTTGTTGCACTGAAAAAGTAAATGCATTTTTTATTCAAAACATGCTTTAAACTCGAGGAAGGCGTTATTTGAATCATATAAAATGTTATGTATTTTGAATAAAAAGTAAATTTAATAATCTATCCATCTTGCAATTAAGTAGATTATTTATTTATTAGATTTCTAACCAAAGCCCAATTTGACCTCCACCAAAACTTAAATAAACCAACAAAATATTTATAATAATTTTAAAAATGGAAAACTTAATAAATATTTTAAATGCATAAAATCTCAAGGACACTTTATTAAACTACAGCCACCAGAATATGTATATCCTTCACAAAGAAGTAAACGAAATTACAAAACAGTACGACCGACACACACACATACACACAAAGTTATCTGGTATTATGGTTAGCAAGGACTTTAATTGTTACAGGTATAAAGTAAAAAAGGACTATACATCTACTGTGTGTATGTTTGCATGTATTCGCATTATTGTTGTTATAAGTGAAAAGTAAAGTAAAGCAAAGTTAAATTAAGAGAAAATAAAATAATAAAATATGGATGTAGATGGATGGATGGACGGATGGCTGAATAGATGAATGTAGTGATAAATGTATGACGATACTTTTGACCTTAAAAGAAAATGTTGTTGCAATTGAATTAAAAGCCACAAAACCCCCCAAAAAATAACTAAAAGAATTGAAAGTTAAATGAAAATGTAAGTGGACAAAAAAAAAACAAATTACATGTACATGCCACTCTTTATTATCCTGCATGTGTGTGTGTGTGTTGTGTGGGAAAGCATTTAAGACCTATAAAAAGTTTATATTCGACAAAAGGTATATGTATGTATGAATGGTATGGCATTACTTCTAAAGTCCTGCCTGCAAATACATATGTATATCACGAGGATGTTGTAGCAATAAGTTTTGCTGTGAGTATAAGAGCGAAGACAGTTGAAATTTTATTTTTTTTATACCCTTCACCAATAGGTGAAAGGGTATTATAAGTTTGTGATTCTGTTTGTAATTTTTTTATTAGTGATCGTAGACCCCATAAAAATTATACCGATCGACTCAGAATCGGGAGGAGAATCGATTAAGCGATATCCGTCTGTCTGTCTGTCTGTCTGTCTGTCCGTCCGTCTGTCTATCTGTCTGTTGAAATAAAGTTTCTGAAGCCCCTGGAGGATGGACCTACATAAATTATACACCAGATTTTTGGAAATTCTCCCACAATGAACGCAATTAAATTTCATTAAAATCGGTTTATAAACACCGAAAATATCGAAAAAATACCAAAAAATAGACGAAAATTTTAAAATTTTTGATTGAAACACACTTTTAAATAATAAGAGAAACAAGATACTCCTGGTGTACATGTGATAATATATTATATATCAGATATATATATAGATATATATATAGATATATATCAGAATGGTTCCCCAAAGCACTCTGTAAAATTTTAGCAAAATTGGTCTATAAACAACTGAGATACAGCCAAAACACTAAATTTTGATGTATCGCAAATTGCCCAAAGTACGCGTTAGAGAATGTTTGTTGAAACAATAAAATGCAGAAATAGGAAAAACCATCCTCCTGAAGCACGGAGCACATACATCAATTTTTTATCAGATTTTAGGAAATTACCCCGCCAAGCACATTATAAAATTTTATCAAAAGCGGTCCATAAACAACTGAGATATCGCCAAAACACTACTTGTGATGTACAGCAAATTGCCCAAAGTACGTGCCTAAGAAATTTTGTTGACATTTTGATATCTCAGGTGTTTATGGACGGATTGTGATGAAATCTTATATAAACTCCACAAATCTGATTATGAATACCATTCAAGTTGTACCGATCGACTCTGAATCGGCAGGAGAATCGATTTCGCGACGTCCGTCCGTCTGTTTGTCCGTCTACCTGTCTGTCCGTCCGTCCGTCTACCTGTCTGTCCTTTTTTCTGTTGTAGTTAAGTTTTTGGAGCTCAGGGTGGGACGATATCCTAAAATTTTGTGTAAAATGCATATGGGTATACCTTCCAGGAGCTCCACAAATCTGATTTTAGCAGACAGACACATTGCATTTATCTTTATTTTATGTCTGACTTTTGAACTTTATGATAACATTTGAGTATGTATTATATATCAAATTATAGGTAATCTTCCTAGGAAGTACAAAAATGCAGCTAAGTACATGATATCCGTTCAAAACCTACATATGTATGTATGTATCTCACTTATCAACGAAAATTTAAATTGTTTAATTGCAATTGGGAGAAATCCGTTCACGTTTGACTATTGCTCCCGTATAACTACGCCTTAGGCAATCTCTTAGTTGCTAATAAATGACAAATTATAATTATCTAATAAGCTAATTAATTATAATTATCTATCTATTATAATAGATATAGAAATGTCATCATCATTTAGTATAAAGACGTTGTACAATATCGTTATTCAAGGCGACAGCGCCTAAAATAAACTTTCTAGAGGGACAACATTTGACAAACGTATTTCTGATCTCCTGAAAAGTTCGGCATTGAAAATGGGCGAGCTCGGTTCACATTTACTGTTATCTTCCATATAACCCCGACCGGGAATTACTTTAATGCTGATAAATTAAATCATATTATAATTGCACAAAGAACTAGAGCAAAACTTTCCACACATCCATCGGACAGATCGAAAGAACAATAGATCCCAAATATTATTGTTGAAGTATTCATCTTAATAAGTTAACTTACTTCAGATTAATAAGTAAATCTTCAATAAATTTTCCCCCAAAACTGATATCCATTCATTTAAAAGCTATATATTTCACGTATGTATCTAAAACTATGAGTGTATACCTTATAATTCTAAGGCTTGTATACATTGACAATCATTGTTAAAGCTTTGACCTAAATCAGTTCAGAGTTTTACATAACTAATCATGAACTTTTAATAGTTGGACAATTCGTATGAATTAAAGTACACAACCCTCACTGGGCACTGTTTTTGGGTTGCATGCCAGAATACTTAATCTTCATCAAATCGATGTGCTCTTGAAATCTAAGCGCATCTACATTTTGAAGTATCCTTTCTGCATGGTTTATCTGGTCTATCGAACTTTATCAAATGTTCGTAAAATAGACACATATCACTTTAGAATCAAAGTGACGCTGCCTTCGACATCAGCCACCTGCCCAATCTAGCATTTGGATCCATGACTATTTTAGATGATGACGCCACCAAAAAGCTTTTCGTTTTCCGACTCTTAATTTTAAAGATTCTTTGCATATAATACTAGTATAACCATATATTGCTAGGAATTACATTTAGTATGAACAAAAGAAAATTAATATACATATGAAGCATTTGTGTGGGGCTCAACTAAGTCAGTAATCAGAAACTATATAATTATCAATATATTCTTACAATTTTGTACTTTACTTTTGGAACACCATTGGTGAAGGGTATCAAAGATTCGGCAAAGCCGAATATACCACTCTTACTTGTTTTTGCAATATTTGTGTTCTTTATTTTAGCAAGATTACACCGTTTACCATTGACAGTAACATTTTGGCCAGCGTCGTTTTTGAAGACATAAGGGCCAACGACTTTAATCTATAAAACAAAAATGTTCTGTGGATGTTATGGTGCACAGTGGTTTAAAACAAAAAAAAAGTAGTAATAAATCTGTATCTTCTAAACTGTATGTCTGATTGCATCGGTATGTATGAGAGAATTGTTAAAGAGGAAACAAGCTGTCCAAATTTTAGATTTATGGTTACCGATCAAAAATTATATAAATTTAAGTTTAAATTTTCAAAAAAATTAAATTTTTTGTTGTTTTTTAGCCAAAAAGTGATAACATTTGGGATATAAAAAAAATTGTTAAGAAACATATGGGCAAATCCGAAAAACTTTAAACCAAGGACAAAATTTTAAAACTGATAAAATTGCGTATTTGTGTTTATGGAAAAATTTACCATATATTAATCCTTTAGAATATATAATGGGTACAATTTTTGATTGCTCTCTTTGTGAATAATAATAAATTTTTTGAATAATAGGTTTTTTAAAAGTTCATAAAAATCGCAAAAACATCGATTTAGGTATCAAGTTTCAGTAGGGTCTCAAAGCCTACTTAATTTTATACAATTAGAAGTAAAATACCCCCTCAAAAGTAATTGGAGTGATATAAATAATGTCAAGTAAAAAGGGCTCACAGTATGTAGCGTCCGTCACAGAAATAAAGGTTTTTTTAATTTGACTAATGCAATTTTTCTTTTTCTCCAATTGAACTTGGTTCGTAAAGACAACTTATAGTATGCTTTGCATTAGGCAAAAAATATATAGATGTTAATATAGTATTTTTCAGAATAAAATATATAGAAAAGTGTGTAGTGTCCTTCACAGTATATATTTTTTACAAAATGATATTTATTAAATACAAAATTTACGAATACATATCTTATTCATAAAGAAATAACACTATCTATATCCACAGATTAAATTTAGGATATGATGTGTTAAAAAAACATACCGTAGGGCAAAATTTATGGTTTTGAACATTTTTTTTTTGATTTTTGGGACACTCTAACATCCAGCCTCAGCATTCTTGGGACGAAAAATAAGATAAAAAGTGTAAAACGTTAAATAAATATATGTATGTAGCCGTTTTGTGAAATATTAAATTGTTCCCGAAAATTGCATTTTAACCGCGAACATGAAAAGGAAGGAGATGAAATTCGGAAACAAATAAAACCATTATTTTTACTGATTAAGAAATCCTTAAAAAAAAATATATGAATTTTTTTCTTAATAAAAAACATTCAAGTAAAAACTGTATCACGTCCGTCACGTAGCGTCCGCAACAGTACATTTATGGATTTTTCGTGTAACTGAAAACTTAAAAATATTTTATAAAAGCTGTTTTGTAATCCTCTGATTTTCCTCTATCTTTAATTTATTTAAAATTTTTTTTATTTCTATGACCGATTTGATTAAATGTTACAGAAACATGTGTTGAAAAAAAGTCACTTCCATTTTTTTTAGCGTCCGTCACAACATTTTAAAAATGAATATCTTTTTCCTCCAAAGGAAGTATGTAAAGTTTTTTTTATCAAAAATTTTTTTATAGAAAATTTTGTTATTCAAAAAGAAGAGTATTTGCATTTGATCCCAAACCTGTTACATTAATGTAACAGATCAATTTATTGATAAAAAGCCAAAAAATTTTTGCGGAGAAACCAAATTCCTCGACGCGTTTTGATGGTTGGTTAAGCCATCTCTTCAGGAGGATTATCCCCAATTTAGACAGATCACAGCATTCTGCATATAGTAGCCGACGGCTGCAGCAAGAATGTGGGAAGTGAAGGTAGATGAAAACTGAAAAATGTTTGTTTTTGTTCAGTCGATGATCTAGGCTTTTACTTATGGTTTATGAACATAATTCTGAAAAGTTGTGTTTGTAAATATAGTAATAATGCGAGGTTTTCGATCTGTCTAAATTGGGGATAATCCTCCTGAAGAGATGGCTTAACCAACCATCGAAACGCGACGAGGAATTTGGTTTCTCCGCAAACATTTTTTGGCTTTTTGGGGCCCATGGGGGAATCGGAAAATAATAGACTTTTTGTAAAACAACTCATACTAATTCAGTAGAAATTTTTTGTTGATTTTTTTTTATCATGAACGATTCATGAAAAAATTTTGAAATTTCAAAATTTGTACTGTAATAATATGAGTTGTTTTAAAAAAAATCTAAAATTTCGCGATCCCCCATGAGGCTACTTTTTTATACCCACCATCAAAAAGAATGGGGGTTATATTGAGATTGTCATTCCGTTTGTAATTTCCTTAATATTGGCTCAAAAATCAAAAACGATATATATTCTGAATCCTTATGAAATTCTAAGACGATTGAGCTATGTCCGTCTGTCTGTCTGTTGAAATCACGATAACGTCTAAACGAAAAGATCTTACTAACTGAAACTTGGCAAAAACATTCTTCATCTATGAGAAAATGTTGGTATTGAATTTGGGCAAAATCGGTTAGCATTTGACCATAGCTCCCATATAACCTCGCCTAGGCTAATCGCTTATTTGCTAATAAATGACAAATTATAACAGTTATGATGACAAGATTTGGTATCTAGAAGTTTTACATAAGCAGTAGGCAGCATATAAAATTTCATCGAAATTGGTTCAAATTTAGCCATAGCTCCCATACAAAAAACTTACGAAAACAGCCTAAATTTCACCTAAATTACACTTAAATGCCAATAAATCTAAAAGTATAACAGATATAACCACTAAATTTGGCACAAGAAAGTCTTATATCAATGCCAGCCAGTGTGCAAAATTTTGTTGCAATCGGTCACCATTTAACCTAGCTCCCATATAAAAAACTTAAGAAAACACAAAAATTCAAAAAAAAAGGGGATTTATGTCCGTCTGTCCGTCAGATAAAATCATGATAGCTTCTTAACTACAAGAGCTAGTAAGACTAAATTAAGCACAAGGAAGTCTTATGTCAATGCGAGTCAGTGTGCAAAATCGGTCACCATTTGACCATAGCTCCCATATAAAAAACTTATGGAAACACAAAAATACATAAAGAAATGGACAAAATCGGTTTAAATTTAGTTAGAGCTCCCATATAACCCCGCCCCGGGAAACACATTAGTGCTGATAAATTGAATACAATTGTAATAGCTATGACGATTAAATTTAAAATAGGGAAGTTTTATGCAATTTTTGATCAGTTTACCAAATTTTATAGGAATCAGTCCATATTTGACTTTAGCTTTCATATAAAAAACACTCACGGAAACCAAAAATTTTTGCAAAGGCCAGTTAAAACCTATTAAATTAGAAAATATGATAGCTATGGTCACTAAATTTTGCAAGAATAAGCTCTATATATATACCAGCCAGTGTGTAAGATTTTGTTACAATCGGTCAACATTAAATTGCACCTATGAAATTATATAGGCATCAATCAATGTTCAGCCCAGACTTTATATATGATGAATGCATTAGGAACTCATAACGAAATATATGGACCTGCCGTATTACTATTAACGTGTTTAGCCTAACTACATATTAATCACAACGAAAAGTATTTAACAACTTATTAACATAAAACTATACCCGGTTATGAGACCGAATTTTGATCAAAGTAAATACTGGGGAAACCACTAAAATATTTTTAAACGTTGAACTTTAAAGCTACGGCAACCGAATTTAGTTCAAAGGTTTTACCAACAATACCAATTAGCTTAGCGATTTTTTCAGTTTTGGTCCAGATTTTGAATTAGCTGCACCCTGTTTCTGAATTTAACACAACTTGATGGTGGGTATATAAGATTCGGCACAGCCGAATATAACACTCTTACTTGTTTTATTTTGATGTCAACACTATAATCCATATTTGAGAGAAGGATAAAAAAAATGGAACTGTATTTTTATCACTTAAGTTTACATATCATACAAGAAAAATTTGCAACTTTCAAATGGCGATAACTCTAAAGTTCCACCTGCTAGGTCCAAACGCTTTGGAGGTTTGAATACACTTGTCTAGTGCTTTCTATTCGTGTGATAATTTTCATGACCCCAAAATCGTGTTTTACTGTATGAAACGTTTTTTTCATACAGCTTGTAAAAGCTTGATCCCTGACTTTCAAGAACTGTTTAAAATTTAAACGTCGCTCTGCAAATGTAAGAGTTGGAAATACTAAAGTACTACGACTTACCCGAAAACATTTTTTTGCGAATACATATCTCAAAATTTTTCATGTGTTTCAAAATCTTTGAAAATTGTTTTTGTATGTCCTCATCTAGGCCTGTAAGCCCTTCTAGGTCGTGTTATATAAATATAAAAAAATATACTGACCAAAATCTTAATTCCGGAAAGTTAGACCTATTGCGGATACCTTAAATAAGAGACCAATTCGGTTAATTCCTTAAATTATCTTAAAGGCTGCGACCTGTATTGTATGTACAAGTTTAGCGACATTAAAAGCTAGATGATCAGACCGATATTATTTTGAGTTATGTATATACATCAGTACAAACTGGGGTTTGCAAAAAACCGTGAAAATGAGAAACTGCGGTTTCGGTTTTAAAACACCCAAAACCGGCCGGTTTCGGTTCGGTTTTCGGTTTTTTAAATAAAACTATTTCAGTTTAAATTTGTAGAAAAATTTAGATAACTTCATTAAAACATGTTATAATTTAATACTAAAATTCAGGAAAATAATTCAGGTTTTTTAAATATGAGGGATTTCTTAAATAAGTCTTGTTTCTTTTGGAGAAACTGCAGAGCCCCTTTAGCGTGAATAATATTTGCATCTGAGCGACAAATTGCTTCAATAGTAATTTTTACAAATTTTAAAGAATTTACAATTTCAAAGTCGATAGAATGAAGCCAATCTAAGGTCGACAGCATTTCTAAACTCTCAAGAATACTTTGTTTAGAAGCAGAAATCTAACAGTAAACTTATAACGAACTGACGAATTTTTGAAATACAGAACAGTTTTTCTTACAGCCTCTAGGTTCAAATGTATATGGGCAATCGGTTTTAAATGAGTCAAAGTTTCATCGCCGCCGTCTTCAAAATTGATTTTCAGATACAAATTTGATATTGGCTGCTGCTCCATCTATTTATAGTACATGCTACGATGTTTGCATCAAGTGAAATATCAAACTCCATTAGCCTTTGTCTAATGGTTTCTTGCGTTTTCTTGAATTACACGTTCCTAAAATACGGCCCAGGTTATCAAATTTACCATGAGAATCGTGAATATTTACGTTCATATACCGTCTTCCCCTTACACCTGTCCATTCGTACATTGCAAAAACTTTTGCTTGTTTCATTCTTCTGCTTCATTAAATAAAAAAATTACGTGTAAATTTATGATAAGCTATTGTTATTTCTGTATAATACCAACAAAAAATTATGAAAAATAAATAGCTAAAACCTCGGTTTTTTCTACGGTTTTCGGTTTCGGGTTTGAGGCATAAAAAACCGAGGTTTCGGTTTCGGTTAAAACCGTACTGCAAACCCTAGTACAAACCTACTTATTATACCCTTCCAACCTATTGTGGTGTAGGGTATAAATACACTAGTTGTGTGACGAATGATAAGGCAAGATTACTCTCAAACTTTTCACAACATTCGTTACAAGATTTGTATGTTGATGAACGAGGTCATATTCGGGAAGGCTACCGAACAAAAAAAAAAAACAGTTTTTTGTAGTAAGCTATTTGCGTTTGTGGTAAAAAAAGAGCTAAGCATTTATGGCATTAGACACGATAAACACAGAAATTTATGTAACGAAGTACCTACAAAACTATCTTATTCCGGTTTTATACATTTCTGAGCTTACCGTGCATAATGCCATAAGTGCTTAGTTCTTTTGCAAATACTCAAGTAGTATTTTTCCCTTATATAATGATGCCAAAAACGCTCCATAAACATGAAGGCCATCATTCTAGTATGGAAAAATGCCACTCGAGTGATACTCTCCCTTCTGGTAAAAAAGCTGAGCATTTATGACATTATGTACAGTAAACACTGAAATTTTTGTAATGAAGTGCCTACAAAACTTGCTTTTATCGTTGCTAAGATAGCAAAGAGTACCTATATATTTGAAGAGTATTTTGACATCATTTCAGTTTCTATATCAAAAATTTATATTATAAAGGTAGCTAAATCGAAAAAGTGTTTTGAAAATTGGTACACATAAATTGAAAATAATATTGATCTATATTAGGAATGTTTTGAGAAGCAAAAAAGCCATTTTCAATAATAAATATTTATATGCTTTTTTATTCTAAACATAAAAACCATCCCTCGTAACAAAAAAAAAAGAGTTATTTTAATCTTAAATAAAAATGGATTTTTATTACAAACGCCCACCTAAAGTTATAGTTACTATCACTAAATCTTAAATACAAATCTGTTAGTATGAACTTAATTTAACCTTTGAATGCTTCTCTGTATGTAATTAACTTTCCTTTAACTGGTCAAAACTACAAAGGCCTTGAGAAAAGTCATCAAGAGAATCCTTTGAGTTAGGATTAGAGGAATAAAGTGCTATGCACTATTTTCACTCACTAAAACCCATTACAAGGGCAGATCTCAACTAATGAATTTTCAAGTTAAAACCAGTAACAAAAAAGCTTTTTCCCAACACTCAAGTTTTAGATGGATTTTGTGAGGAAAAAGGGATTGAATGGTTTGGGTACTGATGGCACGTGTCATGAAATTTTAATGTCATTACGTAGGAGTAACGTGTGTAAGTTACGACTGGAACTAAAATTTAAATGCCAAAAAACATCAACAAACGCAGCAGAAGAAAAAGCGCTAAAAACTGCTGAAAAGCTTAATAAAATTCATTGCATATAGATAGAGGTTGTTTACTTGAAGAAAGGCATAACTCGAAATGCTGACATCTTGAAGTAAATATGCATTGATTCCAAAGGTATTAAAATAATACGTGGAAGAAAAGAGGGAAAAGCGCTTATGAATAAGTCCACGTACACCTTCAGAGCAATCACCATGGTAATATCAGTAGAACAATGAAGGACTTCCTTCGTTTTAACGATGCTCGAGCAGCTTAATTTGCCAATAACCGGCCAATCAGTGGCAAATTGTGCCATTAAGATTAGCACCGCTGAACGATACTCAGAGGAGAAATATTCACAAGCTCCCTGCAAATTACCTCAATCATAACTTTCATGACGAAGTTAACGTCCTTCCAGTAAGGGAACACAACATTATAAAAAGTCTATTTCTTCTTCTGTTATCCTTAACTCCCAGTAAACCACAAGGCATCAACCATTATTTTATATCCGAATCTATTGCGATATTTTAGGCATACGTTATTCTAAGAATAGCTTGATGCTTGCAACTCCGCATCAATTGACCTCCTCCACGTTCTATCAGGTACACCAACACAACGACCTCTTCCCTGCGGATTCCAACGAAGCGCTTGTTAAGCGGTATTTGGTCTTCGAAGTGTGTGGCCTGTCTATCGCCATTTCCGTTGACATACCTCTATAGAAGCAGGGATTTGATTTGTTGCGTTAAGTAGATCTTCATTTCCTTTGCGGCTTGCCAACCATATATTAAGGATTTGCCGTAAGCATTTGTTTGCAGGAGCTTATCGATTACATTTGTGTCTTCCCAAATTTCGCAGACGTAATACAGGATGGGCGTGACATTCGAGTTGTGTATTCGTAAATTGAGAGGCTCATGGCAATAAAGATCCAAACAAAACCTCGCAATTTGATAATTATAAGTGTCTACATTCCGACTGAAATCCAATCTAAAAATGATAAGGATGAATTTTATGATGTACTTATCAGTTGGATGAACAGCAATGTACATAACTGTGATATTACTATGATAGATGGCGACTTTAACGCCAAGGTAGGTTCAAACAATACCGGTTTGGAACGTTATATTGGTAAACACGGTGTCGGAGTAAGAAACGATAATGGAGAAAGGCTGATCGAGTTATGCTGCGAAAAGTATCTTGTTGTGGGTGGCACTATTTTCCCTCATAAATTACAGCATAAAATAACCTGGATAAGAATCAAATCGACCATATTTTAATAAACTCTAAGTGGAGATCATCTTTACTTGATGTACGCTCGAGGCGCAGAGCGGAAAAAATAGCGGCCATCATTTAGTAATGTGAAAAATTCGACTAAAGGTTGCGGCTCTAAGATCTGATACGGCGAAAGCAATCCGGAAAATAGATGTAGGGAAACTATAATCCGAAAATCATCGGAATGCCTTTATTACTTGCATAAGGAATCGGCTTCCAGATGTAATAAACAACAACGGTGCCAGTATTAATGGAATTTCCAAGTGTGTCACACTAACATACAATGAAGTTGGTCAACAAACCCTAGGATTGAAAGATCACAAAACGAAAATTTGGATAACACAGGCAACATGGGACTTGGTAGAATAACGTAGATCCCTAAAAATACAATTCTAAATGAAAACGGAGATGATGGCGCCCTCAGTGCAACATATCGTGATCTATCCAATAAAATAAAGAAGTCTGCAAGAAGGGACAAGAGAATGTGGATAGACGAGCAAGCGAGCCAAGCTGAATCAGCTGCATGCAATGGCGATATGAAGAACTTGTATAATATATCAAGGGCGTTGTTTGGCATGACAGTATATTCAGTGGAATTTCTGATAGTCCGCCAATAATACAAGAAGTGAAGAGCACTATTCAAATCCTTAAGCGCAACAAGGTCCCGGGAAATGACAATATTTCAGCGGAAATGCTTTTATGTGATGTTGAAGAATTGCCGAGATTGTGTAACCCGTTTGTGCGTAAAACATGGGAAGAAGAAGCTCTGCCAACCTCTTGGAATGAAGGCATACTAGTCAAAATACTAAAAAAGGGTGACCCGAAAGACTGCAATAACTACTTCTCCCAATACCGAGCAAAATACTAAGTGGTGTAATTTTGAACAGAATATCCGACGCAGTTTCCTCTACACTCCGCGAAAATCAGTTTGGGTTTAGAGAAACCCGTTCTTGTTTTGATCTAATCAACACAGTAAGAATAGTATTAGAGCAATGTAATGAATTCCGCACTCCCATTTACCTAGCTTTATTGACTTTATGAAGGCCTTCGACAGTGTCAATAGAAGCTATCTATGGAGAAATTTAGAAAATCGTAATATGCCGACGAAAATTCTCAACTTAATCCGAGCAATGTCCTACACAAGGGTAAACTATCAGATCCGTGAGATGTTACTACTGGAGTAAGGCCAGGATGTATATTATCACCTATACTTTTTATCCTCGTCATCGACAACATAATGCATACGGCTCTAAATGGTAGACATTGTATCGAATCCCTTTAGACAACTTGAGGTCTTGGAATATGCCGATGACGTATGTCTTTTAAGCCAAAGCTCTGGCCACCTTCAAGAGAATACTAACGCTATCACTGCTGAATCTCGTATAGCTGGTCTGGAAATTAATATTTCCAAGATAAAGATTATGACCGGAGGCTATGGCGCAAACCCGTTGATACACATCAATGCGGACAAAGAGTTTATTGGACATGTAGATACCTTTAATTGCCTTGGAAGTTTAGTAACTACAAAAAGGGGGTGCAGGCAAAATCTGCATTCGGCATTCTTCGAGCAATTTTTGAAATCTCGGCAAATATCAGCAACAACTAAGTTACGAATATACAACTCGAATGTCAAGTCCATCCTGTATTACGGCTGCGAAACATGGAAACAGCAAACCTTTACAAACAAATGCTTAAGGCAAATTCTTAATATATGGTGGCCGAATCGCATAAGAAATGAAGATCTACTAAACACGACAAACCAAATCCCTACTTTTGTAGAGGTATGTCAAAGGAAATGGCGGTGGATAGGCCACACACTTCGAAGGCCAAATACCAACATTGCTTGACAAGCGCTTCGTTGGAATCCACAAGTATTGGTGCACCTGCTAAAACATGGAGAAGGTCAATTGATACGGAGTTACAAGCAGCAAACTATTCATGGAATGATGTATGCCTAACTTCTCGCAATAGAGTTCGATATAAAAGCATGGTTGAGGCCCTATGCTCCACTGGGAGTCAAGGATAACAGAAGAAGAAGAATTAATTCCAAACCATCGATAGGGGCTTATTAAAGCCAACCCGTAAACATAATAATAATTTCCACGACAACATTCCAATTAGAACAAGGGGTACTTCTCTCAGACATTGAACTGCATTAGATTTTATCTTTAGACTCATTGAAAGGGACTTATGTTCTAAATCCAGCCCCGAACGGCAAATGCATTAGTTAGAGATGTTTTACAAAGACTAATAATCAATAACCAGTGGCTAGTTGAGTTATGAGGTGAAGCGCTTTTTTTTAATTTAATTTTTTTCAAGTGGGTATGGTAGGGGATTGAATTTTAGACCTCTAGTATGCCAGGCGTATGACTAATCTGCTATGCCACGGCGGTTCGCAAAAGCCAGCCTTTAGCTTTAATAACTGAAACTATTTTACGATTTGTACACTAACTAGATCAGATATATCATGCAGAAAAGGCGTTATTAAGTAGCCCCACCCACTTTCTTCTTTGACTTAGATCCGTCCGTGTATACCCCTCCAAATATCCGTCATCAAGGGGCGAGTTATCTTCAGAGACAGTTCAGCTAAAGATTCATCGAAAAGGAGGGTGGATATGCAGCAGTTAATGTAGTCAGGGATATTAGTATTTTTGTCCAGAATAGTGAAGTGTCCAATTGATGAGTGGGAACAACTGATAACCGATGGAGATCTTAGTTCTCCAGTTAAGCGACCATCTATACTATGTAGTTAACAAGGTTGTGGTTCAATATATATTAGAAAAGTGTAAAACATACGAGTTATGCCATTGTTCAGGCCAATGTGTGATATGTACTATGAAAGTATTTGCTTTTGTATGCGTTTATATATAAAGTTATTTACTTCCTGTATAGTTTATTTCTTTGCTGCAAGTTTAATAGAAAAAGCTTTCATTCCAGTAACTATTTTGCCTCAGAAATTTTGTGCTCTTAAAAAAGTTGTACTTTCACACAATGCACTCAACACTCACACCCAGTTTCTGCTGGAAACTAAATGCAAAGAGCGCAGCTGCAATTGCAATTTGCAATAGTATTAGTATTTGCATCCTTTTTCGAACCATTCCATTAATATAAGTAAAACTACCTCTACCTCTTGATGGTGTGTGACAATTTAGCAAATATCTACAGCAGCAGGAAAGGATAGAATAAAATTTGCCATAGCAACAAAACTGGGCGAAATGCAAAAGTGCAATTTAGAAGCAATTACATATAGCACAAACACATACATACATACATAGAAAGGAACTCTATACTTGTCCGCTGCACAATGTGCGAATTTATGTACGTCAACCCGCATGGAATGAAACTAAAAGTATGTACATATGTACACAATGATGACGATAATGATGATAATCTTTTCGATTCCAAAATAAACGCTGCAGCAGAAGCTAAACATACATGAAACTGAACCAGCATCAGCAAATAAGAATTTTTATTTCTTTGCAAAAATGTGTATGTAGGTATGTATATATGGATTGTTCGCACATGTAGCAGGAACCGAGAATGATGAATATTTCATAGTATGACCTTGGCCTCTAAAAAAGAATTTCAAGTTTACTTCTGCATATACAGGCACACACCCAGAGCACACATTGGCATTCACTCACTCTCATTCATTTGGATTACTCGTGTTGCATTCCATCAACTACAATTGTATCTATGTATGTATCTATAAATGTGTATGTATCTTTATTCTATTTGTATCTGTAATTGTTGTAAATTTATTTATCATTTACTTCCACTATTTTTTAATATCTTGGAACGACTATTTCCAATTACATATTTTTAATTCACTTTTTACATATTTAATTTCATTATAATTGTAAATTTTTCCCGCAAAATTTTATAACTTAATAAATATTTGATTTAGTTTTTTGGTTCTTAATTGTCCAGTTTTTTAAAGCTCTTAAACTCATAAGTTAAAATTTATCATGGGATATTAAAATAAAAAATTCTTTGGCTGCATTTCATTCATTATTTAAAAATTGTATTAACATTTGTGTGGGCTGTGAAATTTTATTGTGTATTTAGATGAAATTTTTTTGAAAAATTAAACAAATATTTTTTACTAGCTTAGCAACAAAATGATTATGGTGAGACTATGAAGTCCAGAGCTTTGATAAGCTCTTTAGTCTGCTAATATCTATATCAGCCAGATCGCCTAGATATTTAAAGATATTTCATTGCGAAGATTTTTATTTTATGAGTCCACTTCTTTTATATGGTATATTCTTCTTCTGTTATCATTGACTACCAGTCAAGGCTCTCATCCTCTATTGTCAGATGTTAGGCATACGTCATTCCATTAATAGCTTGCTGCTTGCAACTCTGCATCAACTGACCCTCTTTATGTTCTAGCAGATGCTTCAACATGACGCCCTCTTCCCTGGGGAATCCAACAAAGCCTTTTTATTGCCATATCCGCTGGCATACCTCTATAAAAGGTTTGTCGCGTTGGTAGATTTCTTATGCGATTCGGCGCCACCATAATTTAAGGATTTAAGCGCCTGTAAACAAATACTTACGGCAAGTATTTGTTTACAGGCGCTTATCGATGGTATTTGTGCATTTCCAAGTTTCGCAGCCGTAATCCAGGATATACTTGGCATTCGAGTTGTATACTCTTAACTTAAATGATGTTGTTATTTGCAAAGATTTCCGAATTGCTCTGAGAAAGCCGAATACAGATTTTACCTTATTAATACGCGATTTAATATCATCGTCGGTGCCATCTTTTGCAGATACCAAACTATTGGGTGATATAGGGGATGTTGGATACCAAGCAACGGTTCTGATTGATCTTAGCTTAGTAATCCCAAACTTATCTTGATTATCCTTCATCCTAACTGTGGACACTGACCTCCTCGTGGTATCACCAGAAGAACTACGTTATCACCCGTTAATATAGAGACCTAACATGTGCCAAGTGTCCTCCCATAAGAACTTTACATTTATGGACTTGGACATAGGACTAGTAACCCACTACTGGAAAAAACAATTACTATGAAAAAACCAAAATTAAAATGGACATCCGAAACTTCGTTAAAAAGACCAAGTAGAGGAAAGTCTTTTAAAGCTTGGCCTACGAAATTGGAGAATATGCGCACAAGATCGAAGAGCATGGAATTCTAAAATATGCTTGGCCTTTGACCTAAACAGGTTGTAAATGTAGGCCATTTAAGTAACTAAACTTCTAAGATAATTAAAGGTACCTATACATCCAATAACCTCGCTATTCCAGGGACCGAAAATAACCGTTATTTTTGAATTTTTGATTAAAAAAAGCAACCGCAAGGAAATGTCGGAGAATAAAACCAAGTATACCATTTTGATAGTCTTGGACAAAATTTTCATAAAATGCGATGATTTTTAAAAAATCTGATTTTTATTTTTGAGAAAAAAAATAAAAGTTATTTTTTGATTTTTATTTTTTAGAGCAAAAATAAAAGTTATTTTTTAACTTTTATTTTTTCAATCAAAAGTAACAGTTAATTTTCACTTTTATTATTTCGATCATGAATTAAAGTTATTTTTTGACTTTTATTTTTTCGAGCAAAAATGAAAGTTATTTTTTGACTTTTATTTTTTCGAGCAGAAATAAAAGTTATTTTTTGACTTTTATTTTTTCGAGCAGAAATAAAAGTTATTTTTATGTTTTCAACCCTAATTATGATTGCGAAACTCAACTCCATTAATTTTTGAGCATATGCAAATTATTTTCACTGAAAAATTATCTTTGTTTGACAAAAATTTTCAATAAATTTATCATGAATTTAAACAAAAGTAACTTTTATTTCTGCTCGAAAAAATAAAAGTAAAAAAATAACTTTTATTTCTGTTCGAAAAAAATAAAGTCAAAAGATAACTTTTATTCATGCTCAAAATAATAAAAGTCAAAAATAACTGTTATTTTTGCTCGAAAAAATAAAAGTTAAAAAATAACTTTTATTTTTGCTTGAAAAAATAAAAGTCAAAAATAACTGTTATTTATTATCGAAAAAATAAAAGTCAAGAAATAACTTTTTTTTTTTTTTACGATAAAAGTTATAACAGTTACGGTCCCTGCGCTATTCATATTGATGTGTGTTGACGGGTTTGAGCCATGGTCTTCAGACATAATCTTTGTCTTGGAAATACTGATTTCCAGCCCTGCTGTTGGAGATTCAACAGTGATAGCATTAGTATTTTTTTGAAGGTGGCATGGGCTTTGGCTTAGAAGACATACGTCATCAGCATATTCCAAGTATTCGAATTGTTTAAATAGTGTTCATTGGACTTCGAACAGATTTAACAATATAACCTTTATGTAATATTAGTATAGGACTCGACATTTAAAATCCACGTACATATATTGCCCATAGATAGCTTCTTTAGACACTGTCGAAGGCCTTCATAAAGTCGAAACGCTAGGTAAATAGGGGTGCGGAATACATTACATTGCTTAAGTACTATTCTTACTGTGTTGGTAAGGTTAACACAAGAACGATACTCTCTTATCGCCATCAGATCCGAGTAAAGAAACACCGTACCTCGCCTTGGCCTGTCCGCCAACAAATCAATTTTATAACGCAACATTTCACGCCTAAGCTGTTCTAATTTTCCGGTTTCGTTCTACGTCGCAAACTTCAAGCTTTCCTTCATAAATATATTATATTAGGTATCGATATCTTCGTATAGAATTGGTTTCATTCATCAAAATGTTTTCACATAGATAAGGCACTTCAAAAATCAACTGCATCCCAATACATCCCCTATCTTGTATATGTAGTATCATATCTTGTCAAACATAGATGTAGTGTCATAGACTTTCTAGGCACTTCTAGACAGAGTTTTATTTGTATAAAGCTTCTTTATGCAAAATTAAGTGACAATAGCTTTCATAGCTTATAATTTATTAGCATTTCTTAAAGTTTCTGTTGGCCTCTGTCAGTTATAAATGTTTCTTGTGACACCAACAGCTGACTGTCATTATGATCAGTGCTGACATACAAAATAGAACCAATTTTGAAAAACGAAACCCGGATATGAATTCAGCACCTCAAAAACGTCAAGATCAGTTCTCATTTGCTCTGATTCAAAATTTGACCGTAATTTGTAAACTTGTGTTCTTTAAAATTTTAGAAATGCATATAATGAACTTTTTAAGGTCTAAAATCTTCAATATTTATTAGAATTTTAATGGCTTTCGAGGTAGCTTTATATGGGAGCTATGGTCAATTTAAATACCAAAAATTTCCAAGAAATAAGAAATACTCTCGCCTAGCTCTTTCCGTTCAGGCCCATGTTATGGGAATAACTAACAGAATGACAATCTAGTATACTCTCCATTTTTTATGATAGGCATAAAATGTTTCAAAATTACTTTAGGAGAACTTTCTCTATTATTACTAGAGCTACAGGACATATGTTGAAAGATAGTCTACTTTCATCAATATCATAGTACCTGGTTGACCGAGCCTTGCTCGAAGCTTTGTGATAAGCATTTTTTTCTATATTTTTTTTATAAAGTACTAAAATAAATTTAGGGGAAAGACATTGTACAAATATTCAGTTAATTTTGAATTATTTTATTTATTTTGTCCGATCAACACATAGTTTGCATAGTTTACAGTTTAACTTATTTTGAATAATTTTGGAAATTGGTCATATCAACAGAAACCTCCTTCGACTCATGCGCATCAACATTGCTAAAGATTATAGCCTGATCAAATGCACAGTTTACGATTTAGTTCATTTTTAGTAGTTTTCAGTGGGGGCACCTGAAGTTGTCTATACTAACTAAGAAACCTTCATCTGTTTATGCGTAACAACTTTGCTTATGATTACAACATGATCAAATACACAGTTTACGATTTAATTCACTTTAAGTAATCTTCAGTGGCGCCACCTGTCGGACTATGGTCATTCTAATTAATAAACCTTCGTCAATTAAATGTACAGCTTACGATTAAATTGACTTTGAGTAAGTTTCACTGGCGCCACCTGTCGAAATTTCTTCATACCAACTAAGAAACCTTCGTCGGCTCATGTGCAACAACTTTGCTAAAGATCATAGTATGATAAAATGTACAGTTTACGATTTAATTAATTTTTAGTAATTTTCAGTGGCGCCACCTGTCGGAAAATAGTCTTACCAGCTTAAAACCTTCGTTGGCTTATCCACAACATCTTTGCTAAAGAGCATAACATGATCAAATTCACAGTTTACAATTCTATAAAGAACATATATACAGAAAAACATTCATTTGCTTAAAAGTTATTACATTACTATTTTTTCCCCTTTTTAATCCCCTAATTTTAAAAAGTTCCATATGCATACTTGGTACTTCTTTGGTACCAATTGAATTCGGTACATTTTATTTAAACGCAGTTAACATAATGTTCCTATTCATATTACTTTTTGAGATGTTAAGTTATCAATTTATCCCTTTTTTACCCATTTTGGCCTCGAAATCAAAAAAGTACCAAATACGTGTTCAATATTTCTTTCACATCTATTGATTGCAGTACAAAGTTCCTATCTATATTCTTTAGTTTAAAAAATAAGAGTGGGTTAAAAAAGTACCAAAAAACTATTTTCACTCTTTTTTACCCCCTACCGGACATAGTTTCAAAAAGTACCAAACACCTGTCCGCTTATTTTCATAACTGTTTAAAACGTAATTTTAATTTTGTTTCTATACCTATTACTTTAGAAGATATAAAGTTTTCGATTTTTCCCCTTTTTACCCGTTTTTACCCTCTTAGAGGCAAAGGTGTATAGGCATTTTTGAAAAAAATCTTGAAATAAACGAACTTTAAACCATCATAAAATCTGAACGAAATTTAAAATTTTGAAGAACTTTTGTATGAGCTAAAATAATGTATATAGAAATTTCATCAAAATCGAAGATGGTGAGGTTCAAAATTGGTATATTTCGTTTGAAAAGTGTTGTTCGATTCGACTGGGGTATCTTCAAAACATTAAATTTTGAAGCACTAACCGCTTTATCAGATGTCTAAAAATGTCATAATATAAACAACAAACTATCGCAGATATTAGCAATATCTGTTATAGTCGACCTAATGTAAACGGCGATCCTTGTGTCAATGGATCTGTCATCAAAACATCAAATTGTGTTTGATCTGCCCAAAGTCTCAAATTTGTTAATTTGTTTTATCAACAAAATATTAAAAATTCTACCTTTAACTTCATAATTTAAGTTTTATACTTATATTTATTTATTAAATTATTCCATATGTTATAGATACTTATTTTTTATATTTTCTTCATAAATTGCAATATATTGGCCAGCTGTTGAATATAACAATTTTTCGCCGCATGTGCATCACTTTTTTTCTTGTTTGTGGATTGGATTGGATGAGCGCATCATTTATTTGTTACAAATTTATCAAAGGAAAAAACTTATAATAAACAAACATTGTTAAATGCATTTAAAACCATTAATAATAGATTTTTTGTGTAATAATAAACAATTGCTTTGGTGAAATAACATTAAAAATTATGAGTAATCTCATTAATTTGTGGATACTTTTAATTCGAATTTTTCAATGTCATTTGGGGGATATTTTAGAAGATAGATATTAAGATTGTATATAAAAAACTTTCTCCAGTCGTATCCAGAAAATTTGTTATTTAGTTTTTACTTAAATGTAAAATCTTGAAACTTGGAAAAACGGTGCGAAATTGTTGGTTTAGACTCTATTTCCCAAAACCCATATAAGCACAGTCTCCAGTACTATAGTGGGTCAAGCCCGACCATACGATACCCTTCACCACTAAAGTCAAAGATGTTCTTTTTCGTGAATAAAGACAAATATTTGCTAAATTTAACCATCATACAAACATTTTCTCAAAACTCATCTATTTAGGTTAAGAGTTAGGGTCGCATGAAGACCGATAATCTCGAAATTTAGCAAATTGATTACAGTTTTTACAAAAATTATGTATGCAGAAGAATTTGTATGGGAGCTATGGTCAAATGTGGACCGATTTCAACGAAATATGGTACAGTGAATTTGGTTTGATGGTCCTATTATCAATCAATGATCTGTGCCAAATTTCATCAAATTATCTTTAGAATTGCGACCTGTAGTTTGATTACAAGGTTTACATGGGGGTCCAGATAACCAGTCGTCCAGCCAGACGGACGGACATCGCAAAATCGACTCAGAAAGTTATTCTAAGCCTATTGGTATACTAAAAGTCTAACACAAATATTTCTATGCGTTACATAGATTGGACAGGAAAGTTGCTTTGAGCCCACTATCGGTAAATTCAGCCTCCATAACGTAACATCTGACAATGGTATAAGGTTGGTCTCTTTTGCGGCTGCTCAAAATATGGTAGTGAGTAGCACCAGATTTCAACACTGTAGAATACACAAAGCTACATGGGTGTCTCCCGATCAAATGACAAAAAATCAAATAGACCATATTGTAATTGATGGAAGGCACTCATCAAGCGTATTGGATGTGCGTACAATTCGGGCAGCCAATATGGACTCCGATCACTATCTCGTTGCAGCCAAGGTGAGAACACGCCTGAGTGTGTCGCGAAACATGCAGACAGAATCGCAAAGGAAATTTAATACCACCAAGGTACAATCCCATCAAATTGCCACAGATTACTCACGACGAATAGCTTAATTACTCGGAGAAAATATTTCAACTCCCAACGACATCAGCGCTCTGTGGCAACATATTACTCTCTATGAAAACTGCTGCAAAAACCCTCTTCCAAAAAACTCTTGGTATCACGAGGATGCCGCGATGCCACTGCGGCGAAAAATGCAGCCTACAGGGAAACCCTGCAGTCAGTAGTTACTCGTCAAACTTTAGAAAGATATAGAGAAAGAAAGTGGGAAGAGGAACGCCTATTCCGAAGAAAAAAGAGAGAAATGGAAAGACGTGTGTTCGAGGAGATTGAGTTATATAAGAGTCGTAATGAAGTGCGTAAATTTTATGGTTTTAGCAATTGTATTCTCTCCTGCAAAGACCGTACTAAAACTGTGGAAGGAGCACTTTTTCAAATTGTTGGTATCAAATGGAAGCGACCAAGATGATACTCCTGAACAAATCAATGATAATGGCGTTATATGTCCACCACCAAACCAAAATGAGATTAGAATCGCTATAAATCGACTAAAAAATAACAAAGCTGCGGGTGCCGATGGTCTTCCTGCTGAGCTTTTTAAGGCCGGAGGAGACGAGTTGATCAGGCTTATATCCCAACTTATAGAAGCAATATGGTCAGAAGAATACATGCCAGACGATTGGAATCTTAGTGTCCTTTGCCCTGTGCACAAAAAAGGAGATAAAACTGTGTGTGCAAATTACAGAGGGATAAGCCTCCTCTCAATTGCATATAAGATTCTATCGACCATACTGTGCGAAAGGCTTAAGCCCAAAATTAACGAAATAATTGGGAAGTACCAATGCGGCTTTAGACCAGATAAATCAACCACTGACCAGATCTTTACTCTACGTCAGATCCTGGAGAAGACCCAAGAGAAACAAATTGACACGTATCATCTTTTTGTTGACTACAAAGCAGCTTTTGACAGCCCGATACGGAAGAAGGTGTTTGAAGCAATGTCTGGGTTCGGCATCCCCACGAAGCTAATACAATATCAGCTATTAAGATAGGTAAGAACCTATCAGAGTCTTTCATAACTAAACGGGGTTTCAGACAAGGTTATAGTCTATCATGTGATCAATATTGAGCTAGAAAAAATTTTACGAGATGCAGCAGTTAATACAAGTGGTGCAATATTCAATAGAAAACATATGCTACTCGCGTATGACGATGACATTGATATTATGGGGCGAACTTTACGCGAGGTAACTGCCGCCTTTTCCAATATCGAGAAGGAATCAAACAAAATGGGTCTAGCTGTAAATGAATCAAAAACAAAACTGATGGTTTCTTCAGGCGGACAGATAACTAGAATTGGATCACATGTGTCCGTAGAAAACTATAGCTTCGAAGTTGCAAAAGAATTTGTATACCTTGATACCGCTGTGAACATCAACAACGATATAAGCTTTGAAATTAAACGTAGAATAATACTTGCCAATAGATGCTATTTTGGCCTAAGCAAACAGCTAAGAAATAAAGTCCTCTCCGTAAGAACTAAAATTACGCTCTATAAAACGCTTATACTACCCGTGTTACTGTATGGTGCAGAATCATGGGTACTTGCACAGGCAGATGAAGCTATCCTTGGAGTGTTTGAGAGGAAAATCCTACGAAAAATATTTGGACCAGTCTGCGTCAACAACGAGTATCGACATCGAATGAATCATGAGCTGTATGAGTTATACGCTGACATAGACATAGTTAAACGCATTAAGCAACAGCGGCTGCGCTAGCTAGGACATGTTGTGCGAATGGATGTAAATACTCCGGCAAGAAAAGTGTTTGATAATGATCCTGAGGGAACTCGTAGAAGAGGGAGCCCAAAACTTCGATGGAGAGACCAAGTAGAAGAAAATCTTTCAAAACTTATCATAAGAAATTGGAGAATATGCGCACAAGATAGAAGCGCATGCAATTCTAAAATATGCTCGGCCTTTGACCTAAACAGGTTGTTACAATAGGCTATTTAAGTAAGTAAGTACATACATCAGCACAAACTTATAATACCCTTTCCACCTATGGTGGTGAAGGGTATAAAAAATAATTATTACTGAAATGGCGGAATTTTTGGGTATTTAACTGTCCCCGCACTGGAAAAATAAAAAGATTTCTAAAAATGTTATTCACTTTTGAAAATTTCATTAAGCCACCATAACTTCTTCGATTTTTTCGAGTTTTACTATTTGGACCGTTCACTGTGTGGATTGAGAAAAAAGTAAATTTTTCTAATATGAAAAAAACTGAGTAAATTCTGTTACATTTTAACAAAACTTAACTTTCAAGTACTCAGTACTTTGAAATCTACCTAATCTATTTATCCTAAAACAACGAACGAATTTTCGAGGAAAAATTGCAATAACTCCGAAACTACTTCATACTTAATTTTTATGACTTAAAATAAAGTTACTTTTGTTCACATTTATATTTTATTAATTTTTAATATTTAAATTATTAGTAGATAAAATTAAGACTCGGTATTGGCTATTACTCCTATTTTTTCCATACAAAAAAGTTTAACACTTTGTGGGCGGATGCGGTACGTGTTCCCCTTATGCAATTTTAAAAAGTTTGCACAACATGTTTTGAATTTTGCACTTTTGTAAAATAAGGTGCACCCTAATGTATATAGGTGGGTGTCAGATCTATATTTTTGTGCGTCACAAACGTCATCACAAACACAATACACCCTTCATACCCATTGTGATGTATGGTATTAAAATAAACTACATATTGCCTGACTTTTGTTTCAAAGGCGGCCCAAAACCCGACTTAAGCGTTAAAGATATTCGGGAAGTCATATTTGTTAAAAGGCCCGATAACAGCAAAACTTTTCTGTTAAAATGTGGTTGCAATTCACAAACATTCACGGGATTTTGTAAACCATTATATAGATTCATACAAACATATGCTCAAGTAAAAGCACTGAAAGTGACAAGCCCAGTTGACAACTAACTACTAGTATTTAGCACAAAATCAAATACATACAAATATAGAATGAAAACAGAAGAGGTAAAGAAGAAACGCCAGCCTGGCTTTAGTTTTACATTAAAATAATGAATAGAATGAAACCTACTTTTAGTCTTGAAATCATAATATGGGAAGGATATGAAAATGTAACGAGTAAATTATTTATTAGTATACGAACGTGTGTAGTTGATGTTTGTTGTTTATATGGGAGAGTGTATTGGTTTTGTATGCATTTGTTTACATGTGTAGTGTAGATATTTGGCCTTGAACATGAACTGCATTTGCGCAAATTTCTTTTTGTTTTCTGCTTCTTCTTTAGAGCTTTTTGTTGTTTGTTATTACTCAATTTTCGTTCTGTACTTTGGTCTCAAATACAAAAGTTTTTAAATACAAACAAACATCAACAAACATTATTTCGCTTGATAAATATCCAGAAAGCAAAGTGGAATCAAATAAAACATCGTGTAATGGAAACAAACAAAATTAAAAAGAGTGAGAGGTAAGTAAGAATTCAGAGAGTGCGATTGGCTAAGAGCAGGAGAAAATTAAAATTGCATTTTCAAAAATATTAAATTAGTAAAACAACACAAATTTAACCCTATAGTATAGGGCATAGTATAGGGGCTATATATACATTAATTAACATTAATATAACATTAATAAATCTCAGCGAATATAATAAGTACAAGAACCCGATAATTTCAGAAATTTAAAAACTTATAGTATTTGAAATCCATTAAACAACGAATGAAACAGCTGACTAAAGATAGGAAAGCTTTATTGGGTTTTCTTTCATCCGATTGCAACCAGAAGAGTAATGCACTATATCTGTTCAAGTCACAAACAGTGGCTTGTATACTCATAAAATTTCACACAAATATTTTATAAATCGAAATATATATGTATATTAGGTTGACAGGAACATTTTTTTCTTTGATTTCAAATGTTTTTCTACGGAATATTGTGACACTAGGTCTAAATGTTTAGATCTGAAAATTTCAGCCAAATCGGTCAACGTTTTATGGGCGCGCATTGAGTCCAAAGTTTAAGAGCCCATTTGTATGGGAAAAATATTAATTATCTATTTTGCTAAAATTGAATACAAGTAAAATTTACCGAGCATTTACTCGAATTTGGCCCAAAAATTTAAATTTTCGCGAAATTCTTCAATGTGAAATCGCAATTATGGCGAAACGGTTCAAGATATACACCAAATTATTTTTTTGAGTTTTATTCTACCATTTGTCTGTTTTAACATACTGGAGAGCAAATTCTAAATTTGTAATATTTGTTGAACAAAATTTTCAAAAACTTAAAAAATGATTTTTGAAACCGACCTGAGAAAAGTGTACCATTTTCCAACATGAAAAAAAACTAAGTAAATTTGATTATGTTTAAACAAAACTGAACTATTTACTAGTAACAAGCCATTAAATGATAAATCATGTCTAACTTTGGAATTTCTTTATTTACAACATACAATTTTTGGTGCATATCCTTAGGCGCGTTTTCAAGGGCATAAAATTTCGGGGAAAAACTGCAATAACTTTTAAACTACCTCATGGATTTTCGTCTTTCACAATTTGAAATAAAGCTGTGTTAGTTCTCTTTAATATTCTATTATTTCTTCTTGAAAAAATTATTTGTTTTTGGTCCAAATTTCGCAAAAACAAAAAAATAACCCATTGTTCCCTATACAAATGGGCTCTTAAACTTTGGACCCGATGCGCGCCCATAGAACGTTGTCCGATTTGGCTCAAATTTTCAGATCTAAACTTTTAGACCTAGTGTCACAATATTGCGTAGAAAAAGTTATAAAATTCGAAAAATCATTTTCCTTCATACAAAAAATTGTCACCCTAATGTGCATAGTTTTGGTGTACCTTAGATTTTTATAAACTTTCGTACAGTGGATATATTTCTCTGAATGGTAGCTTTATGTTTCTATCTTTCACATCGTCGTCTTTATCTTCTGTGGGAGCGTGTGCACAAATAAGGCTTAGATAAAAGTATTTAGCTTTGACGCGAATTGTTGCTAACCTTTCATTTACTGGGGTGAACCTTGTAACAAAATTTCGCAATCTTTTGCTTACCATGAACCCGCAATCAAACTCATGCTTACTATTATGACAGCTGTAATACAGGTCGCCTTTTGGTGTTTTGGCGACGCCGTGGCCATTCCATCTTATTTCCTGTACAGCAGTCACATCACATTTATATTTATCGAGAACATCCATTAACTGGATCAGAGCACCTCCTCTGTAAAGGGTTCGGATGTTCCAGGTGCTGATCCTTAAATCATGATCCTTTTTACGTTTGCCATGGTCGTCAACACTAGGGGGGGCCGTTTTAATTCTTAAAATTTGCTTTTTCATAGTAGCTGATTTTTCCAGGAGTGGGTTACTAGCCCGACGTCCTAAACCCATGTTTTTATAGTTCTTATGGGAGAACACGCGGCACTTGTTAGCTCACTACTTTAACGGGTGTTAAGGTAGCTACCCAGGTGACACCACGAGGAGGTAAGTGGCCACAGTTGAGATGAAGGATAGACCAAGATTAGCCTGGGTTTACCAAGTTAAACCAGTCAGGACCGTTACTTGGAATCCAACATCCCCTACATTCGCTAATTACTACTTAATATTCCGTAATTTCGCTGTGAAAATTTTCAGAAAATTCAAATTTTGACATTTGACCGCGGTGAAGAAAATGTTAAACTCGTCCAATAATAAAAAACGCTTTAGCATAGGGTTTCCATAAACGAAGCAATAATATTAATTATCTTTTTTGATAAAATTGAATACAAGTAAAATTTACCACACATTTACTCGAATTTGGCCCAAAAATTTACATTTTCGCGAAATTCTTCAATGTGAAATCGCAGGTACGGCGAAACGGTTCAAGATATCGACCTTTATTGGGTTTTATTCTCCCATTTGTTTGTTTTAACACACTGGAGAGCAAATTCTAAATTTGTAATATTTGTTGAACAAAATTTTCAAAAAGTTTAAAAATGATTTTTGTACCACTTTCCAACATGAAATAAACTAAGTAAATTTGATTATATTTAAACAAAAATGAACTATTTACTAGTAACAGGCCATTAAATGATAAATCATGTCTAACTTTGGAAATTCTTTATTTACAACATACAATTTTTGGTGCATATCCTTAGGCGCGTCTTCAGGGACATGCATTTTCGGGAGAAAACTGCAATAACTTTCGAACTACCTCATGGATTTTCGTTTTTCGCTATTTGAAATAAAGCTGTGTTAGTTCTCTTTAATATTATAATGTTCTTTAATATTCTCTTTAATATTCTTTTTTTTTTTCTTGTAAAAATTATTAATTTTTGGTCTAAGTTTCACAAAAACAAAAAAAAAATAACGCATTTTTTTCCATACAATGGGCTCTTAAACTTTGGACTCGATGCGCGCCCATAGAACGCTGTCCGATTTGGCTCAAATTTTCAGATCTAAACTTTTAGACCTAGTGTCACAATATTCCGTAGAAAAAGTTATAAAATTCGAAAAATCATTTTCCTTCACACAAAAAATTGTCACCCTAATGTGCATAGTTTTGGTGTACCTTAGATTTTTATAAACTTTCGTACAGTGGATATATTTCTCTGAATGGTAGCTTTATGTTTCTATCTAAACTTTTAGACCAAGTGTCACAATATTCCGTAGAAAAACATTTAAAATCAAAGAAAAAAATTTTCCTGTCACCCTAATGCACATACACAGGAAAACGAACATAATTGCTATATACAATGTACCTTCACGTATACAAACCTCTAAAATAGTTTCCCAGTGTGAGAGTTGTCGGAAGGCAACTTCTAAGCTTACATTACTGCATTTATAATTTACTTTATATAGAAAATATACTAAAAGTATAAGGTAAGAGAATGAAAAACAACCACCACTAGGTACTGGATGGGTCTAGGAAAATGTCAATTTCAAGGTCAGTTCAGTTAGAGAGAAAAGCTGTGCAAGTACATCTCTGACTTTTGACAAAATGCAAAATATCAAGTAAAACTTAAACAATAAATAAATAACAAATAAATAAAAATTACCTCATGCACGATAAGTTACTCGTTTGTACTTAAATCATTATTCAATACAATTCTATAATATTTTGAAATTGCTTTCTATTGCTATTTCTACTAAAAAGGCAACAGGCGTTATTATTGACTTTTACCCATAAAAAAAAGAAATTGAAAACTTATAAAAAAAAACTGAAAATGGCATTGGCATGGAATTTGTATTTTCCTATAAATTTGTCTCTATATTTTGTTGCAGTAAATTTAATTTGTTTTTTGTTGTTATTTGTGGGCGTTACTATGTGTGGGCTGGGCGTGTGCCACCGTATTTGGCAGAAGCTTAAATAAATAAAAACTATATTTCCTCATTATATTTACACTTATTTATGTATTGCTGTTATATTAGTTGTTGTAGTAGTTGTAATTTTTCTAAAAATTAAAAAAAATATAGAAAAATTTCCCCAACTTTTATTTAGATTTTTTTTTTACTTAAAACAAATCTTACGTAAAAATAAAACGACTTTGATGGTGATTGTGATGATGCAGTGAAAGCTGTACAATTATTGTTGTAAAAATTGTTTGCACTTACTTACACTTACATATATTTTTACTTGTAGTGTATTTATGTTATTATGAAAGTATGTAAATGTTTGTTCATTTACTTGTATCTATGTATTTATAAACTCACACATACACACACTTAGAATGTTTGTTTCAGTTGAAAAATTTTTGTATTTAAATCAAATTTAGATATGGCTAACGAATTCCATTTAGTAGATACTATATACTCGTACTACTCGTATACTATAGTTAGAAATGACTAACTATTTACAATAGATACATAATAGAATACAATATTTAAATGCTGTTAACAGAAATTTCTGTAAATGTATGAATTTATTCCTGTAAATGTATGTGAATGTCTTAATTAATGATTATGGATTTTACTTTCTTTGTTTTTACATGTCAAGTCAATCTCTATGTCAATTTGATAAGTTTAGAAATTTATAAATAATATTACGTTGAAACCAAGTAAATTCTTAACAGGTTAATCGTCAATGGGTATCTTGTGTTTTTTCAAGGTGAAACAATTAATTCAATCTGGAATTAAAAAAAAAAAGAAAAATGCTAAGTCGATCAAAACCGACTTTTTGATAAACTATAGGGTGTTCATTTTACTCGACTTTCAATTGTTTGAGTAATCAAATAACCAAAAATTTACTATTTTTAAAGGAAAATTTTCTAAATTTCTTATTTTTATAAAAAAAACAATTCAAAAATTTCTTAATTTTTCAAGATATTTTTCAAAAAATTCTTATTTTATAAGAAAATTTTTAAAAAATTCTTATTTCTATGAGAAAATTATCAAAAATTTCTCATTTTTATAAGAAATCTTTCAACGATTTCTTATTTTTATAAGAAATTTTTCAAAAAATTCTTATTATTATTAGAAATTTTTCTAAAATTTCTTATTTTTTTAAGAAATTTTTCAAAAATTTTTTTATTTTTTTAAGAAATTTTTCTAAAATTTCTTATTTTCTTAAGAAATTTTTCTAAAATTTCTTATTTTTTTTAAGAAATTTTTCTAAAATTTCTTATTTTTAAAAATTTCTTATTTTAATAAGAAAATTTTCAAAAATTTCCTATTTTTCTAATTAAAAAAAAATAAAAAAAATCTTATTTTTATAAAAAATTTTCTTATTTTTATAAGAAATTTTTCAAAATTTTCTTATTTTTATAAGAAATTTTTAAAAAATTTCTTATTTTTATAAAAAAATTTGTTAGAAAATTCTTAATTTTATAAGAAATTTTTCAAAAATTTCTTAGTTTTATAAGAAATTTTTTAAAAATTTCTTATTTTTATAAGAAATTTTTCAAAAATTTCTTAGTTTGATGAGAAATTTATCAAAAATTTCTTAGTTTGATGAGAAATTTAAAAAAAATTTTTTATTTTTATAGGAAATTTTCAAAAATTTCTTATTTTTATAAGAATTTTTTAAAGAATATCTTATTTTTATAAGAAAATTTTCAAAAATTTCTTATTTTTAAAAGAAATTTTTCAAAAATTTCTTATTTTTATAAGAAATTTTTGAAAAATATCTTTTATTTATAAGAAATTTTTCGAAAATATCTTATTTTTATAAGAAATTTTTCAAAAATTTCTTATTTTTGTAATAAATTTTTCAAAAATTTCTTATTTTTATAAGAAATTTTTTAAAAATTTCATACTTTTATAAGAAATTTTTCAAAAATTTCTTATTTTTAGAAGAAATTTTCAAAAATTTCTTATTTTTATAAGAAATTTTTCAAAAATTTCTTATTTTTATAAGAAATTTTTCAAAAATTTCTTATTTTTATAAGAAATTTTTCAAAAAGTTCTCATTTTTATAGGAAATTTTTAAAAATATCTTATTTTTATAGGGAAATTTTCAAAAATTTCTTATTTTCATAATAAATTTATCAAAAATTTCTTATTTTTACAATAAATTTTTAAAAAAATTCTTATTTTTATAAGAAATTTTCCAAAAATTTCTTTTTTTTATAAGAAATTTTTAAAAAATGTCTTATTTTTTTAAGAAATTTTTAAAAAATGTCTTATTTTTTTAAGAAATTTTTCAAAAATTGCTTATTTTTTTTTAAGAATTTTTCAAAAATTTCTTATTTTTTTTTAAGAAATTTTTCAAAACATTCTTATTTTTTAAGAAATTTTTCAAAAATTTCTTATTTTTATAAGAAATTTTCCAAAAATTTCTTATTTTTATAAGAAATTTTTAAAAAATTTCTTATTTTTATAAGAAATTTTTCAAAAATTTCTTTTTTTTTAAGAAATTTTTCAAATTTTTGAAAACTTTCTTTATTATTATTAATTTATTTTTATTTTATAAAAAAAAATATTTTTTTAGGTAACTTTTCAATAATGTCTTAATTTTTTCAAAACTTTCTTATTTTATAAGAAATTTTTCAAAAATTTCTTATTTTATAAGAAATTTTTCAAAAATTTCTTATTTTATAAGAAATTTTTCAAAAATTTCTTATTTTATAAGAAATTTTTCAAAAATTTCTTATTTTATAAGAAACTTTTCAAAAATTTCTTATTTTATAAGAAATTTTTCAACAATTTCTTATTTTTATAGGAAATTTTTTAAAATTTCTTATTTTTATAGGAAATTTTTCAAAAATTTCCTATAAAAATAAGAAATTTTTCAAATTTTCTTATTTTTATAAGAAATTTTTCAAATTTTCTTATTTTTATAAGAAATTTTTCAAAAATTTCTCATTTTATAAGATATTTTTCAAAAAATTCTTATTTTTATAGAAATTTTTTTGCAAAACTTTCATATTTTTATAGGAAATTTTATCAAAAAATTCTTATTTTTATAGGAAATTTTTTAAGAATTTCTTATTTTTTTACAAAATTTTTTTAAAAATTCTTAATTTCATAGAAAATTTTAAAAAATTCCTTAGTTTTATAGATAAATTAAAAAAAATCTTATTTTTCTAGTTTTCTTATTTTTATAGCAATTTTTTTAAATTTTTTTAGAATTTCTGTTTTTATATTATTTTTTTTTCAAAAACTGCTTATTTTTGGAAAAAAAAAATTCAAAACTTTAATATTTCATAGGAAATTTTTGAAAACTTTCTTATTTTTATAGGAAGTTTATTTTTATTATAAAATAAAGTATATTTTTAGGTAACTTTTCAAAAATGTCTTAATTTGGTCAGCGTCACTAAGTGATATTCAGTGGAGAAATATTCAATGCTGCCAAAATGCAGCCCAAAGAACTATAGGCTGCCTACAAATTACCTCACCACATCATATTCTTCCAGTAAAGGAACACAACATTATGCTAACTCAGCAGTTCCATTTGGGATGTCATCGGAAAAATCATCCAAACGTTAACATCACACAGTTGCGACCTTCCCCGAGCCTTGTCAGGAAAGATCTTCGCGTGTATGAGGATAGCATACGAAGATATGTATTTGATCCTTTAGATCATACCTTGTATTAGGAGGTCACCCACCGCTAATAGCAGAAGAAAAAAAGAACCTGCCGTGGAAAACAAGAGTCGTTCTGGCTCAACTGAGATCGGGATGAAGTAACAGTTAAAATATCTTTTGGTCACGCATAGACCGTGCCGTCCCCAACATATGCCCAGCTTGTGATCAAGGTCCTAATGATACCCCCCACATTTTCAACTTATACCGCCAACCCTACTTCACTAAGTCCTGAGGATTTGTGGACTTATTCTGTAGAAGTAGCACAATTTCTTGGCCTTGATCTCCAAACAGATCCCCCATAAAAACAAAATTATAAAATTGAAATTGTTAGAGCTGTTACAACAAAATAACACGCCAGAACAAATGAATGATGACGCCTTTATATGTTCACCACCCAAACAAAATTAGGTTAGGATTGCAGTAACTCGACTGAAAAATAACAAAGCTGCGGGTGACGATGGTATGCCAGCGGAACTTTTCAAGGCCGGAGGTGATGAGTTGATATGGTGTATACCCCAGCTTATAAAAATCATATGGTTAGAAGAACGTATGTTCGATATCTGTGTTCTTTGTCCAGTGCACAAAAAAGTAGATAAATTATAGAGCCCCCCTTTAATTATATCGAACAAATTGTGTGAAGACTAAATACTGAATAGTACACTTTTTGTAATAAATTTATGTAACTTTTTAATATTACTTTGTAATTTTAGGACCATTTTTGGATACACTGCAGACTTCTTTTTCTTCTTCTGTTATCCTTGACTCCCAGTGGAGCATAGGGCCTCATTGGTTTCATTCATCAGGATTTACTTGCATAGATTAGGCACCTTCAAAATCCTTGTACCAGCTGCCGTAGCAGGGGGATTTCTAGCATGATTACCACTTGGAGTAGTATATTCTGTAATGTTGTTTCTTTCCATGCTTAAAGTCAATGGATGATGAGTCCAAAGACAAGAGCCACGTTTGTAAAGCGAGCCGCTCGATCTAAAACTAACGCCCGCTTGTAGCCGCAACTAACATGTTTCGTACTTTACCAGGTACAATTATCTTAGACCCTTAGACCAAATACATCGGAATGGCTACAAGATAACTCCCTCTCACGTTAGCCCTGAACACAACATTATGCTAACTCAGCAGTTCCATTTGGGATGTCATCGGAGAAATCATCCAAACGTTAACATCACACAGTTGCGACCTTCCCCGAGCCTTGTCAGGAAAGATCTTCGCGTGTATGAGGATAGCATACGAAGATATGTATTTGATCCTTTAGATCATACCTTGTATTAGGAGGTCACCCACCGCTAATAGCAGAAGAAAAAAAGAACCTGCCGTGGAAAACAAGAGTCGTTCTGGCTCAACTGAGATCGGGATGAAGTAACAGTTAAAATATCTTTTGGTCACGCATAGACCGTGCCGTCCCCAACATATGCCCAGCTTGTGATCAAGGTCCTAATGATACCCCCCACATTTTCAACTTATACCGCCAACCCTACTTCACTAAGTCCTGAGGATTTGTGGACTTATTCTGTAGAAGTAGCACAATTTCTTGGCCTTGATCTCCAAACAGATCCCCCATAAAAACAAAATTATAAAATTGAAATTGTTAGAGCTGTTACAACAAAATAACACGCCAGAACAAATGAATGATGACGCCTTTATATGTTCACCACCCAAACAAAATTAGGTTAGGATTGCAGTAACTCGACTGAAAAATAACAAAGCTGCGGGTGACGATGGTATGCCAGCGGAACTTTTCAAGGCCGGAGGTGATGAGTTGATATGGTGTATACCCCAGCTTATAAAAATCATATGGTTAGAAGAACGTATGTTCGATATCTGTGTTCTTTGTCCAGTGCACAAAAAAGTAGATAAATTATAGAGCCCCCCTTTAATTATATCGAACAAATTGTGTGAAGACTAAATACTGAATAGTACACTTTTTGTAATAAATTTATGTAACTTTTTAATATTACTTTGTAATTTTAGGACCATTTTTGGATACACTGCAGACTTCTTTTTCTTCTTCTGTTATCCTTGACTCCCAGTGGAGCATAGGGCCTCATTGGTTTCATTCATCAGGATTTACTTGCATAGATTAGGCACCTTCAAAATCCTTGTACCAGCTGCCGTAGCAGGGGGATTTCTAGCATGATTACCACTTGGAGTAGTATATTCTGTAATGTTGTTTCTTTCCATGCTTAAAGTCAATGGATGATGAGTCCAAAGACAAGAGCCACGTTTGTAAAGCGAGCCGCTCGATCTAAAACTAACGCCCGCTTGTAGCCGCAACTAACATGTTAAACAGGCGCTACAGTTTCGTACTTTACCAGGTACAATTATCTTAGACCCTTAGACCAAATACATCGGAATGGCTACAAGATAACTCCCTCTCACGTTAGCCCTGACCTAGAATCCCACTCGGGTTGTTTTCCGCATCTTCAACTAGGTTGCTCAGGTTTCCAGGATGTACCACGAGGAGGTGCGAGTAGGAATTGAATACAGTTATTACCTGTTAGCAGGAAACCCAGGCAACAACTGAATCCCATTTACATCCCTACAGTGTAGACTAATATAGAAATATAAATTTTAGAACGTGTTCTGAAATTTTAGTTAACATTTTTGAATACAGAAGAGTTAGACTTGAGTTTTTAGAAAATCCGAAATATATATTTCGTATATTAATGGGCTTAATATCCTTGACATTATCCTTACTTCATAACCTGACAAATATAAAGTTAACTTTCATGCAAATTTTGGAAACTGATCTTTCATTCTCCGTTCTTTGTAGCTTAAATTATACCATTTAACCTTTATAAGTTGAAAGTGGTCTTAGTTTTGGATGATCTGAAATATACAGCGAAGTTCTGGGCCCTATGTTTTTGAGGCTATTTTTGTCAAACAGATCTGCTATTACCGAAAAAAGAAAGTTTCGGAAATTAGAAATTTTGCAAATTTAAAAATCCTCAATTGTAAGATTTATTTTAAATTGCATTAGCGCAATATTTTATGAATGTAAAGATTACATTGTAAACCTAAAAAATGTAATTTTCCTAAAAGTCTGCCCGTACCTTTTTTTGCGAGTGGTGGTGGCGATGGTGATGGTGCTGCGATGGCTAGTGAGTGATTCATTCATTGTGCAAGAGAGAGGCCTTGACATTAAGAATGAGATAGAATAATGAAAACGTAAGTGTTTGTGATAGTGAGAGTTACGAAATACGAAAGTACAAGTACTTAAAAAAGAACAAGCACCAACAACAGCAGCAACAACAGCAAATAGTTGTACGAATAAAAGCGAATGACAACAACTACAACTACAACAAGAAAAAACAAAAAAAAATTTACAATAAAAAATTATATGTGCCAAAGTACGAGAAACAAATGAAAGCAAAATATGCAATAAAGAAAATGAGAATGAAAAATAAAATTTGAAAAAAAAATATTATTAAAATATGAAAAAAAAACTTAATAAAATCACTCTGTACGAGTACACGTTGAAAAGATAGAACGATGAACACACGCGCAATCTAGTACTTTTTGTAATATGGGTATATAAAAGTTAAGGAATCAGCTGGTCGCAGGGTAAGAGCAACGACAGCAACAACAACAATATTTGGAAATTGAGAACGAACAACACACCTCATTTTAGTTTTACAAATTGCACTGAGAACCCAACGAATACCTGTACTCGTACGAATGCAATTCAGATACGAGTTGTGTAAAAATTATAGACAAATTTCCAAACTAATGTATTTAAAGGTACTTAACGAAATTTGAGCAAAAGGTACTTTTTAGACTACATCCACCAATATCTCCTATTCATTGGAAAATATGAAAAAAAGGGTCAGTAATGTTGAAAACTGGGTTCACTCGTAAGTTATGGCAAAGACAGGTTTACCCTTTCTTTCTATTTCTTTCATGCTAGGGGTACCATTTATGTTTCCGGAATGGAATATGATAACAAACGTTACTAAATGGAAAAGTCTTTTTTGTTTTCTATTTCTCTTGAGATACCTCCAAAACATGGTTCTTGAACGCTTCAACTGCCCCTATGTCGATCACACAGTTTACCTTTGATAATAGGTAACAAGAAAAAGTCATTGGTAGCGAAGTCATCAATGAGTCATCAGTTCGATATTTTGACTACTAAAAAAATTACTTGAGGTTGCTGTGGCTTAGTTGAGTAGCACATAGACTACCAAGATAACATATTATATTCAGCCTGGGTTCGAGCCCCGGTCTCGGCAACATCAGTTTCTGTAATTATTAGATTCTATTAATTACCACAGCTTCAACCAGCTGTAAGCCCAAAGCAGTGACGCGCCGTCGATGGAAAAGTAATAAAATTGGCTGTAGAAAAAAAGGTAGAATTAAGCTTCTTTTAGAATTGATGTTTTGTTTCCGGTCGAGCATATTTTATAATTCTATACGCTTCTAATGTAGATCAAGTTTTAAAAGATTGTCCTTTACTTGGTCTTTTCGTGGAAGTTTCGGATGTCCTCTTCTAAGATTAGGACCGTTTTTATTCAAATTTTAGCTTTTTATAGTAATTGTTTTTTCCAGGAGTGGGTTACAGCCCAACGTCCTAAACCATATTTTTATCGTTCACTACATTAACTGGTGTTAACGTAGTTCCCCGGGTGATATCAAGAAGAGGTCAGTGTCTGCAATTGAAATGAAGGATAACCAAGATAAGTCTGAGCTTAGCAAGTTTAGACCAATCAGAACCATTGCTTGGTATCCAACATCCCTTACATCACCCGGTTCATAAGTATATACCCATAATTCATCACCTGTCAAGAATTCGTATACGTAATTTAAGACATTACGATCGAACCACACTAGTTGACTGGAGCTTCCTTTTGGACGATTGATAAATAATGGGGTAGCCAACTAGAACAAAACTTTCTTAGAACTAATTATAAATGTAAAATCCGATTTTAAACGTTAGAACTACGGAACCACATTTGATAACTTGATTAATTTTGGCGCAATTTTTTTATTGAAATTGTTATAAACCTGAACTCTAGTTTCTTTTATCTCCTAGAATTGAGATTTTAGCACCGCGATTTCAAATTATGTCGAAGTCGGCTTATATGTACCAAACATTCTGGATGCCCAGATGAAGCTTGACATCTTCAACAATTAAGAAAATTATATGGTTTCAACCCATCAGTGGTTAAAAATAAGAGGGATTTTGGAATCCAATGGCACATGCCCTAGTAATTTAAATTTCGAATGATCACTAGGGTATGAGAAAGTTTACCTCAAGATGACTCACAATCAACCACAAACGCAATCGGTCATTTTTTTCACCGTGTCTAGGAGAGAGATATAGGAAAGTGAGCAAAGGGTTAGGAAGTAAATTGGCTGTCAAATAATGAAATATCAACAATTTCAAGTCATACTTTGAAATTTATTTAAAAAAAAGTTGGATCAAAACTTTATTCGTGATCGAAAATTGGTTGTTTGAAAACCGAATGAAAGAATTACATTTCATCAAAATCACTCTAAAAACTCTTGGTATGATGAGGAGTGCCGCGATGCAACTGCTTCGAAAAATGCAGCCTACAGGGCAACTCTGTATACTCGACGAAATTTGGAAAGATATCGAGAGAGAAGGAGGGAAGGGAAACGCCTATTCCGAAGAAATGGAAATGCGTAAATTTTATCAACAAGTTAAACACCAATTTAACTTTTGTAATTGTATTTTCTTCTGCAATTACAACCAAATAGATCTGGTAACAGATGATGAAAACATTCTGAAACTACGGAAGGAGCACTTTTGGAAATTGTTGGTATCAAATGAAAGCGACCAAGATGACACGCCTGAACAAATCAATGATGACGGCGTTATATATCCAGCACCAAACCAAAAAAAAAATATCACTGATAAGGCTAAGTTTTAGTTAAGCGTTTATGCAATCAAAGACAATTGTCTCGTAATGGGCTTACAAATTCCACAAACAATTCCCTAAAAATCATAAACGATTTGTAATCAAGAGTTATCTAAGGAGCCATTTTTTTGAAAATGAGCAAGGAAACGCCGCTCTTTGAGCTACCAAGCCATGATGATTGATTTTTGTGGTCACTATTGGCCAATGTTGACATCAGTGATTATTGGATTCAGAAAGACAACGCTACAAGTCTGACAGCCTGCCAAACAATTCATTTATTTCATGAGTAATGTCCCGGTCGCATAATTTCTGGATTTGACAATGTCAATTGGCCGTCTCTTCTTGTGGTTTAACACCACTGGTTTATTCTCTCTGGGGACATATGAAAACTTGGTTTATGTGAACAAAACACAAACAACGGACGCTTTTGAAGACGAATTTCGAAGCTTCATTTAGGAAATAAGGGAAGCTTTGTTGAAAAATGTGTTACACAATTTATGAAAAGGCATGCTTCTTCTTCTTCTGTTATCCTTGACTCCCAGTGGAGCATAGCGCCTCAAATATGATGCAGTTGTTGTCTGGGTTTCCTACTAACAAGTAATAACTGTATTCAATTCCTACTCACACCTCCTCTTGGTACATCCTGGAAACCAGAACAACCTAGTTGAAGATGCGGTAAACAACCCGAGTGTCATTCTAGGTCTGCGCTAACGTGAGGGGGAGTTATCTTGGAGCCATTCCGACGTATTTGGTCTAAACGTCTAAGATAATTGTACTCGGTAAAGTACGAAACTGTAGCGTCGACCGGCTCGCTTTACAAAAGTAGCTCTTTCATCATCTATCGACTTAGCACTTACGATGTTTTAAGCACGGAGATAAACAACATTACAGAATATACTACTCCAGGGGGTAATCAAGCGAGAAATCCCCCTGCTACGGCAGCTAATACAGGGATTTTGAAGGTGCCTAATACAAAAACATCCTGACGAATGAAACCAATTCTATTCGAAGAAATCGAACTATAAGGCCTAATATAGACATGAAAGAAAGTTTAAAGTTTGCGACATGAAACGTACGCACGCTATACGAAACTGGGAAACTAGAACAACTAAGGCGTGAAATGTCGGGTTATAAAATTGATTTGCCGGCGGTGGAAGAAGCAAGATGGACAGGACAAGAAGAAGTTCGGAACGAAAATACTATGTTTCTTTACTCCGGTCGCCCGAAGGGTGATGATCATAGTAGGGGTTTGGGCTTTCTGATGACTAAAAAAGCTTTAGCCATTATAGCATGGTATCCCATCAATAAGAGGCTGATGGCAACAAAACTTAAGACTAGAGCTCGTAATTTCATAATTATCAATGTCTACGCTCCTATTGAAATCGAATTTAAAACGACAAAGTCGAATTTTATTATGTATTAAGCAGTTGGATGAAATGGACATTTGCTTGAATTTGATAAAAAGTGTGTCGATTTATTACCTAACCGATTTACTACCTAACCTCAAATTTTGCCCACCTTTTAATATTATGACCCAGAACTAAAATAGTTCAAAATTGTACCAAAAAGATACATTTAAGTAAAGTTAAGTGGCTTTTTAAGTAAACTTCTTACACTAAAAATATTTTGTAATGTAAAGTAAATATAAAGAGTAAGAGTAAGCTCATCACATTGAGAAATGCAAAAATCGATAGAAATTGTTTTTGTTTGACAACTCTCATACACATCCATAAATCCCACATACAAACAAACTTACCTCAATACGTGAAACCAATCCATACAAATGAACTTTATTATTCGGTACTTTTTTGCAATTTGGCTCTCTTTAGTATTCGTATCATTTTTTTTTTGTAGTAGTTTATGATAGATACACACATTTTCTAAGCTCGTCGTTGGTGGTGTTAACAAATGCAACTCATGCTAACGTCAGACAAATAAACTACAACAACTACATCAACTTTAGCAGCAACAACAGCAATTACAACATGTATAGTCAGTCGTTGCACAATGCAAACAAACAAAAACGAGAACGAATATGAGAAACACAAGAAACAACAGAAATCCTTGTCTCTCATTTTCAAGTTCACTGTCAAGGTCGCCCGCTCTTGACATGCGCTTGCCCTTACCGCAGTTTGTTGCCCGGTTATTGTGTGTACTCGTACGTACATGTCATCCATCTCATACATTTGGGTATACATACAAATTTGTTTGCAACTACCATGTATTCGTATGTATATTTAAGTATGCAAGTGTTTGTGCCTTCATAATGTGCAAGCTTTTTTTTATTGTAGTTGTATTTGATTTGCAATTGCTTTTGTTGGGCCCTTTAGGGGTTCTGAGACGTAAGAGAACTGAGATAGCACCAACGTAATCGTATGAACAAACTTTTTGTGAAGCAAAAAAAAAAAACTTAAATGAAATAGAAATAAAACAACAGCAAACATTTAACAATTAGTTGTTGCAGCAGTGGTGGCGGCACCTCGTTTGCTGGGTTGCTTGTTAGCTTGATTGCTCATCCGTACGATGGACAGTGGGTTTGGAAGTGACAAAGAAAGTGATTTTAATTACTCAAAATCTATTTATGAATGTACCTATGTTTTTTTTATTTCAGTTAATACAATGTAATGAAATTTATTGCTTTTATATAATTTAGGCAGTATTGCGTCTTTAGAATAATTATAATTACTAAATCAAAATTGAAAAACTGCCCTGCGGGAAATTTGAGTGAACTGAATCTAATTAAAAACCAATTATACATACAAATATTAAATTCTGAAACTTTATACCCACCTTCATACCCGGGTATTTATCTAATTTCGGGTAAATACTCATTTGAATAACAGAATTTTGAACATTTTCGAATTTTTCTGAGGTAATTAATTTACACAATGTCACAGGCGCTAAACATAAATGTAATGGCAGATTATATCAATTACAAGGCCAGAAATGATTTTTGGGCCAAAACTTTTGTTTCGATGAAATTTCTCCAGTAAATTAGTGGAAAGAAATTTGTGGAAGTACGCAATTAAGCAAATTAGATGTTCGAATTTTAACAGCTCCTAGTACTTTAGCTGCTTCTGAACGTCCCCACAGCTTTTTCTTTTAATTTAATTTACTTTAATTTTTTTATTTTGATTTATACCCACATTTTGGGTAAATACCCAAGTGCTTGGGTAAATATTAACTTTTTAATACCCAATTTACCATTTGGGTATTTAGCCTTGTTCCATCACTAGGCCAGACCCACTTGAAAAAGAAAATACATTCCCATAAGCGACAGTTCACCTCATAGCTCAGCTAGCCGCTGGCTATTGAGTATTTGGCTATGAAAAACTTCTCTAACTTATGCATTTGCCGTTCGCAGCCGGAATTAAAACAAAATCAAATTTCAAAATTCTACCAAAAAGATAAAAACTAAACAGATGGCTTAACCAATTGTATTTTCACCTGTTGTAACGGCCAAGGAAACCTGGTGACAGATACAGAAAGCTTGCTGAAACTATGAAAGCATCACTTGTATTAAATGTAAGCGACCAAGATGACACGCCCAACCAAAATGAGTTTAGAGTTGCAATAACTCGACTGAAAAATAACAAAGCTGCGGGTGCCGATGGTTTGCCAGCAGAGTTTTCAAGGCCGGAGGTGATGACTTAATAAGGTGTATGTAACCACTTAAAAAAGCCATTTGGTTAGAATAACATATGTCCGATGATTGAAATCTCAGCGTTCTTTGTCCAGCGCACAAAAAAGGAAATGAAACTGTATGTACCAATTATAAATGTAAGTTTTCTTTCAATTGCATATAAGATTTGATCGACCATACTGTGAAATACAATGAATAGCCAAAGCCAACACTAAACGAAGTAACTGGTACCTACCAATGAACAATAGCTTTAGACCAGAGTTTCACGCTACGTCAAATCTTGGAGAAGAGCCAAGAGAAACAACCCAAGACGAACAAAGGTGTTTAAAGCAATATCTGAGTTTGGTATCCCTATGAAGTTAATAAGGCTATGCAGGATTGCATTAATTGATACAACAGTTAAAATACTAAGATTCTATCGGAGTCCTATGTTACTAAACGAGGATTGAGGCAAGGCGATAGTTTGTCATGAGGTCTCTTCAACATTCGAAGCAGTTTCTTCCACTTACTTACTTACTTTTCTTCCACACTTCGCGAAAATCAGTTTGTGTTTAGAGAAAATCGTTCCTGTACTGATCTTATCAACACAGAAAGAATAGTATTAGTTCATTGTAATGAATTCCGCACTCCTATTTACATAACATTTATGGACTTTATGAAGGGTTTGACAGTGTCCAATTTTGCATTTTAGAGAGTCGAAAGATGTCAACGAAAATTCAGGTCATAATTTATAATTTACAATAGTAAATTGTTAATTTCTTGAAATCTAAAACTTATTGCGCTTGGTTCTATATTCTATGGAGAGAATCGATCTTGTATGGACATAATCAGCACAGAAAGAATAGTACTAGAGCAATGTAATGAGTTCCGCATCCCCATATACCAGAGTGACTTTATGAAGGTCTTCGACAGTGTCAACAGTATCAATCTATGGAGAATTTTAGAAAATCGCAACATGCCAACGACAATTCTGAACTTAATTCGGGCAATGTACGTGGATTTTAAATATCGGGTCCTAAACAAAGGTAAAATGTCTAATCCATTCGAAGTTATTACTGGAGTAAGACAAGGATCTTATCTTTTTATTCTCCTCATCGATAACATAATGCGCACGGCTCTGAATGGTAGACACGGTATCCAATAGTCACCCTTTAAACAACTCAAGGACTTGGAATATGCTGATGACGTATGTTTTCTAAGCTAAAACTCAGGTCACCTTCAAGAAAACACTAAAGTTGGGCAGCTGAAGTTGGAAATCAATATTTCCAAGACAAAGATTATGCCTGGAGGTTATGGCGCAAGCCCGTCGACACACATCATGTAGGTACCTTTAATTACCTTTGTAGTTTTCTATCTACAAAAGGTGGCTCCGAAGAGGATATTTAATCGCGTATTAATAATTCAAAATCTGCATTCGGCATTCTCCCAGCTATTTGGAAATCTTGGCAAATACTAAGTTACGAATATACAACTGGAATGTCAAGTCCATCTTGTAAACTTGAAAACGCACATATGCCATCGATATATGGTGGCCGAATCGCATAAAAAATGAAGATCTACTAAGCGCGACAAACCAAATATATGCTTCTGTAGAGGTATGTCAACGAAAATAGCGGTGGATAGGCCACATGCTTCGAAGGCCAAATACATACATTGATCGACAAGCGCTTCGTTGGAATCCACAGGGAAAAGGCCGTCGTGTTGGTGTACTTGCTTAAATTGGAGAAGGTCAATTGATGCGGAATGACGTATGCCTAATATCTCGTAATAGGGTTCAATATAAAAGGATAGTTGAGGCCCTATGCTCCACCAGAAGTCAAGGATAGCAGAAGAATTACTGTTAAATCTCGGTCAGCTGGGCTTTAAATTAATTTTTTCAATGTTATGCCTTGGTGCTATGAATTTACTAGTGTTTCGATGAAATTCACAGTGAAGAGGCCGTCGTATTACTACACCTGCTATAACTACGAGAATTTCAATAGATACGAAATTGAAAGCATATCATTGCGCGATAGAGTCCAATATAAGAGGATGGTTGAGGTCACTTAACAGGAAAAGAAGATAATATCTCACATATTCTTTGTTTTAATCAAATTTAAAGTTTAATCAATCTGACGATCACATAAAGATCTTGTAGTATCAGTTCACGTATACCACCAATTTTTCTTTTCGAAACAATGACTTATATTTCCAGATTAATCTATCTATTGCTAAGTTCTGCATTTCATTCCACCTTTGCCAAAGTAAAGGTTTCCCTTCTTCAGTAACTTTACGGGTTCCTCTCTGATTTCAGGGTCAATATTTTGTTATAGCTTTTTAGCTTACGTAGGTCAGCGTTTTAGGTCTCGTAGCCATTTAGTAATAAAAACTTGATGTTGAAGTTAAAATTCTGATTATAATATTTGTTGACTGCATTGATGATTTTCAGACGTTCTTCAACTGTATTCGCTTAGAAATCTTTATTCGATTTAAATGTCTTTCGAGTTATCATCTGAAGTATATATAATACTCTCTAAAATGCAAAAGTGTATAAAGTGTTCTATGGTGATCACGTTGACTTAAAATGTCCTGTATATTTTGTTTAATTCCCCGACAACATTCCAATTGGAACAAGGGATACTTCTCTCAGATAATGAGCTGCATCTATTTGTAAACTCATTGAAAGGAACCTACGTTTTAAACTCCAGCTCGGAACGAAAAACGCATTAGTTAGAGAAGTTCTACATAGCCTAATACTCAATAACCAGTGGCTAGCTGAGTTATGAGGTGAACCGCTGCTGAAAATTAATTTTTTTCAAGTGGGTCGAACGGGGATCGGAATTGGGATCTCTGGAATGCTAGGCTGATCACTGTTTTTTCTAAGGGCCTTCGTTTTTCCAGCTTTTATTTCCATTGATAACGCTGTTTAGTTTTGTCTGTATATTTGTGAGATCTAAGATATATCCTCCATTCTATTCCATAGATGGTGTGGATGAGGACGAGGAACAGTGCTCATACTCATCCACACTATCCTTCTGCAACGGTTCTTTCATGACAATTTCCAAAACAATGTCGAAGTGCCAGTACGGAGCATAAAACTTCAAGCAAGATTGTACAAAATACTTCTTTTAAATCTGTAAATATGAAGTACAATGGGAATCTTTATTCTAACGATTGCTTAGCAATCACTAATCACTAATGACCTGTGTACGATCGGAAACCTGCTTGCTCCACTCGATAACCTAATTGGTGATATTCAGTAATGAATAATTTATTTTTTTAGTTTTTCTGGTAATTCCTTGTTATTCTAAATATCTCATAGCGCTAGCAAACATAATAGTGCATCGACTTTTAGAATTCTTCACCATAATCCAGAATACGAATGGTCAAAAGTAAAACAGTTTCCGAGATATTCGCTAATAATAAGATGATGTCACCTAAATGCAGACATCTTCCAAAATATTCGCTTAGATACAATTTACAATAATTATTTGTGAATATTATCAAAATGAGTTTGGTCGATCGATAATACGACTTTCCTAAATTATTTACCTGTTAGTATGCAATGGGGCATTCGGAACCAAGATAAATATTAAAAAATTTAACAGAAAATCAAATCTTATCTCACTTATCACCTATTGACGAATGCCGTAATAACTCGTATAGTGAGATTTTACATCTCTTGACCCATTGTATCTGGTTATTTCATATGAAGGCAATCGTAATATATAACACATTTATTTATTGTTTGCTCTGGACATACAATACATGCAAATTCTTACATGAGTGCACTTGTATCTATGTGCTAAGTATCTACATACTCGTATGTATATAGTGCCAACGATGATGATGTTGTAACTCTCGATTTTCTATTTTAATTTATTTTCTTCCACTTTTGGTATACACAATGGTACAAAATATTCACTTGAAACTAAAACAAATACAGATATAAATTTAGAAACAGAAATATATACACAACACTTAGTTTTCTATTAGATCAGGGTATTAGTACTTATATATATTTATGTAAATACGTATGTATGTAAGGAAATATTCCCAGTGGTTCCGAATGAAAAAAGCTATTTGACCTTGAGCTTGAAGTGGTTTATGGGCATTTTTCTCAGTCTCTAATAGGTACTTTTTGCTAGCAAATTGACTACTGCGCACTTTCATTACTTTGAAAGGCTTGTACTTGATCCTCATATAGAACTACAGGGTCTTAAACCCTTTCATTTCAAATTTCCAATATAAATTTCCATTCGTTTGCTACAAAATTGAATTAGAACTAAAACAAAACATCATTAGAAAAATGTTTGAGTTTTAGATCTGAAAAAGTTTTTCTTAAAATTTTTAAAATGTGGTTAGATTTTGCTGTTGTTTTATCTACTGCAAATATGATAAATGTATCTTCATTCATTTATATCTATTTTTTTGGGGAAAACTGAAAGACTGGACTTGAATACTTGTTCTAAAATTTCTTATTTTTATAGGAAATTTTTCTAAAATTTCTTATTTTTACAGGAAATTTTTAAAAAATTTCTTATTTTTTCAAAAATTTCCTGTTTTTTTAGGAAATTATTCAAAAATTTCTTATTTTTATAAGAAATTTTTCAAAAATTTCTTATCTTTATAGGAAATTTTTTCAAAAATTTTCTTATTTTTATAGAAATTTTTTCAAAAATTTTCTTATTTTTATAGGAAATTTTTTAAAAATTTCTGATTTTTTAGGAAATTTTTCAAAAATTTTCTATTTTTATACGAAATTTTTTAAAAATTTCTTATTTTTATAGAAAATTTTTCAAAAAATTCTTATTTTAATAGGAAATTTTCAAAAATTTCATATTTTTATCGAAAATTTTTCAAAAATTTCTTATTTTAATAGGAAATTTTTAAAAAATTTTCTTATTTTTATATGAAATTTTTCAAAAATTTCTTATTTTTATAAGAAAATTTTCAAAATTTATTTAATTTTATAGGAAATTTTTCAAAAATTTCTTATTTTTATAGGAAATTTTTCTAAAATTTCTTATTTTTGTAGGAAATTTTTACAAAAATTTCTTATATTTATAGGAAATTTTTAAAAAATTTCTTATTTTTTTTATGAAATTTTTCAAAAATTTCTTATTTTTATAGGAAATTTTTTCAAAAATTTTCTTATTTTTATAGAAAATTTTTCAAAAATTTTCTTATTTTTATAGGAAATATTTTAAAAAATTCTGATTTTTAAGGACATTTTTCAAAAATTTTCTATTTTTATAGGAAATTTTTGAAAAATTTCTTACTTTTATAGGAAATTTTTCAAAAAATTCTTATTTTTATAGGAAATTTTCAAAAATTTCATATTTTTATAGAAAAATTTTCAAAAATTTCTTATTTTAATAGGAAATTTTTAAAAAATTTTTTTATTTTTATATGAAATTTTTTAAAAATTTCTTATTTTTATAAGAAAATTTTCAAAATTTATTTAATTTTATAGGAAATTTTTCAAAAATTTCTTATTTTTATAGGAAATTTTTCAAAAATTTCTTATTTTTATCGGAAATTTTTCAAAAATTTCTTATTTTTATCGGAAATTTTTCAAAAATTTCTTATTTTTATAGGAAATTATTCAAAAATTTCTTATTTTTATAGGAAGTTTTTCAAAAATTTCTTATTTTTATAGAAAATTTTTTAAAAATTTCTTATTTTTGTAGGAAATTTTTCAAAAATTTCTAATTTTTATAGAAAATTTTTCAGAAATTTCTTATTTTTATAGGAAATTTTTCAAAAATTTCTTATTTTTATAGGAAATTTTTCAAAAATTTCTTATTTTTATAGGAAATTTTCAAAAAATTCTTATTTTTATAGGAAATTTTTTAAAAAAAATTTCTTATTTTTATAGGAAATTATTCAAAAATTTCTTATTTTTATGGGAAATTATTCAAAAATTTCTTATTTTTTTAGGAAGTTTTTCAAAAGATTATTATTTTATAGGAAAATGTTCAAAAATTTCTTATTTTTATAGGAAATTTTTCAAAAATTTCTTATTTTTAAAGGAAATTATTCAAAAATTTCTTATTTTTATAGGAAATTTTTCATAAATTTCTTATGTTTATAGGAAATTTTTAAAAAATTTCTTATTTTTTTAGGAAATTTTTCAAAAATTTCTTATCTTTTTTAGGAAATTTTTCAAAAATTTCTTATTTTTATAGAATTTTTTCAAAAATTTTCTTATTTTTATAGGAAATTTTTCAAAAAATTCTTATTTTTATAGGAAATTTTTTAAAAAAATTTCTTATTTTTATAGAAAATTTTCCAAAAATTTCTTATTTTTATAGGCAATTTTTCAAAAATTTCTTATTTTTATTGGGAATTTTTCAAAAATTTTCTTATTTTTATAGGGAATTTTTCAAAAATTTCTTATTTTTATAGGAAATTTTTCAAAAATTTCTTATTTTTATAGGAAATTTTTCAAAAATTTCTTATTTTTATAGGAAATTTTTAAAAATTTCTTATTTTTTTTTAGGAAATTTTTCAAAAATTTCTTATTTTTATAGGAAATTTTCAAGAATTACTTATTTTTATAGAAAATTTTTCAAAAATTTCTTATTTCTGTAGGAAATTTTTCAAAAATTTCTTATTTTTTTAGGAAATTTTTCAAAAATTTCTTATTTTTAAAGGAAATTTTTCAAAATTTTGTTTATTTTTATAGGAATTTTTTCAAAGATTTTAAATTTTTATGGAAATTTTTCTAAAATTTCTTTTTTTTATAGGAAATTTTTCAAAATTTTCTTATTTTTATTATAAAATTTATTTTTATAGGAAATTTCCCAAAAATTCCTTATGTTTATAGGAAATTTTTAAAAAATTTCTTATTTTTTTAGGAAGTTTTTCAATAATTTCTTATTTTTATAGAAAATCTTTCAAAATTTTCTTAGTTTTATAGGAAATTTTTCTTTCAAAAATTTCTTTTTTTTATAGGAAATTTTTCAAAAAATTTTTTATTTTTATAGGAAATTTTTCAAAAATTTCTTATTTTTAAAGGAAAATTTTCAAAATTTTGTTTATTTTTATAGGAAATTTTTCAATTTTTTTTTTATAGGAATTTTTTCAAAAATTTTTAATTTTTATAGAAATTTTTCTAAAATTTCTTATTTTTATAGAAAATTGTTCAAAAATTTCTTATTTTTATTATAAAATTTTCAAGATTTTTTTATTTTTATAGGAACTTTCAAAAAATTTTTTATTTTTATTGGAAATTTTTAAAAAATTTCTTGTTTTTATAGGAAATTTATAAAAAAAAAATGTCTCTCACTGTATTATTACTAAAGAAAATTATAATTTAATTCATGATTTAATTTATATTCCTGACATGACATTGAAATTTTCTAGTTTCTAATGGAATATTTTATATCTAACTATACAAACTAACTCGTATATCATGTATATAACTTTGGGTGGACTTCCACCCTCCATATTATACCAACGACCAACTATAGATAAATACTTGAAAACTGCAATAAAGATATTGGGATAGGTCACCTCTAGTAAATTATAATTGAGTTTAGAAATGAAAAATAAATTTTACACAAAAAAATTAAAAGTTTTGTCATTTTCTCCAATTGTAAAAACTTGAATAAAAAATTATTTGTATTTTATTCAATTACTCAAGTGCTACACTCAAGGGGTTTATAAGATTTCTACAGAAATTAGATTTACATACAAATAAAAACAAACGAAAAAATCTACTATATTTCCCAGTTAAAATCATCATCAACGACTACGATATTTCAGGTATACAAGGGGGATTTAACAATAAAAACTTTTGTTTTTACTTTAAATTGATATATAGTATCAAGCACTTGTAAAATAGGGTAATTACTTAGAAGAATTTCTATTTACTCTCAAAAATTTTTCTTTTTTTATCGGCAATTAAATTTAAATATTGTGTTTAAAATACAAATTAATTAATGTCATTAGGATTATATATTTACAATATTTTAAATTATAATATATATAAGTTATTCCCACATATGGTGACATATTTTATCCAATACTTCTAAAGGTTACATATGTATGTACATTAGACTGTCTTGTATGGATTTTTTTTTTTTTTTTTTGAATTCATATAAGCATACATTCCTCTTTTTCTCCTATTGTTTCGAATAATTGAATTTTAATATATTCAAAATATAAAGAGTTATTGGCATATTGTACAAATTCATTTATCAATAAAATGTAGACTTATTATTCGGTATTTATAAAATTATCGGCAGTTTTTTGGAAGTTAATTGATTAAAGATTTTTTAGTTGCTTCTGTCACCTTTTTGGAGGAGGTGGTCCACCTACGTTTAAAATCGAACATGTTCTGGGACACCTTTCCTGTGTTCTTCAATTTTTTTTTTTACGCAAGCGCAGTACCTTTTCACTGGCCGAAGTTCTGTACAATAAAATGGACTTGCCTCTCGTGGTACAAAAATGACTTAAATGTTTGAATGTCACTTAAGTGCCTTTTTTCATAATGGGATTAAGCCAAACTGGCCCAAAAATATATATAGTCATGACTAACCTGCTATACCACGCCGGTTCACAAATGACTGAATAGATTACTTATAAAACATGTTTAACTTTTTTCCACTACTGTATTTTATTTGAAACATATTGCGATACTTATTTTAAAGGTCATTCTTTCTATTGATATTTATTTTTTATAATGGCAACGCGTTGCACTAAACGACAGGAGACACCAACGGGATAATAAATATATTTTCTTTAATATTGACATTCGCTACAAAAAAATGTGTTCTTGTGTGCAAATTGCAATAAAATAAAGATCATTTTATGGAGACATGAAATGTGATGCAAGCAAAGTTTTAAATGCACCATATTTTTTAGTTATGAAGAAGTTAAATCTAAAATTTTAATATTTAAGATTATTTTTAATACATTAGGAAATTATTTAAAGGATTCTCAAAAATCAATTCTTAAAAGATTGTATTTTTAAACATTCAAGAATGTTATATAGAAGTAGTTAACCATTTCGCTACATTGTATCCATATGGATACATTCTACTTTGGAGGAATCTAACAATCTGTAATAGATGAAGAATTGTTGAAAGACTATTTGGATCGTGCCTATAAAGCCTTAAAGAAATAAAATTTTCAACTGAAATTAGGCAATATGATTAAATAGACAAATGTTCATCGATTAACACAATTAGATTAGCAACAAACGTTTAAAATATATAAGTATGTATATGACAACGATAATTACCAACTTATTTTTTTTGGTAATTGTTTTAGTCATCAACGAAATGAGTCGATACACTACCCTATAGCAATTTAAGTAGACCAAGTTTGTGGAATTTGATTTTTTAAAACCTATTTTTATGGAATTTTTATATGTCGTCGATGTTTGTAATCCATAGCACTCTTCAAGCGAAATAACTACAAATGCCCATGCGTAATCGCTGATCATAGGCTGGCTAATTGGCGCGCTCTCCAGTTTTCGCAAAATTACACTCTAAGTATTTTAATGTTCGCTTAAAATGTCATTGGTTGTCATCTTAGTGCTTCGTTTAGTTCAGCTTTATTTACCGCTGGGTACTTTCAAAAATCGCTTATCCCTCAATCCCTCAAAAAAAAAAAAAAATCAGAGAAAACATTAGTCTGAAAAAATAGCAACTAGCGTATAATAGTAAAAATCGGTCCACATTTAATCAAAGCTCCCTTACAACTATCAACTCAACTATAAGGTCTTAATGTGGTGAAATAAAGATGTTCATGAACGCGAACCTATCCTCCATATTAATACAACCCTCGGTCTACATACTCATGTGGTGGTTTAAGTTTCTAAATTTGGGGTGTAATTTAGTGAAAAAAGTACGAATAGGTGCCTCTAAAAGAAACTTTGAGTTGACATCTCTACTTTATTTGACCACCCATTTAACAGCTGAAATGTGCTTTTTGTTTTAGTTGCACTAGAGCTCATTCGACAAATGGGTTGAAGCACAAATCGATATTGATTTGAGCTACCCTTTTTAATTTCCGATGAAGCCCAATTTTGGTTGAAGTCAATGGTGCTAACCGTTTTTTAAGGTTAGCTCTAGTTTTCGAGAAATAGCGTTATTGCTCAATAAATATTCGCGTAACTCGAAAACTATTTATTTTTTTGAACTAAATAAAGAAGTCGAAATTCGGCCACAAAATTATCTTTTAGAAACACTTCGAGAAATAGCGTTATAAAAAAATGAAGTAGGTTGCGCAATGAATATTCTTGTAACTCGAAAACTCTTTATTTTCTTAAACTAAGTAAAACAACCGAAATTCGGCAATAAACTTATGTTTCAGGAACACTAATTAATTATTTTTTAAATCTGAGGTTTTGAAAATAAATTTTTTTGTTTGCAAAAAAATTATTTTTGAAAATGGAAATTTTTGTGAATTTCCAAAAATAAATATTTTTTTTTGCAAACAAAAATAAAATAAGATAATTTGGTTTTTTAAATAGTTCAAAAAAATAAACAGTTTTTGAGGTACGAGAATATTTATTGCGCAACCTCCTCAATTTTTCGTTAACGCTATATCTCGAAAACTAGAGATAAAGCTTTGTGTTTCCGTACTTCTGTGCAGAGCTGCCAGAAAATTTTAGTGAAAAATCAGCATATTTTTCCAAAAAAACGGCATTATCAGCAGTAAATTTAAAAAAATCGGTATTCCCAAAAATACATCACAAATATCGCCGAATATTAAAAATCTGTTCATAGAAAATTTCTTTATAGCACAATTTTTTTTTGAAAATTTTTCTAAAAGAAAAAATTGTATTGAAAATTTCTCTATAAAAAAATTTTGATACTGAAAATTTTTCTATATAAAAAATTTTATATTAAAAACCTTCTAAACAAAAAATCTTTTATTGAAAATTTGTCTATACAAACAATTTTATATGGAAAACTTTTCTATACAAAAACCTTTTTCTAAACAAAAAATTTTATATGAAAAATGGTTCTCTTCAAAAAACAATTGTATGTGAAAAATTTTCTTTGCAAAAAAATTTCTATAGGGAAATTTTCGATAGAAAAAATTTAAAACTTTTCTATAGAAAAAAATTTAATTTGAAAGTTTTTCGATAGAAATAATTGAAAAACAAATTGAAAACAATTTTAAGTGGAAAATTTTTGTTAAAAATTTTTTCATAAAATAATAAAATAAAAATTATTCTCACTTGATCCCAGTCTATTACATTTATTTATTAAATAAAAAAAATGCAATAGACTAGGATCAAATGCGAATAATTTTTCTTTTTAAATAATATTTATATGTAAGCATACATACTGTTTATTTTAAATTTCTTACCCCCCTCCCCCTCTTCATAGCATTCTGCACACAGTAGCCAAAGGCTGCAGCAAGAATATGGGAAGCAAAGAAGATGAAACTGAAAATGTGTTTACTTTTGTTCAGTCGATCTGATCTAAGCTTTTACCTTTGATTTACAAACATAATTCGTAATTATTGTGTTTGTAAAATAGGTAATAATGCGATATTTTCGATCTGTTTAAAAGAAGGGATACTACGCCTGAAGATGATGGCCTAACCAACCATCGAAACGCGTAGAGGAATTAGTTGTCCCCACAAACATTTGTTTGGCTTTTATCAATAAATTGTCTATTACCTGAATAAATATAATAGACTGGGATTAAGTGCGAATAATTTGTGAACATTTTTCTTTAAAAAAAAATTGATTTTGTTTCGAAATGTTGATTCTCTAAATTTCGATATCTGGGAATTATTAAAAGCTTATATCGTTTTTTAGCCATTTATTAGTCATATATATAAAAAAAACTGTTAAAACATTGAAGTTAAGTTTCGTGTCATTATAATCACAAAAACCGACAATTTTCTAGACAAAATATGAATTTACTATTTTTCAGGTCAAAAATCACCAAAAAAAAAAGTCCGGGTTGTTTGGGATATTAACTCCTACATTACTCTCATAAACTCCCAGAAACTAAAGAAATAGACCTATAATTTATTTTGAACTGAGGTCATATTTTTTATGACTATTTCAAATATTTCCGTCGATATATCGCCAATAACTTGTCGAGTGTTGTCTTCCAGAATAAGTAGCGACTTCAGATATCCATATATGTTACGCAATATTGAACATGTCATTTTTTCTCATACATAAAATAAGTGAAATGTTAAATAAAAAATTTGCACTTAAAAGTTTATTTACTCAATATGGGGAACATTTTTATATATAAAAGCAGATGGTTTTAACGCAATAAATGCATTAAATAATGCAACAAAAAAAACAACAATAAAGTTAAGAAAAATGAGAAGTGGTAGAAAAATAACAAAAGAAAAACTTAAAAATTAGAAAAAATAAACATATGGAAGACAATTTAAGAATTTATGTGAATAAAGATAAAATAAATTAAAAAGCAATCCTAAAACGGAAAAAGTGTGAGAGGAACTAAGATAGTGTGATAATATAACCCGTACAAGGCCAAAAAAATCCTTTTCCTTAGCAAATACTCAACACAAAGACAAGAGTAACGTAAAGAAAAGCAAACGAAATAATGGGCAGCCTAGAAACAAATTACGGAACCGGAAGGAAGAGCAAGGGAAAGTAGTCAAGAAAGAAAATATAGTAAAAAAGTAATTTGTAGAAAGAAATCGTTACTTGTGCATTTGAATTTAAATAGAAAATATTTATAGATGATATGGAAGTCATTTGATGATGAGGCAATAGTTGAGTTTTCTCTGATAAATTGGTATAATAAAAATGCATAGATAAGTTAGATAGAGGGACAGATAGAAGGGTAGTTGGATATTCTGACAAACCTACAAACATTTAGATACAAAGAAATATATAGAATCAAAAAACCTATTGAATGCAACATTGTTGTCAATTTGTTACTTGAATAATTTGCTTGTTGTTTAAATAGTTGTGAAATGATTTTTTTTACGAAATTTGTTCTATTGTTATTTCTAATTTTTCCATCCTTTAGGTTTTTTGTGTTGGTACTGTTGTCGTCATTTTAAATCACGGGTAAGATAGAACTATAGTCGTTCAAGTCCGACTATGTCACTACGGTATATCGGATTGATTCTGAATTAACTTAAAAGTTTTTATGCTCTACAATACAATAGGTACAAGGGGTATTTTTTTTGTATTATACCAACACTCAGGGGATGACCCTTACTTATGCATATGCATTGTGATGGAACTACAAAAAAAGGCTGAGGGAAGGAGGATAGAGGGAGTAGTGTTTGTGGATATTCGATTTGAACCTTTAGATATCACAATTATTTCCTTTTTAGAAAAATAAGAAATATAATAGGAGAAAGACGGAGCCTTGTGGTACCCCCGAAATAATCTTAAGCTTGTCGGACGATATCCCATCTCTTATAGTGCGATCTCTAAACAAGTAACAGTGTTAAATTCGGCTATGCCGAATCTTAGATACCATTCACCAATGATGAAGGGTATCTAATCAAACTGGATCATGCTTTTGCCAACAATATTTAGGAGTGATTGTTTTGTCAATCTATAGAAGCCTTAGAATCTTAGGGTATACGGAATTAGTGAGATTTTTAAATTGCTATCAGACCTATATTAGAAAATCTTAAGGCTACTAACGTATAATATATCGGAAAATTACTTGAATTTATGATGAATACTTAAGCGATAATATTTGGGAAGTATTATTCTAGCCTAGATATCAAGGATATAAGATGTAAACAAGTTCTAGTTAATGATGTATACCCAAATATCCATTTTTAATGTGCATATACCAGGACTATATTAGAAAGTTAGTGGTTAGCTAAGTTTATCTACCAAATAAGTGGACCGAATTAGATGAGTTCTTCATGAACAATATTTGGAAGGTGTCTTTTATTGAACTATTTGATACAAGCCTATTATATAACAATATATTTCCTTTGCAATGCTTAAAAGTCTGACTATTTATTTAAGATATTCGAGTATAAAATATCTCGTCTGCTGAAATCAGTTTTGTAAAACTCATAGATAATACACCGACATAAACTATATATCAGATCAGATATATAGGACGTATATATAGGACAGATATATAGGACGTACTCCCACAATACACACTATTAAATTTCATTAAAATCGGTCCATAAACACCTGAGCAATTGCAAAAAAATCAAATTAATTTTTCTCAAAAATTTTGAATTTGGCAATTTGAAATATATCGATTTTACTATTTTAACCATATTTTAAGTATTTATTGACCATTACGAGTATTCATGAAATTCAATAGCGTGCTTTGCGGAAGAATTTCCTAAAGTTTGATATATAATTTATCTGGGCCCATCGTCAAGGAAAATTGTTTTTCTTATTTTTTTGATTGTATTTTTTAAGAAAATGAGCACTTTCGGAAATTTGGGAACATCAAATGTAGCGTTGTGGCGATGTTTTAGGTGTTTATAGGCCGATTTTGATGAAATTTAACAGAGAACTTCGCGGTAGGATTTTCTATAATATGATATATAACTTATGATGGTTTTTCTTTTCTATTTGAAATGTACTTGTCAATGAAAAATTTTATTTGTCACACATAAATTTTGCGATTTTGGCGATAACTCAGACGTTTTTCAACCAATCTTGACGAAATTTAATAGCGTGCTGCGTAGGAAAATTTCATAAAATCTGACATACAATTTATGTCGATACACTCTCTAGCAGCTTTACAAACTTTCAACAAACAGACAGACCGGCAGACGGACATCGCTTAATCGATTCTCCTGCCGTTTCTGAGTCGATCGGTATACATTTTTTTTTCTGCCCTCTGGGGCAGTAAGAACTTTGATACGAAGACGCTGCTCGTATAGAGATTTTTCACTACTAAGTAACCTGGCACACGTAAATCTCGACTTTTTGTGCAGCAAATCAGTAACTGGAGTCTTATTAGTTCTCCAAATCATAAATCCTTACTCCGTAGATCTGACTGTAGTTTTATATATGTATATATAATTCCCCGACAACATTCCAATTGGAACAAGGGGTACTTCTCTCAGACAATGAGCTGCATCCGATTCTATTTTTAGACTCATTGAAAGGGACCTACGAACGGCAAATGCATTAGTTAGAGAAGTTTGGTGATTAAACCACGTTTTGTGACGCGGTATAAATGAAGTTTTTTTTTGTTGGTATTAAATTATTCATTCAAAACTTTATAATACTTTCCGCCATTTTCGCCCTGTCATTGACATTATTATCTAGGAAACGAAGTTTCCAATTAAAATGCCGAAAGAAATCGTTAAGTTCTGCCTAAGGTGCCTTCCCGTAGATACGTTACGTTTCGTAGCTGTTGGTGAGACATTACGAAGTTTAAAGAACGGAAAGACGGCGGTGATGGTGCAGTGATCGGAGTTACCGAGAGGTGCAAGAACATCAACTTCGTACTTTTCAGGGTGCGATGTGAGAAAAAGATCGTGTGTTGGATCTTTCACTAATTGTGCAGCTTAACATATTGTCTTTTTGGAGCTGTGTGACCTGAATTGGGAAGCCAAGAAGAGTTGTGAACATTGAAATCGCCAGCAACAACGATTTTACTGCTCGGACAATTCTCGAGGATCTTCATTATGGAATCAGAAAGGGTGTCGAAGCAGGAATATTGCATCCCTTTCTCCGTTTGGGCTTTTGTAAAGGAATCAAAAGTGTAACAAGTGCTTCCTGATTATGAATTTAACCCAAAGGCAGCTAAGTTTTACATTATTCGTGCACAAAGATAGAAATTGGCAAAAATCAGTCCTTTATTTCGAGTACCTTTCAGGAGGAAAGGTCAAGTTTGGATCAATTAAAACAAAATTTAAAATAAGCATTTCTGTATAGTCTCAAATATAGATTCAAATTCGGTCAGTTTTATAAGAGTTTTAAAAAGTAATGAACCATTTTGACCAACTTTAACACTCTGTGAATGACGTGAAATTTGTATTACTATTATATTGACGTGGTCCATTATTTACCTTGATTCACTGACATAATATTAAATCAATAATTTATGCATTACATACAACATCCAAAACTTACAATACCCTCCAATATGCCTATAGTTGCTGTAGCGCCTAAATATCAATTTGTTGTAAACATGTAATTTGTATGCGTAACTTTTAATGCAATTAAACAATTAAAGAGTTGAGCTAAAAATACGAAATTTAATTAAAAAAAAAAAAACATTTTGAAAAATGCAAAAAAGAACAATTCAAAAGCAAACACAAAAATCAAACCAATGCAAAAATATTTTAACACCGAATCGTGGCCGATCAGACATGAGGACGGGACTGGAAAAATAAGAAATAAAACTAAACCTAATTTGCTTTATCAGCAAATTGTTTCTTTGGTATTTTATTTTTATTGAATTTTTTTTTGCAAAAAAACAAATAACAATTTTAAATCACACGATATATTTGTTACACAAAAATGCAAAGAAATTGAATAACCCCTAGATATTATGAGCGAACCTGTTCATTAAGGCACTATTTCTAAATGGCATAGGCTTGAACCTAGTGGAATGAAAATCTGTCTAGAATAAAGGATACTCCTCCTGAAGATGATGGCCTAGCCTACCATCGAAACTCGTCGAGGAAAGGTTGTTTTATCAATTACACAGGTCAACAGTAAAAATGTGCTCGAGTAACCACTATATACATTTGATATATCATGGCTACCTTAGTACAAAAATGGTAAAATTTTTAAATTCTATGGCAAGATTTTTTTAAATTGCAATTTTTTTTAGATTTAAATTTACATAGCCTTTAATTCGTCTATATATCGCGTTTCAATCGGATAATAAAGATAATGCTTAATTCAGAAATACAGAATTCAGATCTAAAATATCCACCATTTCGGCCAGAAAAACTCAACAGGTTTCGGGAACTGGTGCGAATTTCTAAGTCTAAAGCCTTCATTGTAGAACTTTAACTAGAAGTAACGCGTTGCTACGTATCCAAAACAAACTTTTCTTTCGATTGACCCTTTTTAATAATTTTCGGTATGTATTCTAAATACCCGTCCTCCAAACTTAAATAAAATATAACATTGTCGATCTTAATATCGCAATACCCTTTGTTTCTCGAATTTCCTATCTTTATGTGACCTTTTGACCCTTATCTATGATGTAAAGTCAGAAACTCAGTTTCTTGTTATAGACCTTTATAAGATAAGTTCCATTAGTGGAAAGTATGAAAGAAGCTCATGTAATCGTTTGCGAGGCATATATCGTATAAAAACTTGCCTTGTAATCCACATAGACCACCTGACATCTACCTATAGATTGATACTGAATTAGCTATCGCAACTGAGTTACTCAACTAAACGTCATTTTTTATATAGAAGAGATAGCTCACCCATCGATGGAGAGTTTTAAATTTTGTTAGATTTTTCCTTTACGTTTAAAAAAAATAGCAAAACGTATCAGCTGATATAATACGTATTCTTTTACGACAGAGTAACCATGAAGTTATATGAGACGTTACATATTTAACCATGTTTATATTTATTTTATTGCTAAACATTCGCAAACAAACTCGTAATATTTTTAGTATAAAATTTTTAGTTCAGTAGAATTCCAGGGGGTTCCACTTAGATTTTGTTTGCTTCTTTTCAAAACTTTTACGTGCTTATTCCTGCAATAATTTCCGACTTTTGAATAAGTTAGTACCTGTTTACAATCACACCAGATGCGAACGTGATCTATCAGTTAAATACATAGTACGAGTATGTTTGGCAAAATAAATGTTGACAGATGATTGTATGAGAAAAATGTGATTAGAATTTAAAAATAAAAAAGAAAATTGTACAATTGTGTATTGCACTATATTATAGGCCAATACATAATTTGAGTACAAAAGAATTTATCTCTGCAAAGCAAATATATCTTCTTTAGAAAGATAGTCCTATGGTATATACACTAAATAATAATCCGAATTTTTCCAAAATCTATAGGAATCATTCTGTCATTTTAGAAAAATATTATGCCTAATTTGATTAAACCGTCTCAGAAAGTAATTCGATAGGAAAAAGGTGGGTTCATCAGCGCAAACCCAATATAACTATTCAACCTACAGTGACTTGGTGTATACAAATTAAACGATCCATGTTTATAATTAAGTGATTTGACTGATTTTGCTGTAGTCGGCCAAGTGGAACCATATGATTCACCTCTGAGGTCAAATTTTCAAGCAAATAAACATAAAATTATCACTATCGAGAGTTTTTGTGATTTTTGTCGCACTAAGTGACTTTTAACAGAAGGTCTTGTATATGGGCAAAAATGGACCGATTTCTATAAAATTTGGTACAAAGATTTTTATTGATATAAGTAGTATATGTTTAAAATTTCACAGAAATATTTTGATAAATGGTCAAAATCTCAGCTCCTTGAAGTGAGACCTATGATAGTTACTCTAAGTAATAGACCAATTTTGAAGTCTTTGATCGACTCAGAGTATTATTCTATGTCTAGTAGTATGCTTTAAGGTGGATCTCAGACCAATAATTCTATGCGTGACATTCATCAGCACAAACTAACAAAGGAGGTAGAGGCAGGGCTGCTAGAAAATTTTCGTGAATAATCATCATATTTTTCCAAAAAATCGGCATAATCGGCAGTAAAATTTCAGAAATCGGCAAAAAAAATCGAAATTTTCAAAATTAAATCACATATATATCCGAATATTAAAAAAATGTTCATTGAAAATTCTATAGAACAAATTTCATATTCAAAATTTTTCTAAATGAAAAAAATCATATTAAAAATTTCTCTATTAACAAAAAATTTTATATTGAAAATTTTTCTTTAAAAAAATTTTATGTTAAAAATTCTTCCATACAAAAAATCTTATATTGAAAATTTTTCTATACAAAAAATTTGTCCATAGAAAAAAATTGATATTAAAAATTTTTCTGTAGCATAAAATTTATAAAGCAAAATTTTTCATTGAACATTTTTTTCGTTTTTTAAATTTTGACCCTGTAAACTCAAATATATTGGAATTATTAAAAACTTATATCGTTTTTCAACAACTAATTTGTCATATATGTTAAAAAAAAAAACTGTTATAAGTTTAAAGTTAAGTCAAAAATTGCCAATTCTCTAGCCAAAATCTACACATCGGAACTTTACTATTTCTCAGGCCAAAAATCGCCAAAAAGCCGATAAATCTGTGCAGGTAGAGTAGAGGGTATAAAAAGCATTATGAATAACATTATATCTTCTAAACTAAAAGGAAACAAATTCAAAATGGTTTCTGATCAACTCTTGAAATAAAAAGGCACTTATTTGGTACTTTGATACGGAAAGGGGGTAAAAAGGGTAAACTTTATATTAGACGCATGTTCACACATGTACCTAAAAATTATAGAGTGTTGATGGATTAAGGCAAATAATTATATATTGTACGATCAAAGGCTCTATAATATAAATTTATTGCACTCCATACATTTTGAAAACACATAAATGCACAAACAAATTTAGATTTTTTTTAGATTTAGTAATTTTTGTATAAAAGCCATATTTACAATAAAAACATTTTAGCTACGTCCAACTTCATGGTCGGTCCCTTCAAATTTTATATGATTTTGACCTGTTGAATCAAAAAATAATAGCCCGGTTCACAATCGTTTGCAAAATGTTCCATATGATGTTAATATAAATGTTTTAATTTACTATGTCGATTTGCAAATGCTACGATGCTAGACAGTTTGCAACTGATTGTGAACTGGGTTTATATTTTATCGAATTGGTTTTTGAGATACAAGTTTTTAAAAGAAATTAGTATGAGTTGAAATAAAGCATGTCTTTAAAAAATAAAATAAAAACTATATGCTTCCCTGAGCTCAAATGTAGATCAAAATCTCGTTGCCTTAAAGTCAGTCCTTATGATATCCATATCAAATAAATAAAATTCCATATTGGATAGATCAATGATATGACCTTTAAGCTCTTAAACAGATTATGGTACTTTTTAAGACCATGAAACTTATTAATTTGAGAACTCATTTCAAAACATATTTAGTAAATATACCAAGGTTCCAGATCCAGAAATGTAGGTTTATGAAATGACTAAATGATGTAAGAAATCGTTGAAAAGAAAGTGGAAATATCAAATACCTGACAGAGATACAGTCTTGATGGATTAAGGCAAATAATTTTATATTTTACGATCAAAGACTCTATAATATAAAGATATTGCACTCCATACATTTTTGTCCTGCCAAGTAAAATTTAAATGGATAAAGAACAACGAAAAATATATAAACGCACAAACAAACATACATTTCATGAGCACGTGCGTGTGCCTTAGCTTTTTCTCATTGGATAATCGTCTCCATTAGTTTTTCCGAATAAAAGTATATACTCTCTTTTTTATGGGACTCTTTAAAACGACCATACGGCAAATCAATGTATGGAAATGCAAAATCTTTATATTATAAAGACTTTGGTACGATGAATTTGTAAGACCTTGGGCTCTTTTAAATTTAAGATTGAATGGCAATCTTGTAAAACTAAATAAGCTTTTAGGTAGCCAGTAGATGGGGTCCTTATGGATCAAGGAGCAATGTGTTCTCATTTAGCCATCTTTTGTTAATATACCAATTTTATCTTCTAATATTTACTATCTTCTATATACCCAGCTAAACTTTGGTAATGGCAAGTACTCTGATAACTCGTTACCTTGTAACGACTACAACATACCATCCGAATAAATAATAAGTTATTACAGAAGTACTTATTTGTAATTAAGATGGTAATTTAAACTGAATGGCCCCGGTTCAAATCCCACCAAGGGCAACAATTTTTTTTAGTTTTTTTTTTATTAAAAGAGTCTTTTTAAATGATTTTTGAATTTTAAGAACTTAAATATTATCTTCTGTAAAAAAAATTTCTAAAACTAACTCACGTTAATGAAAAAATACCATCATGAGTCAATTTTGATTATGTAGGGGATGTTGAATACCAAACACGATTCTAATTGGTCTTAACTTGGTAAGCCCAACTTATCTGGGTCATCCTTCATCTCAACTGTGGACACACACCTCCTCATGGTATCACCCGGGGAGCTAGTTTAACACCCATTAATATTGTGAGTTAACATGTTCCGATAGTTGTCCCATAAGATCGATAAAAATGGGTTAGGATTACGGGCTAGTAACCCTCTCTTGAAAAAAAGAGGATAAAATTAGAATTGAAATGTCCCACTACCTAATGTTAGAGGAAGTTGTCCGAAACTTCGATAGAAAGACCAAGTAGAGGAACAATCTTATGTAAAAACTTATACAAAAAAGAAGATTTAAATTGTTTAAGTTTTAAAATAATTTTAAAAAAGTTTTAAAATAATTACAAAAAATCGTATAAGAATATTTTTCCAAAAATTACAACAAAGCAAAAAAAAGCAGGGAAAAACAAAGTTATTTTCACATGATTTTGGATCTAAAAATAAAAATTGTTTATATTAATTATAAGCTGCTAAGTTTTCAACATATGAAGTAGCTCAGTGGAAGAGTCTCTGCCTAGCAGCCGGAGGGTCTGGGTTCGAGCCCCCATGGGATCATAAAAAAAAATTTTGTATTTCGTTTGAAAATATATGTTTTTAATAAAACAACAACAAAAAAGTTGTTGCTGTTGTTGTTGTTGCTTTCAAATTGCTTACCCAAGTCATTACTTTTCTGCAATTGGTAAGTACTTGCCTCCAATGACATCCCCATGTTAATGTAATGACTTAAACAGCGAATGAGTAAGTAGTTCGTGTTCAATAGTTTAACTGTTTAACTCAATATTTGGTAATGAAAAGTTTTACTGGGTACTAATAAATTTCAAGGGCCGATGTTGATTTTGAATAAAACAAAAACTATTAAGGAAATTATTGTAATTTTATTTTATTATGATATATTGGTATTACACAATTATGTATGGAACAAAATATCGACCAAATAAGCGCCGCGACCACGGCATCACCTCCATCCGATGGTTCAAATTTTCGATGACCCTGAGGCATAATGGAGGTTCTATGCCGTTAATGTGCCGAATTATCTCATCCTTTAGCTCTTGAATTGTTGCTGGCTTATCGACGTACACCTTTTCTTTCAAATAACCCCAAAGAAAAAAGTCCAATGGTGTCAAATCACATGATCTTGGCGTCCAATTGACATCGCCATTACGTGAGATAACACGGCCATTGAATTTGTTGCGCAAAAGAGCCATTGTTTCGTTAGCTGTGTGGCAAGTGGCACTATCCTGCTGAAACTACATATCGTCCACATCCATATCTTCCAATTCGGGCCATAAAAAGTTCGTTATCATTTCACGATAGCGAACACCATTCACCACCATTAAAAAAATACGGCCCGATGATGCCGGCAGCCCATAAACCGCACCAAACAGTCACTCTTTGTGGGTGCATTGGTTTTTCGACAATCACTCTTGGATTCTCATTTGCCCAAATCCGGCAATTCTGTTTATTGACGAATCCACTGAGGTGAAAATGTGCCTCGTCACTGAAGATGATTTTCTTGGAAAATTGATCATCCACTGTTGCCATTTCTTGCCACCATTCTGCCCATTCACGACATTTGGAATGGTCAAGAAGCGTGTAAAGTCTTTATGCATAATGTTCATCAACGACGAGCGTGAGAGGTGCAATTGTTGGGCACGACGACGAGTTGAGGTGGACGGCTCTTCAGCCACACTATCGCGAACAGCAGCAATATTTTCTGCAGTGCGAGCTGTACGAGTATGCACTGGTGTTCTCACATCTTCTACAGACCCGGTTTGCTCGAAGTTTTCCACGATTTTTGCGATTATACACACATTTGGACGATCAAATTGACAAAAAAAAATCACGAAGTGCACGAAAAGGATTTTTGATTTGATCGCCCATTTTCATAATAAGTCTGGATAACTTTAATACGTTGTTGGATTGTGTATCTCTCCATGGTTCAAATTGAGTAAGTCTGAAATAGAGAAATGTCAAATAAAATTCGGAACAAAACTTGGCGTTTAAGTGTGGTTCACATTCAACATCGGAACTTACAATTTAACCATTTACAAAAATTGCAATAAAAAGCTGTTCAGTCGAAAGTTGGTAAGGGCTTAAATTACAAATTTGGTGAGGGCTTAATAAAAACAGAATGTAACAATTTTTAGAAGTACATATTAATAAAAATTAAAAACTACAAATACACACAAAATAGATTTTCCAATCAATGGATACATGCACATTGGAAAAACTTAGATCATCAGGTGGCTGCAATATTAAATTTGCCTTAAATATATCAAAATTTCATAGTTAAAAAAAAATTAAACCATTATCCAGAATAAAAATATAGAAAAAGTACTGAAACTTATTTATTTACACACACACACAAATATACTTACACCCATACACACGTGCCGAAAAGCAATTCTTTCTATATGCACTTTTTTATATACATAACAGATAAATTCTATATAAAATTTAGGTGTATATAGGACCCATTTACTGAGATGTAGATACAAAAAAGTAAAAAGACAAAAACGAAAACTATATTATGAGAACGATAAGAAAAGAAAGAAGAACAGCACAAAAAAAACGAAACTGATTATAATTCAAGTTGAGAACAAACATATGGAAGAGGAATTTAAGGGAGATGCGTTCAAGCGATGCAATTGTATTCCAAAGAAGAAAGGGAAGGTATCACAAAGTGCACAATGCTAAAGAGGAACAAAGCAAATGTGAAAAGTGAAAAGAGACACCAACGATGTTTGGTTGTGTGCTAACAGGGGGGAAATGAAAAGACTTGTGAAAGCTTAGATAAGGTTATGGAAGTGCTAGAGGAGAATGTGTACAATTGGTGGAAACTGGTTGAGGAAGGTTGAGTTGCTGCTTACGAAGCTGACGATGTCGGTGGTGTGCAATCTAAACTTGTTATAGGAGCGCAAAGGGAGGATCCCAAGAGGAGCGGATTTGAAAAATAAATATACACATGTTTGATGAATGCTTGTGCCGTGGCTGGATGATTATAGTGTATACTCGTACTACAACAACTAGTTACATACATAACGATATTATATAGCAGCAGCAGCAACAAACCAAACAAACAAACACGAAAGAACCGACGAACGAGCTAAAAGCGAACGAGCAAACAAACCAATATTACATAACATCCTTGAACTTGAGCTGTGTTTTGGGTCGGTCGGTCTCTCGGTTGGTAGGTCTTCATCTCTCTATAGCAACAACTACAACAACAATAAAGTGAAAATCACACATAACTGAATTGAATTTCACAGTACAAAATACAATCTACGAGTACAACAGAACACAAGAAAAAAAATAGCAACGAAACGCCCCAGCAGGAAACATTTTAAGGCATAATTTTGCGAGGCCTTCAAACATATCTTGCTATTTTCTAGAAAGATTCAAACTATTGTGTTTTTAGTGCGTCGTACAATCCACTGGAAATTCGACTAGTAGTGTAAGGAACATCCGTTTAGTCCGGGTTTGAAGCTGGGGTATAGCTCAGTCGCGTCCAGGCTTTTTTACATAAAATTTAATAGAAACACTTAAACTTTTTTCTTTTACGGACACTTCCTTTCACTTCATTGTTTTACGTTTTAAATTCACTTTAACTCTTACAGACTAGTTGTTATTACTAGGTTTTATTGAGTAGCTGGATTGCTGTCTCTTATAGGGAACCAGAGTGTTGGCAAGGCGAGAGACCTTAGCTAGTTTCGTTCTGATTATTTTCTTCCAGGACACGAACTAGTTACTCCTAGCTTTTACTTCCGAGTGAGACTTCCAGGAAGTTTATCTCCTAATCTTGTCTTCTTCCGATTGGAAAACCCTATTCTGAAATTTGATGTTATCAAAATCCCCTTCTTCTAAATGTGGCCCTTTGCATGAATTCGATGTATTCGAATTCAATATCTTATATATACATATACAGACAACATTCCAACTGGAACAAGGAGTACTTCTCTCAGACAATGAGCTGCATCCGATTCTATTTTTAGACTCATTGAAAGGGACCTACGTTTTAACGCCGGCTCCGAACGGCAAATGCATTAGTTAGAAAAGTTTTACATAGCCTAATACTCAATAACCAGTGGCTAGCTGAGTTATGAGGTGAACCGCCGCTTTTTTGAAAATTTATTTTTTCAAGTGAGTCTGGCCAGGGATCGAACTTGGGCCTCTGGTATGCTAGGCGGATGACTAACCTGCTATACCACGGCGGTTCACATCCCACCTCTTTACTGATTGGAAAACCAGTATTCGCTATCTGAATTGATGTAACCAATTCGGATTTCTCACTTCTGCTACAATGACCCCAGCTTGAAATGAGATAATCACTTCAACTTACCGATATCTCTTGTCACCACGTCTTCCACGTTCCGCTGTTAAATTACAGGAGACCTAATCGTTACGTTTCCCTGTCTTATATACTATAACATTTTGGCTACAGTTTGTAGTTTTGTAGTTATTACTTCGCCCTAGGTGTAAATCGATAGTGGTTGTAATAACTTTACAACATTTATTTCTGTCAAACTTATTCCTAATGTATCAACACGTTTGATCATCATGTTGTTACAGCTCGCTATATTTTAAGTTGGCTGCTACACCTGATACTCTTTTATCGTCTTGGCTTCCTCTTGGCTTTTCTCTTGGCATCACTTGTCTTCCTTCTTTTGGCATCACTTGGCTTTCTCTTGTCTTTGACATCCTTTTGGAATTGCTGAAACGAAAAGACACTTTTGCAGATGTAATCTGCCAAGCGTTTAAATCGACATTATTTTAAAGACCCCAATTGGATATTGTAGATAGGTCGGAATTTAGCGTATCATTCATGATTTGTCTCTTGGAATTGATCTCAAACATGTTTAGCCTATAGTTGAATGAATACGAATGACAAATGTTGGAAGTTTGACATAGAAGGTCATTTAGAAAAATATGAAATATATTAGAAGAGCACATTCAAAACAAATTCTCATTTTGAGATTGAGCACTATCATTTAAAAACGCTCTCCATTTAGACAACTTTGCTTAAGAGGTTTAACCAAAGACTGAACATTAAACCTGCCTATTGGGCTCAGAAACACGTAAAACTTCGTTGGTGTGGTGTGGTCTTGTGGTCTTCATACAAATTTGATTCTTTGTTAAATAGACATCGGATTCTTGTCCTCAAACTAATGTTAGATCTATCTTTAAATGAAATTACGATGTTCCAATTAAGACCTTAGCATTCAATAATAAAAATTTATAGTATGTTCCAAAAAAAATTGGTCTTCCGATATATTTATTTATAAAATTTGGATAGATCGAGACAGAGATTATTGTGTAGTTTGAATCGAATGTCCCGACATACAACAGATGCTCACTGATATCACTGGATATGTTCAAAAATTCCAGAACAAGAAGACGGAGAAACGCTACGTTCACGAAATCTTGAATTTGTCTTTTGGACTTCAAGGGGTTCAGTAAATCAAAAATTTGCTTCTGGCTGATTTTTGAACTTATAATATGATGTCAGAGATACACTTTTGAAGTCTGACTATAATAAAAAAGATACTTGGGTTCCAAAGAAAGAGTGTTCTGATGGTTTAAGGCAGAGATTTATATGTTGTCTAATGATTTTGGGGTGCTGATGGATCTTATTTTGGGGTCCTGTTAGGTCTGATGGTCAATGAATCGCAATGGGGTCTATCTAGCATTTTAATACAAAGAAATCTATTTATGTTTGGTCTTCCGTATTCGTTTGGTCTTAGAAGCGTAAAAGCTAATTAAATCGCAAGTCCGAGTGTGTAATTTTATTTGTAGAGATTAGGCTGCTTCCATTTACTGCCTTAACAATTGTATATAGTGTATACATAGGTTACTTTTTTTGGAAAGAGGATATTAAAGAAGTGAAAACGATAGACACTTACTTAAATGGCCTATATTTACAACCTTTTAAGGTCAAAGTCCGAGCGTATTTTAGAAATACATGCTATTCGATCTTGTGTGCATATTATCCAATTTCGTAGGACAAGCTTTGAAAGATTTTCCTCTACTTGGTCTTTCCATCAAAGCTCCGGATGTCCTCTTCTAATATAAGGAGGGCCGTTTTTATTCTAATTTTAGCTTGTTTATAGAAATTGTTTTTTTTTTTCTGAAGTGGATTAGCCCGACGTCCTAATCCATATTTTTTATCGTTCTTATGAGAGAAGTCGCGGCACATATTAGCTCACTACATTCACGGGTGTTAACGTTGTTCCCCAGGCGATACCACGAGGAGGTTAATGTCCACAGTTAAGATGAAGGATAACCAAGATAAGTGTGGGCTTACCATGTTAGGACCAATTAGAACCGTCGCTTTGTGTTCAACATCGCCTAAACGATAGACAAAGCTTTTATTTTATTCAGCACTGTAATTGCACATCATGTCCATTTGTATAATAGTGACGCTGAACCATTTGTTGTTATTTAAACGCATTATTTAAGCTTTTTTGTTCTACAGCCGATTTTCTATCTTTTACATCGACGGCGTGTTATTGCAGTAGTCGTCGGTGCATTTTGGCATTTTTTAAGTTTTGAGTGCTTAAAATATATGAGCCGATGTATGCAATCTTTCATTGTTGTATTGCAGAATGATTCGTCTTTAGCATGACCCTATCTTCCATAACGTTAAAATCATCACTATTAGGCTTAAAAGTCGCCTCTCTAATAACGATACGCTTTAAAAATCCATAAGCATTTCTCTGCTTTAAATCTACCCTGGCGTATATATTTTTACCTAAGCGGTTTCCCCTTGACTAACTACAGAGGATTTCAAAGCTATTCCAAAGTTTCAAGGTCTCTTTGTGCTAGCTTCTGTGGTATGACATCGAACTTCATACATTAAAGCAGAAGTGCTGTGACCAGATGTCAAATGAAAACAGAGTTTTTTTTGAATATTTTCTCAATGACTACATAGATATCTAAAATTGCCACTTTTTTCATGCTTTAATTCCTTTTTTATTAAGCGTAATATTTATAAGATCTATTTCCATTTAGGCCTAGCAGAAGACTTAATCTAGTCACAAGTTAAGATATCATATGATATGTGGACCTTCCAAGAACACTTCTTTGTAGACTTCCTTTATTTCTTAAAAGTAAAATATATGCCTAAAATCTGGTATTGAAGTATTCATATATAGACTATCAACTTTGTACTCGCCAAATTACCTCCGCTAGCAGGCCTTTAAAATTTTTCCCGCTGGGATTCTTTTTGTATATGAGTCAATCAGTGTGTATTTGTGTGAATTTGTAGATAGATATGTATCTGTGTAAATTTATTGTAAAGAATATTTTATATATCGTTCACATACGAGTACAATTTTACACAATAGAAATGTACTTTACGAAAGAACCAACCACATTAAGCAAACAGCCTTTTAACACTTAAATGTTTTTCTATATATTGCCGGATATACATGTATATTTCATATATTTATACTAAAAAATTACAAGTCCAACCATTTATCCCATCATCCAGAAGTCAGAAGTTTTAAGGTATTTTTTCGATAGAACAAAACTGCTGTTGAGTCTTACCTAAGTCATATTAATCTGATATTAGAAAATGTTAAAAATAATTTGATCTGTAGTTAATTTGATAGAAAGAGCTTTATATAAAAATGTTTAAACTCAATGACAATTAACAAGATTCCTTATGTTATCAGAATGAATTAGACTCTGACGAGGAACTAACAAAGTCTAAGTTTTTAATGGATTCAGTACCTTATAGGGCTCCACGAATACATTTCGGTTGATGGAACAAGGCCTGTCATTGATAACTTTTTTATAACTATTGATCGGAGTTTGCAATTTTTCCACAAATCTTTTTCTTAGCCGAAAATAAGAGTATATTGCATCTCCGGATCAAGCTCATCCGAAATTTTCGACTCTGTGGTCAAATGGTGACCGGTATAGGCTCTGGGTCTAATAGCATCATTATCACAGTGGCGAGTTTAAACTCCACTATATTTCGACAGTTAAAACCTCTTTATACCGTATTTGTTTAACTAAGGCTAGAGTAGATCCCCTTGATCAGTCAGCTTATATCTGCAACACCAGTTAGCCTAGATCTATAAACAAAATTCATGCTTTGACTTAACCCCAGGGAAAATAAGGTGAAGATAAGATGTTTAATGTGGGGACCAGGAGAAGGAGATTTTTTCCCACAAATCATATACGTGATGCACAAACTGACCATTCCAAAACTTAAAGAGGTTCCAACAAATATCTGGCTAGTGATTAAAATTTTTATGTATATAGTTTAATAAAAAGTAGTTATTTCTGAAAATATGGAAGAATGTTTGGTTTTACGAAACAAGTTCCCTTTTCTATATCGAATACATACTCTCTTTTCTATTCCGGTTCTACTCATTTGTTATTTGGGTTCTAAAAATGGTACCTTTGTAGTATCTGCAAGAGAAAGTAAAGACGGACTTCTAGTCTACCAATTTATATGCCAAGTTAGTGCAAATAAATTGGTAGATCTTGCGGAAAATAATTATTATTAAACCCTGAGATTCGCAAGGGTTATGCAATGATAGAGAGGTTTGGTAACCACCTCAACATTTTAAATACTCCTACTGATATGGTTTTGGGAACAAGGTCCCTGACTTTATTAGACAACATACTATTGGAACGTCGAAATAATAGTGAAACACAATCCCATATTGCGATGATGCCTAATTTAATCAATAGAGTTGGCCTAACTACTACCTATGTACATGGTCTAGTAACTCTAAGAGTACTTTTTCGTTTTTAGTCGGATATGAGAGGTGAAAATAGAAAGCCGAACAGATGAAGTGAAGTATGTCATGGTGTGGTACACACTTAAAAAGAAGTTACCGTATTTGCAATTTGTAGACGGGTGGCAGCATACTAAGGAAAGCACAAGATTTGGAAAAGTTATACGCAATAATGTTCTCACGTACGTTATTATGACTATAGAGGTACCCGGTATTTACGAGTAAGAATAGATGTCGCGATGGCATTACATAGAGATTTACAGTGGCCTAACTGTCGATATTAAAACGAATTCTTTGGGCCATTTGGTGACCCTATTACTTTGACCTATATTCTTTTTTAAGAGCAAAAAACAAAAATAACCATCATTCCCATCTTTTACTTAGACCCTTCTGGTTAGAAGCATTTTTAGAGATATTTGAATCTAAGAGAACTAAAGATCTGGGACAGAAATGGAAGTGGGTATGAAGAAGTTAATTCAATTGGGAATGTTGTTAAGTTTATCCAGAATATTACATGGGTAAATTACACCATGATTTGATAGTGCTAAACCTGTTTGCCGAGTTGAGGGCTATATGTTATGTCAATAACTCTGCCGGTTTTAAGCTCCCTTATCTCTATTGTACTCTTCAAGCCGAGATATCGGCTATATACGAGACAGTCAAGTGGGTATGTAGCAGTCAAGTGGCAATACGACAATGATATTCTTTTCTAAATTGACAGCTAGGTCGCCATAAAATCCCTATCTAATGACATATGTTCTCACTTAAAGCAAACATGACCTATTACAACCGTTCAAAATGTTTTTATCATTACCTTGCCACTGACTTCGCAACTTGATCTGAATTTTCACAGGGCACTGTGTTTTTGGATTATATGCCAAAAGACTTAATCTTTAATATAACGCAGTTGTCATATCATCGATGAGGAAGACCCAGTCTCTGAGCTAACATGTGCTGTGCGAGTTCTCCCATAAGAACGATAAAAATAATGGGCTAGGACGCCGGGCTAGTAACCCACTTCTGACGAAAAACAATTACATACTATGAAAAAGCTAAAATTAAGAGGAAGTCCGAAACTTCGATGGAAAGACCAAATAGAGGAAAATCTTTCAGAGCACGGCCTACGAAATTGGAGAATATGCGCACAAGATCAAAGCGCATGTAATTCTAAAATATGCTTGACATTTGACCTCAACAGGTTGTAAATATAGGATATTTAAATAAGTTAATAATGTCCATATAACATCTGTTCTTACTCGAGAATGCAGGGTATCTCTCAATCAGATGGCAAGGCATTGCTAAGTTAAACTCTTTTGATACCCATAAAAACCTACCTGGTAACGTTATTCCGAAAAGCATGCTAAATCTGTTGATCTTCTTAGAAAGATGTTGACCAATTTATGAGGTTGGCTCTATTCGCCTGCAAATCTTTATTAAGCAGTAGCTCAGAACACATGGTTCACTGAAACCACTTCTTCAGTTTAAAGGCAAACAAGGCTCATTTAGGATAATGATCTGCCAAAATGTTTTTTATCTTTACGTCGACACAGATTTTGCAACTTGATCTGAGCTCTTACAGGGCACTGCATTTTTGGGCTGCATACCAGAAGATCGAAAACCGACTACTGTCACAGTTGTCATAACAACGATGATGAAGAAATAGTCATTTACCTCCTACGTTACTGCCCTTTTCTTGCAAATCTAAGGGCTCTTCATATGGGTGCATCTTTTCTGAATGATTTATCTGATCTATAGAAAATACATATTAGCAAAATTGTCACATTTATCACATTTATTGTCACATGCCTGAAATTAGCCATAACTATTGGTAGTCTTTATTTTTCTAGTCTATCCCTTGCAGGTACCACATAGGGCCCAATTAAGGACTACCCAACATAGTCGCACTCAACCGGGAGCCAGTTAAGTATAGCAAAATACTAAAGCCTAAGCATCTTCTACACGAGTAGAGTGCTACTTATACCTTAAATTGGGTTTTCAGACGTTACAACAGTTTAGAGATGTGTCAGTTCAAATGCGTCCAACTCAGAGGAAGCAAATCCGGTTTCTTGTATATTCTGAAAAATAATTCAAATTCAGTCTTAGCGGGATTGACTCGCAGACCATTGGATACGTTCCAGGGATTGAAGAGTAAAAGATACGGATTAATTTAAGAAAATAATGTCTTTGTTTTTTTTTTCGTATAATCTAAATCGGCTGTTAGTAGATGAGCCTCATTTTTGCAATAAAAAGTTAAATTTAGTTCGGCTTGTAATTAAATTTTTAAATTCTTTGAAGTTCTTGAAATTTAGACCAATAAATTGGCCTAGGTTTGTTTGACTACCTCTACCAAGCTACTGTCCGTCCGTGTACCTATTTTAGTTATATATTCCGAGTTGGCTTTTAAATATGTAATTTTGTGAGAAAGAAACAAACATTTAAAACGTTTGATAGACTGAATGACTAACCGACTGACTGACTTAATGAATGACAGACTAAGTGGATGTCAAACTAAAACCGGCTGTTCGTTTCACTGTTTGTTGGTTGGTTGGACGTTTGTTTGAATGTATGTATTTTAGGGAGGTATGGAATGGAATGGAAGAAAAGAATAGATGGCTGGATGGATGACTTACTACTACCACTACTCTGACATTGGCAGTATTCGTTGAGTTGATGACTTTTCTGTTGTTGGTTGGTTGGTTGGTCGTTTAGTTCGTTGGCTGATATTTGTTCGGGAATTGGTTTCTATAATATAGTTTTGAAAAAAGTATATTCTAGTGTAGAGTAAGTAGTATTTTGGGTTTGCTGGATGTTTGCCATATTCCTAGTTGCCATTGAAAGCTCAACGAGCAAACTGTAAGCACAACAAACGCAATTTTAAAAGAAATTACACACAAAGAAATTGTTATTTTTTTTCTAATATTTTAACAGTGTTACCATTTTACAAGAAAAACAGTTTTTAATATTATTTAAAATTTTAAAAATAAATTTTACAATTTTTTTTTTAATTTTTGAAAATCCAAGTGTTTTAAATTATAAAAAAATGACATCAACTATTTTTTTAATAAAGAAATTATTTAAACATATCAATCAAAAATGATGACAACCACGTTTAAATGCCAAATTAAGTGAGAATTTTTATATAAACCCCCTCAAAAATCAACAAAAGAGTAAAATGACAAATGACAAAAAATTATTAAAATATTAACAAATTATTAAATATAAAAATCCAAATGACGAATGATGTGAAATAGTAGTTTTTTAAAAAATAAAATTGATTGTGCCATAAAATAAAAACTTCTCAAATTAAAAACCAAAATTGTTTAAATATTTAATTTAAATTTTAAACTCGTTTTGTTTATTTGTTTCCTAATTCTTTAATTATTATTATTTAAATTAACATAACATAACAAAACCACAAATTTTATATAATTAAAAATGTCAATTGAAAATATCAAAATCAAATCTAAAATTTATTTTAGATTTCTCCTGTCAACCATCAAAAACGACCACAAAACCAAAAACATCTCTAAAACAACAACACACAACCTATTTCCGAACGCCCGTCCGTCCCTAGTTCGCGTCATAACCGACCATCGACAACAACAAAATCATCATGACATCAAATCTTTAAAATCGTATCATCAGCGTAAAGAAAAATTTCATGTTCAAGGTAAATTGTTAATTATTTTTTAATTAAACAAACAATTTATTATCTATTACTATATTTTTTTCTACTCTATTGCAATTTTTAATTGATTTTAAATTAAATTTGAAATCATTTTGATTATTGACATTTGTACAAGTATTGAAGCAATTTAACATATCACTTACATATATAAATATTTCTAAAGTGCTGAAGTTTTTTTTTTTAATTAACATTTAATTATGATTAAATGAGTTATTAAAGTTTATAAATAGATATGGACAATAGAGGGGGTCAATTTATTTTTATCGACCCGACGGTTGCCAAAATCGTAATCTACTTCGAATTCTAGGAAGATTTGAATAATTTAGGAACGTCAAATAGAATTTACATTATTGGAAAGAGTTTAGTTTTCTCTTTTTAGAAATTAAATAAATCGTATCAATTATCCTGTCTTTAGTACATCCACAAAAAAATGTCTTTTAACAAAACTTCTTAAAATTTGTAACAGATTAAAGGTCTTTGTGTAGAATTTAATGGCGTTTTTGCAATTTGCAAAATAACTACAGATGGCACTATATAGAGTAAAATGGCATCATAAACTCAATTTAAAAAAAAAACTGGAATTGTTATGTTTTAATGCGAACGTCTACACTTGAAATTCCTATACAAAACAAAATCTAGTGTTAGATTCAAATCATAAATTTTTGCACTAAGATCCGAATTTATTACAATTATTTATTAATAAATAATTTTCTATAGCAAATAGTTTTTTGATAAAACTAAAAAAATGTTGGTGGGGAAGCCTTTCCTCGACGCATTTCGATGGTTGGTTAAGCCATCTCCCTAATTTTCTCTTATTCTAGACAGAGCAAAAACCACACATTATATCATATTTGCGGGACAGAATAAATACGAATTATTGTGTCTAACAAATATCAACATAAAGCGATGATTATCATCTGAACAGAAACACACAACATTTTTCAGTTTTATATTTTTTTTATTTCCCATTTTCTTACAACATAGTTTCAAAATTATTTAAGATATAAGAGAACTTTTCTAATCAGGGGCCAAATTGTCGAATTCGATCGAAATGAAAGATATTTCAGAAACATATGTGTAGCATACTTTGAGGATAATCGATATAATGTATAACATTTAACGTTCACTACATTGAAAATAAAAGAATTTCATTTAAACTAACCCCCTAATTTATTAACGAAAAAATATGTTATGAGAAACTTATAAATCAAATTTTTCATACAAATTTCCTACAATAAACCTTTGATAATTTTATAATTCGTTTATGAATGTTTTGACAAACAAACGAATATGTTTATATCTCCAATTTTATTAAACTTTTTGCAAAATAAATTATTTTGAAAATCCCTAAGGTATGTTACACAATATTTAAAAGTCTAAGTTTTCGATCGATATCGAATGCGGCAATTTGGCCCCTGACTTGCTAGATTCGTTTAAATATCTCTAGTAAAAAACTCCTAGCATTATACTCATCTTTTTTAAATAAATTATTATTTAGAAACAAAAAATACTTGGATCATAAAATGTGCTTTCACCGACGGCTTTTGAAATTACGATAATTTCAAAATTAGACATAACAGATCAATTCAAGTTTGATGTTTTTTATAGAGTGACACAAGTTTAAGCCATAACGAAACAAGGAAATGTTCTTTTTGAAAATAAACATTTTTTGTGCGGTCCATAGTAACCTCATAAAAACAGGTTCCGGTGTATATAGGTAAAAAAAATTAGAATTACAAAATAAAGCTGTACCCATAAATTTTTACATTCTTACCCATAAATTTTTACATTCTACAAAGAAACGGGTATATTATAGAGCTGCAAAACTATCGATGGTACTATCGATAATATCGATAGTTTTATTTTTAGTGTGCTATCGATTGTTTTTTTCCGATAGCGATACTATCGACAAAAATAGGTTGGCGGCATATTTTAAATTGATTGTTAGGAAAAATTTTGGTGTCGGTGGATATTTTTAAAATAAATATGAAATTAATCAATAAGACTAAAATTATATCTTTAGTTCAGCAAATGTTAACTTGAGTAAGTGATATATTCAAGAAAAAAATTATGGCTACTTATATCGAAAGTCATGGTGGTATAATTACAATGCGGAAAATATTGCAATGTCAGGTGTAACGGAAAAAGGAAAAAGCATCATTTGTTGCTGATAAAAACAATACAATGATAAAAGCATGCGATTTGTAGTAAAAAAGACATTTTGCCATGTTTCGCTCATACTCTGAATCTTGTAGTGCAACCCTGTTTAAGTCAAGACTGTATAAACAAATTTAGTTTAAATGTAAAAATATTGTCACCTATTTTAAAAACATTGTTATTGCCTATGAGAAATTCAAAGCTGAACAATTAAAAGACAAGCCATATACAATAGTTTACTCCAGGAGGTACCTACGCGATACATGATTGCCTCTAAGAGGGTAAAAAGGGGAAAAAATCGAAAATTCTATATCGCCTAAAGTGATAATATTTAAACAAAATTTAAGTTATATTTTTAACAGATGTTAAAATAATCGGACAGGTAATCGGACAGAAATAAACTTTGTAATGCAATCAATAAATGCGAAAAAATATTGAACACGTATTTGGTACTTTTTTGATTTTGGGGTCCAAAATGGGTAAAAAATGAAATAAAATGATAATTTAACACCTCATGAAGTAATATGAACCATTGATCAATATGTTGACTGCGTTTTTATAAAATATACCGGATCCAAATGGTATCAAGTACTAAATATGCATATGGAACTTTTTTGAAATTAGGATAAAAAGGGGAAAAATTGGTAATGTTATAACTTTTAAGCAAATGAATGTTTGTATGACCTTTATAGAATAGTAAACTATGTATTTGATCATGTTATGGTTTTTAGCAAAGTTGTTGCGAATGAGCCGACGAAGGTTTTTAAGATGGTATGACTAATTTCCGACAGGTAGCGCCACTGAAAATTACTCTCTAGAAAAGTTGTTACGCATGTGCTGACGAAGGCTTCTTAGTTGGTAGGACTAATTTCCGTCAGGTGGCGTAACTGAAAATAACTCAAATTGAATTGATCAGGCTATGATCTTTAGCAATGTTCGTGCATATGAGTCGACGGAGATTTCTAAGTTGGTATGATCAATTTTCAAAACTATTCAACATGAATTGAACTGTAAACTATGCATTTGATCTGATGTGTTGATTGGACAAAATGAATGAAATGATTAAAAATTAATTTGATATTTGTGTAATGTCTTTTTTCTAAATTTATTTTAGTTTGTTAGTACTTCATAAAAAAAATATTTGAAACCTTTAAAACTTGCTTCGAAATGTTTATTATAAAATTCCGAGCAAGGCTCGGTTACCCAGGTACTATAATTTAAAGCAAATATTTGTAGATATATGTACTTAAAGTTAACAATTGTTTCTGCATGCAATTTTTAGAATTCGATACTATCGATAGTATCGATAGTTTTATGACAGACTATCGAAACTATCGAATGTGACCACTATCGACTATCGAAACTATCGAGTGGGGCGACTATCGATAGTTTTGCAGCTCTAGTATATTATAAGTTTATTCGAAGGTTTACCAATTTTCAGATCTACTTATAGACATGCTTAGCAGTATTTGTAGTCCATGTAAGGCACAGGTACCTCAGAAATTAAGTTAATAAAATTTGGCGCAAACTTTTGTTGTGGTACCATACCTTTTAAAATTTGTTGAAATCAAATATCTCTTCTTTCGGTAGAAATTTAATAAGGTTTTTATAAAAATAATTGATTGAGATCTTTCCAAAACGTTTAAGTTTTACTATAGAAAAAATCTTTTTGGAGATCTAAAATGTCATTTTATTAATTTTTGACAAGTATAAAGTGAAATACTTTGTTAATAAAAAATCAGAAACAGGTGTCCTAGCCAACGATGAACTAAAAGCTTAAAAAGACAATTATTTATATGTTCAAGGACTTTGTGAATAAATAATTAATAATAGATAACTGATTTTAAAGTTCTGAAGTTTTTTATGCAACAATTAGGTCCCAGTTTCGGTGATTACTTTCTATCGGCAGCAAAATTTCACTCCATTATTTCAAGGTCTGAGAACTGGAAAAAATCACAGTCGAAGACAAAGTCGTTTTATGACACTGGAAAGAGAATTTATAATTTGCAATATTTGTTCAACAAAATTTAAAAAAAAATCTGAAAAAATTTTGACAAAACTCAATTTTTTATTAGTAATAGGCCATAGAATTGTAAATTATGTCTTCCAAAGAAACTAAAACGATTTAGAAATAACTTGTAGTAATATTACTAACATAAGTCTACTTTCACACCAGTTAGTTTTTGTACATCAAATCTTGAGTTTGTATGAACAAAAGCTGACAGAATTGAAATTGATACAAAGCTGACCGAACCATCAAGTTTACGAAAATTTTGAAAATTTGTATGAAATTTGAGGAAAATAGAATGAAAACTGATGATGAAATTGTTTATGTGTGAACATAAATGTAGGTTCAATTTGAACAAAAACTTATCAAGTAAACCTGATGTGTGTGAAACAATACTAAGCGTTAAGCTTAAAAAAGTGTTGATTACTATAATAAATTGATTAGTGAAAAAAGTTTAATATCGAAAACTGTACCCTTACGATAATATTACTTGTATATAACATACAGTAAGCTTTGAATTTAAATTATAGAATAAGATTGCAGAAGAATAGTTTTATAATAATTTTCACTATAATTGCTTTAATTTTTATTGTTATCATGTAAAAGTAATTCGAAAATTTATTTCATTCGTTACGAACACTTGGTTTTAATTTATATGGAATATTTAATATTTATCATGATTAAATAATTCTGAAGGTTGTTCCATTCTCTCTTTTTGTCGCCATGATAACTTTCTGACGTATGTTAGGATAGAAAAAGTTTGTGCTACCATATTTTTGCCGACAATCCCACTTTTCCAATATTTTATGATAACAAAATTTATGTAAGTATATATGTCTTTATGCATAAAAAACTTACGAATATTTACGAAAAAGCTTCAATAAACAATCATACAATTTGTTTCGACTATATTTCTTTAATATTAAATGTCTTCATTATATGCTTAACTTCAAAATTACACATTTTTGATAATTAATCCCAATGTATTATGTACAACTTTTCTTAATGCGGCAACGTTTTTCTTTCAATTGTTTATAAATATCAAACTTCAAAAACCCAATATACTTCAAAATAATTTTGAAGAGAGAGAATGAAACTTCCTTGTTATTATTATTTCATGATATTTATTTTGAAATATTTTAGTTTTTTTTTAATGTTCCACACTTCACTTTTAAAAATATTTCACTCTTCACAAGAAAAAAAAAAACACATAGACCTAAAACTTGAACTATTATAATAATACATTCGAAATCGGCTATAACGATTTTGATAAAATTCAAATTGGAAAACGGGTAAGAAGGGGAAAACATTATATCTCCTAAGTAACCGCCGTGGTGTAGCAGGTTAGTCATACCAGAGGTCAAAAAAGCATTGTCTGAGAGAAGTTTCCCTTGTTCCAATTGGAATGTTGTCGTGGAAATTATTATTATAATATCTCCTAAAGTAATAGATATATAAACAAAATTTTAATCACGTTTTAAACAGCTATGAAAATAAACGGACAAGTATTTTATACTTTTTTTGAACTGTACCTGACATAGTTTAAATAAAAGGGGACTTATACCTCTATAATTTTCACATACGGTTTGATTACCTTTTTTTATGTAATGGGCAAAGAACACTGAGGCACCAATCGTATGGCATTTGTTCTTCTAACCATATGGTTTTTATAAGTTGAGACACACGCCATATCAACTCATCACTAACGGTCTTAAAAACCTCTGCTGGAAAACCATCGGTACCCATAGCTTTTTATTTTTTGAACTTCTTCTTCTTCTGTTATCCTTGACTCCCAGTAAAGCATAGGGCCTCAGCAAAATGTAATTCTAACCCCATTTTGGTTGGGTGAGGGACATATAACGCCGTCATCATTAATTTGCTCAGGCGTGTCATCTTGGTCGCTTTTATTTAATAACAACGATTGGCAAAAGTGCTCCTTCCATAGTTTCAGTACGATTTCAGCATATGTTACCGGGTTTTCATGGTCTTCCTTACAGAAGAAAATACAATTGCTAAAAGCATTCGTTTGGTGTTTAACTTTTTGATAAAATTTACGCACTTCATTACGACTCTTATACAAATCAATTTCCTCGAACTTACATTTCTTTCTTTTTTTCCTTAGAATTCGTTTCTCTTCTCTCCTTTTCTTTCAATGTCTTTCTAAAGTTAGACGAGTAACTCAGAGTTGCCTTGAAGGCTGCATTTTTCTCAGCAGTGGCACAGCGGCACTCCTCGTCATACCAAGTGTTTTTAGGAACCCTAATGCAGATTTTTTTCCGTCTAGTTAAAGTCATCTCGCCTGACCATCCATCACCCAAAATTTTGCTTTTACTTTTTTAATGTTTTTGTTGGTAAGGGTTCTTTCTTCTTGTTTAAATTATTTGCTAAGTAAAGGGTATACTAGATTCGGTATTACCGAATCGTATTCTATGGATACGATATTTAAAAAAAAAAAAAATTTCGATAATTACGGATTTTCACAGAATTCGTTCCATTGATTTTATCATATCTTGGGAATGGCTTATCTTTTGAAAGAAACCCCGGCGGATTCACAATAAAATTTTTATTGGGCCTTGATAAGACAATTTTTGCATATAGTCAAAGGTTATGGAGTTTTTTGCAAAAAACAAATGTATTTTTTTTGCAAAATCGAAAAATTTGTATTTTCCAAAAATTCATAAAAAATCAAAGAAGTCAAAATCTTATTATCTAAGCCGATTATAGTGCTCTAATAAATTATTAATGAATTATAAATTTATCTAGTGTCAATTAAGAAATGCACATTTTCTAAGTAAAATTTCAACAAAACTACACACTGTGCTTGCGTCAAGTGAATTTACGTAGAGGATGAATAGATGGATGGATTGTTTTTCTGTTGCCTTTTCATTTTATACACAAACAAACAAACACACACACACAAACAGTGACTACCAAAAGTTTATAAAAGGGTTTGAGTCTGGGTTAGGAGAACACAAAAATAACAGCAACAACTAAAAATAAAGTTTATAACATACAAACATTTTGTATGGAAATGTAAGTAGGTTTGCAGTACATCTCGGTATGTTTATGCTTATATGTATGTATGTGTTAAGTATCTATGAGAGTATTTTATATACAATTTTAGTACATTTGCAAGTTGATGGCCGAAGATAGTAAAACAAAAATACAAGGAAATCAAAAGTAATACCAATACTAACAAACAATTTGAATTTCTAATAGAAATGAGTGAGAAAGAGAGAGAGAGAGTGTATAATTGTAGTGCAGGGATGTACATGGTACAATTGTACTTTTTTGATACATTTTGAAACTGGTTGGTATCGTGATACTACGCCGCACAGTGAGATTTCTTCATACATCTAACTGCAAAAAATAGAAGGAGTTATCCTACAACGATGAAATTTGACAGACTTATTTAGTTTTATATAGATAAGAAAAATTCAAAAAAACTTTGAAATCCGACGACTCCTTGAGGTACCTCCCTTGGACCCCCATTTTTTTACTTATTTTTCTTCTCAATGTATAACCCGCAATTTTCAACAGAATTTCATGAAAATCGGCACACCTCTATTATTTGACCAAGAAAAGAGCTCCACTAGTTTTGGTTAAAATCCGACGACTCCTTAAGGTACCTCTCTTGGACCCCCATTTTTTCACTTATTTTTCTTCTCAATGTATAAACCCCAATTTTCAATAGAATTTGATAAAATTTGGCACACTTCTATTTTTTGATCCACAAAAAAGCCCTACTAATTTTAGTTGAAATCCGACGACTCCTTGAGGTACCTCCCTTGGACCCCCATTTTTTCACTTATTTTCCTTCTCAATGTATAAACCCCAATTTTCAATAGAATTTGATAAAATTTGGCACACTTCTATTTTTTTATCCTGAAAAAAGCCCTACTAATTTTGGTTGAAATCCGACGACTCCTTGAGGTACCTCCCTTGGACCCCCATTTTTTTCACATTTCAATGTATAACCCACAATTTGATAAAATTCGGCAGACTTTTATTTTCTGATCTAAAAAAGAGTTCTACCAATTTCGGTTGAAATCCGGTTAAAGCCAATATTTAAATATTTTATTCATTAATTATCATTTCCTTAATTACATCATCCAATTCCGAAACATTTTTATAAGGTTGTCGTCTTAAATTACTTATATATGGATCAGAAGACTCAAGTAAACGATGAAAAACATCGGTATTTGTTGCAGTTCTACTGCACTTTCTAGAAAACATTAATCTGTAATTCCTATAATCTTAATTTTCTTATTAAAACATATGGTTTTGTTTTTTTTTTAATTTCTTATGCACTTTTTCCAAATATCTGTCAATAAATTATTAATAAATTGTTGTTATAAAAGAGCTAATGTTAGGATTAATAACTGCAATTTGATTAAAAACTTAAGCCTGAAGGTATGCAATGGTTTTTTATTATAAGCAATATTCCTGACTTTCTTTACTAAATTTTGATTTTTTCAAAAGTTTGACAAAAGTTGCTAAGTTTTTTTAGCTAATTCGAAAGAAAAGCCTTTTGTCTTTCATTTCATTATACTAAGAGCACGGAGGTAAACCGAGCCAACTGACTTTTTCTCCAACGAAAACTGCCAATGCTAAATTTTATAGGACAATCTTGATGCGCTCATATCTCCCAAACTATGTATGCAGTAAACTTTTTTTTTCTTTAAAACAAACACAAGATCTCAGACTTCAATAAAATTCACACCTACATTTTGCCACTTGAAATATCTTCGATACATAAGCCTTTAAATTTCAATAATTTTACCATAAATTTTTGTTTCACAACATTTAGCTGACTTTAACCGATTTTTTCTATATATATGTATATATATCTTAGGAAAAAAATATAGATTTTTCATTGCCAGATTCTTCTCTATCAAATGGCATTATTAGATTTTTGAAAAGTGATAGTCAAAAAATGCCTTTTTTGCAGCAGAAATACCATAGTGCGCCGTCCCACTTGGTACAATTTATAAATCTTAATTTAACACAGTGTTGAGGACTTAAAAAAAAGTAAACATAAGCATGATCATCATAAAAACTTAGTGATTTAAATTTTTATTTATTTATTGATTTTTGGAAGACTTAAACCTCAAACTGATTTTCACATGTTGCTAATATTATTAACATTCTTCCCCGATGTGTGTGGACTTAACACATGGAATAATTGATCCGATTAAATCAGTAACAATCTCTGAATTTATTTTAAGCTCAGATGAAAATTCTAAAGACATTTCCATCGAAATTGGATTAAATTTATCTATTATTTCAGATGCTAACAGGACCGGTACATCCACACTTTTTCGGACTTTCAAAGAATTTGGGCAATAATAAGATAAAGAGTCACTATAAGTGACTGTATCATATTTTATAGGATTTGATTAATATTTGAATATACCTCCCATTCAATTTCTGTTCTCACAAATGTCGTTGATACGCCATGAGATTTAAGGTAGACACACACTTCGTTTTATGAACAGTCTTAACAGAAAGGGTAAAACTATACGGTTTAACATGTACAACGACCATGTAACGACCGTGCTTTCTTTACAGCAATAATCAAAATAAAACAAAAAAATGTATATAGGCATTTCCTGCGGATGGTCAACCAGAATCGAAAAATGAAATATTGTTAAAAATCATGTTTTACTGCTTATAATTGTAAAAAAAAGTATATTTAAAAATAAAATAGAATATTGTTTCATATAATATCTCAGCTGCTGTACTTGAGAAAATTGAGCCGGAAACTGGAAAACTTTAAATTTTCTGTTTTAGCAACTTCAAAAACCATTTTAATGTGCAATTTTGTAGATAACTTTACATATTAAAAAAGTTATGTATTTCTTGTTTTTATTCGTAAGTGTGTCGCACACACTATAAATTGAGTATTAAGTTTTTTGTTAAGGAAATTTTAAGGTATTTATTTTACAATGCATGGTAAAAATAATAAAAACAACATATGGAAAAATCGTACCTTCGCGACCAGTATGTGTGCGAGCCAATTTAACAAAAACCAATAGATTTATTTTATTTTTTAAACACGGGATAAAGACCTACATATGTTCACTTTTAAAATAAATCAATCACTCTTAAATATTCCATTCGTTCCATTTGCAAATTTTTATGTTTTACTACTGTCAGCCAAAGATGACTTCTATTTTGAGTACATTCGAAACCATATGTTTATAAATATTATTACGAAAACTTTAATTCGACAAAATTCATCTTTTACACTTAATGTAGAGCTACCAAAACGCTATCGAATCGCAAGCAAAAGCAAAAGTTTTGTCTTCTATATTCTTAGTACATCAAAAGAGTACGAACGTACGTTCAGGAGTCCAGGAAATGCCCATATGCAAATGTATGTAAACATGCGAATTAGTAATTTTTACATTTTCAGTATTTTACACTTGCAAAAGTTTTTCTTTTTTTTACTCTTTGGTCCATTTAAAAGCAGTTTTGAGCAAACAAGTGTTAAAACGAGACAGATTTTTTGCACGTTTTAAAAGAAAGTTTCCCACACACTAGCAGTTTAATCGAACAGTTTGAACCGTACTGTTAAAACTGTGCAAAAAGAACGATGTCTGTGGGGCCCTTTATACTTGACCCTCTACTGCTCTATACCTAATATTAAATCTACTGCCTAAAATAACTTAATATATATGAATTTCATTCGCTAGGTAACAAAGTTTAATACATATGTTTTTGTATGCATTAAAAAGACTTCTAGATTTGTTGAAAATCATTATTCTGACCTTAATTGTTTAGCGTATCATCGACCGACCCCAATTCCGGTACTTTTCTAGCCGTTATATGTTTAATTGCATAATTTAAATTCAAATCTACTCTATTTGCTATAGTCGGTCAAGCCCGACCATACGATATCCCTCACCACTAAAGTCAAAGGTGTTCTTTTTCTGTATAAAAAAAATATTTGCTAAATTTTGTCATCATACAAACATTTTCTAAAAACTTATATATTTAAGTTGTTTCCGTCATTTGAACTTATACGAGAGCTAGGGTCAAATATGGACCGATTATCCCGAAATTTGTCAAGTTTATTATATATTTTACAAAAATTATGTATATAAAAAATAAACTCAAAATTCTTATTATCTTCAGATTTATGAGCGTTTTAGAGATTTTTGTCTTATTTAGTGCATTTTGACAGAAGAGTTTGTGTGGGAGCTATGGTCAAATGTGGACCGATTTCAACGAAATTTGGTACAGTGATTTTAGATTACATAAGTAGCATTAAATATCAATTCCGGGAAGTGGGACCTATAGGAGGTACCATAAATATTGGACCGATTTTGATGAATTCTAATAGCCATGTTCCCACTATCAAAAAATGATATGTGTCAAATTTCATCAAATTAACTTTAGAATTGCGACCTAAACCTGTGATTACATAGTTTACATAGGGCTCCAGTAAGCCGTCCAGACGGACAGACTGACATTGCTAAATGGACTCAGAAAGTGATTCTAAGCCTATTGGTATACTAAAAGGTGGATCTAACACAAATATTTCTATGCGTTACATACATCAGCACAAACTTCACCCTTCACCACATATGGTGGTGAAGGGTATAAAAATTGAAATTGTTTACTAAATGTTTAAAATATTAATTGAGTTTTGAACCAGGTTCCGATTAACCGTGTAATATGATATTTTAGTTAGATACAAAGGGATCAAAAATCCATATATGTATATTCAAATTTAATACTCCTCAGTTTTTAAAGCTGACAATTTCAAATTTTTAAAACAATACCTTGTACATAAAATATGATACCATCATTGCCTAAAAAGTACATTTTGTTTTAAAACAAGAAAGCCATTTTCCATCCCTGCCGTGTAATTGTAGTGCAAGTTTTTAAGAGAGCTTCAGTTTAATTGTTTTTGTTTTTTGTTAAATTTCGCAAAATAAGGCAAAAAAAAATGTAAACAAAAAACGAAAACACTGAGAAAAAAGTTGGGCTAAATGAGAAAAGCAACGAGTATTTGAGGTAAAAGAGCGAGTAAAAAATTGTTGTATTAGGATTTTAGATAACAGAGAGAGAACTCTCGCTAAGAAAAAGTGTAAAGCAAATTCGAAAAGAAAACAATAGTTTGGGTCGGAGGGCCGCTGTTAGTGGAATAAAAGGGCCCCGATAACTATGCAGAGCAGGGGAATATTACTACCCCTGTTAAAAAAAATTAGGGAAAAGTAAAATTGTTGCAAAAGAAAAATGGAAAATGGAAAGAAATATTTTAAAAAGGTTAAGAAAAAATTTAGAAAAAATATAAAATTTAATAAAAACAAATGGATTTTTTTTTTATTTTTTTGATCTAATAAAAATTTTAAAAGTTTTTCATAATAAATTTTTTACGAAAACTAGCAAAAATATTTTGTATATCTCCCATATGACAAGAACAAAATAATAACATCGAATATGAATACTAGACAGTAGAGAACGATTTTAAACGAATCAACGTCGCTGGCTGTTATATTTTTCCTATATTCATACAAATATTTTTGTTGGTGTTGTTTTTGTTTGAAAACGAAGGTAGAGAACTGAACTAAACTTTCCATATGGTCTGCTGGTGATGACTATGGCATTGAGAACTGAAACCTTTGTGTGATCGTACGAAACGGATATAAGCGGCATCCAAATATAAACTAAAAAAAAACACATAAAAAATACACACACATTAACAATTTTTTATAAAAAAAAGAAAAATAGTTACAAATTAAAACAAAAAATTAAATTAGAATAAAAATTTTTTGTGCCAAAAAAAAATTAACAAAAAAAATTGAAGTGCTAATTTATGTAAAACAATGCAAATATTTAACAATAATTCCTGCAACAATGTTTAAATCTATTGCAAACAGTTTCTTAAAATATTAAAAAAAAAGTGTAAAACCCCACGAATTTAAATTAATTAATTAACAATATTTTTGTATGAAATAAGTTCACAAACCCTAAGTTTTTTAAAAGAAATAAATCCCCTTTCATCACAAGTAAGTAAATCCAAAAATATAAAAAAAACAAGAAAAATATGAAGTGCTTTTCTATTATATGAAAACGTTATTGCGTCGCAAACAAAAATCTATTGAATTTCTAATACAATAGAAATTTGTTTAGAAAATATTTTTACTATCTCGGTATGTGTTTTAAACAAACAAAACATGAAAATATGTACTTCTAAACAAAAAACAAACAAGAGACAAATAATTAAATAAGTCGCCCTAATAGGTTCAGGACCTTTAATAAATATAAACTTAAATTTAAAGAAAGATTTGTAGGTTTTACTTATATTAGGTAATGTTGTTCATAATTAATTTAAGGCTAAATATGCAAATATATGCAAATAATTTATAAATCAATATAAAACTGACAATCTAAACTTTTAGTTGTTAAAAATTCCATTTCGTAGCTTCAAATTTTAAAAAGTTATATGTTATTAAATTTGAAATAAACTCTTTTTCCATATATAAAAAAGAATAAAAAAGTAAAAAAAAATGTAAGCTCACTATAGCAAATTGGTATATTTAAGAACTGATTCATATTTTTTAGAACTGCCGCATATTCCCAACTGTACCCTACTTATTCATGGGTGAAATTAACTATTTAATTTAGAATGGTTAAATAAGTACTTATAATAGAAATTGTTATTTATAACTTATTTTAGGCTAAATTTGCAAATATATGCAGATGACTTATAAATCGGTCTAGAAGCGAAATCGTTAACTTTTATTCGATATCTTCTTAGGTTTCAAGTGTAAATAGTTATAACCTATTGAAGTTGAAATAAACCTTTATTTTTACAAATATAAATAATAAAACAAGTAAGAAAGTGCTATAGTCGGTCAAGCCCGACCATACGATACCCTTTACCACTAAGGTCAAAGGTGTTCGTTTTCCTATATAAAGACAGATATTTGCTAAATTTTGCCATTATACAAACATTTTCTCAAAACTTATATATTTAAGCAGTTTCCGTCAACTGGACATATACGAGAACTTGGGTCAAATGTGGACCGTTTATATCGAAATTTGGCAAATTGATTAAAAAAGTTACAAAAATTATATATGCAAAAAACTTAAAATTCTCATTATCTTCAGATTTACTAGCGTTTTAGTGATTTTTGTCTCATTTAGTGCGTTTTTACAGAAGAGTTTGTATGGGAGCTATGGTCAAATGTGAACCGATTTCAACGAAATTCGATACAGTGATTTTAGTTAACACAAGCACTATTTATTTTTAAATTTTATGAAAAAATATTTATATTTGTTGTCAATATATAAATTCCGGGAAGTGGGACCTATGGGAGGTACCACAAGTAATGGACCGATTTTGATGAATTTCAATAGTCATGGTCTCAAATGTGATCTGTGACAAATTTCATTAAATTATCTTTAGGATTGCGAACTGTACTTTGATTACATGGTTTATATGGGGTGCAGCCAGAAAGGCGACCAGACATACGGACGGACGGACGGACGGACTGACTGAAATCGACTCAGAAAGTGATTTTAAGCATATTGGTATACTAAAAGGTGGGTCTAAGATAAATATTTTTATGCGTTACATACATCAGCACAAGCTTATAATATTCTTTCCACCTTTGGTGGTGAAGGGTATAAAAACAAATAGGTAAAAAATGTTAAGCTCTTTATAAGAAACTAGTATGTTTAAAGACTTATTCATAATATTTAGCTCTGCCTAGTAATTTGTGTACCCTACATGCTCATAGGTGGAATAAAACATTTTATTTAAAGTAATTAAAAAAGTACTTATAATAAATATTTATTAATTTAGGCTAAATATGCAAATATATGCAGATGAGTTATAAATCAATAGTAAACGGACAGAGTAAGCTTTTATTTGATATAAATTTAGATTCGTAGGCTTTAATTTTAAAACGCTATATCCTGTTAAATTTTATATAAATTAAATTTTACAAACACAAATAATAAAAACAAGTTTCAGGCTCAGTACAGCAAATTAGTAACGCCATTAAGTAATTTGTGCACCCTATTATATTCCAGTGAACCTTAAAAACACAATTCTTCACAAAAACAAAATAGTGTAACAAAAACAAAACTGACAATCCTATAAAAGCTTTTGGTAAAAAATTGCCAAAGTAATAACATATATTGAGCTATGTCTAAAATATCGGTAATATCGAAATTACTCTTAAATATCGGTTTTCGAAATTACTCTTAAATTAACGAATCTAGTTTAAAATATATCACATAAAGCCTGGATTTAAGCCCCCGTCACGGCAACATAAATTTTTGCTCTTTGTTTATATTAAAATTATGAATTACCTCTATCGGCGGTAGACTTACCGCATTAACACGCTGCCGATGTAAAACTTTAAAACAAAAAGTTTCATAACAACAAAAATATACATGACGTGCAATTATGGTGTTAAAAACACACACAAAACACATAGAGAGGGATGAACCACTATCCCCTTTCCAAAGAAAGTAACCCAATTCGTATATGTACTTATAACGACCGTTATTTATAGGGTGACTTAAGTTTATGTAATTAAACAACAATTAAACATTTAAATACATTTTTAATATCAATGAAACGGGCGTGGTTCAGCAGGTTAGTCGTCCGCCTAGTATACCTGAGGTCCCAAGTGCGATCTCCACCCAGAACTTTTGAAAAAAAAAACTTTTCTATAGAATTTTTTTTTATATGAAAAATTTTCTAAACAAATTTTTGATATGAAAAATTTTCTATTGACATTTTTTATATGAAAAAATTTTCTATAGAAATTTTTTGTATAAAAAATTTTTTATAGAAATTTTTTAAATGAACATTTTTTTATAGGAATTTTTTATATGAACATTTTTTATAGAAATTTTTTATGTTTTCTATAGAAATTTTTTATATGAAAAATTTTCTTTAGGAATTTTTCATATGAAAAATTTTTTATAGAAATTTTTTATATGAAAAATTTTCTATAGTAATTTTTTATAGAAATTTTTCATATGAAAAATTTTCTATTGAAATTTTTTATATAAAAAATTTTCTAAAGAAATTTTTTATATAAAAAATTTTCTAAAGAAATTTTTTATATGAAAAATTTTCTATAGAAATTTTTTATATGAAAAATTTTCTATAGAAATTTTTTATATGAAAAATTTTGTAAAGAAATTTTTTATATGAAAAATTTTCTATAGAATTTTTTATATGAAAAATTTTCTATAGAATTTTTTTATATGAAAAATTTTCTATAGAAATTTTTTATATGAAAAATTTTCTAAAGAAATTTTTATGAAAAATTTTCTATAGAAATTTTTTATATGGAAAATTTTCTAAAGAAATTTTTTATATGGAAAATTTTCTATAGAAATTTTTTATATGGAAAATTTTCTATAGAAATTTTTTATATGGAAAATTTTCTATAAAAATTTTTTATATGAAAAATTTTCTTTAGAAATTTTTTATATGAAAATATTTTTATAGAAATTTTTTATATGAAAAATTTTCTATAGTAATTTTTTTTTAATTGAAAAATTTTTATAGAAATTTTTCATATGAAAAATTTTCTATAGAAATTTTTTATATAAAAAATTTTCTAAAGAAATTTTTTATATAAAAAATTTTCTAAAGAAATTTTTTATATGAAAAATTTTCTAAAGAAATTTTTTATATGAAAAATTTTCTATAGAAATTTTTTATATGAAAAATTTTGTATAGAAATTTTTTATATGAAAATTTCTGTAGAAAATTTTTCATATAAAAAATTTCTTTAGAAAATTTTTTATATAAAAAATTTCTATAGAAAATTTTTCATATGAAAAATTTCTATAAAAAATTTTTCAATTAAAAAAAAATTACTATAGAAATTTTTTATATGGAAAATTTTTTAAAGAAATTTTTTATATTGAAAATTTTCTATAGAAATTTTTTATATGAAAAATTTTCTTTAGAAATTTTTTATGTGAAAATTTTTTTATAGAAATTTTTTATATGAAAAATTTTCTATAGTAATTTTTTATATAAAAATTTTTTATAGAAATTTTTCATATGAAAAATTTTCTATAGAAATTTTTTATATAAAAAATTTTCTAAAGAAATTTTTTATATAAAAAATTTTCTAAAGAAATTTTTTATATGAAAATTTTTCTTTAGAAATTTTTTATATGAAAAATTTTCTATAGAAATTTTTTATATGAGCAATTTTTTACAGAAATTTTTCATATGAAAAATTTTCTATAGAAATTTTTTATATAAAAAATTTTCTAAAGAAATTTTTTATATAAAAAATTTTCTAAAGAAATTTTTATATGAACAATTTTCTACAGAAATTTTTTATATGAAAAATTTTCTACAGAAATTTTTTATATGAGAAATTTTCTATAGAAATTTGCTATATGAAAATTAGTCTATAGAAAAAGGAAGAGTATTCGCATTTGATCCCAAAGCTGTTACATTTATTTAATAATGTAACAGACCAATTTATTGATAAAAAGCCAAAAAATGTTTTCGGAGAAACCGAAATTCCTCGACGAGTTTCGATGGTTGGTTAGGCCATCTCTTCAGGAGGAGTATCCCCAATTTAGACAGATCGAAAACCTCGCATTACTTATGGTTTATGAACATAATTCTTGAAGATTTTGTTTGTAAAACAATTTTACAATAAACAAAATAAACAAAAATCCGGAGGCACTAGATCTCGATAATATGGTGGGTGTGGCAATATATCCTCTTCAAGCTCTTAAAGCATTTGGCGAGTGTCGAATGAATTTATTGTTAAGAGTTTGTAAAAAATCTATAGCGTAAACGTATTTTGTGTCGGCAGAATTTATTTGTCTATAACTTGGTTGGCATAGATCCACGATTTTCAACGATATCGTATACATATTTTAAAATACCGAGATCGATGTTTTGAGTAATCCTCTTGTAGAATTTGTAGAACTAATTCCACTGTCAAACTTTGGTATGTTTTTTTTAACATATAGACGTCTATATGTATTCCACATCAAATCCAAAATTAGTACATTTTGGAGACATTTTAAGTGAATTATTTAATGGAAAGATGTCGTAGTATTATTTGGCATCAGTATAGTATTTTTTGAAATATCTTATTTTTGAATAATTTGCATACAAAAATGCTCAACATTATTGCCAAAAACTGTTCAAAATAATTAATAACATAAAAGTAGATAAAAATTATATATTATCTTATAACAAACCGCAAAAGACATTAAAATATAATATATATTACATCCGCAATAAAACACATGGTCGGTCAGCCCGCTCATGTTATACCCTATAACACTAAGTCGAAAGTCAATCCATTGCCAAAATATTTTTAAATGCTTTTATTACGTAAAATAAAGACATATTTGCCAAATTTTGCCCCTAAGCCAGCATTTTCTCAATATTTATTATACTAAAATTGTTTTGGGCATTGTATGGTATATTTCAGCCGGGGTCAAATATGGACCGATTGTCACGATATTTGAATTTTTACAAACAGCACTTATTCTAAAAAAAAATATTATATGTGAGACTCAAGTCCGGGAGTCAGATTTATGAGCGTATTTTAAGATCTTCGCACATCTAACTCTCTTTTGAGTGCAGGTCTTTTATAGGAGCTATATATCAATTTCAACTAAATATGGTAAAGTGTGTCGAAATTGTATTGAGCAATACTTTTTCTAAAATTTATTGTAATATTCGAAGCCCAAATCTAAATTTCGAGAATCAGTCCACAGGTACCCAATTACATAGGTATATTTATATTATAAAGATATAAATGAATGAAATTTAAGACCTATACATAAGGGTAGGTCGTTTTTTGACTTGTCTCTGATCGACTTCTAATAGTGAAATTATGTGGCCAAATTATGACAATCGGAAGTGTGCAAAATATTATTGATTTATTTTTAGGACACGAGCCCGCGCAACGGCCTTAAAGTTTTTGAGCCCATTTATATGGGGAAAAATAAGAGTATTTGCAGTTTTTGCTACATTTCGTCCATTTACAATTTATTTTAAAGAAAAGATAATGGAATCTAAAAGTGAACTAATTCAGCTTTAATTTAAGTCATCAATATTTAAAATCCATAAAACAGTTTTGAAGTTATTGCGATTTTCCCCCAAAAATTCGTGTCCTTGACAATACGGTTAAGGATACACCGCTAGAAAAAATGCTTTGGACAAAAACTCGCAAAGAAAGACATGATTTATAATTTTAAGACTTGTAAGTAGTTCGTAGTTTAATTTTATTAAAATATAACAATATTTACTTAGTTTTTTTTATACTCGAAAATGGGTAATTGTGGTCGATATCTCAAACCATTTTCCCGGTTTTAACCCTTATTAGACATGAGGTCAAAAATTACCAAATTTTTTTTTTTTTGCACTTTATTCAGCAAATTTGGATCAAAAAGCATTAATATTATTATTTGACACCTCGTATCCTAAAAATAAATCAATAATAGAATATAAGAAGTCGATCAGAGACAAAAGTCAATAAACGACCCTACTATAGATATACTATTTGATAGATGTACAGTAGGGCGTCTCGAAATAAGTTCGCCGTACACCACCGAATATGAAGTATTGCCATGGGACAGTTTCGAAAAAAAAAATTATTTTATTTGATGCACATTGGGATCGCCAAAAATTCGTAAATAACAAAAAATGTATTTTGCCGATCCCAATGTGCGGCAAAACAAAAATTGCTTGTTTTTAATAGTTCGGTTGGAATTATCGAAAAACTTTCTTAGTAAAAGTATAACGATTTTTTAAAGCTTTAATTTTCTGATATTAGGGTGGTTCATTATTGTGGTAAAAGCTGACGTCTAATGAATAAATACAACAACTGGATATCTGAGACCAATATGTACTATATATACAATATGTACCGTATATGCCGAAGATATAATCAAAAATGTATTTTGGCGACTCCAATATGCGGCGAAAAAAATTTAAAAATTTGTATTCGAAACTGTCTTACAACAATGCTTAATATTCGGTAGTGTACGGTGAATTTTTTTTTTCTTCCATATAAGTTGAGACGGTCTAACAAGAAAGACAATCGACTTCAAAGACGATCTCAGAACAGACAACCAGTCGGGAAAAGAAAATCGTAAAATAGTCGAAAGTGAATTTGAATCGATTGGTATATTTTAAAGAGGGTGTCAGACCAATATTCTTATATGCTACAAACATCACTATATCCTACATACATACTGCTATGATAATGTAGGGTATAAAAATTCTAACGACAATTATGGGATTAATGTGCATGTGAAAAAATAAAATTTTAAATAAAAATTTAAAATGATTATTTGCTTAATTTGTTACTGTTAAATTTGCACTAAAAGAATTTTCATTATTTATTTGTAAGAGAAACAAAATAAACACTGACAAAAGAAATAAACAAATTAATTAATTTTTTAAATAAAATTCTGCCTCCACCCAGAAAAAGGCGAAGATGCAATTAGCCAAAGCAAAAATCGGAAGAAGAAAATCGTAAGAGAAAAAATTGGAAAAAATATTTTGTTTTTTATAAATAAATAAATGATCGTAAAGTCAAACATCCGGTAGCCAACTTGTGACGGATGGTTACAGTTGCATTTTCAAGCAACAGCGGAAAATATATGAAAAACTGAATATAAGACTTTGTTGCATTGATTGCATGTCTAAGGCAGTTGGTTTTTAAATACTCGGTAATTATTTAGTAACATATCGTTACTTTAATATAGAAAGGCCGTAAGTCGTTTTTCATTCAAATCGCTATTTACATCTTTATTTAATATAATTTTATAAAAATCTTTTAATTTTAAAAAAACATTTATATAGTATTAAATTCTTTAGATAATTTAGTAAAAAACTGCGTTTATGAAACTTCTGTATCTTCAATACTTAAGATTTTATATATTTTTTTTCGCTCTCCTGTAATGTAAGAAAAATGTTAGTTAGAGCTTTTCTTTATTAAAGTAACGATATGCAAAAGACTAAAGGTGTTTAATTAAAGGTTTAGTTTATTATACAAACACAAAAGGAAAATAATAAGTAACATTTTAATATTTTAATAAAAAAAAAAATACAAAAGTTTATAGCTCTCCTTTCAAACTTTTACCACTCTATCTTCTCCTTTTGTGCAAATATTGACCCGACTACGCCTCAAATACACTGGGTTCAATTTTCGTTAATTGTTAACATATCGTCGGGAATTTTTAAATAATTTTTTTGATTTCGCCTTGTTCCTGTCTCTATAGTCATGAGCCTTAACATAGCCCCACAAAAAAAGGTGTTAAATCGAACCATCTAGGCGGCAAATCGTCCGGCTCCAAACACAAAATAAACTGTTCGCCCAACATGACTCTTAATTGAGCAGTTTTTTCGCAAATATTTTGGCATATGACACTGTTTTCTTAAAACCACATATTATTAGTAATCATTACATGCAAGCATTCGCCATTCACAATAAAGTTCCTGCCTTCGTCGTCTTTGAAAAAGGACAGTCTATATATTTCTATAGTCGATATAAAACCGTATTTTTTGGAGATGAATTTGCAGTTCTTGCAATGCTTTTGGCTGTTTTTCACACGAAATCAAAATGAACTTCGTCATTGAACACGTTAACATTAAAAAAAGTGATCCAAACTACTAGGATTACTCATTTTAATTCTTAGAAAGTCCATTGCCTTAACCGGCGAGTGCTTGCTCGCATTTTCGTGTTAGAAAATGATTCGTCTTTGGCGGTTGGTTTTTCTTTTTCATCCAAAGACAAATTATTTTGATCACCAGCCCCAGTTTTTCTAAATCTAAAAGAAATGGACGACTATTTCCCTCAAAGGAATTTGAGCCTGAGTGACTTTTGTTAGGTTTTGCCCATCTTGACCCATGTAGTCAACAAATGTATACATTCATACGTGTCATACATATGTTTTAAAATACAGCGATCGCCAGTCTTTTAAATCATTTTTTGTGACCTTTTTTGAGCGATTGTTAAATTTTTTTATAGCCAAGTTTTTATATAAAATTTAATCTATCTAAAGCTACATGACAATCTTGCACTATCAGTCAGTGCTGAACATCCATGTTTTTGTAACCTACTTGTATTTACAATCTTTTAAGAACAAAGATCATATTTTAGAAATCCACCCGCTGATATCTTGAGCGCACATTCTCCAATTTCGTAGGCCAAGCTTTGAAAGATTTACCTCTACTTGGTCTTGGCATCGAAGTTTCAAATTTCAGTTTTAGCTATTTCGTAGTTATTTTTTTTTTTTTCAGGAATGGGTTACTAGCCCGACGCATAACCCATTGATGGAGACTTTCAAATTGACGGAGATATTCCATTTTTAAGCCTGCGACACACGTCATATTAATGTAACTCATACTCGTCTTTTGTCACGTGTTATAATAAATTATGTAAAGCGAAAGCTTTCTTCAAATCACTATTCAACGAAATCCAAAAATGTCTTCATGAGACCGTCACGTTGCGCCAGGGATGCTGTGGGTCGCAGGCTTAAAAATGGAATATCTTCGTCAATTTTAAAGTCACCATCAATTTCTTTTTAATTCTTTCGTGAAAAGGCAAGGAATCATAAAATTATTATAAGAAAAAAATCGTAGGGGTGCTTCTGAGTGAAAAAATGAAATAAAAAATTTTTTGACTTTTTTTTTGGTCAAATTTTGAAAATAAATTTTTGGACTTAATTTAGTTTAAAACACACACAAATTATCTAAAAGTCCTGTAAATTTGAGCAAAATTGATTAAAATGTCTCAGAGATATTAAATTTTAAAAATTAAGTTATCTCAAAATTTAGTGCCCTGTGGTTCCCAGAATTTTGAAAATTTTCAAAAATTCTTTGGCACAAACATTACTCATACCTAACACTAAACTTTTACCAAGTTTCAAAGAAATCGAAATACCTAATTGCAACTTTGATTTTTTTGAGAAATTTTGACGCTTATGTCACTCTATAAAAAAAAAAACATCCTATATATGTATGTCAGATTTATATTCAAAAAGCTCTTGGTACATCTCTATCGATTACTTCGACTTCTTTAGCAATTATATTTTTGAGAATTTTTTCTGAGTCTGTGATTCTAAAGTTACATACAGGCCCTTGGTTTTAGATAGGTAAGAACGATGCAAAGGCTTAGGACATATCGTTCATATTATATATAGCTCCCATATAAATCTACTCTTTGGAATCAGTTAAACGCTAATAAATATAAAAGTTTAGTAGATTTGATGTTAGAATTTGGTATAGATCAGTCTTTTATAACTGCCAGGCAGCTTGTGAAATTATTTAATAATCGGTGCACATGTGACTATAGCTTCCATATAAATCCTTCTTCGAAAACCAATTAAATGCTTATAAAAATCAAGTTATAGTAGATTTGATGCTAGACTATGACTTTCAGACAGTGTTCATATAAAAATCATATAAAAACCACTTACAGAAACCGCTAAAAAGCCACGAAAGCCATTTAAACGCTAATAAATTATAAACCATGACAGCTCTTTCTGCAATATTACCGATCTCTGAAACACTAATACATACGGACCTGCAATACAACAGTCAGCCACAATAAGAACTGTATTTTTATACCCTTCATCACCATAGGCGGAAAGGTTATTATAAGTTTGTGCTTATGTATGTAACGCATACAAATATTTGTCTTAGATCCACTTTTTGGTATACCAATAGACTTAGAATCACTTTCTAAAGAATAGCGATTTAGCTGTCCAGACAGACGGACGGACTGGGCTGGACCCCCACGTAATCCTTGTAATCAAACTACAGGTTGCAATTCTAAAAATAATATGATGAAATTTGGAACATATCATTTTTTTGATAGTAAGACCATTTCTATTGAAATTCGTCATAATCGCTACATTATTTATGGTACCACCCATAGACCCCACTTCCCGGAATTGATATATCAATATTTTTCATGAAATTAATGAATTTAATGAGACAAAATCACTAAAACGCTCGTAAATCTGAAGATAATGGGAATTTTAAGTTTATTTTTTGCATATATATTTTGTAATAACTGTAATCAATTTGATAAATTTCGAGATAATCGGTCCACATTTGACCCTAGCTCTCATATAAGTCCAAATGACGGAAATGGCTTAAATATATAAGTTTTGAGAAAATGTTTATATGATGGCAAAATTTAGCAAATATTTGTCTTTATACAGGAAAAAGAACACCTACGACCTTAGTGTTGAAGGGTATCGTATGGTCGAGCTTGACCGACTATAGCACTTTCTTACTTGTTTCGATTTAGATGATGTTGGAGTTTTCTCGATATCTTATGAGTTTCTGAGCCGTTTCCGATTTTTTAAGCAATGTCCAGTAGTTCGGACATGACGAAATCGACACTTTTGGTATAATATGAATGAAGTCACATTAACATACTTATAACACAGTACGAAAAAATCATTTTTTTTTTTTTTGGGTACACATGAGTAATGTTAACAGAATATGAAAATAGGCTTAAAATAAAGAAATACGTGTCTCGGCGTTTTGCTGTAGCACATCAGAATTCTATTTTTATAGAACTTTTTATAATAGTATTACGTTACAAGTGAACCTCCACGGTCCTTCAAATCTTTAAAATCGATTTTCTTAAAATTCTAATGTGCTACAGCAAAACGCCGAGACACGTATTTCTTTATTTTAAGCCTATTTTCATATTCTGTTAACATTTCTCATGTGTACCAACCACTGTCGTACGTGTAATAAGCCTTAATATATGTTTATTCAAGAACTAAGAAAAATTTGTTAATATTTTGATAAATGATTCCAATTTTACCTTGGTAGGGTATCCATATTCGGTCAAGTTAGACTAAAACACTTTCTTACTTGTTTCAAATTTAATCAGTATCTTTCATGTTAAATCAAATTGTTTACACTATTTAAAAAACTTTTTTTCAAATCATAAACACTTTTAATAATTAACGAGGTTTCGCCGATATAAGCAATTATTTTAGTTTTTCAAAGTTGTTGACGTTTTATCTACAGTCACAATAAAAACAATCTTGTAAAAATAAATTTTAAAAAATGATTTTACGTAATACTCGTTAATGTCTAAACTCCCATAGAAAGAGATTACGTGTCAAGTTTTTTTAAAAAGTTAATTAATAGTTTTTCTATTTGTTAATCATTTAACATACATACAATGTATTTTGAAAATTATATTAAAAGAAATCTTAAACAATTAGAGGTGAATCATGGAAAGAGGTGGGCTGTAGTGAAATATGTATGCAATTGAGATGCAGTTTGAGCGATTGAGATCATTAGTGGAAATTTATAGCTTGAAAGTATTAGATTATGGTGGCAACTCGTTTACACTATCAATCTTTATTAAAGCTCGAAGGACCATAAAATATATAAATTACTTTTGTATTAAATAAATTTGAAAATATGGAATATTTTCCAGTGCTTTAAAATTATTATGTAACATTTGATATCTTTCCATGTAATATTAAACAAGTAAGAGTGCTATATTCGGCTATGCCGAACCTTAAATACCCTTCACCAATGGTGTTAAAAAAATAATGCACAGAATGGAAAGAGTTTTTAACCAATTACAAGCACAGTAAACCCCCCTATAACACGGTTTACTGGGACCTTGTTATAGGGGGAGCCGTTTTACTACCCCGTATAACACGGTTTCTACAAATAATTGAATTGATTATATTTTCCCCTTTTTCAAATACAGAATCTTAAAGAAAATTAAGTTATGGGTGGAATATATACATGTATTTTATGAAAATCAGAACTTATAAATGATAAAAAATAACAATTCATTTCATATGATTAAAGTTTAAACAAAACAGAAGATTTTAAATTTTTTATTCGCTATCAGAGCTGTCTGTTATGACATTCCACCTGTATCTTTTTTTATTGGTTTCATTACTTAATGGAACATTTTCATTTAAAAAATATCAGTGGATCGTAGTACTTGTACTGAATTTACTTCTTGTTGCAATTTTGTATATGGTGCAAGACTATACTGAATATTTATTTTAAATTCAGAAGTTCGTTCCACTGAAGAATCACTTTTTGTGACAAGTGTTTCCAGTTGTTTGCCTAGATCTACGATTTTATTCAGGTTATCTATTGATAAGACTTCACCTTCCCATACATTATGTATGTACTATTTGGGCAAAAACCGTGTTATAGGGGATAAAGATCGTGTTATAGGGGGGACATGAAACCGTATTATACGGGGACCGTGTTATAAGGGGGCCGTGTTATAGGGGGGTTTACTGTATGTATGTTTCTGAAGACTGATTTAGGTGAGTCCTATAAAAATTCTAAAACATATATGAATATTGATTTTCTGATCTGAGAAAGTTTTAAATCTCGATAATTAACAAGGCTTTTAAATGTATTTATATTCTCATACATTTAATTTTTTGGCGATATATGAATAATACTTTAATTAGTGAATAACCTTGTTTTATATTGGGTCTAAAACATTTTGCAGGTCGATTGAAATACAAACAATTTCAACAAATTTAAATGCATATATCTTTAAAGTTAGAGGACCGATTAAATGGTTGCTTTTATGAGAATATTTAGCGGACCTATTTAGATTAGACTTTTGGCAACAACACTTACGAGTACGTAAGATATGAATAAAGGCCATCATAATGTTCAAAAGTCACTTATTTGAGACATATTTCGGTATGCAGAAATAAAGTTTGATGAGCTTCTAGATGACATACCGACATAACTTATATGTATAGGTATAAGATGTCAATAGTGTTTTACGAAGTTCACTATTAAATTGCAACATATAATTCTACTTACAACTGAGTTATAGCAAAAACTCGAAATTCGATGCTAAATTAAAATTTTTATTATTTTCTTTTAAATTGTATTTTTTTTAATTTGTATAAAAACCGTATTTTTGTTTAAAATTCCACAATTTGGGGATATTATACCGACATGAATTATATATCAGATCTTAGAAAATCCTCAAAATATCAAAACAGGTACATTACAATCTGAGATATTGCTAAAACTCTAAATTCGATGTCCGAAAATTACCGAATTAAAAAAAATTAAAAAACTGTGTATTTAAAAAAAAAACTTTTTTGAACTGTATATCAAATTTTAGGAAACTTGAAATTTAGGAAAAGTAACTCACTACTGAATTTCATCAAAATCGGTAGATCAATAACTGAGATATCGCCAAGCAAAAGACATCAATGTACGCAAATTGGCAAGTTTTAGAAAAAACTTATTAAAAAACAAGATATATATTTTTTTAATTTCGAATTATATACCAGAGTTTAGTAAAATATTCTAACGCAACATGCTATTAAATTTCATCAAAATCGGTCTATAAACACCAGAGATATCGCCAAAATTCAAAAAAAAATTTCAACAAAAAAATTAAAATTTCGTCAAAAAACTGTGTTTTCCTTAAAAAAGTTTTTTGAACTGTATATCAAATTTAAGGAAATTATTCAACGCAGCACACTACTGAATTTCATCAAAATCGGTAGATCAATAACTGAGATATCGCCAAAGCAACAGGTTAAGATGTACGCAAATTGACAAATTTTAGAAATAACTTTTTAAAAAACAATATATATATATTTTTTTAATTTCGAATTATATACCAGATTTTAGTAAAATACTCTAACGCAGTATGCTATTAAATTTCATCAAAATCGGTCTACAAACACCAGAGATATCGCCAAAAATAAAAAAAAATGTCAACAAAAAAATTAAAATTTAGTCAAAAAACTGTGTTTTTTCTTGAAAAAAATTGTTTGAACTGTATATTTTAACTGTATATTTTATATAAATTTTAAGAAATTATTCAACGCAGCACACTACTGAATTTCATCAAAATCGGTAGATCAATAACTGAGATATCGCCAAAGCAACAGGTTTAGATGTACACAATTTGACAAATTTTAAAATTTAAAAAAAAAACAGTATTTAAAAAAAAAATTTTGAATTATATATCAGATTTTAGAAAATACTCCAACGCAGCATGCTATTACATTTTATCAAAATCGGTTCATAAACATCAGAGATATCGCCAAAATTCAAAATTCGATGAGAATTTAAAAAAAAAAATAAAAACTGTATTTTAAAACATTTTTTTTTTAATTTGTCATCGAAGTTTAGTATTTTAGCAATATCTCGGGTGTTTATTGACCGATTTTAATAAAATTAAATATCGTGCTGCGTAGGAAAATTTTCTAAAATCTGGTGTACAATCCGTCTGCCACACCCACCAGGAGATCGACAAACTTGATTTCAACAGATAGACGGATATGGCTAAATCGACTCTCCTGGCGATTCTGAGTCGATCGGTATAATTTTACGGGGTATAAGACGAATAATGAAAAATTACAAACTGAATGACAAACTTATAATACCCTTTCAACTATTGGTGAAGGGTATACAAATTAGAAAAGAATGAATGGGAGATTTTTAATTTGCAAAATATTAGCCCAGTTCACAATCCATTGCAAACAGTATAGCATCGTAGCATTTGCAAATTAGTATGAAAAATTAAATACACCATTTTGCAAATGTTACGATGCTAGACTATTTGCAACAGATTGTGAACTCGGCTATTATTGTCTATTAAAGATTTCCGTACTATAATTAATAATTTCAACGGCATTCTATCGGAGTGCATTATAACCCATTTTGTTTGATATATTAATTTCTTGATTTATATAATCTGACATAAAATACAAAATTCTCGATGCATCTACAACACGATAATGCAATATATATTATAGTTAAATTATTATAGTATCGCTTTTCAAAAAAGCTGGATGATATTTAATCTCGATAATATAAAATGCTTCGTTAATTCATGATGACGCTATTCTACAAATATAAAAAAATGTTTGCAAAAAAAAAAAAAATAGTGAAAAAATTGCAAACAAAAAATTTTAAATAAATAAAAAAAAACAATTTAGCTTTAAGTATGACAATGTACTTTTAAACAAACAGATGTTTTCATATACTTATAATAAATAAATTGTTCATCGTTAAATTACGTAAATGGAAATAAATTCTAGTTGTAAAATAGAAAAAGAAAACTAAAGGAATATAGCCCTGTAGACAACATTTTATTAATTCCTTCATAACTTAGGAAATTTTTAAATTTTCTTTAAAAAGGAAATCTTTTTATAAAGAAGTTACATTTGAGAACATTATTTTTTGAAGAAAATTTAAAGTTTTTTACTGGTGTTCAGTTGAATGGATTTCAAAATTCAAACTCTAATGATTATACCCACCCATCACCACCATAGGTGAAAAGGGTATATTGGGTTTGTGCTGATGTTTGTATACCGATCGAATCAGAATTACTCCATAAGTTGATTTAACGATATCCATACGATGTCCAACGATCGACCATAGCTCACATACCAGTTCCTCAACCGAAAATGATATAAAACTACTAAAATTAAAAAATAACACATACGAGTATATGTATGTCTCTAAGACTTAAGGAAAACTTGTTAAATTGTTGGTCCATATTTAAATTTAGTATTGAAGAAATAATCTTTAAATTACATATAGAGTATAGAACTACATACGAATATGGAAGGCCCAATCTGGAACACAACTTTAATCAACTTTTCTCAACATTTGCGTCCGTATTTCGCCGATAACTCTTTGAATATTGATTTCCAGGAGTTCAATTGTTTGTAGTTTATCGATGTAGCAATTGACTTAACATAATATCAAAGAAAATAATCCTAAAGGGTTAAATTACACGGTCATAGTATCCGGTTAATTGGGCCATTATGTAAAATTATTTTTTGAGTTAATCAATTGTATCGCCCGCTCCGTCCTTTTGGACCTAGATCAGCAAGATTAATGCCATGTAATTGAGGTAAAAAGCTTCCTTCAGCTGCTTGATACTCCATTGTATGCCTCTCGCGTGGTACTAAAATACTTCCCACAAAGCCAGCATCATTCGGTTAAAATTGACATTGTGACCCAAATTCCAGTTATGAACAAAATGCCCTGAAAATTCCAGGGCATTCGATTACTCAATTCGCTTAATCCTCTCTTATCATCGACTTATGACCGTTTTGTTGGGCTGGTTATTGCCACAGCTAAGAAAACTATTCCAAGAAGTTTAAGAAAGAAAGTATCTGGTTGACCGGATCTTTATGATAAGCATTTTTTGTCAAATTTTAAAATTTTTAATGTATTTTATTTTATAAAGTAGTAAAATAAATTAAGAGGAAATACATTGTACAAATATTTAGTTAATTTTGAATTATTTTATTTATTTTGTCCGATCAACACATAGTTTGCATAGTTTACAGTTTAACTCATTTTAAAAATTTTGGAAATTGGTCATACCAACAGAAACCTCCGTCGTCTCATGCGCAACAACTTTGCTAAAGATTATAGCTTGATCAAATGCACAGTTTACGATTTAATTCATTTTGAGTAGTTTTCAGTGGCGCCACCTATCGGACTTTGGTCATTCCCATTAATAAACTCTCGTCGGCTTATCCGCAACAACTTTGTTAAAGATTCTAGCATGATTAAACGTACAGCTTACAATTAAATTGATTTTGAGTAATTTTCAGTAGCGTCACCTGTCGGAAATTATTTACAATAAATTAAAAGCCTTCGCCGGCTCATGCGCTTCAACTTTGCTAAAGTTCATAGCATGATCAAGTGTACAGTTTACGATGTAATTAATTTTTAGTAATTTTCAGTGGCGCCACCTAACGGAAATTAGTATTACCAACTTAAAAACCTTCGCCGGCTTATCCGCAACATCTTCGCTAAAGAGCATAACATGATCAAAATCACAGTTTACTATTCTATAAAGAACATACATACAAACATTCATTTGTTTAAAAGTTATAACATTACTCATTTTTTCCCCTTTTTATCCCCTACTTTCAAAAATTATTTGGTTCCTTTCTATATTCTTTGGTTTAAAAAATAAGAGTGGGTTAAAAAATACAAATTCGAACAGTTTTATTTTCGAATCGAGATACGCAGTAACCCCCCTGTCCGCTTATTTTCATAGCTGTTTAAAACGTAATTTTAATTTTTTTTCTATACCTATTACCTTAGGAGATATATCTTTTTCGATTTTTTCCCCTTTTTATCTGTTTTTCCCCTCTTAGAGACAAAGGTTCCAAAAGTCCCTTCTTCTTCGACCTACACATCAAAAAAGGTACCCACTGTCAAAATTTTATCAAAATCGTTAGAGCCGTTTTCGAGATAGCCATTCTATATATATATATAGATATATATACAATACAATTATTGCTCGTTTAAGAATATAAGATATATTATATGCTAGAATGAAGATAGCGACCGACTCTACAATGAATCTGCACAACTGAGTGTCAAGACACAGCTAAAGAACTACTAAGCATTACAGTCGTAAGGCTTGGAGTTTACTAAGAAAACTATCGAAACCTAAATCGGATAAAGTTTTCACAACAACAGTATTAAAAGATCATAAATCTTCCAACTGCAAGATGAAACCGAACTCCATATACTCACGTCAATTTAATGTACTTGAACTAATTAATCGCCATAGTACCTTAAAAGCTTGAACAGCAGCAGGTGTAGATTAAATCTACCCAGTGTTTCTTAAAAAAACGGGAAATAATAAAAAAAAAGCTGATTGCAGATCTGGGCCGCTTGCGCATACATTGGCCTTCCACCTTCAATGTTAGCTCCTACATTATCTAATCTTTGTACTTACGATCTGTCTGTCTTCACATCCCGCAAATTGATTTATGCTGTTGACATGGTTTTTGCTTTCCAACATAAAAATTTCGTTGAGCTAGAATAAACGATGACCCTACCAAAATGTGTTTATACTGTAAAAATTGATGTCTTATTCCTAGCCCTGCAAAAACTGAAGTTAGGTGCTTTCATCTAAATTACAAAGAAGCAGATCAAAAACTTAAGGTTTTCTAAGCAATTTCTGTCTAAGGCATAACTATACTTCCAAATACTTAGGAATCACACTTGGCAGAACTCTTACTTTTAATGCCCACCTGATGAAAAGCTCACAGAAATTAAAGTCGAGAAATAATATCATACAAATAATAACTGGAACTTCTTCACTAGTATACGCCGCTACAGAGTATGCTAGCCTAGTGTGGCTAAATAGTTCCCACACACAGAAAATCGACACCTAGGATATCAAAGCTTTGCAATATTGGTCCTACACAATTAAGAAGAAAGCAAGTTTTACTACGAGAATTATGACGAGCCCCTTTAGGTTGATATGGGCCTCTATTTGAACAAAAAATCAGCGCGGCTAATCTGGTTTCGCCAAGAATAGCTTGGTGTAAACTTAATATATTATGGACTGGTATCGGCAGAAGGCAAGACATCCTACTGAACTGGGGACTTGTAGTCGACCCTAGATGTCTCTGTGGTGCCAATCGTCACACTATACAACACATCTTTACTGAGGTTCGTGCCCCGGTCACGACAACACAAATTCTTGTTATTATTAATTTTTACTTAAATTATAAATTACCACAGTAACATCCATCGGCTATAAGCCTACTGCATTAACACGCAGTCGATGTAAAAACCTAAAATTGGCTGTAGAACAAACGAGTAAGAAAGTTTTTCGTGTATAAAGACAAATTTTTGCCTAATTTTGTCATCACACAAACATTTTCTCAAGAGTTATATCGCACTTGTTCAACAAGAGGGTATTAACTCAAAATTTTTAAATTTTCACTTTTTAGAAGAAATTGATGTGTATCTACCCATTGTAAAAATCGGACATCATTTTCACTATACCCCTTTCTTTATATGAAAGTAGAAGTAAAATAAAATAGTTTTTTGACTCTACTGAAAATTTTAAAATTTTGAGTTAATGCCCTCTTGTTGATCAAGTGCGATATATTTAAGCTATTTCTGTCATTTGAACTTTTATGAGAGCTAGGGTCAAGTGTGGACCGATTATCTCGAAATTTGATTACTGTTTTTTACGGAAATTAAAAATAAACATGAAATTGTCATTATTTATTACAATAATAAATAATTGTAATGAATTGGTATCTTAGTGCAATACACTGCAGTAAAACTTTTTAATTAAATGTTTGATAAACCTTTAAATTGTCATTATCTTCAGATTTACGAGCGGTTTAGTGGGTTTTCTCTCATTTAGTGAATTTTGGCACAAGAGTTTGTATGGGAGCTATGATTAAATATGGACCGATTTCCATGAAATTTGTTACAGTGATTTTTGTTTCCATATCAGTATTTGTTTACAATTTCAAGGGAAAATATTTGTGGCTAAAATATCAATTCCGGTAAGTGAGACCTATGAAAGGTATCATAAATAATGGACCTATTTTGACGAATTTCAATAGCCATGGCCATACAAACAAAAAAAATGTATGTGCTAAATTTTATCACATTAGAATTCCGACCTGTACTTTGATTACAATGTTTATATGAAGGTCCACGGACTGACATCGTTAAATAGACTCAGGAAGTGATTCTAAGTCTTAAAATAATGCGTTCCAATAACAACAAATTACTAAATATAGCTATGACGTGCAATTACAGTGTTAAATAATGTAAAAGCTTTACGTCTTCTTTGCTCGGGCTTTCACCTCTCTACTATCCCCTTTTGAAATAATGTAAGCGAATTTGTATATATAGGTATATATGTATGAATAGGTATATATGTATGAATTTATTTTCTTAACAAAAAAAATATCCCCTTTCATTTTTATTGTTAGTATCAAAATATTAATTTTACCCCACTGTGCCGTGCATACTCACGTCCATCTATTTAATTGTATTTTAAATTTGAATTTAATTAATAGTTCATCGTTATTTTTAGTTTTTCTCGGTTTTTTCCCAAATAGAAACAAAAATTAGCATGAAAGCAATTTTAATGAATGAATGCATCGGTTGTCGCTCAGAAACGAACGAACGTCAACAAATAAAAACTAATTTTATTATATTTCATCATGTTTTTTTTTTTTTATTGTTGTACAAGTAAGAACAAAATATTAAATAGTTAAATGTGTTATTGCTCGCATTTAAAGCAAATGTTTCAGAAATAAGTATCTTTTGCTAGTGCATGCATATTAGGGGTATTCACATAAATATCAACTTTGTTAATCTTTTGAATATGTTCAGATTGCTTTTCATTTTGAATTTATCTCTATTTGTTTTACACCATTTTCAAGACATACATTATTTTTGTTGATTTCAAAACCTCATTGTGAATACCCTTATTGTAACTTTTTGCTTAGAAATGTTGCTAATGCAAATTTAATTTATTTTTTCTTTGATTTGGTCGAATGCACTTTGTTCACATAACAAGTTTTACTTTTGCTTTGATTTAAAAATAGTGACAGATACGTATTCGTACATGCTTAGATTTTGTGGTTTGTCATAGAACTTGTGTCGACGCATTCTTCTTCATTTATATCACAACACACCTGCTCCTTAAGTTGGTTACTACATGTATCTATCTTTTTGTGGTTTATATTAGGATAGGTTGTATTTTTATACCCTTCACAAACATAGGTGGAAAGGGTATTATAAGTTTGTGCTGATTTATGTAACGCATAGAAATATTTGTCTTCGAATCACCTTTTAGTATGCCAATACCCTTAGAATCACTTTCTGAGTCGATTTAGCGATGTCAGTCCGTCCGTCCGTCCGCCTGGCTGGACCCCCATGTAAACCATTTAATCAAAGTACAGGTCGCAATTCTAAAGATAATTTGATGAAATTTGGCACAGATCATTTTTTTGATAGTAGGATCATGGCTATTGAAATTCGTCAATTTATGGTACCTTCCATAGGTCCCACTTCCGGAATTGATATTTTATCAAATCAAATATGAATATCTTTTTATGAAATTTAAAAAAAATACTGCTTATGGGAACCAAAACCACTATACCAAATTTCGAAATCGGTCCACATTTGACCATAGCTCCCATACAAACTCTTCTGTGAAAACACACTAAATGGAACAAAAATCACTAAAACGCTCGTAAATCTGAAGATAATTAGAATTTTGGGATTTTTTTGTATACTTAATTTTTGTGAAAACTGTAATCAATTTGCTAAATTATATAAGATAATAGGTCGACTTTTGACCCTAGTCAAAATGACAAAAACAGCTTAAATATATAAGTTTTAAGAAAATGTTTGTATGATGGCAAAATTAAGCAAATACTTGTCTTTATACAGGAAAAAGAACACCTTTGACCTTAGTGGTGAAGGGTAACATATGGTCGGGCTTGACCGACTATAGCTCTTTCTATCTTGTTTTTATTTCACTTTATACGACCTCTAGTTGTGAAATTATGTATTGTATATGCTCTGGGTTAATCGAGGTCATTCAAAATATTATTGATTTAGTTTTAGGCGGTTCTGTTTAACGACTAGAGTAAAAATGGAACGATCCCTTATGTTGAGGTTTAGGTGTCTTGAATGATGGATGGTTTAAAAATTTCATTAACTCATGCCATTTGGTTCAAATCGTCGTTGAAAATCCAAAACTGCGTATCATCAAAAAAATCAAAATCGAGTTTTTGATTGATTATAATTCGTAAAGTTGTCTTACATGTCTCTACCAATTTTTAGATTATTACGACCAAAAATAACGGCTAATTCAAAATTGCGTATCAACATGTGCATTATTTTCAAAATTCAAATATGCGTATCATCAAACTTGGGGTAAGATATGAAAATAAAACATTTGAATTTAAAAAAATATATATTTGAATTTTTGCTTCTCCTGTAAGATTTGAAAAAGTGTTGTTACGCAGTTTTGGATTTTCAACGACGAAATACTCAAAAAATGATTTAAAAATACAAAAGTTCCATATGCTATTTTAGGGCACAGTTTACGATTTCATTAACTTTGAGTGGTTTTAAGTGGCGTCACCTGTCGGAAATACTAACTAAAAAACCTTCGTCGGCTCATCCGCAACATCTTTGTTAAAGATCACAGCATGATCAAATACACAGTTTACGATTTAATTCACTTTGAATAATTTTCTGTGGCGCCACCTGCCGGTTATTGGTCACATCAATTAAGAAACCTTCGTCGGCTCATGCGCTACAACTTTTCTAAAAATCATGATATGATCAAATGCAACTTTTTTATAAAGCACATACAGATAGAAAAACATTTATTTGTTTAAAAATTATAACATTACCCATTTGTTCTAATTTGTATCTCCTGTATCCTTATAAAAGTTCAATCTGCATATTTGGTACTTCCTTGGTATAATTGAATTCAGAAGATTTTATAAAAACGCAATTAATATATTGTTCCCATTGATATTACTTGTGATTTTAAGTTATCATTTTATCCCTTTTTGTACTCATTTTGGCCCCCGAAATCAAAAAAGTACCAAATACGTGCTAAATATTTTTTCACATTTATTGATTCTAGTACAAAGTTCCTTTCTCTATTTTTTTGGTTCAAAAGATAAGTGTGGGTTAAAAAAGTACCAAAAAAAAAACTACTTTCACCACTTTTTACCCCCTATCGGTCATAGTTTCAATAAAGTACCAAACACCTGTCCACTTATATTTACAGTTGTTCAAAACGTAATTTTAATCTTGTTTCTATACCTATTACTTTAGGAGATCTAAAGTTTTTAGATTTTTTTTCCTTTTTACCCGTTTTTACCCCCTTAGAGGCAAAGTTTCTAAAATTCCCTTCTTACTTAACCTATACATCAAAAAAGTTACCCACCGTTCAAATTTAATCAAAATCGTTAGATCCGTTTTCGTGATAGCCATTCTATATATATACAATTTGTGCTCGTTTAAGAATATGTATATATATATATATATATATATATATATATATATATATATATATATATATATATATATATATATATATATATGTATATATGTATATATATATATATATATATATATATATATATATATATATATATATATATATATATATATACCTACCTATATATATATATGTATATATATATATATATATATATTCTTTGCATTAGGTCAAAATTTACATATGAACCGATTCTAGCTGAATTTATTAGCTGTGATCTTTAATTTTTATAACAGATCTAAACACAATTAAAAGTTTTTGATTAAGTTGATATATCTTTACCTATTTTGCCTTTTTTACCCCCTAAAATACCTTAAAGGATGTAAACATTATTATCCCTTTTGCGGTTTGAAAAGTGGACGTAAATAATATGTGATTTATTTGTTTTTTTATTATAAAGTTTGAACGTTGACATGAAAGCGACCACCACGCGAAATTTTTTTGGGTAATTTTTGACCACTTTTGACACATATTGGACGGTATTTCAGTCATAACTTGACGAATTCTGGTTTTAAAGTGCTCAAGAGTTTAAGGTTTACCTGCATAAACAAGGTCTTTCGCATAGCCCCACAAAAAAAGTATAATGGTGTCAAATCGCATGATCTTGGTGGCCAGTTGATATCGCCACAACGAGAAATTACGCGCCAGGAACTGTCTCTTGCAATAAAGCCATATTCACTCGAGTTCTGTGGCATGTGGCAACGTCTTATAGAAACCACATATTCTCCAAGTCGTATTCTTCAATAGCAGGCAAAAAAAAAACGTCGGTTGTCATATGACCAGAACGCTTCGAATTCACAGTGACATTCGTTTTATCATCATTTTCGGACCAAAGAACGAACTAAACAGTGACTTTTTCTGCAAAATAATGGTCACTGCCTGTTGTTCAAGCACTGATTCCAAAGACAGACATACAGACGGTTATAGCTCAATCGTTAAGGAAGATACAAAAGGAATGACAATCTCAATATATCCCTATTCTATTTGATGGTGGGTACACAAAAAAACCGGGGACCGTAACTGTTATAACTTTTATCGTAAAAGTCAGAAAATAAAAGCTATTTTTTTTACTTTTATTTTTTCGAGCAGAAATAAAAGTTATTTTTTGATTTTTATTTTTTCGATAAAAAAATAACAGTTATTTTTGACTTATATTTGTTTAAGAAAAAATAAAAATTATTTTTTAACTTTTATTTTTTCGAGCAAAACTAACAGTTATTTTTGACATTTATTTTTTCAAGCAAGAAATAAAAGTTATTTTTTTATATTTGTTTTTTCGAGCAGAAATAAAAGTTATTTTTGTTTGAAATTATGATAAATTTATTGAAAAATTTTTCAAACAAAGATAATTTTTCAGTGAAAATAATTTACATATGCTCAAAGATTAATGAAGTTGAGTTTTGTATTCATAATTGGGGTTGGAAACATAAAAATAACTTTTATTTCTGCTCGAAAAAATAAAAGTCAAAAAATAACTTTTGTTTCTGCTTGAAAAAATAAAAGTCAAAAAATCGGGCATGTTCTGCAAATCATTTCCACATGATTTTGAAATCACATGAAATTCAAAAAGGCTGTAATTTATATAAGTGTTGAAACTTTCAGAGTATTTATCAATAACCTTCTAGACCTTCTTCATCTTAAGTGCACTGAGTTATAAAAGTGTCAAAATAATTTATGAACAATGAATAATTCGACTTAGAAAATTTATGCGATTTCAAAATCATGTGGAAGTGATTTGCGGAACATGCCCGATTTTTTTACTTTTATTTTTGCTCGATATAATAAAAGTAAAAAATAACAGTTATTTTTGCTCGAAAAAATAAAAGTTAAAAAATAATTTTTATTTTTGCTCGAAAAAATAAAAGTTAAAAAATAACTTATTTTTGCTCGAAAAAATAAAAAGTTAAAAATAATTTTTTTTCTAAAAAATAAAAATCAGATTTTTAAAAAGCATAGCATTATATAAAAATTTGGTCTAAGACTATCAAAATGGTATACTTGGTTTAATTCTCCGACATTTCCTTAAGGTTGCTTTTTTTAATAAAAAATTCAAAAATAACAGTTATTTTCGGTCCCTGAAAAAAACCAAAAAAGAAACCCATTATCTTTCCATCTATTAAATCATTAAAAAATATACCCTTAAAAATTGATTTAAGAAGAAAAATTATGTTACGTCAAATTTATGATATATTAAGTCCTCCTATTCATTGTATAATAATGATTATTCAAATGGAAATGGAGGGGTTTCTAAGTACTAATTGACGATTCTGTCATCAGTACTATTTATTGCCAACTTATGCGCGAGTTTGTCAATTTAGAAGCGTAAATTTTGTTCGTGTTTCAGTTTTTTTTTTTTATTATTTTCTAATTCAATTTGAAAAGATTGTAGGTGACGATAAGTCTTCGAAGAATGTTTCTTGTGTGTTCAGAATAGAAATCAATAATGCGATTGTACTAAGAGGAGAATGAACGCAAATTTTTCCCAAAGATATTAACATACATACATACTCGTATATATTTGGTTACATACTATTGATATACTAGATATATGTATGCATTCATACAATAGGGGTATTCCTGAACAACGAACAATAAGAATTTGAAACTCATGAAATATTTTTTTATAAAGGTTTTTAGAATTTTTAAAATGTTTTATTTGATACGGCTACGACTAATTTTCAACATTTCCATTATTTGTTATAGCCATTGCGAATACCCCTATTACACATAAAGGCATAAACATATATAAAAAAAATTATTGTTTATAAACATTTCTAGCTATAATATATTTCTACAAACACAATAATTTGTTTATAAAATTCAATTTTGTTTATAATTCAATCAGTAGCAAAAGAGAATATAAACTATAAATATTTATTAATATCTACATACGAGTATAATGCAAAATGTAATGGAATTTTATGAAATGTCAGTTTTATAGTTTTTTATTCATAAATATGACAAATTGTGTTCTATATAATTCATTAGGCAAAATGCAATTAATTTAAATATAAACAACATATGTACATTTGCTAATGATGTTTCAAAGAATTTAATTTAATTTATTTTTTTTTTTATGTTTTGTTATTAATTAAATATAATTTTTTCATTCACAAAATGTCAACAAGGAAATTAAAAGGAAAAATCTAAGTCATGACCTAATAAATCTGTGGCTATGACAAACAAGTGCACGAGTCGACTTAAGCTAAATTTGAGTTAAGAGCAGCTTTGAAATCTTCATATTTAAAAGTACCCATGGGCAAAGTTTCAATTATTTTGTACGATCTTTCGAAAGTTATAGCTTAATTTCTTTTTTTTTTGATGTGCAATCACATTCGCTATTTTTCCAAAAAAAAAAAAAAAAAAAACAAATCTTTCACAACTTATTTTTTAATGACCCAAATTCTGTGATTGCCCTCATTAGAATAGAACGATTTTATTAAAAATTTACTTCAAAATTTAAATTTGTTCAAACTTTACCACTTTTTCCTCATTGCCACAGAAAGTACAATTGTCTATATTGTTTCAATATAGCTTGCTGTTTCCAAGTGGTGGAAAAAATAATAAAAATAATGTCTGCTACTTCTGAACCTGGCAGGTTTTACTGTGGCGGCGCAATCGGCCCCCTAAGTATTGCACCTCAGACTCTTAAATCACTTAAAACGGTATATATCTTAAAAATATATCTGAAAACGATCGATTTTCATCATCAATTGTCATTTTCCAACCGATTTGAAGAATCATACTATACTATATAACAAATACTTAGGTCCAAGATCTAAAAACTTTAAATTGTAAGCTAAAAAAAATTTAAACTGAGCTAGTATAAAAAACGAATTGGTTATCCAATAGTCAAAGATAAAAGTAAATTGAATACTTTAGAGTTTAATTAAAATTATAAAATTAGGAAAAATCATTTTTGGTCTTTTAAAGTAAAAGAATTATTTCGCAAAACATTTATAGACATTTTCGATCAGAGCTTCGAAAGGCTTAATTAAATATTAGCTTAATTCCTAGGAATTCAAAAATGATTTAACAATACCTTAAGTTTAATTCCCATAAAACAATTAAAAAAAAATGTGTTGATTTTTAATTCATAGTGAATTGATTCACTATGGGAATTTAAAATCAACTTGAATGAATAAAATATTTCTTCATTCCTCTACTCCAATTTGAATTAACATTTTTTATTCCTGATTAAAACCAGTCCAAATTGAATTAAAATATTTTTTGGTAATTCATTTTGTGCAAATCATTAGGGTGGATATAAACTAAAGATACTTGATTTTAAATCAAAAACTTAAATTCTGACTTTTTCGAGGGAAAAGTTTTTTAAACCAAAAAACGAAAATTGAAGTTTTAATTTATAGGGTATTATTGGATCAAGTGCGATATACATTGTTTGTTAAAACCCTAGATATAAAATAGAACAAAATTTATCATAACCTATTAAAATATTCTTATGTTTTATCAGAAAGCATACACATTTAATAAAAGTATGCATGTATTCTTTAATGTTCGTTCAAAAAAACGGAACTACCCTAATGTGGCTATTTCACCGCAAACTTGTGTATATTTTGCATTTATTTGTTAAACTATAACTTTTAAAAGATATTTAGATATGCAGGAATATAGTAATATTAATGGTCCTTCCTTTATAATGACCTAATCTTTACCAGAAATTCAATCAGTGAAGGAATCTGCTTAATTAAAAATTTTTTCTAAAAAAATTTATAAAAATAATTTATTTTTTGTGACATTAGTTTTAGTAAATACATACATATACATGTAAAATGTGTGTTGCTGCGAAATAATGGATTTTATATGTTTTCGAATCTGGATGATATTATAGATTATGTGTACAAAAAATCTTTAGTTTTATGTGTATCTATATTTTATTTTAAATAGTTTTTCTGATCTTATGACCAATAACAAAAAATTTTTTTATTTTTTTAAATTTCGCCTAAGTCAACTTAATAAATTTTTGAATTTTTCCACAAAAATGTTATTTCTATATGCCCTACAGGTCTAAAAAACATCAGTCCCTTAGCAGGAAGATATATTACATAGCTGAGATACATACACAATTATGATGGAATTAGAATAAAATTACAAAATTCAGTACAATTAGAAAATGTATATATACATATGTATATATGTCGATAATGAATAAATCACATTTTAATCATATGACTTTTCATACATATTTTTTAGACAAACCAAGTCCACGGTTTTGTTAAAATCGAGATGGAAATCATCTCAGCTTAAAAACCTTTTTTAACCCAATAACTTAAGAAAGAGTCATTTCTTTATCCTCTAAAATGGGGACTTTTTTTCATGGGTATTAAATGATATTTAATCCCAAATGCAATCCTGAAACTTATTTTATGGTTAAGGACTTGTCTCGTTGAGATTTATTTTATTCCGCTCTTTTATAGGTATTGTGGTGATTCTCAATATTTTTTTTTATTACTATTTTTTCCACTTTGTAATTTTATACTTTGTTAATTTTAAATATTTTTTACTTAGCAAGTCTTTGTTTGACTTTCTAAAATTTTCGTTTGTAATTTAAAATTCATTCATTATTTTTCCTTCAATAAATAAATTTGTTTTATAAAAAGTATATTTTTAAATTCGAACATACCACAAATTGGTGACCCCGACGTTTGATAAAATTAAAACAAAATATGTCGAATACTGAAGGAAACAGCAACATTCAACAGCAGTTACCCCAAAATGAAGCTGTTCAGCCAACAACCATCAGCCGAGTTGCGGTTAAAGTACCGCCTTTTTGGCCTGACCACGCTGAAGTTTGGTTAGCGCAAGTCGAAGCACAATTTGCTGTTGCGGGAATAATCAGTGACGCATCAAAATTTAATACTGTTGTTGCGGCGATCGAGTCAAATGTGCTAGTTCAAATTTCAGACGCTATTTTGAATCCTCCGGAAAATGATAAGTACGGCAATCTGAAAAAGTGTATAGTGGAGCGTTTCTGCGAAAGCGAACAAAAAAAGACACAAAAATTGTTGTCAGAAATTGATCTTGGAGATAAAAGACCAACACAACTCTTAAATGAGTTGAGTGCATTGTCGAAAGACAAAGTGACAACAGATTTTTTAAAATCGCTCTGGCTGCAGCGACTACCGGCGCAGGTACGTGCAATTTTGCAAGCATCGGATGCAACTTTAACTGAACTAGCCAAGTTAGCCGATAAAATAATGGAGGTTGGCGATTTCCAACATCTAAGTAAACACGATAAATATTTTGTTGTGAAAATGCATCAACGAAACGCAAATCATGCGACGGCAGATGTTACTCCACAAGATAACCCATCAACAGAAGAGAATAACGACATCTCTCGTAATGATACAACAGTACAAAACTCTCGCACCACTTCATCTGGACGTCATGTTAGAATTCCTCTTAAATATCGTTAACCCTTAACTAGGAGGAGGGTATTGTGGTGATTCTCAATATTTTTTTTTATTACTATTTTTTCCACTTTGTAATTTTATACTTTGTTAATTTTAAATATTTTTTACTTAGCAAGTCTTTGTTTGACTTTCTAAAATTTTCGTTTGTAATTTAAAATTCATTCATTATTTTTCCTTCAATAAATAAATTTGTTTTATAAAAAGTATATTTTTAAATTCGAACATACCACAGTATTATATATTTTTGAACTGTAGGGTTCGTTTGAATACATTTATTTTTGTATGCCTTTACAAAATGATTTGTTTATAAAATTTTTAATTATTTTTGTATAAGATTAAGAATTGAAATAATTTAAATTAAATCTAACTGATTTTAAATTCCCTAAGAATTAATTCTTAAAAGTTAAGGCTTATGACTTGATTCAGGTGAATGTATTATGGGAATGATATAAACAAAAAAATAAATTTGATTTTAAAATATGGAATTAGGAATTGAGCCTTTCGAACTTCTGTTTTCGATTTAAGAAATAATTTTTCGATTTCGACTTAAGGAATAATTTTTAAATTAGAATTAAGTAAGAATTATATAGGTATGTAATTGAATTATTAATTTAACCCAAATCCTAATTCAACCCAAATTCTCAAAATATCTCAAATAACATTTTAATCAACCACAAAACCACCAAATCTAAAGTCATTTATCAAAATATTTGTATCTACTGCGAACATATTTAATTCCATTTAAATCTGACAAATGTTTGGATAAGCAAAAAAAACATTGTCACGTTTTTGCTAAAGCCCCAAAACCTGAAAGTATTCTTTTTTGTTTTTGTTAAAGATAAAACAATTATGAAAATATTTTTATTTAATAAACGCACATTTTGTTTTTATAAATATTTAATATAAGATAAAATAAAAAAAAACACTTGTTATTGATTTCGGTAGTACACCCTATACTACAAAAATTGGGCATTATGGGTAAGCAATGTCATAAGTAACATAAAGTTTTGAAATACTGAAAAACTTTTTATAAGTGGCAAATTTGACAAATCGGCTTTATTTATGTTTTTATAACCGTCATAAAAATGAATAGAAGTATATTAGGGTCCCAGTTATTTTTTAAAAGTTGAAATTTGTATGAGGCCAACCCCCAGATTTGTTCGAAATGCTCAAAAAATAGTTCCTTGAAAATTTGAGATCGGGTATTATATTAATAAGCTGTTAAATACTTTTCGTTGCGCTTAATACATAGGGAAGGTCCATATATTTTGTAAGGAGTTCCTAATGCTTCTACCGTATATAAAGTCTGGACTTTGTATTGATTGATATCTATCTAATCTTAATATACTGAATGTACCTCAAAATATTTTTGACTGTAGATATAGAAAGGGAATGCTATATACATGTATATAAAAACTATAGCCAACCGATATAAAGCTTAGTTATGCAAAATTTGGTGGCAAAGCTGTTTATAGTTTATAATTTAAAAGCTTTTAACTGCCGTTTGTGGCATTTTAGTGGTTCCCGGGAGTGGTTTTTATAGAAAGCTATGGTAAAATATGGACCGATTCATAAAAAATTTGATATACTGACCAATTCTAAATTTAGTCATCATAGCTAGTCATTTCGAGTCCTAACCGCCAAAAAATAAAATTTACAGGAGAAGCATTTTTTAAAATATCTTTAGACAGTGAATTGTACTTAAGTCTTTATTGTTTTTGCTGTAAAATCATAATGGTCAATTCTACTGCCCTGATATTTTGTGAGATGATTCAGATGATCATGAATAATAAATTTTAATAATAAAACGAAAATCGTCCATCATGTCGCTTAAGCCCTTTTGGCGGTTATGGCTCAATTTGCATTCAATTTATCAGCTTTAATGCGATTCACGGAGCAGGGTTATATGGGAGCTCTAAGTAAATGTGAACCGATTTCGTCCATTTTCAATACGCTACTTTTTCAAGATATCGAAAATACTTTTGTAAAATTTATTCCCTCCAGATTTTTTTTAAAGGCAGACGGACAAAAATCCCCTTTTTATACCCTTCACCACCATAGGTGGATAGGGTATTATAAGTTTGTGCTGATGTATGTAACGCATACAAATATTTGTCTTAGACCCACCTTTTAGTATGCCAATAGACTAAGAATCACTTTCTGAGTCGATTTAGCGATGTCAGTCCGTCCGTCCGTCTGGACGGCTGGCTGGACCCTTATGTAAGCAATGTAATCAAAGTGCAGGTCGCAATTCTAAAGATAATTTTATGAAATTTGGCACAGATGATTTTTTTGATAGTGGGACCATGACTATTGAAATTCATCAAACTCGGTCTATTATTTATGGTACCTCCCATAGGTCCCACTTCCCAGAATTGATATATTGACCACAAATATCAATATTTTTCATGAATTAATAATGCTTATGTAAACATAAATCACTGTACCAAATTTTGTTGAAATCGGTCCACATTTGACAATAGCTTCCATACAAACTCTTCTGTCGAAACGCACTAAATAAGACAAAAATCACTAAAACGCTCGTAAATCTGAAGATAATGAGAATTTTATACTTAACAAACGCAACGTAATAACTGTTATCAATCTGATAAATTTCGAGATAATCGGTCCACATTTGACCCTAGCTCTCATATAAGTCCAAATAACAGAAACAGCTTAAATATATAAGTTTTGAGAAAATGTTTGTATGATGGCAAAATTTAGCACATATTTGTCTTTATACAGGAAAAAAAAGACCTTTGATCTTATTGGTGAAGGGTATCGTATGATCGGGCTTGGCCGACTATAGCACTTTCTTACTTGTTATTATTTTTTTTTTTTTTGTATTTTTGTGTTTACGTAAGTTTCTGTGGGGAGCTATAGACAAATAGTGACCGATTAAGAGAAAATTTTGAACACTGGCTAGCATTGACATAAGACTCCCTTGTACTAAATTTAGTGGCCATAGCTATTATAATTTATCATTTATTTGCATTTAAGTGTATTTAAGGTGAAATTTGGGCTGTTTCCGTAAGTTTTTTGTATGGGAGCTATGGTTAAATGTGAACCGATTTAGATGAGATTTTATATGCTGCCTAGTACTTATGTAAATCTTCTATATACTAAATTTTATCATCATAACTTTTATAATTTGAGATTTATTAGCAAGAAAGCGATTAGCCTAGACGAGGTTATACGGGCTATGGTCAAATGTAAACGGATTTCGCCCAATTTCAATACCAAAGTTTTCCAAGAAATGAAGAATATTTTTTCCAAATTTCAGTGACTTATCTCCTTTCGTTTAGGCCCTATCGTGCCGACAACAGACAGACAGATATGCGGGCAGACAGTCTTACATCGCTCAATCGTCTTAGAATTTTATAAAGATTCAGAATATACATAAATTTTTGTTTAATTTTGGCCAATATTAAAGAAATTACAAAAAGGAGTGACAATCCCAATGTACCCCCATTCTTTTTAATGGTGGGAATAAATATACCCCCATTTATTCCATGGGTATAAAAAAGTGTTTTGTACTGTTTTAGAGTATTTAAAATTTTTCGGAATCTTAAGATCCATAAACCATTTCGAATGGAATTCAACTACGGAATGGCTTCAATTCCGAGCGGAGTTTGTGACATGCCTGTTTACTTACTTGTGTGTACTATGCAAAGAATTATTTGACAAACTGTATGTCATTCCAAAAAAAATACAGGAAACCTTTTAAGTGTCACAAAATCCATGTAAATACTAAAAGATATCTTGAATTGTAGCAGAACCTAATTTAGCGAAAGGAAGTTTTGTCCAAGCCTAAGTACCTATTTTTGCTACAATAGGTCCACTTTCGATCATTCTTTGAAAATTGCACTTGGGTCGGGCTTAACGACCATATCCATACTTTGCCCAAAAGTCCCTTTAATTTAATTTCCCTTTTAGGAAGAATTTCCTAAAATTTAACACAAGTTTTGCTATAAATTTTACTTTAAGGGAAAGAAACGTCAGAGAAAATTTAATTTAGAAAATACCAAGAAAAAAAAAAACAAAAAGAATAAAAAGTAAAATGTGAAAAAATGCAAAATACAAACATTTGTTATGAGTTGCAGCAGAAAACAAGAGGTGGATCGAGGGGAGGTATGTTTTTGCTGTTTTTTTTTTTTTTGTTTTTCAATTCATTTTGCTGTATCTACATTTTAAACAAACAATAAAAACAAAATACATGCACAAAACACGAAACACACAAAAACACAACTGACTACCACAACTACAAACAAAATGTATTTCAAGTTCAAGGTTAAGATACTTATAGTTATAGATACAAAATCGCAACGATTTCTCTGTTGTTGTTCCAGTCAGCTCAAAACTTTTTGCAAATGAGAGCGAAAACGTGAATACAAAACAAGAAAGAATGAAAAAAAAAACAAAAATAGTAACGAATTGAATAAGTTTTTGCAAACACGTTGAAAACTTTTTTTGTCAATACTCGTACCGAGAATCTCGGTCCGAGATACAACAAAATTTTTACAAAAAACCAACGAGTAGTCTCTCACTCATATTAATGCATTTGTTACTCTCTTAAGTTTTAGTTCGTTTCTCTGTTGTGCTTTTTTTTTACTTGAACTTTACGAGAGTGTTAGGTTTTTGAATCTTTGTATAGAAAACCAAAGTAATTTTTACTTGTTGTTGTTCATATATCAGTTAGTATCTGAGTATCTGATAGATATGAAAGTATCTTAATGTGTAACATTAACAATAAAAAAGAAATACTAAAACTACAGCAAAGAGCAAAACCATTTAAAAAGTAATGAAAAATTATAAAATTATCATAATTTGTTACAAAAAAAAAAAATTAAAAATTGGCATGTATACGAATTCATTAGAACTCAAAGTGCATCGAGTAAAATTTAAGTTTAATAAATAAATTAGCTTTTGATATGAATTTATTGGACAGTGACTAAATTCTTAACCAACTATCAAACTATGTATTATTATTTTTTTTTAGTTTATTTTAAAAAGAAATATACCACAAAAAACCCAAACCTTTAATTATGTTTAATTTTAGTAACATTTTAAAAAGTTTCTGTTTTTGGATCATATTTTAGACTAAATTTGCAAATGTATGCAGTTGATATATTTATATTCTTTAAACAAAAACCTCAGTCTTTAATTTTATACAAGTTCAGTCTTAAAGCTTTTCACATAAAAAAGTTATAGGTATTCTTATGAATTTTGTTTTGCCAAATCTTGGGCTCATAGTGCTCAATAAGTTGTGGTACATTAAAAATTCACATATGAACTTATCTTTTCTAGATATATGTATGTCACTAACATATATTTAACCCAAAACTGTTTTATTATTTTGAATTACCCAGGCACCTTTTATAAGCACATACTGGGGACAGTCGGAAAAAACTCGCAAAAAAAATAATTTTTGGAAGAACATATTTTAACACGCTTTCCGCATATAAAAAGGTTAATTTTTTATACCCATCATCAAAAAGAACGGGGTTATATTGTGATTTTCATTCGTGATGTCCGTATGACCGTCTGTCTTTCCGTCCGTCTGTGTGTCTGGCTTGCTGGCTGGCTTACTGGATGTCTGTTATAGGCTAAACGAGTTACGTCACTGAAGTTTTGCAATAATATTCTTCATTTCTTGGAAAAATTTGGAATTGAAATTGGACGAACTCGGTTTACATTTGACCATAGCTCCTGGGCCAATCGCTTATTTGCTAATAAATGACAAATTAAAACATATATAATGATAAAATATAGTATAGAAATCGGTTCAGATTTAACCATAGCTCCCATACAAAACTCTTAAGAAAAGAGCCTAAATCGCTCCTAAAATATACTTAATTGCAAATAAATGATAAACTGTACTAGCTATGGCCACCTAATTTAGCACAAGAAAGTCAAAGACTAAGACAAAGACTAAGACATAGACTAAGACATAGACTAAGACATAGACTATGACATAGACTAAGAAATAGACTGAGACAAAGACTAAGACATAGACTAAGACATAGACTAAGACATAGACTAAGACATAGACTAAGATATAGACTAAGACATAGACTAAGACATAGTCTAAGACATAGACTAAGACATAGACTAAGACATAGACTAAGACATAGACTAAGACATAGACGAAGACATAGACTAAGACAACGACTAAGACATAGAATAAGACATAGACTAAGACATAGACTAAGACATAGACTAAGACATAGACTAAGACATAGACTAAGACATAGACTTAGACATAGACTAAGACATAGACCAAGACATAGACTAAGACATAGACTAAGACATAGACTAAGACATAGACTAAAACATAGACTAAGACATAGACTAAGACATAGACTAAGACATAGACTAAGACATAGACTAAGACATAGACTAAGACATAGACTAAGACATAGACTAAGACATAGACTAAGACATAGACTAAGACATAGACTAAGACATAGACTAAGACATAGACTAAGACATAGACTAAGACATAGACTAAGACATAGACTAAGACATAGACTAAGACATAGACTAAGACATAGACTAAGACATATACTAAGATATGGACTAAGACATAGACTAAGACATAGACTAAGACATAGACTAAGACATAGACTAAGACATAGACTAAGACATAGACTAAGACAAAGACTTAGACATAAACATAGACTAAGACATAGGCTAAGACATAGACTAAGACATAGGCTAAGACATAGACTAAGACATAGACTACGACATAGATTAAGACATAGACTAAGACATAGGCTAAGACATAGACTAAGACATATGCTAAGACATAGACTAAGACATAGACTAAGACATAGACTAAGACATAAACTAAGACATAGACTAAGACATAGACTAAGACATAGACTAAGACATAGACTAAGACATAGACTAAGACACAGACTAAGACATAGACAAAGACATAGACTAAGACATAGACTAAGACATAGACTAAGACATAGACTAAGACATAGACTAAGATATAGACTAAGACATAGACTAAGACATAGACTAAGACATAGACTAAGACATAGACTAAGACATAGACTAAGACATAGACTAAGACATAGACTAAGACATAGACTAAGACATAGACTAAGACATAGACTAAGACATAGACTAAGACATAGACTAAGATATAGACTAAGACATAGACTAAGACGTAGACTAAGACATAGACTAAGACATAGACTAAGACATAGACTAAGACATAGACTAAGACATAGACTAAGACATAGACTAAGACATAGACTAAGACATAGACTAAGACATAGACTAAGACATAGACTAAGACATAGACTAAGACATAGACTAAGACATAGACTAAGACATAGACTAAGACATAGACTAAGACATAGACTAAGACGTAGACTAAGACATAGACTAAGACATAGACTAAGACATAGACTAAGACATAGACTAAGACATAGACTAAGACATAGACTAAGACATAGACTAAGACATAGACTAAGACATAGACTAAGACATAGACTAAGACATAGACTAAGACATAGACCAAGACATAGACTAAGACATAGACTAAGACATAGACTAAGACATAGACTAAGACATAGACTAAGACATAGACTAAGACATAGACTAAGACAATGACTACGACATAAACTAAGACATAGACTACGACATAGATTAAGACATAGACTAAGACATAGACTAAGACATAGACTAAGACATAGACTAAGACATAGACTAAGATATGGACTAAGACATAGACTAAGACATAGACTAAGACATAGACTAAGACATAGACTAAGACATAGACTAAGACATAGACTAAGACATAGACTAAGACATAGGCTAAGACATAGACTAAGACATAGACTAAGACATAGACTAAGACATAGACTAAGACATAGACTAAGACATAGACTAAGACATAGACTAAGACATAGACTAAGATATGGACTAAGACATAGACTAAGACATAGACTAAGACATAGACTAAGACATAGACTAAGACATAGACTACGACATAGATTAAGACATAGACTAAGACATAGGCTAAGACATAGACTAAGACATATGCTAAGACATAGACTAAGACATAGACTAAGACATAAACTAAGATATAGACTAAGACATAGACTAAGACATAGACTAAGACATAGACTAAGACATAGACTAAGACACAGACTAAGACATAGACTAAGACATAGACTAAGACATAGACTAAGACATAGACTAAGACATAGACTAAGACATAGACTAATACATAGACTAAGACATAGACTAAGACATAGACTAAGACATAGACTAAGACATAGACTAAGACATAGACTAAGACATAGACTAAGACATAGACTAAGACATAGACTAAAACATAGACTAAAACATAGACTAAGACATAGACTAAAACATAGACTAAGACATAGACTAAGATATAGACTAAGACAATGACTAAGACATAAACTAAGACATAGACTACGACATAGATTAAGACATAGACTAAGACATAGACAAAGACATAGACTAAGACACAGACTAAGACATAGACTAAGACATAGACTAAGACATAGACTAAGACATAGACTAAGACATAGACTAAGACATAGACTAATACATAGACTAAGACATAGACTAAGACATAGACTAAGACATAGACTAAGACATAGACTAATACATAGACTAAGACATAGACTAAGACATAGACTAAGACATAGACTAAGACATAGACTAAGACATAGACTAAGACATAGACTAAAACATAGACTAAGACATAGACTAAGATATAGACTAAGACAATGACTAAGACATAAACTAAGACATAGACTACGACATAGATTAAGACATAGACTAAGACATAGACAAAGACATAGACTAAGACATAGTCTAAGACATATACTAAGACATAGACTAAGACATAGACTAAGACATAGACTAAGACATAGACTAAGACATAGACTAAGACATAGACTAAGACATAGACTAAGACAATGACTACGACATAAACTAAGACATAGACTACGACATAGATTAAGACATAGACTAAGACATAGACTAAGACATAGACTAAGACATAGACTAAGACATAGACTAAGATATGGACTAAGACATAGACTAAGACATAGACTAAGACATAGACTAAGACATAGACTAAGACATAGACTAAGACATAGACTAAGACATAGACTAAGACATAGACTAAGACATAGACTAAGACATAGACTAAGACATAGACTAAGACATAGGCTAAGACATAGACTAAGACATAGACTAAGACATAGACTAAGACATAGACTAAGACATAGACTAAGACATAGACTAAGACATAGACTAAGACATAGACTAAGATATGGACTAAGACATAGACTAAGACATAGACTAAGACATAGACTAAGACATAGACTAAGACATAGACTACGACATAGATTAAGACATAGACTAAGACATAGGCTAAGACATAGACTAAGACATATGCTAAGACATAGACTAAGACATAGACTAAGACATAAACTAAGATATAGACTAAGACATAGACTAAGACATAGACTAAGACATAGACTAAGACATAGACTAAGACACAGACTAAGACATAGACTAAGACATAGACTAAGACATAGACTAAGACATAGACTAAGACATAGACTAAGACATAGACTAATACATAGACTAAGACATAGACTAAGACATAGACTAAGACATAGACTAAGACATAGACTAAGACATAGACTAAGACATAGACTAAGACATAGACTAAGACATAGACTAAGACATAGACTAAAACATAGACTAAAACATAGACTAAGACATAGACTAAAACATAGACTAAGACATAGACTAAGATATAGACTAAGACAATGACTAAGACATAAACTAAGACATAGACTACGACATAGATTAAGACATAGACTAAGACATAGACAAAGACATAGACTAAGACACAGACTAAGACATAGACTAAGACATAGACTAAGACATAGACTAAGACATAGACTAAGACATAGACTAAGACATAGACTAATACATAGACTAAGACATAGACTAAGACATAGACTAAGACATAGACTAAGACATAGACTAATACATAGACTAAGACATAGACTAAGACATAGACTAAGACATAGACTAAGACATAGACTAAGACATAGACTAAGACATAGACTAAAACATAGACTAAGACATAGACTAAGATATAGACTAAGACAATGACTAAGACATAAACTAAGACATAGACTACGACATAGATTAAGACATAGACTAAGACATAGACAAAGACATAGACTAAGACATAGTCTAAGACATATACTAAGATATATACTAAGATATATACTAAGATATAGACTAAGACATAGACTATGACATAGACTATGACATATACTAAGATATAGACTAAGACATAGACTAAGACATAGACTAAGACATAGAGTAAGACATAGACTAAGACATAGACTAAGACATAGACTAAGACATAGACTTAGACATAGACGCCGGGTAAGCCAAAACTTCCCATCCACTCTTTTCCAAATAGTTTTAGACCGGTCTTGCAATGTGTGGCCGATCGTATGGTACCAAATACAAAGCATTACATTGGCGATACGGATGAACGACTGTGCGTTGATTTGGCTGATTGGACGGGCTTTAAAAATGACTTTTTGAGCTTAGTGTTATTGTAATGTAACCATTTTTATCACAAGTAAGAAAACGAAAAAATACTTCTTTTTGAAGATTTAAAGCTAATTTTCGAAATGAAAATTGACTTTCTAAGTCCCATAGATTTAAAACGTAATGAAATTCCTTGCTGTGTGACTCCTAACAATAAAACAAGTTTTTTTGTGTTTGACAAAAATTTTCGTCGATTAACTACTTGTCTTCTGTATTGAAATCACCACTTTTGTACAGCGCAAAAAAAAACGTCACAATTGAAACTAAAAACTTTGAACTCAATTCCAAATATTTTCCTTTCTGAGATATTTATGTATTTATAAATTATTTATAAAGATTGATACCTTAAAATACCCCCCACACAGATTCATGCTGCCATTCAATGCTATTGACCTTCTTTAGAAAACATTTCTTTTCTCTATTAAACAAATCATAAACGTTTTATTTTACAAATCTGTATTAATAGCAAAAATGCATTGAAATTCCTATTTTATTTGTTTTATAATTAGAACAAATACTTCAGAGAATATCATGAGAAAAGCACGTCCAACACCATAAATAAATATTTGCAATAATTTAAAATATTTATAAAATTTGTATTTCTATTTGAAGAAAATATTATTCGCAATATTTTTAACTACATAATTCAAAAATAAATAATAGTTTATTAAGCTAATGAATGCGATATTTAAGTCGAATGACCTTTAAAGAAATTTATTGAAAATATTTAATTCGATATTTGAATTTTTGAAATTTCTCATTTCTTCTTTATATATTTTGGTTTGATTTAAAATTTTATATGAAATATCATCAACTTTTAACCCCCTAATTCATAAACTATATTCCACACAAAATCCCTATATAGCCTTTATATAGACATAGAGTGGTCTCGGATATAGCCACCACCAAAATGTATTAAATTTATTAATATTCCTTAAAGAACACTAGTGCTGCATATACATATGTACAGACGAGGGGGAACCTAATGAAAATGTGGGGCGATTGCTATAAAATGTCTTACAATAGTGGGATTTATATAAGGAAGTTTCTGAGCACGTAAAACATCGCGTCAACTAGATATCCGTCCAACGCCTGCGAAAATAGCGTTACGTATTTGTGAAGAGCCCATTAGACAATCGCAGGGAATCTGAACTGAAGACAATTGACTCGTTTGAAGAAGCAAACAACAATAAAGACTAGACAAGAAACTATAATCTTCCATCCAAAATGATCTTCCGTCAAAACAATAACTATAGTCAAGAACTTGCCCCTTCTAACTACAATAAGTACCTTCGGCCTTTTCTGCATGTTCGAGAAACTTTTAAGAAGACTTGGCTATATGTGACTACCCAAAGTTTCATGGAGCTTATAATGTAGTTGAGGGAAATACACCTAAAAGCTTATATCAACACTGGAAAGATGAATTAATACAGACGCATAGCGACCATTGTAGAACCACAGCTAAATCGCGAAGAAGTAGATTTTAGACCGAAGCTGGAGAGCTGGACCTACAGCACAATGTGCGAACTTTTACAAAAAAGCTTTTGAGCTTTCACACCGACACACTATGTATGAGTGAGACGCAACTATGTTTGTCCCGCTCACACTTATGTAAAATTTACAAAGTCACTGGACCTTTCAAAGTCAGTGCTGCCAGAATACAGTTTTTAGCACGATTATATGAAGAATGCACGAATATATGAAGAAAAATGTAAATCTGACAACACTGACTGTAAGAGCTTTCAAAGCTGTTTGACACAAAGGCAAATATTAATGGATGTGTTTTTGGACAGGTCTGCTTTAGACCTAACAAATCATGTATTGACATCACGATCTGGAAAGCTTAAAGGTACAAAGGTAGGAGCTTTACAACAACAGCAAAATGGGTATTCTTCATGAGGTTCACTAAGCAAAGCCATTAGCGTTAATTTATGAGTCCGCCAAGTATGTTCTTGATGTTTATTGAGTCACTCGATGTCTGGGAAACATGGCATCTCGTACGGTCTTCATGATAGATTAGATGACTGATGCATGCAGTCAAACTTTAATGCGTAAAACAGATCCCGAATAGTTCAAGCGAATCTGTTCGACTGCTCTTCATTTCTAATTTGAAACTTTTAAATGAATTTAATGGATATTAATTGTCAAACTTTGTATAAAATGGATTTGTTTAATATCTCAAAAACTAGAACCAATATCCAAAAAGAAGGAGTGTAGATTCAGCACCCCTAATAATCTTCAAAACAGTTTTTGGTTGGTTAGATCCAAAACTGTGTATACTTGTATTATTAAAGCATGCTTTTGGTATTCTTAATAAGTTCTGGATATCTTAAAATATTTTAACTATAACCAAACTCAAAGTTTTTAAAACTAATGTTTAATCTGTACTCTTATATGTCAGACATAGAGTATTTCGAGTCAAAAAGCATTTGTTAATCGGTGCCTCAGAATTTTCTGCCGATTACAATTTCAAGCCAAGACCGATCAAGAGGCGTTACAAACAAGTATTTGAACTTGGAAATAGGGTTGGGAAGTCGTAGTATCATGAAACGAGATGAAAATGATGACTACCAATAAACATACATCCACATAGAACTAAAGAACTTAATACATATAATCCATCGGAACTTTTATGTCCAAAACATTTCAAACAAAGTAATAGTTTCCGTTACTCGTTTATATGTAAACTGAGAATTTGAGTTTGTGAAAATTAAATTTAACTATAAATATGAAAATATGATAGGATCGATCGATCAACCGAATTTTGATGTTTTATTTAATTCAATCGACTAAACCGTTCTCGAATTAGGCGAATATTTGTTTCGAAAGCTTCTTTATTTCTTTATCTCGAAAACTAGAGCTAACCTAAAAAATAACGGTTAGCACCACTGGATTAAGTGTGCTCGAGTAGCCTTATCCACTGACAGTTCCGTTTGTCGGTTTGTTTTTTAACAATTACCGTGTTTTTATTAAAGTCACAACTTTGCTTTCGGTTTAGTCTAATTTGAGCTCGATTAAACGATGTTAACACGTGCCGCTCGTCGATCAAAGTTTAAATTATGAACATTTTTGGCCAAAAAGCTAACATATGGAGCCGTAACGCTAGAACGGTAAGTAATAGAAACACGACTAATATCTCAAAAGGAAGCTAATGTTGTTTAATATACACCGCTTTCCTTAGAGTCATAAAAGACAAAAATCCATGCTATAATTTGTAAGTTATTGCAATTTTTCATTAAATGAAAATTCGTTTTCTTCAACATGCCTAAGGATATGCAACAACAAAATTTACTTTTCAATATTAAAATCACAAAGAAAGGCATGATTTACCATTTTGAGACTCATAAGTGTTTAATAGTTAAATTATGTTAAAATATAATCGAATTTACATCGCTTTTTTATACTGGAAAATTGTACTTCTTTTTAAGGTCGACTTCAAAACTCACTTTATATGTTTTTGAAAATTTTGTTAAACAAATATTAAAAATTAAAAATGTTTTTACCGGCATGTTAAAATGAACAAATGGAATAATAAAATTCAGAAAAGTTTAGGTTGATATCTCATATGGTTTCGCCATACCTTTGATTTTAAATCGTCGAATTTCACGTTAAAGTTAATTTTTGGCCATAATTTAAGTAGATACATGGTAAATTTTACTTAAGTTTAGTTTTATTAAAACTAATACTGAATATTATTGCTTAGTCTATGAAGAATGTATGCTTAAACTTTTTTTTTTTCCTAAGATATATATACATATATATAGAAAAAATCGGTTGAAGTCAGCTAAATGTTGTGAAACAAAAATTTATGGTAAAATTGTTGAAATTTAAAGGCATATGTATCGAAGATGTTTCAAGTGGCAAAATGTAGGTGTGAATATTATTGAAGTCTGAGATCTTGTGTTTGTTTTAAAGAAAACAAAAGTTTACTGCATACATAGTTTGGGAGATATGAGCGCATCAAGATTGTCCTATAAAATTTAGCATTGGCAGTTTTCGTTGGAGAAAAAGTCAGTTGGCTCGGTTTACCTCCGTGCTCTTAGTATAATGAAATGAAAGACAAAAGGCTTTTCTTTCGAATTAGCTAAAAAAATTTAGCAACTTTTGTCAAACTTTTGAAAAAATCAAAATTTAGTAAAGAAAGTCAGGAATATTGCTTATAATAAAAAACCATTGCATACCTTCAGGCTTAAGATTTTAATCAAATTGCAGTTATTAATCCTAACATTAGCTCTTTTATAACAACAATTTATTAATAATTTATTGACAGCTATTTGGAAAAAGTGCATAAGAAATTAAAAAAAAACAAAACCATATGTTTTAATAAGAAAATTAAGATTATAGGAATTACAGATTAATGTTTTCTAGAAAGTGCAGTAGAACTGCAACAAATACCGATGTTTTTCATCGTTTACTTGAGTCTTCTGATCCATATATAAGTAATTTAAGACGACAACCTTATAAAAATGTTTCGGAATTGGATGATGTAGTTAAGGAAATGATAATTAATGAATAAAATATTTAAATATTGGCTTTAACCGGATTTCAACCGAAATTGGTAGAACTCTTTTTTAGATCAGAAAATAAAAGTCTGCCGAATTTTATCAAATTGTGGGTTATATATTGAAATGTGAAAAAATGGGGGTCCAAGGGAGGTACCTCAAGGAGTCGTCGGATTTCAACCAAAATTAGTAGGGCTTTTTTCAGGATAACAAAATAGAAGTGTGCCAAATTTTATCAAATTCTATTGAAAATTGGGGTTTATACATTGAGAAGAAAAATAAGTGAAAAAATGGGGGTCCAAGGGAGGTACCTCAAAGAGTCGTCGGATTTCAACCAAAATTAGTAAGGCTTTTTTCTAGATCAAAAAATAGAAGTGTGCCAAATTTTATCAAATTCTATTAAAAATTGGGGTTTATACATTGAGAAGAAAAATAAGTGAAAAAATGGGGGTCCAAGGGCGGTACCTTAAGGAGTCGTCGGATTTCAACCAAAACTAGTGGAGCTCTTTTCTTGGTCAAATAATAGAGGTGTGCCGATTTTCATGAAATTCTGTTGAAAATTACGGGTTATACATTGAGAAGAAAAATAAGTAAAAAAATGGGGGTCCAAGGGAGGTACCTCAAGGAGTCGTCGGATTTCAAAGTTTTTTTGAATTTTTCTTATCTATATAAAACTAAATAAGTGTGTCAAATTTCATCGTTGTAGGATAACTGCTTCTATGTTTTGCAGTTAGATGTATGAAGAAATCTCACTGTGCCACGCCCACTGGCAATAGCGGCACTAACATTTAGGTTTAACTTTTGAGCTATTTTTAAAACTTGACAATAAAGAAGACCACATAAAGTATCAAAGCTTGGGTTGATATGATTAAACTGACTCAAAAATATTTTAATATACAAGATTATTATACCGTTCTCTCATATGGTGATATAATTCGTATTTATTCTGTCCCGCAAATAAGATTTAATGTGTGATTTTCGCTTTGTCTAGAATTAGGAATAATCCTCCAGAAGAGCTGACCTAACCAACCAACGAAACGCGTCGAGGAAAGGTTTCCCCACCAACATTTTTTTGGTTTTATCAAAAACCAATAATAAATAATTGTAATAAATTGGGATCTTAGTGCAATAAACTACAGTAAAACTTTCTAATTAAATTTTGATGTCCCAAAATTATTGAAAAAACCGTTTTTAGTAATTAATTTATGTTTTTATAGTTAAAAGACACCAAATTTAAAAATTATTAATGCAAAAATTTCTTTATCTTTTTAGAAATAAAAACTGACCAAAAAAACCCTTAAGGCGGAAGAAAATCAAATTGAGATTACTGACCACAGCAGCAATGGCAACATCCTAATGCACTACAACATTAAACATCCAAAACAAGGCGCAGCTAAAGAAAATGTACAAGACGAAATCTTCTAAAATTACATTTATCCATCAAAAAAAATCAAATAAATAGTGTTTAAAATATTTTGTATGTATGTGTATAAAGAAATCAGTATTAAAGTTTTATGAGCTAACATTTGGACCGATATAGGTTAAGCCATCATGCATATATACATACATTTGTACTTACAAACACGCATTTATGATGAGGAGTTGATGGTGCACACACAGATATCACTCATACCCAGGATGCAGTTAATGTCAAAGTGTATGTGAAATTTATATGAAGTACAGCTATGCCAATAAATAAGGAACAACAACAACAACAACAATAAAAAAATGACTTTGACATGCGCAACTGCACTTGAACCTGAAAGTTAAGTTATACGAAGGACCGGGTATTTGAATGTATGTAATACAAAACAGGAGCTGGCGGCAGCAGCCCACATGGATGAAAGTGAAATTTTGTGGCAATGTAAAAAAGTGCAAGTGAACCGACAACAGGAACGAATGAAACAATTTTGTGTCTTTTACAGCTTTTGGAATGTAAGGAAAGCTAGTCCCCTATTTATGCTTTAAAAATGAGAGTGAGAAATGGGAAGAGATGTTTAAAGGGTGCAGCCATGTTGTAGGATTTCGGGTGAGTATTACAAAGTTATGATTTTAAAAATAAAATTTATTTATATATTTCCAATAATTCAATTTAATTATAGAATATTAACAAATGCTTACACTATTAATAGAAGTAAAACTGAAAAAGTGAAAAAGTGAAATTTTGAAAACAAAGACAGAGAGAGAGTGTCGTTGATTTATTAAAGCTCTCTGGGAGTTTAGTACAAGCAAATTTTTCTGGTTTTATTGTTGTTCTTGTGTTTCCTACTCAAAGCTTTTTGTTATATCTTTTTTTCTGTTTTAAACAGTTTCCTACTCGCATTTGTATCTAATATTTGTGGAAATCAATTTCCAATCTCTTTCTTTTCCTCCCGTATTTGTATGTGTATGCTGGTGTTTGTGTATGTGGGTGGGAGAAATAAATTCCCAGCAGTTTCACACACACACACACACACACAAACACGCATATAGAGTTCTTTTACAGCTAAAAAAAAATAACAAAATACAAAACACTCACACACATACCTACACACTCATTTATATTGAAAACTGTAAAAAGCAGTTCGAAATTTTTCATTGCCTATCTTTTGGTGTCGAAACTCCAAGTATCCAGAACAAAGCCTTTTGTAGCATCAACATAAACAGGTGTTCAGATGCTGAGTCTGTTAAAAATAAAAACTAAATAAATCCCCAACAAAATTATAATATTTTAAACAAATTTTTCAAAAAAAAGTGCAAGTTTTTAACAAAATTTTCTGAAAAAAAGAAAAAAAAACTACAATTTTTCAATAAAAATATTTACAAAAAATATTATGCAAATCTTTCCAACTTCCGTATTCAATTAATAATTTAAACCAACAAAAAAACGTATATTCTATATCATTAATAACTTTTCAAGGTCAAAGAAAAACTATTTATACATACCAAAGCAAAAATAAATACCCATACAAAAACAGTTTTTCTAAAGACGTGTGTGTGTTTTCCTATTATGAAATTCAAAAAGTGCAAATTATTAAAAAAAATATTTTTATTTTTGTTCAAACTTAATACAACAATTGTATAATCTCTAGCAAACTTACAAATTTATACAAATCTCCAAGTGCAATTAAAGGAAACGTAATATCATATGTATATACATATATTTTTAAATATATAACCTCAAACACACTTGTTGCCCCTTTTCCTATTCTCCGGCCGCTGCTGTACATGTACGTCAAAACTTAAGATTGAGTGACATATTGTGGGTTAGAATTGTGAAATAATTTGAGTATTGAATTTAAATTTAGTGAAATTAAGCTTTGGAAAATAATATTTGCTATTTTTTTTTTTTAATAAAAAAAAAATAAGTAAGAAATTATGAAAGTCGGTCAAGCCCGACCATTAAGTCAACACTTAAATCAACAAATTCAAAATTTTATTTTCAATGTTTAGAGTTATTTTTGATTTTTAAATGGATTCAAGACATTTTTCGTGGTGTGGGGTAATAATTTGGATTCTGAGATGTTATATAAAACAAATATTAAACAATTCCAATGAAATTTAGTTACTGTGATTTCTATTTATGTGAGCAATTTTTTGTCTTATTTTATGTAAATAAGATTACAATTTTGGATGTGGTGGACTAAAACCGGATTTATAGGCTAAAAGTTCTTTGGGAGATATTCGATATAATCAAGCAGAACAAATGTTGATGCCAAATTTCATCAACAGGTATTTCGATTACATGGACAGTCTTAAATATAGACAAACCGACATCGTTAAATCTAATAGGATGCAAAGTTGATCGATATATATAAAGTCAGACAAAGACATTTAGACAAAGCAGAAATATATGATTTTATATCCGGAATAAGACGTTCCATGGAGGATTGAAGTAGTGCAATTGTACATTTTTGGTACAGTTTAAACTTCAAAAGTACATAATTATCTCAAAAAAATTTTGCGTTAAAAAAGTGAAATGTATTTCAATGACTGCGTTTTGCATGGATCGACATAAATTTTTAATAAATGAGAAAATTTTTTGTATGGACTTTATTTTAAATGCACTATTATGATGGGATGTTGTGATAAATCGTTCGAAAAATTAACTATTTAACCCTCTGTCATGCACATGTTTCGGTAGTCATGTACGTATCGCATGTATCTGGCCAGATACACTATGTATTTCAATACATTAAAGTGAAAAAAAATATATATTTTTTGATAATATTATATTGTTATATTGTTAGCAAGCCAGGCAGATAAATATTTGCAATTTTTTCTTAGTACATAACAAAACAACTACCCAGGAAAAACACTAATGACAAATAAAACAAGAAAAATTTAATTTTCTGTTTTATTTCAAAAAAATAAATGTTTTTAAGTATATTTCGATTCAGTTAAAAAAGGAGAAAAACAAATTTTTGATTTTGTTAACCAATCTTCATCATTTCACTAATACGAGGCAGAGACTCTTTAAAATCTTTCAGCTAATAATGTACTTATAAAATTTATATTTAAAGCTAATAATGAATATATGCATATTTTTAGACATGTCACAAATTCCGTTCGGAATTGAAACCATTCCGCAGTCAAAGTTCGATCGAATTGGTTTTAGGTTCTATAGATTCCGAAAATTTTAATATGCTTTCAAACATTACAAAACACGATTGAGTTCTATGACATGCCTGTTTGTCTTTGTGATTTTTTTGTAATTTTCTTGAAGAATATTTCAAAGTTAATTTTGTAACGATTTTTACATTGAAATAATTGCCTGGGTTCGAATCCCAGATGCATTTATTTATTTATTGTTTTGTTTTAATTTGGCTTATTTAACAAATTTTTAAATTATCTATAAATTACAAAAAAAAAATAAATCCCAACAATTTCTTTTAAAAGATTTTGAAGTTTATTGATTCAGTTTATTCAAGATTTAGTACAAAAAAAGGATTTAAAATATTTTAGATTAAATCATTCTCAATAAAACTTATTTTAAAAATAAAATTAGTCTTACTAAGAACTATACAAATATGGGTTAGGTCGTCGGGCTATTAACCCATTCCTAGAAAAAACAATTAGTTACTACGAAAATGCTAAAATTAGAAGAAAAACGGCCCCCTATTCTTAGAAGAGGATGTCCGAATCTTTGAGGGAAATTCTAAAATATGCTAGGTCTTTGACCTTAACAGGCGGTAATTCCCCTTCATCATTTTTTTAGGGTAAAATATTTATCTATAAATTTGTTTTTGAAAAAATCTGTACGATTTTTGCCAAGAACTCATACATACATAATGAGTTATGAGTTATTTTGAAAATCTATTTTTAAAGTAGGTATGGCGGGGGATAAAACTTGAGACCTCTAGTATGCTAGGCGGATGACTAACCTGCTATACCATGGCGGTTCACGAACTGCATTTAAAAAAACCAAGATACTTGAAAAATATGTTAAGTCCAACGGACGTCACATTTTATTTTCATGCCCAGAACATCAAAAGCTTCTGATTCCTCATATTTATACCACCCATAGAAACAGATGAAACGACATTGTTAGCCATACATGTGTGTGTTAATGTACAACATTGAGTCTTTCCGGCATTAAAATCAACCCTATTTACACAACCCCATTCAGAAATTGAAATAAGGTCCGAATTTAGAGTATCATTCATGTTCTGCCTATTTTCCTCTCTGTATAAGAGGAGTAGATATCATTGGATGTTTGACATTGAAGGCCATTTATAAATATAAGAAGTAGGAGAAACAACGGAGCCTTGCGGTATCCCTGAATTTATCTTGAACTTGTTGGACGACACGAGCTCTAATATAGGCCTTAAAATAGTGTTGTAGATTCTTACCCCCTTATTTATAAACGAAAAATATAGCTATGACAAGCTTAAAATTCAAATTTTCAATGCAAAATCTGGGACTTTTTAAAACTACCATACGGCAAATCAATATATGGAAGTTCAACATCTTTATATTATAGAGTCTTTGGCAATACACTTATGTATGCAAAACTTTTTTAATAAAATGTTTGATAACCCATAATTAAAAAAAAAGTCGCTTCTCATTTGAGCATTTTTGGATCATATTTATGATTTCGTTTTTATTTGACTGACCTTAAGTCATGCCACAATTGCAGCTTTTTGTTTATAGCCTTATTCTAGCTAAAATCTACTTAGGCTTAGGCGATTGTAAGCTCTGGCCGATTGAATATAGAATTTCTTTAGACTACTATATTCAAACGCATATTTTCGAATTCCATGCTTCTATCTTGTGCGCATATTCTCCAATTTCACATGCCAAGTTTTGAAAGATTTTTTACTACTTGGTCTTTACATCTTCTATGAGTCCCTCAGGATCTTTATCGCACATTTTTCTGGCCGGAGTATTTTCATCCATTCGCACAACCTGTCCTAGCCAATAGAGCCGCTGTTGCTTTTTACTATGTCTATGTCTGCGTATAACTCAATAGCATCGATTGACCAGTATGATTCTACGTTTGATTTCGAAGCTTATATCGTTGTTGATGTATAGAAATTCTTAAGAATATGCTCTAAAGAAATCGGAAAAATCGTTTCTGAAATACGAACATTCTTAGGTAATTCGAGTAAAATTATATATATGTTAGAGCTTATACCTTTATAACCTCTAAGTAATTAGTAAGAAACATTAAAACAGATTATACATAAAAGTAACAGGTATTATCGATTATGTACTAAACGGTTATAGGTAGGGCCTTGTATTTTTGTAGCAAAAATAATACCATTTTAACATACCCCAAAGTTTAAACCAAGTTCAAATTTCTAATTTTAATCTACATATGTATGTATAATTATTTGAAAGTATTAAATTAATCCAAAAATCCGATATTTTTCAAAACAACACAATAAAAATCATAATAAACTTTGACATTTCCAACACCAAAACGTGTGAAATTTAAAAGAATTTTCTTAAATAGTTGTTGACACATTCTTACAAAAATATACTCTTCCTTCCGGTGAAAATAAAAACCAAAGACAACGACAACAAAAAGTATATTAAACTAGGAAAAATAACCTTTGACATTAAGAAAAAGTTTCAATAAAAAGAAAATGAAAAATAGGAAAATGATAATTTGTATATAAAGGAACTATAAAGAGAGGAGAAAGTTCTAAAGTTCTAAGAGAAAAGATAAGGAAAAACTAGGGAAATTTAATAAAACACACACACAAACAAAAATTTGTACTAACACCCAATAACTCATGATTTCTTTTACCAATACATGAGTAAAAGTTTAAGAGATAGAGAGAACTCTTAACACACATAGACCAAATACCAATAAAGAAAAAAGCTTTTACTAAAAGCCAGCAACAGCTTAAAATCAACGACAACAACAAAAAACGAAATGAAAAGAGAAACAAACAAAAACAATTAAACATTTTAGATAAACGATTCTTTTAAATTATTCGAATCTACTTAAATTCAAATCGAATCGAAATTGTGGTGTTTGTCTAAACTAAAAATATTTAAACATTTTAAAATTTAAAACTGTGTAAACACTTTAAGAAAAAAGCTTAAAAAAGCTTTTTTCTTAGCAAAAAAAACAGGCGGTTGTGAGTATTACAATGAAAAGAAGAGAAGAGAACCAATATGTATTTATTACCGGGATACACCCTGTGCTCGCTTTGAAGTTTAAAGCTAACAATATGATATCAGTGAACACAGCTGGTGGTATCTCAGTGGTAAATGACATGACAATGCAACGAACGAGCAGATGATGATATCTATAATTAAACGAAATTCATTGAAAATGAAAAACGTTTTTAAAGCAAAATGGCCTCTAGAAAAACGAAAATAGGAAAAACCATTAAAGCTTTTTTGTTTGCTAATGAATAGCTTTAATTGCCACATCCCACATCATCAAAATGTCAAACAAATGCATTTTATATTAAAGGTAAGTTTTCTTTTTCTTTTAATTTTCTTATCATTTTTAAGTTATTTTTCTTTATTTTTATTTCAATTTTAATTAATTTAAAAAACTTTAGAAAATTTTCAATATATTTTTTTTTTAATTAGTATTAACTTTAAGTTTAGTTTTCATTAATTTTATTTTGTTTAAATTTATTTTATTTTAATTTCTTTAAAAAAATATTTATTTTCTTTTAATTATTACACAGTACGACAAAATTTTTTGAGTACACATGAGTAATGTTAACAGAATATGAAAATAGGCTTAAAATAAAGAAATACGTGTCTCGGGGTTTTGCTGTAGCACGTCAGAATTTTAAGAAAATCGATTTTAAAGATTCGAAGGACCATGGAGGTTCACTTGTAACTTAATACTATTATAAAAAGTTCTATATAAATAGAATAGGTGAACCGATTTTAATGCTTGAGCCAGTTTTGAAAAGGGAATTAAATTTGGATTCCGCTAGATGTCGCTTTTATTTTCATCTGACGTGCTACAGAAAACGCCGAGATACGTATTTCTTTATTTTAAGCCTATTTTCATATTCTGTTAACATTTCTCATTTGTACCAACCACTGTCGTACTGTGTTATTTATCAAATTTTTTTCATTATTTTAGTGTTAAATAAAATTCTAGTTATTTATTATTACAAGCAAAAAAAAAATAAAATTTTAATTAAGTTTTAAGTTGAAAGCGCCAACAAAAACAAATTTTTAAAGAAAAATTGCATAATTTTAGCATTTATTATTTTTATTTCAATTTCATTTGTTTTGAAAAATATCAAAAACAAAAAAAATCAAATTAATTGATTGATCGTATTTCAAACAAAATTTATATTTTTATATATTACAACTCAAACAATTGGTCTTTATCCATAAAGCACCTTTTTTTAATTTTATTCAAAAGCTTTAAATTTTCTTTATTATTTTCAAAATAAAACTTTTAAAAAGTGACCATTAATTTAAATACATTTAATTTTTACAAAACCTTTAAAAGCTTTTCAAATTAATGGGGTATAGAACACTTAAACTTAGGTAATCTTTGAAAGGCTTTTTGATTTTCTGTTAAAGCTCTACAATTCTGAAAGGCTTTAGTTAGGTAACCGCAAACAATTAGTCTTTATTTACCTTATGAAATTTAATTATAAAGCTTTTTATTCACTTTTCTTTTGAAAGAAATATTGATTTAACCGTTCTTTTCAAATAAATAAACATTACATTTTCCCAAAACCATTGAAAGCTTTTAAAGTTTGATAGTTATAAAATACAAAATTTTAAACAAACATTTAAAATTATATGTGGGTTATTTGAAAGCTCTTAAGCCATAAAAAGTTTTACTAAGGAACCTCATATATTTTCTCTTTATCTATAAGAATTATAAAAAATATATTTTATGAGCATTAGGATGACAGGAATTTTTTTTTTTTCTTTGATTTCAAATTTTTTTGTACGGAATATTGTGACACTAGGTCCAGAAGTTTAGATCTGAAAATTTAAGCCAAATCGGACAACTTCTATGGGCGCGCATCCGGGTCCAAGGTTAAAGAGCCCATTTGTATGGGGAAAATAGGTTATTTTTTGTTTTTGCGAAATTTAGACCAAAAATAAATAATTTTTATAAGAGAAAATAACAGAATATTAAAGGTAGTTTAAAAGTTATTGCAGTTTTCCCCCAAAAATTCATGTCCTTGAAAACGCGCCTAAGGATATGCACCAAAAATTGTATGTTGTAAATAAAGAAATTCCAATGTTAGACATGATTTATCATTTAATGGCTTGTTCCTAGTAAATAGGTTAGTTTTGTTTAAATATAATCAAATTTACTTAATTTTTTTCATGTTGGAAAATGGTACATTTTTCTCATTAATTTTTTAATTTTTTGAAAACTTTCTTCAACAAATATTACAAATTTAGAATTTGCTCTCTGTTTTAACAGACAAATGGGAGAATAACAGTTGCGCCGTATCTGCGATTTCAAACTGAAAAATTTCGCGAAAATGTAAATTTTTGAGCCAAATTCGAGTAAATGCTCGGTAAATTTTACTTGTATTCAATTTTAACAAAAAAAGTTACTTAATATTTTTGCTTCGTTTATTGAAAACTTATGCTAAAGAGCTTTTTTAATACTGGACGAGATAAACCCTTTCTTCACCGCGGTCGAATGTCAAAATTTTGATTTTCTGAAAATTTTCATATCGAGATTACGGAATATTAAGTAATAATTATATATATATAATTCCCCGACAACATTAAAATTGGAACAAGGGGTACTTCTCTCAGACAATGAGCTGCATCCGATTCTATTTCTAGACTCATTGAAAGGGACCTACGTTTTAACGCTGGCTCCGAACGGCAAATGCATTAGTTAGAGAAGTTTTACATAGCCTAATACTCAATAACCAGTGACTAGCTGAGTTATGAGGTGAACCGCCGCTTTTTTGAAAATTTATTTTTTCAAGTGAGTCTGGCCAGGGATCGAACTTGGGCCTCTGGTATGCTAGGCGGATGACTAACCTGCTATTCCACGGCGGTTCACAAGTAATAATTAGCGAATTAAAAAAAAGCATGAAAATAATTCTTTTAGCAGCGAAATTTTCTTATAATTAAAAAACTTGTACAAATTAACAGGAAGCCTATAAGGTTCTTTTAGCAATGTCCATTATTTATCTGTCCGCGAATTTCACAAGGAGATGTGCAACCCTACCAATTGACCCTATCAGGAGTTTTGACCATAAGTTCTGGACTATAACATGTATCCTTGACTGTATAGTCTGCCAGTTCTACTAACCTTGTGCCAAGTATTTGTGTAGTTCTGTTGACAATGTCCATTATTGATCTATTCGCAAAGTTCACAGAGTGATGTGAAACCAACCAAGTGAACCTGTCGGGAATTATGACCATCAGTTCAGAACTATATCATGTTTCATTGTCTGTATAGTTCGTTAGTTCTATTTAACTTGTGCTAAGTATTTGTAGACCTATTAGTCCTAAGTATGACCTTTCTGTCTTACTTTAAAGATTTAATTTATTTTAATAAAAGTAACACTCAAAATTGTACATAGAGTGTATACGAATTGGGTTACCTTCTTTGAAAAAGAATTAGTAAAGTTATATTGTTAAACACTGTAAATGCATGTAATGATTATTTTTGAAACAGTGAAGTTTTGTTATTTGTTGTTATTTAGACGCATTGTTTAAGCCTTTGTTCTACAGCCAATTTTATTTATTTTATTTATTTTACATCGACGGCGTGTTATTACTCTAGGCTTACAACTGATGGAAGATGTCGTAGTATTTAACAATTTAATAGAAATTAATAATTACAGAAACTGATGTTGTAGTGACCCAGGCTGAATATGATATATTATGCTTTGGAGTCGATGTGATAACGGCTTAGTTGGTTGGCGCGTTGACAGGTGCCGACCGTGGTGCAACGCTGAACTTTATTCAAATTGATAATCTTTGTTCGGTGACTCCCACCACATTTTACAACCTGAAGTAAGGCTTTTACTATAGATATGTAAATCCAATACACAACTATCGTTCGTAGTCCCTGTATCTTACCTTAAGGTTCCTGCAAAAGTAGTAAGCGCTGAATGTCATTTTGAAATATTAATGGGTAGATATTTTAATAATTGTGCTAGCTTTAGCTCTACACCATTTGGTAACTCAAAATCAACTACTTTACATACTACTTTATATCTGTGGCTTGGAGCTAAAAGGGCCAGTATCAATTTTTTGCCGTTTTGAGTTAATCATTGCATTAGATCCCTTTTTTACACTCTTTTATTTGGCTTCAGTAGCTAATCTCTAATATAACTCAGAACTGATTCATTAGGGATTTTCTGGGCAATCTAACTATGAATTGATATGGAAAATAAAAACTTTTAATTAAATTTTCTAAAAATCCCCTTTATAGCATTTTTGTCTAAGTCGTCATCAAAGCAACAACAAAAGTTTCAGATGATAATCTTTGCTTTATGTTGATATTTGTTGGACACAATAATAATTCGTATTTATTCTGTCCCTCAAATAAGATACAATGTATGGTTTTCGCTCTGTCTAGAATTAGGGATAATCCTCCTAAAGAAATGGCCTAACCAACCATCGAAACGCGTCGAGGAATAGTTTCCCCACCAACACTTTTTGGTTTTATCAAAAAACTATTTATTGCAATAATAAATAATTGTAATAAATTGGAATCTTAGCGCAATACACTACAGTAAAACATTTTAACTTTTTTGACATTGGCCTTTTTAGCACTAAGCCACAGATATATACGAATTTATAGAGACTTTTGGGATTTACTCACACTGACAGCGAGATGAAAATTTCCCTCATAACAATACCAAATCGTCAGCTTATGAAGATACATAAATGATCCCGATGATATTCATGTCAAGACTTTGCAATAGCGTCAGATTTGATGAATATCATGGGTGTGGCAGTAAGTCCCATTCATGCTGTAAAAGTTTTAGCAAGTTCAATAAAATTGAATTGTGTCATTATTTGCCAATTTGTATCAGCTTATGCTTTTAATCGTGCCTTTGATAGCTTTAACTTACCTTCCAGAAAGTTGGTAAAATTGCCGAAAATCTTGAATTAAATTTTAAATATCAACCATCATATGCCTACACAATCGAAAATGGTTTTTATTGTGCCCATATACAAATTGATAACCAACCAAATCTGATCCGTAAAATGAATTAAACTATTTCACACACAAGCCTTCTTTTATCAGATCTCGAAATAAAAAATTATGCGCTTTAAGACAGAAAAATGCAATTAAATCGTATGTCGGAAAAATCCAAATTACCTTTCGAACGACCTATAGATCTCCAGAATCCAGATAAAGTATAAGGAAAAAAAACATATTCTATAATAACAAGCGACAGTGCCCGTGGGCACTGAAACTGATTTACGGGCTGGTTTGTGTCTAAGCTAAGAGACTCATTAGAATCCTAATTTTTAAAACATTCAATTAAGCACTTTTGAATGAAATCATATTAATATGATTTGAAAAATATTAAACTTTTAAACTAGATTATGCTGAAATAAAAAAAATAGGAAAATACAAGAATTACCAAAGCTATGAAATAAAAAGTTTAATGTGGCTTATTGGCAACAACAGCCGTTAAAGGGCTAAAATTTATAGCTCATGGCATGGGATTAGTGGTCTCATTCAAATTATCTTAAGGTCATTTGAGGAAACGTGTGCTGATTTTTTGCCTTTTAAAGTTAATCAAACAGAAAAAAAACGTTGGCAGAAGCCAAGATATTTTTTTGTTCAGTATTACAAGGCCTCTTTGCTAAGAGCTTACCCAATGACATTACAGGCGTTTATTTATATTTTAAACAAATTCATTACATTTTTTTTTTATATGTATTCTATTCGTTATTGTTTTCGTTAGAACATAAAATTATCAACAAAAAGCGAAAGTTATAGAAAATCATTATTATCATTCGATGTAACATTGGCACAAATTCGTATCATTTTAAATTGAAACAAAAAAAAAAAAGAAAATGCATTTGAAACGTTAAAAGAACAATGACAAACACTAAAGGATAATTGACGGTCATACCAAAAATAAATCAAATGCCAAAAATATAAATAGTCAAACCAAAAAAAAAAAAACATTAAAAAGAAAATTTGTTACAACAAACGAGAGAATAAAAATGCACAAACTGTAAATCAATTTGAATTTTTTTGCAGTTTTTTCTTTTCATTTTGCGCTTTACTATAAATTTTATTTTTTTCTTTCTATAGATTTTTAAAGCGAATGACAAATAATGTCACCAGAATGTCTTACGAGCAAATAATTTAAGTCAACAAAAAAAAAATTGCTCGTGTAAAACAAACAATTTCATTTAAATAGAATTAAAACAATTTAAAGCTGCAATTTTTTATACCCTTCACCACCATTGGTGGAAAGGGTATTATAAGTTTGTGCTGATGTTTGTAACGCATAGAAATATTTGTCTTAGACCCATCTTTTAGTATACCAATAGGCTTAGAATCACTTTCTGAGTCGATTTAGCGATGTCCGTCCGTCCGTCTGGCTGGCTGGACGGATGGACCCCCATATAAACCTTGTAATCAAACTACAGGTCGCAATTCTAAAGATAATTTGATAAAATTTGGCACAGATAATTTCTTTGACAATGGGACCATGGCTATTGAAATTGGTCAAAATCGGTCCATTATTTATGGTACCTCCCATAGGTCCCACTTCCCGGAATTGCTATATTGGCCACAAATATCAATATTTTTTCATGAAATTTAAAACAGATACTGCTTATGTAAACCTAAATCACTGTATCAAATTTCGTTGAAACCGGTTCACATTTGACCATAGCTCCCATACAAACTCTTCTTCAAAAACGCACTAAATGAGAAAAAAAATCACTAAAACGCTCGTAAATCTAAAGATAATGAAAATTTTGAGTTTATTTTTTGCATACATAATTTTTGTAACAACTGTAATCAATTTGCCAAATTTCGAAATAATCGGTCCACATTTGACCCTAGCTCTCATATAAGTCCAAATGACGAAAACAGGTTGAATATATACGTTTTGAGAAAATGTTTGTATGATGGCAAAATTTAGCAAATATTTGTCTTTATACAGGAAATATAACACCTTTGACCTTAGTGGTGAAGGGTATCGTATGGTCGGCTTGACCGACTATAGCCCTTTCTTACTTGTTTTAAATTTTCTCTTATAATTTTCTAAAACAAAAAAAAATGCATTTAATAAGATGAAACTTTAGGAAAACACTTGGTATTTATTGTTGTAAAATAAAGAGAAAAAATTGTTTTTTTTTTTGCTTTTGTACTCGTTTTGATGAACAATAATAAATTTAATAAATTGATGCGCTTTTTAGCTTAACCATGACATGATAATAATGACGTTCATGATCATGATCACCATCACCATGTTTGATGTTTCCGATACACTTTAATAACTTTGGGAACCACCTCAAGCTTTACATTATGCCAAGAAAAATATTGATAAGGGTGTCCCTTCATATGTAAGATTTTACATTGTGTTAGTCTGGGCATAACTGATGTTTTAAGCACTTCATAGATATTTTTGGACATCATAACGCCTTTATTCTCTACACATGTTGTTGTTGCTGTAACTGCGTTATTTTGTAATAAAGTGGCAGTCCTTGGTCGGAATTCTACGATTTCCGAGTCATTTGGAAGCGCCTTCCCTAAAAAGGTTGGCAGCTGAAAGTCTTCTAAGTGGAAATGTGTCGGGTATGTTTAAGGCGAAAGTGCGAAATTGAACCGTAACTCCTTCTAAAAATGTTCTGTGTTGCATAAAAACATGCTGTGCAATTTTTTTTAAATTGCATAAGGGGAACACATGCCGCATCCGCCCACAAAGCCCACAAAGTGTTAAACTTTTTTGTATATGAAAAATTCTGAGTATATTCGGTTTTGCCCAAATTTTAACGACTTAGAATTAAAATATTTAAATAAATATTGGAAAATAAAAGAAAACTTAAGTAGCTTTATTTTAAGTTGTCAACATTAAAAATCTATGAAATAGTTTTGGAGTTAGTGCAATTTTTCCCCGAAAATTCGTACCCTTGACGACACACCTAAGGATATAAAGCCAAAAAATTTACTTAGAGATAAGTAAATTTCAAAAAAAGACATAAATTTTGTTTAACAAATACTATAAATAATATATTTCCTTTGCAGTGTCATAAAGTCAATAAATGGTTAAATAAAACTTAAAAAAATAGGTCAATATCTTAAGCCGTTTTGCCGTACCTGCGATTTGAAATCGTGAAATTTCGCGAAAATGTGAATTTTTTGTAATAAATTGAGTATATGCTTCTTAAATTGTACCAATATTCAGCATTAATAAAAGTAATTGTGAATATTCTTCCCTAGACTATATATAATGTACACGGCATTGTTTTTTTTTAAATTGGAAAAGTTTAACCCTTTCTTCACCGGGGTCAAAAGTCAGAATTTTGAGTTTTTTCATTTTCTATAAGAATATGACAGAATATTAAGAATTTATTACCAAATTGTACTAAAAACGCAAAAATATATTAATTTGTATTAAAACTAAGTCTTTTAGATAGATGCTTCCTATAAAGACATGGAAGCATCTATCTGTAATACAGTGGGCTCGAGCAAAGTTGCCTACCTCGGGTATGTAAAACCTTTGGGTGCGTATGACTTTCGCTAATTTAGTACGATTTAAAAGTTTTAACATCTTCGAAAACTTCTTAAGAAAAACATGCCTAATGTAGTTTTACTCTTAAATCTTAAGAGATATTTGACTCCAAACATTTTTTTTTTTTGCATTTTTTTGTCATGACTTCTGGCCCTTTTTGGCTTATAAATAAATTGTGTAAAGTTTATAACACAGAAAAATTCTTCGAAGTTTGTGTAGCGAAAAGAGCTTGTAAAATTACATTTTTTTGGACATGCACCTTACAACCAGCGGTAGTCGAAATCAGCAATTTTTGGACAAAGCTCGATTTTTTTGTGTCTGTAAAAAAAATTTGATTATGGATTTCAAAACTTTTTTAATTAAATTGTATTTAATGTAATGTTCGTAAGGTATGTGCAAAAATCTGATAGAGTCAGGCCATAAATAGGATTGCACGGCCCGTTTTATCAAACAATAAAACTCAAAATTTCGAAAAGCGTACTCTTCTGTATTTAAAAATGTTAATTCAAATTTCAGAACCCGTTCTGAAATTTATATTTCCGAATTTATAAGATATTGGTATATACTGTGTCCAAAAATGGTTATAATATCTTGTTCAGTTTTAGAGATTTTTGCGAATAAATTACAAAGTAATGTTAAAAAATTATATAAACTTTTAGCAAAAAGTGTACTTTTGTGTATTCAAAAATTTTTAATAAATTTTAAGAACTCGTTCTGAAATTTATATTTCTTAATTTCTTATATATTGGTCTATACCGTTTCCAAAAATCATCCTAATACCTTGTTTAGTTTTAGAGATTTTTTGAAATTTATTGTTGTTGCAAATTTTTTGAAAAATCAATTTCTTAATTGTAAAAAAATTTTAACCTTTTTTGTGTTGAGAAATTTCCAAAGTAAAATATTTTTCTCTTATTTATAAGAAGTTTTTTAGGATGATTTTAAACTAAATCTTAAGTCAGTACAACATTTACCCTATGTACGCATTTACCGAAATTGGTGTAATTTTTATAAGATAATTTGAGTTTTCAAATATATAACAAAAAAGTCAAGCCAATTTTGCAATTTTTTGAAATGCAGTTATATAATCCCGTATATTCTCTTAAGATATCAAAAATAAAAAGTAGCGTATAAACGTATCCAGAAAATAGGATTTTATAAAAATTACAAATTTGCATATATCCTTATTTTAAATGCAAAGAAATGATAGTTGGGTTACATTTTTTTTTAAATTATCCAAATTATTTTACATTAACAATAAAACAAACTTTATTACTGCAACAAATTATTTATGTACCTTGTAAAGTTTTTCAGAAATTGAAAATCAAATTTTAAAAATGATTTTATACAAACTACACTTTTTAGCATTTTTGTGAATTTTTCCCAGAAATGTTTCAGACTTTTTTGAATATTGGTAAAATGTTAACAGTATGATAATCTAGACGATTGAAACGATAAGTCAAAAATTATCTTTTTGTGTAAAAAAAAATGGTACCCTTCATGCGACTCTTCAAAAAGAGTCTTTAATGACACGTTTTGCTGATTAGAATATGACTGCAGACATTTTGCTAGATTTGTTAAAAAAAGAATAAAGAATAAATACTTAACACAGTATATCTATTTTTAGAACACGTCATATCTATTTTTAGAACATTGAAAATTGCGTTGATAATTACAGAAATTGATGTTGCCGAGACCGAGGTTTGAACCTGGGCTGCTGAATATGATATATTATGCTTAGTATTCGATGCGCAAACCAACTAAGCGACATCGCTCATAATGAGATACGAGTCTTTTTGTGGCATTTTTTTATCACCTAAAAATAGTTATATTACGCACATTTTACAAGATTTTTGTGTTATTTTTTAGCTAGTCGCTTGCTAAGCGTCTATGAGTCTTTTTGTATACTTTTTTGACCACTGATTGCATTCTGTTTTCATTCTGCTTTCAAATAGTCGCTTTCAAGGAATTTTCTGAGTCTTTTTTGATCACCAAACTGATTAAAATAACATAAAAACAGTCGTAATAGGGTCGTTTGCACATTCTGCAAGAATTGTTTGTGCTTTTGTAAACTAGTCGTTTTCTAAGCGTTTTAAAGAGTTTTTTTTTTGGAATCTTTTTTAGATCAACAAGCTGATTAATCAGTTTTTGGTCATCTATACGAATCCCAAAAGACTAATTTTGCTGATATTATCATCAACAATCACCAATTTGCTAGCTGGGTACCTTGTAATACATGTGTTTCGAGACATTGTATGTATGTTGGAAAAATTTAGCCCAGATACTTATTTTTATAAGCATTACAATTTTACATTTTTTATAATTGGTTCACATTTGACCTTAGTGATGTAGGGTTTCATATGGTCGAATTCAATTATTTCATTTTAATAAGGTGGATCAAGGGGGCATCATAGCCTTTACTAATTGCTACAAAATATATTGTCTAAAACTGAATAAGAAAGTTTAAACTTTTTTCTCTTGGGACCCCCTAATTTTCATACATGTCTTTATGTGAATGTATTAATTCTCAGCTTTTATTTCCTAAGTATTGCATTTAAAATGTTTGTTTGTAATTGTTCGAAATTTATCGTTGAAACAGTTTGTTTGGCAAGTATGTTTCAAATAATTTTCTAAGGTATGATATAATATTTTTTTTTCTGTCATACATATTATACCTATAGATATTTATGGGTTTTTTTTTAGCCAAACAAAGAAAATGCTAATAATATTTAGGATGAGTTCATTGTTAGTTTAGGAAAATTTTTAGTTTTCTATAAAATTGCTAGGGAAAATAAACGTTAAGTGTAAAAACTCTGTTTCAAGGACATATTCAAGAAATTTGCTTTTAATAACTTAAATGTGAAAAATATAAAGTTTACGGAAGATTAAATACAATTTTCATGAACTTAAAAGAAAAAGAAAAATTGTGTATAAAAGAAAATTTTTAAGAAGTGTTAATTTTGAAAAACGAAGGAATATGTAAGTTGAAAGGTAATTAAAATCAACTTCTTTGGAAAGAATTGGTTTCATTCCTCAGGATGTTCTTGCATAGATTAGGCACCTACAAAATCCTTGTGCCAGCTGCCATAGCAGCGGAATTTCTCGCTTGATTACCCTTTGGAGTAGTAAATTCTATAATGTTGTTTCTTTCCATGCTTAAAACATCGTAAGTGCTAAGTCGATGGATGATGAGTCCAAAAAGTAAATTCTATAATGTTGTTTCTTTCCATGCTTAAAACGTAAGTGCTAAGTGATGGATGATGAGTCCAAAAACAAGAACCACGCTTGTAAAGCGATCCGCTCGATCCGAGACAGATGCCCACTTGCAGCCGCAACTAACATGTTGAACAGACGCTACAGTTTCGTACTTTACCAAGTACAATTATCTTAGACCATTAGACCAAATACGTCGGAATGGCTCTAAGATACCTCCCCCTCAAGTTAGCCCTGATCTAGAATCCCATTCGGGTTGTTTACCGCATCTTCAACTAGGTTGTTCAGGTTTCCAGGATGTACCACGAGGAGGTGTGAGTAGGAATTGAATACAGTTATTACCTGTTAGCCGGAAACCCAGACAACAACTGCATCCCATTTACATCCCATCTGGGGGATCCGTTTGGAGATCAAGGCCAAGAAATTGTGCTACTTCTACTGGATGAGTTCACAAATCCTCAGGATTAAGTGAAGTAGGGTTGGCGGTACAGTTGAAAATGTATCATGAGGACATATGCTGGGCCTATGTTGGGGACGGCACGTCAGCTATTGATATCGTGTGCTTTTTCTTAAAGCTTTCAGATTTGCTTGAAAAATAATACATAAAATTTAAAGAAATTTATAAAAGCTTTAGTTGAGTCTATAATTCAATTCAAAGACATTAGAAAATATTGCTTATTACTTTTAACTCCCACTGTGACCTAAAGAATACTTTTTTCTATAGCTGTTTTCTTTATCTCTAAAAATATTTTTTTTTTTAATTATTATTAACTAATTATTTTCATTTTTATTTTCTACATATAAAGAAAAGGTCTATTTAATTCCATTTAACGTAAATTGAAAAGTTTTGTTTAAAGTAGTTTTTATTTTACTTTACTTTTAGAGCGTTAAATACATGAGTAATCAACGCGAGCGGCTTGTCTGAAATCTTTGCAATGAATCTTTTTATCTTTGTAACACATTTATGTGTATCTAGATACTTAACGTCATTTTTATTATACACGTATCGTTTTGGTTAATAATCAACGTTTCGTTAAGTCATAAATTAATAGAAAAATTATTAAATATTTCTAGTTTTTAGGTCATAACAATTTTTTTCTGTTAAGTGAGGGAAATTTTAAAATCTATATGTATTTTTTGTAAATTCTTGGAAATAAAACATATGGGAAATTACGTTAATAATGCACTATGGGATGACAAGAAAATAAAATTCAAATAATTTTCTAAGCTTTAAACTCTTTTGATCAGTTAATATGAATGTTCTTAAATAAGGTTTAAATATAGACTAAAGAGTGTTCTAAAAAAAATATGCATTTACTATTTTAGACAAAATTTATCCATAGTGCAAGAAATAATTTATTTTTTGATCAAGTTAGTTTCTATAGATATGTCAGATACTATTATTTTAGAAATTATTAATTTTCAATAGTTATTTCAATCAAAATGGACTGCGAAAAAAAAGTTCGTGAAAATATAATTAAAACTTTTCAAAAAAATCCGTCATGGACTTTTAAAAAAATAACTAAAAATTTGAAAGTTGACCCTCGAACGGTTTCTAATGCCATCAGACGGTATAAGGAAAACCTGAGCATTGAAAGAAAACCTGGATCAGGGAGGAAAAAAGGTCCTACAGATATTGGTAAGGCAAAAGAAGTCGAGCGACTCTTTCGAAGAGCGCCTAACACTTCTTTAAGAAAAGCAGCTCGTAGGGTGAAATGTTCTACGAATTTTGCACATAGAGTCAAAGCTTATGCTGGACTGAAGACATACAAAGTCCAAAAGGTTACAGATCGCAATGCTATAAAGAACTTAGAAGCAAAAAAACGAGCGAAAAAATTGAAGTCTGATTTTATAAAAAAATACACCTGTTGTGTGATGGATGATGAAACATACGTACTGGAAGACTTTTCTCAACTTCCTGGTCAAGATTTTTATGTTGCTGATAAACGGGGCAATGTTCGGCAAGAGTTTCGCACAAAAAAACAAACAAAATTCCCTAAGAAGTTTATCGTGTGGCAAGCTATTTGCAGTTGTGGCAAAAGAAGTAAAGTATTTGTGGCATCTGGCGCAATAAACACAGAAATTTATATAAAGGAGTGCCTACAAAAACGGTTGTTACCCTTTTTAAGAGAGCACAGAGTGCCTACATTTTTTTGGCACGATTTGGCATCATGCCATTATGGAAAAAAGGCACTTGAGTGGTATTCAAAGAATAATGTCATTTTTGTACCACGAGAGGCAAATCCACTTAACTGTCCAGAACTTCTGGTAAAAAAGGAATTGAAGAACACAGGAAAGATTTCCAAGAACATGTCCGATTTTAAGCGCAGGTGGAACACATGCTCCAAGAAGGTATCAGAAGCAACTGTAAAATCTTTAATGGGAGGGTTTCCGAAAAAAGTCGATAATTTTGCAAAACCCGAGTACTAAGTAAACATTTTAATGCTAAATGATTTAGTATAATATGTCATTATATTTGCGTATTTTGTAGAGTTTTTATATTAAAAGGTTTGATTTTTATTTAAGAAAATCCAACTACAAATTTTATTTAGAGCACTCTTTATAGATCCCATGGATGTTCAAATAATGGCTATTCGTGTAATAATAAATGAACTAAGAATTTTCCGAATAAAATTTGTAGTTAAGGTTAAATAAAACTCAAACCGTACAATATACAAATGTTTTTTAAAAAATATTTAAATATTGTTAAAATTTATTTGACATTTAAAAATTGGCGTATAATTTAGTATTTATCAAAATTTGATATACTGACAAATAGTTGCATAAAACTTCTCTATTTTAAATGTAGTCATCATAGCTATTACAATTGTATTCAATTTATCAGCATTCATGTGTTTCCAGAGGCGGGGTCATATGGGAGCTCTAACTAAATGTGAACCGATTTCGTCCATTTTCAGTACACAACTTCTGCTACATATCAGAAATACTTTTGTACAATTTTGTCTCTCTAGCTCTTGTAGTTAAGGAGCTGTCGCGCTTTTATCTGACGGACAGACGGACATAAACCGTCTTTTCTTTTTGTATTTTTGTGTTACTGTAAGTTTTTTATATGGGAGCTATGGTCAAATAGTAACCGATTGTAACAAAATTTTGCACACTGGCATTCGCATAAAACTTCCTTTTGTAAAATTTTGTTGCTGTAGCCCTTTTCGTTAAGGCGCTATTGCGCATTTATCTGACGGAAAGACGAACATAAACCCCCTTTTCTTTTTGTATTTTTGTGTTTCCGTAAGTTTTTCATATGGGAGCTATGGTCAAAAGGTGACCGATTGTGACAAAATTTTGCACACTGGCTGGCATTCACATAAGACCTCCTCGTGCTTAATTTAGTGATTATATCTATTATAGTTTTAGATTTATTGGCATTTAAGTGTATTATAGGTGAAATTTTGGCTGTTTCCGTAAGTTTTTTGTATGGTAGCTATGACTAAATGTGAACCGACTTTGATGAAATTTTATATGCTGCCTAGGGCTTATGTAAAACTTCTATATAATCCTATCTTTATAGCTATTATAGTTTGTTATATATTAGCAAATAAGCGATTAGCGTAGGCGAAGTTATACGGAAGCTATGGTCAAATGTAAACCGATTTTGCCCAATTTCAATACCAAAATTTCCTCAGAGATGAAGAATGTTTTTATTTAGTTTCAGTGAGCTAGCTCCTTTCGTTTAGGCGTTATCTTGATTTCAACAGACAGACAGACGGACATCGCTCAATCGTCTTAGAATTTCATAAGGATTCAGAGTAGATTTTTGCGCCAATATTAAGGAAATTACAAACGGAATTACAATCTCAATATACCCCCCATTCTTTTTGATGGTGGGTATAATAAGCTGGTGGATTAAGAACAAAATTGTTTTTTAAGCCGTGCCAACACAAGTTTTTTGATGATCGACAGTTTCGGAGTTATTCGCATCGAAATGCAAAAAAACGTTTTTTTGTGCTATATCGAAAATTTTTTTATTTTTTAAAAATTCACAAAAAATCGAAAAAGGCAAAATCTTACCATCGTTTCTCGAGAAAAAATTTCAGAATATTTCGTGGAAATTAGTTTTTTAATTAATTTTTATTTTTTTGTAATATTCCTTAAATAATTTTGTGAACTTTCATCAATTACACTACACAACAAATGAACATCTTTTGAAAAGTGCAAGGCCCTGACTATATAGGTCCTAATCTACTATCAAATTGTAGTAAAATCCTTTGCTCAGTTTGACCAATTTAGTAAATGTTTTATTTTTATGGGCCACCAAAGTTCCCCAATATTAGCATGATACCTAAACAAGGTCTCATCAGTTTTTCCCAAATAGCTAATCAGCACTTAAAAGTATCTCTTAACTATGTTGGGCAAAAATGTAGTCAAGACTATGAAAAATATTCCTTGATAAAATTTTATGATAAAAATGTATTTGATCTTAGACCTTTTTTAAAAAAGTTGAAGAAACAAAAGTTTTTTTTTAATTTTTTGATCATAACTTTGTGAAAATTCAGATTTTTTCCACTTTATATTTGTTAAAATTGTAGCCACGGTAATACTAAACAACTTCTGTGAACTCTCCCTCTTGCTAACAAATTAAGACTTTTAACTCAAACGGTCACTAAATTGCCGAAACTGAATATAAGCTTTTACTAAAATTTGGTAGTCGAATAGGACCCATATAGTCACGACCTTGAACTTTTTTCACTGTTGTGCAGTGTTATTAAGAAACTAACTTCAATATTTCCTTTTTGTATTTTTGAAATTCTATTGTATTAATCATACGCACTGATTCCCATTATTCGTTTCCAAGGGAAATTGAAAAAGGATTAGCGGTGCGTATGATTAACATCAAATAATCATACGCAACGTGTGTCCTTTAGGAAATGTTTAATTAATGATTAAGTACTAAAATATGTATTAGATAAATCGCTAAATTTACAAAAATTAGGAAAAATTTATTAATTAAATTAGAACAAAAATTTTATAAATTTAGGTATAACTAAAAACTAGAACAAAATTAATTAATAATATACAAAAATTAGGAAAAATTAACAAAAAAAAATTGTAAATTTTGATTAACTAAAAAAAAGAACAAACTTAATTTTACAAAATTTTTATTAGCCAAAAACTAAAATCATTCCACAAGAAATCTTCTTAAAAAAAGTACTTTAAATTGATTAACTTTAGTTAATGGCAGAATATTTTTGTATATGATACAGAGACCGGAGATCGTTTTATTTTTTAAATCCATCAAGTATAAATATCATTGCCGATGAAAATTTATTTTCATTTCGATCGAAAAATAAAAAAAGAGGGATTTATATTTGAAATATAAATATCCCTCATGATGAAAATTTTAAATATCTATAACGACCCAGCAAAACTTTGGTAATGGCAAGTACTCTGATAACTGGTTACCTTGTAACGACTACAACATACCATCCGAATAAATAATAAGTTATTACAGAAGTACTTATTTGTAATTAAGATGGTAATTTAAACTGAATGGCCCCGGTTCAAATCCCACCAAGGGCAACAATTTTTTTTTTAATGATTTTTGAATTTTAAGAACTTAAATATTATCTTCTGTAAAAAAAATTTGTAAAACTAACTAACGTTAATGAAAAAATACCATCATGAGTCAATTTTGATTATGTAGGGGATGTTGAATACCAAACACGATTCTAATTGGTCCTAACTTGGTAAGCCCAACTTATCTGGGTCATCCTTCATCTCAACTGTGGACACACACCTCCTCATGGTATCACCCGGGGAGCTAGTTTAACGCCCATTATTATGGTGAGTTAACATGTTCCGAGAGTTGTCCCATAAGATCGATAAAAATGGGTTAGGATTACGAGCTAGTAACCCTCTCTTAAAAAAAATACAATGAAGAGGATAAAATTAGAATTGAAATGTCCCACTACCTAATATTAGAGGAGGATGTCCGAAACTTCGATAGAAAGACCAAGTAGAGGAACATTTTTCAAAGCTTGGCCTATAAAATTGGAGAATATTCGCACAAGATCGAAATCCATGGAATTCTAAAATATGCTCGGACTTTGACCTTAACAGGTTGTAACATTTAAGTAAGTAAGAGTCAATCTTATGTAAAAACTTATACAAAAAAGAAGATTTAAATTGTTTAAGTTTTAAAATAATTTTAAAAAAGTTTGAAAATAATTACAAAAATCGTATAAAAATATTTTTCCAAAAATTACAACAAAGCAAAAAAAAGCAGGGAAAAACAAAGTTATTTTCACATGATTTTGGATCTAAAAATAAAAATTGTTTATATTAATTATAAGCTGCTAAGTTTTCAACATATGAAGTAGCTCAGTGGAAGAGTCTCTGCCTAGCAGTCGGAGGGTCTGGGTTCATAAAAAAATTTGTATTTCGTTTAAAAATATATGTTTTTAATAAAACAACAACAAAAAAGTTGTTGCTGTTGTTGTTGCTTTCAAATTGCTTACCCAAGTCATTACTTTTCTGCAATTGGTAAGTACTTGCCTCCAATGACATCCCCATGTTAATGTAATGACTTAAACAGCGAATGAGTAAGTAGTTCGTGTTCAATAGTTAAACTATTATTTAACTCATTATTTGGTAATGAAAAGTTTTACTGGGGATAAATATCCGAACAGAAAAATATTTTATTGATTGTTTTATTTTTGAACTTCTGTTTTGACTTTGAAAAAATAAAATGTTTATGAAATTTTCAACAATGAATGTATGAATTTCAATTTATTGCAATGTTTTAGGACATCGAAGTTAAAGATAATAGTTCTAATGGGAACTATTGGTGGTTTCTTTGATTCGCGTCGCTATTTCTAAAAAAAAAATTAACCGTAACACGTTTTAAACGCACTTAGGCAACGGCCATTTGTTGCCCAAACCCATTTCAATATAAAATTTGCAACAATAATTGAATTTTTTGCTATTTAAACGTCCTAAAGATGCTTTATACCCAGACAAATACTGAAATAAAATTTGAATTTTTTCTATCAAAATTTATTTTCATCGGATGAAAAAAGATGAAAATTATTTTGAACTGTACTGATAAATATCCCAAACTATTTTTTTATATTTTATTTTCATCGGATTGAAAAAAGAAACAAAATTTTGGAACAAATAAAAATCATGAGGGATTTTTAATATTTTTTTAAACTTCAATGATTGTTTTTTTATGGATTTAAACATGAAAATATTGTTTTAAAAGTATTAAAATCCGGTCTCTGATATTATACAGACTTAAATGCATAAAAAGGTGGTGTTTATGATAAAGTACATCAAACACATGATCTACTTTCAGAATTTTATAATATCTATAATATACAAAACTATTACACTGTTACTAAGGGGGGATGTTTAGCATTAAAAATTTAATATTATTATACCCTTCACCACTATAGGTGGAAAGGGTATTATAAGTTTGTGCTGATGTATGTAACGTATAGAAATATCTGTCTTAGACCCCCCTTTTAGTATACCAATAGGCTTAGAATCACTGAGTCGATTTAGCGATGTCCGTCCGTCCGTCTGGCTAGCTGGACGGCTGGACCCCCATGTAAACCTTGTAATCAAACTACAGGTCGCACTTCTAAAGATAATTTGATGAAATTTGGCACAGATTATTTTTTTGATAATGGGACTATGGCTATTGAAATTGATCAAAATCGGTCCATTATTTATGGTACCTCCCATAGGTCCAACTTCCCGGAATTGACATATTGGCCACAAATATCAATATTTTTTTATGAAATTTAAAACAAGTACTGCTTATGTAAACTTAAATTACTGTACTAAATTTTGTTGAAATCGGTCCACATTTGACCATAGCTCCCATATAAACTCTAATATCAAAACTCACTAAATGACACAAAAAAATCACTAAAACACTAAAGATAATGAAAATTTTGGGTTCATTTTTTGCATAAATATAATTCTTGTAACAACTGTAATCAACTTGCCAAATTTCGAGATAATCGGTCCACATTTGACCCTAGCTCTCATATAAGTCCAAATGACGGAAACAGGTTAAATATATAAGTTTTGAGAAAATGTTTTATGATGGCAGAATTTAGCAAATATTTCTCTTTATACAGGAAAAATAACACCTTTGACCTTAGTGATGAAGGGTATCGTATGGTCGGGCTTGACAGACTATAGCGCTTTCTTACTTGTTTTTTTCATTCTGGATATTGTGAAATTCCAAATTTTTCGGACACATTTTGTACAAATTGAATTATTTCTTAAAAACTTTAAGAAATTTACTGATTTTTGTTCCTAAAAATTTTCTATAACAACATTTTTATTAAACAACATCTCAAATTTTTACTATTACTAGATTATAGTAAATTTTCTGTTAACTCATTGTTTTAAAAAATGCTTTTAAAAATACTATTTTTTGTTCTAACCTTAACCTCAAAATTGATCGATAATTTCACATAATTTGTGTGAGATAAAAAAAGACACAATACCAATGCATTTAAATACTATTAAAAATAAATCGAAGAAGAACAAAAAAAAAGCTGCATATATGCCAAATAACAAATAAAGTATATAAAAAAAAATTGTTGAAAAAAAATTGAAACAACAACAAACAAACAATTTTTTCAACTTAGAAAAAATATTTACAAACTTACAGAATTAAAATACATACAAAAATAGTTATTGAATTTTAGTTTTTTTTGTATATTTTGCTAAAATGAAAAAAAGCAAAAACTAAGGCAAATCACCTTGAACATCAACGCCCAAATGCACTTGCATGTGTTTGACAGAACAACAACAAAAAAAAAACTACTATGTACAAGGGGGAGAGTATGGACGGACACCCTTTGGGTTAAGAGTGAATTTTTTTGTATACATATGTATATAAAAAAAGAAAAGCTTTAAGCTTTTCATTTCATTATATTGTATTAAATAAAAACTAAAATTACTTCCTTGTAATTTTAAAATTAAAAAATTTGAGCAGATAGCAAGTTTTGAAGAGAAAGCTTTTTTGTTTATTAAGAGTATTTATTTACAAACAAAAAGCTTTTTAGTTTATTTCTTTTTGTGCTCTGGCCTTTAGAATATAATGAGTAATAGATAAACTTTTAAGAGTTTTTCTATAGGGAGAAACTATTAAATTTAAAAATAATTTTAGTAAAAACTTTTTCTCTTGATATTTTAAAGGTTTGGGAAAGGGGGGACCAAAACTTATTAAAATCAAAAATAATTATTTAATCTTTTTTTTAGAAATTTAGAAAAATTTTAGCCTTAAAGTTTTAAACTTTTACATAAAATTGTGTTTTATAAATTAGATTTATCTTTTTATTTTTTTATTAAAGATTTTTGAAATTATTTAGTATATTTCACCTTTGTCTAACTTTGAGAACTAAAATAACCAAAACTTTTCATTTTCCTAAGCAAAAATTCCTATAAAATAAGCTTTTTTGTAAAGAGAGAGAGAGAGGGAGAAAGAGATAGAGAAAAGCCAAGAGTGCATTTTTGTGCAGAAAAATGCATAAAATGCCAATGGAAAACTATTTCGGCAAAGAAAAATACTCTTCTCTACATATTTATCAGGGATGGAAAATGGCTTTTTTGATTTTGTACCAAATATAAAAACGAAAGGTACTTTTTGGTAACATTTTTTATAAAGTAAAAATTGAACATGTCGCCTTCAAAAAATTACTCATTCTTAACTATAGAACGAATCATATTTGTATCGCTTTTGAACCAAAAATCTATTAAAATTAAACAATTGAAGTTTATATTAAAACTCCTTATGAAAAATATTCAGTAAAACATGGATTTCGAGTAAGCAAAATGGCTACTATGTAATATCTTTCAATTAAGTTATGAAAATAGTCTCATATCCACTATTATAACACTAATTCAACAGAAATTAATTTAAATTATAGAATTTCATATACAAGTAAGATGTAACATAGTCGGGATCAAATAATTATATGGTACCCTAAACTTCTATGGCCTGGTTAAGGATTGTCAACATATTTAGAAGATTTTGCTTAAAAAAATATTTTGCAGTTTAATAGCTAGGGTTAAGTAAGGGCCGATTGTCACGGGAAATTAAAGTGATTTTTTAAAGAAGATCTCTTAAATGTAAATTAGAGTAAAAGACGAAGCATGTCAAATATTAGATTGCCCTAAAAGTAACCACCGAATTTTGAGAAGAAGTAAACACATTTTTTTTAATTTTTGTATGAACTTAAAACAATTATATATTTTCCATTTTGTTGGATGACCTTTCGGCATCTTTGCGGCGACATCATTATTCCACGCTCATAGAAATTTTGTCTACAAAAAATTTAGCCAAGTGTGATAGCTTCGTTACTATCGAAAGTTCTATCATTTAAGTAGTTTTGCAAAGACCGAAACCAATGGAAGTCTAACGGTCCAAGGTCAGGGCTATATGGAGGATGCATCAAAAGTTCCCAGACAAGCTCTCTCAGCATAATCTTCTTTTTGGTGAATATCAGCCTTTGAAGTGGTTTGTGGCACTTCATCATGATTAGACCATGACCCTTTTCGATTGACATTTTTGTAAACAATCCATTTTTCATCTCCAGTTATTATTTGCCTTCACCTCATAACTCAGCTAGCCACTGGTTATTGAGTATTAGGCTATGAAAAACTTCTCTAACTAATGCATTCGCCGTTCGGAGCCGGCGTTAAAACGTAGGTCCCTTTCAATGAGTTTAAAAATAGAATCGGATGCAGCTCATTGTCTGAGAGAAGTACCCCTTGTTCCAATTGGAATGTTGTCGGGGAATTATATATATATATATATATATATATAAGATGTCGTATATGGTTATGAACAGTTGATTTTGGTATCTTCTATCCAATCTCAAGCTCAGTTACATGGCAATCCGATTTGATTTAAGCCTTGATATCGTTACAATCAATGTTTCCTTACTTCAACTTTTTAACAAAAATGTTTATTATCAACTTTTCTATAGAAATGTCCTCCTACGGTTAGCTTCCTTAACATTTCTATAGAAATTTCATTCTATTGGCATCTTTCTAAATGATTATATCTTCCTTTTTACATTCAAAATATCCAAAAAATATGGACATTATTTATATTAAAACAACTTCTAAAATCATTTTGAAGCAATTAAAATTGTCAACGTAACAAAAGGTAGTAGATAGATACCTATAAATCCAACATTGTATAATACAGCAACTATGTATTTTAAAACTAAACCGTCAACGAGCATTCGAGTATATGACGCGGTCCTGAACGCAACAAGAAAACTTTTTGTATTAAATTAAATTTTCGATTAAATAAAAACTTTGTTTCTTTTATTAATTATTAAATTCAAGACTTTCAATTTACTTAACAATTCTCAGAAGTGGGATACGAATTCCTAAACGAAGATAAGAATTCCTGAACAACGATATGGAAAACCTACACAGTTTGACCGTCAAACAACTGCAGACGAAATGCAGAGAAAAAGGTATTTCATCATCCGGAAAAAAAGCCGTATTAATTGAACGTCTTGAAACAAACAACGTGGAGGCACGTAGTCCCCTCAAACCTGATGACCTGGCACAACGAGTTTTGCAATTGGAAGAGATGATTTCCAATATTCGAACAGAAGCAAAAATGAATGAACCGGTGGGTTTTGTTCCAGAAGGTGCGTCATCTCCGTTAAACGATTCTGGCCCACATACGAATAGCGTTTCATTCAATGGTTTTACGACAGCCTCATCATCAACACCCTCAACAAACGTACAGCAAATGAACCCGTTCCATGTTACATTTGCGTCACCATGTCCTGTGTATGGCGAACGATATGCAAACGTTGAAAATGTGATTTCTGCTCCGTGCGCTATCACAACGCCAATGATAACATCACGAAATGTATCATCATACGTCATGCCTGCAACTAACGTTCCAATATCTACCGTGATATCTGCTCCGTGCTCCTCAACAACGCCGATGATAACACCACGAAATGTATCATCGTACGACATGCATACAACTCACGTTCCAGTGGTTACCCCCGTAAATACGTTTATACCCAGAGGTTATGCTCAGCAGATGCCACCGAACACATACGGTCAACGAACAGCAGCATCAACCTACGTGCCACAACCAACTTATAGTTATTGTAACGCAGTACCACAGCCGTATACTTCAACACAACCGTATATTTCGACACAACCTGTTCCTCAAAACGTTTTCAACAGTGGAAATAACTACGCAAATATGAGAGAAATAATAAGTCTTCTACCCGATTTCAACCCAACGTCGAATGAATCATTGAATTCCCTGCAATTTGTAAAACGAGTAGAGATGTTGAAGACTGCGTATGGTTGGGATGACCAATCCGTAATTTTTGCTGTACAACAGAAAATGAGTGGTCCTGCAAAGCATTGGATTGACTCAATGCAGGAAGTATTTCTCTCGTGGACACAATTTATTAATCAATTTCTTGCAGATTTTCCTTGTTCCGAAAATGTAGCCGATGTACACATAAAGATGTCACAAATGATTCGTCACTTCAACGAAATGCCACAAGAGTATTATTACAAGATGCTGTGTTTTGGTAAAAAGGGTGGTTTGACCGAAAGTGCTATTACCCGTCACATCGTAAATGGCATCAACGATCCCGACTTGAAAAAGAAAATCTCCAACGACTACGTAACGTGCAACCAACTCCTCTGTGACATCAACAGCTATTGTAATTATAACGAAATTAAAACTCCAAATGCAGTGTACAACAAAGTAAGGAAAAATGTTAATGAAGCCACAAAACCCGAGGTCAACATCAGTGAAGGTAAGAAATGTATGGATAACATTAAATGTTTTAATTATTCCAAGTACGGACATTACTCTGCCAAGTGCCCAGAGCCTCAGAAGAAAATGCGTTGCGCAAAATGCAATAAAACGTCGCACAAAACAGAAGATTGCAGAACAAAACCAAACGAAAACGCAAATGTAAACAAAGTTGTTAGCAGTACTCCGAAGCCGACCGAAAATCTTACTAAAGCAGTTAAAGTGAACGGCGTTGAAACGCAAGCGTTTGTCGACTCGGGCTGTGATTACAGTCTCATTAGAAAAACGTTAACAAACAACTTTGAAAATAAATTTAAGTGTAGTCAAAATTTGAGAGGTTTTGCAGGTGGAGAATTTCATAGTGATGAAAAAGTAAGAGTAAATATGGAAATAGATAGCATTTTATTTGAAGTTGATCTAATGGTGGTAAACGATGAGTTATTGTCCCACGATATTTATTTGGGCCGTAATGTGCTTTGCCAAGAAGGCAAACGAACCATCATAGAGGGAGGTGATTGTCGGATTCAAAATATAAATGTAATAAATACGAATGAAGCTACGTCTGAAGATTGCGGTAAACTATTGCAGTCAATGCTTATTGAACGAAAATCCTGTTTTGCTGACAATGTCAACGAGTTGGGTAAATGCAATCTACAACAAATGGAAATTCAAGTCATCACACCTCAGCCGATATGTGTTAAGCCGTATAAGATGCCTTTTGCTAAACGGGCCATAGTCGCAAATATTGTTGAAGAACTACTTGCAAACGATATAATACGAAAATCAAACTCCCCATATGCTTCTGGTGTTGTGCTTGTAGAGAAGAAGAATGGAGAACACAGGTTATGTGTTGATTACCGCCAGTTAAACAAGATCACCATGAAGATTCCGTATCCGATGCCTGTAATCGAGGAGCAGTTTGCAAAATTGTCAGGTAACCGTTATTTTACGACGCTCGATCTACGTATGGGTTACCATCAGATCGAAATAGCAGAAGACTCGAAGAAGTTCACAGCGTTCGTAACATCCGAGGGTCATTACGAATTTAATAGAATGCCCTTCGGACTCGTAAATGCTCCGGCAGTATTTCAAGCCGTAATGAACAACGTTGCCGAAAGAATGATGCCAGGTGAAGTGCTGATCTATTTAGATGACGTAATAATACCCAGTAAAACGTTGGCTGAAGGTATTGAACGTTTAGGACGATTCCTAAAAATTTTGGAAGAGAGTGGTCTTACCTTGCGCATGGATAAATGCAACTTCCTCGCAGAACAGATAACATATTTGGGTCACAACGTTTCTATAGAAGGTATCACACCCGGTGATGAAAAGATAAGTGCCATTCGTAACTACAAGGTACCGAAAAACGTAACCGAGGTTCGCCGATTCCTTGGTTTAACAGGTTTCTTCAGGAAATTCGTGGAGAACTATTCACTCATAGCAAGACCACTAACATCGTTGCTGCGAAAAAGTGAAGAAAACAATTTTCATTGGGGCGAGCCTCAACAGCAATCATTTTCAAAACTGATCGACATCCTTGGTAAGCAACCTGTATTGGTAACGTATAATATGGCAGCAGACCACGAGGTTCACACCGATGCCAGTAGTCTTGGGCTTGCTGGTGTTCTTCTGCAACGCAATAATGATGGCAGGTGGCAACCTGTAATGTATTTTAGTCGACATTGCTCAGATACGGAGGCAAAATACCACAGTTATGAGTTGGAGGTATTGGCAGTGGTGGAGACGTTAGAACGCTTTCGAATTTATTTATTGGGTAAACCGTTTCGGGTCATGACTGATTGTGCGGCAATCACCAGGGCCAAAACTAGCAAAGAGTTACTTCCAAAAATTGCCAGGTGGCTAATGAAACTCCTCGAATTTGACTGCGAGTTTGTTCACCGAGAAGGTTCACGTATGGCTCATGTCGACGCGTTAAGTCGATCACCCGATTTGCCAGCAAGCGAGCCAGAACCAGCCGGATTTGTGATGAAAATAAACGTTGAAAGTGATGATTGGATTTTTTCTATGCAAATAAAAGATGAGAAGTTAAACAACATAATAAAAGTTTTACGTGGTGATATAAAATCAGATCAGTATCGTCAACTTAAATCGGATTTTATATTACAAAACCAACGACTATACCGGAAAACGCAGAATGGACTACGGTTAGTGATACCGAAAGCAGTACGATGGCGAGTCGCAAAACACTGCCATGACGATGTAGGGCATTTTGGCCTTGACAAGACAACTGAACGAGTTCAACATTCATTTTGGTTTCCACGTATGAGAAAGTATCTCAAGGAATACATAGCTGCATGCACCGAGTGTTGCTACAATAAAGCAAAGGGTGGTAAACGTGAAGGTGAATTACATTACGGCACCCTGGAACCCCTACCGTTCCGTTTAATACACATCGATCATTTGGGGCCGTTCGTGAAAAGTAAAAGTGGTCATACTCATGTTCTAGCGATATCCGATGCGTTCACGAAATTCGCTGTTGTAAAGGCAGTACGTAATACCAAAACAGCCCCAGTGATAACAGCATTAAACGAACTTTCTAGTTACTTTGGTTTGCCAAAACGTATAGTAACAGATCGTGGCACAGCGTTCACATCAAAGATGTTTGAGGAATATTGCGATGTTAATAATATTCAACACACGAAAACAGCAGTCCGAACACCCAGAGCGAATGGCCAGGTTGAACGGCTCAACCAGAATATTTTAAACTACCTCCGTACTACCACCGAGGAAACTAAAGATTGGGACAAAACGTTACATGTCCTCCAGTGGTCCATTAATTCGCAGAAGAATTCAACAACCGGATTTTGTCCTAATGAACTGATTTATAACTACAACCCCATTGATGTAACACAAAATCGATTACTAGCTGCTATACAAGACGACGTGATGCCTAATAAAGATGTGACTGTCGATGAAAAACGTGCCTTGGCTGCAAAGAACATCCTACAAGAACGAGAAAGGTGGAAGAAACGTTTTGATATAAAACATAAGCGACCTACGACATACATCGAAGGAGATTTGGTTCTTTTAGAAAATGAACCTCAATCCTCTGGTGACTCACGGAAATTAGAACCTAAGTATCGCGGTCCGTATACCGTCACGAAAGTGCTAGGAAACGACAGATATTTGATCGAAGATATACCAGGTCTTCAAATAACAAACCGCAAGTTTTGTTCAGTTTATAGTTCCGACAAGATGAAAAGATGGTGCAGTGGCGAGCCTGATCTTGATATCGATGACGATGAAGTCGAGGACGACTTAGACTCAGGATTGGCCGAGCTGTCAACGTAACAAAAGGTAGTAGATAGATACCTATAAATCCAACATTGTATAATACAGCAACTATGTATTTTAAAACTAAACCGTCAACGAGCATTCGAGTATATGACGCGGTCCTGAACGCAACAAGAAAACTTTTTGTATTAAATTAAATTTTCGATTAAATAAAAACTTTGTTTCTTTTATTAATTATTAAATTCAAGACTTTCAATTTACTTAACAAAATAATATGAGTTTTTTTGCAAAAATTCCATTATTTTTCGATCCTCCCACTTTTTTGGTTCTTTTTTCTCAAATACAGGGTTCCGGTCCAGTTGTAATCAACTTCTTTAACCCAATTTCAATAGAAATTTCTTCAAAATTACAATTGAACTCAAAATCAACTCGGAGTCAACTATAAGTTAGTCTCACCTCCATTTCTATATGTCACAAACATAAGACCAATGGGATAGAAAGTTAATAGTGCTTTGTAGCTACTTATGAAAATCAGTTTACAGTTTTAGTCCAAAAGCGTTATAATTGAACAGTAAAAAATGAAGAATTGAAAATTGTATCAAGTAGGACGCAGCTCGATGACCCGGCTAGAAGAAGTTAAGGCGAATAAATTAATTGTCTCAAATCGATTAATATTAACAAAAACCACTCAGTTATAATCACCGGTACTTGTGTTATATTATATAAAAAAAAATGTTGGTTTCGTTTTTTTGTCAAAACATAGTCTTACAATTTTTGGGGGATTTCGACAACTTATTGAAAGTTAATTTTACATTGCCATACATAGTTATTTCCCGCACAAAATATTAATCATTCCTGTTGACAAATTTTGTTAGTAAATGTTATTTGTATAAGAAAAAATTCGTGTAAAAGTTAAACATTTTTTAACGAAAATCTTAAATTTATGGAGAAAAATAAAAAATTGCAGACGATTGCATACTTTGCAAAGCACTACAAAAGTTAGACCATTTAGTGATGTTTAAAAATGGTTTAAATTTAAGCATTTAACCTAGACTGAATATGTTGAATCACTGGAATTAAATGTTTATAATACTAGACGCTGAAAAAGCCAGGATATATATAACCAGTTTGCAAAAAATGTCATAAAATGAAAAAATTAAACTTTGTGTTCTAAAAGCGCTACAACTCGTTTGAAATGCAAGTGAACAATATCAGTTCATTATCTATCCTCGTCTTTGTATTACCATTCCTACTTCCGCACACATTTTATGTGAAGTCCCATATAATTATTTGTAGTAAAACCATATTAATAAATTTTGGTAATTCTAATTTGAAAATATATAGATAATTTTTGTTTGTATAGAAGGTGCCACGCCTACTATTCCATTGCCTTCAGTTCATTATCTATCCTCGTCTTTGTATTACCATTCCTTCTTCCGCACACATTTTATGTGAAGTCCCATATAATTATTTGTAGTAAAACCATATTAATAAATTTTGGTAATTCTAATTTGAAAATATATAGATAATTTTTGTTTGTATAGAAGGTGCCACGCCTACTATTTCTATTGCCTTCATTTTTCCCGTCCTTATAGACCTTAAAGGTTAAAATGCCCACAGCAAATTTGATTATCCTAGTTAAAATAGTGGGTCAGATATACCATGAAATAATTTCTTCTATATGGGCGGGGCTACTCCCACTTTAAATATCAGAAATATTCATATCCAACATTAAGCACCGGAGATGCAATAAAACAAGTTGAAAATTTCAGAGAAATCGATTAAATATATTTTCTTATATGGGCGGGGCTACTCCCGCCGGATATGCAATAAAACACGGTTAAATTTTAGAAATATCGACTAGGTATTTATGAAGTTATGAATTCATTTCTGTTAAATATTCATTTCGGCCCATCGTGCGCAGGTTAAAAATGTATAAAAAAAAAGTACAATTGTACCATGTTTGCCATCCCTGGTACAAAGCAAAAACAAAACAATAGCAAGGCAACAACAAAGACAATAACAACAAAAACAGAGTGCAATCATAGCAATAACAAAAACTAACAGAAAGTATTACTCACTTTATAACACAAACAACAGTTTTCTAAAAAAAAACAAGAAGAAGAGCGAAATACTACAGCAAAAAACGAACAGAGACACGAGCAGAGAACGATTTAAAAAAGCATTCATCGGATTCCCCCTTTCAAACAAAAGAAAAACAAAATAAAAGAGTACTATTGAGTAAGAGTGAGTGAGTGTTTGGGTAAGTGTGAGCATGAGTGTGTAGCCAACACACACACACACACATTTATGATAATAATGATGATGATTATGAAGGTGATGATGTTGTTGCTATTGCTAGTGCTCGAATGATGACTACTGCTGTGCTGTGCTGCTGCTGCTGCCACGACAGTTGCAATTTTAGAAAAAAATTCGACCATCAGTGTTAAGTTATACATCGGAACAGCAACAGCCAATAATTTTTCCTCACTACCAAACAAATCAACCAAAAAAAAAATAGAAAAGAAAACTTAATTCTTCTACATTATCAAAAGTTTAAAAGAAAGCAGCTTAATTCTTAAATAAATTTATTAAATAATTTTAAATTAAACAAATTTTTAACAAAATTATAAATAAATAAATTTGATTTAACCAAATCAAGAATTAAACTTAACAAAAGCAGCTAATAAATGATGAAATTAAAATTGTTAACTAGAAATTCTTTAACAAAAAGCTTAAAGGCCTTAAATGGATTTACTTGAAGTTTAAGAAATCAATAAATATCGATTGGAATGCAGAAAATGAAGGAAGAAGACCAGACCAAAAGCAGCAGCACAGGCAGCAAAGCATTTTACAAATATCACAACAAAAACAGCTGATTTTGAAAACTCAAAGGGATTAACCAAAAAAGTTCCTCTGCAGACCAACACAGAAAAAAGAGCATTTCACAAAAGTAATTTAAACAGGCTAAAACCATTAAAAGGATTAAGTGTTTTTTTCTTATCTATAAAAAATTCAAAAATAGGACTTTTTTCTAAAGAATTTGAAAAAATAAAAAGTAAAACTTTAAAAACTTTAAAAAAATTTGAAAGACCATTCAAAAGAAAAATTTTAAATTCTTTAAAAATTACAAAAAAAAAACTTCAAAAAGCCTCAAAAAAACTATAAAAACTTTAAGAACTCCTAAAAAACTTAAAAACTCATTAATTACAAAAATAAGTTTTTATAACTTAAATTCTCGTTAAACAACTTTTAACTGAAAAATCAATTAAAAGCACGTGTCTTAAAGCTAAAAAAAGCATTTACAATGAACAGTTGAAAAAAAGAATCTTGAAAAAAAGACTTTAAACTCAAAGTTAGATAAGGGGAACAAGTGCAATCATTTAAAGCTTTATATAAAAAAAGTATTATTTAAAAAAAAGTGACGCATTGCTTAAATCAATATTAAAGTGTTAGAGAATTTTTATCATTTAAAATTAAAATAACTACAAAAATCTCAACATAAAACTTTCAAAATCTTTTTAAAAAATTTTGAAATTTTGAATATTAAAGAATAATCAATCGGATGTAATTAGCCTTGAAAATGCTTAGAAAATTAAGATTTTCTAGCCTTGGAAATTCTAAGAAAACGATAATTTTCTCAAGAAAATTTAAAGTTCTCTGCATTATTTGAAAGATTTTAGTTATTATTAGTAATGAATACTCATCTGCGAAGTAAATCGTTAATTGTTTTATGATAATTTAAAAGTTAAAGAATTTTTAAAATAATCTTGGAGACAAAAGTCAAAATTTTATGAACATAATTAAAATTTTTTCGATATATCGATTTCTTACAAAAATTATCATCATAAACATTTCAAAATCTTTCCACAAATTTGAAAATTTTGAATATTATAGAAATCAATAGGTTCTAATTAGCCTTGGAATGCTTAGAAAATGAAGGTTTTCTTCAGAAAATTTATAGTTCTCTACATTTTTAGAAAGATTTGTAACTTTTTTACTAAATCGTTAAAAATATTTTCCATGACAAATTAAAAGTTTAAGAAATTCTAAAATAATCTTGAAGATAAAAGTCAAATTTTTAGGTAACTAAAATTTTGTCAAAATATCGATATTTCCACATACTTTATGTAATTAAGAAATGTCCTCGAACTACAACTATCAGCAAAATCGTTTTAAAATCCAACCACAAATTTTAAAAGTTTGAACATTATAGAAATCATTAGGATCTAATTAGACTTGGAAATTCTAAGAAAATGAAGGTTTTTTTAAGAAAATTGAACGTTTTCTAAAATATAAGAAAGATTTTAAACTATTTTTACTAAATCGTTAGATTCAGTGGCAATCTAAGTTAAAGAAATTTTAAAACAATCTTGAAGTCAAATTTTTAGATAATTAAAATTTTGTCGATATATCAATATTTCCCTATGATTTAAGTAATTTAGAAATGTCCTCGAAGCACCGACAAAATATATTACTTAAAAGGCATTGACAAGTTTTTAGGTCATAAAAATGTTCCTTAATCGTTATTTGCCTTTCACCTTCTCAAATATTCTCGAAAAATCCTCTTAGTTAAGAAATTCTAAAAAAAATATGAAAAAATCGAATATATTTCAAATCAATCGTGGTTTACTTTTTAATAGAAACTTCTTTTAAAGGTCAACCTTTCAATTAAAATGCCTTACTATCATTTAGATTTCTATAGAAACGTCTTCCTATCGTTATATTTGTGTTTTAATTTCGTCAAGTTTTCTATTAAAATGATAGTTGCCTAACGTTAACTTCTCTATATAAATGTCTTCCTATTGTTAGCTTTTCTATAGAAATTTCTTCCTATCGCCAACTTTTCAAAAATCTATTACCTCCTTTTTACTTTCAAAATGACAAGAAATTAACGACATTATATGTATATCAGTGCATTGGTGCTAAAAGGGCCAATGTCAATTTTTCCCAGTTTTGAGTTAATCATTGTATTAGAGTCCCTTCTTTGCCCCCCTTTTATTTGGCTCCAATAGCTAATCTCTAACTTAACTCTGAACAGATTAATAATGTTTTTTCTGGGCAATGTTGCTATGAATTTATATGGAAAAAAAACTTTAAATTAAACATTCTCAAAACTATTTTTTTGACATTGGCCCTTTTACCACTAAGCCACAGATATTATAAAACAACTTCTGAAAACATTTTAAAACGATTAACAAAAAATATTTTAAGCTAGAAAAGCCTTATAATCGATATTTTAAATATTCTTTCAAAAAAATGTTGATAGAATATTATATAAAATTAATTCTTACTTACTTAAATGGCCTATATTTACAACCTGTTAAGGTCAAAGGCCGGGCATATTTTAGAATTCCATACGCTTTGATCTTGTGGTCATATTCTTCAATTTCGTAGACCAAGCTTTGATAGACTTTCCTCTACTCCAAGTTTAGCTTTTTCATAGCAATTATTTTTCAGGGAGTGGGTTACTTAACCGACGTCCAAACCCATATTTTTATAGTTCTTATGGGGGAAGTCGAGGCACATGTTAGTTCACTACATTAACGGGTGTTAACGTAGTTCCCCGTAAAATAAATCACTATAGAAAAAATTATTTAAAAAAAAATATTCTATAGGATCTGCTCATCTTATGAGTTCTAGTACTAATCAACGCAATTTTGGATAATCTGTTCTGAACTAAGCGTATCACATAGATATATATAACTTAACGGATAGATCGAAACATACGATTAGTATATGTGTGAGTCAAAGTTTTGACTATAAAGAATGATGAGGTAAAACTTTCCAACTTGTTTTAAGATTTAAATAAGTTTTGCAACATCAACCCAATTTCGAATAAACTGTTCTGAACTAAAGCGTACCACTGAGTGAGAATGAGAGGGGAAGCAAATCGCATCGATCGAAACATACTAATATACTAATCGTATGAGTCAAAGTCTTGACTATAAAGAGGGATGAGATAGAACTTTCCAACTTTTTTACAACCGACAATGAAATATTGTTACAATTTCATGGCTTGTTACATATTCTAAAAGCTTTTCAGCCAATACTAACTTTTATGTTGGGGTTTATTATGATAGTCTCCCAGATTTTAGCTACTAGATCGAATCTTTTGGTATAAATATGATTTTGCAAGCTTTTATTGAGTTTTACCTCAATCATGCAGCTTTTGCTGTTGTGACAAAATCACTTTCTCGAATGTTTAGCACTTTTTATATATAAAGCAGTTAGTGATCCTAAAAGTATGCTACAGAAATGTTTCTGAAATATCTTGTATTTCGATCGACATCAAATGCGGTGATTTGGCCCCTGAGTTTTCGGCCGACATCGAAGTCCCATGTTTAGAAAACATGACATTTTTACAAGTTTCTCAAATTTAAAGTATGAATCTAATATAAAAATTCATAAGATATACGTTTATTTTGAAACCATGGGGTGGTACTTAAATTTGTGTTGATTAGTCAAGATAACAACCATTTAAACTCCACATCAACCGATTTTCAATTTAATGTATCCTTTACATCATGACTATTAGTGAACCGATTCAAATAATGTCTTCAGATAATTTGGAAAATTTGTTCTCTCGTTCTGCTGGAAAGCAAATCAATCGACCTTTTAGGAAATATTTCTTAGTATAGTTCGAGTTAAGGCTGTTTTTTTTTTGCAATTAATTTATATTTTTACCTCCTAATTCAAAAATTCTCACAATAAACCTTTGATAATTTCATATTTCGTTTAAAAATTAAGGTATTGGTATTAATAATCATTCATATTCAAGATTTCATAAGCTTCTTAACTATTTTAGGAGAAATATTAGCAATTTTTAATAATGCTTTCTAAGCTTAGCACAGGTTACTTATCTTATACCACAACCATTCATAACAATAATTGAAAGTATTAGCGATTAATCGTTTATATCTTTATCACATATAAACCGATTTAAAAGATTTCTTCAGCAAAAACATTTTGTAGAACTTGACTAATTGATCTTTAATTAAATCAATACCTTATACATATGTGACAGCGCATAAAGAAAGGGACCTAGGGGTAAAAAAATAAGGGTAAAAAAAGGTAAAAAAATAATATTTAAATCTTTAAAATGGCTCTCCAGAACAAAACCGGTTTTTACCCTTAGGTCCCTTTCAATTTTGCGTGTCATACATATTAAAAGAACTAGCAGGTTTTCGACTAAGATTCCCTGTTTGAGTAAGACTAATTCAAAGTGTTAGCGCTTAATTGTTTATATCTTCATCATTTCTCAACCAATTCAGAATCAGATCTCTTCAGCAAAACAAATCTGTAAAACTTGAAATATTGATCTGCAGTTAAATCAATTAAATATAATAAATGGAACACGTAGGTTTTCGGCCAAATTCTCTTTCTGAATGCATTTTGGTTTTTTTTTTTTTTTTGGAACGAACTTAAAATGTTTATCATTAGCAAAACTGAATGAATACTATATACGATTTCAATATAAATACTGAGGATGTTTTTTCTTTGGTTATCTAGGATCACAACCATTCTATCAATACAGATTTAGAATTAAAAGTGTTTGTGCTTTATCGATTATATATGGAATGTTTATGAATCAATTTATATTAAATAAAATCTCAATAATCTATATGTAGAAAAATAAATTGTTTTTGTCCATAAATGACTCTGCCTACTTATCCAATACAACAACCACTCTAACCTTGTTTTAAATTATGTTATGACTTTATTGTTAATATCTCGGTCAATTTTATTCCAAATGCCTTTATTTTTGTGTATTTATTATAATGATCAGGAGTATGTAAAGAAAATTTAGTTTTCAACCATGAATTTCTCATATTTTCATATTTTTTATACTTCCTTACCAATATTTAAGAAGTGACAGTGATCGGAAATGTCTTTATACGTGTACCTATAATTATAATGACTAAATAATCTTTTTTAAATGACTTTTCAATTCTAAAATGAGTTCCTAAAAAAAAACTTTCAACTATTTTTTTGATAATGCGTTAGCAGTAGAAAATAAAGTTTTGTATTATACAAATTTTTTTCTTTAAAACTATACAATTTTCAAAAAAAAAAAAAAATTTAAATGATGTCAAAAACTAGCAAAACTATATTTTCTTCTAGTTATTAAAGAAATTTTAATAATTTTATAAATTTTCTTTTCTCTTAATTACACAAATGTTTGTATTTTTTTTTTGTAGTTTTCTTCCATTGATTATGCAATTGGCATAATATAAATTCACCTTATTTTTCTAAATGCGATTATTTTCGTACTAAAGTTTAAATGTGTGAGTGTAAAGAGTTGCTCGTGTTGTTGTTATTGTTGTTGCTATTGCATTAAACTGCAATACAAACAAAAACAACAAAAATATAAAGAAAAACATTATAAGAGAGAAAGAGTATAAAAATGCATGTGTATGTGAAAAAAAATGTAATTTTTCTTTTTATTGTTGTTAAATGTTATTTTATTATACCCTTCACCAATAGGTGAAAGGGTATTATAAGTTTGTGATTCCGTTTGTAATTTTTTTATTTGTGATCGTAGACCCCATAAAAATTATACCGATCGACTCAGAATCGGGAGGAGAATCGATTAAGCGATGTCCGTCTGTCTGTCTGTCTGTCTGTCTGTCCGTCCGTCTGTCTGTCTGTCTGTTGAAATCAAGTTTCTGAAGCCGCTGGAGGATGGACTTACATAAATTATATATCAGATTTTAGGAAATTCTCCCGCAATGAACGCTATTAAATTTCATTAAAATCGGTTTATAAACACCGAAAATATCGAAAAAATACCAAAAATTAGACGAAAATTTTAAAATTTTTGATTGAAACACACTTTTAAATAACAAGAGAAAAAAGATACTCCTGGTGTACATGTGATAATATGTTATATATCAGATTGTAGGAAATATTTTCCCAAAGCACTCTATAAAATTTTATTAAAATTGGTCCATAAACAACTGAGATATCGCCAAAACACTGAATTTGATGTATCGCAAATTGCCCAAAGTACACATTAGAGAATGTTTGTTGAAAAAATTAAATGCAGAAATAGGAAAAACTATCCTCCTTTAGTACGGACCTACATAAATTTAATATCAGATTCTAGGAAATTCCCCCACCAAGCACGTTATTAAATTTTATCAAAAGCGGTCTATAAACAATTGAGATATCGCCATAACACTACATTTGATGTACAGCAAATTGCCCAAAGTACGTGTCTAAGAAATTTTGTTTACATTTTGTAAGTATTGTTTCAGCGATATCTCAGGTGTTTATGGACCGATTGTGATGAAATTTGACATCGTTCTTTATGGGAGGATTTTCTAAAATCTGATATATATACTCCACAAATCTGATTATGAATACCATTCAAATTGTACCGATCAACTCAGAATCGGCACAAGAATCGATTTCGCGACCTCCGTCCGTCTGTTTGTTTGCCCGTCCGTCCGTCTGTTTGTTTGTCCGTCCGTCTACATGTCCGTCCGTCTATCTGTCTGTCCTTTTTATACCCTTCACCAATAGGTGAAAGGGTATTATAAGTTTGTGATTCCGTTTGTAATTTTTTTATTAGTGATCGTAGACCCCATAAAAATTATACCGATCGACTCAGAATCGGGAGGAGAATCGATTAAGCGATGTCCGTCGGTCTGTCTGTCTGTCTGTCCGTCTGTCTGTCTGTCTGTTGAAATCAAGTTTCTGAAGCCCCTGGAGGATGGACTTACATAAATTATATATCAGATTTTAGGAAATTCTCCCGCAATGAACGCTATTAAATTTCATTAAAATCGGTTTATAAACACCGAAAATATCGAAAAAATATCAAAAATTAGACGAAAATTTGAAAATTTTTGATTGAAACACACTTTTAAATAACAAGAGAAAAAAGATACTCCTGGTGTACATGTGATAATATGTTATACATCAGATTGTAGGAAATATTTTCCCAAAGCACTCTGTAAAATTTTATTAAAATTGGTCCATAAACAACTGAGATATCGCCAAAACACTGAATTTGATGTATCGCAAATTGCCCAAAGTACACATTAGAGAATGTTTGTTGAAAAAATTAAATGCAGAAATAGGAAAAACTATCCTCCTTTAGTACGGACCTACATAAATTTTATATCAGATTTTAGGAAATTCCCCCACCAAGCACGTTATTAAATTTTATCAAAAGCGGTCTATAAACAATTGAGATATCGCCATAACACTACATTTGATGTACAGCAAATTGCCCAAAGTACGTGTCTAAGAAATTTTGTTTACATTTTGTAAGTATTGTTTCAGCGATATCTCAGGTGTTTATGGACCGATTGTGATGAAATTTGACATCGTTCTTTATGGGAAGATTTTCTAAAATCTGATATATATACTCCACAAATCTGATTATGAATACCATTCAAATTGTACCGATCAACTCAGAATCGGCACAAGAATCGATTTCGCGACCTCCGTCCGTCCGTCTGTTTGTTTGCCCGTCCGTCCGTCTGTTTGTTTATCCGTCCGTCTACATGTCCGTCCGTCTACCTGTCTGTCCTTTTTTCTGTTGTAGTCAAGTTTTTGGAGCTCCTGTTTTGTCGATATCTCAGATGTTAGATAATCCTTCGCAGGGGATTATCTAAATCCTGATGCATTCTGTAATTTGTGGTAGATATAATTTAGCGTTTAAGCGATGGTGTTTTGATCGACAATGTTGAAATTCAGGGTGGGACAATTCAGGAGCTCCACAAATCTGGTTTTAGCAGACAGACACACTGCATTTATCTTAATTTTGTGTCTGACTTTTGAACATTATGATAACATTTGAGAATGTATTATATATCAAATTATAGGTAATCTTCCTAGGAAGTACAAAAATGCTATCCGTTCAAAACCTACATATGTATGTAAGTATCTCACATATCAACAAAAATTTAAATTTTTTAATTGCAATTGGGAGAAATCCGTTCACGTTTGACAATTGATCCCGTATAACTTCGCCTAAGGCAATCTCTTAGTAGCTAATAAATGACAAATTATAATAGATACGATGATGACATTTAGTATAAAGACGTTGTACAATATTGATATTCAGGACAATAGCGCCTAAAATAAACTTTCTAGAGGGACAACATTTGACAAAAGTATTTCTGATCTCTTGAAAAGTTCGATATTGAAAATGGGCGAGCTCTATTCACATTTAGTGAAATCTCCCATATAAACCCGACCGGGAATCGATTTAATGCTGATAAATTAAATCACATTAAAATTGCACAAAGAACTAGAGCAAAACTTTCCAAACATCCATCGGACAGATCGAAAGAACTATACATCCCAAATATTATTGATGAAGTGTTCATTTTAATTAATTAACTAACTTCAAATTAATAAGTAAACTTTTCCGACAAAGCTGATAACCATCCATTCAAAAGCTATATATTTCACGTATGTATCTAAAACTAAGAGTGTATACCCTATAATTTTAAGGCTTGTATACATTGACAATCATTGTTAAAGCTTTGACCTAAATCAGTTCAGAGTTTTACATAACTAATCATGAACTTTTAATAGTTGGACAATTCGTATGAATTAAAGTACACAACCCTCACTGGGCACTGTGTTTTTGGGTTGCATGCCAGAATACTTAATCTTCATCAAATCGATGTGCTCTTGCAAATCTAAGGGCATCTACATTTTGAAGCATCTTTTCTGCATGGTTTATCTGGTCTATCGAACTTTATCAAATGTTCGTAAAATAGACACATATCACTTTAGAATCGAAGTAACGCTGCCTTCGACATCAGTCACCTGCCCAACCTAACATTTGGGTCCATAACTATTTTAGATGATGACGCCACCAAAAAGCTTTTCGTGTTCCGACTATTAATTTTAAAGATTCTTTGCATATAATACTAGTATAACCATATATTGCTAGGAATTACATTTAGTATGAACAAAAGAAAATTAATATACATATGAAGCATTTGTGTGCGGCTCAACTAAGTCAGTAATCAGAAACTATATAATTATCAATATATTCTTACGATTTTGTACTTTACTTTTGGAACATTATTGGTGAAGGGTATCCAAGATTCGGCAAAGCCGAATATACCACTCTTACTTGTTTTTCTTTCTTTTTTTGCCAATTATTTATATACAATATATTTAAGCAGCAACAGCAACAAAATACGTCAAACAACGTACAACCTAATGTTGCAATATCTTTGTATTACATACAACCTTATCTTTCAACATTTTCGAGTACATACATATTTATATAAAAAAAAATCAATGTAAATTTGTTGTTTTTTTATACTTAAAATTTCTAATATTTAAATACATACATATAAACCTTGTTGTATATACCTATACACATATAGAGTTTAACGTATGTATGTATGTATTTACCTTAGCCAAATTATATTTTTCCACTTTTTTTTCTCATACAAAAAAGAAATTTGTTCAAGCTAAAATTAAATTTATTTATTTAGCTGCTGCTGCTGCTGCAACCGTAAAATGAAACACATCAAACATTTAAATTTCGGTGCACATCAATTTAATATGAAAACATCGAAAGCAATTTTGTTGAAGATGAGCCGCAAAATAGAATGAATATATTTTCAAAAGTTGCACAAAAATGAAACCAATTTTAAAAAAATTTTATTTTTTTAAAATATAATATTTTGAAAGACTTTAAACTTCAATTTAACAAAAAGATTTGTTTTCCTTAAAGATAAATTTGGGAATATGTAATACAAAGAAGCTATTTGCCTACAATTTTTTTCAATTACCCCGAAATAGCTTTTGCATTATATAAAAATATATAGACGGTATTGAATATAGGCTCTCGATATGTAGATTTTGAAAAACCCACACTTCTTCTTTGATGTTTGAAAGCCCATATTTTAAATCAAAACAAAACTAAAACATTTATCTAAATTAACACACTCAAAACATTTGTCGCTTGCCATGTACATATTTACAATAATAATGTTTAAGTCTTAAAAAAAAGCTTAAACATGCAAACGATAATGACACATCAACATCACACCATTTATTTTCTATGCATTTGTTCCCTTCTTGCTAAAAAAAACAGCAGCTAATAAGCAAAAGGGATTAAGTGGCAAAATGAAAAAAATGTTTAAGGTGTAATTTTGCTGAAAATCACTTCTAATATTTAACTAGCTGTACCCAGAGAGCGTTGCTGCGGCACCTCCATCGACTCATACGGAACAACTTTGCTAAAGATCATAGCATGATCAAATGGACAATTTATGACTCAATTAATTTAGACTCAATTAATTTAGATTTGGCGCCATCTGGCGAAATCTACCAGCTGGCGAAATCTACCAGCTTAAAACCTTTACCGGCTTATGCGCAACAACTTTGCTACAGATAATAGCATGATAAAATGCACAGTTTATGATATAATTAATATTGAGTAATTTTCTGTGGCGCCACCTATTGGGAATTGTTCTACCAACTTGGTAATGTTTGTCGGTTTATGCGCAAGAACTTTGCTAAAGATCATTACGTGATCAAATTTGTATATATAAAGAAGAAAATATTTTATAGAGTTTATACAATATATGGAAACTAAAAAAAATATGTTCGTAAATATAAAAAATTTCCATGGATTTTATAAACTCCAAAAAAAAAACACTAATTTGTTACAAAAAATGTGATAAATGAAGAACCGCTCTACCGATTTTGAGCAAACTTCACATAAAATATCTACTAAATAGTCCAAACATAGCCTAAGCATTTGGTTTGGATAGGTGAGCCCATTCTTGAGTTATAGAGTTACAACGAAAAGTGGCGTTGAGTTTTATATCTATACCAACCAATACCAACTTAAACACTTTTTGTTTGTATTTGTATATGTATCTCTTTCTTATTTAACATTTTCTCCCCCTCTACTGCCGCTATTTACACTGTGCTCGATTTTGACAACTTCGTTTTACCGACAAAAAGGAGAACTTTTAGCTCTTGTTTTCGAGATATAGCATTATACAAAAATAGAGAAGGTTGCGCAATAAATATTCACGTAACTCTAAAACTGTTTATTTTTTTGGACTAAGTAAAAATACCGAAATTCGACAACAAAATTATCTTTCAGAAATACTAAATATTTTTTAATTCGAGCAGTCGTTTCTGAAATAAATTTTTTTGTTTGCAAAAAAAAATATTTTTGGAAATGGAAATTTTTGTGATTTAAAAAAAAACATAATTTCATTGCAATCAAAATAATTTATTTCCAAAATGATACAAAATGGATTGAAAATATAATTAGTGCTCCTGAAAGATAACTTTAGTGCCGAATTTTGGTTTTTTTTACTAAGTTCAAGAAAATAAACAGTTTTCGAGTTACGCGAATATTTTTTAAGCAACCTCCTCCATTTTTTTTAAGTTTTTAAAGTGTTATATCGAAAACTAGAGCTAACATTAAAAACGGTTAGCATCATTGAATTTAGCATACTCGAATTATCTTTACCCACTAGGTCTCCCTTTTGTCGGGTTTTTTCAACTAGCACAGTGTTGGGTTTTTTCCCTTTTTTTAACTTTTTTGTATATAATGATGCATTTTTGTTGGTTTAATTTAAATGTTAGAGTATTTTTATTATATCATCATTTTTATGTGATTTTACTCTTAAAAAACTAAAACTTTTTAATGCATTTTTGCTCTCCCTCAAAAGAAAATATTTGAGTGTTTTCAATTTAAATGACAAATGTCAGCTGATGATTTCAAAATTACTTATTTGTGAAGAGGTGGTCTCTAATGATTATAGCATTCATACTCATTTAAATATAGAAAAAACTTAAAACAAAAATTAATTTAAGAAGGGTACCACAAGTCCACAAAATGGACAAACTTGTCTCCTTTTTTTATAACTCAACCTAAGATGAAATCAGTTGTATAAGAGTTTTTATAAACGGGGACTTAAGGAAAACTAAATTAGAAAAAATAAGCCAAGTTTTCAAAGCTAAGTTTTCGAATAGATATTTTAATAGATGCCCTAAAATCTTGAAAGAATTACTTTTATAACCAATAAATTCCAAAGATATGCACTGGATAGCAATGGTCAATTATCCAAGATCACAACCATATAAAGTACATATAGGGAATTTCACGTCAAGTGACCGAACTTTTAAAATCTAAATCTCGATATCTCGAAAACTAGAGCCAATCGAACAAAACTATCCTTAAACTGACTATCAGTTCTTAATCAGTAAATAGCTTCTTGCGCTATGTTATCCAAGTCCTCAACCATATAAATTACATATGCAAACCATTTTCTTAAATTAAAGTATTTGTGCTATATAGCTCATAACTTCTTAACTGATAAACCGATTTAAATGATTTTTTTACAAAGATTATCTAAAGATATTATTCATTAGATTTGCGAAACAAAATCAAGATTTAAGCAATGCAATATAAACATACCAAGGGATACCCATATGGTCAGTTTTTAATATCTTTTTGATAGAAATTATTTAAATCGTTGAATGTTTTATCGAGATATGCAAAGATATGCAGAAATACTTTAATATAAATTGTAAAGACGTTATCTTTTTACATTTTAGGATACTTATCTAATGCAACAACCTCGTATTAACAGATATTTTTTCATTACAATTACCAAGAGATAAACCTATGGTCAGTTTTTAATATATTTTTTTATAAAAATGATATTTAAGTTGGTGCACGTTTTATCCAGATATGCAAAGATATGCAGAAATACTTTAATGTAAATTGTGAAGGCGTTATCTATTTATATTTTAGGATACTTATCTAATACAACAACCTCGTATTATCAGATATTTTTGCATTACAATTTCAAATCTATCTTGGAAATTTATTAGAATATCTTATTTTCTACCTGTAATTGCCCTTTATCGTTTATATATATCTCTGCAATTGACTATCCAAAACCAGATTTCATACAAATAATGATTTTGTATCTAAAGTCTCTGCTGACATTTAAATGATTTTTCAGCGAGAATCATTTAAAAACATTGTCAAGTTATTTGTTAAACGTGAAGATCGTATTTCAAACCAAATTTTTAATCAAAAAAATTTATATTAAAGAATTTTAAGTAAGAATTCTATCAAACTTTTAAGAAATCGGACTTATTGGCAGCAGACCCGTAGATTTTAAAGCAGCTTTAATTTTTCTCTCTCAATCGTTTTTTTGTCTTCTTCGATTTGTGATAAAATATAAAAATAACTTTTTTAGCTGTCCATATCTCGAAAGCTGATAAAGCGATTTGAAAGATGTATGGATATAATATTAGAAAAAAAACTTGAATTTTTGGTTATTTTTCTATTTTTTATGTGGTTTTTTTTTAAACAAACATTTTTTGGAAAAAAACATTTTTTTGATATAAAGTTATTGATATCTCTAAAACGACAAAACGGATAAAAAAAAATGTAATTAGGACTTAAAGATAAAATTGTTATCGAACTTCGGTTTTTCCTATTAGTTCAATATAACCAGCCGTTTTTTGAGTTATATGAATAGTATTTGCAAGAAAAATATTTTCCGGTAAATTATAGTATATCTCTGGTGCCTCAGTGTTCTAGTGGGTAGTGTGCTAGACTGCTTGTGCGGAGGTTGTGGGTTCGATTCCCACCAGAGACTCTGGTCTGTTACACTACACCGGACATATGGACTTCGTCACTCAGTTCGGAAAAACTATTAGAATATAAATTAACTTTGTATTGTAATTTAAAATAAAAAAAATATTATATCTTGGAAACAAGAATCAACTCAAAAAGACCAGTGTCACCTTTGGACTAAGCAGACCGAAGTCAACAAATCTCGTGCCGCAAAATATTGTTGATTTATGTTATCTATGAAAAAAATTAACACAATTATGAAAATATCTTCAGATTTATGAGCTTTGGTAGATATGGGCTGGATCCAAAAGTATTAAGCGCAATGATTTTTATTTAATAATGGGATTTGCGGGATGACAGCCCGAGGTATCACTAATAATGGATCGTTTTGGGCCAATTTACCAAAATAAATGTATTTGCCAAATCCAAATCCAATAGATGGCGCCACCGAAGTTTGTTCAAAATGAATTGAATCGTAAACTATGCACTTGATTATGTAATGATCTTAAGCAAAGTTCTTGTGCAAGATACGACGAAGGTTTCATACATGATAATAATGTATTTTGGGCTAGCGAAAAGAACCAGGTACAACTTCATAATATTAAATAGTTAAGCGGTTTGTCACTTTATATATATTCAATCAAAATACTAATGACCTCATTTTTCTTAAATTAAGTTTTCCTTTAAATACCACCACTTTCAAATATTTATATAATAATTTGTGAGCGTCTATTAAAAAACGAAGCAATTCAAATTACTCATAAAACACACCTGCTTTAAAAAAAAAAAAACTGAAAATAAAAAAACTGTGAAAATATAAAATACATAAAAATTTTCCCAAGAAAACTGAAAGATAAGATAAATTTCAAAAGGAAACAAAACGAAATAGCTTTGAAATAAAATATAAAGCGAATCTTAAAAAATTTCACATACTAACATAGAACCTAGTTTGAAACCGTAAAATAGATTTCTAGATTACAATTTAGCATTAGAATAAATCTTAAAGGAAATATGATATCAAAACTTGAGAAAATTTAAAAATATTTCACAAACGTTACTCTGACATCAAAGAAAATACCTTCATTAAAAGAAAATATGGAATTATTTCATATTTCTTTTATCTAAAATCACATTCTTTAGTTTTGTTTTCATTTAAAACCTAAATCCTAAAACGAATGATATAATATGACAAACTCTTATATACTCACACACATTTAAATTTAAGTAAAACTAATGACTTGACCTTGTAGAAAATTGTATCTATGAGATACTAAATAAAATTTTAAACTGAAACGAGAAAAAAAAAATTCAAAATAAAACAACAATGACAAGAAAATTGCTATAGAAACAATACTATTAAAAATGTATTACATGACCAATATATTTATATTCACATGCACAAATAATAGTTTTTTTTTTTTTTGTGCACAAATTCAAAATCATGCATGGGCGGTACACACTAATGGTTCGAATACTATATATTTATATATACTATATAGTGAGACAACAACAAAAATTGTAGTTTTTCTTAAAAGGCCAAATTGCACTCGTACACACACCTCCAACCTAAAGAAAATTACAAATATATCAACAACAACTACAAAAACTTGAAAATAATTTTCAAATCAAATTAAAATAAATTTTATACAGTTGAGTGCATAATATATTGGCATGTCAAGGAAAATCGATTAAAATTTTCCAAGAGATATTGAAGAGAAATTCTAGATATTGAAAAGGTACAATTTTTTACTCGATTATGACTAATACTAAAGTCTATGACTTGAATCTATGACTAGATTCTAAGATTAGAGTCTTTGACTTAAGTCTCTGACTAGAATCTATGATTTGATTTTATGATAAAGTATATGATCTATGTCTAGAGTTTATGTTCTAGAGTATATGATTAAAGTCTATTGTGTCTATGACTTAAGTCTTTAACCTGAACCTATGATATGAGATAACGACTAGAGTCTATGGCCATATTCAATGACTAGAGTTTATGACTATAGTCTATAACCTGAGTATAAGACTCGAGTATAGGACAAAAGTCTATGACATAAGACTGTGACTAGAGTCAATTATTAGAATCTATGACTCAAGACTATAACTAGAGTCTACGATTAGAGTCAATAACTTGAGACAATGACTAGAGCCATTGACTTGAGACTATGATAAGAGTCTGCGACTGAGTTTAAGTCTAGAGTTTAAGTCTAGAGTTTATGACTTGAGTCTGTGACTCAATTCTAGGTCTAGAGTCTATGACTTGAGACGATGTCTATCACTAGAGCCTATGATTAGAGTCTATGTCTTGAGTCTATGACTAGAGTCTATGTCTACTCTAGCCAGGTCTAATGTCCATGACTTGAGACTATGACTAGAGTCTTGATTAGAGCATATGACTAAATTACATGACTATAGTCTATAACTCAAGACTATGACCATAGTCTGTCACTACAGTCAATGACTTGAGACTATGACGAAAACCTATGACTTGAGACTTTAACTGGAGTCTATGACTAGAGCCTATGATTAGAGTCTATGTCTTGAGTCTATGTCTAAAGTCTATGTCTTGAGTCTATGATTAGAGTCTATGATAAGAATCTATGACTTGAGACTACAACTAGAATCGATGACTAGAGCCCATGACAATAGTTAATGACTAAAGTCAATGAGTAGAGTTTTTTGGTTAAAGTCTACGACTAGAGCCTTTTTAAATTTAAATCTGTTGCAGCAACATGTTTATAACATGTTGCTGAAAATTTTTGTAAATTTTTTTTTACAAACTCTCTTTCATATGCAACATAATGCATATATGCCGTTAAGAAACAGTTAACATATTTTGCAAAGAAGGTTAAGCAACATGTTGATATCATTTATTTTTTTTTTTCTTTCTAAACGAATAGGAAATTTTTGTAGAAAAATAGAACCGAAAATTTATATTCATATACAAATTTTAGTTAATTTTTTTTAGTTTTTGTTATATAAATGTTGCAGCAACATATTCATTGCTAATATATACCTTGTAAACATAATCTGCAATGAAGGTTTAGCAACATGTAGATATCATTTGTTTTTTAAGAAGATAAAAACTTATGTATGTAAAATATGAAATTGTGGATTTTTTTATTCAAAAATGTTGCAACAACTTAAAATAATGTAACAATAACTAGCATGTTTAGCAACATGTTGCTGAAAGTTTTTGTAGAAAAATAAAAGCGAAATTTTATATTCTTATAGAAATTCTCTTTCATTTTGCTTTAAGTATTTGTAATATACATGTTGCAGCAACATATTAAATGCATATATGAATTTAAGAAACAGTAAACATATTTTTCAGAGAAGGTTTAGCAACATGTTGATATCACTTGGTTTTTATGAAGAGGAAGACTTATGTATGTATTAAAAGTAAAATAAAGTAATAATAGCTAGCATGTTTAGCAACATGTTGCTGAAAATGTTTATAGAAATATAGAAGCAAAATTTTGTATTCATATACAAATTCCTTTCCGTTTAGGTTTTAGTGTTTGTGATATAAATGTTGCAGCAACATATTTAACTCATATACATATGTCTATAAAAAAAAAACAGTAAACATATTTTGCAATGAAGGTTGAGCAACATGTTGATAACATTTGTTTTATCTAATAAATAGTAACCTTTTGTATATATTAAAAGTTAAATATGAAATTGCTGATTTTTTGTTCTAAAATGTTGCAACAACATGTTTATGTTATGTTTATTCCAGACTTTAGTTAGAATGTCAGAATCTTTTGCAATAAATAGCTTAGAAACATTTATTTTATTTTATTATAAAAATGAATATAAAGTTACTTTTGATATCTTAAAAATTTTGCAACTGTTGTCAAGAAAATAAATCAGTAAATAAGTAAGTAAATAGTCAAAATGTTTAGCAACATGTTGCTAAGAGAAAATATCATAAAATCTAATAAAAAAAATAGACCGTGACTATAAACAAAACAAATGATATTCTTAAAGAAAAAGTTTCACAATGTTTTGCAACAATTTGTTAAGAAACATTTTTTAAATTTTCATTAAAATTTAAATATTAGTTTTAAAAAAATATTGCAGATACATTTTTGTGCAATGTTTGTCTTAGAGTCTACATCATTATTAAAATAACAAATTAGTTACAAAAAATAGCTTAAATATTTGACAAATGTTGCTATTGTATAACAATAGGCAAAATGTTTAGCAACATGTTAATAAGTAAAACAAATTACACTTAAAGTAATAATACGACTATATACATCAATATATTACTAAAAACAAAACCTATATTGTTAGCAACATGTTGCTAAGAAAGAATATCTGAATATCTGAAATATGAAGCAAATTGTAGCTTAGAATTTTTATAAATTGAGGTGAAATCGCAAGTAAAAAACAATTTTATATAAAGAGATAGAATTAAATTAAATATTTTTTTTAGTATTTGATTTTAAATATGTTGCAGCAACATTTTCATACAAATTCTTTACTTTTTATTAAAAACAATGAGGTTGTCTTTACTTTAACGTTAAATAAATGTATATTTTTTATAATAGGTATAAAATATTTAGCAATATGTTATCAAAAGCGAAAGCGAAAATGTTTAGCAACATGTTGATAAGAACAAAATTTTAATTTCAAGGAATATTAAAGTGAAAAATGTTATTTAAATACAAAAATTTAAATAAAGAAATACTCAGTAATATTAGGTGAAAACAAAAATGTTGCAGCAACATGTTTTTATGAGTTATTTACATTTTGAAACCAAGTTCAAGTAAATTCTAAAGGCAAACAACAATTTTAACTTTGTTCTTTTCAATCCGAGGATAAAATATTCAAGTTTATGAACAATTTAAACAATTTTATATTGAACTCATAAAAAATCATAAACTTGGAATTTCAAAGCAAAAGTAATTAGTTCATAATAAAAAAAAACGAAATTAAAAAAATTGTTGCATTAAACCAGAAAATTACTTAATTTGATGTTAAAATTGCATCATTATCTTACATATTTTTAAATTTTAAATGTTTACTTAAATACCAGCTCGAACTCTGACGCATAAAAATACAGGTTTTAGAGATAAATGACGACCAGAGAGATGCTACGGAGGTGACTAGACGGATAGATTTTAATGAAGCAAAATAGGTAAATCAGGCATGAAATATGAGATTTCTATTAAAAAACAACTGGCGAAGGTTAATTAGCAAGTAAAAAGAGGGAAAGTCGGAAGATTTATTTTAAAGATAAGATCCGTAATACATATAATATTGAAAATTTTAGTAGAAAACTGGAGCGTTTTTAAACAAATTTCCAAATACTCCCTCTCTTATTATTTCAAATCTGAAACCGCATTTTTCTACTTAATTATTTATAAATATTATACTATTATTATTTAGTATTTTTTATTTTATAAAACAAAAAAAGTCTACCAACGACTGAAAACAACATGGGCACTGCGCTCGAGTCTGTGCAAGTTCAATGACTTGCTCTGATAAGCTGACTCTTAATGGCTTTAATTCAAAAAAATTTCATGTGACTGCTACTTTTTTATATCATTTTTAAAAATAATTTTTTTATCTATTTTTTGTTTTTTCTCGGTTTTCATATGAATTAGATTTTCGGCGTTTTTTTAACAATTCAAGCGAAAAAATTCGAAACCAAAATATGTCTATGAATAATTTTTGGACTTTGCTATTTTTGTCTGAATCAAAACACCGTCAATTCGCATGATCGCATAAATTTTATTTTTGTTAATAATTTTTGTTTTAATGCTATTTGCTGTTTTTAGCAAAAGCCATAAACATAAAACTGATAATAAATTTTTGGATTATTTAAATTATTTAAATTTTTTGTTTATATTTTGTCTGCAAAAATTTTTGCTTTTGATTCAAAGACATTGTTGTAGCAACAAATATTGAGATTGTTTGTTTTAGAAATTTTGATATGTCTCATAAATATTTGATTTTTATCTGCATATTTTAGCAAAATGAAGTCTGAATATATTTAGGCTTTAGTTTTACTTGAAAAATACTCGTATGTTAATAAACAAAAAAAAAACAGTTTCAATCGATTTTTAAATTTAAAACGAAATAAATTTTCAAAATGTTTTAGCAACATGTTGCTAACAAAGTAATATGTAACAACAATGTTGCTAAGAAAGAACAATGTAACATTAGTAAACATCTTACATTTGTCTGTTGGATTAATATTTCAGTCAATTTATGAATACAAATACATACAAAGAAATAAATTAATAATAATGTTTCAGCAACATGTTGCTAAGAAATAATAGAACAATAAGGAAAATATTTCTATTTAAAAATATGTTAACGGACAAAAAAAGTTTCAATCGGTTTATACACCGGAAACAAAATAAATTTAAAACAAAATGTTGCAGCAACATGTTCCTAAGAAAGTAATATAAGAATGAATAATATAAGAAGAATAATATAATATTAATAAACATTTTGTATTTATCTGCTGGAATAAAGATAGTTTTCATCAATTTTTTAGCGCAAATACAAACAACGAAATATAATAAAAACGATGTTTCAGCAACATGTTGTTAAGAAAGAATAATGGAACATTAATGAGCATAATTCTACTTCTAATTGCCAAAAGAACTGTTTCAATCGACTTAAATATCCAAAACAAAATAAATTTAAAAAAAATGTTTCAGCAACATGTTCCTAAGAAAGAAATATATAACATTAATGTTGCTAAGAATGAATAATATAATACTAATAAACATTTTGCGTTTGTCTGTTGGAATAATGTTGAAATAATCAATTTCTAAATACAAATACAAACAACGAAATATATTTAAGACGATATTTCAGCAACATGTTGATAATAAAGTACATATGTATATTTTTTAATGTTGTTAATAATTTGCTTTTGAATCAATTTATATTTCAAAACATGCAATGATTTAAATGCGATGTTTCAGCAACATGTTGCTAAGAAAGAACAATATAATATTAATGACCAAATTGTATTTTTCTATTTAAAAAATACAGTTTCAATAGATTTACTTACAATTAAAAACGGAATAAATTTTATAAAAAAATGTTTCGGCAACATGTTGCTAAGAGAGCTTAACGTTACAGCTGTAAACATTATAGATCTTTTTGTTTTTAAAAAGACAGTTTTCGTTTATTTCTATCAAATGCGAAAAATAATAAATTTGAAAAAAGTATCAGCAACATGTTGCTAATATAAAGTAATACAACATCAAATAACTTTTGGAAAACAGTTGAACAAATAACAGTTTCCCTCGATTTCTATACAAATTTCTTAACTTTTAATAAATATTAAAAATACTACATATGTTGCTTCAACATGTTGCCACCCAATCATACCTAAACTGAAACAGAATGAACAAATTTTGATAGTGGATATTCTAACGTCAAGCAATAAAGAATTTAAGAAAATAATTTGCTTTTTTTTTTGCTAAAAACATAAATGTTTCTGATACCAAAAATGTTGCAGCAGCATTTTTATATAAATTCTCAATTTCCCAGGACTTACTTTATGCTACTGTTAGGCATTATACATAATGTTGAGTAAAATGTTGCTGGTTTTCCATTAAATTAGTCTTTTAAAAAATGTAGACCACACTTTAAAATTTCTCTGCAACTTATTTTTTCATACTCCTAATTTAAAAAAAACGTTATTTTAACCATGTTGCTAGAAAAATGCAAAATAATTATCAAAGAAAGAAAATTTAAAAAAAAATTCTAAATTATAATTAAAAATGTTGCTGCAACATATTTATATAAATTCCATTTGCTCAAAGTAGAATTTATAGAATGTTTGGCAACATTGCCTTACACTTGTATATATCTTATGTTTATTTGCATCTTTTATAAATTAATATTGAAATTTTCTGAATCTACAATATAATTTTAAATCAAATTTCTTTAAATGTTGCGAATTTTTCTATTGTTTTAGAAAATTTCATATCTCCAGCGAAATGTTGCTGATGCATTCTTTTTGAATTTGGTGAAGTCCATAACCAATATAAAAACGGCCTTTATAAGAAAATAATTGCATATGTTGCTAGAACATTTAAGGCAATTTTGACTTGAAAATATAAATGTTATTTTCATTTATAAAACTTTATTTTTCTTTGTAACATGTTGCCAAGCACATGCTTATGTTGCTTCACAATACGGGTTTTGAGGAAGAAGAAATAAATATTACTTTTACCTCTTATTGGCATATACTTCTATAACAAAATAACTTCTCTTAGCAACATCTTGCAATTCATAATCCATCTATTTCTTTTCAGAATATAAAATTATGAATCTTAGTAAGTTATAACTGTTGCTTCAACACCTTAGCCTACAAAAATACTATTTGAAAATATTACTATACACTAAATATATACCGAAATGTTGCAGAAACATTTCACTATACCAAAATGTTGCAGCAACATTTCACTAATCCGATTTACTAAAAAACTCATTTAAATCATTTCAGCTTAACATGTTAAACCTTTTCCTAATCTCTTTAAGCCGATTTAAAGCTCAATGTTCTTCCATTTCAAATTTAAACATGAATGCCTTTTAATACTTGTTAAGTTAACAAAAAGTAATATCCAAAATTACTGCGAAAAAAAAACTACTAGAGTATAGAATTACAGGGTCACCCTTTTTGCAGTGAGAGTGAATAAATGAATAAATGTTTTAGTGTGAGTGTGTCTGTTTATACGTGTTTTTGTATCTAAAGTAGGTCGTAACACTGACCCACATTTGGATCTTTTATCATGATATTACTATGACGCATATTAAGTAAACTACAAACCATTTGGTAGTAAAGTGTGAGTGTGTATGTTGGTAGTAGTAAAGTTCTAAAGTGAAAATGTTTAGTTTTAATTTAAAAAGCAACTCTTTTAAAAAATATTCTTTTATCTTTGCTTTATTTTTTTTTAATTTTTTGTTTCTATACCATTTGGCTGACCTTTAGTTTGGCCAAACAAGGTCATTAGAAATTTTGCAACATTTTTTAGAAAGAGAGTATAAAATGTGAAATTAAATAGAACAAAAAAAAAATAGCTTTAGAAAAATTCCTACCTTCATTGGATTGGCACAAATTCAAAAAATTCTTGGGATTTTAAGGCAACAACTGAAGTATAATGAAATAAATTTTTTGATTTGTTTTGTTAGGAGATGAAGAGTGAATAGTGATTCATTGTTTAGTTTTAATTTAAGTTTTTGGAAAGCATTCAAACAATATGTGAGTATTATCAATAGTAACTAAATCGGCTTTTAGAAATAAACTATAAAATATACATATGTATATGTATATATATTCACTAGTGCGTCATTTAGATTTGATTGATTATAGGTTTGTCTAAACCGGCTTTAGTGATGGTGAAATAAAGTTTAAATTTAAAAAATTTTGTAGGTTTTTTTTAATATTTAAATGTCTTCACAATTGCCTAATAACAATTGCCTAAATAAAATAAAATTTAAATATTTTATAAACATGTTGCTGCAACCTTTTATAACATATAAAAAAATATTCATAAAATTTTGTTATTTTTCGAATTAAATTAATATAATATAAAATTAGTTTACAGAAATAAATACAAATTTAGTTAAAAAAAACTGTCTTAGCAACATGTTGCTCAACTTTTCTCTTTTATATGTAAGACTAAATCGGCTTTAGTGCTCAACGTCTCTGAAGCCAATTTAGGCAAACCTATAACAAAAAGAGGGTTGATCAACATGTTGCTAAAGAAAAAATTCTAATAAAAGTTAAATTTATGAATATTTTTAAGTTTAAAGCAAACTAACCTATAACAGAAATAAAAGTTGAGCAACATGTTGCTAAGGAAGAATTCTAGTTAAAGTTTAAATTAAGAAACATATTTAGGTTGAAAGCAAACAAACAAATAAATAAAAGAAAAGTTAAGAAACATGTTGCCAAGGAAAAAGTTGTTTTGGTAAGAAAGTTTTAAGCTTATTTTTTATCTAAGAACTTCTAATAAAATTAAACTTCAATAAGTTTTAAAAATGTAACATAATTTTTGTTGCAGCAACATGTTGCTTGAAAAATTCATTGTTAACAAAAAAAAACTATTTAATTTAATAAAAAGTTTATTACAGCTAACTTTAATATTTTACTGCAACATGTTGCTAAGAAAAGAAATTCATATTCATCAATATAAAGTGCCAATAACATAAAACTTAAATAAAGATTTTGGTAAAATTTTTAAATTAAATTTTAAAACCTTTTCTAAAAATTGTTGCTGCAACATGTTGCTTAACGAACAAAAAATGATTTAATTTGATGCAAGCATATTAAAGCCAACTTAAAAATGTTACTGAAACATGTTGCAAAGCAAAGAAACATATTTCCTAAGCTAAGAAATTTATATTCTTCAATATAAAGTTCCAATATAACATTTTGGAATAAATTTTTGATAAAATTTTCAAATTTAGATTTGAGACATTTTATTAATATTGTCGCTGCGATATGTTGCTTAAAACAATTTAATTATAATTACCAAAATATTATCTTATTTTATGAAAATGTATTAGAACTAACTGAAATATTTCGCTGCAACATGTTGCCAAGCAAAGAAACATATTTTCTTCAATATAAAATGTCAAGTAAAATATTTTTAAATAAAATTTTAATTTTATTTTTAGTACTTCCTTCCCTCTACCACAAAAAAAACAAATTTACCGCAAACAACATGGTTTATTTGTTTAACATAAATGAGTCTCTTTTAAATGAAAAATTCTTTCATATTTTGAAGATATTTTAGTTTGTCATAATTTTTAATATCCCACTTTTACCAACAACTTTTTTCAGTTTTATGTATTTTTGTACTTTTTGGTAGTTGTTTTTAATTCAAACGAAATTTCATATTAAGTTTTCTACTCGTATATAAACATACCTCTACATACATTTGTTGAGGCAGCAATAAAATTTCTTTTATACTCAAAATTCATATTCTACAAGAGATTTGATAAAAAATGAATTTCTCATTTGTTTGTAAACATTCTCAAATATTTTTGCTTAGATACACGAAAATTTTAAATATTTTTTTAGGGCATATTGAAAAATTAAAATTTTGCGTTATGATTACTGAATTCTTTAGGTCTATCCATTTGCACGTGAATAATGATCTATTTCAATTGAAAAAATATTTTTTAGTATAATACATTTTTGAGTAATATAAAAAATGTTGCAGCAACATGTTGCTGATAAATATATAGTTTTTCAAAAAATATTTTAAAAATATGATTTTTGATTTCTCCTAACTAGATTTTTTAAAAACTTTTCATATTATAAGGTTTTTTGGAGTAAAATAAAAAACGTTTCAGCAACGTGTTGCTGAAAAATATAAAGTTTTTCAATAAATATTTTCAAAAATATGATTATCTATTTCTGATTACTAAAATTTTTAAAAATTTGTCATTTAATAAGGTTTTATGGAGTTATATAAAAAATGTTGCAGCAACATGTTGCTAAAAAATGTTTAGTTTTTTATATATTTTTAAACAAAAAAAGTGATTTGTGATTTCTTGGCAAATCATTATAATGTTTTATAAGAAATGTTGATCAGATGTTGCTGACAAAATTACTTAAATTAAAAAAAACTTATCATTTTGGTTATATAATAAATGTTGCAGCAACATGTTGCATGCAATAATTTTGATCTATTTGAATTAAAAAAAAAACAGTTTTTAAGAATTTATTGAGTTAAATAATCAACGTTGCAGCAACATGTCGCTAATAAATATTACGTTTTTCATTAAATATTTGCAAAAATATATTTAAAGAATTCTCATTACTTAAATTTTTAAAAATCGTTCATTATTTAAGGCTTTTTAAAGTAATAGAAAAAATGTTGCTGAAACATGTTGCTAAAAAAATATTTAATTTTTAATAAATATTTACAAAAAATAATTTGTGACTTCTCTAGAAGTCATTGATAGTCATTATAATGTTTTATAAGAAATGTTGATCAAATGTTGCTGACAAAATTACTTAAATTGTTTAAAAAATATATCATATTATATTATTTGTTTTTGCAGCAACATGTTGCAGTATATTTCTTCAATATTTTTTATCACAATATTTATAATCATTACCTATTTTTAAACGAAATGTTGCTGGCAACATTTTTAAGCAAATATTCAAAAATACAAATTTTTATAGTTTATCTATTACTTTTATTGTTTTTTTGTGTTTAATGAAATATATTCTTAGCAACATTATCTGTATAGTATCAATGCTGCAAAAACATGTTGCTAAAAGAAGTTTGTTTTATATATTCGCCAACATATGAATTAATATTTCATATAACAATATTTTTGAGTATTTTTAAGTTTTGTCCAAAATATTGGTATAACATTTATATTGATTTTGAGATTTGTAAATATTAAAGAAATACTTGAATTTTTCGTTTAAAACATTTAATCGGTGGGATATTTTGTCGTTTATTATTCAAGAATCATGTTGCAGGCAGCATTGTTGTCATAATTTGCTTTAAAGTTTTGTTAATAATAAAAAATACTTGATACATTATTTCTAGTGCTTTATAAAGAAATTTTGGAGTTTCTTATGATTCAAAAATTGTTTTCCTAGCAACATTATCAATGTTGCAGCAACATGTTGCTAAAAAATATTTAGCTTTTTTCTACCAAATTGCATACAAATGGCTTGAGATTTCATTTAGCAATATTTTAGAACATTTTTTTGCAAAATGTAGCTACAAATGTTGCTGACAAAATTTAAATACTTGGCTACAAAGCAACATAGAGAAAAACCAAAAAAATACTTGAGAAAAGTTCCATAAAGTTTCGTCAAGGATGTATTATGTTGTTTAAAGTTTAGTAAAAATGTTGCTAGCAACATTATTCATACATAGTTCTTTAAACATGTTGCCAGAAACATTATTTATATTAGCAGATGTTATATAATGCATAACATTTATATTTTAAAAGGTATTAAAAATTTATTTTATAATTGCATGTTGCTAAACAGAGGTCCTTAGAGTGTTTTAAACACTTAAATCAATTACGAAATTTTTTTCTATTTATTTTACAAAATTCATACGACCTAAATTTTTTTCACTTGTAAATTGACAAGTAAATCTATTTTATAGCCTCATTTTAAAAGAGTTATGAGTAATTCTGGGCTTTTACATAATATTTGTACAATTCTACATTATAAATTATTATTGATTCTCGACATATTAAGAAAATGTAAAACAAACAAAAAAAATTCCACTCATACAAACCCCCATGTCTTGGTCGTATATTGCAGTAACATTTAAAATGCATTAAAAAAACAAACCGAATAATGGTGCCAAATGCATGTTTGTTTCTCAATTTCAGAGAATGTAGAAGAAAATTTTATTTAAAAATATATAGTATGTATATATAGTTTTCAAGCACTTCAGGAACATCTACATGTTACTCGGAAAGAAATAGACAAAAACGGCTGCAGCAACAGCAAAAAAATGGCAATATTTAAAATAATGTCAAAAAATAAAAGTACACAAAAAACAATTGGCTTAAAGCCAAAATCTACCATGAAAAACAAATTGAAAAATGCATTTTATGAAACTTTAAATGTAATAGAACTTTTGCTGTTACGTAGAAAAAATGGTTTTAAAAAAATCTTTATTCAGATTTTTTACTACTTACATGCTCGAAGTTATAAGTTCTTATAAAAAAAAATTATATAGAGTACTTTTACTGATTAAAAGTTTCTATAACCTAAATGTAGACATGTAATATTTACTTCTAATACTCAACAAAAGAAAAGTTTAGATACATTTTTGATACCCTCTTTAAAGATCCTCTAAAACTTCATTAAACGATTCAAAATGTTTGTCCTTGTATCTATCATTTATTTGTACAAATGGTTTGGTTTAATTCTAAAATGTTGCAGCAACATGTTTATATGACTTTTTTTCATTTATAAAGTTCAACTTTCGACGAATTAGTCATGCTTAGCAACATGTTGCTAAGAAAATATGTTTAATTTATAACCTTAATATGGACATTTAAGATTTCCCTTTCACACGCAACACAAGGAATGTTTATACAAGTTTTTGACTTCTTTTCAAGAACAGTCTCAACATTAATTTGAATTTAACACAATATCAAAAAACATGGTTAACTGAATTTTTAAATGTTGCAGCTACATCTTTATATGACTTCATTTAATTCAGATTTGTATAACCTTAATGAAGCCACGTAATATTTCTTTCTCAAGAAATGTTTATATACATTTTTGATTTTCTTCTAAAATTAATTCAATTCAAGATTCAAAATGGATGTCCTTGTACGTATATGGTTTTGATGAGTTCTGAATTCTTAAATGTTGAAGAAAAATGTTTATATTAATTTAATTTATAATTTATCAAGTTCAGCAACATTTAATATTTATCTTCTTCATAAATTTATATTCTAAAAACTTAAATGATTGTTAAGCAACATGTAGCTAACTAAATATTTATTTAAATATAAATGTATACAAAAACTCAAATCTAAAGAAAAAAGTTCAATTTTGATATTTAAGGCCTAAAAAATTGCAGAAACACTTTAATATGACTTACTTTTTCATTAAATGAATCTTTTATAGTGATAGTTTTAGAAAAAGAATGTTTAGCAACATTTAAAAAAATGTATATAAATAAAAAGTGCTTAGCAACATGTCTTTTAAAAATTATGTATTTATACATAAATTTAAATAAGAATCCAGATTTAATGAGAAAAGTGATGTTTTTTTAATTTTAGACTTGAATGTTGCAGCAACATGTTTATATACATTATTCTTATTCTTATAATTATTTCTTTTTAAGGAACAGAAATTTAAAAAAATTTTAGTTATATTGACAACTCTACAAATTCCTTAAAATCCACTGATTTAAAGCATGTTTAGCAACATTTTTCTTCCTCAAAAAAATGCAAGAAAATTGTTTTAGAAGTATACTACACAATGTTGTAGCAATATGTTTCTAGTTTTGGAAATCCAGATATAAAATGTTACAACATCATTTTTTAAAATGTGTTGTTATTTATAAATGTAAAGGCCATTGAATTTCAAATAATTTAAAACGTTTTGCAACATGTTGCCAAGAGAAAATGTTGTTTTTTCTTAAATTAAATTCCAAAATTTCAATTCGAAGACATAATTTTTCTAAAATGTGTTGTTATTTTTAAATGTAAAGGCCATTGAATTTCAAATAATTTAAAACGTTTTGCAACATGTTGCCAAGAGAAAATATTGTTTTTTCTTAAATTAAATTCCAAAATTTCAATTTGACGACTAAAACCTTATTTCGACAATGCTTTGGAAGAGTATAATATTGTAGCAACATGTTTCCAGTTTTAGAATTTGCAATATTAGATTGTGTAGCAGCATTTTATAAAAACATGTTGCCATTAATTGGAAACAACCCCAAGTGAATGCTACTTAAATTCTGAAGTTCTTTAATTTCCAAACTTTTAGAACATTTGTAACGTAGTGCTAAGAAAAAAATTATTTTTTTTTTTAAATTGTAAAATTTACGTCAAGGATAAAACTTTACATTCAATATTCCAATGTTTACCAACATGTTGCCAAGAATATTTTTTATAGATATCTAAATCTATAACTTAAAATTTAAATCTTATCAAACATTTTATATGATTAAAACTTAAAATGAATGAATAGTAAGAGAAACTTGTTTTCATATTTCAAAAATTGTAATGTTTAGCAACATGTTACTAAAAAAGAAATATAGAATTTATGTTTTAATGTTTCTGCATCATGTTTATACTTATTGATACCAACATTTATATCAAATTTAGTTTAAACGTCAACATACTTTTCTTTAATTCAAAAACATAGAATGTTTAGCAACATGTTGCCAAGAAAATTTTTAAAAATATTTATAAACCTGTATAAAATTTAATGGGAAATGTTTTGGAAACCATTGCATAACATGTTTTAGCAGTTTTTTGATAAAAATAATCAATGTTGCACCACATTTTGCGTAAGCACTGGTGTTGCTGCAACATGTTGCAGATATAAAGAGACAACTTTGTTGCAAATGGCTTGATCAAAATTATATCTGAAGCTTATTTAAACTTAATTTTTAGGGAACAAAAAAATAAAAGAATTTTTTCTTTCCTATGATAAAAACCCTATATGTGAGTCTCACTTCCATGTTTGCTTATCAGTTGTAGTAGCTAAATATGTGCTAAGAGCTTCTAAGTTTTGGTAAATAGTACAAAAACGTTAAACTAAAAATTCCGAAAAAAATGGCGTAGTAAGAAAAAGTGAAAATAAGGACGACCGATATTTTTGCCAACTACATAAAAACAAAAAACCCAAAAACAACATGTGTTATTTTATTGTTGTCATCAAAAAATGTATGTGCATGTACTTCTATACTCTACATTTACAAGTATTTTTGCTTTCTTTCTTTTGTCTGGTTTTAGTGTTAGAAAGTACTAACACTTCTAAACAAATTGCGCAATAATACGAGAATTTGCAATAGTTTGATACTTGCACATGTTCTTAGAAGTCTATTATATAGTACATATATACTACAAGGATTTTTTTTAAGTATATAAAGAAAATCTATAAATGTAAGCTTGATTGTGTATGGATGTAGTATATAAAACCAATTTCCAACAAACTTGGCACTAAACACGATGACAAAAAATTTTGTATGCAAGAACAAAGAAAATGAAAAGCACAAAAATACTATCTAAAGGAAACTTCTCGTAGCAAAAATGCAATGAAAGATATTAAAACAGAGACATGAACGTGTTAAAGACAAACTATCATCTTATCGGCTTGTGGGAAAAGAAAAAGTGAAATGACGGGCTAGTGTATAGGAAAGTACACCATTTATATTGGGAAATAGGATTTATTTGACACTGGCGATGTTATTTGTTAGTTGTACGGTGTTCCTTGCAAAAAGTCCGTTTCAAAACCTGATTCGTTGCAAGTAGCTGCAGCTTATTTTATATATATACCTGCAGGCATAATGTTCCGTAAAACTTTTTAAGAATTTATGCGGATAAGCATTTCTTGGTTCATTCAAAATTTGTATTTCAAAAAAGTTTTTTTTTCTTTCTAAATAAAAAAAAATTTTAAATTTCAGAAATTTTGGTAGATCATAACTTTTTTGGTTTGAAACCTCTAAAAGAAAATTGATATCAAATTAAAGACTAAGAGGTTAGCTTTGTATCAATATAAAAATTATCTGCATATATTTGCATATTTTGCCTAAAATCAATATTGAGTAACATATCATAATATAAGAAAATTTTTTAAAGCATTCAGTTAGTTATCCTTAACTTTTTAATAATTGGTCTAACACTTAGGGCACTACCCTTACTTATGCATTGCAAATTAGGTGCATATATTTGCTTATTTTGACTTTAAGTTATTATGACCGATATAAAGAATTAGAAATTTTATTTACAAATATTTTACAAAAATCGAATTTCATAGCCTTTAGCTTTTTTAAATAGAAAGCAATGAATCTCAATTTACATCCAAATAATGGCCGAAGTCTTAGCTTTCTAGCAAAATATAATTCTTCTGCATATATTTGCTTATTTTGACTTAAAGCTATTATGACCGATATAAGCTCATAAAATAAAATTTTAAAAATTTCTCTAAAAATTCTATAAATTGACACCACGATAAAATGTTTGAAAGAACTATCCAATATTTTTATTAATTTCACACTTTAAAGAAATGTGTGAAGAGAAAACATTTTTAGGTTTTGGTATTCTGCCAAATTTTCAAATGAGTCCCTATTAATGAAGATTTATATCAAATTAAAAACTGATATCTTAGCTTTATAATAGCTTACAAATCATCTGCATATTTTTGCATAAATAGCATAAATTCTAATATTATTGTCCTTACAAATTCTTAAATTTGATATAACACCCAAGATTGAAAGCATTAATCCATCTTTGACAAATCTCCGAATAGTTAACTGATCGATCAACCAAAACAATAAATTTTGAGAATTTAAAAACATAAATTCTTTAAATATTTAAAATTGAAGACATTCACTTATTTTTGATTTGATCAAAATTCAAAAGATTAGAAATTTTGTTTACAAATATTTTCAAAAAATCTAATTTTGTAGCCTTTAACTTTTTTAAATAAAAATCTATAAATCTCAATTCACACCAAAATAATGGTTAAAGTCTTAACTTTCTTACAAAATATAAATTATCTGCATATATTTGCTTATTTTGACTTTAAGCTATTATGACTGATATAAGCTTATGTCTTAGCTTTCTTACAAAATATAAATCATCTGCATATATTTGCTTATTTTGACTTTAAGCTATTATGACCGATATAAGCTTATGTCTTAGCTTTCTTACAAAATATAAATCATCTGCATATATTTGCTCATTTTGACTTTAAGCTATTATGACCGATATAAAGAATTAGAATAAATAATTGGAAATTTTGTTTATAAATATTTTCAAAACATCGGTTTTCATAGCCTTTAACTTTTTTAAATAAAAAGCAATGAATCTCAATTTACATCCAAATAGTGGCCAAAGTCTTGGCTTTCACATTAAGTATAAATTATTTGCATTTATTTGCTTATATTAACCTAAAGCTATAAGCTTATAAAATATCAAAGATATTTCTAAAAGTTCTATAGATGCACGCCACGATAAAATGTTTAAAAAAACTATCATGGTCTCTTCATTCTTTTCAAACTTTTAGACATTTTAAGGAAATGTTTGAAGAGAAAAAATTCTTACGTTTTGGTAAGACTACAAAATATTCAAATGAATCCCAATCAATGAAGCCTTATATTAAATTAAAGACTGAAGTCTTAGCTTTATAATAGTTTATAAATAATCTGCATATTTTTGCATATTTAGCATAAATCCTTACATTATTGTCTTAACCTATTCTTATGTTTGATATAGCAACTCAAATAAAACGCATTAACAATAATATCTTTTGAGAATTCAAAAAATTTCTTTAAATATCATTTACTTATTATTGGTTTGATTAAAATATGAAGAATTTTAATTTTTGTTTATAAATATTTTCAAAAAATCTGATTTCATAGGCTTTAATGTTTTTAAATAAAAAGCAATGAATCTAAATTTACACCAAAATAATGACCAAAGTCTTAGCTTTCACACAAAATATAAATCATTTGCATATATTTGCTTATTTTGACTTAAAGCTACTATTACCAATATAGGCTTATGAAATAAAATTTAAAAAATTTCTCTAAAAATTCTAATTGATTGACACCACTATAAAATGTTTGAAAGAACTATCACGGTCTTTTTATTCTTACGTTTTGATAAGGCTATATATAATTTTCAAATGAACCTCTATTAATACAGATTTATATCAAATTAAAGACTGAAGTCTTAGTTTTATAAAATTTTATAAATCGTATGCATATTTTTGCATATTTAGCATAAATCCTTACACTATTGTCTTAACCTATTCTTAAGTTTGATATAACAAACCAAATTGGTAGGCTACAACTTTTTTAAATGAAAATCTAAAACACTCAATTAATGTTAAATTAAAGCCCGAAGTCTTAGAATTATAACGCTATATACAAAATATGCATATTTTTGCATATTAAAGATTAAATCAAATAATAAAGATTTATGTCATATAGACTGAAGTCTTAGCTTTATAATAGTTTTTAAATCATCTGCATATTTTTGCATATTTTGCATAAATCCTAAAGTTATCGTCTATTTTCAAATTTGATATAAATTTAAAATTTAAATTGCATATTTTTGCATATTTTGCATAAATCCTAAAGTTATCGTCTATTTTCAAATTTGATATAAATTTGATTAAACATTAAAAACATTATCTCAAAGCTTTTATGGCTTAAATTGTTCTTTTCCTTGTATTTTTACAATAACTTTTCAGATGACCTAAGGCAGACCTCTAATACATACTAGGAACAAATATTCTAGAAATAAAATGTCATTTCCAATTATTGAAAACATTTTGAAATGTGTATGGAAAACTATTTCATTTCAAAAGAGAAAGAAATTTTTAAAAAATCTCCAACTCTTCTGGGAAATGCTGTCACCTAGGAAAACTTTGTCTTTTTTGAAAACTAAGCATGATTCTATATGGAAGGAATTTCCATTTGTATGCACTAAATTAAAAGTCTATTTATTTGAAAATGGCAATAGAGAGAAAAACAATCACAACCAAGTGTCATTCTGATAGATTTCACACAGAACACACAAGAAAACAATGTTAGAAAAGAAAATAAGAGAAAAACTATAAAAATCATTGGGGAAGGAAAAACTTAAAATAAATACGACATAGTCGACATACAAATATGTTTAGAATATTCTATATAGACATAAAAACGAAAGCCAATAGACAGACATTTGTACATGAATTACCAATGAAACGAAAGGAGAATAAAGAAAATTTACAAATACATTTACATAAAAAATATGCAAATGTATGTAAAAATGTTGAAGTGATGTTGGTGTTATGAGCAATTTTAATAATTACATTTCACTTTCAATTATGTACATGTACTCGTACAATGCAAAATTCTATAAAAAAAATAGAAAAAAACTTTTATTTATTATATTCTTTGTTTTTCTCTAAAAGATAAAAACATTAGCAGAAAAAATAAAAATAAAAAAAAACTAGTAAAAACTATGAAAACATCTAACAATGACACACACTCATACATTTATAAAATTCATGATACATTCATTTACTTATACCAAGACAAAAGAATCATGATAGTTTTCAATGATTTTTCACAATTAAATAGAACGTCCTTGACTATTATATGTTTCAATGTATTGGTAGGATGTTTTTGTTTTTCCCCCAATGTTATTTATAGTTGTTTTTGTTTGTTTTGTTTTTAAGGTGGTATAGGTATTTTGCGGATTTAAAACGCCAATTTGCCAAAAATAAATTTAAGGTACGACATTAGTTTAAATCTAGTTGTTAAATAAATTAAATCTTTGAATTATTTTGAAAGTGAAATTAGTCTAGCAAAACACCTAATTTGGGCAAAACAACAGTTTTCATAAGAAAAGTTAACAATTCAAGGATATATACGATTTTTAGCACAATATTTTTATATTTCAAAGTATGTATTAAAGATAAATAAGATATCGGTTCCTGTACATTCGAAAACCACCGAAAATGATGAAATTTCTGCTTAAAGAAAAAAATGACGAAATTTCTGCTTAAAGAAAAAAGCGAATCTCAAATTGAAAACTCATAGTCTTCTTAAAGACCTAGATAGAAATGCAATAAGTTTAATGTTAACCCGAAATGTTGTTTTTAAATCACGAAATTGAAAACAAAACAGAAGAAAAGAAACGAAAATCGACAACGGTTGTGTTCATATTGATAACAAAATGTGATCAGTTTAAACCAACAAAACGCTCTCCATTTGGCCAACGTTGGTTTAAACATTCAGTCTTCATGGATAAGGGGAGAACTCTACAACAATTTATTAAAAACTTTGATTTTATTTTAATACTATCAGATATGAGCACATTAGAGCCATTTAAGTCCTCCGTATGATACCCAACATCACTGGGGCGATCGATTTTTAGCAAATTTTAGCTTAATTTTATCATCAAACGAAAATGTTCTTAAATGTTAACAATATTAAGTCATTTCTATATGTAAATTTTAAATGGAAACGAAGAACCAGTTCAAACCCCCAGCCCCAGTATGGATCAGTTGGTTCTACATTTAACCCTTCGTTTTATTTTTATATAAATTTTGTCATAAAATCGAAATTTTTTCAGTTCTTGGGCAACTTTTGTGATTTAATCTACTTTAATATTACTTTTTTTAACTTTTCATTTTTTGTAAAAAATTTAAATCTATGTTTGGTATATTACATCTTTTTCTAAATAAAAGCTTTTCAAATCAACTAAATCTCCAATTGAAAGCCTAAGTCTTAGCTTTTTAATAATGTATAAATTGTCTGCATATCTTTGCATATTTTGTTCAAAATTAAGAATAAGTAAAATGATAACACAAACAATGAAAATCTATGTTTGATATGTTATATCTTTTTCCAAATAAAAGCTTTTAACATCAAATATATCTCCAAATAAAAGCCTAAGTCTTGGCTTTTTAACAGTGTATAAGTTGTCTGCATAATTTTGCATATTTTGTTCAAAATCAAAAATAAGTAAAATAATGACACAATGTATGAAAATCTGTGTTTGGTATGTTATATCTTCTTCCAAATAAAAGTTTTTTAAATCATATATATCTCCAAATAAAAGCCCAAGTCTTAGCTTTTTAAGAGTGTATAAGTCGTCTGCATATTTTTGCATATTTTCTTCAGATTTATGACCACTTTTGTGATTTGAATTAATATTATTTTTTAACATTTTTTTTAAATGATAATCTATGTTTGGTATATAATTCATAATCGAATAATAAAATAATCAAAGCTTTATAGTAGGGAATTTGTATGCAAAAATTGATTTATAAGCTTGCCATATCATTATTTTTTGTTTTTGAATTAGGGGGTATATCTTTTTCTAAATAAAAGCTTTTGAAATCAAATACATCTTTTTTAAAACCCTAAGTCTTAGCTTTTTAACTGTGTTTAAATCGTCTGCATAGTTTTGCATATTTTATTCAAAATCAAGAATAAGTAAAATGATATCACAATCTATAAAAATCTATGTTTGATATGTTTTGTTTTTCCAAATAAAAGCTTTTAGAAACAAATATATCTAAAATATAAATATTACTACAGGAAATTTTCACCCCCTTTTATATGTTTGCTGTGAAGATACTGAAAATAACATGAAAATTATCACTTTTGGGTTTCACTTTTTGTTCCAATCACTTTAAATCAGTTGAAAAATACTTAAATAAATAATTTAAAAAAGAAATAAAATTTTTTGAAAAAATTTTGTATCAAAATTACGAGTTATTTTGTTAATATCTCTGGAATCTGTCATCGAATTAGGTACATTTATAATAAACATTATTTAGAAGAGTGTCTAGTTTATATTTCATTAGTTAAAAATTGCATAAGTTTGCAAATAAAAAAATGGTATGAGTTAAACTAAAAAATGGGGTATTTTATGTTTCCTTTAGAATAGAGAAGGTATCCATGAAAGTTATACCCAAATGGAAGCCTAATTTGCATTGTTTTTGAAATTATGAAAATATTTACTATTTTGTATCAAAATTACAATTTATTTTGAAAATGTTTAAAAAATTTGTTTTCAGATTTTCTTATAACAACATTTCACCACTTCCATATATTTTATGTAGAGATACTAAAAATAATATAAAAATTATCACTTTTGGGTTTCACTTTTTGTTCTAATCACTATAAATCAGTTTCAAAATGCTTAAATAAATAATTTAAAAAAGAAATAAAATTTTTTGAAAATAATTTTGTATCAAAATTACGAGTTATTTTAATAATATCTCTGGAATCTGTCATCGGATTAGGTACATTTATGATAAACATTATTTAGAGGAGTGCCTAGTTTATGTTTTATTAGTTTAAAATTGCTTAAATTTGCAAATGAAAAAATGTTAAGGGTTAAACTGAAAACTGGAAAATTTTATGTTTCCTTTGGAATAGAGAAGGTTTCCTTTAGAATAGAGAAGGCAAATGAAAGCTTTATTTGCGTTGTTTTTAAAATTATGAAAATATTAAGTAGTTTGTATCAATTTTAAGATTTACTTTGAAAATATTTCTGAAGTCTGTAATCGGTTGTATTTATGATAAATATTATTCGGATAAATATCTAGTTTATGTTTTGTTAGTTAAAAATTGCATAAGTTTGCAATTAAAAAAATGTATGGATTAAACTGAAAATGGGATATTTTATGTTTTTTGAAAGAAAGCATCCATGTCAGTTATACTTACATAAATTAAAGCTTAATTTGCATTGTATTTAAAATTATGAAAAAATTGTATTTTCTATCAAAATTACGATTTATTTTGAAAATATTTCAGAAATATGTTATCGGATTGGGTACATTTATACTAAATATTATCCGGAGAAGTGTGTAGTTAACAGTATATTATTTAAAAGTTGCATAAATTTGCAATTGAAAAATTTCTGTGTGTAAAACTTTAAACTGATATATTTCAAATTTGGTACCAAAAAGAGTAGGTATTCAAGTATGAAAAAATTAGTATTTTCTAACAAAATTACGTTTTATTTTGAAAATTTTTTAAAAATCTCTTATCGGATTTTGTTTATTTATACTAAATATTATCCAGAAAAGTGTCTAGTTTATAGTATACCAGTTAAAAGTTGCATAAGTTTGCAATTGAAAAATTTCTGCGTGTAAAACTTTAAACATATATATTTCAAATTTGGTACCAAAAATAATAGGTATTTAAGTAATTTGAGGAAATGTTGATATACTCAAATAAAAGCTTTATGCGTTGTTTTAAAAACCTTAAAATTATTAAAATCGTAAAGGATAACAAAAACAAATATATCTGAAAGAATGTAGTTCCTCTTAACATATAATTTGCAATAACTTGAAAACTCTTAATACAAATGTAAAAACTTAACATTAAAGTAAAGAAAAGTGATTAAAAGTTCTGAGGCGTGGCAGTTTTTATTTTAACTTGGTAGATCCATTAATTTTATGTTGCAAATCTTGAAATTTTTACTAACAATTATCTTAGTTAGAAAATTTTCATATTCCTTTGTTTATTGAAACTAAAAATTTTCCCAAGATTTCTTTCGATATAACTTTTTTAATTGAAATTCTATGAAATTAAATTTATATGAGATGATAGCCTGAAGTCTTGGCTTTACAAAAATGTATAAATTATCTGCATATATTTGCATATTTATATACTTTATGCATAAAGTTTAGAAACCTAAAAATAAATTTTTTTACAAAATTCCTTAGAATTAAATTTTTTTTGAGTGAATCCATGTAAAACTATTTTATCACAAATTAAAATCTAAAGTCTTGGCTTTACAACAGTGTATAAATTATTTGCATATATTATTCTTTTTGGATCAATTTTTTCAAATAATTTTATACAAAAAAAAAAAAAACAATTTGTTATCCAATTTACCATTTGTTTTCCAAGAAAACTATTTAAAAATAGGCAAATAACCCCTTTAAATTTGTTAATAGGTCACTAGACTAGACATTTTAAAAATACTTTCCGAAAAGATCTCATTTAATTGTATACACAGAAGAAAACAAATAATTTAGCTGTTGCTAAGTCAAACAAACGCAATTCGTCTGCAGAGACACTTAGGCAAACAGACGGTATTTTGTTTGGCATGGAATTCCATTACTTTTTCATTCATAAAAAATGTGTAATCACAAGTTTAGGAGTATTTATAAATGCGTGAGCTTTTTTGTGAAATACTAAACGAATACGTATGAACTCAAACTAGTCTGAATACTAGAGGTATGACGTCGTTAAACCTTCTCAAACTAAATTTTTTATGATTTTTTCCTACACATTTTATTTATTTATACTCATGTTCATGTCTTAATATGTAGATCATGTGATTTGGAGAGAAAATAAATATTTAAATAGAAAAATTCCAAACAATATCAAACCGGCAAAATGACAAGCGGCCTTTAAATTAAAATACGTCATAGCGGAAGCGTCAAATATTAACGTCATTTTTTATACAAGTATTTTTTGTTCATACACAATTTTTTTCATACAAGAAATTGTTTTTATTTGAATTGAGGGAAAAAAGTAGCAACCGCAAATATTTATTTGCAAAACTAATTTGAAACTTTCAATTATGGGAATTTTGTATTTGTAAAGAAGACAGAAATGTTCACAAATATAAAAAGAAAACATATGTAAATTATTCAGATAATATAAATAGTGATCTCATGTAGATCTTGCGAATAATTTGTGTCTCATACTTTTAGTTAAAACTCACATGAATTGAAGAGTTAATTTATATTTTGATTATATGTTAATGTTTAAATAATAAGAGATTTTAGTTACATAGAAATAATAATTACAAAACTTTTTAATTTACTTAATTGTGTAGTCAAGAGATTTTAAAAATAATTTGTTACTTTTTACATCCAATTTATGATAAGTTTAAGGGATATCATGTTTTTTATAAAAGCAAAAGTGTTATTGTTGTAAATATCGTGAGGGTTTTACTAATTTCTTTCAAATATTTTTAGAATTTCAGATTCCATGGAATTAGAGCTTTCATTTAAGTATAAAATTGTTTATATTTTTCACAACTTTAGACGAGATTTTGCTTCAAACTTTAAATTTGTCATTTTTCAGTTTTTTCTTGAAAAGTTCAACAATTCTTTTAAATTTGAAAAGTTATTTATAATAGAAAGACTAGACACTCTAACGATTAAAATTTGATATGAATATTAAAAATCGGGTAAAACAATCCAGAGATATTAGAAAAAGAAAACGAAATTTTAATTATCAGGTATGTGATTGAAAACGATCGTTTTCAAATCAATCGATTTTAGATATATTTTTGAGATAATTTTCGGTTATTTTCCCAAAAAATTCAAACCAAATGAAAGATAAAATATCAGTCAAAAGGATTAAAGCCAAAATTTGAAAACGAAAAATGTCCACCACATACCTGTATGTTTTTACGAAATTTCAGAATCCTCGGAATTAGAGCTTTTATTTAAGTATAATATTGTTTTACACAACTTAATACGAAATTTTGCATCAGACTTTAAATTTCTTAATTTTAAATTTTTTCTTTAAAAGTTTAACAATTCTTTTACCTTTAAAAAGCTTTTAATAATATAAGCACTAGACACTCCAAAGATTAAAATTTGGTATTAATATCAAAAATCGGGTAGAATATTCCAGAGATATTAGAAAAAGAAAACGAAATGTTATTTATATTTTTACAGAATTTTAGAATCAATGAAATTAGAGCTTTCATTCAAGTATAATTTTTACACAAATTAATGGGAGATTTTGCATCAGACTTTAAATTTTTAATTTTTCAGTTTTTTCTTGAAAAGTTTAACAATTCTTTTAACTTTAAAAAGTTATTAATAGTACATAGACTAGGCACTCTAACGATTTAAATTTGATATAAATATTAAAAATTGGGTAAAACAATCCAGAGATATTAGAAAAAGAAAACGAAATTTTAATTATGTTTTTATGGAATTTCAGAATCCACGGAATTAGAGCTTTCATTTAAGTATAATATTATTTATGCTTTACACAACTTAATATGAAATTTTCCACCAGACTTTAAATTTCTCATTTTTCAGTTTTTCTTGAAAAATTAAACAATTATTTTAACTTTAAAAAGTTATTAACAATACAAAGACTAGACACTCTAACGATTTAAATTTTGTATAAATATTAAAAATCGGGTAAAACAATCTAGAGATATTAGGAAAAGAAAACGATATTTAATTTACGTTTTTGCAAAATTTCAAAATTCAGTGAATTAAAGCTTTTATTTAAGTATAAAATTGTTTACGTTTTTACACAACATAATACGATATTTTGCATCAAACTTTAAATTTCTCATTTTTCAGTTTTTTTTTTTTAAATTTAACAATTTTTTTTAACTTTAAAAAGTTATTAATAGTACTTTTAATCTAACGATTAAAATATGGTATTAATATTAAAAATCGGTTAAAACTTTCCAGAATTATTAGAAAAAGAACTTGAAATTTTGTTTATGGTTTTACACAGCTTAATACGATATTTTGTATCAAACTTAAAATTTCTCATTTTTTAGTATTTTCCTTAAATCCTTAACAATCCTGTTAGATTTTAAAAGTTATTAATAGTACTTAGACTAGACACAATAACAATTAAAATTTGGTATTAACCTTAAAAATCGGGCAAAACATTCCAGAGATATAAGAAAAAGAAAACGAAATTTTGTTTATGTTTTATACGAGATTTTGAATAAAACTTAAAATTTTTCATTTTTCAGTTTTTCCCTTCGGTTTTTCACAATTCTACTTCATTTCAAAAGTTAATTATAGTACTTAGACTAGACACTTCAACGATTAAAATTTGGTATTAATAGTAAAAATTCGCTAAAAGATTCCAGAGATATTGGAAAAAGAAAACAAAAATTGTTTAAGGCCAAAATTGCGACAATTTAACGCTTACTCAAATGTTGAACTGCTTATGTCTACAAAGTTAAGTTTATCCATATGGATTTAATAAAGCGTAAGGTTTAAACATTATTAAAGCTTAAGCAAAACGTGGTCGGCTCTTCCCAATTTCTCATTAGCACTCTCAAGAAAATGAAAATACTAATTTCAAAACTTAAAAGTAAAATGAAGCAATGAAGAATATCTGACCTAAATCGAAACTCTTTATAAATTAAACTCACAAAAAAACTAATTACTTAAACAAGTTTTTCAGTTTTTCTCGGTTCGAAAAAATTAAGCCAGTGGCTGCTAATGAACAGGTCATTTAAGAAACTCAAATATGATATAAAAAGATGGTGTTAATAGAATTATAGCACAAAACTTGAGAGATACATGTAAAAAAGGCGGTAGAATAAGTGAACAAAAAACAGAATAAAAAGTTTCTTCATGACAAATCTTATAAGAGATAGAGCTAGGGCTTAAATTTTTTTTTAAGAAAATGAAAAACCAACATTTTAGTTAATTTAAACTGAGAAATTACTCATTTTTACTCATTTAAATCAAAAAAAAAAAAACTTTAAACACGAGCAAACTATTAAAACAGTTAATTTGTCATGTTGTAAACTGGCAACAACAAAAACATATTATAAGATAATTAATTTCAAATAGTAGAAAATTCAGTGAAAAAAATATTAAATTTTTATATGTTTCATATAACAAATTAAACACGCATGCCGTAAGCAAAGATTGCAAACGAAATAATGTTTACGCCTAAAAGCAGTATAACATTTTAAAGCTCTTGAGTTTTTGAATACACATTTCAGATATAAAACTTTCAAGTCTTTCTCTGTTATAGAATTTACTTTTCTTTACCAAAAAGTTGTTATTAGTTTGACTTTTTACATTATACTTCATATTACTAAGCTTAAATGAAATATAAAAAGTTTTACTAGTTTTGTTGAAATACAACTTTTTTCAATAAAAAGTTACGAAATTAGATTTATAACAAATAAGAGACTTAAGACTTAGCTTTTAGACGATATCAAAATCATTTGCCTATATTTGCATATTTAGCCTAAAATCATAAACATGTCAAATGATCCAATACAAAATAGTTTTTGACGTAACCAAAAAATTTTACTTAAAAATTGGTAAAATGATTTTTTATAAAAAATAAGGCCTGTAGGCGTGTCAATTTTTAAAAACTATATTTTTTCTTGGTAGATCTATTAATTTTGTACTGCAAATCTCGAAATTTTTCAGCAACAATAATATAAGTCAGATAATTTTCAAATTGCTTTCTATATGCTTTGTTTAGTGAAACTTACAATTTTCCTAAGGTTTCTTTAGATATAACTTTTTTAATTGAAACTTTATGAAATTAAATTTTTCTGAAATTATAGCCTGAAGTCTTAGCTTTACAAAAATGTACAAATTATCTACATATATTTGCATATTTATAAACTTCATGCATAAAGTTATAAAACCCAAAAATTTTTTTTATATATAAACGAAAAAATTTTCTACAACATTTTTCAGAATATAAAGTTTTTTCAAGAAATTCAATTTTATCACAAATTAAAGGCTTAATTCTTGGCTTTTCAACTGCGTATAAATTTTTTGCTTATATTTGCATATTTTTATTCTTTATGGATCTAATTAAGAGCAATTTGTGAAATTATAAAATTTTCATAATAAATTTTTTTAATATTAAAATTTAGTTTAAAAAATGTTACAAAATTTTTCCGTTTGCACTCTTTAACCTTAAATTTTTAGAGCTTATAAATGGGTTAAGTTATTCATTATATAAACTCAAGTTCTATAAATTTTTAATGAATTTAATTTCATTCCATTTTGAATGAAACAAATCTCAAATTAAACATATGATTTATTCACATAAATTTTTTTTTTTAATTTTCATTTAAAACTGCTTTTAATTCTTAGAGATTTTAAAAATAGCTTTTAAATTTTATTGTTTTACACACACAAAACACAATCAATTTCCAGAGAAACTAACCCTCAAATTCTGTTTATTTTAAATTGTTTTCTCGATTGTTATCGAAAAACCACATTTTAAATTGCAAATTGTTTTAGATATAAAAATATATATAGTATTTCTTTAACCTTTGGCGGTGAGAGATTAAAAACTTTAACACATGTATACAGTCGGCTAAAAGGCAAAAGGGTCTAAGTCATAAAAAATTAAAAGAAAATGTTTCCATGATTTTTTGTGCTCAGAAATCAAATTAAGTCTTTTATCTTTTAAAAAAAATACTTTTTTTTATCACTTAAGCCCTTTTGCTTTTTAGCTGACGTTCTAGAGTTTTCCACTCATATATAATACAATTTACAACAATTTATTACTCACACACTTGTAAAAAAAGCGATAATTAAGTTAATTGTTGTTTGTTGAGTTTAATATGTGTTTTACAAAATGTTTTGTATTTTAATTCAATGAAGTTCTGAGAACATTCAAAAACTCCCCGGCTTAAATTTGAATTATTTAGAGGCTAAATATAATTTCTATAACACAACCTCTTTAATTACCGCTTCTTAAATTAGAAGTGCTTACCAAAGCGCTGAAAAGTTGCACTCAAGAAATGGAACTTTTTTGGAAGCGCTATCGCAATGTTACTTTCCACTTTGTCTTACTTCAACATAAGCCCTGTGTAGTCATATTTCTATCAACGAGATGACTTATCATTTCTGTATCCATCTTATGCAGTTGTCGGTTCACATGGTTATACCAGGAAATTGAAGATTAGACGAGTAAGCGAGACTTGCAAGGTAGCAAATTCTAGATAAATCCCTAACAAGCCCTAGTTAATACAATTAAGAAAATGGTAGGGGTGTACTCATCCAAGACAGATGCATTCTTTCATATGGTGGTCTAAATAAGTCTGATACCAAACTTCCATACTACCTTAACAATTTTGACTTCCCTGAAAAATGTATAATTACACAGCCCCCTGTCATTAAGGAAGATTGCATTGAATGTTAAAATTTAGCTATTAATGTCAAACTGGCCACAATTAAAGGTAGTTATTAATTCTTTTTAATAATTCATAGCAAATTTAAAATGCACAATGTTTCTAGCTGGTAAATGCATAATTATAAAGCAGCTGTTAACATCTAATTAGTCTAGTTATACCAAAATGTCCTTGTTGTTTTAGAATTCATCATGACGTATTAGCAATCTCCAAGTTGTTGTATAACAAATGGCTTATTTGTCATAACAAGAAGTTAGCAAATATGAAATAAATATATTCTTGAAGTTGAAGTTATTTTACAGCTTTTAACGTTAAGATTTTAAGGTCTATTTCACAAATTGTATCATATTGGGACATGTCATTTAATTTAGATTTTGAGCTAAATAAGCAAATATATGCAAATAATTTTTACATTGTTATAAAGCTAAGACTTTAGACTTTAGTCTGATATGAAGTTTATCTAATAGGTCTTCGATTACAAAAGTTATAACCTACCTAAAGTTTAGAAAATCTCAAACTAACATTTTCTTCCACACCTATTAAATCTAGTCAACAGCATATTTGAACAATTTTCTCATATTACATTTTAAGCTAAATATGCAAAAATATGCAAGTGATTTATACAATGTTATTAAGCATATACTTTAGTCTTTAGTTTGGCTTAAATTTTACTTTATAGCCTTTTTGTATAAAAAGCTATAGGCTCATATTTATTATGAAATTATTTTTAAAAATATTTTAAAAATTACTTACATTAGATGATGTCGCTTATTACTGATTTTGACTAAATATGCAAATATATGCACATGATTTATACATCTTTGTAAAGCTAAGACTTAAGGCTTTATTTTGAGATACAAATAAATGTACTTGACTCATTTGTCATAAATTATATTCTTAGCAAACAAAATTTTATATACATATTTTTTTTGAATAGTGTTAAAGAAATAACCAAATTTTTTTATATTGATTGATTTCGAAGAAATTAACTTATCAATCACTATTTAACAATTTTTATTACCCTTTAACTAATTCTTAAACAAATACCAAATGATATTCATATCAAATTTGATGTTTAAAATGACGTATAATATTCTAGGTTTTTGAAACTTAAATGGGATAAATAAAGAATTATACGTTTGTTAAATAAACATAAGTCAAAAGTTTTTATGGCACTAAAGTTTTCGAAATTTATGTGGATACAAATAGCAAAAATTAACAAGTTTTAATCTTCTAAGGGCCAATCAAGATTAGAAAAAAGTAGTACACCATAAATGTTATAATCAAAAAGAAACAAACTTAATAATTATGATAAGAAACTACATAGATTACATTGCGGTACTAAAAATCAATTGTTCAATTCAAAACATGGTATAAATTTTTAAAAATTCACTATTTTTTTAGAAAATTATTTTAAAATTTTCTATTTTTAAAGGAAATTTTTTCAAAAATTTTCTATTTTTATTGGAAGTTTTTCAAAAATTTTCTATTTTTATTGGAAGTTTTTCAAAAATTTTCTATTTTTATAAGAAATTTTTCAAAAATTTTCTATTTTTATAGGAAATTTTTCAAAAATTTTCTATTTTTTATAGAAAATTTTTCAAAAATTTTCTTTTTTTATAGGAAATTTTTCAAAAATTTTCTATTTTTATAGGAAATTTTTCAAAAATTTACTATTTTTATTGAAAATTTTTTAAAAATTTACTATTTTTATGGGAAATTTTTCAAAAATTTACTATTTTTATAGAAAATTTTGCAAAAGTTTACTATTTTTTTAGAAAATTTTGCAAAAAGTTACTGTTTTTTTAGAAAATTTTGCAAAAATGCACTATTTTTATAGGTATTTTTCAAAAATTTACTATAAAAATAGAAAATTTTTGAAAAATTTCCTATAAAAATAGAAAATTTTTCAAAAATTTATATTTTTATTTGCCATACAACAATTTTCTCGCTATTAAAAAATCACTTAAAATTTGAAAAATTCAATCTCTCTTTTCTTAGCATTTAAAAGAAATTGGTTTTGAAATATAGCGTGATTTGTTATAATGTATTAATTGTTTAATATTTCATTTTTTTTTTCTTAAACAATTTCAAATGAATTATTTGAAACTAAAGTCAGTCATAACCTAAAAACCACAAAAATCACTCAAGCATTTGGCCAGAAACTTTTTCCATCTTTCACCAAAATCATTAAAGAAAAATTATACAAAAACAAAAAACATCGGAAAAATACAATTATAACAAATTTATTAGACATAATTTTCAACATATAAATAAATTTTTAATTAAGAAAATTGTTCATCTTTAGTGAAGAAAATTTTTTTAATGAAAAAATTGGTAAAAGAAATGTCAAGACTTAATTCTATGACCATTAGGGCATTTCTTTATATCAAAAATGCTATGTTAAATGATATGATAAGAAATTGAATTCAAACATGAAAGCTTATCTTGGTTGTATATCAGTTTTTTGTTGGTTTAACCAAATAAGAGATATTATAGAAATATATATGTCTGTATATATCTGCAAGTATTATCAATACATTTTAAATACAACCTTATTATTTTCATAAATGTTTAATTTAAAACTTGTTCTAAGTGTGAGAAGAAAAATCTTACAATATCTGTTCAAATAATAACATTTTGCAAAAGAAGATAGAAAGCTTTGATCCAAAACATCTTACATAAGCTAAGCTAAGACATATTTGTAGAACCATTTCAATAGATTATTCTTAAAGAAAATCATAAAAATCGGTTCACAAATTCAAGAGATATAAGCGATAAAAGAACTTTTTAAATATGGGTGATGTCTTGGCTAAACGACTGCGCTAAGCACAGGCAATAAAACTAATAGAACTTATTCAATTTCATAGAATTTAAAAACAATTTTAATTTTCTATTTTTATAGGAAATTTTTTAAAAATTTTCTATTTTTATAGGAAATTGTTTACAAATTTTCAATTTTTATAGAAAATTTTTTAAAAATTTTCTATTTTTATAGGAAATTTTTTAAAAATGTTCTATTTTTATAGGAAATTTTTTAAAAATTTTCTATTTTTATAGGAAATTTTTTAAAAATTTTCTATTTTTATAGGAAATTTTTTAAAAATTTTCTATTTTTATAGGAAATTTTTTAAAAATTTTCTATTTTTATAGGAAATTTTTTAAAAATTTTCTATTTTTATAGGAAATTTTTTAAAAATTTTCTATTTTTATAGGAAATTTTTTAAAAATTTTCTATTTTTATAGGAAATTTTTTAAAAATTTTCTATTTTTATAGGAAATTTTTTAAAAATTTTCTATTTTTATAGGAAATTTTTTAAAAACTTTCTATTTTTATAGGAAATTTTTTAAAAATTTTCTATTTTTATAGGAAATTTTTTACAAATTTTCTATTTTTATAGGAAATTTTTTAAAAATTTTCTATTTTTATAGGAATTTTTTAAAATTTTTCCTTTTTTATAGGAAATTTTTTAAAATTTTTCCTTTTTTATAGGAAATTTTTTAAAAATTTTCTATTTTTATAGGAAATTTTTTAAAATTTTTCTATTTTTATAGGAAATTTTTTAAAAATTTTCTATTTTTATAGGAAATTTTTTAGAAATTTTCTATTTTTATAGGAAATTTTTTTAAAAATTTTCTATTTTTATAGGAAATTTTTTTAAAATATTCTATTTTTATAGGAAATTTTTTTAAAATATTCTATTTTTATAGGAATTTTTTTTTAAAATATTCTATTTTAATAGTAATTTTTTTTTAAATTTTCTTTTTTTATAGGAAATTTTTTAAAAATTTTCTTTTTTTATAGAAAATTTTTTAAAAATTTTCTTTTTTTATAGGAAATTTTTAAAAAATTTTTTATTTTTATATGAAATTTTTTAAAAATTTTCTATTTTTATAGGAAATTTTTAAAAAATTTTCTATTTTTATAGGAAATTTTCAAAATTTTTCTAATTTTAATAGGAAATTTTTCAAAAATTTCTTATTTCAATAGGAAATTTTTCAAAAATTTCTTATTTTTATAGGAAAGATTTCTTATTTTATAGGAAGTTTTTCAAAAATTTCTTATTTTTATAGGAAATATTTTCAAAACTTTCTTATTTTTACAGGAAAATTCCAAAAATTTTCTATTTTTATATAAAATTTTTCAAAAATTTCATATTTTTATAGGAAATTTGTAAAAAATTTTCTTATTTTTATAGGGAATTTTTAAAAACTTTCTAATTTTTATAGAAAAATTTTCAAAAAATTCTTATTTTTATAGGAAATTTTTCAAAACTTTCTTATTTTTATAGGAAATTTTTAAAAAACTTTCTTATTTAAAGGAAATTAAAAAAAAATTATTGTTAAGATTTTGTTTTTAATATCTTATTTTTGTAGGAAATTTTTTAAAAATTTATTTTTTTATAGGAAATTCTCAAAAATTTCTTAATTTTTTAGGAAGTTTTTCAAAAATTTCTTATTTTTATTGAAATTTTTTCAAAAATTTCTTATTTTTATTGGAAATTTTTCAAAAATTTTTTATTTTTATTGAAATTTTTTCAAAATTTTCTTATTTTTTTAAGAAATTTAATTTATTTATTTTTTGAAGAAATTTTTCAAAAATTTCTTATTTATTTAAGAAATTTTTCAAACATTTCTTATTTTTATAGAAAATTTTACAAAAATTTCTTATTTTCATAGAAAATTTTTTCAAAAATTTCTTATTTTTATAGGAAATTTTTAAAAAATTTCTTATTGTTTATAGGAAATCTGTCAAAAAAATTTTATTTTATTGGAAAGTTTTGAAAAATTTCTTATTTTTCTAGGAAATTTTTCAAAAATTTATTATTTTTATGGGAAATTTTTCAAAAATTTATTATTTTTATGGAAAATTTTTCAAAAATTTTATATTTTATACGAAATTTTTTAAAAATTTTCTATTTTTTAAGAAATTTTTTAAAAATTTTTAATTCTTATAGGAAACTTTTCAAAAATTTATAATTTTTATAGGGAATTTTTACAATTTTTTCTATTTTTATATGCAAATTTTTGAAAGTATTCTATTGTATTTTGAGGGGAAGTTTTTCATAGGGATTTTCAAAAAGAACTTTGTTTGCTTATAAAGGAATATTCTTAAATTGGGATTTTTCGAAAGTCTATCAAATAACTTGACAGGGGTATACAAATGGGTCATACTGTAATTTTTATCATTATACAATTTTATTAAAATACGAAAATAAATTATTATTTATCATTTATACATTCAACAATTTAGGACTCGGAAATGTCATAAATAGAATTTTAAATCTGGGGCTATGTCCCCCTTTAAAGCTTAAGCAATGCGTCACCGAAAGAGTTCTAAAAGACTTATCAGCACTTTTTCCCTTTATAATTTCAGTTTTATTTGTTTTTTTTTTTTTTTTTTGTAACAATTTCTATAATCCATCAAAATTGAGCTGTTGCTGTTCCCATGTATCAATTTACATAATTTCCAATTATAGCTCTTACTTAAAAGTGCAAAACGTTTTAACCCTAATGTGTCTTAAAAGTTATTCGTTTTTCTTGATTTCCTGTTTTTTTATACTTGTTTAATATAATTTAATTCTTTTCGTAAATATAATTTTTTTCGATTATTATTATTATTATCCTTTGTTTTGGAGTTCGTATCAGGGGTGACATTTGCACTGGGTTTTTAAGTAGTTTGTAAATGCACTATCTGGTACGACACGCCATTACGATCAATCTTCTGGTTTGATTTTGAAAATTAAAAATATTGTACTACCACCACCACCAACCAACCACAACCACCTACACTTGAACTGAACTGAATATTATTGAAATATTGATTCCGATGAATGAAATGAATAAAATATGCAATTTTTCTTTAAAATAAAAGTGTTTTTAGTGTTGAATTTCCAAATTTTTGTTAAGGTATTTATTATAATTTTTTTTAATTATAAGAATTACTTAAGGTACGTTTTATATATTTTAATTCAATTTTTTCTCATTTAATTTTAATTATTTTTAAGTCTTAACTATATTTAAAAGAAAATATAAATAAAATATTTATTAAATAAAAAAAAACATATAAACCTTAAATTGTTGTTTTATTACTTATTTTTATAAAATTTTTAATGATTCTATATTACATTTTATGTGAAAATTTTATATCAAAATCCATTTATAGATATTAAACAATAGCGCCCAATTTTTATTGATAAATTTTTTCTAGCCAAAAAGCATTTTTTCTAAAACTCAAGCTTAAATCAAGTCTAATTCCAGTCTTAAATTACATGTCAAATCTTAAAAACTCTTAAAATACAAGTTCCTAATGACAAGTAAAATAAACAAAAGTCCAATATTTTATCTAACTTAAATTGTAAAATTTATCAAAACTATTTAAACTTGTATATGAGATTTGACTGGAGTTAAAGCTTTATTCAAATTTGGCTTCAAATGCTTGATTTCAAGAAATAAGTATGTTTTGCTTCTTTTGGTTATATAGAATTTATCATTTAAATATTTACATGAGAATGGAATATAAAATTATACTATAGTTATTAAGTTTTCAAGAATTTTTAGCTCAATGATAGCTGGCAGATATGCAAAATGAGTTAACTACTTATTTATCATAAATTAAAAAATCTTATAAAAATATAAATTTTTTCAATGAAGTTTTTCAATTTTACTTAAAATTTCACACATTTTTATTAAAATCTTTAAATTCAATTCTTGGTTTTGGAGTTATAACGATTTTAATTTTAATATTTAATAATTATAAAATAAACAAGGCTCTTCACAAGCATTGATACTGTTATAAAGTCATAATATTTAAAAAAACAAGCTTTCATTAAAAACTATTCAATAATATTGTCATATTTAGGGGATTCATTAGCTTCCCTAAGCAGTCATATAGTCGTAAACTCACAATATTAATACATTTGTTTAGGGTATTATCTAGTCATATTGCCATAAGTCCTAACTTCAAAAAAGCTTAAAAGTTTTCAATTTAAAATTTTCAAAAATTTTCTATTCTTATAGGAAATTTTTCAAAAATTTTCTATTTTTATAGGAATTTTTTCAAAAATTTTCTATTTTTATAGGAAATTTTTCAAAAATTTTCTATTTTTATAGGAAATTTTTCAAAAATTTTCTATTTTTATAGGAAATTTTTCAAAAATTTTCTATTTTTATAGGAAATTTTTCAAAAATTTTCTATTTTTATAGGAAATTTTTCAAAAATTTTCTATTTTTATAGGAAATTTTTCAAAAATTTTCTATTTTTATAGGAAATTTTTCAAAAATTTTATATTTTTATAGGAAATTTTTCAAAAACTTTCTATTTTCATAGGAAATTTTTCAAAAATTTTCTATTTTTATAGGAAATTTTTCAAAAATTTTCTATTTTTATAGGAAATTTTTCAAAAGTTTTCTATTTTTATAGGAAATTTTTCAAAAATTTTCTATTTTTATAGGAAATTTTTCAAAAAATTTCTATTTTTATAGGAAATTTTTCAAAAATTTTCTATTTTTATAGGAAATTTTTCAAAAATTTTCTATTTTTATAGGAAATTTTTTTTAAATTTTCTATTTTTATAGGAAATTTTTCAAAAATTTTCTATTTTTATAGGAAATTTTTCAAAAATTTTCTACTTTTATAGGAAATTTTTCAAAAATTTTCTATTTTTATAGGAAATTTTTCAAAAATTTTCTATTTTTATAGGAAATTTTTCAAAAAATTTCTATTTTTATAGGAAATTTTTCAAAAATTTTTTATTTTTATAGGAAATTTTTTTTTCAAAAATTTTCTATTTTTATAGGAAATTTTTCAAAAATTTTCTATTTTTATAGGAAATTTTTCAAAAATTTTCTATTTTTATAGGAAATTTTTCAAAAATTTTCTATTTTTATAGGAAATTTTTCAAAAATTTTCTATTTTTATAAGAAATTTTTCAAAAATTTTCTATTTTTATAGGAAATTTTTCAAAAATTTTCTATTTTTATAGGAAATTTTTAAAAAATTTTCTATTTTTATAGGAAATTTTTAAAAAATTTTCTATTTTTATAGAAAATTTTTCAAAAATTTTCTATTTTTATAGAAAATTTTTTCAAAAATTTTCTATTTTTATAGGCAATTTTTAAAAAATTTTCTATTTTAATAGGAAATTTTTAAAAAATTTTCTATTTTAATAGGAAATTTTTCAAAAATTTTCTATTTTTATAGGAAATTTTTCAAAAATTTTCTATTTTTATAGGAAATTTTTCAAAAATTTTCTAATTTTATAGGAAATTTTTCAAAAATTTTGTATTTGTATAGGAAATTTTTCTAAAATTTTCTATTTTTATAGGAAATTTTTCCAAAATTTTCCATTTTTAAAGGAAATTTTTAAAAAATTGTTTAGTTTTATAGGAAATTTAATTTTTTTTAATATTAAAACATTATGACATTACAACAAGTTATGAAATATATAAAATTAGTAGCGCAATTCAATATAAAATCGTATTTTCAAAATGTTGTAAAATTGTTAGAGCAAAGTATTCGATTCAACCAAAGCTTGTATATTTTTAAGTTATTTATAAATTTTACATAATTTGACTTTATGACTAAATAATGCCCTGCTGCTTTCCGAGGGAAGCCCATTTATAAATGAATCGAATCGTTCACTTACGACTATTTTGTAAGCTCCACTTCTGTTCGAATACAACACCTGGAGTCTGTGAAAATGTATACATTATTGACCAGGCCATCCCGGCAATCCAACAAAGTGTGAAGATTTTCTGCTTACTAAGGAAATACTATAGTAAGGGAGGCGAATCGTTTATTGAAGGCCGTTTTTAAGCTAAGAATCTAGAGGTTTTAAAAAATGATTCCTTAAAAAACTTTTTACCCAAATTATTCCTTTCTGCTCCAACAGAAGCTTTACATAAGTTTTGATAATAATAAAGCAAATTAAAAAAATCTAAATTCACTTTTCTCCAGCAAGACCTTCTGCTTACTAAGAAGCACAATTGTAAAGGATATGGTGCCTTTTAAGAATGCTTCCTTTTTCAACATGGATTGCTCCCCATGATGAGCCCCAATTAAACACAACAAAATGAATTAATGTTTATATAACATGATGTTAAACTGAATTACCTTAGTAAGCATTACAGCTGACTTGGAAGCACTATTGTAAGGTTATCATTACCTGTGGTTTATATTGAAGCCAAGATAACTATTTAGGATGAACTCACTAGAAGCTTTTAAAATCAATTTTTTACAAATATTCAATTTATAGCTTCTTTGTACACATTACCTATGAGCTTCTTTGCACATCTGATGGAAGGTTTTTGTAGATTATGACTTAATAACAATATGAGATCATGTAAAATCCCAAATACAAGAAAATTTTGGCCGAACTTCTTAAGCAAGGCTAACAACTTAATGAAATGCTTTATCGGAAAGTATATGGAATGCATTCTAATATAGTGGGTTTTGTTTTGGATAAGCTAAGTAAATGTTTTTCTAATTATTCTTTAATTACATCTAATTAAAAAGCATTACCTAAGTACTTCTTTAGTACTCTAATAGAAGAAATTTTTTATTATAAAAATTTCCACAAATTTTCAAAATTACGTTTCAAAGACACGGTTATTATAAGAAAGGAGCCTTCAAGAAGATTTACTGCTTACTGAGAAGTACAATGGAAAGCAAAACCGAAATCGTTTATTTGTTTGGGATGAACCTAATTTTTGTAAGGCTTAATCCAAATAGCTTCCTTAATAGAACTACTTATATTGAGATAGAAAGAGAAGTAGTTCTAATATAGTAAGATTTTCAAGGCATTGTTTCGTTAAAAATCCTTTTAAAGCCATTACTTAAGAGCTTCGTGACTACTTCCGTAAAATAATTTTATTAAATACTAACTTTTTTATAACTTCTAAAGCCAAGATATTTTATTTTAAGACGGTTCATTTCAAAAACTTTTCGAAACATTAAACTTCTTAAGAAATTAATTTTTAATATTTTTGAACAAAACAAGTTAATCTGTTTTGCATATTAGTCAAAAGTAATGATCAATAAAATCATAAAAAAAATTCGAAAATTTATATTGTGCTCAGAAACTTTTCGAAACATTCTTAACTTCATAAGAAATAAATTTTAAACATTTTTGAATAAGGCAAGTTAAGCTATTTTGCATATTAACCTAAAGTTATGATCAATAAAATCATAAAAAAAAATTAGAAAATTTGGGAAATTAATTTCAAAATTCGAGAAAATTAAAACAAATAACGCACTTGTTACAAAACATTTGGACTATTTTGCATATCAGCCGAAATTTATGACTAGAAACTATGAAAACTGAACTAAAGAGATCTTCAAAGTCTAATAATTTTGTATAAAGAATTTTAGGAAGAACTTACTTAAAGGAAGAAATTGTATTTGATATATAGAATCATTACGTCAGTAGTCAGGCTATAGACTTTATAAACTTCACTAATTGATCTTAAAAATTCTTAATTTTTTAAATACCCTCGAAAAATTTCAGACTTTAAAATTTTTTGAATTACATTTTGTTTGCAACAAAGACTCGATATGTAAAAGAAAGAATATTTTTCTCTATTTGGAAAACCTAAACAAAAAAGAAGGCTATGTAAAATGCTTATTTGCAAACATAAGCCTTCGTTTATATGAACAAGTACATAGTAAGTATAAATAAGGAAACTAGGTCATTATCATAATGTTGCACAATCTAGAGGTTGCAACATATTTTTGAAAAATTTCCTCTAATGCCAACCAACCTTGTCTATAACCCCGAAATGACCTTGAACTCATTTTTTAAGCAGCTAAATTTTTAACCTTTCTTCCATTGCAGAGTCACAAACCAACAAACACACACACCCTGACACACAACTGCATTTTATGCATTGGAATAAAACAACAACAATTACCCCTAAATTTATGTTTTTCTATGTTTTCTATTATACCAAACAAAATCTATAGCATATTTTTTAGCATAACAAAAGCTTAGAATTCACGCACATAAACATAGCATAAGTGAGAGAGCATAAAAAAAGAGCAATATATAATTTTTTAGCTTTAAAAAACAACCTCAGATGGCGCCTTCTACAGTAAGTGGAAAATCAAAAAATAAAAAATGCTTAATTTACCAAAAGCTTTAAATATATACGTTAGCAATTAAAGAATTTAAAAAAATTATATTTTCAGTTTATTTAAATTTTCTTTAAAAGAAAAAAATTGTTATATTATTAAAAATCGGCTAAGCGCTTTGGCAGTGTGGTTAGCTGGTTGTGTGGATATAACTTCACAGCCACTATCTTCACTGCCGCCGCGATAAGCTGTAGCAACATTACAGATAACATAAAGGATCTAAAAAAAGCAAGGTAAAATACATATAAAATCAATTTTATTACCAACCGTTTCATACTGATTCTCCAAAAATTTATATCTGTTTTAAATATTTAGATATATATCTCGAGTGCATATATTCAACACTGGCTATGAACCAAATATTTATTATTTTAAGGAGAGACTTTTGCCTAATTAAAATCTGTTTAAAATATAAAATATCACAAGATCTCTTATCTAGTCGTATTGTCATAAGTCTTTTAGAATCGCTTTCTGAGTCGATTTAGCGATGTCCGTCCGTCCGTCCGTCTGGCTGGCTGGCTGGACCCCCATGTTAACCTTGTAATCAAACTACAGGTCGCAATTCTAAAGAAAATTTGATGAAATTTGGCCCAGATAATTTTTTTGATAATGGGACCATGGCTATTAAAATTGGTCAAATTTATTGTACTTCCCATTATTTATGGTACCTCCCATAGGTCCCACTTCCCGGAATTGATATATTGGCCACAAATATCAATATTTTTTCATGAAATTCAAAACAAATACTGCTTATGAAAACTAAAATCACTGTACCAAATTTCGTTGAAATCGATCCACATTTGACCATAGCTCCCATACAAACTCTTCTTTAAAAACGCACTAAATGAGACAAAAAAATCACTAAAACGCTTGTAAATCTAAAGATAATGAAACTTTTGAGTTTATTTTTTGCATACATAATTTGTAATAACTGTAATCAATTTGCCAAATTTCGAGATAATCGGTCCACATTTGACCCTAGCTCTCATATAAGTCCAAATGACGGAAACAGGTTAAATATATAAGTTTTGAGAAAATGTTTGTATGATGACAAGTTTAGCAAATATTTGTCTTTATACAGGAAAAAGAACACCTTTAACCATAATGGTGAAGGGTATGGTATGGTCGGTCTTGACCGACTATAGTGCTTTCTTACTTGTTTGTTTTAAATTACACATAACAAATCTTGTCAGTATAGCGACGATAATTTTTTAAATTTTTATAATTTTTTTAAAGGAAATCGGTAGTCTATTTTCCAAAATAATTTAATTAAAGTTACATCATCTTTTTTGAAAACGCAAAAAAAGTTATTTTGATTTCTGTGTCAAAAAACGGATTTGGACTTAAGAATGGATTCTGGTACCTAAAAGGGTGTATAATAACGAGCCCTTATATTAAAATGATCGCAAACGACAGGAAAAATATTGATTGTAAGCGACAAAAAATTGTTATTAAACAAAAAACGGAGAATGTTTTGGATAACATTTTTGTTACTTTTTAGTTTGCTACTTTCGACAAACTAATTAAATTTTTTCCAAATGGTTTGGAAGTTATGGTGCAAAGTATTGTATGTGCAGTTTTTTAGTTTTACTTCAATAACTTTTAAGCTACTGGGCGGATTGTGGGGCAATATGCAGAAATCGGCCTTTGGGTAGTTGGAGTTTTAGATCAATTTTTAAAAACATGTAAATTTTTAGCACAGTGGCCTTTAGACTGAGCCAAAGTTGAGCTCCATTGTATGTAAAACCTATTGGTTCGTATAACTTTTGTAAATATAAACCTATTGAAAAGATTTTTACACATTCGAAAACTACTTAAGAAAAAATAAAAATATGCTTAATGTACTACGCTATCTCTAATAGTTTAAGAGATATTTAACTGAATGTCGCTTACGATTATTTAAATCTAAGGGCTCGATAAGATGAAATGAGTTGGATTTCTAAAAAAAAAAATTGTACCCCATAAAAACGTACAAAACGAACTTGAAAAAATCAATAAAAATAAGGAAATATTAAAAATTTATTTTTAATTTTTTATTTTTCTCGAAACTTAATTTTCACACACTAGGTCCCTTTTCTCGGAAAAGGTCACATATGTAACTAAAAAACTGTTCTTCTTTTGACAATTCTGATTTAGCGAACAATTTTATATACGAATGTGGCACGACTTTTTTTTAAATTTTGTTAAGTAGTGCAATTGAAATCAAATGACAAATGCTGGCACATATTAGGCATCTTATCAAAAAGTTATTATGACAGACTTAAATTCTTGTTTCATGGTTAAAATTCCCCATTTTGGTTAAATCTATAAAATAAACAAGTAAGAAAGCGCTATAGTCGGTCAAGCCCGACCATATGATACCCTTCACCACTAAGGTCAAAGGTGTTATTTTTCCTGTATACAGAGAAATATTTGCTAAATTTTGCCATCATACAAACATTTTTTCAAAACTTATATATTTAACCTGTTTCCGTTTGGACTTATATAAGAGCTTGGGTCAAATGTGGACCGATTATCTCGAAATTTGGAAATTATCTTTAGATTTACGAGCGTTTTAGTGATTTTTCTCTCATTTAGTGCGTTTTTAAAGAAAAGTTTGTATGGGAGCTATGGTCAAATGTGGACCGATTTCAACGAAATTTGGTACAGTAATTTTAGTTAACGTAAGCAGTATTTGTTTTAAATTTCATGAAAAAATATTGATATTTGTGGCCAATATATCAATTCCGGGAAGTGGGACCTATGGGAGGTACCATAAATAATAGACCGATTTTGACCAATTTCAATAGCCATGGTCCCATGATCAAAAATTATCTGTTCCAAAGTTCATCAAATTATCTTTAGAATTGTGACCTGTAGTTTGATTACAAGGTTAACATGGGGGTCCAGCCAGCCAGACGGACGGACGGACATTGCTAAATCGACTCAGAAAGTGATTCTAAGCCTATTGTTATACTAAAAGGTGGGTCTAAGAGAAATATTTCTATGCGTTACATACATCATCTATGCGTTACATACATCAGTATAATAAAATAAAAAAGGGAACATGTTGGTTTTACCGAAAAGAAGTTTTTGGAAGCAGCTTTCCATATTTCATTGAGAACGACGTAAGTCAATTGGTCAATGATTACATACTTTTGGTCTGAATTGGATGATCTACATTAGTTTTCGATAAAAACACAAGTTATGCCACATTGGATATTTTGCACGTGGGAATTTTTTTCGCAAGTACAGGATGGGCAAATTTTAGGTTAGGATTACCTAATGATAAAATGTCAATAACTAATCTGTTATCCTTTGACAATCCATTATCCATTGTCAATCACTCTTAAACAAAAAATATGTGAAAAACTGTTTTTAATTGGGAGATTATGTATTAGAAAGGCCGAGTTCAGGTGGACAAACCAGAAAAAACTAAAAAGAGAGGCTATTTGTCTTAGTTAAAAACCTATTTAGAAATGCGAAGAGACAGTCTTGGAGAAATTTTTGCAGCGGCGTCGAAAGTTCTTATGATACTAGTAGACTTTACAAAAGTCGGTAGCTGACTACATTCAAAAGGACACAGCCAATAATCATACGGTATTCGAGTAAACACCGATCCCTCTTAACAGAGAAAGAAATCAATTTGCTCTTGACAGTTTCGACCCGTATAAAGCTGCGGTTCATGATGATATTATTCCAGCTGAACTCTTAATGCCCTGGCTAATTCTGATATACGACGGTTGTCTCAGGCTATCTCATACCAGAAGCCTGGAACATAGTCTTTATCCCCAAAGCAGGTAAAACTGAACACAGGAAACCGAAGAGCTTCAGACCTATCAGTCTCTGCTCCTTCCTTCTTAAAACTTTGGAGCGCATCATTGAGCGAATCTACGCGCTTCAATTGATCCAATTCTTCTCTCCAGCTCACAGCATGCCTATAACAAAGGCAAATCTGTTTATACTGCACCCCACTCTCTAGCTAGCCATATTGAAAATGTCTTGAGTTCGGCGAATTTACGCTATTCTGGATGAAATCATTAATAGCCCTGACAACATTGACTACTACATATCCACCCCTCTCTTTGATAAATCCTTTACTGTAATTATCTCTAGAGACTGCTCATCCCTTGATGACGGTTGTCTGAAGGTATACACGGACGGATCCAAGTCAAAGATAGGCGTGGAGGGTATCTTCATCCCATTATTAGGGGAGGAAATTTGTTTTAGGCTTTCTGATCAATGTAGTATTCTTAATCCGAGATATCGACCATATACAAAACTGCCAAATGGTTAAGATACCACAGAATATGCGACTGGGATATTCGTTTCTTTATCGACAGTCAGGCTGCCATAAAATCCCTATCTAATGTCCACACGACATCTGTTCTTACCCGCGAATGCCGGGCATCTCTTAAAGAGTTAGCGAGACATTGCAATATCTAACTTTTCTGGGTACCCAGGCACAACGACATACCTGAAAACTCCATGACTACTGCACTTTTCCTACATAAAAACATTCACATACATATGTATGTATTTTAATATTTTGACATTTATTATTATTGAATTTTCCGTCTAAAACTTTGACTTTATTTGTGTCTGCTGGGCTACACATTAGTTGCGAGGGTTAAACTTTGGTTTGTACTTACTTACTTAAATGGCCTATATTTACAACCTGTAAGGGTAAAAGGCCAAGATTATTTTAGAATTCCATGCGCATATTTTCCAATTTCGTAGGCCAAGCTTTGAAAGATTTTCCTCTATTTGGTCATTTCATCGATGTTTCGGACGATCTCTTCTACGCGTTCCCTCGGGATCATTTATGAACACTTTTCTTGATAGACTATTTTCGTCCAATCTCTCAAAATGTCCTAAATAACGCAGGGTAATGTAGGGGATGTTGGATACCAAGCAACGGTTTTGATTAGTCTTAACTTGGTAAGCTCAAACTTATCTGGGTATCACCTGGGTAACTACGTTAACACATTTTAATGTAATGAGCTAACATGTGCCGCGATCTTAACGTAAAACGTAAAAATATGGGTAAGGACGTCGGGCTAGTTACCCACTTCTGGAAAAAAAAAAACGTTGGCTTGTGTCTTTAGTAATACAAATTTCATATATTGTCACCTTAAAGCAAATAACCTATCTGCAGTTTTCAAAAGTTTACATAAGAGGGAAAAAACGTTACAAAATTGGAAGTATTAATATTGAAACGAAAATTACTTACTTTGATTAAAATGAAACCAGAAATGAGAAAATATTGTATTATGTTATGTCACTTAAGTTATTTGGAATTGCAAAAATCGGAAACGAAATAACCTATCTGCAGTACTTGTTACTATGAATAAAAAAAATAAAAAAAAACATTTTTTATACATATGAATATTATATACATTAAATAATAACAGTTATAGTTTCTTTTACTGGTTTAAGCAAATGAAAGTACTTAATGATTGTTTAAATTACACTATGCAACAAAATTAAATTTTGATGATTTAGCTTTTAGTGCGTAACGGTCCTCTAGCTACAAAGACTGTAATAATTTGGTCATTTGTGATATAAAATGTTCAAAATTTGGCACAGATGTACGTTGTTATATAGGGAATAATAATCCATAAAAAACAAAATTTTGAGATTTTTGCAAATAGGTTATTAGGTCTTTAAGATGACGATATAGAATATTTATAGGAAATATTCCAGCCAATTGAATAATAATTACAATTTGCATTTAAAATTTGAATGAAATAAAGTATACAAAATTAATATTAAATGTTATTTTATTTATTGACCAAAAACTAAGAAATATGTAAGTATTGTTAAGCATAAAATTTAAATTTGTACCATCCTAATGAAAATACGGAAAATACCTCAATGAAAATGGGGGTCACCCTAAGGATAACAAAATATTATATTGTCCCCCAAGATTGACTTGTGGCCCGAAGTGGCCGAGGAAATGGGTAAAAAATGAGTTGGCACATTTGAAAAAGAATTGCAAAGAAGAATTAAGAAAAACAGATCGAAAGTTGAACTTTAAGCTTAAATTTCTTAACAACCGTTGTATAGATCTTAATAAAACCTAAACACGATAAAAGCTTAAGATGTTTATATTGACTACAAATAGAACTATCTAAAAACTCTTTATTAGTTAAAAAATTACAGTGTTTTGGCCAATGAAGAACGATTTTGAACCACTGTGCGGCATTAACTTTCGATAGAAACACTGCTCATGCTACATTTGATATTCTGTTTGTGGGGATTCCCTTAAATCGCAAGTGCAGGGTGGGCAAATTTGAGGTAAGGAAGTAAATGATAAAATATCAAGAATAAATCCTAAAATAAGTGAACGTACAAAGCTTTAGTTACAAAAATATAAAAATTTTGTTAGATAGAATAGTGAGTTAATTCAATAAATCTTCTGTCGTTTTCTTATGTTTGAATCTATCTGCGTCTTGTTGGACGCAGTTTGTTTGTATTGAAATACTGTTATGTCCTATGGAATAAAATGCAAACATTTTTTTGTCTTATCTTAAATAAAATTAACTTGAAAAGAGCGAAATTTCATAAAATTTTTCATTAAGTTTGCATTTTTGTCCATTGTATCTTCGTTATTTTTTGACTTACCTTTACTTACGACCCGTGATGGTTGTTTTAGTAATCATATTATATTCAATTAGGATATATACATTTATGTAGGTGATATATTTTTTTTTTTCAAACGCTAAAAATTGTTATTTTGGAATATCTCGAAAACTATACATTTGACCATTCGAATTCAGCAGACAATTTTACATAAAGATTGGGTATCAGCTTCGTTTGGTCAAAAAACTCTTACGTAGTGTTATTTAATGAAGTTATTCAAATATTTAATAAACAAAGAATAACATAAAAATTCAATTCCACTTTCAAAATATAAAGTGGTTTCATTCCGAAAAAAATTAGTTTTACGTTTTATATAGAAGCGAACTACGGAATTGAGTCCACTTCTAAACGAAATTGTGTTCTGTGACATGATATTCTCAAAAGAGCTTCCAATTGACAAAATAGCAAAATTTTAAAAACATTTTAATTTTGTATATCAAAAAACTAAAATCAGTAGTAATTTCTTAAATATTCTTCAAATTAAGAAAAGAACAAAATTTGCTAAGTATCGGGTTTTTTTTATTGAGGTATAGAACTTTAAGTTGGCATCACTTTTTTAACTGGCGGCCATTTTGTCAGCTGTCAAGTGATTAATATTTAGTTTGGTTTGCCATTTCATCATGAACAGGTTGACAAAAGAACAACGCTTGCAAATCGTGCAAATTTATTTCGAAAATAATGGTTCAGTTCGCGAAGTTTACCGCAAGCTCCGTCCATTTTATGGTCGACATAATCGTCCATCAGAGCAATTAATTCGGTTAACCATGGTCGTTTTCGCACTACGTTTACTCTATGTGATAATACGCATCCGCAGCGACGTCGAACAGTGCGCACCGAAGAAACAATTGCCGCTGTAGAGCAAAGTGTTGAAGAGGACCCAAATGAATCGATTCGCCACCGTGCACAGCAATTGGAGCTTTGTCCATCAACTTTATGGAAGATTTTGCGCAAAGATCTTGGCTTGCGACCTTACAAGATCCAGCTTGTGCAAGAATTGAAGCACAAGCTGGACGCATTGCGAGACCATGCAATGCGTCGTGATTTTGGTGTATGGACCGAAAATGAGATTGATCTCGATGCTGATTTTCATCGCAAAATTTTGTTCAGTGATGAGGCACATTTTTGGTTGAATGGCTAAATCAACAAGCAAAATTGCCGCATTTGGAGTGAAGAGAATCCACATGAGACCCTTGAGACGCCATTACATCCACAAAAACTGACTGTTTGGTGTGCTCTATGGGCTGGTGGAGTCATTGGGCCATACTTTTCCCGAAATAATGCTGGAGAGTCAGTTACCATAAATGGAGACCGGTATATAGCCATGATAACCGACTATTTTGTTCCCCAATTGGATGGCATGAATGTGGATGAGTTGTGGTTCCAACAAGACGGCGCTACATGCCACACAGCGCACGTCACAATTGATTTATTGAAGGAAACATTCGATGAGCGCATAATTTCGCGGAATGGACCTGTCAATTGGCCACCAAGATCGTGCGATTTGACACCACTGGATTATTTTCTTTGGGGATATGTGAAGTCGCTCGTCTACGCCAACAAACCAGAAACGTTAGGGGACTTGGAAGCCAACATTCGTGGCGTTATTGCCAACATACGGCCCCATATGCTCGAAAAAGTAGTTGAAAATTGGACCTGTATAATTGGCTTTATTCGAGCCAGCCGCGGCAGCCACATGCCCGAAATCATATTTAAACATTAATGGCATAAAATTATCCTTCCAATAAAGCCAAATTGATGGACATTAAAACGATTTTCTTGTGTTTTATTTCAATTCGAAGTTCTATACCTCTAAAAAAAACACCCATTATTTATGTATTTTATTTTTTAAACTAAAATCGGCAGTAGTTTAATAACCAGGATTAATTTGAGATGTGTGGCTTTGCAATAACAAGTTATGACTTTCTTCCAGCTAGATTGGGCTATTAGACCAATCTAAATGATATATCGTTAATGGAAACTGGAAAACAATTGCTCAACCTACAATCCTGAAATCTTTCACCAGATATTTATAAATATTTTTATTGGAATATAAAAAATTCCCTACACTTATTAAGTTTTAGGGACTAAATACTTATGTAAAAAAAGATAAGATTAATATTTCCAAAATGTTCTTTCTGGCGTAGTTATACCCTAGAGTGATTCGAAAAAAAGTCACCCCTAGGATTAAATTTATGTAAAAATAATTCTAATAAATTTTTATTTATTTTTCTACCACGCCTACAAATACCGCCCTTTTAGTTTTTCGTTAACTGTGTCGCCATCTTTAGTCTCTCTTTGATAGTTTTACTACCACGTCAATTTTTAGTCATAATTTTTTTGAAATTCGATTCGGTGGGTACGAATCGAATCGAGTACAAATTTATTTTTTAAAAGTTATGTCTATAAATTGACGTGGTAGAAAAAAACTATCAGCAAACTAAAGTATAGTCCACTTCCGCGTTCATATTTCGTACTCATAGTTGAGGGTTACTTATGGTGTTTAAGTAAAAAATTTTGAGATAAAAATATGGATTGTAAATATTATGAAGATCGTACCGTGCAGTATTCCCCTATTCACAGCCGTACACAAACACTGACTTCCCTCAACTATTAAAAATGTTCCGATTGAAGTTGAAATTCCAAACTTTTTTTTAATTGGCCATAGAATTTTGGGCTTTGTTAAACGGTACCTAACGTCTTCTTTGGAGCCACTGGTTGATGTAATTATACTTCCTAGGTGTTCGAACGATTTTATGCTTTCAATTTGATGATGTTATAATGTGAAACTATTCGTATTTGACGCGTTTATTGTAATTGTCTTGGTTTTGGAAACGTTTATTTTAAGACGGCTTCAGATGCAGATTCACTTGAATATCTTTAAATTTGGATTAATAGTTTGACTTTAACTCTGTAATATTACCTCTTTTTCTTCTTCTCCGCTTAATTTTAATTTCCATTTTTTTTTCTTTTTTACCCTTTTTGAAAGGATTATAATGGACCCATCGGGTGCACGAGTGAAGGCTTTTATTTGGCACCAACATTCTAATCTAGATAGCTCATAAACGCCTATAAAGTTACTTTTCCGAGTAAAAGTAAGCAGTCCAAATGTTGAACCAAGTAATTAAGATCCATAAGGACTATCCCCCTGGTTCAACATTACCCTACAAAGAGAAAAAGGTTTTAAAAACTTCAAGGTAATTTCACTGTGTCCTAGAAAACGATTTCACGAATTTCTACTTACTTGGTAGTGAAATTGAATTGCAAACACTTCAATTTCACTTTCCAAGCCACTTTGACGAAATTAAGAACGCAAACTCAGTGAAAGTTTCACTTTCATTGTATTCCACATCTGTGGATCTCGGAGTATGGTTGTCATGCTGTTTAGTAAAGCAAAACAAACGGATACTAGCTTTTGGTAAATGATCTTTGTTTTGTTGTTGTAACTGCGATATTATTGGTAACATCGCCAAAGGCCAAAGAGCCTTTACAAAAGTATTTCATTCGGATCTACTTTGTGATAATCGCTTAATTAAACTCCATAACTTCTGGGTTATCATTTCGCTGGATAATTGTGTGGTCTGTCCTACCCCTTCTTCTGCTTCCTTGAGGGTTCCAATCAATACCAGTACGGATGATATCATCGGAGGGATAGTAGTTTAGGAGGGCTGCCTTAGTATTCAAGAGCTTTCCAATTGGTGTTGTGAGGGATCTTATCAAATGCCTTCTGAAAGTTAATGCACACTTAAAAGTAGTATTCTTCACTCTTCGGATTGTTTAAAACAACCTTAAGAGTGTTACATAGGTCTGGGAGGTTACCGCGTAACTCGATTCGAAAGAAATTATTTTCGAAACACAATGCTTTAAGCATACAAATTCGAACAGTTTTATTTTCGAATCGAGTTACGCGGTAAACCCCCTGTGTGGGCCAAAGCCAGCTTGCTCAATACGAAATTCTGGGGGTTACTCCGTATCTCGATTTTAAAGAAATTTTTTTTAAACGAAATGGAAGGAAAAAGAAAATTTGTTCAGAATATTCTTGAAATTGAGCAAAATCGGTTCACATTGGACTATCAGGCCTGTTCTGAAAATCACGTGATTTGAAATCACATTCCGTTTTGAAATCACAAATGTGATTTGTACTTGTTCTGTAAATCACAATTTTTTACGTTTTTTTGTGTGATTTAAACTTCTCAAAACACAAGGAAATTTGTATAAACTAGTGCAAATGCACTATTTTTAATAATTTTTAGCATCATAAATAAAATTTGATTGATTTTATTAGTATTTTTGCAAAAACTTAACACTTTTAACGTTGAAAAAGTAAATTTTTCTACTTGGTTGGCTTAAAGAAAAATCACAAAAAGTTTAGCTTAAAATTAGTGTTTCCGTTTTTTCATATTTTTCAATGAACTTTTAAGTAAAATTGCAAATTTTATTACACAAAATTATAAAAATCATATTAGGCTTTTAATCTATTCAATTAGTAATAGAAATAAAAATAAAATTACATGTAAAACAGACAAGTGGTTTCAAATCGATAGTGTCTTAGCTGACCGATTTGAAATAACAAAACTTTTGTGATTTTTGTTTGCAGAACACCTTTTATGTGATTTTAAATCACTTTCACAAAATGTGATTTTCAGAACAGGCCTGTATAGCTCCCATATATGTAAACCACTTACGGAAACAGCAAAAATACCAAAAAGAATATGGGTTTCTGTCTGCATATCCGTCAGCTTAAAGCACGATAACGTCAAAACCAAAAGAACTAGAGTAACAAAATTTGAATTTGAGAAAGGTTCGTATTAAAATTGGGCGAAATCGACTTATAATTGCTATGACACTTAATTTGGAACTGAGAAATTTTAAGCAACTATTGGTCAGTATATACAATTTTAAGGATATTGGTTCATAGTTGACCATAGCTCCCATATAGATCCACTCTTAGAAACTAGTGAAATTCTAGAATTCGATACAGATCACAATTGATAACTGTCATAGTGGAAAATTTTATGAAAAACGTTTCACATTTGACCATAGCTCTCTTATATATCATGTTATAATAGCTCCTATGCAAAAATTTGTTACCGATCAGCTATTTATGTCTATCAGGCAGCGTGTACATTTTGTGGGCATCGGTCCATATTTGACCATAGCTTAAAGGCCTCACCCGGAAACCATTTAAATACAAAGAAATTCACTTAAATGCTAAGTTATAAACTATGATAGCTATGACTTAATAAAAGGTTAGTTTATAAAAAGTTTATTAACACGTTCCCTGCCAAGCTGTTTTTCACTAGGTGTCATTTCTACGCCGCGTGTACCGAAAACAGTACACGGTAAGCGCTTTAATAATTTTGTATAAATTCTTATTTTTTTTTTTGTTTTTGAGAGAATTTATATTATTTGCGTGTACCGTTATCAGTACACGATGCAAAAATTCCTCTAAACATCACTAAATATCATAAAACAATCATAACGGGAATGAAAATTTAGAGAAAAAAATTTAAAAAAACACGTTGGCGTAAAAATGAAGATACGCGTGTACTGTTTTCCGTACACGTGTCAGCAAACGTGTTAAGATTGTACTTACGAAATTAGGTAGTTATTCGTCAGTGATAAGTCCGGACTATATTGTGTCGAAACTTCTATCAGCTCTCTAAAATGATTTGAACATTTTTTTTAGTTAATGAGTTTCCTAGGTAACGAGAGGGCTAAAAGGTTTACATAAGATGATTACTATCCAAAGTCCCAGTATCTGAAAGTTCATAGAGTAGATCTAGGAAGCTCCAAACAAAATTTGTATAGGATTGAAAAAACTCGTATATGTTTTGTTTAATTTAGAATATGGCCGTATATTTTTTCTTTAAATAAAAACTACTTTTTTGTTTGTTTAAATTAAGAGCAAGAGAAAAAACAGAAAATAATTTAAAAAACTAATAATAAGTTCTGAAATTTGTATATTTCCATGTTTTCTTTTTTTTTGTTTGTTTTTGTTTAAATGTTTTGTAGAAAAAAACTTCCTTAAAGGAATTTTGTTGTTGTTTTATTTCATGCTTGAAAATGAAAAATTAAAATAAAGAGATGAAAGTTTATATATAATTTCTTCTTTTTTACATAAAACTTAAATTAGTAATAATGTTAGTTAACATTGTTCTTTAAATTATTTAATTTTATTTTAATTTATTTTGTTTTTGTTTTCTTTTTTATGTTTAATTAATTCTTTTTTCTTTTGTTTATCAAATTAAGTGCTGATTTTTTTAAATCACTTTTTTTAATTTTAAATTACTAGTAAAACTTTTTTCTTTTGTTTTTGCTTGTATTATTTATAATATTATTATTTAATAATTTTTTGTTTTTTTCTTTTTTATATTTCAGTTGCTTTCATTTCCTGTTTCCTTTCTTTAAGGTTAAAAAATCACAGTCCTATTCACTTAAGTATACCCAACCAAAATTACGTAGTAAAATTACTATATTGAGAAATCGGCTGGGGAAAATTGGTACATTTTCGTAGAATATATTATAGAAAATTTTTCAAAATTTTTGTATTTTTATAGGAAATTTTTCGAAAAATTTCTATTTTTATAGGAAATTTTTTCAAAAATTTTCTATTTTTCTAGGAAATTTTTCAAAAACTTTCTATTTTAATAGGAGATTTTTCAAAAATTTTCTATTTTAATAGGAGATTTTTCAAAAATTTTCTATTTTTATAGGAAATTTTTCAAAAATTTTCTATTTTTATAGGAAATTTTTTTAAAAATTTTCTATTTTTATAGGAAATTTTTTAAAAATTTTCTATTTTTATAGGAACTTTTTCAAAAATTTTCTATTTTTATAGGAAGTTTTTCAAAAATTTTCTTTTTTTATAGGAAATTTTTAAAAGATGTTCTTTTTTTATTTTATTAAAAAAAACTTCTTTTTTAATAGGACATTTTTTAAAAACTTTTTATTTTATAGGAAATTTTTCAAAAATTTTCTAGTTTTTATAGGAAAATTTTAAAAAATTTCAAAAATTTGCTGTTTTTAAAGGAAATTTTTCAAAAATTTTCTATTTTTATAGGAATTTTTTTTTAATTTTCTATTTTTATAGAAAATTTTCAAAAATTTTCTGTTTTTATAGGAAATTTTTCAACATTTTTCTGTTTTTATAAGAAATTTTTCAAAAACTTTTTATTTGTATAGGAAATTTTTTTAAAAATTTGCTTTTGTTTTTTGAGGAAATTTTTCAAAAATTTTTTATTTTGTACTACGAAATTTTTCAAAAATTTTCGATTTTTATAAGAAATATTTCAAAAATTTTCTATTTTTAAAAAATTTTACTATTTTTATAGAAAAATTTTAAAAATTTTTCTATTTTCATAGGAAATTTTTAAAAAATCTTCTATTTTTATAGGAAATTATTGAAAATTTTCTATTTGAATAGGAAATTTTCTATTTTTATAGGAATTTGTTTAATATAGTAAATTTTTCAATAATACAAAAATAAACCGATTTACTCCAGCCGATTTCTTAATATAGCCAATTTACTTAAGCGTTTTAGTTGGGTGTCTTTAAGTGAATCGGACGGTATTTGTTTTTCCTTTTAAATTAAATATTATAATTAATTTTGTAAGTTAATTTCTGTTTTGTTTTACTTTTAATTACTTTTAGGTATTTTCTGTTTTATTTGTTTTTTTTTATTATTATCTTTTTAATAATATGTTTAAATTATTTAAATTTCTATTATAAATTTTATTTGATGGTTTCATAAAATTATTTTTATTATTATAATAATGTATGTATATATAAGGATTTTATAAAATTCTTCATTTATTTTATGTTTCTTGTTTAATTTAAATTTATTTCTCGTATATTTAATTAAATATTATTTCCATATTTCATTTATAGAGCAAATTCTTTCAATTTGCCTTAAAACAAAAATAAGACAGAGAGTGTTTTTGTTTGTTTTTTGTTTCTAGTGTGAGTTTTTTTCATTTTTTTTTTTTAAGTTTTATTTCTCCTTAACTTTTTCATTTTATTAACATTTCTGTGGGTTTTCTTGTATAATGATTTAGTCCTTTTTGTAACAAGGAGAAGGAAGATGAATAAAGGATGTTTTAGGAGGATGAAGTATAATGAGAGGAACGGAAAAAATGTCTTCAATAAGAAAATTATTTAAATAAAATATATAGTTTTTTGTTGTGATTAAAAAAAGAGAAACAAAAAAAGCATATTTTCTTTAAGATTTAAAAGGATGTGTGGATATATAGGAGTTTTGTTGATGTGTTTTATGAGAGTATATTAATGTGTATGTATGTAAATATGTGTGTGTTAATTTGTAAGAGAGTGTGTGTGGAGGGAGGTGAACATATTTTAAATGTTTTTTCTTTATTTTTACGTTTTAACTGTAAATTAGGAAGTTCCATTCACTAAAGTTTCCTTTTTATCCTGTGTATGCTGCTGCTGCTGTTGCGACTGCTGTGGCGGCTTTTGTTGCTGCTGTTGATGATCACTTGCATGATTTTGTTGCTGCTGCTGCTGTTGTTGCTGATTACGACTTTTATTATTACGTCTGGCTTTTGGCGGTTGATTGTGTTGTGGCTGTCCTTGCTGCTGTTGTGTTGCCACATAACCCTGTTGCTCAACTTTATTTTGCGTTATATTATTGGCTTCTTTATTGTTGCTGCTGCTGCTACTATTATTGTTTACACTCTGCTTTGATCTGTCATTAGCATTTCCAGAAGCACCACCTCCGCCACTGCTACCGCCTGCGCCGCTGCCACCACTGCTTTTATCGGCATTGTGTTGTGGCGGTTTGCTATTTTGCTGGGGTTTGTTATTGGCCACTCCACCATTTGCTGCAATCATACACATCAAACACAAGTGTAACAATTAGTTTTTTATGATATTATTTTTAAATAATCAATCGTCTACAGTAAATGATTATGTCATGATGTTTAACAATTAATAAGAAAAAGGCAATTAAAAATAAAATTTTATGGAATATATGAATGAAATAGTCATGACATCATACTCACTATTATGGGGAGCGTTGCTTTTTTGCCTTCGGCGTCTTCTAGAGCTGCCTTCATATGATGAATTACTTTCAGCTAAAAATCAGAAAAAATGTAAATCAGTAAAAAAAGTTTATTGGTAAAATAGTGAAATTTGCGATAAATCTTTGTTTATTTATTTCGTCAATGGATACAAAGTTATCCTTACAGACTAGTAATAGATATTAAGCTATAGTGAACTAAGGGTTTTAAGTGTAATTTTTAATGTAATGTCTAAAAAATTGTCACAGGTTAATTTAAAGCATAATCACTTTTATGTAAGTCAATATAAAATAGTTTATCCCTCACTCTAAGAGGTCTGGAAGGAACATATAATTTAAATATTTGAAGTAAGTCAAGACACATTTTCCTTCTTGTCTCTAAAGTTTTCATTGAGAGTAATGTACATTTCTCAATATAGGTAAGAGAACGTGTATTATGCAAAATTGAGGAGATTAAGGCAAATTTAACAAATTTTTTTGTATTCTCTCTAGACGATCCTAAAATAGCACTCGGATTTCATATAACTGATGCATACTCTATTGTCAAATAAATTGGTCAAAGTATTTGTCATACTGAAACTGTGGAAGGAGCACTTTTTCAAATTGTTGGTATCAAATGAAAGCGACCAAGATGACACGCCTGAACAAATCAATGATGATGGCGTTCTATGTCCACCACCAAACCAAAATGAGATTAGAATCGCTATAAATCGACTAAAAAATAACAAAGCTGCGGGTGCCGATGGTCTTCCTGCTGAGCTTTTTAAGGCCGGAGGAGATGAGTTGATAAGGCTTATGTCCCAACTTATAGAAGCAATATGGTCAAAGGAATACATGCCAGACGATTGGAATCTTAGTGTCCTTTGTCCTGTGCACAAAAAAGGAGATAAAACTGTGTGTGCAAATTACAGAGGCATAAGTCTCCTCTCAATTGCATATAAGATTCTATCGACCATACTGTGCGAAAGGCTTAAGCCCAAAATTAACGAAATAATTGGGACATACCAATGTGGCTTTAGACCAGGTAAATCAACCACTGACCAGATCTTTACTCTACGTCAGATCCTGGAGAAGACCCAAGAGAAACAAATTGACACGTATCATCTCTTTGTTGACTACAAAGCAGCTTCTGACAGCCCGATACGGAAGAAGGTGTTTGAAGCAATGTCTGAGTTCGGCATCCCCACGAAGCTAATAAAGTTATGCAGGATGACACTAACTAATACAATATCATCTGTTAAGATAGGTAAGAACCTATCAGAGTCTTTCATAACTAAACGGGGTTTCAGACAAGGTGATAGTCTATCATGTGATCTCTTCAATATTGTGCTAGAGAAAATCTTACGTGATGCAGCAGTTAATACAAGTGGTACAATCTTCAATAGAAAACATATGCTACTCGCGTATGCCGATGACATTGATATTATGGGGCGCACTTTACGCGAGGTAACTGCCGCCTTTTCCAATATCGAGAAGGAATCAAACAAAATGGGTTTAGCTGTAAATGAATCAAAAATAAAACTGATGGTTTCTTCAGGCAGACAGACCACTAGAATTGGATCACATGTACCCGTAGAAAACTATAGTTTCGAAGTTGTAAAAGAATTTGTATACCTTGGTACCACTGTGAACATCAACAACGATATAAGCTTTGAAATTAAACGTAGAATAATACTTGCCAATAGATGCTATTTTGGCCTAAGCAAACAGCTAAGAAATAAAGTCCTCTCCGTAAGAACTAAAATTACGCTCTATAAAACGCTTATACTACCCGTGTTACTGTATGGTGCAGAATCATGGGTACTTGCACAGGCAGATGAAGCTATCCTTGGAGTGTTTGAGAGGAAAATCCTACGAAAAATATTTGGATCAGTCTGCGTCAACAATGAGTATCGACATCGAATGAATCATGAGCTGTATGAGTTATACGCTGACATAGACATAGTAAAACGCATTAAGCAACAACGGCTGCGCTGGCTGACATGTTGTGCGGATGGATGAAAATACTCCGGCAAGAAAAGTGTTTGATAATGATCCTGAGGGAACTCGTAGAAGAGGGCGCCCAAAACTTCGATGGAAAGACCAAGTAGAAGAAAATCTTTCAAAACTTGGCATAAGAAATTGGAGAATATGCGCACAAGATAGAAGCGCATGGAATTCTAAAATATGCTCGGCCTTTGACCTAAACAGGTTGTTACAATAGGCCATTTAAGTAAGTTAAGTAAGTATTTGTCATAATGCCTTCTTAAGAAACTGAACATGGACCTTGCCTTAGGAATGATGTAATTTAGGTGATTACTGAAAGATAATTTTGAAGGAAATATAACTCTACTTCTGTTAATATTGAAGGGTAGACCATATAGTGATGACCAGCCATCTACACTGCATTAGTTTTCTTAAAGTGACACTAATTTAATGATCTTTAAATCATCTGCATAAAGCAAAATACTTGGCGTTAAAAAAAAATAGTTACAGTATTAGAAAAAGTGTCTAAAAAAATATTGTCACAAAAGATTATTTTTGTATCTCATTTTGTCAGATATTTTGTAAAAAAGCCCTCATTGACTTTTACCGCTGCGCAACGGCGAGGAATTAAGTCAATTAGAGATCTGCAAAACTTTATAGGAATACTTTCCTAAACGTTAATTTTTGCATCACCATAATTCATAGTCTTCATAATTTTGCACCACCATGATTTACCGTCTTCATGACAAATCTTGCACCAGAAAATAAATAAGAAGACAGCGAGCTAAAAAACTGCATTGCAATTTCTTAACAAAGTATAATTGCTGTTATTGGACGATGAAACCTATATCCTTGCTGGCTTTTTAAGTTGTATATGCAAGAGAAAATGTAGACAAAAAAATCCTAACCGATTTATACAGTAACATGAGGTGTCTATTTTTTTCTGGCCCGATCCTTGCTTCGACAATGCCGCCTTACTACCCAGAACTCAGAATAATTCAGAGATATTCTGCTCTAGTAAAAAAAATATTGAAGGACACAAAAAGACTTGCAAAAGACATTTCAAATTTTACAATTAAGCGGCCCTTGAACAGCAAGAAGATTACTGAAGCCACTTCTTCTGTTATCCTTGACTCTCAGTGGAGCTTAGGGCCTCACTGAAACCACTATAAAAACAAAAAATTTGTATTATTTATAAAAAAAAAACAATTAGTTTTGATATTTTACTGGCTGACCCGACAAACGTTGTTTTGCCTTCAATGTTTTTGAAAAGGAAACGTTATTTTGTCTTAAACTTTTTTAGTTTGTCACCTATAAATCAAAATGTTGCACAATAAACGTAAGTTAGGTCTATAGTGCCTCAATACACACTTAAAGGAATGAAAAATCTTAGTTTTTTATATAAAAATGTATGTATGCAGAAATATTTTTACAGTTTTATTTTTTGCATATATAACAGTTAGGACTCCCAAACAGTTGACATGACGAAAACATCAAAGAAGTAAACAAAATAATATTGAAATAGCTGACACTCTTAAAGATTTGTAATAAACATGAATGAATACTTTAGTATGCAAGAGCACTGGTCAGTGTGGATACCGCGCAAGCTCACAATCAACCAAAAACAACAATGCGATAAAGGGGTAATCGCCGAAACTGACTAAACACAAACCATACTATAAAAATAGTAACGAAAAATTGTATGATCGCTATATTAGTTTATCACGGCCTTCATTCATACCCTCTATAAACAAAAATTCAATTTTTCAGGAGAGCAAAGAAACTATTTAATTTGTACATTGTTTAGATGTTAACAAACTTTCGTCGACAATATATTTTTAAAGGCTTAACAAACGGAAAATCGGACAAGCCTAACAATTTTCTCATTTTGAAAGGAAAGTGGTTTTTCAAAGATAAGCGTGTAGGCAAAACTCAATAACATAAAGATGTTGCACTTCCATACATTAATTTGACGCAGGGTCGTTTTGAAAAATCTTTAGACCAATGTTGGGTAAAGTTTATCTGATTTTATATTTTGCTAACCCTAGAGGTAGCAAAATACAAAATAAGAGATAATCAGAGAGATTTTGCCCAACATTGCTTTAGACCCAATTACACCTTGTAATCTTCTCTCCATTGAATATACTAAATTCAACTGGTTGATGTTATTAAAGGGGTTTTTGTAGACCCTACGACCAAATTCGTCCCACAGATGTTCAATGACGTTTAAGTCAGGGGATTGATATTTCTAATGTACGGCAGAAGAGCCTATTGGGACAGTGATGAATCTGCCAAAGTTTGCAAAATTGGAATGTATGTTTTGGGTCATTATCCTGATAAAAACCGAAGTTGCCTTCTATCCTTAATTTTTCGGAACTTTCCTTTACGCGATTCTTTAGAATTTTGAGATATACAAATTTATCTATTTTGCATTAACAAAACACAAATCTCCTAGCCCAAACCATCACAGAATCTCCCCCGTGTTTAACTGTAGCTGTAGTATTTGTGGGCTCGAATTCAGCTATACAGATTAAATTTGCTTTCATCTGTTTAAAGAACCTACAAAATATATGTTTAATTCGTCAAGAATTAAACATACCGTATTCCAAAAATATTGAGTTTTTAGTAAATATTCTTTGGCAGCTTAAGCTTTAAACTTATGTTTTTTTTATTCTTCAAATTCTTTCATGATAATCATGTCTCCTTAAAATATTTCTGTTTCACAGCATAGCGATTTTCCTATGTTGGCTTCTACATATTTTTATAACTCAACAGATGATTTATAGAGGGTATTAAATATAGGCCGTAGATACATTGAATAAAAAAATGCTTTAAGTCAGATAATACTTTAAAACTAAAATAATTGTCTATAGAAAGACCAGCCTTTTAGAAGTTTTAATGCTATTTAACGTTAAATTTCAATTTAGTTTCGAGAATTCTTTTTATATAATCTGTGAAGAATATTTTGCCTCACAGTGTTTTTATTTGGAGTACCTAAAATCGGTATTTGTATTCTTATAGCCCCGGCAGTTAACCACACCTAAGACTTGAGGCCGTTCAAATTTGGTAACCAAATTTTGTCCTTGGATTATTGCTTTTTGGATTCGCTCATATGTATTCATAAATTACCTCTTTCAACACTGCTTTGCTCACGAACTTCCTGTACATTATCATTATGACTATAGTACTGATGATCCCTGCCATTTTGTTCGCTATTACGATTATTACGCCGTTGGCCACCACGACGTTCACCACGATAACCACCGCCTCCGCCACCACTGGCACTGTTGCGATCACTGTATCGATGATCACCACGGGAATTATAATCATCATCGTCGCCACGACGACCTGAGAACAAACAAACACAGTTATTATTTTTTAATACTTATTTATTAGTATAAAAAACAAACCCTGATTATAACGTTGATTACCACCACCGCCGCCACCACTTCCGTTACCACCGCCACCACGTCCTCGACCTCTGCCACGTGGTCCACCACGACTTGAGCGCACCGATTCAATATCACTGCTATAACCACGTTCAGAACGACGCGAGGTAGGGAAATTTTGTACAGAACCCATAGATGATTCCTGTATGGCTCGCAGTTGTTGATCGATTTCTAATTTCTCTTGGCGCAATTGTTCCACTTCCTATTTAACAAAACAAACAAATAGTTTATGTAGTTAATAAAATTAAATATTAAATTAGAAATAATTTGTATATTCACCTTTAAATGAGCCAAGTGATATTCCAATAATACTTTGGCATTTGAAATACTTTCAACGGTACCAATGAACACAAATGGCACATGTCCGGCCTCGCGTAATATACTCACATCGGGTTCATCATCGCCAGCGATCTAAAATTGTTCATATTGAGAAATTGAATTGAATTTCAAACCAATTCCGTTAACTAGTTTTGAATAATTACCACCTTAATTCGAAATACTCCACTCTTATCGACAATCTCTTGTATTATACGACCATTTTTTCCAATAACCTTACCAACCAATTCCCGTGGAACCTGAAAGAATTCCTCAGCATATTCTAACATGGCTCGTGCTCTCTGTACGGCCTCCTTTGATTCGCCGGTTATTTTAAAAGTACACGATTTCTCCTCAAGCTCAATGTTCGTAACGCCGTCAAGTAGACGAGCTGCTTGTATGTTGGCACCATGTGAGCCAATTGCTAAGCCCATTAAATCTTCACGTACATGAAATTCATCAGTGTATCTAGGAGAAGGATAAAAAATTTTAAGAATTTAAAATTGATTCCACTCTTATTTTTTCAAATTTAATTATATCATTGCTCTGCCACGGATGTCGATTGCTACAAAAGAATTATTAAAGACATGTTGAAAAATACACCGACTTTTGATACACTCACCCACGGTTAAGTAGTTTAGTTGATTCCAATTGACGAGCAGCCTCTTCAGTACGTTTTAAAAGCATAACCTTTTTTGTAAAAAAATAGAAAAACATAAATTATAGAAGTAATGTAAAAATTTAAAAAATATTGTTGAACTTTTTTATGTCAGTACATATACAAAATTAGTTAAAAGTTAAACACTTTCATTTAAAAACAAGAACGGAATATAATTAGAATAGAAATAAAACAGAACTACGCCATTTTCAATTGAAATTGAGAAATATTCGATTGAAATTGAGAATTTTCAATTGAAATTAAGAATTTTCAATTGAAATTGAGAAATTTTTATTAAAATTGAGAAATACTCAATTGGAATTGAGAATTTTCAATTGAAATTGAGAAATATTCAATTGAAATTGAGACTTCTCAATTTAAATTGACAAATATTCAATTAAAATTTTCAGTTGAAAATGAGAAATTTTCAATTGAAATTGAAAAATTTTCAATTGAAATTGAGAATTTTTAAATTGAAAATGAGAACTTGTAAATTGAAATTGAGAAAATCCCAATTAAAAATGAGAAATTTTTAATTTAAATTGAAAATTTTTAACTTTAAATTAAGAATTTTTCAATTGAAATTGAGAAAAGCCAAATTGAAAATGAGGTTGAATTTTTTAATTGAAATAGAGAAAACCCCAATTGAAAATGAGGTTAAAATTTCATTTGGGGTTTTCTCAATTTCAATTTTAAAATTCCCAATTTCAATTGAAAATTTCTCATTTCCAATTGAAAATTTCTCATTTCCAATTGAAAATTTCTCATTTTCAATTGAAAATCGATCTCAATTTCAATTAAAAAATTCAAACTCATTTTTAATTCTCAATTTCAATTAAAAATGTCTCAATTTCAAGTGAAAATTTCCCATTTTCAATTGAAAATTCTTAATTTCGATTGAAAATTTCTCAATTTCGATTGAATATTCTCAATTTCAATTGAATATTTCTCAATTGCAAATTCTCATTTCCAATTGGGCTTTCCTCAATATCAATTAAAAATTTCAATCTTATTTTCAATTGGACATTCCCCAATTTCAATTGAAAAATTCTCAACTTCAATTGAAAATTTCTCATTTTCAATTAAAAAAAAATTCTCATTTGCAATTGAAAATTTTTCACTTTCAATTGTTTTTTCTCAATTTTAATTGAATGTTTCTCATTTCCAATTGGGGTTTTCTCAATTGTAATTAAAAATTTAATTTTTAATTGAAAATTCACAATTTTAATTGAAAATTTGTAAATTCCAATTGAAAATTTCTAAATTTCAATTGAAAATTCTCAGTTTCAGAAAATTTCTCAACTTCAATTTAAATTGAAAATTTCTCAATTTCAATTGAATATTCTCAATTTCAGTTGAATATTTCTCAATTTCAGTTGAGAATGGTGTAGAACAGAACTGCACCATTTTCAATTGAAATTGAGAAATATTCAATTTAAATTGAAGTTGAAAAATTTTCAATTGAAACTGAGAATTTTCAATTGAAATTCAGAAATTTTCAATTGGAATTTAAAAATTTTCAATTAAAATTGTGAATTTTCAATTAAAAATTAAATTTTTAATTACAATTGAGAAAACCCCAATTGGAAATGAGAAACATTCAATTAAAATTGAGAAAAAACAATTGAAAATGAAAAATTTTCAAAAAAAATTCTCATTTTTTTTTAATTGAAAATGAGAAATTTTCAATTGAAGTTGAGAATTTTTCAATTGAAATTGGGGAATGTCCAATTGAAAATAAGGTTGAAATTTTTAATTGATGAGGAAAGCCCAATTGGAAATGAGAAATTTTAGTTGAAATTTAGAAAAGTTCAATCAATTAAAAATGAAAAAAATGTAAATCAATTGAAAATGAAAAATTTTCAATTGAGAGTTTTTGAATTGAAATTCAATTGGGCTTTTCTCAATTTCAATTCAAAAATTCTCCGTTTTAATTTCAACTCAAAAATTCTCATTTTCAATCAGACTTTTCTTAATTTCAATTGAAAATTTCTCATTTTCAACTGAAAATTCTCAATTTCAATTGAATATTTCTCAATTTTAATTGAAAAGTCTCAATTACAATTAAAAAATTCTCATTTTCAATTAAAAATTCTCAATTTCAATTAAAATTTCTTAATTTCAATTAAGAATTTCTAAATTCAATTAGAAAATCTTTTCAATTACAATTGAAAATAGTGTCGCAATTCTAATGATAATTTGATGAAATTTGGTACAAACTGTTTTTTTTTTTTGGCAGAAGGATTATTGCTATTGAAATAGGTTATTTCTGATACCTCCCATAGGTTTTACTTCCCGGAATTTCGTTTTTGGCCACAAAATTTAATATATTTTTATAAAATTTAAAACATATACTGCCTAAATAAATATAAATCACTGTTCGAAATTTATTTGAAATCGGACCATTTTTGACCAAAGCTCCCATATAACCTTTTTGTCAAAAGTGATGTCGAAAATTATAAATTTTATATTTATTTATTGCACACATAATTGTTGTACAAACTGTAATCTAATTGCTAAATTTAGGCAAGAAAAAGAAAGTCATTTGACCACAGTTGTGAAGGGTATCATATAGTCGGTTTTAAACCACTATAGCACTTTCTTGCTTGTTTTAATACAAAACTATGAAATGATACTTACTTTTTGTGATAAATTACGAAAATGCATATCTTTAAGCATACTGGCGCGTTTTTGAGTCACATCCCATTTGGAAATCACAATTAAAGCATTCAAATCAGGACTATAAACACAAACGCCAGCGTTTATGGTACGTTGAAATTCCTTATGAATGCCATCTTTTTGTGCTCTACAAACGAAAAAAAAAAAGGAAGAGGAAAGAAAGAAAATTCATTAATAAATATATTTTCTGAAACAATCATTAATCATTTTAGAAAAAGAACTTTTAACTCATAGCTCATTAACAAGAATAGTGACATAAATTCGTTTTGTCTTAGTGCATGACAAACAAAATGTGTGATTTTTTACGGGTTTTACCAGGATATAGAATAGAACTGAAAATGCCTTTCCACGGCATTTACACTGAAACGATTCGGAATCTTAGAATTTTGACCAAGAACTTTAATATCCCAGTTACAACAACAGAAACAGATGTTTTTCGTGAAGAGCATCCAAAATCAAATATTTCTCAAGTACGATTTTCTTAAAGGTCATCCAAAATCGGGGTTTTTCATCGGCGGCGTGTTATTGCTGAAGGCTTACCGCCGTGGTAAGTAATAATTTTAATAAAAAATAATAATTACAGAAATTGATTGACCAGGGATCGAACCCATGCTGAATAGGATATGTTATGATTAGTATTCGACGTGCTAAACAACTAAGCCACAGCACCAACAACGGAAAATATACTGAATAATTTCAAAGTAGTACTCAGAAAGGCATTGTTTACGTTATTTTACAACTTATGTAAATGAGCTATAACATGTATCCATAATTATACTTACTCCGCACGCAATTCCTCGGGTACGGGTATCGAAAATTGAAAGAAAGTTTTTGGCGTAATTGGCGGATTGAGATTCTTTGCACGTAAACGTTTAAGTTCTGCAATTTCAGTGTAGGGTTTCTCAAAGCCAATATAAGCCACAGCACAAATTTCAGCTTTTAACATTTTAATCGTAGCAATCCACCAACCGCACACTTCACGATCTGTCGAACGGCTGAAAACTTCAACTTCCATGCCCTCTTCAAAAGTAGGTGTCTCGGGTTGTTCATCCGGTGGAAAGCGTACATTTGCAAAGGGATATTTTTGAACTTCTGGGCAGCTGTTTAAAAGAAATTATAAAAGAATTAAACAAGTGTTAGTAAATTAAGACAGAAAGAACAAAAAGCAATGTAATTAGAATTAATTAATAAAGAAAGTTAAAGAACTTGACGAGAGATCTCATGCTGCTGCCAGTCTGTCATACCAACGACACGAAAAATGTGCGCGAACACTAAGAACAACAAAAAAAACGATATAATAAATCTTTAAGACAGGTGTTTAAACATTCCTACAAAAATTTAAACAGTGCGCGTCATTATCACACAATCGCTCAAACATACAAAACAAATATTTTTGCATACGCTGATTTGTGTTGTGAATGTGGGACCGCCGACCATCCACGATGCAGCATACCCGCCAGTCATATAGATTTATTTACCAAAAATTCTCTTGTGATGTATACATGTGAATTCAGACATGGGATATTCTTCGAGCAGAACGCTAGGAAACATTTTAGAGCATTTAAAGATCGTGCTTGGTGGTGAGGTAGTTGTAATTGGCCTGAGGCCAAAATGTGTTTCTTAAGTACATCAACAACTTTTTAATAGCGGAGAAAAATATGCAATAATGAAATAAAAACAATTCGCAAATACTAGGAAAATGCGGAAATCTTATTTTAACTTATTTAGAAAGGAAAAACGCTCTAAAATAAAAATGTATTAAAATTTAAAAAATACTTAAATTGTGTTAAATATAAAACATCATTTATTTTTATTTTATTGTACATTTAATAAATCATTGTAATGTTATTAATTAAATTTTAGTTGTAGTCTGATACTGTCTCTGACTCTGTTGAAATTCTAATGCGATTTATTAAGGCAATTACTTTTACTTATGGCGCCATAAAATTAAAAAAAAAAACGGAGAAATAATAGTATTTAAACAAATTTAATAGTGCAATTTGTTTATAGTTGGCTAAAATACATATATTTAGTACACATTTTCTTAAATTTTATTTAAATATTATTAGAAAAAACTATTAATATTAACTATGTATTGTACATTTTAAAGGAATTTATGATGTAGATAGAGTTCTTACCCTAGTACAACGGTAAAAGAGTCTTGTAGCTAAGGAGCAGTGAACACACATTTTCAAATTTTTTTTACCCTTGATGATTTTATTTATTGGCTATCCATTTTCTGATGGTATTTTGTCGGTTTTTATCCTCAATAGTCTCGTTTATTCATGTTTTGTTTAAAAATATTCTGAGGTGTCATCGAAACCAAGTCGGTTTTTAAATGCCTCTGTTTTTAAAACCAATATTGGATTTATTTGGTTTCATGAAACCAAGTCCATTTGGAGTAATAAGCGAGCTATCGAAACTTTTTTGTTTTGTTGTTTACGCCTCGCTTAATACTCCAAACGGATCAACGAGGGATGCATTAGTTCGTTTTTTTTTTTTTTTTTTTGATATAACATAAAATATTTTGCTCAAATTAAATTGAGATTGAAAAAACTTACAGGCTGGCATTTTGTACATGTAATGCAACTGTTTACCGACAGACCTACTCGTCAAAAATTATGACCTCGAGAAATCCAACAAAACAACAATAATAACATTTTTGAAAAAATTAAAAAAAAAAAACAATATTTTCTTGTTTTTGTAATATGAAATTTTACTCCTTTTCTACTCTTTTAGGAGACAAAAACGATTACTGCCTCTGCCGTCATTTTCAAGATCAAAGGGAGTACTCCATAAGGAGCTTAAAAATCCAATGAGGTTAGGAGTTTTATTGAGTAATCCATTACTCGGAAAGGAGCGCTCCAAGATTACTCTTTGGATGATCCTATATTTTGCTGAGTATTTACAATTTTTTGAAAACATCAAATATTAAACAAAAAATAAATTAAAAATTTTTAAAGAAAATTTTGTTAAGAAAAATGTTTATATAAAATGTGTGATTTAAGGTAAAAGGCCAATGCACGCGGCAAGCAGCTGCGGGTGGTAATCAGCTGTTTTTTGATTTATCAAATTTGAGGCAGCAATGGAAAAAAGTAGAACAAAGATCTACTTTTCCGCGCGACAGATTTTTTCAGTGCTGCCAGATTTAATTATATCCTACTCAAATGTTTTTTTATATTAATATTTTTGTAAAAAACGCACATTTTATGCCCTGGCAATAAATAATAATAAATGTATTGGCCTTCTACCTTTAAGTGCTATATACATAGATATGAAGAATTCAGCTTCTATATCCCAATTGATAAAGGAAACCTCAATCAACCCAAATCTACCAACACCAAGAAACTTGCAAATCAAAAGACGATTGTTGCTGACATGTGACGAATATTAATCAATCGCTACGCGTTAAGATGCATTTACTTCGCCAATAAATTTACATGAAGATTAATAGCATAACTCTTCTTCTCCTGTTTTCTTGACTCCCAGTGGAGCATAGGGACTCATAAAACCCTAGCCTTACAATTCTACCCATTTTTGATATTTTTCTCATCTTTGTCGATACGGTTCAAAACAAATACCAAAATTTGCTATTTCCTTTTTACACCGTTTTGTCATATTTTCCAAAAAGTAGTAAACATAGGTTCTCTTATTTTTGAAGCTGATCCAAACGCAATATAAACTTTTTTCCTATCGTTTTTTTAAGTTAAAGGTTAAAAGTACCACAAATTATTTTTACCGTTTTTCACCCCCCTTTTTGTCCCATTTTCGAAAAATTGATATCTACATGGATTGTTTTTGTAGCTAATCTAAATCCGATTTTAATTTTGGTTCTATTGTTTTTTGTTTGGGAGATATAGCTTTATAGAATTTTTCCTTTTTTTATCTCCCACAATGCCGGAGTCGTTCTAGCTCAAATGAGATCAGGATGGAGCAATAGATTAAATATCTTTTTGTCCTTCTAGACTGTGCCGTTCCCAACATATGCCCAGCTTGTGGTCAGGGTCCTCCTTGTTTTGAAAATAAAATAATTTATATGACAAAGAAATTTTTAAACCAAGAGCAAAGTTGTATTTTTTCAGAAAAGTAAGAGAAAATGTGCTATTTTTCCAGAGTGCTATATTACTTCTTTACTCTGGATTTGGAATACCGTTATTGTATTTTATAATAATTATAGCTATAAAATTTAAAGAATCATTTTAACAAGGCCTAATAATTATCATTATATTAGAAAAAGGAATGCAACAATTTGGTGTTTTGTGGTGAATTATCGTCCATATTTTGGTTTAGCAATAGCAAATATTTCAGCGAAATTAACCAGTGCCAAATATTCCAGCGAAATTGTAACGCGTGGTTAATTGTGAGTAAATGCGGCACCCATTTTGCGGAAAACTTTCTTATACAAACATTGCATTATTTTTTTAATACTGCTCAAGTGTCTCTTTTTTCATAGTTTCCACATACGAACAGTAGTACTAAAGAACTAAACAATTTTCTCTGTAATGTGCTGTTCGGTCTATTGATAAGCTTTTGCAGATAAACTTTAAAGCACCGGCCAATACATGAGAGTTGTATTCCATTTTCTGTCGGCAATAGGTAGTGTAAATAGTTCAAAGATCAACTAGAGTGAAGTATCTCTTTAATCGTTTCTTTCGACACTAGAAAAATATGATTAGTCCAACGAACATCACACTGAATTCTTATGCCCAGAATATCAAAAGCCTCTAATTCCTGAATATTTATACCATCCACGAAAACAGATAAAGTAACAAGACCTGCCGTGCGCTTATGCGTAAGCATTTAAATAAACAATTTTCGCGAGGCCCTATTTAGATATTGTATCTCATAGCACCTACCTCAAGGAGGTTTGGTCTTTTATTAAATGAATACGAATGGCAAATGTTACTATCCTCTGCAACATAGCATATAGGATTGGAAGTTTGGCATAGAAAGTCGTTAATGAATATAAAAAATAGTGTAGCGAAAAAACACGGGGCCTTGCGGTACCCCTGAGGACGCTCGATATAAATCGAGAGAAGTTATTACCAATTCCAATAACTCTTGTCAAGGATAGAATGGAGGTCCGGAATACTCCCATTCTACCCTTTGTGTTTAGACGAGGACTCATCCGAGTCGTTTGAATATATCCACTGTAACTGTCCTATGCTTTTAAATTAGAGGCTGAAATTTCTTGGTAGTAGATTCAACAAGAAACTTTAGGACCTACAGCAGCTTAAACTTAGTGATGCGATGATGTGATGTATAATTGGACTCAGATGGCTTAGATAAGTCCATTTTATTTACAATACTAACTTGTTACCTCTACCACAACTGCAACTAATGCTACTATTATTTCTCTTCTTAACCTATTTATTATCTAGATTCTATGCTGCTCTCTTTTCTTTTCTTTACTTTTTTTCTACCAAGAAAGTATCACAATGGGACCAGAGTGTCTAAGGTGAAGGTGTCATTATATTGACACCGCCTTTTAAACGTAGCCTAATCTAAGCTATAAAGATTAACATTATACAAACTATTAATCATATAAACTTTTTTTCGATGGTAGATTGCAATAACACTTTTTAAGCAACGTCGAAGGTCAAAATGTTTATAGTTTCAGATATATCAACAATGTGAAACTAAAGACATTTTAATGAAAAATGTTTAAAAAAGTTAAGAACTTTATTGGACAAAATTCACCAAAAATATTTATCTTGCCAAATAGCAAAATTATTTGGCCACTTTTAATTAATGCTGCGTGTCTATATTTTGTCTACACATTTTTTAAGAGAAACGACAGCCCGTAAAAACGTGAATAAATTAATTTAAAACTAGGCAAAACAAATATAGAGATTCTATAAAAATTATATTTATTTTTTGGTTAACACTTGGCATTATTAAATTAAAATTTTGAAATATAAGTGCTATAATCAAAAGAGTCAGACGTGGCGGCCTTAATAAATTATTGCATCCTACGCTTTTGAGTGCAGCGAGCTACATAGAAGAGTTTATAAATCATAAGAAACAAAACGATATCGTTATGGCCCAAAATATGAATAAAGCTGATACGAATGATTTGCATTAATTTTACCGTGGTATAGCAGGTTAGTCATCTGCCAAGCATACCAGAGGTCCCAAGTTCGATCTCACTTGAAAAAATATATTTTCAAAAAAGCGGCTGTTCACCTTATAACTCAGCTAGTTACTGGTTATGGAGTATTAGCTATGTAAAACTTATCTAACTAATACATTTGCCGTTCGGAGCCGGAGTTAATATGAGAGAAGTACCCCTTGTTCCAATTGGAATGTTGTCGGGGAATTATATATATATATACATAAATCAAAATCATACGTAGCGATGTTTTTTGTAGATCTTAGCTAGCAGTTTCGTACTTTTGTAGCGGATCAAAAATGTGACTTCGGGGTCGTTCTTAATTTTCGAAAAACCCGTGGTGTCCTACTTTGAAAGCATATAGCTTCTCTTTGTCAAGCCCAGCACTTTTCAGTCCATTTTTTAGAAGAAATTTAAAAACAAACAGTAATTTAATTTAACCCTAAGATGAAGGTGCCACCAATGTTTCAAAATTTTAAATACAACTTATAGCAAATTTAACTAAACCAAACCAAACCTAATTCTTATTATTTATTATTATGTTATGGTTGAGTAGAAGAGGTACATTTTTCTTTCTTTAATATATGTTTATTTGAAGACATATCAAAAACAAAACTTACCCAACGACTTCACAACAGACACCATCGTCATAGACAGCTGTAACCATACCCTAAAAATAGCAAGAAATAAATAGAAATTTAAATAAAAAATTACAGAAATAAGTTCAATTGATATAAGAGAAAACATAAGAATTTATTCATTATTTTCAATTGAAATAGATAATGAGCTGCATTATGTGTTAAACAGCGTATACTTTTGTACAGAGACCTGACAAAATTATAATTATATTTTCATTTCATATTTAAGAAAAGAAAAATTTATAGAATAAAATTATTTGTGATCTCAAAACAAATGAGATACTATTTACTATTAATAGAAGTCATATGCATTATTGAATGCTCATTAAATATCATCATCATACAACCGAAAACACACACAAAAATGATATTTTCATGTTTTAATTCTTTTTAATTTATTTTTTATATTTTTTTAAAAAATTCTTTTATTGTACCCTACACCACCATAAGATGGAAATTTGCATTAAAATTAATTTTGACCCCGGTAACGGAAGGGTTAAACATTTCCAATTCTGATAATACTATATCCACTGATTCTACATGGTGTTACGCATAATCAGTAAATATATTTTTTTAAGCGTAACACCATGTAGAATCAGTGGTTATAGTTTTACCAGAGTTGGAAATGTTTAACCCTTGTGTTACCGGGGTTAAAATCAATTTTTATACAAATTTCCACTTTATAGGAATATCACATAAACAATAAATATGAACCCTTTCGTGGCAAACAGCGACCAAAATGACCGCAAAATATTTTTTTTGTCTATTACGTAGAAATAAAAAAAATAATAATAAATAAAATCTATAAAATTATTTAAAAACATAAAAAGGTCATTTGCAAATCACATGAAAAAAATCTCAATTTTGCGTCATCAATGATCATAGGAAGATACGAACCAATTTAAACAAAATTTTATATTTTATTACTTACAGGTCTAAGATAAGTAAAAAAATGTAATATAAGAAAAAAAATAAATCTAGAATTTTTTGGGAGTAAATTTGTCATTTAAGTCTTCAAGGACATGAAATTCGCCGAAAAAATGTTATAACTCTAAAACCGCTTAAGCAGTTTATAAGACATCTACTTCAAAAGAAATCTTATTAAGTCTATCTTACAAATCAATGCTCATTTTTTTATTAAAGCTAGTTCAAATAGTTTTAATCTGTCAAAAGAAGAAAAAAAGACCCGTTTTTCCACTTGTAAACGCATTTTTCAACTTTAGGGCCTGTTAACGTTGTCCAATTTGGCTCAAATTTTTAGGGTTAATGTTTCTCAAATGACATAATAATCCGCGAAATTAACAAAACAGCATAATCTTTATATTGTAGAGTCTTTGGATAATGTCTAGAATTTATTTTTGCACCGTTTATCTTTCTTTTAATTCCATTTATTCCTTTCGTGTTTCATTAGTTAGAAGTATCACAATGCACCTATTGGTTCTCCGATGACAAATACCTCTATTCTGAGCTATGCTAAAATAAGATTAGCTTAAAAGAATAAAAGTCGATAAAAAATTAGATTGTTCATAAAGAAATAAACTCGATTTTTGGCAAAGAAACGATAAGAACCAATGTTGTTGTTGTAACAGCTCTGTTTGGAGATCAAGACAAAAAAATTGTGCCACTTCCACTGGAGGAATAGTCCACAAATCCTCAGAACCAAGTTTCACACAAATAAGGTTTGCTTGATCAACTCTTCTTCAAATTTCTTTTGAACATACATTCACGTTCACACTCGAACAATTCTTTTATCAGTTTTCATTTTATTGATTTAATACAAATTTTAAAAATTTTCGTAAACTTGATAGTACGGTCAGGTTTGTATCAATTTCAATTCTGTCACTTTTTTCTCATACAAACTCAAGACTTAATGAGCCAAACCTGACTGGCCTGAAATTAGACTAAGTAAAGTAGGGTTGGCGGTCATGTTGACATAAGCCACATAATTGACATATGTACGTTGGGGACTGTACGGTCTATGTGGGACCAAAAGATGTTTAATCTGTTGCTTCATTCCGACCTCAGTTGAGCTAGAACGACTCTTGTTTTCTTTTCTTCTGATAACCTGAAATCGCAGAGTTGTTATAATGATCTGCATTCCGTTTTCGGCTATCTCGTCTAATTTCTGAGATAAAAAGTATCTGTTTTGTTCTATATCTTTCAAAGCTGATTTTTTTGCACTATTTGTATAGAGCAAAATAGTGCAAAAAAATATATGGTGTAAAAATCTCAAAATTCTATCGTAAAATTTTTTAGAAAAATTAAGTTAAAACTTCAAGATCGATTTTCTCAAAATGTATTTTTGGCGTATAGAGCACATAAACTCCAGTTCGACGATATATCTTCGTGTTATCCTTATGCACGTAAAGATCTCTCCTAACATGCCTAGAGGAAGACTCTAACTCTATGATGTTAAAGTTTGGATGATTTCCCGATTTCATTTTAAGAGGAACTGATAAATAGCATGATGTATTTTTTCATTAAGATGATGTGTTGAGCTAATTTGTAGGTAGAATGTTTTTGTTCTTAGGACAGCATTGAATATTTCTCTACTGAGAATCACTTAGCGACGTTGGCCACAGCGGAGTAGCATAATATGCCACTGATCGCCCAATCGCATTCTTTGTCTATTCCCCAAGTGCTGCGGCTAGTGCTTTAAGGACCTTGTTTCAACATTGCAATTTATGTGCGACAGTTGTCACATGTTTTCGGCTTGTTCATGGTTGGAATTGGTACACCATTGATGTCGACGCCAAGCCTGAATAAGTTGGACGAGAAACCTCAGGTCATTCCGACGTTGGCCACAGCGGAGTAGCATAATATGCCACTGATCGCCCAATCGCATTCTTTGTCTATTCCCCAAGTGCTGCGGCTAGTGCTTTAAGGACCTTGTTTCAACATTGCAATTTATGTGCGACAGTTGTCACATGTTTTCGGCTTGTTCATGGTTGGAATTGGTACACCATTGATGTCGACGCCAAGCCTGAATAAGTTGGACGAGAAACCTCAGGTCATTCCGGTATGTAGAACCGGCCGTCGCGGGAGTCCAACGCCAAGCTGTAGATTTACTTTATTAGACCAGGTGGTAAATAGGGTTGCTGAAGATTTAGTTGGTTGTATCTTCAGCACCAATGCTTATCGATGGTTAGCTGGTTGTGATGGTGGCCCTAGTTCGTTTAAGGACGAGTTTCGTAAGGCTTGTCCAAAATTAGTTGATGTTGTACGAATGCAGTGTTTTAAAATATGTTTTTTCGCTGGAATAACTTAGCCTGTCTCAAACGTACTATCTGAAAATTGTAGCCTTTACTTAATTATACCCTTCACCACCATAGGTGGAAAGAGTATTATAAGTTTGTGCTGATGTATGTAACGCATAGAAATATTTGTCTTAGACCCACCTTTTAGCATACCAATAGGCTTAGAATCACTTTTTGAGTCGATTTAGCGATGTCCGCCCGCCCGTCCGTCCGTTTGGACTGCTGACTGGCTGGTTGGACCCCCATGTAAACCATGTAATCAAAGTGCGGGTCACAATTCTAAAGATAATTTGATAAAATTTGGCACAGATTATTTTTTTGATAGTGGGACCATGGCTATTGATATTGGTCAAAAACGGTCCAACATTTATGGTACCTCCCCCCATAGGTCTCACTTATCGAAAATGCTATATTGGCCAGAAATATTAATATTTTTTCATTAAATTATTATTAAATACTAAAACTAAAATCACTGTACCAAATTTCGCTATACATTTGACCATAGCACTAATACAAACTCTTTTGTCAAAACTTACCAAATGAGACAAAAATCACTAAAACGCTCTTAAATCTGAAGATAATGGGAATTTTAAGTAATCAACTTGCCAAATTTCGAGATAATCGGTCCACATTTGACCCTAGCTCTCATAAAGGAAACATCTTAAATATATAAGTTTTGAGAAAATGTTTACGATCGTCGAGCAACGATGGTAAGTTTTTGTATTTTCGAATAGAAAATTTTGTTCTTAATCCACCATCCATCCAGAATACAAATTGAAATAAATGAAATAAAATTATTTTGAAATATAGGAGCAACCAACAAAGATAAATCGATATGCGCTTATATAGGAGGTATAAGACCCCCAGACCTAAATATAAATAAATATCTATAAAATATCGACATGCAAGACAAATTTTAACACAGATATGAGTCTAAGCATTCAAAAAACCTATAAAAATTTAGACAATGTTTTTTATAGAGTATCATACAGTCGGTCAACTATAATAATTCCTTGCTTGTTTTTATTTCCATTTGTTTATTTTTCTATATTATTCTGAATTGCAGAGCAGCTCTTTTTGCTACAATTCTTTATCGAAAGCGAAAATCAATGCGAAAATATTGAAATGAAATAACAACGAATATTGTAATTAAAAATAAACAAAAAACCAATAAATAAATAAAAAAATAAAATTAAATTGGTAATTGGATGTGAGTGTGCAGAATGTGTTTGATTGTGTTTTTCGCTGTCTTGTCTTGCATATTGTATTGCATTATGGTTTGCCGAACTCGTAATTTTTGCTAGTTTTTTTATAGACAAGTTAAATCTATAGAGTATGTAGCCTAAAAAAATGTAAATTAGTTTAGAATCTAAAGATAGACAGACAGAGGAACAATAAGACTTAAATTAAAAAAAAAAAAAACAATGATAAACAAAACCGCAAAGTGCTAAAACTAAAAAATTGTATATAGGAGATACAGAAATGAAAATAAAACAGCTGAAAGGTTACTAACAGAATACGCAAAGTTCACAATCACATGCATGACGTCTACGTTGATGTAGCAGCAGCTTTGCGATGATGACATTACGTCTCAGAGACGTACATTTTTAAAGGGTTGATTTGGGGGAGTAGTGTTTCGTAACAATTTTAGATACATTTTAATCGTTATAACCAAAATTTTAATTGTATTTCCCCTAATTAAAATAATAATAAAATATGAAGACCATTGAAACATTTTGTTGAGATTTATGTTTATGTAGTCGTTTCTAGGATTCAGATTCCACGAGAAACTTCAAAGCATCCAACAGTGTTTTCTGAACGATGTTGTCTGATTCATAGCTGGGGGTTTACTGCGTATCTCGATTCGAAAATTAAACTGTTCGAATTTGTATGCTTAAAGCATTGTGTTCCGAAAATAATAGAAATTCGCAGTTACAACGAGTAAGTCTACACATATTAACTGTATTAAGGGAACTTATACGTAAACGAATGAATTCCTTTGAATATATCATATCAATGCATTGGATAATTTGGCAAAGAATGAATTTAGCAAGATAATACATTCGGCCACGTAAAGTGATCTTAATCGAAATCATATTGAAATTAAATGGGGAGAAATAAAATCTTTCTTCAATATTTACAAAATTTAGTTAATAAATCAAGTGTTATTTGTTGAAGCAAAGATAAAATAACTGATTAAAAATTGTGTCTGTAATGTTAAAAGCCTTAAAAATTTTACAGAATCTACAGAACCTTAAACCATTTTGATCGGAATTCAATTTCGAACGGAATTACTTGATAAAGACTCGTGACAAACGAGCCGAGCATTGTAACTGGGGAAGAAAAATGGGTTCATTACGATTATCCTAAGCGCAGAAAATCATGGGGACATAGGTTAGGTAAGGCAGGCAGCCGATGTTAAGTCAGCGTCACTTGGGTCCTAGATACGGTCGCTTTGTGGTACCTGCAGGGGATAGACTGGAAAAGAAAACGTAGATAATTAATTCCAGGGGGGTTACCGCGTAACTCGATTCGAAAGAAATTATTTTCGAAACACAATGCTTTAAGCATACAAATTCGAACAGTTTTATTTTCGAATCGAGTTACGCGGTAACCCCCCAGGGCATCGGTAAGAGGCTTATTCAAGCCAGCTGTAGCTCTGATAAATTAGTCTATTTTACGAATGTCAATACTCGCTAGATCAAAAAAAAACATGCAGATAAAGCGCCCCCAGATTGGTAGCCCTCGAAATTGAAAGAGCGGGACAGCGGCAGAGAAGATGAGTAACCGTAGTTATGGTGTTCAAGGTTAAGCCTCGAAAATACAGTGACCCGTTAGGGTCGAGATTAGATTGCGGAGTCTGTGGCGAGGTAGAGAAACCAAGCATTTTGAACGTTTATTGTCATAGGTGGGCCATGTTTGCCTGGATATTGAACAAGTGGTTTCGAAGGACCAGGTGTTCTGCGCTGATCCGTAAAGAAGTTGCCTAATTACTGATTTGCAGGCGGATAGCGGTAAGCCCGTAATTTGATCGATGTTGTCCTGAGTCAGTAGAGCACCGGATTTAGGAAGTGGAGTCAGTTAAGCATGACAGAGCGCTTTAGATGGTGTAGTTCTTAAGGCACCAGTAATCATTAGAACGGACGTTCTTAAAATTTTAATTATATTTTATTACAACAGTGTTAGTAGGATTAAGTCCCGAGGTTTTGCCTATGGCCCCTCTATATGAGTAATCATGGGGACATGTCGGCCATGCTTCCACGTCGATGGCCAAACTAAATATTCACGGTTCCAAGTCCGAGCCTTGCTGTAGCTCATATTTTGTGGAAACTCACCAGCTTTATCCGCCTGAAGTTTCATTAAGATACCTTCATTAGTTTTCAAAATATCGAATTATATCCGAAACTATTTTTTTACAAAATTCTATTCAATGTGAAGGAAGTGAATACTTTCAGGCCTTGCGGCGCTAGCTAGGTTTTCATTTTAGACATCTGATTTCTTAGGGAATCTTTCATAGAATTAGGCGTAGATTTCGATTTTACTATACGCCTGTTCACGAAAAAAATCGACCCACCCTACTGATCAGCAATATCGGTCTTATGAAGAATTAAAAAACTGGATCGCTTCAAATGACCAGCTTTTTCAAAGCGAGATTCGTACCCGAAAGATGGAAGAATGTGATAGCCAGAAATGGACAATTCTTTAAATCATAGATGTATAAATAGTTTATTACAATAAATTTTCGAATTTCGCAGGAAATAAAAGGCGGATGCAAAATTGTACACCTAATACATAAATTACTTTTGATGTTGCTAAAAGAAGTTTCACAAATAGAATTTCCTGCCATAAATTATTTCCAAAAAAAAAGTAAAAAGTATAAGCAAATTGTTAGAATGTTCGTATTGACCCCAGGGGCCGGGGACCACCACATGAGAACCTATGATATAGAATATAGTTCGTATTATGGTTTTGAATTAACAATTAATGTCTATTTTAAGAATTACCCCCTTTATTACAATTCTCACATTACGCTACTGCCTTCAAAACAAACAAACTAACGCAGACGCAAGCAGTGAAGCTGGTGTCTATAGACAACAATAAAACACCACCCCACCAGAAAAATAAATTAAAATAAAATTGTACAAAAAATAATATTTAGAAAAAGTTAAAATAAAAATAAAAAAAATGTCTAAAAATGAAATGTCTATACACACAAAATGCAATATGCATAGGCACAGGGCAGACTGACTTACCTTATAGTAGGCGCCATTATCGAGCCGAACTTCGACCAATAAATCATCCATATTGTGTTGAATTGATAAAACAAGAGAAAATCTAACGAAAGGAGCTTTACAGGATAATAATGTTGGTTGCGATTTCTAAGTTAATATTGACGGACGTTCGTATAAATCGACGACGACAATAACGACGATATCGCTATTGATGAAGATAATTATTCAAAATTAAACAACACAAGAGGTAGAAGAGGTTGCTGATGATGTTAATAATGATGATGACAGACTGTGAGTAATGACTTCAACTATAATGATATTTTTACGTCTGCTTTTTGTGGTATTGTATTGTTGAATTGATGGATTTTAATAATGATCTTTCGTTGTAGAATCAAATAACCAAAAACTGAAATTCAAATAATAATTTGAGGTTAAGGAATTCAGAGATTTTAAATCTTATATTCTTGCGAAATGAATGCAGCAGGTTCGATATAATTGAAGTTTTATTCAGCTGAATTAGGCGTTTGGTGGGAATGGATCCACACTTTGATTTCTGTCGTAATTGTTATTCTTTCAGTTTCCAGGAGTAGTGGAGTAATGTTGAGAGATATATATTTCTTTTGTTGTTGTTGTTGTAAGATTGGGTTCAGTCTTTTATTATGGTCGTAGTCGTAGAAAATTAATATTTCGTCTGCTTTTTCTTTCAGTTTATTTATTACAGATGAAGATGCTGAAGCTGATGATGTTAGTTCTGTGCTATGCTATGCTGCTCTTGTGGGCTGCTGCTGTTGGCTTTTCTATTTTCAAAAGTTTGTTGGATATTTTGAACAAATCTTTTTTTCTATTTTGTTTTTCCGTTTTCTCTATTAGTAGATGTTTTTCTTTTTCTTCTGTTATTGTTGTAAATTCTTTATTTACTGCTTCTGAAATTATAAAAATTATATTAAAAAATATCGAATAATAAACAAATAGTTAATATTTTATTGGCTAATTTATTTTAATGTCTAAAATTCCTTATGAAAACCTTAAAAATTAAATTACGCCCAATTCCCCTCTTTAGAATAACACGAAAAAATTCTAGTTTGTTTTTGTGCATAAGCCTTTTTTCGCTTTTGCTACTGCTCTGCCAACTTTAATGTTAGTGTTGTCAATTTGACGTTTAAAAAAATTTAAAAACTATTGAGTTGGGGATATAACTTATATGGCGGTGGATAAGCCCCCCAAATAATGTATGTGCTAGTTTAATTTCATAATTCCCTCACATGTCCATAATACTTATTGATCTCTCCAGTAAATTTCCTATTTTATATTTCCTATTTTGTATTATACCTTACAACCGAGATCATATGTGGTACAATTTTTAATCTCCTCTTAATGCCTAGAAATATTCCTGTGCAAGAAGCTTGTCTAAGATTTGTTGTCATTGTACCAAAACAAATGCTTTAGCCTAACTTTATCCATTTGAAGATAGTTAAATCGACACAGATATTATTCTGGTCGACAGGTATACTTAGGCTAAAGTTTCTAAGCGTTCTCTTTAAGACTGTCGAAGTGACTACGAAAATGATTCTGATTGATCGGTACTCGTAAGGTTCCGTTTTTGGTCAATGTTTCTAAGCATTGCAAGCTTTAACACAAATTTATTATACATTTAACTCCTGATAGACTTTTTTAAGGATCCTGTCAGATCCCGCGAACGAAGTATCATCATACACAATATCGCCGTAAGGTTGAACCAGCAGAGGTCTTTTCAGGAAGGGTAATATTGGGCTTTTAGTTAGCCATCAGGCAACATTTCCTTTTAACCCCTTGACGTATTTCCACGAGTCCGACTCGTGGTACAATTTCTGTGCCTAATATTATTATAACGAGTCTGACTCGTTTTGCGACTGTTCTTAAGCATCAAAACTGGTTTGTTTAGTGCAAGTTGTGTGCGAACAGTTGGAAGCGAACTTCGTTGCGGTAATTGATACGTCAAGGGGTTAACAATAAAACTTTTTCTTTGTCTCATATAGCAAATACAATTTTTAGAGCACATTCTCATTTAATACTAAAAACGCTCTCCATTTTACCAACCTTGCCCTAGATGTTCTCGCTCTCCAAGTCTTGATAATAAAATAGGAAGAGCTATGTTCATCACTCTCTGACTGAAATCTTGGCTCGAGCTATGCCTTGAGTCCTTATTGGCAACTTTGTTTCTTTCGATTTCGCAAAGACCAAAAACCAAATACTTTTTGATCCTGTACTTAAGCTACAGTTCTATTTACGTTTCCTTACTAGTTTTAAGGTAATGCTTTGCCTTATGGGCGCTACAAGGATTCTAACAAAACACCAAATCTAATAAAAACATAACTGTATATCAACGATTTTTTAGGACTATAAAATTTCTTAAAGATGGTTTGGAGATTTTTTTGGTTTTCGATTTTTCGAACTTTGATATCGGAAAGTTAAATCTATCCCTGTTAATTATAAATTGATTGTAAGAATATGGATATTACGGGAAAGTGATCCAAAATATCTTTCATATGAGGTATTAGAAAAACGTTATTTTATTCTCCTGTTTTAGACAATCACTACTAAAATATCTGTGGCTTGGTGCTAAAAGTACTAATGTCAGTTTTCGCATGTTTTGAGTAATATTTGGCTCCAACAGCTAATCTTTAACTTAACTCAGAACAGATTTATAAGGGGTTTTCTAGGCAATGTTACTATGAAGTTATATGAAAAATAAAAACTTCAAATCAAATATTCTCAAAACTATTTTTTTGACATTAGCCCTTTTATCACCAAGCCACAGATATATCCTCGCTTAAAATGCAAAAGGGCGTTACTACACTTCTACAAGAAACTACTACTACAAGAAACATTAAATTTTAGAATTAGGTCAACAAGGCACCATCAAAGAAAATTCTAAAAACTAAAATGGTAAAAAACGTTTAGTTTTTGAGCAATTGCGAAAAAACAAGAGGGCTTAACTACAAGTTGAATATTTTCTGAAACAAAAAGGGCTTAATTACCACACAAATTTTGAGCAAAAATTTAAACCCTTCAAAATGCATAAAGTTTTTTTTTGCAAAAAAAAAAATATAGAGACGGGTCTAGAAATAGTAACAGTTTGTTTTTGAAGCATAATTCAATGTAAAAAGATAAGTTTTAAATAATTTAAAATAGGATATAGTTACAAAGGTTTTTAAAGAGTTATATTAGAAATATCCCTGTAACTTTAAATAAAACTTCATATACATATGTACGTAGTTAGAAAAGATTAGCATTTGAGGTTGATCTGTAGACAAACAGGTCAATGTACGGTTGGAAAGCTAACTCATAGCCTTTCAAAAATCTTAGTCTCGAATTATAATTTTGTGAAAAATCTAGAAAATATACATTCTTTTTTGGTATAATCCAACCAATGGTTGAGGGAGGTACAACATTTAATTGATATTTTGGTGATATTTTTACATGATATAAATTGTCTTATAATCTGATTGGTTTTCATTTCAGATCTTTTAAGCTCTTTATATCCTAAGTGAAAAGTTACATGTCGAACATTTATACCGAAAATCTTAAAATTTAAAATTTTTTAAGATAGCTTTCTACTAGACTAGACAATATCTGGAATGTATATAAATATCACTGTGACAATATTGATGTTATGTGAAAGTGCTCTAAAATATCCGTCAGATGAGATATCATATTTTTTTTTTCACTAACCCGTTAAGGAACTTTTAAGAAAAATATAAAATTTTACCGAAGTTTTTGTGCAAAAATCTCCATTTTTCAAAAACTGATCGATATGACGTAAACCAATGATATACCTATAGATTTAAGAAGTCAACTCTTTAAGTATTCATTTGAAATAAAAAATTATGTAATATCTTTTAAGATAACAATGATTACATCATATCGATCAGTTTTCGAGAAATGGATATTTTTACAAAAAAGCATATGTAAAATTTTAAATATTTCTTTATAGTTCCTTAATGGGTTAAGGAAAAAGAACGTAAGATATCTCATCTGAAAGATATTCAGAACTTTTCACACGATATCCATATTCTTACAATCGGTATACAAATAAGAGTTATCACTCTTTCGATTTATATTTGGAAACTTTAAAGCAAAAGCTTCTTGCCAAAACTTTTTGTACTAATATTCTTAAAATTAAACGTTTTTTATATGGTACAAAAATTTTTAAAATTGGTGCAGTTCAGTTGAACTAGACTAATGTCGAAATTCGCCATCAAAATAAGAATAATCCAAGCAAAAATGTTAAACCTGGACGCGCACTTATGGTAAAAACATTCATCGAAGACAGACATTTTATTTAAAGAACGTCTAAATTTTAATATAAAAACGCCAAATTGATGATTTCACGTTAAAGCCGGCAGCGCTGCTTCTGACTAGTATTTTTCTCATCACTAATTTTTTTCTTTCTCTTTTTCTCTCAGTTTTACTATTTTGGTTCTCCCATTTCCATTCTTTACTTCCATTCTCATTTATTACTTCATTCCAATTGGCATTTTCCTTTTACTTTTCAAATTCTTGTCTTTGATTTTTTTTTAGTTTTGCAAATTCTTTACTATTTGTATGGAAAAAATAAAGAAAAAAAACGCCGCTACATTTAACGACGAGACTTTTGACAAAAATTTATTTTGGTTCGTTGTCAAAAATTGACTTGTTCAAGTTTTACGTCAATAAAGAAAAAAATGTTTGCATCACAAGCACTTTGAATTTAATGTTAGAAAAAAAAACTACACACTTCAACAACTACAATGAATGTAATTTTGATTTATCATTTTTTTTTTATATTTTTCGCTTTTGAAAAGTCTTTAAACTCTTTTATAATCCATTTTCATTCCCTTTTATTTTCTTTTATTATTTTACATCATTTTTTTCACATTCGCCGCCTTGCTTGATTTTGTCTTTTTTTTCTTCTTTTTTGCTTTCGCTTGTTCTTCTTTTAGTTCAACCGTCTTTTTCCCATTGGCCCAAACGAAGAAAAAAATTTTTTCTCATTGCAAAAATTTTCTAATCGAATTTATGACATGATATATGAATAATTTTCTTATAAATTTATACACTCACTATAGCCAGTTGGTTTATCTATGGAATTTCGTTTGTTTTATTCAATTAATTTGCTTAAAATTTGTGTAAAAACGTTTTTTAATTCGCGTTGCAGTTTTCTTTACTTTCCTGCTTGAAAAAAATTCACGTACTTCACGAATTTCCCTTTTTCTTCGACACCAGCGTCTAGAGTTGTACAAGTATTGAGTATTTTTCGCTTTAATCGCAGTGTTGTATTTTTGTGCATGAAAATTCCCCATCAGACGGCAATTTATTAATACAACGTCTCCACGAGAATTTTTATATTAGGTTAATATTATCATACATATTAAATCGTTTATTTCAATAACACTGTGTAACAAATGAACAAGTCTACTTTTACATTAGTCAGGTTTGGCTTATCAAGTCTTGAATTTGTATGAGAAAAAACTGACAGAAATAAAATTGAGCAAACCAGACCGTACTATCAAGTTTACGAAAATTTTGAAAATTTGTATGAAATTTAAGGAAAATAAAATGAAAACTGACCATGAAAATGTTTGTGTGTGAACATGAATGTAAGTTCAAAAGAAATTTAAAGAAAAACTTATCAAGAAAACCTGAACAAGAAAACCTGATTCGTGTAAAACGGGACTAACTGTTGTAAAAACTTGGAAAGCAACCTAATTTGGGTTATAGGCCCAGGTGACGATATACAAAAACCATTTCGAGATATTCGCAAAAAACTGTTTTCGTGTAGGTAGCAGTACTTTAGTACCTCCAACTCCCACATTTGCAGACTGATTTTAAAATTTTAAACAGTTTTGAAAAGTCAAGGGATCAAGCTTTTACCAAGCTGTGTGCATAGGGCTTATACTCTAAGAAATTAGGTAATTTTTTATTAAAAGCAATAATTTCACCGTTTTTCTATAAAAACTTATTTGGTTTTATAAATTTTTTTAAAGCTATATCTATATAGAAAGAACGAGATATTACTTATTGATATCAGTTTACATTTACAAAAGTTATTTAACTTTTTCCAAAGTTAAAATTTTTCTATTGCAAACAAAAAACTTTTGGAGTAAATTTCTGGTAAACATTTTTTCATGCCGTATTAACATAGAATATATGAGCATTCATATAAGAATAAGCAATAAAAAGCTACTACAGTCAAATATGGACAAATTTTTATTTTTTAGATATTCTTACAAAAAAAGAAAAACACTTTTGATGTATCAAAAATGCTATGATATTTTAAAGCGCAATCTATTTTCTTTTTTTTGCTGTTAAAATAGATAAAATCGGATACAAACTGGCTGAGTTATGGATTGATAAGTTGACGAACCTAGTTAAAATCGTTTTTTTGCACATTTCTTAATTTTTTTTGCACTATCTGTATATACTAAATAAGGCCTACAACCTGGAAAGTTTTGATTTGGAAGAAGAAGAGCATTAACTAATGCTTTCAAAGTTTATGATTTCTTAAAATAAAAGTACAGACTTTCGACCTAAGTAGTGAAGGATACCGTATGGTCGGGCTTGACCGACTGTAGCACTTTCTTACTTGTTATACCAACCATCAAAAAGAATGGGGATATATTGAGATTGTCATTCCGTTTGTAATTTCCTTAATATTGGCTTAAAAAGAAAAGCGATATATATTCTGAACCCTTATGAAGTTCTAAGACGATTGAGAGATGTCCGCCTGTCTGTTGAAATTGGGTAAAATCGGTTAACATTTGACCATAGCCCCCGTATAACCTCGCCTATTCTAATTACTTATTTGCTAATAAATAACAAATTATAATAGCCATAGCCTCCGTATAACCTCGCCTATTCTAATTACTTATTTGCTAATAAATAACAAATTATATTAGCTACAATTTGGTGTATAGAAGTTTTATATAAACCCCAGACAGCATATAAAATTTCATCAAAATCGGTTCACATTTAGACATAGCTAAATGTGAACCGATTTATACCTAAAATACACTTAAATGACAATAAATCTAAAATTATAATAGATATAACAAACAATGCCAATGCCAACCATGCCAATAGCTCCCATATAAAAAACTTACAGAAACACAGATGTCCGGCTGTCCGTCAGATAAAAGCGCGATAGCTCCTTAACTACATGAGCTAGAGAGACAAAATTTTACAAAAGTATTTTTGGTATGTTATAGAAATTGTGTACTGAAATCGGTTCACATTTAATTTGAGCTTCCATATAACCCCTCCCCGGGAAATTGAATACAATTGTAATAGCTATGACGACTTAATTTAAAGTAGAGAAGTTTTATGCAACTATTGGTCGGAATATAAAATTTTATAAGAATTGGTACATATTTGACTATAGCTTTCATATAAAAACACTTCGGAAAACCAAAAAAAATGTAGCAAAGGCCAGTTAAAGGCTATTAAATTAGAATCTATGACAGCTATGGCCACTAATTTTTGCAAGAATAAACTTTATATAAATACCAGCCAGTGTGTAAAATTTTGTTACAATCGGTCAACATTTGGCTATAATTCTTACATATATAACATCCCCTTTTTGATATCTACAATCAAAAAGATTCGGAGGTACAAGCAGCATATTAAGATTGCACCAATGTCCAGACTTTATATGCCGCGGATGCATTAGGATCTCCTAACTAAATATATGGACCTGTCGTATTACTATCAGCATCTTTATCTTAACTAAATATTAAGATAAACGAAAAGTATTGAACAACTTATTAATGTAAAACCATATCCGGTTACTATAACGAATTTTGTTCCAAGTAAATACCAGGAAAACCACTTACATACTTTAAAGTGTTGAACTATAAAGCTACCATCGTAGATATATGAGATATGTTTCTAAATTTAACACAACTTGATGGTGGGTATATAAGATTCGGCACAGCCGATGGTCAAAACGCATTTTATATATTTTTTTAAGGCATTTAGATAACAACTCCTACCTTTACGACAATATGTTCGTTCGTTTACGTTAAAATTTGTACAAATTATTACAAAATATTACGGAAAGTCGTTCGTTTACCCAAAACTCAGTAAGAGGGGATATGTAAACAGAGAGAATTTTTGAGAAAAAGTGACAGTTTATTTGCTGAGTATTTGTAAAATGTTAACATGAAATAAAAAACATAAACAAAAGAGCTCAAAATTTGCCGCAATTTTTATTTAGTTAAAAATGTTAAGTAAAAGAAATAAAATTAACTAAATTAAAGTTAAAAAGTATATAACTTATTAAAACTTAAAAGTTTAGGTCATTATTTATTGGTTATTGTATTGTTTTTTTTTCTTATTGTCTTGATTTTCTTACTGGATTTTTACAAATTTTCTGTTCGTTTACTTTTCTTGGTTGGTGAGAGTAAATTCGTCCATTTACTCAGTAAATACTCAGCTTACTGTACTTTTACTGGAAAGTAAACGAATAGACCTAATAGCAACACTAATTTTTAATTATTTGATTTATTTTCTTTTCCTTCTTTCTTTTGTTTACCACTCTTTTATATTATATCTGGCAGCACAAAGGGAAATTTCAAGCTGGCATTATTGGTGAAAGCTGAGGCATTGCCAACATCAAATAGTTTTCTTATTAACTAACGTTATATTTAAATTCGTTTTTAAATGATACAATTTTAATAGAATGCAAAATGTAAAAATCTCAAATGAAGAATAGAAAATAAGTGTTCAAGCTAAATAAATGATAATTGCAAAATTTTGTTGTCATTATTTTGCTTCAATATTTACAATAGTTAATAAACAACATCTAATGACCATAAAGTTAATGGTTTAAATCTGTTGTTGAATTGTCTAATCATATTTTCAAAATAAAATCTTAAGGAAAAGAACAATTAAATTCTCCTTGAGTTTTTTTTCGCATGCAATTCATACATTTGTAGATTCTTGACGTACTTGTCCTTTTGACCATCCAGAATTGTTAATGGAAGTACATTTTTAGTTGTCAAATGTATTCTTATATGTAAATGTGTTAACCATGGGAAGTGTGTCAAAAATTTGTCTTTCGTGACAGTTAAAGGAAAGAACTTTAGAAATACTTAATAAATATTCTTTGGCAAACATACTTGCAAATATTTCGAATTATTTTTAAACTAACATATATGAAACTTAAATATTCCCGACAGTTAGAGAGTAGATTCAGTTCTAGTATTTAAACTTCAAACATAGTACTTAAGAATTAAACTTTGTGTTATTTTTGACTCATGGCTTCAAATGGTTAATTTTATTGGAAGAATTAAAACAAAATAATTGATTTTAAAAACGTTTATCTAAATTTTTCAATTAATCTATAATATTTCCTATTGTTTATTTAAAAAAATATAAATTCTCCAACTTTGACCTTTAACCCTAGTAAAAAGTCTCAATATTATCTATATAATTTTGATCTTTTTGAAGAAAGTTAACACTTCTTTGGACTGTGGGGTAATTAAATTTACAAATACACCTGTCAGACAGAATGTAATTCAAGTTGCATGCGATATTTATCTTGTCAGTCTTGTTTATTTGTTGTCATTTGTTAGCCAGTCAGTTGCTGGTCGGCCATTCAAAAGTCTATCGCTGATATATTGTGTGAACTTTGAAGAGTTTTGACATTATTTGCATTGCTAATTTATTTGTTTATGAATGTTTAAATTAATTTAGGATATTAGTTTTAAAAATAATGTTAAGATTAGTTTGAATCAAAAATGGAGATTTGGATTAGATTGCATATAAAAGCTCTATTAAAGATCAAGGTTGAATTTGTATTGTGGTCTTAATTAGTCTAGGAGATTTTTAATCCCTTTAAATTATTGAACTTAGAATTTTAAGAGCTTTAATCTTATAACTACGCATATTCTTCAATTTCATATGAGGAGCTTTGAAAGATTTTCTTCTATGCATTCCCTAGGTATCATTTTCGTACACTTTCTAGAGTACACTTGCTGGAGTATTTTCCTCGAAACGTACAACATATCCTAGCAAACGTACATATGTATATCTCATACAGCTCATGGTTCATTCTATATCGATTTTCATTGTAGACTCAGATTGGTTCTTAAATTTTACGTATAATCTTCCTTTCAAAAACTCCAAGAAAATCTAAATCTTATTAAGCAAGTACCCATGATTCAGCACCATATAATAACAGAAAGAACCTTATTTCTTAGCTGCCTGCTTAGGCCAAAATAACATCTGTTGGCAGGTCGCAATATATGTTAATGGCGGTATCAAGGTAAACAAATTATTTAACAACCTAAAACCAACCAACATTCCGCTAGTTGACTGCCGCCTTTTCAAGAATCGTGAAGGATTTCTAATAAAATGGGTCTTCCCTCCTTTTTTCTCGATATCTTTCTAAAGTTAAGTGGCAGTCTAAGAAAAAACACAGACTCACTTAGACTACAAAGTCCATTGTGATACCAAGGAAGTTAGTGAGCGCTTTAAAAAGCTCTTAAGTCTGCAGATATCAATACCAGCCAGATCGTCTAGGTCGTTTAAGAAAAGTGAACCCATATCGAAACCCCTACTGTTCGCTAGGACAGGACAAGTGCATAAAAGATGTTTTATCGATTCAGTTTCCTCCTCGTCTCCACAGCTTCTGGAAAGGTCATTAGTGGTAACATTTAGCCAAATTGCATGTCTTCCAATCAAATAGTGTCCGGTTATAAAGGACACGAGCAATGAGATACCAGATTTTGATAATGACAGAAATCTGTGAGAGCGTTGCCTATCCAAACAGGGCCACATCTGTTTGGAGTGAATACAGCCATTGACAGACGCCCACCTATCATTTGTTAAAAAGTTAGATCACTCTCGCAGTAGAGGTTGCAGGTGGCTAGAAGGTAGTCCCTACTCTTGCCAGCTCGTCTGCTCTGCAATTCTCTGTAATATTCTTGTGGCCCGACACTCATATGAGGTTTATACTAAACTGCTGGGCCATCTCTCTAAGAGATTTGCGGCAACTGGTTGCCAGAGAATATATTAATATCCACTGTTGTGAGAACGTTATATCTCAGCCATTCTAGTACTTCTCCAATGGTTAGAATTTCAGCCTAAAAAACGCTACAATTAACAGGTAGTGTTCGTGACATATTTAGGCCTACAGCTTTGGTATAGACCCCGAAACCCACTTGATTATTAAGTTTTGAGACATCAGTGTAGAAGACTATATACTGCCTCATACCAGGAGTTCTGCCGTTCCATGCATCTCCATTTGGTATGTGGGTATGGTACTTCTTATCGAACAATGGTTCGGCCAAAGTTTAATCAGTGATTTTGCAGCAGCTTTAATGGAATTCAAACTGTCTTTGCGCTTCTGTCTGCATGTTCCTCGACACACTCAGACGTGTTCTTACCTTGGCTGCAACATGTTGCCATTGCGTGCAAATGAAAATTTCGTTGGGATTAATCGGTGGCAATTTGTTTAGATTGTAGCTTTGTGACTTAAAACTTTCTTTGCGAGTCAGTCTATAAGTTACTCGAAACACTCAGACGTGTTGTCACCTTAGCTGCAACAAGTTAATGATCGGAGTTTATATTGGCTCTTCAAACTGAACGCTCATATAAAACTCTTGATGAGTGTTTTCAGTCAAGTACAATATGGTAATCTCACCTCCTCTATCACTGCCCACCTCTTGCAGATCTTAGAGCTTATTATCTTATTACTTGTTCTGCACGATCTGAGGTCTTGAATATAAATAATCGTAAAATAGGCTCATTTAAAGTAGGATGTGGCTGGTTTTAACTGAGCCTTTGTTGCTTTGGCAGTCAATAATGTATTCTTCTCGGATTCTTCTAGAACCCAAGTAACGCTGCTTAACCTAACCAACGTAAACTAAAAAAATGACTTATTTTATGACAATACATGAGATATGAGAATCAGGCGCAAAAAATGCTATCCCAAAAAGTTACTATATAGCATTGATTTTGCGTTGTCTAGGATCTAATTCCTTTAAGAATTAATTTGGCCGGGCCATTACAGTCAACGGCGAGCTTTACAGATTGATGTTTACCAATATCTTTTGCGTTATTAGATTATGAAATATGATTTGAACAAGACAACACAGCTCATGACTTTGGAAATTCTACTCTATTGATTTGAGGGTATGATGACGTATGTCTTCTAAGCGCTATCACTGTTGAATATCGTGCAGCTAAGCTGGAAATCAATATTTTCAAGACAAATATTATATCTGTAGGCTATGGCGTAAACCCGTCAACATACATCAGTGTGGATATCGAGGTTATTGGATGTGTAGGTAATAGGAATATTAGGTCTGATGTGGTCAGCCATTGTCGCAGAGAACTTCGGTTCTCAACGAGCAAGATGTTTTAAAACTGTGCTGGGTACCAGGCCATTATAATATTCAAGCAACGATATTGCCGAAGAACTTGTCCGTGCTGGAGCAGACATGGATATAAGTAATACTTCTGCAGATGTATACCCTGGACTTGACTTTATCTTCTACAACGTAAGACAAAAAATCAAGACAGAAGCAGATGCATTGTGGTATGGGTCACAAGGTTGCGATCAAACAAAAACTTTGTGGAAGCAAAGTAATACCAATCTAGAAAAACTAATAAACTTGGAGAAGCATGAACTTAGAATGGTAGTAGGTATTATTACCGGGCATAGTAATCTTAAATGCTTCCTTAAGAAATTACGATTATGTGATGATTATATATGCAGGTGGTGCAACGAGTAAGAGGAGGATACTTTTCACTTTCTCTGTCAATGCGTTGCACTGTCGCATTATCGATTTAAATGTTTTGATTCTTATTTCTTTTAGAACCTAGAAGAATTTGATCCCATCAAATTAGTAAAATACATAAAGTTAACTAAGCTATATGATCATTTTTTTAAGACTTACAGCGATTGTAAACGCGAAATAATAATGGAATCTAATTTGTGTACCGCCGTGGTATAGCAGGTTAGTCATCCGCCTAGCATACCGAGGTCCCAAGTTCGATCCCTGGCCAGACCCACTTAAAAAAAAAATAAATTAAAAAAAAGCAGCGGTTCACCTCATAACCCAGCTAGCCTCTGGTTATTGAGTATCAGGCTATGTAAAACTTCTCTAACTAATGCATTTGCCGTTCGGAGCCAGAGTTAAAACGTAGGTCCCTTTCAATGAGTCTAAAAATAGAATCGGATGCAGACAAGCGATTAGCTTAGACGAGGTTATACGGGAGATATGGTCAAATGCGAACCGATTTTGCCCGATTTCAATACCAAAATTTTCCAGAAAATGAAGAATATTTGTGCCAAATTTCAGTGACCTATATCCCTTCGTTAAGGTTTTATCGTGCCGACAACAGACAGACAGACGGACATCGCTCAATCTTCTTAGAATTTCATAAGGATTCAGAATATGGCCAAGGCCGCGGAAAAGGGGAATTCAATGAAAATTTTTTTTCTTATTATCTAGTGCTTTTGTAATTGTCATTTGTTTGTTTACAGTCCAAAGCCTCACAAAAAAGAGAGAGTACATTTGTGAAGTATTAATATATCAAAATTTTTGAGCATCGGTTTCTATTTTATTTTATTTTATTTCATTTAATTTTTTCTTTACAACTTTATGAGAAAATAATTTCACTTAATATTGTTTTTGAAAGAATTTACGTACCTACTGAATAGTATAATCAAACATGAAGTGATGTTGTTTTTTTTATCCAATAAAAAATAAACAAATTAAATTTTTTAAGTAAACTTTAGTGTTTTATTTATTCATATTGGTCGTTTTTGCATGGCTCCTAAGTAAGAGAACTTTATGTGTTATATATATATAATTCCCCGACAACATTCCAATTGGAACAAGGGGTACTTCTCTCAGACAATGAGCTGCATCCGATTCTATTTTTGACTCATTGAAAGGGACCTACGTTTTAACACCGGCTCCGAACGGCAAATGCATTAGTTAGAGAAGTTTTTCATAGCCTAATACTCAATAACCAGTGGCTAGCTGAGTTATGAGGTGAACCGCCGCTTTTTGAAAATTAATTTTTTTTTCAAGTGGGTCTGACAGGGATTGAACTTGGGACCTCTGGTATGCTAGGCGGATGACTAACCTGCTATACCACGGCGGTTTATGTGTTGTTCCAGTCTTTTTTTTTGGTGACGTTCCAGTCTCGCATTTTTGCATCCAAAACAACTATAAATGCAATTTTTTATAAATTTTTTGTGCGTAGAGTATTCTTTGATCTTTCACCTACGATATGTTAGAGGGAAACGTGTCCAGGTTTTTGAAAACATTACGAAATTTTGGAAAATGTTGTACAAGCTCTTAGACCACTTCTCTTTTAGTGTGACGTTCCAGTTAACTTCAAATGGCTGTAACTTTTAATTTGCAAGAAATAGAAGCACATTTTTTTGCGCCAAAGTTACAGCCTGAGAATATATTTTGAGTGAACAAAAGTTATCGCTACTTTTTTACTTTGTTCATCAAATATACGTCGAAAATTGCGCAAACTGGTGACGTTCCAGCCCACGGCCTTGGCCATATACATTAATTTTGGTTTTTGAGCCAATATTAAGGATATTACAAACGGAATGACAATCTCAATATACCCCCCATTCTTTTTGATGGTGGGTATAAAAAACTATTGAAAATATTTCTTTTAGATAAATGGGTAATAAATGACTGTTTTTCCAAGCAATTCGATTTTTTATAATAAATATTGAAACTAATAAAAATGTTATGAATCATTTAATGAGGGATTCATGGATTTCCATTAAAACAAAATTTAAACTAAAAATTTGCTTGAAGTCTTAATTGAATAATTAAGTACTTGTGGTAAATGTCATGAATGTACTTAGTAACATTTCTTCTAAGCATGATTTGATTATTTCTTACTTTACAATTGTTTATTTAAAAAAAAAAATCAAAAAAATACTTGAAGTATATAATGAAACCGAGCAATATTGATTTTAAATGGCCAATAATTTTGAGTGGTTTTGTTAATGATTTCTATAAAATTTTTAAGCGACAACTAGACAACAAAACAATTAACGAATTTACCTTTTTAAGACTTGCTAGATAGACGGATAGACATACATAAATACAACTTCATTCTTAAAAGTGTTTTTATTATTATAGATATAGATTAAATCGCTATTGCTTTATTTTGCCAAAATAATATTGATTCAATTAAACAAAAACTCTAAAGATTGTTAAATGTTGAGGAAATTATTAAATATCTCCTAAAACGTCAAATGTTTTTGTTATCGTAATATTTTGAAACAAAAACAAGCCGGAATGGTATATGAGGTAATGTCGAATCTTATATACTCTTCCTTGGCGGCACTCCTCCTAGAAGATGTTGTTGTTGTAACAGCTCTAACATTTACAATTTTATAATTTGTTTTTATGGGGGATCTGTTTGGAGATCAAGGCCAAGAAATTGTGCTACTTCTACTGGATGAGTCCACAAATCCTAAGTACTAAGTGAAGTAGGGTTGGCGGTACAGTTAAAAATGTGGGGGTATCATGAGGATCCTGGCGACAAGCTGGGGATATGTTGGGGATGGCACGGTCTATGCGGGACCAAAATATATTTAATCTGCTGCTCCATCCCGATCTCAGTTGAGCCAGAACGACTCTTGTTTTCCGCGGCAGGTTCTTTTTTTCTTTTGCTTAGAGCGACCTCCTAATACAACATTCAAGCGATAACCTGAAATCGATTTATATCGAGCTTTCTCAGGGATCGCACTATAAGAGTTGCTGTAGATGGGGTCTCATCAAACGAGTTCAAGATCAATTCAGCGGTACCGCAGGGCTCTGTTCTTTCTTCTACTCTATTTCTTATATTCATTAACGACCTTCTATGTCAAACCTCCAATTCTATCTAATCTTCAATGTGATGTCCGTTGGACTAAGCACATCTTTCAAGTGTCCAAAGAAGCATTCAAGTGCCTAGGTTTTCTAAAACGGTGTAAAAGATACTTCACTCCAACAGATTCCTTAAAATCGCTGTAAGTCCACAAATTCTCAGGACTGAGTGAAGTAGGATTGGCGGTACAGTTGAAAATGTGGGGGTATCATGAGGACCCTGACGACAAGCTGGGCATATGTTGGGGATGGCACAATCTATGCGGGACCAAAATATATTTAATCTGCTGCTCCATCCCGATCTCAGTTGAGCCAGAACGACTCTTGTTTTCCGCGGCAGGTTCTTTTTTTCTTCTGCTATGGGCGGTGGGCGACCTCCTTATAAAACATTCAAGCGATAACCTGAAATCGAGGAGTTGGTGGCGTCTTTATGAATGTTGTTTAATGCTGCCATGTACGAGGTATGATCTAAAGGATCAAGTACATATCTTCGTATGTTATCCTCATACACGCTAAGATCTCTCCTGAAATGCCTCGGGGAAGATGCAAACTGTGTGATGTTAATTTCTCCTATGACATCCCAAAAGGAACTGTTGAGATAGCATAATGTTGTGCTTCTTTACTGGAAGGATCTTTGTTTCCTCATGCAGATGATGTGGCGAGGTAATTTGTAGGCAGCCTGTTATAGTTCTTAGGGCTGCATTTTGGCAGCATTGATATTTTTCCACTGAGTATCACTTAGCGACGCTGACCAGACTGGAGCAGCATAATTTGCCACTGACCAACCAATCGCTTTGTAGGTAGTCAGCAAGGTTTCTTTGTCCATTCCCCAAGTACTGCCGGCTAGTGCTTTAAGGACCTTGTTTCTACATCGCAATTTATGCGCGACAGTTGTGGCATGTGCTGACGAATTAAAAAGGCTGTCGAGTGTGACTCCCAGGATTTTTGGGTGGTTCACTGTCGGAATTGGTACACCATCGATCTGGACGCCAAGTTGTAAGCTTACTTCTTTTGTCCAGGTGGTAAATAAGGTCGCTAAGGATGAGCGCTGGTCTCTAAACTCTACGAACGACTGACGACCACTCAGATAATTTACTATCCATTTCTTCAGATTTGTTGGCATTGTGGACAGCAGGATGTTCTAGAAGAGGGTGGCATGGCTTAGCGTGTCAAAGGCTTTTGACAAGTCAAGCGCCACAAGGACCGTTCTTTTACAAGGCCTCTGCTGATTTAAGCTTTGTGCAATCTGAGTGCTTATGGCTGTTAATGCTGTGGTTGTGCTGTGCATTTTGCGGAATCCATGCTGGTGACGAGCTGCTGGTAGTTGGCTAGTCAGCTGGGGGAGGAGCAGAGACTCGAGTGTTTTCGCGACTGCTGACAGGAGGGAAAAGGAATATTGCTCGCAAACTGCATGATCTCACAGTTTCGGACCCACCACAACTTGTTATGCCTGCGGAAGCTGCAAAGGCCATCCGAACAGTTAAGCCTTCAAAGGCAATTGACCCTGACGGAATTTCCATGCTGATACTAAAACACCTAGGCGAGTGGGTAGTCGAGTTCTTGACAGGTGTCATAAATCTGTCTATGACCAGCCTCACTATACCCGATGTCTGGAAAGTGGGTAGAGTGATTCCAATATTAAAACCTGGGAAACCAGCGAATGAGGGATCAGCGTACGGCCTGTACGGCCTGGCATAACAAGTTGTGGTGGGTCCGAAACTGTGAGATCATGCAGTTTGCGAGCAATATTCCTTTTCGCCATGTCTCTCTCGATGTGCTCAATAAATAGTCGGCTAAAAGCACACGAGCACGCTTTCGGATCGGATATGGTGTTATCGGCAAAATTCATCTCAACCCGAACATCCTTTTTCGTAGCGTTCGAGAGAGATCGAACAGTGGACCACAGCTTATTTATGCCCGCGCCAAGGTTGCAGTTCTTCAAGTGATCAAACCAATGATTTCGCTTATCCTCATTTATCAACCTGCTGATATCACGGTTCAGCTGGACGATCCTGGGATCATCAGGGTTGGTAATGCGGATCGCATCATGCTCATCTGCTATTCCCTTTGCTTCTGCTGCGAAGTGCGGCCTCAATACCAGCAGGGATGAAGCGAGTGGCTGCAGCGTTGATTACGCGAAACTCCCTCTCTGCGTCGTGCATGTTCGAGGGTGGTTGTAGATCTCTGAAGTGGCGGTCGTTGAATTCTCTGAAGCCGTTCCAGACTGCTTTTTTCTGGTTTATCTACGTATGGCGTTCAGAGACGATAAAATCGTTTGGTGGCTCCAGTCTTACGATTATGGGCAGGTGGTCTGAAGTTAGAGACACAACTGAGCGCCAGGTTACGCAGTTAATAAGACCAGAAGATGAACTATAATGCTTACTTACTTAAATTGCCTATATTTACAATCGGTCAAAGACCGAGCATATTTTAGAATTCCATGTGCATCGATTTTGTACGCATATTCTCCAATTTCGTATGCCACACTTTGAAAGATTTTTCTCTAATTGGTCTCTCCATCAAAGTTATGGACTTCTAACGTTTTTATTTAATTTTATCTTTTTTATAGTAATTGTTTTTTCCAGAAGTAGGTTACTAGCCCAACGTCCTACCCATATTTTTATCGTTTTTATGGGAGAACTCGCGGCATATGTTAGCTCACTTCATTAAAGGGTGTTAACGTTGTTTCCCGGGTGATACCACTAGGAGGTCAGTGTCCACAGTTGAGATGAAGGATAACCAAGATAAGTCAGGGCTTAAAAAGTTAAAACCAGTCAGAACCGTTGCTTGGTATCCAACATCCCCTACATCACCCTCAAGATTTATGAATATTTTTTCTTAATACTTCCGAAATTGAGTCTTATATGGGAGCTAGTGCCAAATATCGGCAAATAACAAAACAAATATCTGTACCTAATTTTGTCAATTCATCTTCAAAATGTGGATATGTTCTTAAAATAAATGCTTTATATAAACATATAACAACTCAAGAAGTGATTCTAGAGATCCATTGTAGTGGGTGTCTGACGAATATTTATATGCTTTACAAACATCATGACAAAACATATAATACCATTCCCACCTGTAGCTAAGTAAGGTAGAACAAATAAAAAACATTAAGTTCGATTACAATTAAAGCGATCATTCGGCTACTTAACAAATACGAGAAAATATTTTTTTTTGTATAGGTATATTTGTTTTCAATAAATTCCCGCCAACTAAAATACGAGTATTTATCAATTATGATATTTTTTACATAAATTGTTATTGTTCGACTATTATGATAAATTGATGTCTTATTTGTTGACATGGGGTATTATAGGTTTGTTATTTCGTTTGTAATTTAAATTTGGGGGACCATTATTTTTGTAAAAATGTATTTAACTCCAAAATCGGAAACAATTAATACTAAAATCGTTTAAATAAATTTGTTTAAACCCTTAATTATGGACATAAGATTATATAAACGTTAGACCTGACCTTTGGTAATTGTTACAGGTTATATCGAATTTAAAAATGTTTGTAAAGCAATTGAAAAATGTATTTAACATCAGTTGGGCCCAGCGACCTAGCTAGGCGATACTAAATTTGATCTTTTCGGATGGGATCAAGAAGTTTTAAAATCGCTGGAATTGAACAAAAATGTTTTTTTCCTCAGAAGAAGGCTACTTTCTAGTAGCCCTGAGTTTTCCCTAAAAGCCTTCGTATTTCCTTTAAACTCAAAAATGATCTAACAATATCTCCCAGATTAATATAAGATCTTGAGATTGTATGAGTGCTACCCAAAATAATGTCAAGAAAACATAAACGGAGTCTAAAAACAAGTAAGAAAGTGCTTGAGTCGGTTTAGCCCGTAACCATACGATACCCTTCACCACTGAGGTCAAAGGTGTTCTTTTTCCCATATAAAGACAAATATTTGCTTAATTTTGCCATCATACAAACATTTTCTCAAAACATATATATTTTAAATGTTTCCGTCATTTGGACTTATATGAGCGCTAGGGTCAGATTTGGAAAATTAGTTACAGTTTTTACAAAAATTTTGTATGCAAAAAAATGTAAAAAAACGTAAAATTCCCATTTTCTTCAGATTTACAAGCGTTTTAGTGATTTTTGTCTCATTTAGTGCTTTTTGACAGAAGAGTTTGTATGGGAACTATGGTCAAATGTGGGCCGATTTCAACAAAATTCGGTACATCGATTTAAGTTCACATAAGCAGTATCTGTTTTACATTTCATGACAAAATATTGATATTTGTGGCCAATATATCAATTCCGGGAAGTGGGAATTATGGGAGGTACTATTAATAATGGACCGATTTTGACGAATTTCAATAGCCATGGTTCCACTATCAAAAAAATGATCTGTGTCAAATTTCATCAAATTATTTTTAGAATTGCGACCTGTTCTTTGATTACATGGGGGTCCAGCCAGCCATGGACTGACATCGTTAAATCGACTCAGAAATTGATTCTAAGCCTATTGGTATGCTAAATGGTGGGTCTAAGGTAAATATTTCTATGTGTTACATGCATCAGCACAAACTTATAATACCCTTTCCACCTATGGCGATGAAGGGCATAATGAGTCTGTGCCGATCGGTAAACTTTAAGATGGTTTTCAGACCAATTATTCTATGCATTTGGATTAAGATTTTAGGGCATTAGTGTATGGCTAAAGTTGATGAAAAGTCTAGAATAGTCGTCATAGCCGATTGTATGACTTTTTTATCGTTATTACAACCAACCTATTTAAAACTAATTGATGTAATATTTTCATATGTAAATTTATCTTTTGTATCTCCGATACAACAACATTCTACGAAGACCTATCACAAATTTTTCTAACTACTTTCAACTAAAGCAGTTTTCTATTCTAAATACTATTCTTATACTCAGTCTTATTGTAACTAAGATTTAGTATTTTATAGTGCGATCATCAAGAAAACCTTGGATTAGTTTTATTTAGTCTTTATCCCATTTCAGCTGTGTCATTTTCTAATCTTCTATTTATTTATATTTATCACAATTGCAAACAATTGTTGTTACAAAAAACTAGAGAAAAAAAATCCAAATCAATTATTTTAATAACTTTTGATATGATACCGTCAAATTTATTTACATTTGAATATTGCGGCGGAATTGTGATGATTATGATCTTTATAATTTTAGAATGTAAAATGTATTCACCAATGAAAGTAACAACTACTGGTATGTATGTATGTATGTATTGAACTACTTTATTACTTACAATATTCGGATTATGTGTGTGATAATATACAAAATGAGAGATAAGGTGATTTCAAGAGATTTGTTGTAATGAAAGTTGTTTGCGTGTAAAAAAATGTATTTGATTACAAAAATATTCAAGTGGATTATAAAAATTGTCGAAAGTAAAATTATTTATAGAAAATACGGGATAAATCTTATACTCAAAGAAGCGAAGCTTTAATACAGTAATCGTCATAATTATTGACATGGTGAACATAATGTAAACAATGCACAGTGGGATGGTTTAAAAATAGAATGGAAAAAATTATGTAACTTCTAAACCGTTCTATCGTTCGAATTTAAAAAAAATTTATGTGGATATAACAAAAGTGTTGGGGAGCAAAGCTAGATTGTACTGGGGCGGCACAATCGGCCCCCAAAGTAGGGTACCACGGATTCATAAATCACTTAAAACGATATATAATTATCATTTCCCAACCGATTTAAAAAATTATACAATATAACAAATATATAGGTCAAGATCTACAAAAACATTGCTTTGGCATGTCTCTTACTATTTCAAAAAATAAAATTTTCAATTTTTTTCACATACTGTACCGATTTTTTACTAATATTTGATCTATATATAAACCGGTTTTCTTGAATTATTATTTGACAAAAATTGAAAATTTTATTTTTTGAAGTCAAATATCTTAGCATAGGTATATATTGACGTTTTTTGTATATCTTGTATCGGTAGAGAAATAACAAATATATATCACTAATGAGACCGAGGTGCCCTACTTTGGGGGTCAATTGTGCCGCCCCAGTACAATTTAGGCTTTCAAAGTTCAAACTCAAGCTTCCCAATACTTCTTCTATATCCACATAATTCATCATAATTCATCCACAATGATTTAGAAGTTGCAGAATAATTTCCTTTCTTTTTTTAAACCATCCCACTGTGCATTGTTCAACATACCAGATAAGTCTGACTGCTTGTGCGTAAGAAGACATATATCATCGGCATATGCTAGATCCCCAAGACTAGCTTGTAATCCCCACCTAAATCCTCTGTTATTTTTGTGATACACGGATCATTACGGCATCAAGTACTTTATTAAGAAGTAATGGGGATAGGACGCATCCCTGGCGAAGATCCTTCTCAACAGGGATTCGGTCAATTAGTTAACAAGCTTGTGGTTAAACGAATAATTTTACTCGAATAATTTTATTTCTAAGACTTTCAAGATTACGCTGTGGTCCATAGTGTCAAAAGCTTTCTCAACGTCAACGAAACATAGGTAGAGAGGTGTGAGTCATTAGACGGACTGCCCCACTATTATGCGTATTTTGTTGACATGGTCGACGCAGGATCGATGAGCTCAGAATCCAGCCTTCTCGTTCCTCAGATTAGGCTACACATATTCCGACAGTCTCTTGTTGATAATATGGGCGACTATTTTATTTGCATTTGTAAATGAGTATACCTAGGGTTTCCTGTCAGGCTGGATTCGACTGGATTGTCCAGCTTTTTTAGTGCTTGTCCAGTGTCAAGCTAAAATTAAATTTGTCCAGCTAAAAGGTGAAGAATTGAATTTTTTATATTTTTAAAGAAAAACTATCTTTATGATAATGAACACAAAAGTGTAGTTTTCTCTTTTTTACTAAGTGATTTATTCGCTGATTAATTGATTACTTGATCAAGTTAATTTTGTAATAAAATTACCCTCTATCAAATTTCCCCATTGTATTTACTTTACTTAAATGGCCTATATTTACAAAATGTTAAAGCCAAAGGTCGAGCATATTTTAGAATTCTTATTCTTCAATTTGGTAGGTCAAGCTTTATAAGATTTTCCTTTACTTGTACTTGGCCTTTGCATCGAATTTTCGTACGACCTCTTTTACGAGTTCATTCTGGATCGTTTTTGGATACATTTCTTGCAGGAGTATTTCATGGCTTATTCGATGTCGATATTCATTGTTGATGCAAACTGGTCCAACGATTTTTCGTAGAATCTTTCTCTCAAAAACTCAAAGAATAGCTTCATCTGCTTGTGCAAGTGCCCATGATTCAGTACCATATAATAACACAGGTAGTAAAAGCGTTTTAGTTCTAACAGAAAGAGCTTTATTTCTTACTTGCCTGCTTAGGCCAAAATAGCATCTGTTGGCAAACATGATTCTACGTTTGATTTCAAAACTTATATCGTTATTTATGTTCGCGGCTGTATAAAGGTAAATAAATTATTTAACAATTTTGAAGTTTTAGTTCTTAACGATCACATGTGGTCCAACTCTTCTGAACTTTTTGTTTGTAGAAACTATCAATTTTATTTTTGATTCATTGACAACTAGACCCATTTTATTAGATTTCTTCTCGATACGTGAAAAATCGGCAGCTACCTCGTGGACTGTGCGAGGTACGATTTCAGGTAACACAATATTGAAGAGATCGCATGACAAATTATCGCCTTGTCTGAATCCCCGTTTATTTATGAAGGACTCCGAGAGGCTCTTTCTTATTTTAACTGTTGAGGTTGTATCCGTTTATGTCATTCTGCATGTCTGCCAAACTCAGACATTGCATTAAACACCTTCGTTCGAATCGGGCTGTCAAAAGCAGATTTGTAGTAAACAAAGAGATGATATGTATCAATTTGTTTCTCTTGTGTTTTCTCCAGGATTTAATGTAGCGTGAATATCTGGCCAATGGTAGATTTACCCGGTCTAAAGCCACTTTGGCCTTTTATCTTTCACACAATATGGTCGATATTATCTTATATGCAATTGAAAGAAGACTTATACCTCTATAATTATCACATACATATCTAATTTGTTTGTGGACTGGACAAAGAACACTGAGACTCCAATCGTCCGGCATACGTTCTTCTAACTATATGGTTTTTATAAGCTGGGACATAAATGATTATCAACTCCCACCTCCTGCCTTAAAAAGCTCTGCCGGCAAACCATTGGCACCCGCATTTTATTTATTACTTTTCAGTTATTGTAATTCTAACCTCATTTTGATTTGTTCGGACATGTCACCTTGTCCACTTTCATTTGGTACTTACAATTTTCAAAATTTATTAATGTCCAGCTAATTTTTGGGTTGTCAAGATTTTTTTTGCCTTATGTCCAGCTTTTTCCGGGTTTGTGTCTGGCAACCCTAAGTATACCTCTTCAATTCTTACAACCAGAGAGGTTACCTTTCTTGAGTTAACATTGAAGTGTTTCGCTATTCCAAATGTCAGATATGAGCGGGTGCAGAAGTTAAGCGCTAAGCAAACAGTTTACCTCTAGCAACTCTGGGGGTATATTGTATGACCAGGTGCCTCATTAGACTTCAAAAAAAAAATCGCAAGTGATATCTCAGAAATACTCTTCAACTGAAAACTTATCAAAATCTGTTGTCACTTTTAAAATATAATGTAGAGTTGCCAGATGGTATTAATATTATGTCTTATAATATTTTACACGTTTTTGCTTAAAACTATTCCAATTTCTTCTAAAAATAAAAACTAACAAATCGAAATCATTTTGTTTTCTAATGACTTTTTGACCGCATAATTTTGTTGTTTTTTTTTTGTTTTTTCTGGAAAATTTATTTGTGCTTTTATTTTAATTTAAAGAATCAAATAATTACAATTTCGTGTTGTAAAATGAGTTTTAATTGCACCCACATGCAATTTGTTGCTTTTTTTCTATTTTGATATAATTTTTCCTGAACTATAAACCAAAAACACAAAAAAATGTAACAAAATTTATTTGTTTATATGAGAATGTAATTTAGATTTAGATGGATCTGGATTTTGGAATAGTTGAATAGTCGTTCAATTGCATTTAACGTCGATTATTACATGAGTTCACATTTGTTAACATGAATTTTAATTTTAAATGAATTTAGAATAATTGATTAAGTGCAATTCAGGAAAAAAAAGAAAAATGCACAATGTCAAGGAAAACTAATGAGTAAATGACAGGGAAAATAAAGATAAAATGTAGAGGATCAGAATATAAGCGTTAAAGCGATGAGAGAAATATTTCGAGGGGAAAAAGTCAAATAGAAAGGACGTTATGGACAATGGAAGCAGATTAGACCAAATTTGGTTTTACCCCATAGAAATGCTTATTCGTATGTATCGAATCGGAATTTTACTTTTTAAATCTAAATACAGCATTTTAATTTTAAGTTGTTGACTTCCACACCAAAACGTACCAGCTCATTTATAAATCATTTATAATAAATTGAAGTAAATATAGTTAAAGTATAAATTATGGGAAATTTGTATCTTATTCTATTTAAGAAAACACAAACTTTATGTCTTTATAGTATAAACATTTTAAAAGTTCTTAGTTTCTGTGTATAATACTTCTTTTTAATCTCTTTATCCAAAAAAATCTTTCAATTATTTTTTATAGAATAGAGTCGCTTCACTGACGTACATCTGTATGTTTTGTTGCGGACATCTACATTTATACAATAGAAATAAATCACGTTTACTTTTCCCACAAGATCAATGACAGCATAAATGCAATAAAATAAAAATAAAAAAACAATAACACATTTAATTGTTACAATTATAAAAAAAAAAATAATTAAAAACTAAAGGTGTACGAACGATCGATCTAGTTTTAATCTAATTAAGCTCTCACACATGTCAATTAAACCAAAAAATAAAAATGCTCAAGTAGAAAAAAATGACGACAACAAAAATTTAATTGATGCTTAAATATCCGCATGTTCACAGATATCAACAAATATCGAGAAATGTATTTACCCTGTACTATTTACCCGACTATGCCTATAAGTGGGTTGGTACGAGTTATTGTCATTATCATTATTATCAAAGTATTATCTACACAACACATACATACTTACTCTTCGTCTGACAAACGTTTTTACACCCATACAAATTACATACACGACATACGAGTATTATACACATACACGATATACAAGTACTTTACACATACCAAATAAAAAACTTTAATCGCGAACGGATAAAACAGTGTTGCTAAAATGTTAATTAGTTGAAAGCGTCTAAAACAATTAAAACTATCGACTAAAAATCGATCAGCTTTTGAAGATGATTTCCGTCATAATTAATTGGTTTTATAGCAGACATTAAAGATTGAATGCGATCATCAATTCAATTGACATAGTCTAGTCATAGTCTAGTCATAGTCTAGTCATAGTCTAGTCATAGTCTAGTCATAGTCTAGTCATAGTCTAGTCATAGTCTAGTCATAGTCTAGTCATAGTCTAGTCATAGTCTAGTCATAGTCTAGTCATAGTCTAGTCATAGTCTAGTCATTGTCTAGTCATAGTCTAGTCATAGTCTAGTCATAGTCTAGTCATAGTCTAGTCATAGTCTAGTCATAGTCTAGTCATAGTCTAGTCATAGTCTAGTCATAGTCTAGTCATAGTCTAGTCATAGTCTAGTCATAGTCTAGTCATAGTCTAGTCATAGTCTAGTCATAATCTAGTCATAGTCTAGTCATAGTCTAGTCATAGTCTAGTCATAGTCTAGTCATAGTCTAGTCATAGTCTAGTCATAGTCTAGTCATAGTCTAGTCATAGTCTAGTCATAGTCTAGTCATAGTCTAGTCATAGTCTAGTCATAGTCTAGTCATAGTCTAGTCATAGTCTAGTCATAGTCTAGTCATAGTCTAGTCATAGTCTAGTCATAGTCTAGTCATAGTCTAGTCATAGTCTAGTCATAGTCTAGTCATAGTCTAGTCATAGTCTAGTCATAGTCTAGTCATAGTCTAGTCATAGTCTAGTCATTGTCTAGTCATAGTCTAGTCATAGTCTAGTCATAGTCTAGTCATAGTCTAGTCATAGTCTAGTCATAGTCTAGTCATAGTCTAGTCATAGTCTAGTCATAGTCTAGTCATAGTCTAGTCATATAGTCTAGTCATAGTCTAGTCATAGTCTAGTCATAGTCTAGTCATAGTCTAGTCATAGTCTAGTCATAGTCTAGTCATAGTCTAGTCATAGTCTAGTCATAGTCTAGTCATAGTCTAGTCTAGCCCATATTCCCACGCTGAAATGAATGATCATGCATATCGAATGAAAAAAGCGCTATATCATCTACATTGATCATGAGTAAATGAATAATGAAACAAAATATTTGTGCATTTGTATGACAAGCGGTAAAATTACACTCACACAGTGTAAGTTTAAAATTTTAGATGAATGAAAACGAAATTGCTTTGTTTTTGTCTAGTCTCTTTTAATTCTTTTTTGTTGGCATTTCACTTGAAATTTTTGGCGACAATTACTGCAATTTTGTTTGAAGCGACTGACTTCTGTATGACGACGGATGATAATGATGACGATGATAAAACTTTTGTTTGAGCGCAGTTTAATGAAATAAATATTTCATTTTGTGGTGGAATGTACGAGTAGGTAGTGGTGGTGCTCTGTTACTTATCTAGAGTAGGTAAGGTCTAGTCATATGATGTATGTACTCGTGAATAGAAAGAAGTCAGTCATTCATTAATTCATTGATATTTTAGTTTAACTGCTTTTATGCATTTATTTGGTGTTTTGTTTATTTATTTCTCTTTTCAGTTTCAATTTTAATTCATAATATTTCTCTAGTTTGGTTCTACATAAATAGGTTTTTATGAGTGAAGGTATTTTTTTTAATTAAACAATTGGCTATGGCTGATTGACATTCGAAAAAGTACCAAACTTAAAATGTGATATTGTCTGATATCCGATAGTTTCAAGTTTTAGGTTTCTTTTTGTAAGAGGTAAGAGATTTTTATTCCCTTATCTGGCGGATTAACTTGCATCAAGTTGCCCGAAGGAGACTTTTGTTTGTTGCATATTTCTGGGCAATTGATAATACAAATAGTATAACATATTATATTATCTGTCATCCGATCATTTTAGACTTTTGGAATAATTTTTCTAAAAGCTATTAATACTGTTACTCATTATCAGGTAAATTAAACTGCAGCACTTTGCCTAAAGTAATATTTTTATTACTTTGCATTCCTAAATGATTTGTAAAAAAATATTACCAAACTGTAACGGTTTTATTTATTCTAAGCTATCCCATCATTTCTAGTCTTTCATATCATTTTTGTGGAAGTCAATTTTAGAAAACTTCATTATCTAACTAATTTAACTGATGCACTCTACTTTAAGAAAAATGTGTATTTCTTCAGATTTCTAGATGTTGAGACCCGACATGGCTCGTGTTTTCTAAAGTATAAAGTTTGCACATAATGCTTTCTCACTAAACACCGATCCTACTACTAAAGATTTTAATATTCCATTTTTAATTTATTGACTTTATGAAGGCCTTCGACAGCTATCCGTGGAGATCTTCAAAAAATCGTCAAATGCCAACGAAAATTCTGAACTTATTTCGGGAGTCCTACACAAGGGTAAATGGTCAAATCCATTCGATGTTACTACTGCAGTAAGGCTATGATATATTTTGTCAACTATACATTTTACACCGTCATCGACAACATAATTCGCTCGGCTCTGAATGGTCACCCCTTAAACAACAAGAGAATTTTGATGATACAAAGTGGGTTGAAAAAAAAAAAATTATGTCTCAAATATTATATGTGTTATATAATATTTGATCGGCTAAAGGTTTTTCTTCAATTCTTTTTTTTTTTGTGTGATTTATACATACCTTAGAAATAAAACAAAACAAAATTCGGAAAAAACACGATAATAACAAAACTCTAAGCCTAAGTCCTCAAAAAGTTTAAAAGTATTTTTTTCAAAGTCGAATATCTCATAAGCTGTAGGAGATAGCCATACATGTAATACAGCTCCTCTATTGATAAGTCTACAGACTCCGACAAATTTTTTTATCGTTCTTATGGGAGAATTTGCGGCACAGCTTATTAGCTTATTACATTAACGGGTGTTAACGTAGTTACCCGGGTGATACCACGAGAAGGTCAATGTCTACAGTTGAGATGAATGATAACCAAGATAAGTCTTACCAAGTTAACATTATTAAAATTGAACATAAATAAGATTTATGAAGCATTTACTCAAATTATGAGCAAAGAATTACATTTTTGCGAAATTCGTCGAATTCGAACACAAGGTAAGGGCAAATGGTTCGAGATATCGACCTCAATTTTTTTATTGTTTTTTTTTATCTATTTTAACACACCATTGAGAGAAATTTAAATTTGTAATATTTGTTTAACAAAATTTTCAAAAAATTAAAAAATGCGTTTTGAAACCCACCTGAGAAAAATTACCCATTTTCGAGTATGAAAAAATCTAAGTAAATATGGTTATATTTTAACAAAATTAAACTATGAAATACTTAAAAGTCTTAAAATGATAAATCATGTCTTACTTTGCGAGTTTTTGTCCAAAGTATTTTTTTCTAGCGGTTTATCCTAAGGCATATTGTCAAGGACACGAATTTTTGAGGGAAAGTCGCAATAACTTCGAAACTGTTTTATGGATGTCCAATATTGATGACTTCAATTAAAACTGAATTAGTTTACTTTTAGATTTCATTATCTTTTTTCTTAAAAATAAATTGTAAATGGACGAAATGTAGCAAAAACTGCAAATACTCTCATTTTTCCCCATACATTTTTCCCCATACAAAATAAATCAATAGTATTTTGTACAGTTCCGATTGACATAATTTGGCCACATAATTTCACTATTAGAAGTCGATCAGAGACAAAAGTCAAAAAACGACCCACCCTAATCTACATGACAATAAGAACTAAATTTCTAGAGGGATGTGCTTCCCTGCTCCTATCCTTTATCGTTTTTTTTAATGTACGGCCATTGATAAAAGTTTTTCTTTTATTAAGTTTGAAATTTCGAAAGTTTTCTTTTATTAAGTTTGAAATTTCGAAATGTTCTAGTTTATCAAATATTTATGATAAATATTAAAGACCTTTAACTAAATGCCGGACCAGTTTTTGAAATATATCTTAGAGAGCAAAACTCCATATACATTAAAAATTTGATCAAAATTGGCTAAGCAGGTTAGGCTTGATTGATCATGTATATATTATGTGTAGGTATATATGTATATCGTCATCTTAAAGACCAAATAACCTATCTGCGAAAATTCCAAAATTGAGTTTTTAATGAATTATTATTGCCTATATCATAACGTATATCTGTGCAAAATTTTGAACATCTAATATTGCAAATAACCAAATTATTACAGTTTTTGTACCTAGAGGACCGTTACGCACTTAAAAAGATAAAACTAAATTATCAAAAATCGCGATAAAAGTTTAATTTTGTTGCATAGTGTAATTTAAACAATCATTAAGTACTTTCATTTCCTTAAACCAGTAAACGAAACTATAACTGTTTTTATTTAATTTATGTAATATTTATATGTATGTATAACAAAATTTGATTTATTCATACTAATTAGTACAGCAGATAGGTTATTTGGTTTCAGATTTTTGCAATTCCAAATAACCTAAGTGACATAACATTAGCTGTATTTAGAAAAACAAAATTTTTTCAACCGATATATATTTCTGGTTTCATTTTAATCTAAATACATAATTTTCGTTTAAATATTGCAAATAGTTCCAATTTTATAACGTTTTTTCCCTCTCCTGTAAACTTTTGGAAACTGTAGATAGGTTATTTCGCCTTTTAGGTGACGATATGAATATATACCAAACTTCTTCTTCTTCTTCTGTTATCCTTGACTCCCAGTGGAGCATAGGGCTCAACCATCCTTTTATATCTAACTCTATTGCGAGATGTTAGGCATACATCATTCCATGAATAGTTTGCTGCTTGTAACTCCGCATGAATTGACCTTCTCCACGTTCTAGCAGGTGCACCAACACGAAGCGCTTGTCGAGCAATATTAGTATTTAGCCTTCGAAGTGTGTGGCCTATCCATCGCCATTTCCGTTGACATACCTCTATAGAAGAAGGGATTTGGTTTGTAGCGTTTAGTAGATCTTCATTTCTTATGCGATTTGGCCACCATATATTAAGGATTTGCCGCAAGCATTTGTTTGCAAAGGTTTGTAGGCGCTTATCGATGGCATTTGTGCTTTTCCAAGTTTCGCAGCCGTAATACAAGATGGACTTGACATTCGAGTTATATATTCGTAACTTAGTTGTTGTTGATATTTGCCGAGATTCCCATATAGTTCGGAGAATGCCGAATGCAGATTTTGCCTTATTAATACGCGATTCAATATCCTCATCGGCGCCACCTTTTGTAGATACCAAACTACCAAGATAATTAAAGGTACCTACACATCCAATACCCTCGTTATCCACATTGACGTGTGGCGACGGGTTTGCGCCATAGCCTCCAGGCATAATCTTTGTCTTGGAAATATTGATTTCCTGCCCAGCTGCCCGAGATTCAACAGTAATAGCGCTAGTGTTTTCTTGAAGGTGAGCTGGTCTTTGGCTTAGAAGACATACGTCATCGGCGTATTCCAAGTCCTCGAGTTGCTTAAATGGTGTCCATTGGATACCACGTCTACCATTCAGTGCCGTGCGCATTATATTGTCGATGACAAGGATAAAAAGTATAGGTGATAATATACATCCTTGTCTTACTCCAGTAGTAACTTGGAACGGATTAGACAATTTTTCTTTATGTAGAACCCGGCATTTAAAGTCCACGTATATTGCCCGAATTAAGTTCAGAATTTTCGTTGTCATGTTACGGTTTTCTAAAATTCTCCATAGATAGCACCTGTTGACACTGTCGAAGGCTTTCATAAAGTCGATAAACGCTAGATAAATGGGGATGCGGAATTCATTACATTTCTCCAATACTATTCTTACTGTGTTGATTAGATCAACACAAGATCTATTCTCTCGGAACCCAAACTGATTTTCGCGGAGTGTTTTAGAAACTGCGTCAGACGTTCTATTCAAAAACCAAACGTAAATGGTAATATTGTTAGTGATCCGATAATCTTTAGCAGTTAAAATAATTTTATTTAAGGTTCACAGTTTCCTATTTTATTATTTGGTACGCACGATGCCGTAAAGGAAGTTTTTCACTTCAAATTTAAAGGAGGTTTTAATTAAAAATACTACCTAAAATAATTTTTGTAGTGTGATATTGTGTGTTATCCGATCTAAACAGGCTAGTGCAATAATTTTTATAAAAGTCCACAATTCTATAGTTCATTATCTGTTAGGCTAAGTTGCAGCACACTGCCTCTAGAAAACTTTGAATGGCTTGTTATATATATCAAAAGTACCATTGTGCCCCGATATTCTTTGAATCCATCACTGATTCATCATCACATGTAGCATAATACAATAAATATGCTTTGTATTGCGGTTGCTGGCTATTGTTGCTACTTTCTGTTGCTGCTGCTACTTATTTGTTGTTTTTGCTTTGTAGTTTAATTTTCTTTGCTTTTTGTGTGAATGTGAGCGTGTACGAATTTTGCTTTTGTTTGCTATTTTATTTGTTGGCTGTCGTTTCTGTAAAGCGTTTGTTAATAATATTCTTTACTGTGTGTTTTTTTAAGTTTGTTCTTTTTTTCATTATTATTTTTTTTTTAATTTTATTTAACGCCTCCCGACACTGCTCGATGATTTTGAAAATTTCAGTAATCGTTCAGATTTTGAACGTAACAGTTTAGTATTGAAATAGAGTAAACAAAAAATATTTGAAATCAAATACTCGTACATTTGTTTGTTATATATTCGTGTAAAAATCAAAATCACACTCACACTAAATTGTTAGACCCGAGAGAGAGGATAAACATTGAGTTGTGCTTTAACCGGAAATGAAAAATATTATATTAATAACGGATTTTCAAATATTTAAATTTTAATAAAAAAGGTGCTTAACTAAAAAATTAATGCTAAAGACGATTTGCTTGTTATTTTTCGTACCATAAAACTTTTTTGAAATATTTCCAAAATATTTAAATATTTTTAAAAATTTTCTTTAATAAAAAGAAATAATAAAATACAATTTTAAAGTTTTTTAAAAGATAAATTATTGAGTTTATATTTATACAAAACATTATAATTAAAAATTTTAAAAACTTCCTAATCAAATTTTTGAATTTAATTAAATAAAAGAAAATTTATTGATGAACCTAATAAAGTTTGGCAACTAAAATTTTGTGCATTTTTAAATCTCAATATCTAATAAATTTACTATAAAAATAATAAATTTTTGAAAAATTTCCTATAAAAATAATATATTTTTGAAAAATTTCCTATAGAAATAGTAAATTTTTAAAAATTTCCTATACAAATAGTAAATTTTTGAAAAATTTTCTTTAAAAAAAATTTCCTATAAAAATAATATATTTTTGAAAAATTGCCTATAACAATAGCAATTTTTTGAAAATTTTCCTATAACAATAGTAAATTTTTGAAATATTTCCTATAAAAATAGGAAATTTTTGAAAAATTTCCTATAAAAATAGGAAATTTTTGAAAAATTTCCTATAAAAATAGGAAATTTTTGAAAATTTTCCTATAAAAATAGGAAAATTTTGAAAAATTTCCTATAAAAATAGTAAATTTTTGAAAAATTTCCTATAAAAATAGTAAATTTTTGAAAAATTTCCTATAAAAATAGTAAATTTTTGAAAAATTTCCTATAAAAATAGTAAATTTTTGAAAAATTTCCTATAAAAATAGTAAATTTTTGAAAAATTTCCTATAAAAATAGTAAATTTTTGAAAATTTTCCTATAAAAATAGTAAATTTTTAAAAAATTTCCTATAAAAATAGTAAATTTTTAAAAAAATTCCTATAAAAATAGTAAATTTTTAAAAAATTTCCTATAAAAATAGTAAATTTTTGAAAAATTTCCTATAAAAATAGTAAATTTTTGAAAAATTTCCTATAAAAATAGTAAATTTTTGAAAAGTTTCCTATAACAATAGTAAATTATTGAAAAGTTTTCTATAAAAATAGTAAATTTTTGAAAAGTTTCCTATAAAAATAGTAAATTTTTGAAAAATTTCCTATAAAAATAGTAAATTTTTGAAAAATTTCCTATAAAAATAGTAAATTTTTGAAAAATTTCCTATAAAAATAGTAAATTTTTGAAAAATTTCCTATAAAAAAAGTAAATTTTTGAAAAATTTCCTACAAAAATAAGAAATTTTTGAAAATTTTCCTATAAAAATAGGAAATTTGTAAAAAGAATCCTATAAAAATACGAAATTTTTAAAAAAATTTCATATTTTTTTCAAAAATTTCTTATTTTTATAGAAAATTTTTCAAAAATGTCTTATTTTTATAGGAAAATTTTCAAAAATTTCTTATTTTTAAAGGAAATTTTTTAAAATTTTCTTATTTTTATAGGAAAATTTTCAAAAATTTCCTGTTTTAACAGGAAAATTTTAAAAATTTCATATTTTTATAGGAAAATTTTCAAAAATTTCTTATTTTTATAGGAAAGTTTTCAAAATTTTTTTTATTTTTATAGGAAATTTTATAAAAAGTGCCTATTTTTATAGGATTTTTTTTTTAAATTTCCTATTTGTATAGAAATTTTTTTTAAAAATTTCCTATTTTTATAGGAAATTTTTAAAAAATTTGTTATTTTCATAGGAAATTTTTTGAATGTTTCTTATTTTTATTGGAAATTTTTTAAGAATTTACTATTTTTATAGGAAATTATTCAAACGACTTAAATATTTATTTTGGTAAAAAAATTAACTAAAACTTTCAAGTTTATAGTAATTTTGAAATAATTTTGAAAACTTATGATACGAAATAGAAAGTGAAATCCACTTTATCTCTTTGACAACTCAAAATCTTTTTTGAAAAATAAAATCGCGTGTTGTGTTTTATTTATAAAATATTTAATATATTTTTTGCATTTTTAGCTGCATTTTTGTGCGTGTGTTTTTAAAAGAAAAAAAAAAATAAATATTTAAATATTAACCACCTGGTGTTGAAATAATAACCTTAAAAAAGGATAATTAAATAAAAACTTGGTAATACAAAAAACTCAACATGTTGTCATTTGCTACAATAATTGCCGGTAAATATTTGAAGATAATTTTATAAATATATAACTTCACCTTAAATTTAGTGTTAGTTTTTAAAATTAAATAATAAATTTAAAATTATACTATGACTAGCATTAAGACAAGGGATTTTAAAATCCCCTCTTTTTAGAATTTTTAAGACATCTTATCATTTATTCGATTTGGTGTACTCTCTAGAACATTGTTGGCCAAAAGGAGAGTGTTTTTAAATGAGATTACTTAACAGGGCTGCCAGAATATTTTTGTGAAAACGCGGCATATTTTTCCAAAAAAATCGGCATTATCGGCAGTAAATTTTCAGAAATCGCCAAAAAATCGGAATTGTCAAAAATATATCACAAATATAGCCGAATATTAAAAAAATGTTCATTAAAAAATTTTCTATAGAACAAATTTCATAATGAAAATTTCTGTATACAAAAAATTTTATATTGAAAATTTTGCTATACAAAATATTTTATATTAAATCTTCTTCTATACAAAAATCTTATATTAAAAATTTGTCTTTACAAAAAATGTGTAAGGAAAATTTTTCTATACAAAAAATTTATATGGAAAATTTTCTATGCAAACAAATTAATGTAGAACATTTTTCTATACAAAAAAGTTTATATGGTTAATTTTTCTATTCAAAAAATTTTATATAAAAAATTCTTCTTTATATAACGACATTTTCGAAAAAACAAAAAAAAAAAGAAAAATTTCACTACAGAAAAAATTTATTTTATCGTCATCTTTTTTCTATATAGTCTTCCTATCGTCATTTTTTTATATAGAAAAAGTCTTCCTATCGTTATCTTTTTTCTTTATAGAAAAAGTATAAAATTTTTCTATAGAAAAAAATTTAAATTGAAAGTTTTTCGGTAGAAATAATTTTAAATTGAAAATTTTTCTACAGAAACAATTTTAAATGAACAATTTTTTAATAGAAAAAAATTTATATTGAACATTTTTTGCAGAATAAATATTATATAGCACAATTTATAGTTTTTTGTTATATCGTTCCCAAATGTGGACTCTGTAAATTCTAATATATCGGAGTTATTGAAAACACATAACGTTGCTAGCCACTGATTTGTCATATATGTTAAGTTAAGTTTGTTTTCGATAAAATCTCAAAAATAGCCAATTTTCTAGCCAAAATCTGCATATCGGCACTTAACTATTTTTCAAGTCAAAAATCGGCAAAATGAAGATAAATCGTCAAATCTGGCAGGCCTGGTGTATGCATTTTGGTTTTAACTATACAGCTTTTCCAATTCTTGCATAAGTTACCAAAGTTGATCCTCTCGAACCCAAGCCCAAAAGCTTTCATGTTTTAGTTCCCACCACTGATCTATCATAAAAGTTAAAGTTAAGCCGATTTTCTCACTTATAATTTATTTATAAATTCTTCAAATTTGTATTTATATTCGAAGCTAATACTCAAGTATTTATCATCACAAAATTACAATTTCTTATACTTTTTAATTAATTAATTAATGCCGGCCGGTTGTTTTTCTTTTAATTGTATTTATTCATGAGTCTTAAAATTTTGACGAAAAAAATGTCTTTATTTTAAAGGGGTTCATATTAAAACTAAACTCTTTAACATTGAGAATTTTAATGGGTCATAGGTCAAGTTTGTAATATAAAATGACAAGTGAAACTTTAAAAATTGTATCTTGACAATTCGGCTGAAAAGTTAGGAGCCTTACATCAATAACACTTTGTTACACTAAAACAAAACTAGGGAAACGATCTACCTTGGGCTTTATTGAGTACATGACAAATCGTGCAAAAAAAAAAATTCAGAAATATGTCCTAATTTAAGAGTTATACGCAAAAAAAAAAACGATTTAAATGAGGTTCGTCAAGTTATCGACCCATAGCTCAGTGAGTTTGTATCCGATTTTACTATTTTTAACAGTAAATAAAAGAAAACAGATTGTGCTTTAAAATAGCACATCATCTTTGACACATTTGTAAACCAAAAGTGTCTTTTTTGTTAAGAATATTTGAAAAATAACAACATTTGTACACTTTTTTGATTTTAGTAGCTTTTTATTGTTTTTTTTTTTTATATGAAAGCCCACAAAAGTTCATATTAATATAACAAGAGAATTAAGTTCCTAATAAAACGTTTTTAATCATACGAAAAGTCTAAAAGTTATTAAGCTTTTTATAAGCCGACTAGGCCTTGTACTAGACATTTTTACCAGAAATTTTTGTTTGCAATCAAGAAATTTTAACTTTGGAAAAAACTAAATAACTCTTGTAAATACATAACCGATATCAATAAGTAATATCTCGTTTTTATACCCTTCACCACCATAGGTGGAAAGGGTGGAAAGGGTACTAAACGTGGAAAGGGTACTATACGTTTGTGCTAATGTATGTAACGCATAGAAATATTTATCTTAGACCTTTTAGTATATCAATAGGTTTAGAATCACTTTCTGAGTCGATGTAGCGATGTCAGTCCGTCCATCCGTCTGAACGGCTGGACCTCCATGAAAACCGTGTAAAGTACAGGTCGCAATTATAAAGCTAATTTGATGAAATTTGGCACAGATCGTCAAAATCGGTCCATAATTTATGGTACCTCTCATAGGTTCCACTTCCCGGAATTGATATATTGGCCACAAATATCAATATTTTTTCATGAAATTCAAAATAAATACTAATTATGTAAACTTAAATCACTGTACCAAATTTTGTTGAAATCGGTCGACATTTGACCATAGCTCCCGTACAAACTCTTCTGCGACTAAAACAATCTTAAATCTCAAGATAATGACAATTTTAAGTTTTTTTTTCGAGTATAATTTTTGTAACAACTGTAATCAATTTGCCAAATTTCGAGATAATCGGTCCACATTTGACCCTAAGTTTTGAGAAAATGTTTGTATGATGGCAAAATTTAGCAAATATTTGTCTTTATACAGAAAAAAGAACACCTTTGACCTTAGTGGTGAAGGGTATCTTATGGTCGGTCTTGACCGACTATACCACTTTCTTACTTGTTTTTATTAAAATTTTTTAACACTAACAATTTTTATAATTTTTTATGGCAAATACATAAAGCTAGTTATAGCAAATGATCAACTTTGTATATCAATATAAATAACGTAATATCTATCAATATTAAGTGACATTTATTTGACATTTTGTTAAATCTAAAAAGCTCTCGTAAAAAATATCTCACATTTTGTATATTTTTCGATATTAAGCTTAAATTTTAACTATTCTGCCTAATTCTGCTCATAATGCCTTATATGCCAAATTATTGTTCAAAATGTTTTAAATATTCTGTAATAATTTCATCTGCATACTAGCGCATATATAAACTTTATAGCTAAATAGGCTTGAATGTTTCTAAAATTTTTTTCAAAATTTTGTAGATTTTTGAAACTAAAAAAAAAAAAAAATGCATAATATAAGTTTATTCGATATAAGATTTTTGATTTGAAATGTGTTTTAGTTCAAAGACGGTATTACCCGGTCCGCTTCGCTGACCTAAAGTGTATTTTATTTCCTACATCATTATAGGGTAAAAGGTGCATAGGGTATGAAAAAACGGGTTTTTATCCGTAACCCAAGATTTTGGGGGTGTTTTGAAAATTCCAAAAACAGAGTGTAGTTCTACTCGACAGTACCTTGCTGAAAAATGGTATAACATCCCAGAAACTTTTACTTAATTTTATTTGTCGCAGTGTGTAATTAGCTAAACCCGATGTAGTACTTTCTTGCTTATTTTTATTTAATATTAAATGATTTATTATACTCTTCACCACCATAGGTGGAAAGGGTATATTGGGTTTGTGCTGGTGTTTGTAACGCATAGAAATATTGGTCTGAGACCCACCTATTAGTATACCAATCGACTTAGAATCACTCCCTGAGTTGTTTTAATGATGTCCGTCCGGCTGGCAGGCTATCCATGTAAGCTTGTTATCATTTGTACAGGTCGTAACGATAAAGATAATTCGATGAAATTTGACACAACCTCATATTTTGGCTCAAGGACGATTTCTATACTTTTTGGGCTAAATCGCACTACTATTTCGGGTACCTTCCGTGGGTATGCCTTCCCGGAATATAGTTTTTGGACCTTTACAGCCACAAATTTTGTTGTATTTTAATAATATTTAGCAGAAATATTGCTTATGATAACTTTAATCAGTGTACCTAATTTTGTAGGAATCGGTCCATATTTGACTATACCTTCCATACAAGACACATTCTCAAAAGACGTTTATATACACATAAAAGCACAAAAACGTTTATAACTCTAAAGATAAATGCACTTGATTACTAAAACCTTGCACAGATAAATATTTTGTAGATATAAACCAATAACCAAGATTTGGTAACAATCGGTCCATAATTGACCCTAGCTCCCATATCAGGCCCTTAGCCGGAAATGACATAAATCTCAAAATTTAAAAAAAAATAGCTCATAGTATATGTATGTATGTCTCTAAGACTTAAGGAAATCTTGTTTAATTGTTGGTCCATATTTGACCTTAGTAGTGAAGGGTATGATATAGTCGGGCTTGACCGACTATTGCTTTTCTTACTTGTTTTTTGTTGCAATTGACTTCATAATTTTTCAAAATAAATTTTTCTTGAATTTTAAATACTTCAAAAAATATCTATTTTAAGAACTTAATTTTTAAATATTTTCCTTAATCTTAAATAATAATAATAAAATTTTATTCGCTCATAAAAATCAAAACTTTTTAATAAAATCTAAAATTTTATTAACATGCGCTTGCTTCCTAAAGATAAGAATGGTCTTTTATTGTCAAATTTTATAAACATTTTTTTAGTTGGCAAAAATCCCATCGATGTACTTTCACATAATATTTATGGTTTTATTTGTTCAAAGACTATATAAATCTCAGAGTTTTTTTTTGTTTGGGCCAAAAAGTAGTATAATAAATCAATCTGAAGTAGATTTTCATAAAATTTTATCGCTTTTTGTATATAATGGATTTTTAACTGATATTTTTTATTTTCTTTTGTCGTCATTATTTTTCAAGTTCAGATATTTATATATACCGTTTTAAAAATATCGTCCAAACATATACAAATATGTTTTTGGCTCGGCTATAAAATTTAATTGGAAAATGGTCTATAAAAAACTTGAATTAAAAATGTTTTTATTTTTTCGGCTAAAGAGCTAAAAAATCGTAAAACTATATATTTTGTTTAATATATTATATTATATTCAAAATATTATTATATTCAAAAATAAGACCTTCAAAAAATAATAAAAAATGTTTAAAATTTCTCAATTTGGAAAATTTGAAAATTGGTTTTATTAAACTAATAATTTAATCCACATGTTCTGTGTTTGGTATATCAAAATATAGGTTATCTACTTTGGATTTACAATAAAAAAGTAACAGTTTTTCTTATTGTATTATCTAGTTTAAATTCACTCCATTACTTCAGAAATGGTTAAAATACGTTCTATTCATTAATAAAGTTAAATGGAGATTAACTTGGACCCACACTCATGCTAAGCATAGAGAGCGTAGTGTTTGTAGACATTTGACTTGCATTCTCCTACATCATATATGGAAGGGAAGTTTGTTCCACAAACGAACTGTGCGGTTAAATAACGAATTTTCTCTGTAATGCGTTGTGCTATCTACTGTCCAGTCGACGACGAATGAATGTTCGTGTTCCGTAGAGATACACGCTTTTCAGGAATAAGATTCCTGATATCTTCAGATCACATGCTATTGTTGTAGCGAAAGAACAGTGAGATACACCCCACATTGCGACAATGCTCCAATAGAGTTGGATACCCTACTGTCACCGATAAGCATCTTCACCCTTTCATGGGCGTGTTCAAAGAAGCTTCAAAATAGACTTTGAAGCACCGGCCCATAAATGAGAGTTGTATTTTATTTTCCGTCGGATATAAGTCGTATAAATAGTAAGAAGATCAGATGGAGTGAAATATCTTTTGCACCGCTTTAAAAAGCTGTTCATCGTTACTCTCAATCACATTCGTTGATGGTACAACATAATAACTTTTGCATATATTTGCTTCGATAGCCAGACATACAAGATCTGAAATATTTTTGAAATGTCTGAGCTCTTTCAGGATTAGAATCTATTGAAATAAAATATTTTTCCATTTTATTAGCAATCTTAAGACCTTCAAGTTACTCTTCATCCCTGGCAGGTTGAATTACCTGATCCAAAACTTTGTTGTGCTTAATGACTTCATCTTGCGTGATATAGCCTTATTATTAGTCTAATATAGAAGATTGTTTAATATAAGTCCTTTTCCAAAACAGCCCCTCATATAAAATAGGTTCCAGTGTAACATAATTAATAAACGGTTCATTCTATTTAGTAAAAATAAAAAATCGAAATTTGGCTACAGTATTATCTTTATGTTGCAAAAGCATTATTTTGATTCAATAGAGGAGTTTTGGAGATATCGCTAACTTTGGATGGAAAATTTTTTTTATAAATTTTCTTATTTTCGAATATTTCTTATTTCTTATAAAGAAGACAACAAATTTTCCATTATTTTAAACAAATAAAAACCACAATGTAGTTTCACAAAATTAATAATAAAATCAAAACTATTGCGTCCATATTAACAAAAAATTTTGCGTTTTATGCGAGACATATCTGCCTATATGGCTATAGAAAAATATTGGAATTTTTGCTATTATCTCTACTTTTTATTAATTTTTGAAAAATAAAAATATTGTTTAAATAATATTTTTTTTTGGCACATATTATGCTACATACATATATCTCCAAAACTACTAGGTGGAATAAATAGTATTTTAGGGCAGCATGAAGGAGATATTGTAGCTAAATTTTGATTTTTTCTTTTCACTAAGTAGGTTAAACTGTTCTTTAGTTATGTTACACAAAATCGTATAACTACGTAAGAGTAGATCTGATCCAAATCAAGTAAGAGTATTATATTCAGCTGTGCCGAATCTTATATACCCACCATCATCATGTGTTAAGCTTAGAAGCATATCTCATATATCTACGAGGGTACAGCAAATTCAAAATGTGACCCAAATTCGAAAAAAATTGTAATGATATATATATATATATATATATATATATATATAAGAATTATAGCCAAATGTTGACCGATTGTAACAAAATTTTACACACTGGCTGATTATTATATAAAGCTTATTCTTGCAAAATTTTGTAGCCATATATTCCGTAGTTTCTAATTTATTAGCTTTTAACTGGCCTCTGCTACATTTTTTTTTGGTGTGTTTTTTTTGTATGAAAGCTGTAGTCAAATATAGACCAATTCCTATAAAATTTGATATACTGACCTAAAGTTGCATACAACTTAACTATTCTAAATTAAGTTGTCATATCTATTACAATTGTATTCAATTTATCAGCATTAATGTGTTTCCCGGATAAGGGTTACATGGGAGCTCTAACTAAATGTGAACCGATTTCGTCAATTTTCAATACACAAATTTTACTTTTGTAAAATTTTGGCGCTATCGGACTTTTATCTGACGGACAGACGGACATAAGCCCTCCTTTCTTTTTGTATTTTTGTGTTTCCGTAAGTTTTTTATATGGGAGCTATAGCCAAATGGTGACCGATTGTCACAAAATTTTACTAGCCTTAACATAAGACTTCCTTACTAAATTTAGTGGCCATAGCTATTGCAGTTTATCATTTATTGGCATTTAAGTGTATTTTAGGTGAAATTTAGGCAGTTTACGTAAGTTTTTTGTATGGGAGCTATGGTTAAATGTGAACCGATTTCGATGAAATTATATTATGTTAAACTTCTATATACCAAAATTTGTCATCATAGCTGTTGCAATTTGTCATTTAATTGCAAATAAGCGATTAGCCTAAGCGAGGTTATACGGGTGCCATGGTGAAATGTGAACTGATTTTCCCCGATTTCAACACAAAAATTTTCCAAAAAATGAAGAATATTTATGCCAAATTTCAGTGACCTATATCCATTCGTTAAGGTTTTATCGTGCCGACAACAGAAAGACAGACAGGCATCGCTCAATCGTCTTAGAATTTCATAAGGATTCAGAATATACTTCAATTTTGGTTTTTGAGCTAATATTAAGGAAATTACAAACGGAATGACAATCTCAATATACCCTCCCCCAAATCTTTTTGATGGTGGGAATAAAAATGAGTTAAAGAAATTGGAGCCCTAGATATATACAAATTGACTAAAAATTGAAGACACCATTTTTCGTGATGGGCTGTGTTATTATTAAACTGACTCAGAAAGAGATTCTAGAATATAGTTTTACCACAAAAATTTCAGAAAAAATTAATTTTAAATCTAATGATGTATGTAACGCATAGAAATATTTCTTTTAGACCCACCTTTAAGTATAACAATAGGCTTAGAATCACTTTCTGAATCGATTTAGCGATGTCCGTCCGTCCGTCTGGCTGGCTGGCAGACTGGCTGGACCCCCATGTAAACCTTGTAATTCTAAAGATAATTTGATGAAATTTGGCACAGATCATTTTTTTGATAATGGGACCATGGCTATTGAAATTCGTCAAAATCGGTCCATTTTTTATGGTACCTCCCATAGGTCTCACTTCCCGGAATTGATATATTGGCCACAAATATCAATATTTTTTCATGAAATTTTATATAAACTAAAATTAATGTACCAAATTTCGTTGAAATCGGTCCACATTTGACCATAGCTCCCATATAAACTTTTCTTTAAAAATGCACTAAATGAGACAACAATCCCTAAAACGCTCGTAAATCTACAAATAATGAGAATTTTAAGTTTGTTTTTTGTATACATAATTTTTGTAACAGTGAACCGCCGTGGTATAGCAGGTAAGTCATCCGCCTAGCATACCAGAGGCCCAAGTTCAATCCCTGGCCTGACTCAATTGAAAAAATTAATTTTCAAAAAAAAGCGGCGGTTCACCTCATAACTCAACTAGCCACTGGTTATTGAGTATTAGGCTATGTAAAACTTCTCTAACTAATGCATTTGCCGTTCGTAGCCGGCGTTAAAACGTAGGTCCCTTTCAATGAGTCTAAAAATAGAATCGGATGCAGCTCATTGTCTGAGAGAAGTAACCCTTGTTCCAATTAGAATGTTGTCGGGTAATATATATATAATTTTTGTAACAACTGTAATCAATCTGCCAAATTTCGAAATCATCGGTCCACATTTGACCCTAGCTCTCATATAAGTCAAAATGACATAAACAGCTTAAATATATAAGTTTTGAGAAAATATTTGTATGATGGCAAAAATTGGCAAATATTTGTCTTTATACAGGAAAAAGAACACCTTTGACCATTATAGTGAAGGGTATCGTATGGTCGGTCTTGACCGACTATAGCACTTTCTTACTTGTTTTTGATCAAAAATGTTAACAAAAGTTTTTCGAGTAATCAATAAAAAAAAAAATACATTACACCTAATTCATAAACGAAAAATAATGATATGACAAGTTTTTTAATCAAATTTTCCATACAAATTTCCTACTATAAGGCTTTGATTATTTTATTATTCGTTTAAAAATTTGGGGAAATATATACAGTTTTCAATTGAATTTATATATAAACTGTTCAAACTAAAAAATTTTAATTACCTTCTATTAAGTAATTAATATTGCACATTATTAAATAATTGTAATATTTTGTAAATATTTTAATACATATTATCTAACATATAAGTAGTTAAAATTTTGCTTAATAAGTAATAAAGGAAATTCCAAATTTAATGTTAAATTATTCTAAAATTTCGTAATTTTAACGTTCAGATTCCCAAACATTCAATTATTCATTTAAAGATATGAGCTGAGAACAATAGACCTAACGATCAGAAACAAAATATTCATTTATCGAATTTGAAACAAACGATAAATGAAAATTATCCCACAAAGATAAAAGTGATTTATTTTGTAGTTGATAGCTAAAACTGTATTTAGGAGACGCATATGAATGAATATTGTTTATTGCTAATAATTAAAAATGCTAAAATTTTGTTTAAAATTTATAAAGATTTTTTATTAAAATAACAAATTTACTTGTAATAAACAAGTAGTAATGTGAACTTAGCATTTAATTGATTCAATTAATTGTGGGTGTTGAAAACGGATGGGAAAGCTAATGGCCATTGTATGACTGCATTCAGGAATACAATTTTAATTTATTTTTTAAAAACTTAGTTTTACAAATTATCACTGTTTCTGTTTTTGTCTTTTACAATCAACCATTTTATCTTTTACATCATAATTATCTTTAATATTGAATTTATTATTTCGTCTAAATTGAAGTGACTTCAAAATGTTTATGAATATAAAAAAAAAATATGCAAACTATTGTACAAATTAAATTTTCACTTTTATAACTTGATTAACATGCACTTTAAATTCACACTCATCTATCATTTTAATCATCGACATGTTACATGCAACATTCAGCAAATAACATTAGGGGTGTTCAGAGTTTCAAATGAATTGTGTTTATCTGAGTGCATTAGGATGACGCTTTTTTTTTTGCAAAAGTTCGAAATGTTTATGTCTACATTCACGACAATCAGGTTTGGCTCATCAAGTCTTGAGTTTGTATGAGAAAAAGCTGACAGAATTGAAATTGATACAAACCTAATCAAATTATCAAGTTTACGAATTTTTAAAAAATTTTTATGAAATTTAAGGAAAACATGTAAAAAAATGCTTCAGTAGGTCAAGCCCGACCATATGATACCCTTCACCACTAAGGTCAAAGGTGTTCTTTTTCCTGTATAAAGACAAATAATTGCTAAGTTTTGTCATCCTTCATTTAGACTTATATGAGAGCTAGGGTCATATTTGGACCGATTATCTCGAAATTTGGCAAATTGATTACAGTTTTTACAAAAATTATGTATGCAAAAATTAAACTCAAAATTCTCATTATCTGCAGATTTACGAGCGTTTTAGTTAAGAGTGCGTTTTAATAGAAGAGTTTGTATGGGAGCTATGATCATATGTAGACCGATTTCAACGAAATTTGGTACAGTGATTTAGGTTTACATAGGCAGTAATTGCTTTAAATATTAAATATTGATATTTGTGGCCAAAATATCAATTCCGGTAGGTAGAACCTATGTGAGGTACCATAAAAAATTAACCGATTTTGACAAATTTCTTTAGAATTGCTGTTTTGTGATAACATGGTATACATAGGGGCCAGCCAGCCATCCAACCAGGCAGGCGGACGGATCGACGGACGGTCTGACATCGTTAAATAAAAGGTGGATCTAAGACAAATATTTCTATGCGTTATATACATCAGCACAAACTTATATATCTGTGGCTTGGTGCTAAAAGGGCCAATGTTAGAAAAAGTAGTTTTGAGAAAATTTGATTTCAAGTTTTTATATTCCATATAAATTCATTGAAACGTTGCCCAGAAAAACCCTTATAAATATGTTCTGAGTTACGCTAGAGATTAGCTGATGGAGCCAAATAAAAGAGGGTAAAAAAGGGCATCAAATGCAATGATTAACTCGAAACAACAAAAAATTGACATTAGCCCTTTTAGCACCAAGCCACAGATATATACATTAGGGTGGGTCGTTTTTTGACTTCAGTCTCTGATCGACTTCTTATAGTGAAATTATGTGGCCAAATTATGTCAATCGGAAGTGTGCAAAATATTTTTAATTTATTTTTTGGATACGAGCCCGCGCAACGGTCCCAAAGTTTTTGAGCCCATTTGTATGGAGAAAAAATGAGAGTATTTACAGTTTTTGCTACATTTCGTCCATTTGCGATTTATTTTCTTAAGAAAAGGTAATGTAATCTAAAAGTGAACTAATACAGCTTTCCTAAGAGACATGCACATTTTAAATAATTAAAACAGTTTTGAAATTATTCCAATTTCTCTTCTAATAAGGCAATAAAACTCAAAAAAAACGAGTTCGATATTTTTAACCGTTTCGCCATACCTTGTGTTCGAATTCGTCGAATTTCGCAAAAAAGACATTTTTTGTTCATAATTTAAATAAATCCATAATAAATCTTTTTTGCTTAATTTTAATAATGTTTATAAGGAATAAAATTATCGATACTATGAAAAATATAAACAGATTTTCTTTTTAAAAATTGGGTAGACCTAACCCCTTTTTTCGGGGTCAAAAGTGAAAAATTTGATTTTTTGTGTTTTTTATTTTTTAAATATGTAAAATTAATTTATTAGAGAAAAAGGGGTTAGGTCTATCCAAGTTTTAAAAAGAAATGTAGCCCTTACAGATATATATAATGTTATGATCGGACTTAACATGGCGACACAGTGAACAAAATACTAAAAGGGCGGTATTTGTAGGCGTGGTAAAAAAATAAAAAATGCAATTTTTAGAATTGTTTTAACATTATCTTTGATCCCAGGGGGTGGCCGCTCTAATGGACACTCATTTTAGAGGAGAAATCGGAATAACTCCAAAACTGTTTTATGGATTTCAAATTTGTAGAAAAAAATTTTTTTCATCGGTAGTAGCTTTTCTAATAAATTCCCAGCAAAACTTTTCATTACCAAGTAATGAGTTAAACAGCTAAACTATTGAACACGAACTACTTACTCATTCACTGTTTAAGTCATTACATTAACATGGGGATGTCATTGGAGGCAAGTACTTACCAATTGCAGAAAAGTAATGACTTGGGTAAGCAATTGGAAAACAACAACAAAAACTTTTTTGTTGTTGTATTTAAAAAAATATATTTTGAAACGAAATACAAAATTTTTTTACGACCGCATGGGGGCTCGAACCCAGACCCTCCGACTGCTAGGCAGAGACTCTTCCACTGAGCTACTTCATATGTTGAAAACTTAGCAGCTTATAATTAATATAAACAATTTTTATTTTTAGATCCAAAATCATGTGACAATAACTTTGTTTTTGCTTTGTTGTAATTTTTGGAAAAATATTTTTATAAGATTTTTTGTAAATGTTTAATGCATTTAATAAACAATAAAGAAGTTTTTTTTTCAATTATTTTAAAACTTAAACAATTTAAATCTTCTTTTTTGTATAAGTTTTCACATAAGATTGACTCTTACTTACTTAAATGACCTATAGTTACAACCTGTTAAGGTTAAAGTCCGAGCATATATTAGAATTCCATGGATTTCGATCTTGTGCGAATATTCTCCAATTTTATTGGCCAAGCTGTGAAAAATGTTCCTCTACTTGGTCTTTCTATCGAAGTTTCGGAAATCCTTCTCTAACATTAGGTGGTGGGATATTCTAATTCTAATCCTCTTCATAGCATTTTTTTTTCAAGAGAGGGTTACTAGCCCGTAATCCTAACCCATGTTTATCGATCTTTTGGGACAACTCTCGGTACATGTTAGCTCACTATATTAATGGGTGTTAAGCTAGCTCCCCGGGTGATACCACGAGAAGGTATGTGTCCACAGTTGAGATGAAGGATGACAGGATAAGTTGGGCTTACCAAGTAAAGACCTATTTGAATCGTGTTTGGTATCCAACATCCCTTACATAATCAAAATTGACTCATGATGGTATTTTTTCATTACCGTGAGTTAGTTTTCCATTTTTTTTTACAGAAGGTAATATTTAAGTTCTTTTATTCAAAAATCATTTAAAAAGACTCTTCTAATAAAAAAAAAAACTAAAAAAAATTGTTGCCCTTGGTGGGATTTGAACTGGGGCCATTCAGTTTAAATTACCATCTTAATTACAAATAAGTACTTCTGTAATAACTTATTATTTATTCGGAGGGTATGTTGTAGTCATTACAAGGTAACCAGTTATCAGAGTACTTGCCATTACCAAAGTTTTGCTGGGTTGTAATAGATATACTTTTAATAAAATGAAAAGTTCTTGATAGATTTCAGTATGAAGTAGCTTATTTTCTTTAAAACATATTCACTTATTTTCTTCTTCTACTTTTTATGATTTTTTTTTTAAAACGAACAAATTTTGAAAGGTTAAATTTTTACGGTATAAATTCTATGATATCTTTAGAACGAATAAGCCGATTAAGAAAAATGTGAAGACGATTTAAAGATAAAATTTCGATTTTTCTTGTTAGCTTAAAAAAAAAATAGCCGTTTTGGTGTTATATTAACACAATTATCAAAAAACCTGCTTTTAGGAAAAACAAGTAAGAAAGCGCTATAGTCGGTCAAGCCGACCATATGATACCCTTCACCACTAAGGTCAAAGGTATTATTTTTCCTATATAAAGACAAATATTTGCTAAATTTTGCCATCATACAAACATTTTCTCAAAACGTATATATTCAACCTGTTTCCGTCATTTGGACTTATATGAGAGCCAGGGTCAAATGTGGACCGATTATCTCGAAATTTGGCAAATTGATTACAGTTGTTACAGAAATTATGTATGCAAAAAATAAACTCAAAATTTTCATTATCTTTAGATTTACGAGCGTTTTAGTGATTTTTTGTCTCATTTAGTGCGTTTTTGAAGAAGAGTTTGTACGGGAGCTATGGTCAAATGTGAACCGATTTCAACGAAATTTGGTACAGTGATTTAAGTTTACATAAGCAGTATCTGTTTTAAATTTCATGAAAAAATATTGATATTTGTGGCCAATATAGCAATTCCGGGAAGTGGGACCTATGGGAGGTACCATAAATAATGAACCGATTTTGACCAATTTCAATAGCCATGGTCCCCTTATCAAAAAAATTATCTGTGCCAAATTTCATAAAATTATCTTTAGAATTGCGACCTGTAGTTTGATTACAAGGTTTACATGGGGTCCAGCCAGCCAGCCAGACGGACGGACGGCTAAATCGACTCAGAAAGTGATTCTAAGTCTATTGGTATACTAAAAGGTGGGTCTAAGACAAATATTTCTATGCGTTACAAACATCAGCACAAACTTATAATACCCTTTCCACCTATGGTGGTGAAGGGTATAAATATATATCTCGAAAACTAGAGCAAAATCCATCAAGACCAAAGCCATCTAGATTGGTCAGCAAAAGTTATATTGCAAGGACTGGGTACCAAAAAAAGTCCAATAATAATTTTTGATATCTTGTTTTTTCTAGAAATTAAAATTTTCGTCTTATAGCTCATTCACATTGAGCTCGAAAACTAGTTAAAGTAGTTTTCGCCTCAAAACAATATTGAAAACTTAAGTTTTCACATACAAAACGAAAACTCCTTCCGTATGAGTTTTCAACGAAAACTTATTTGAAAACTATTAAAATACAGATACAACACTGAGTTCATACCATTTATTACATCTCTATATTAGAAAAGTTGAAAAATATCAAAAATAAATGTCAGTGTAAAATAAAATATAAAAAAAAACAATAATTTTAATTTTAAAAATTTCTGAAAAAACTTTATAAAAGTGATGAAAAAGTTATTATTTTATTGTTTTTTTAATAAAATCTAATAAGTGTGAAGCATTTCGTGTTCGGTTTTTAAAATTAATCGCGAGTAAATGAATAAATTTCTTCCGAAAACTTATGAAATGTCAAATTTTCATAGTGTGAATGGTAAAGTTTTCGATGGTGGTTTCATTTCCGAAAACACCTAAAAACTTATAGTGTGAATGGGCTATTAGCTGGATTGACTCACAGAATATTGGAAATCAATACAATTAAAAAAGTAAATTCCAATAAAATCTAAAATTATATAGTCCATAAAGATATTATAAATTTTTATTATTTTATCAGTTTAGTAACTTAATTTATTACCTACATTACTTCATAAAAAGGTTATATAGTTATTTCTATGATATAAATTTGAATGACTAAGAGTGTTACATGACTATAAACTTTGTATTTGACTGAGTAAATATTTAGCTCCTTAAATTTTTAAGACCACCTTTTCAGTTTAATACTTTAAAAATATTTGAAAATTGAAATTAATGACGTAAATTGAGCAAATAAACTATGACAAATGTCTCGCCAAATTAAATGATTTTTAGAATAATAAGATAAAAAACCCACAATACGTGTAAGAACAAGATCAAGTTTCAGCATTAAACCATAAATGTCTATGATATGAATTTCTTTTGTTCAGAAGAAAAATCTTCAGATTTTGAATTTCATTTTGAAAATAACAAAAAAAATTATAGCAATTTCAAATAATTTTGCTTACATTTTTGATTTATTTTAAAAATGGAATGTTTATATTTACAGAAACCACTTCTTAGATATTTTATATTCACAAATAATGAATTATTGTTTGTCTGAAGCCAATATTTAAGTGTGACTTGAAAGTTTCAAGTTGTCACTTTTTTTTGTTTTTTGAATTTTAAGACTCATTATGGTTCACTTTAACATTTATCAAAAATAATAAAGACTTTAAACAATTTGGGAACAAATGAAATAGTTATGCTTTGTAACCAGTAATTTTATACCCTACACCATCATAATGGGAAAAGTTTGTGCTGATGTATGCCAAAAATATTTTTAAAATTTGTTCTTTAAAAAATATTTTGAAAATTCTTTCAATGCAAAAATTTTGTTATAAAATTTTCGTTAAAAAAATTTTTCTATAGAAAAATTTTCATTAAAAAAATTTGTCTATAGAAACATTTTCGTTAAAAAAATTTTTCTATAGAAAAATTTTCGTTAAAAAAATTTTTCTATAGAAAACTTTTCGTTAAAAAAATTTTTCTATAGAAAAATTTTCGTTAAAAAAATTTTTCTATAGAAAAATTTTCGTTAAAAAAATTTTTCTATAGAAAAATTTTCGTTAAAAAAACTTTTCTATAGAAAAATTTTCGTTAAAAAAACTTTTCTATAGAAAAATTTTCGTTAAAAAAACTTTTCTATAGAAAAATTTTCGTTAAAAAAACTTTTCTATAGAAAAATTTTCGTTAAAAAAATTTTTCTATAGAAAAATTTTCGTTAAAAAAATTTTTCTATAGAAAAATTTTCGTTAAAAAAATTTTTCTATAGAAAAATTTTCGTTAAAAAAATTTTTCTATAGAAAAATTTTCGTTAAAAAAATTTTTCTATAGAAAAATTTTCGTTAAAAAATTTTTTCTATAGAAAAATTTTCGTTAAAAAATTTTTTCTATAGAAAAATTTTCGTTAAAAAATTTTTTCTATAGAAAAATTTTCGTTAAAAAATTTTTTCTATAGAAAAATTTTCGTTAAAAAATTTTTTCTATAGAAAAATTTTCGTTAAAAAAACTTTTCTATAGAAAAATTTTCGTTAAAAAAACTTTTCTATAGAAAAATTTTCGTTAAAAAAACTTTTCTATAGAAAAATTTTCGTTAAAAAAATTTTTCTATAGAAAAATTTTCGTTAAAAAAATTTTTCTATAGAAAAATTTTCGTTAAAAAAATTTTTCTATAGAAAAATTTTCGTTAAAAAAATTTTTCTATAGAAAAATTTTCGTTAAAAAAATTTTTCTATAGAAAAATTTTCGTTAAAAAATTTTTTCTATAGAAAAATTTTCGTTAAAAAATTTTTTCTATAGAAAAATTTTCGTTAAAAAATTTTTTCTATAGAAAAATTTTCGTTAAAAAATTTTTTCTATAGAAAAATTTTCGTTAAAAAATTTTTTCTATAGAAAAATTTTCGTTAAAAAATTTTTTCTATAGAAAAATTTTCGTTAAAAAAATTTTTCTATAGAAAAATTTTCGTTAAAAAAATTTTTCTATAGAAAAATTTTCGTTAAAAAAATTTTTCTATAGACAAATTTTCGTTAAAAAAATTTTTCTATAGAAAAATTTTCGTTAAAAAAATTTTTCTATAGAAAAATTTTGGTTAAAAAATTTTTTCTATAGAAAAATTTTCGTTAAAAAATTTTTTCTATAGAAAAATTTTCGTTAAAAAATTTTTTCTATAGAAAAATTTTCGTTAAAAAATTTTTTCTATAGAAAAATTTTCGTTAAAAAATTTTTTCTATAGAAAAATTTTCGTTAAAAAATTTTTTCTATAGAAAAATTTTCGTTAAAAAATTTTTCTATAGAAAAATTTTCGTTAAAAAAATTTTTCTATAGAAAAATTTTCGTTAAAAAAATTTTTCTATAGAAAAATTTTCGTTAAAAAAATTTTTATATAGAAAAATTTTCGTTAAAAAAATTTTTCTATAGAAAAATTTTCGTTAAAAAAATTTTTCTATAGAAAAATTTTCGTTAAAAAAATTTTTCTATAGAAAAATTTTCGTTAAAAAAATTTTTCTATAGAAAAATTTTCGTTAAAAAAATTTTTCTATAGAAAAATTTTCGTTAAAAAAATTTTTCTATAGAAAAATTTTCGTTAAAAAAATTTTTCTATAGAAAAATTTTCGTTAAAAAAATTTTTCTATAGAAAAATTTTCGTTAAAAAAATTTTTCTATAGAAAAATTTTCGTTAAAAAAATTTTTCTATAGAAAAATTTTCGTTAAAAAAATTTTTCTATAGAAAAATTTTCGTTAAAAAAATTTTTCTATAGAAAAATTTTCGTTAAAAAAATTTTTCTATAGAAAAATTTTCGTTAAAAAAATTTTTCTATAGAAAAATTTTCGTTAAAAAAATTTTTCTATAGAAAAATTTTCGTTAAAAAAATTTTTCTATAGAAAAATTTTCGTTAAAAAAATTTTTCTATAGAAAAATTTTCGTTAAAAAAATTTTTCTATAGAAAAATTTTCGTTAAAAAAATTTTTCAATAGAAAAATTTTCGTTAAAAAAATTTTTCTATAGAAAAATTTTCGTTAAAAAATTTTTTCTATAGAAAAATTTTCGTTAAAAAAATTTTTCTATAGAAAAATTTTCGTTAAAAAATTTTTTCTATAGAAAATTTTTCGTTAAAAAATTTTTTCTATAGAAAAATTTTCGTTAAAAAATTTTTTCTATAGAAAAATTTTCGTTAAAAAATTTTTTCTATAGAAAAATTTTCGTTAAAAAATTTTTTCTATAGAAAAATTTTCGTTAAAAAATTTTTTCTATAGAAAAATTTTCGTTAAAAAATTTTTCTATAGAAAAATTTTCGTTAAAAAATTTTTTCTATAGAAAAATTTTCGTTAAAAAATTTTTTCTATAGAAAAATTTTCGTTAAAAAATTTTTTCTATAGAAAAATTTTCGTTAAAAATTTTTTCTATAGAAAAATTTTCGTTAAAAAATTTTTTCTATAGAAAAATTTTCGTTAAAAAATTTTTTCTATAGAAAAATTTTCGTTAAAAAATTTTTTCTATAGAAAAATTTTCGTTAAAAAATTTTTTCTATAGAAAAATTTTCGTTAAAAAATTTTTTCTATAGAAAAATTTTCGTTAAAAAATTTTTTCTATAGAAAAATTTTCGTTAAAAAATTTTTTCTATAGAAAAATTTTCGTTAAAAAATTTTTTCTATAGAAAAATTTTCGTTAAATTTTTTTTTTTATAAAAAAATTTTCGTTAAAAAATTTTTTCTATAGAAAAAGTTTAGTTAAAAAATTTTTTCTATAGAAAAATAATTGTTTTTTGTTTAAAAACATTTTTATATTGCTTGTTTATTTCCGGGGATTCTTCTTTTGAAATTGTTACTAATTTTCTGGTCTAATTTAGCTTTGACACGTTATAATTAAATTAAAATTCTATCTTATCGGTAACAGTATCGTATAGTTTTTTTATAGTTTATAACTATAAAGTGAACAAGATAATTACTTATAACTAATTCCAATTATTTAATTGTTATTATATTTTATTGATAAGATTTAATTTATATTAAATAGTTAGTTGTTAGTATTACTCGTCTATAGTGAATTGTGAATGCCCTTCAGAGGCTCTAGTTGAATATATAAAATGTTTCTTATGTTCCTAGCATTTTTGAAATCTCCCCTAAATATATAAAATTTAAAAATTGTTATAAAAAAATTTTAAATTTATTCGTTTCCGTTGCAAAATTAAACTGATTTTCAAATGTTTGTTTCCATTCGATTCTTTATCGATAAAATACTCGTATTAAACCAAACATTATTAAGAAATTGTATTTCTTTGTTACCCCGATAAGTAGGTGTAGATAAAGTAGAGTCCACTGTAAATATTCTTAGAAGATTTATCACGGTATTATATCATTCTTGTATATTGGTATATATAGGGGCCTTCGAAGTGTTATATAAATAAATTAATAGAAATGTTTATTCAATTTTGAAAATTAGCAAAAGATATGATTAATTTAAACATAAGAACATAAATCAGTTCTTTATAAAAGAGTTGAGTCAGTTATTTATTAATTATATGTAAAGAAGTTGAGAGCATTCAGTTCCATGTTCCGAAATTATTTAGCTATAATAACAGGAGACTAAATGCCTTGGAGTGATATAAAGATGTTAATTAAAAACTTACCATATGGTTCAAACCTTAAAATATATGTATGTATATAAATCTGACAGCTGTCGGGCCATTAGTTTGTGAGATATAGTGTTTATAGCGAAACGATTTATCTATTAACAAACATGGATTTTTGAGCAGTTTTTGGATAAAATCTAACAATATAAGTTTTAAGTCAATATAGAACTGATAAAACTTACTCAAATGGACTTTATTTACAACCTGTTAAGATCAAAGGCCGAGCATATTTCAGAATTCCATGCGCTTTGATCTTGTTCGCATATTCTTCAATTTCGTAGGCCAAGCTTTAAATTATTTCGTCTACTTGGACTTTCCATCGAATTTTCTGACGTCCCCTTTTACGAGTTTCCAAGGGATCGTTTTCTTGCTGGAGTATTTTCAGAAATTCGCACAACATATCCAACCTAACGCAGCCGCTTATGTTTGATGCGTTTTACTAAGTCAATGTCAATGTATAACTTATGTAGCTAATGGCTTATTCGATATTGATATTCGTTGTTGACTGGTCCAAAGATTTTTCTTAGAATCTTTCTCTCAAAAACTCCAAGAATAGCTTTATCTGCCGATTCTATTTTTAGACTCATTGAAAGGGACCAACATTTTAACGCCAACTCCGAACGGCAAATGAATAGTAAGAGAAGTTTAACATAGCCTAATAATCAGTAACCAGTGGCTAGTTGAGTTATGAGGTGAACCGCCGCTTTTATTGAAAGTTTTATTTTTTCAAGTGGGTCTGACCTGGGATCGAACTTGGGACCTCTGTATGCTAGGCGGATGACTAACTTGCTATACCACGGCGGTTCACTATTATATAAAATATATATTACTAAAAAATACCTCATTTAACAATCATCAAATTCGAAACTATACAATGGATCTGATTTTATCTGGATATTTTTTTGTCCCTTTGTATCTTGTAAACGTACCTAAAATTGAAATTTGTACAGTTAATCGGAATGTGCAGAAAATCGACTTATATTTTTAATATGTGATAAACAATTATACTTTTGAAGTTCTTAAATAAATTTGCTATTAAGAAATTTTATATAGATTGGATCTTATATTATAGATACTTACATATATCATTCAATTGAGATATAAAATGGTAAAATCATATAACAGACAAATTAAACAGAAATCATTTTAAATTAAGAAAGTACTAGAGTCAGGCTTGACCAATTCTATGGTGCATAAACTACAAAGCAAAACGATTTTTAGCAAATGTTGAGATTTTGATTTTCCAATTCAATTTTCAATTTTGTCGACCCTATATTAATAGACCCTATATCCACAGAAATGACTTTTACTTTGGATTGTGTCATTTACAGTAGAGTTTGCAAAAAACCGCGGTTTCGGTTTTAAAACACTAAAAACCGGCCGGTTTCGGTTCGGTTTTCGGTTTTTCAAATAAAACTATTTTGATTTAAATTTGAAGTAAAATTAAAGTATTTTAATGTATAAGGTATATTTACTAAAGCTCATATTTATAATTTATACTAAATTTCAGGAAATTAATTCAGGTTTTTTAAATATGAGGGATTTCTTAAATAGGTCATGTTTCTTTTAGAGAAACTGCAGAACCCCAGTCATTTTTACGAACAGCAACAAATCTTTAAAAGAATTTACAATTTCAAAGTCGATGGAATGAAGGGAATCTAAAGTCGACAGCTTTTCTAAGCTTTCATAAATACTCTCTTTTAGAAGCAGAAATCTAAGTATAAACTTAATTCACGATTATGATGCTTTTTAACACTTGTTTGTAAAATATTATTACGAACTGACGAATTTTTGAAATACCGAACAGTTTTTCTTACGCCTCTAGGTTATAATTTAAATGATTTAAAGTTTCATCGTCGCCATCTTCAAAACTGTCTTCGCTTTCGTTGGTTCCAAATTCTTCCACATCTGGATTTATAACTAATTTTTCAAAAAAACATCAATGACTGCAAGATAAATTCCGTGTGCCAACCATAACTGAAGCAGTGTTTGATTTTTAGATCCAAATTTGACATTGATTGCTGCTCCATCTATAGTACATGCTACGAAGTTTATATCAAGTGAAACAATAAACTCCAGTAGCTTTTGTCTTACGGTTTCTTGCATTTTCTTGGAATTACACGTTCCAAAAATACGACTGAGTCCCAGGTTATAAAAAATACCGCCTTCCCATCGCACTTGCCCATTCGTCCATTGTTTTTTCATTCTTCTGCTTCATTTCATAGACAAATTACGTGCAAATTTATGATAAGCTAATGTTATTTCTGAATAATACCAACGAAAAATTGTGAAAAATAAATAGCTAAAACCGCGATTTTTTCTGCGGTTTTCGGTTTCGGTTTTGAGGCATTAAAAACCGAGGTTTCGGTTTCGGTTAAAACCGAACTGCAAACCCTAATTTACAGTGACTCTTTATATTAAAATCTTTGACATTCCAAGAAAAGTTGCTGTCATGACTCATGAGCCCATATCTTAATTTTGAGAAATGGAAATAGTCGACCGATTAACTATATTTCAATAAAATTTACCTTAGCTTAGTCACTTACTGCGACTCTTTATATTAAAATCTTTGATATTCCAAAAAAAATTGCTGTAATGAGCCGTTATCTCAATTTTGAGAAATCGAAAAAGTCGGCAGATTTAGCCTATTTCAATAGACTTTTGCTATTACAATTTTATTCCATTCAAAAAGTGATGATGAGATGATCGGAATACTACAACTTGGTCTTTGACCCATGTTTCTATGAGTTACAAAAATCAGCAGAATGGAATTAAAAGTTATTGACTTCATATGAGTCCCTATGCTCCACTGGGAGTCAAGGATAGCAAAAGAAGGTATAGAAGATGTCATATGTATCTAACGTAATTAGCCACATATGCATCAGTTTAAAATTATACGGATCATATGTTGGTTCTGATACAGTGAAAAGTTAAGATTTGCAAATTGTATCAAGTAAGACTCAGGAGTATCACGGTACCAATTAGGTTTAAAATGTGTCAAAAAAAAAAGTACAATTGTACCATGTTTGCCATCCTTGTTCTGCATCACATAATAACACGGGCAGTATAAGCGTTTTGTAGAACGTAATTTTAGTACTTACAGCCAAAATAGCTTCTGTTGGCAAGTATGATACTACATTTGATTCCGAAACTCATATGGATGCCAAAATCAGACATTGGGTCTTCTCCAGTGGTAGATGTAGCCGATTTAAAGCTACTTTGGAGGTCCTAATTATTTCGTTTACTTTGATCGATAGAATTTTTTATGCATTACCTCTACAGTTGGCACTTACGGTTTTATCTTCATATGTGTGCACTGGACAAAGAACACTGCGTCTCCAATCGTCTGGGATACGTTCTTCTAACCATGTGGTTTTTATAAGCTGGGACATACGCCTTATCAACTTATTACCTCCGGCCTTAATGTGAATTTTTATACTTTCCCTATTCCCATAGTATAAAATAAATCTTATCGGAAAAATTTCTTACTTCTTATTTTCCTCTTATTTATTATATACACATTTTTTTGATTTTCGGATTTGATTTATAGGAATTTTTATATATCTATGTTCTTGTTAAGGAGGTATGTCAAATATGGGCCGATACCAACTAAATTTGGTTAGCAGGTTTTATGTAATTTAAGGCAGCCCTTGGATAAACGAAAAAATGATCCGATGAATCCAAAAAAATAAAGAATCAATCTTGTACCAAGAGATATGTATGTGCTATTTAAATATTATTAAAACGCAACCAACCTATACTGTATGAAACCTGAACCTTCATGATAACCAATTATAAAATGATCCTTTAGTAACTGCATTACCGCCAAATAATATTATAACACTGCCTTACCATTCATTGTCAACACTATATACGAGGGACCGAAAATAACTGTTATTTTTGAATTTTTGATTAAAAAAAGCAACCGCAAAGAAATGTCGGAGGATTAAACCAAGTATACCATTTTGATAGTCTTACACCAAATTTTCATAAAATGCGATGCTTTTTGAAAATGTGATTTTTATTTTTAAAAAAAAAATAAGTTATTTTTTAATTTTTATTCTTTTGAGCAAAAATAACAGTTATTTTTAACTTTTATTTTTTCGAGCAAAAATAACAGTTATTTTTGACTTTTATTATATCGAGCACAAATAAAAGTTATTTTTTGACTTTTATTTTTTCGAGCAGAAATAAAAGTAATTTTTTGACTTTTATTTTTTCGAGCAGAAATAAAATTTATTTTTTTGTTTCCAACCCTAATTATGATTGCAAAACTCAACTCCGTTAATTTTTGAGCATATGCAAATTATTTTCACTGAAAAATTATCTTTGTTTGAAAAATTTTTCAATAAATTTATCATGAATTCAAACAAAAATAACTTTTATTTTTGCTCGAAAAAATAAAAGTCAAAAAATAACTTATATTTCTGCTCGAAAAAATAAAAGTAAAAAAATAACTTTTATTTTCTGACTTTTACGATAAAAGTTATAACAGTTACGGTCCCTGCTATATACAAGTATAACAAGATAATTATTTTAATTTTGCTTTAATAATCAATTTGTTTACAACATTTTTTTTTTAAAGCTGCATAAAAATTTCCATGTACAATATATGGGGAATTATGCATAAAGATTAAAACCAAGGATCATTAAACTGATTCCACTTCAGACACCAAAACTTTAAGAAACAATTTATAGTGATAATTACTGTTGTCAGTCAGTCAGTGAGACCGCAACCGCAAAACATTAATTGTTGCTGTCATTTTAAAGATAACCCACAATCTATATTTATTAAAATGTATTTTAAATTATAATTATTTAAAAGAGAAATAAACACAATCAGTGCAATTCTGAAAAAAATAATCAAATGTTTAAACAAATATGAATTATTTAATAATAATGTTTAAATAATTTGCAAAAACTATGTAATCAAGTGCCCAGCAGTTCAAAGGTTTATGGGTTACTTTTAAGAGACAACGAAGCTTGTACTAAATATGTGTAATTTACTAGATTTTGTTATAACTTATTTTCAAAGTATCAAGGTTAGTTAATATAAACTTTCATGGGCTAGTTTCGGTATTTGGCTATACCAGGATCATAAGAAATACTGACCCTATTTTCTATATATATTGCTACATACAATTGCGTATGAGTCCCTAATTATTCTTGAAAACGGTACATGGGTAAGAGATCTGGAAAAGTTAATGCTTTTGCTAATCACCTAGAAAACGTTTTTATACCAAACGAAACAAACTCTAACATAAGCGCTTATATTATAGACGACATCATGTTGTCCCCATTAAAATTTCGTCTTCCCTAAATTATATCAAATATTCAAAAGCTTAATCCAAAAAAGTCTCCAGGCATTGACAGAATTTCTTTGTCAATAATTATCCAATTCGGCTGTAAGAATTCGAATGTATGTTTGTAACGCGATTCTTCGTTTTAGGACATTTTCCAATGTCCTGGAAGGTATCAAAAAGATGTCACTCAAGTTTCATCTCATAGGACTAAAAGCTTACTTTCAGTTCTATCGAAATTGCACATCCGTTAATTGGATGGATATTATTTCCGACCATCAATTTGTTTCCCATGAATGTCATGGTACCATTAAATAAGTACACAGAACAACAACAACGATCAGGAACGCCTTTGAAAGGAAACAATACAGTTCCGTCTTGTTCATCGATATTTCACAAGCATTCGATAAAGTCTGGCACAAAGGACTTATGAGCAAACTAACAAATCTGCTACCAGCAAGTACACACAAACTATTAAAAAGTTATTTGTCCAATAGAACATTCCAAGTTCGATCCAAAGATGAATATTCTTCCCCTAGAAAAATCGCTGCTGAAGTTACACAGGATAGTATATTGGGTCCGTTGCTTTATGTTATCTTTACAGTAGATATGCCAACGAACGCTCAAACATACTCATCTACTTTCGCAGATGATACAGCGTTTATTATCATTCATTCCGATACCAAAATTGTCTCTGCTTTATTGCAGTCCCATATTCATGAGCTTGAAGTATCGTTAAATATACGGAAAATTAAAACAAATCCGAGCAAGTGTGTTCACGTAACGTTTACTCTAAGAAGAGACAACTGTCCTGCTATCAAGATAAACAACGTGACCATCCCCGTGAGTTCTCACGTTAACAGTCTATCCCACGATATCGAACGTTTTCAATCGTTCGCATTCTCAACGAAAAACAGCTGATTTGCGTCCCACTAAAAGTTTTTAGTACGACAAGTCGAACGAAAATGAATGCGAAAGACAACGTAAACACTTTAATATGAAATTGCGTCCCACTATGTCATTTATCTGCCAGCTGCACGAAGACATATGTCAAAATCACTCACACATGTTTTAGCTTTCGTTTTCATCAAAAAAAGCGTAAAAAACTTTATTATTTTGAATAAAGAAACTTTATTTTATTGAAAAAAAATTTTTTAGACATAATTTTAACATTTTCCACAAGAATAGGCTTCAGAGATTCGTACAAATTGGAAAAATTTTATTTACCTTAAATGCACAATGTTGTATATTAATAGTAAAATTTACAAATTTCATCGCTTTTTTTTTTCTTAAATTGTTGATAAATTTGTCGAACTGTCGATTAGGCAACATTGAAATTTGACAATTTTCAAATATCTTACGTTTCAAAACGTAAAGCCAGAAGAACGATAGGTCGAAAGATAGTGGGACGCTTATTCGAACGAAAATGGGTGACTTACTTTCGTTTGCATAATCTTTCGTTAGACATCGTGGGACATGCTGTAAGTATCTTGGATTTACATTTAGATCGCCCCCTCACATGGTCCCATCACATTGACAGCAAGATAACTGAGATAAAACTGAAATTGGCACACATTCTGCTTTGGAGTTAGATTGTACAAAACAATAATTAAACCAATATGGATCTAAAGTATTCAGTTATGACGAACGGCTTCTACCTCGAAATTACAGAGAAGACAATCCAAGCTCTTACTTTTAATAACTTGCGCTCCTTGGTTCATAAGAAATAACAACATTCACAGAGATTTGAATGTTGTCCAAGAAGAGATTAGAAGGTTCTATATAAATATATATGTTCACCCAAATCGTCTTGCAAGTCAGCCTTTTCATATTGAACGTCACCAACCTTGGACCTGGAAACTAACTTATCAGTGAACTGTAAACTTTACTGTCCCTTTGTAGGGAATCAAATAGTATATTGTCACATTATGGTATATAAGTGATAAGAAATGTAGTCAAACATTTTCAAGGTATTGTAATAGTAAACAAAAGACTACATATTTGATGACTTAGCGATAATTGTGATAACTTTATTTACTTTTTTTAATATAACCCCCTAATTCATTATCGAAAAATAAAGCAATGACAAGCTTATAATTCAAAATTTCCATGCAAAATTCCTACAATAATAATTCCATAATGAATTAGGAGGTAAGTCTTTTCATCTCATCTTTGGTTTCCTTCTGATCTCAGAACTGTGGGATTTCCCCCATTTGTTCTGTTTACTTTTCTGCTGTCTGCACATTGTAATACAATTGCATACAACAACTCATTACTTACACACACACAAACACCCACTTGACAAGTGTAATGGATGTAATGACAAGTTTGACAAATGATTTTTTAAGTGTAGACAGGCGGTACACGAAATATTTGAAATCATAATTATTCATATTTGATATCGACTATGTTTTATTGGGTGTACAAGTTAATAATATCGATTTAGAATGATTTGAATATATCCGAAAATAATTTAATTATACCCAAATATCAAAACACCTTCATATGACGATAAAATAACAAGTGGATATTTTTCTAAGTATTAAATCATAAATTTGTTCACTTTTGATCTAAGTATGGTAGGGTATCAAATAGACTGAACTGACTAACTTTAGTATGTACTTTATTATACCCTTCACCACCATAGGTGGAAAGGGTATTATAAGTTTGTGCTGATGTATGTAACGCAAAGAAATATTTGTCTTAGACCTACCTTTTAGTATACCAATAGACTTAGAATCACTTTCTGAGTCGGTTAAGCGATGTCAGTCCATCCGTCCTTCTGGCTGGACGGCTGGCAGACCCCCATGTAAACCATGTAATCAAAGTACAGGTCGTAATTCTAAAGATAATTTGATGAAATTTGGCACAGATTATTTTTTTGATAGTATGACCATGGCGTCTAAATCGGTCAGTTATTTGTGGTACCTTCCATAGGTCCCACTTCCCGGAATTGATATTTTGGCCACAAAAATCAATATTTTTTCATGAAATTACAAAATTACTGTACCAAATTTTGTTGAAATCGGTCCACCTTTGACCATAGCTCCCATACAAGCTCTTTTGTCAAAACGCTCTAAATGAGATAAAAATCAGTAAAACGCTCGTAAATCTTAAGATAATGAGAATTTTGAGTTTATTTTTTGCACACATAATTTTTGGAAAAACTGTAATCAATATGCTAAATTTCGAGATAATCGGTTCACATTTGACCCTAGATCTCATTTAAGTCCAAATGACGGAAATAGCTTAAATATATAAGTTTTGAGAAAAAGTTTGTATGAAGGCAAAATTTAGCAAATATTTGGGTTTATACAGAAAAAAAGCATCTTTGACCTTAGTGGTGAAGGGTATCGTATGGTCGGGCTTGACCAACTATAACACTTTCTTACTTGTTTTATCTAAATTTACTTTATTTTCATTAATTTATAGATATTTTCATTCAAATTTTTTTAAACAAAATAAAATTTGCACACTTCTTTCAATATCCATAAATTTGCACGTTTTTTTTCGAATTTTGCTTAATCTTTCAAAAGATTTTTGCAAAATTTTTTTCTTTCGACTATTTTATGTTCTTATTTATGAATTTGTTTATTTAAAAATAAATATTCTCATATCATTTCTTTTGAAGAAGTTTTTGTATTAGCAATAAATTCAAGTGTTTAACACTTTTCTCAAGTATTAAAATCAAATAAATTATGAAACAATTTATTCAATAAGTTCATTTTTAAACAATTAAATAATAAGTAGAAAAGAGATCAATGTTGGTCGTATGTTGCCCTACACATGAGTAAGGCCTAAATAAAAGTAAAGAGTGTTCTAAAAAAAATATGCATTTACTATTTTAGACAAAATTTATCCATAGTGCAAGAAATAATTTATTTTTTGATCAAGTTAGTTTCTATAGATATGTCAGATACTATTATTTTAGAAATTATCAATTTTCAATAGTTATTTCAATCAAAATGGACTGCGAAAAAAAAGTTCGTGAAAATATAATTAAAACTTTTCAAAAAAATCCGTCATGGGCTTTTAAAAAAATAGCTAAAAATTTGAAAGTTGACCCTCGAACGGTTTCTAATGCCATCAGACGGTATAAGGAAAACCTGAGCATTGAAAGAAAACCTGGATCAGGGAGGAAAAAAGGTCCTACAGATATTGGTAAGGCAAAAGAAGTCGAGCGACTCTTTCGAAGAGCGCCTAACACTTCTTTAAGAAAAGCTGCTCGTACGGTGAAATGTTCTACGAATTTTGCACATAGAGTCAAAGCTTATGCTGGACTGAAGACATACAAAGTCCAAAAGGTTCCAGATCGCAATGCTATAAAGAACTTAGAAGCAAAAACACGAGCGAAAAAATTGAAGTCTGATTTTATAAAAAATACACCTGTTGTGTGATGGATGATGAAACATACGTACGGGCAGAATTTTCTCAACTTCCTGGTCAAGATTTTTATGTTGCTGATAAACGGGGCAATGTTCGGCAAGAGTTTCGCACAAAAAAAAACAAACAAAATTCTCTAAGAAGTTTCTCGTGTGGCATGCTATTTGCAGTTGTGGCAAAAGAAGTAAAGTATTTGTGGCATCTGGCACAATAAACACAGAAATTTATAATTTCCATAATGGCATCATGCCATTATGGAAAAAAGGCACTTGAGTGGTACTCAAAGAATAATGTCATTTTTGTACCACGAGAGGCAAATCCATCTAACTGTCCAGAACTTCGGCCTGTGGAAAGGTATTGGGCTCTGGTAAAAAAGGAATTGAAGAACACAGGGAAGATTTCCAAGAACATGTCCGATTTTAAGCGCAGGTGGAACACATGCTCCAAAAAGGTATCAGAAGCAACTGTAAAATCTTGAATGGGAGGGTTTCCGAAAAAAGTCGATAATTTTGCAAAACCCGAGTACAAAGTAAACATTTTAATGCTAAATGATTTTGTATAATATGTCATTATATTTGCGTATTTTGTAGAGTTTTTATATTAAAAGGTTTGATTTTTATTTAAGAAAATCCAACTACAAATTTTTTTAGAGCACTCTTTATTGCTACATAATATTGCTCAAAATTGGTTCACAGGAAGTTATTAGTTTGTTCCCACGATTATTTTCAGTTTAAATACTAGTAGATTTCCGTATATGGATTATTATTGATGTAATAAAATTTCATATTAAATATTATTTTTGGGGTATTTTCAAAAATTCTATCTATTCTTTGATTATTGCTCTGCAACTGCAAACCAATCAATAACCATAATTTGAAATATTGCCCAATTTTTTTAAATGTTACATATATTTGCACAAAATGTAGTCTACCCTACTTAACCTACATGTTGTAGCGTACAATAAGCTTATAAATCGATATGGATTAAAGAATGAATCTAATAATTTGTAAACGAATGAATGAAATTAAATTGTAATTGCTTTATTTTATTGATTCGAGGAAATTCAATTGATGTGTGTGAAAATTTATTTAAAAAGAAATAGAAAATATTGATATAAATATTCGATTTTTTCGAAAAAATATTTACTAATTACACAATGATTATTCATGAACATATTAATTTTATAAAAGCAATATCTAAGAATAAATTAAATTTGTTTAAACAAATAAGAAAGTGCCATAGAAGGTTAAGCCCGAGCCTTCACCACTGATGTCAAATGTCTTTTCTTTTGCTAGTATAAATCCAGAGTACCTGGTTGACCGAGCCTTGCTTGAAGCTTTTTGATAAGGATTTCGAGGCAAATTTTAAACTTGTCACTTATTTTAGTTGGTTGCAGCGCCACCAAATAAAATAAATATGGAGAAAAGACATTACAAAAATATCCAATTAATTTTGAATCATTTTATTAATTTTGTCCTATCAACATATGATTAAATGTATAGTTTACAATTCAATTCATTTTGAATAATTTAGGAAATTGGTCTAACCAACTTGGAAACCTTTATCGACTTAAGAGAAACAACTTTGCTAAAGATCATAGCATAAATCACAGATTACGATTAAATTTATTTTGGTTAATTTTCAGTGGAGCCACCTGTCGGAAATTGTTCATACAAACCTTCGTCGGCTCATGACCATCAACTTTTCTAAAGAGCATAATATGATCAAATGCATACTTAGTTTACGATTCTATAAGGGACAGTTTTGGATATAATTCGATATCTTGAAAACTAATTAACGTATCTTAATGAAACTTCAGGTGGATAAAGCTGGTGATTTTCCACAGCTACAGTAAGGCTAAGTAGAATGCCACTGGGCGCCCAAAAGTGAAACTGAAGTTTAACATCTCAAAGAAATTTTGTTATTAAAATTCACCAAAGTCCTATTTATGCTCTTAGATCAAGTTTAAATTCGAAATACTAATATAAGAAGAAATTGGCTTTCAGAATATTGCCAAACGGCACTTTCATTAGTTTTCAAGATATCGAATTACATCCAAAACAATTTTTTTTCCAAAATTCTATTCAATGTGTAGGAAGTGAATATTTTCAGTCCTCGCAGCGCTAGCTAGGTTTTCATCTTAGACAACTGGTTTCTTAGAATTAGGCGTAGATTTCGATTTTACTATACGCCTGTTCTCGAAAAAAAACGACCCACCCTAACATACATAGAATATATTCTTAGATATCATTATTAATTTAAAAGTTATAACGTTACCAATTTTTCCCCTTTTTATCTCTTAGTTTCAAAATAGTTTCATATGGACAAATCCGAAAAACATTAAGCCAAGGGCCAAAATATATTTATTAAATACAAAATTTACGAACACATATTTGTCTATTCATAAAGCAATAACACTGTCTATATTAACAAATTAAATTTAAGATATGCAGTGTTTAAAAAAAATACACAGTGATTCTTTTGAATTTTTTTTTTTGGATTTTTGGGACACTCTAACAGCTAGCCTCAGCATTCTGGGGACGAAAAATAAGATGTAAAAAGTATATAAAAAAGTGTAAAACTTTAAATAAATATATGCATTTAGCCGTTTTGTGAGATATTTAATTGTGCCCAGAAATCGTATTTTTAAAGCCGAACATGAGCACCATTTTACTGATTTACGAACCCTTAAAAAAGTATGAAATATGCATTTTTCCTAATAAAAAACATTCGAGTAAAAAGTGTAGCGTCCGCAACAGTTCATTTTTGGAGCAACTGAAAACCTTAAAGTATTTTGTGAAAGCTGTTTTATAATTCTCTGATTTTCCGCTTTCTTCAATGTATTTGCAATTTTTTTTATTACTATGACCGATTTAATAAAAATTACAGAAACACGTGTTGAAAAAAAGTCACTTCCATTTTTTGTAGCGTCCGTCACAGAACTTTAAAAGCGAACATCTTTTTCCCCCAAAACTAGTATGTAAATTAACAAATTCCATTCGAGAGCGCAATCGATGGGCTATAATTGTCCGAAATCTATGCAAAGATATCTCGTGTAAGTAAAACAAAATCCGTACAAATGTATCGTCCGTACAAATGTCACCAACTGAACTCGGTACATATTTTTAATTTTACTATTTTTTAATTTTCATATTACTTTATAAGATGTTAAGTTATCATTTTATCCCTTGTTTACCCATTTTGGCCCCTGAAATCAAAAAAGTATCAAATTCATGTTCTTTATTCATATTCATATTCTTTAGTTCAAAAGATAAGAGTAGGTTAAAAAAACGATTTTCACCCTATATTACCATCTAACGGGCATAGTTTAAAACAAGTACCAAACACCTGTCCATTTATTTTAATAGCTGTTCAAAACGTTATTAAAATTTTGTTTCTATACCTAAAACTTTAGGAGATAAAACGTTTTAAATTTTTCCCTTTTTACCCCCTTTAGCGGCAACATTTGCAAAAGTCCCTTCTTACTTGATCTATATGGCAAAAAAGGCCGTTTTCGAGATAGCCATTCCATATATATATATATATATATATATATATATATATATATATATATATATATAAGAGTTTCCCAATATAATTGAAAGTTATTTTACACAAAGACGTACCCCACAATTTGTTTAAATTTGACCCCAAAATTCTAAATACAAAGTTTTTCATATCGGATATCGGCCGACTTGACGCTAAAATTTGGATATGCCAGTTAAATTGAAAAAATAAGGGGCTTCTTCAAATGTTTGAAAAAAATGTCCACTTAGAATACATTTTTAAAAAAGTACTAAATAAAGTCCCAGAGTGTTGGTAAAAATACCCTGGAGATTACCACCAAGAAAAAATTTGATTGATATCTCTAAAGATTTATCCGTAGTAGCGATTTAAAATCAAAGGATTTCGACAAAAAGTTTCACCAAAGTTATAAAAAAAAAATTTGTCATCATATAAAAATGTTCTTAAGACATATATATTTAAGTCGTTTCTTTCATTGGACCTTATATGGGAGCTAGGGTCAAATGTGGACCCAATTTTGCAAATGTTTTTTGTTACAAAAAACTTGATATACAGTAGATATAGCAAGAATGATTAAATTTTAAAATTAAAGACGTACTATAGACGTAACTAAAGGAAAATTTCCTTAGAAAAGTCTTTAAATATTGAAAATTATTAAAAGACCTTTAAAATCTGGGGCTAAATTATCGTATTCGATATCGATCGAAAACTCAGACTTTTAAGCTAATATTGTGAAGTATACTTTAGGGATGTTCAAAGTGACTTCGATGCAAAAAGTTTATTTATAGTTTATCTCTTTTTTTGAGTGTTTAACTGTTTAAATGAATTAAAAAATCTGAAGAATGACTTAATCAAAATAATTTCACGACACTTTGACTGACAGTAGAAGTGTAAAATCGCCAAAAGATGCAAAGATAAGACAAATATTTAAATTGTTTCACTAAAAAATATTTAAAAAATTAAAAAACATTTTATTTAAAATTAACCAGATTTCATCAAAAATAAAAAGAATAACTAATAGAAAACAATTAAATAAATAGTTTTTAACATAAGTGGCACAAGCACTCACTTATCACAATTAATGAAAACTTGAAAAATTGAAGAAGAAAAATCTCAAAGATATTTTGTTTTAAAATGTTAAAAATGTCAAAAATATTTTCAGTTAATTGCTAGATTTTAACAATTTAATTGTTGATATTTCCACAAAATAAATCGAAAATATTATTTAAACAAACTCAAACAAATTATTAAAATTCTGGCCAAATGCCCAAAAACTTTTGAGATTTTATGAAGAAATATATAAAACTTAATATATACGTTTTTTGCGTTAATATTTAGCCTAATTTTTCAAATTAAAATAAATAATTTAAATCTTAAGTTATTTATAAATTTTCGCATTTTTGTGCTTTTGTTTAAAATTGTTTGCAAAAATTGAAAAATTAGTATTTTATTACCCCAGCAGGGGGATAGAGGAAGACGGCAAATGCTATTTAAAATTGTGCACAATTATCTTCAATTTATTTTCATTATACCCCACTGTGCTTACTTATGGAAAAATTTAAAAAAATACTCATTATATTTTATAAATTGTAAAATCTAACTATTCCCCTAATAAATCAATTTTTGGACATAAATGTTTTTGCTTTTAGCATAAATCTTTTCTTTTACCTAATAAATAATTTAATATTCAAAATATTTAAACATTTAGAAGAAATTGTCTGTACAATATAAGTCTAAAATCCCTAGTAATCACCAAAATGTGCGTAAACGACGAAAATAATTTTTGAACTAATTAATATAAATCAAAAATTTTATTTTCGTAGCTGATGAATGACATAATATTTTACTATCATTAAAAATAATTTTATTAAAATGTTGGCACTAAAATTGCGGAGAAGAATTTTTTAAATATCAATCGAGCAAGTTCTATGGAAATTTGCAGAAATTCTTATAAATTTTAATTATATTTAAATGGAATTCGTTCTGGATAAGAAAATAGAAGCAAAAATTAAAGCAAAATTTATTTATTTCAATTTTGTATTGGAGCCAAATTCTTTAATAAATTTTTATATAGAAAAAATTTTTCTATAGAAAAAATTGTTTAACTAATTTTTTAAACTAAATTCTTGTATAGAAAAAATTTGTTAACGAAAATTTTTCTATAGAAAAAGTTTTTTAACGAAAATTTTTCTAAAGAAAAAAATTTTTAACGAAAATTTTTCTATAGAAAAAACTTTTTAACGAAAATTTTTCTATAGAAACAATTTTTTAACGAAAATTTTTCTATAGAAAAATTTTTTTAACGAAAATATTTCTATAGAAACAATTTTTAAGCTAAAATTTTTCTATAGAAAAAATTTCTTAACGAAAATTTTTCTATAGAAAAAATTTTTGTATAGAAAATTTAACGAAAATTTTTCTATAGAAAAAATTTTTTAACGAAAATTTTTCTATAGAAAAATTTTTTTAACGAAAATATTTCTATAGAAACAATTTTTAAACGAAAATTTTTCTATAGAAAAAATTTCTTAACGAAAATTTTTCTATAGAAAAAATTTCTTAACGAAAATTTTTCTATAGAAAAAATTTTTGTATAGAAAAAAATTTTTAACGAAAATTTTTCTATAGAAAAAAATTTTTAACAAAAATTTTTTTATAGAACAAATTTTTTAACGAAAATTTTTGTATAGAAAAAATTTTTTAACGAAAATTTTTGTAAAGAAAAAATTTTTTAACGAAAATTTTTGTATAGAAAAAATTTTTTAACGAAAATTTTTGTATAGAAAAAATTTTTTAACGAAAATTTTTCTATAGAAAAAATTTTTAAACGAAAACTTTTCTATAGAAAAAATTTTTTAACGAAAATTTTTCTATAGAAAAAAATTTTTAACGAAAATTTTTCTATAGAAAAATTTTTTTAACGAAAATTTTTCTATAGAAAAATTTTTTTAACGAAAATTTTTCTATAGAAAAATTTTTTTAACGAAAATTTTTCTATAGAAAAATTTTTTTAACGAAAATTTTTCTATAGAAAAATTTTTTTAACGAAAATTTTTCTATAGAAAAATTTTTTTAACGAAAATTTTTCTATAGAAAAATTTTTTTAACGAAAATTTTTCTATAGAAAAATTTTTTTAACGAAAATTTTTCTATAGAAAAATTTTTTTAACGAAAATTTTTCTATAGAAAAATTTTTTTAACGAAAATTTTTCTATAGAAAAATTTTTTTAACGAAAATTTTTCTATAGAAAAATTTTTTTAACGAAAATTTTTCTATAGAAACAATTTTTTAACGAAAATTTTTCTATAGAAACAATTTTTTAACGAAAATTTTTCTATAGAAACAATTTTTTAACGAAAATTTTTCTATAGAAACAATTTTTTAACGAAAATTTTTCTATAGAAACAATTTTTTAACGAAAATTTTTCTATAGAAACAATTTTTTAACGAAAATTTTTCTATAGAAACAATTTTTTAACGAAAATTTTTCTATAGAAACAATTTTTTAACGAAAATTTTTCTATAGAAACAATTTTTTAACGAAAATTTTTCTATAGAAACAATTTTTTAACGAAAATTTTTCTATAGAAACAATTTTTTAACGAAAATTTTTCTATAGAAACAATTTTTTAACGAAAATTTTTCTATAGAAACAATTTTTTAACGAAAATTTTTCTATAGAAACAATTTTTTAACGAAAATTTTTCTATAGAAACAATTTTTTAACGAAAAGTTTTCTATAGAAACAATTTTTTAACGAAAATTTTTCTATAGAAAAAATTTTTTAATGAATTTTTTTTATATAAAAAATTTTTTAACGAAAATTTTTCTATAGAAAAAATTTTTTAACGAAAATTTTTTATAGAAAAAAGTTATGATATGTACTTATAAATTTAATTAAAAAAAGATGTCGTATTTTAATAATTCCGTTTAAATTTGGAAATTTTATGGTCTACAGAAAGACCATAAAATTTCCGTTTTATTTAATCCGATTTTACTTAATATTTGCATCATCTTAAGAAAATGTCATCAATCTTCTAGATATTCTATTCGCCCCATTTCGTCTCAAAATTTGTTAAAATTTTTCAAAAATTAAACATGTGTGTATTTGATGCAAAAAATGTTGAATTAAAAATAAAAAAAAAATATTTGTAACGCGTGGTCTGCGGAAATTTAAATTAATTCAAATAACAAACAACCACTCGGTCGGTTCAGAATTATACAAAATTCGCTTTTGTCGTCGCCCCTTTTGTCAGAACCACCTCTTAAATTTTAGTTTTTTATTTGGCATTTGTGCAACATTTAATTATTGTATTGTTGTTGCTGGTGCTCTTTTTTAAATAATTATAGCAGATTTGAAACTTATGTATATTAAAAGTTCTACTCAAACTTTTTGTCTTTTTATAAGAAAAATATTTTTAATTTTAAAATCGTCAATGTTTTTTTTTAAACCTTTTTCTGTTTTATATTCTTGTAGATTAAAAGGTCACCGCCACCAAGTTTTTAATTTTTTTTTGTGTATTAATAAATTTTTTGTCTGTCGATATTTTTAAAACTATTTATAGTTTTTTATGTTTTTCTTAAAATTTATTTATATTTTGCAGTTTTTTTTTGTTTATTCTTTTCTGCAGAAGTTTTCAAGTCCAAGGTTTTTCTTTATGTTCATGACAGAAAAAAAAAACGAAATGAAAAGTTTGTGTTCGCATACAAATTTTATAACATTTGTGCAACAAATCGTTTTGTTGTAAATCATGTTAATTGGGTCCCAAAGGTTGCCAGATTGTTGTAAGAAATTTTTAAAGGTTTCGGTAAAAGTACATACAGTTAATACCATGAATTGTTGAGTATACATTACAACTTCCCAAACGCAAAAATTTTCAATATAAAATCTTTCAGTACAAAATTTTCGACATAAAATTTTTCTCTAGAAAATGTTCGATATAAAACTTTCAATGTAGCTTTTCTATAGAAATTTTTCGATGTAAAATTTTTCTATAGAAAGTTTTCTATGAAAATTTTTGTGTAGAAAATTTTCGAGATAAATTTTTTTCTAAAGAAAATTTTTGATATTAAATTTTTTCTTAAGAAAATTTTTCTATAGAAAATTTTCGATATAAAATTTTTCAATTAAAAATTTTTACTGTAGTGTATTGCACTAAGATCCCAATTTATTACAATTATTTATGATTGTAATAAATATTTTTTTGATAAAAGCAAAAAATGTTGGTATGGAAAACTTTTCTATAGATAATTTTCGACATAAAATTTTTCTATAGAAAATTTTTGGTATAATTTTTTTCTATTGAAAATTTTCGAGATAACATTTTTCTATTGAAAATTTTCGAGATAACATTTTTCTATTGAAAATTTTTGTTACAAAATTTTTCTATATAAAAATTTTTGATCTTAAATTTTTCTATATAAAAATTTTTAATCTTAAATTTTTCTATATAAAAATTGTTGAAAAAAATTTTTCCATATAAAATTTTTCTATAGAAAATTTTCGATATAAAATTATTCTATAGAAAATTTTTGATTTAAAATTTTTTTATAGAAGAATTTTTTTTATAACATTTTTCTATAAAAAATATTCGATGTAAAATTTGTCTTTACAAAATTTTCGATATAAAATTTTTCTATAGAAAATTTTCGATATAAAATATTTCTATAGAAAATTTTCGATATTATAGAAAATTTGTGTTATAAAATTTTTCTTTAGAAAATTTTCAAGACATTATTTTTCCATATAAAATTTTTTATATAAAATTTTTCTGTAGAAAATTTTTCATATAAATTTTTCTATATACAATTTTTCCATACAAAATTTTCGTTATAAAATTTTTCTATAAAAAATTTTCGATACAAAATTAATATATAAAAAATTTTCGATATAAAATTTTTCTACAGAAAATTTTCGGTAAAAAATTTTTATTATACAATTTTTTTACATAAAAATTTTCGATATAAAATTTTTCTAAAGAAAATGGTCGAAATTAAATTTTTTCGAAAGAAACTTTTCGACATTAAATTTTTTCTAAAACAATTTTCGGTATAAAGTTTTTCTAAAGAAAAAGTTCAATGTTAAATTTTTTCAAAAGAAAGTTTTCGGTATTTAAATTCTCTAAAGAAAATTTTCGATATTAAATTTTATTTAAAAAAATTTTATATATAAAAATTTTCTACAGAAAATTTTCGATATAAATTTTTTTATAGAAAATTTTCGATATAACATGTTTCTATAGAAAATTTTCGATATTAAGATTTTTGGTATAAAGTTTCTATAGAAAATTTTCGATATAAAACTTTTCAGTGGAAAATTTTCAATATCAAATTTTTCTATAGAAAATTTTCGATATAAAATTTTTCTATAGAAAATTTTCGATATAAAATTTTTCTATAGAAAATTTTCGATACAAAATTTTTCTATAGAAAATTTTTGATATAAAATGTTTCTATAGAAAATTTGCGATATAAAATTTCTCTATTTTCGAAAAAAATTTTTTCTATATAAAATTCTATATAAAATTTTTCTATAGAAAATTTTCGATATAAAATTTTTCTATAGAAAATTTTCGATATAAAATTTTTCTATAGAAAATTTTCGATATAAAATTTTTCTATAGAAAATTTTCGCTATAAAATTTTTGTATAGAAAATTTTCGACATAAAATTTTTCTATAGAAAATTTTCGATATAAAATTTTTCTATAGAAAATTTTCGCTATAAAATTTTTGTATAGAAAATTTTCGATATAAAATTTTTGTATAGAAAATTTTCGATATAAAATTTTTGTATAGAAAATTTTCGATATAAAATTTTTCTATAGAAAATTTTCGGTATAAAATTTTTCTATAGAAAATTTTCGATATAAAATTTTTCTATAGAAAATTTTCGATACAAAATTTTTCTATAGAAAATTTTTGATATAAAATTTTTCTATAGAAAATTTTTGATATAAAATTTTTCTATAGAAAATTTTCGATATAAAATTTTTCTATAGAAAATTTTCGATATAAAATTTTTCTATAGAAAATTTTCGATATAAAATTTTTCTATAGAAAATTTTCAATGTAAAATTTTTCTATAGAAAATTTTCAATGTAAAATTTTTCTATAGAAAATTTTCGCTATAACATTTTTCTATAGAAAATTTTCGATATAACATTTTTCTATAGAAAATTTTCGATATAAAATTTTTCTATAAAAAAATTTTCGATACAAAATTTTTCTATAGAAAATTTTCGATATAAAATTTTTCTATAGAAAATTTTCGATATAAAATTTTTCTATAGAAAATTTTCGATATAAAATGTTTCTAAAGAAAATTTTCGATATAAAATTTTTCTATAGAAAATTTTCTATATAAAATATTTCTAATGAAAATTTTCGTATAAAATTTTTTTATAGAAAATTTTCGTATAAAATTTTTCTACAGAAAATTTTCGATATAAAATTTTTTTATGGAAAACTTTTATATAAAATTTTTCTGTAAAAAATTTTCGATATAAAATTTTTGATATAAAATTTGTTACCGATATATATTTGTTTCTATTGAAAATTTTCTATATATGATTTTTTTACATTTGATACAATTACATATATAAAAACTTAATAAAGAAATTGACATCTTTCAAATTTGTCTTCCATTACCCCCAATATTCAAAATCTTGTTTGGCAACCACTTTCTACATTTCTTCTAATTTTATTGCATTTTATTTAATTTCGATATATTTTTACTTTCTAATAAAATATTTCAATTTCGTTGATGCAGAAGGAATGTGATTTTGTGATTTTTGGCAAAAGTTTTTAAAATTACATTAAAAAAAACTCAAATTTTAAATAAAAGTCAAACACTTGAGTTTTCTTTCGATTTATATCTTTTATTTGTTGAAATACACGTAATTCAAAATGACACAATGGGAATGAAGGCATATCATTTTTGTGTTAATTATAATATCAAGAAAAATATATTTAAGAGTTTTTAAGAGATTTTAAGAAAATCTACAATGATTTTCTTAAAATCTCTTAAAAATTCTATGAAAAGAAATCGTTAATTTCGGAGCAATATATCCTCATTTAAACTAAAACAGATTATTTTTTTTATAAAAAGTACCATTTTAATGTAGAAAGTAAAATTGTTTACCCAAACAGTACCGTTCTTATATAAAATGAACTATAACAATAGTAAAGAAAATCCTGTAGTCAGAAGAACAGTCAGATGACCGATAATACTTCACCTAAAAAGTTTTTTTTAGCGTAAAAGGTACATTTCTAATACAAAACGTACCTTTTCAATATAAAGAGTTCTTTAGAAAAAGAAACTTTTTAATATATTATTTTAATATATTATTATAAAGAAATTAAATTTTTTCAAAGACAAATTTTGTATATAAAATATTTTTCTATTGAAACATACGAGCCAGATGTAGAAAAACGAACAAATGGATTAATGGACGGACAAGTAATTTCTCCTAAAAACTAAACGTTTTCGTTGTATGCGGAAATTCCGCTTAAAATTCATTAAATTCTTATTATTTTTAATTTAAAATATCTAAACAAACTAATTTATTAATTCTAGTAATTTAAGCATTTCAACTTAATACAAAAAATACCTACTAAATTCTTTAAATGAAACTTATTCTAAGTAATTCTAATATTATTTTTAATCTAAACAAATTTATTTCTATATACAATTTTTTTCAGCCTGTCTTTGTTTAACTGTATCATCAGCAAGTGCGGACGAGCATTGGGGTTATCCGGATTATAGCAAAAATGAAGGTAATTTTTAGTATAATCTACGGCAACTATTTATTTCTAATATTTATTTCTATTGTCGTTTTTTTTATTAAAACTTATTGCGATTATGAAAAAGTGTGCAAATAAACTCTTTCCACTTCAAAAATGCTCGCAATAACGAAAACATGCTATAAACACATTGTGATGGCACAGATTATAGATGAAAATATGTCAAGAAGATGAGCGCACAGTGCTTGGGTTCAATTGAAAATAATGGCAAAAATTTGTTAATTAAGATAAATTTGAAAAATAGCTCTTAAAATTATTAAAATTTATCTCAATCAAATGTTTGTAATAAATTTCTACGAATAGTTATGAGATCTCTCAGTGGGGCAGAATTAATAAAGTTAAAAGTTTGAGTAGCGCGATTAAACGAATCATATCTGCACTACGTAGTTCTTTCCGGCTCTAACACAAAGGGGCTTAGTTATCAGGGTAGAGAAATGAAAGGTATGACTACCCACGATCTGATCAAATGTCAAGATTCTGGAAACACTCTACGTAATCAAAAAATTTTTTTAGTTGCTACAGATATTTCAAAACCATTCTTCGGAGTCTGATAAGGAGTACTTCTCTTTAAAGTTAATATAATTAGATTGTATCATAAAACATAATAAGCTTTCTAAGAAATCGTTTTTCAAGAACTGTTTTTGATGGGATATCATCCAACTCATTGGATGATAGGAAGGAAGCTTAAATTGAAAAACGACGGTGAAGGACATACAATTTTTGGATTCAGCTTTGCCTGCGTTATCTAACAATTCAATTCCATCTTTATAAAGTTTTTGTATCGGGGAAAAATTTAACCTTGATCCTATCCTGACAAAGTTTTTTTAAGCTAGTAAATAGTTTTTTTAAGCTAGAAAGTTCGTTAACTATATCTCTATTATTTATGAAGGCACTTAATCTGTTTTTTGTATTAGATGCGAAACTCTCTCTGTTTCTATATCATATTTTTGGTAAGTGCAGAGGCATACAATTGAATTGTAAATGATATATGGGCGTCTATTAGAGGATGTATTCATTCCAATCATTTATGATACCGTTTTGATAGGAAACGTTCTCACAAATTACTTACGATGTATTCTTACTTATAACTGTCATGCAAGGAAGGCATATTGTGGTTACGGTTACCCATTTTCCGCATCTAAATTCGTATATCTGATGGAAAATGTAATATGTAGTATGGACTGCTCATACACTCCCCGCCACATAAATAGGACCCCTCAACACAATTTTTTCAAAAGGTTATAGATTCTACAAAAAAAAAAAAAAAAATTACGAACCTAATTTTTATTTTTGTTTAAAGGTAATTTAGTTGTCATTATGCACTACAAAAATTGGTTCCATATCCATATACACTGGTTTTATTTTTATAAAAAAATTTGTGAACCAAGTAGAAAAAATGCCTTAAAAACTTACGTCACATGAATAGGACCCTTATATAAAAAATAATTTTTCTATTGTTTATAATAATATTTTTTTAATTTTATTTACATTTTATGAAAATTTGAACATTTTAAATCATTTTCAGTAATGCGTAGAGCCTCCATTTTTACAAATTGTTTCGTAAATTCGACTGGGAATAGAATCATATAGTGATTTTATATAATCGAGCGAAATGGTCGACCAAGCCTCTTTTATGCCTTCAATAAAATCCTCTTTGGTAGTATACTGCTTTTCAGAAGCATACACTTTACGGGCTAACCATCCCCAAGCATTTTCAATGATGTTAAGATCCGGCGAGTAAGGGGGCCAATCGAGCACATTAACATTTTGATCCCGTAGCCATGACTTTACCACCCGGGCGTTATGAATTGGTGCATTATCATGCTGGAATGTCCACTGTAAGCCTCCAAAAATGTTGTGAAAGTAAGGTAACGCTTCTTGTAGCACTCCAACATAGCAATTAGCATTCATGGTGGTGGACAAAAATTTCAACTCTCAGGTACCATAATAAGAAATGGCTTCCCAGACCATAACTCCTCCCACTCTGCTATGCAAACGATCCAGTTGATGCTCTTCTTTTCGGAGATCATGAAAATAATAATTGAACCCATCAGGGCCTTCTAAGTTAATTTTTTTTTTCATCTAAAAAGACAACGCGGTGCCACTCGCTATTCCATGTCATGTGAGTTCGGCAAAAACCCAAGAGTATATTTTTTCGAGCATCGTTAAGTGGTGGTTTTTTCTTAAGTTTTAATCGCTTTAGATGTTTAGCCTTCGAAATTACACGCTGCACCGTTCTTACGCTCGCTACAACACCAGTTTTAGCTTTAATTTGTGCAGACGAGTCGTGGGAATTCGAGGCTGCTCTAAGGATAGCACGTTTATCAGCTGCCGAAAGTACACTTTTAGTTCGGCCTTTCATATTTTTTCCATAGTTTGACTCATCCCGTAAAAATTTAGATATCACATTTCGACTTCTTTTGATTCGTTCAAAAATTTTATGGATCGATAGTCCAGATTCTTTATATGTTTTTAATTTTATTTTTTCAGCTTCCGTTAAAATTTTTCCTCGACCCATTTCAAAAAAAATTTTCCTTTAAATAACACAATTTGCATTAAATTAACTTTTCTTCTACTGCACTTGTTCACTTTCTTAAGAAAACTAAAGTTAATGCTGGGGGTCCTATTTAAGTGACGCAAAAAATAGAGAAAATTTTTCATCGATCACAAAACAAAATATGAAAAAAATATAACGGTACTTTTCCAGAACACAAATTTCATCTCAGAGCAAGTAAACATAGACACCTTTAAAACACAAAACAAACCAGCGATAATTGTTTACAAATATCGGAGAGAATGACAGTTGTAAAAAATACAAAGGGGGGTCCTATTCATGTGGCGGGCAGTGTATGCTCGTTGGTGACTGCAGGGTATCCATTTCTCTCACTGAAACACCGCCGCAATATGATCTGTGTTACAATGTTTTATCGGTACTACTTCGGAATGTGTTCTAACTATATCGGTGGACTCGCTGCTAAGACCCAACATCGACGTCATACGTCGATTGACCGGTGGACCATGCAACGCACTAAAGAGAAAATACCTTCTTTAGTCAATACGTGTGTGCAACTCACTCTCCGTAGTAGTAAGACCCCATAAAAGTTATACCTATCGACTCAGAATCGAGGAGAATCGATTAAGCATTGTCCATCCGTCTGTCTGTTGAAATCAAGTTTCTGAAGCCCTTGGAGGATAGACCTACATAAATTATACATCAGATTTTAGGAAATTCTCTTTAAATGAACTCAATGAACGCAATTAATTTCATCAAAATCGGTCCAGAAACACCCAAAATATCGAAAAAATACCAAAAATTAGACGAAAATTTAAAAATTTTTGATCGAAAAACACTTTGCAGAAAGTACTCATTAGAGAAATTTTGTTGAAAAAATGCAATTAAGAAATAAGAAAAACCATCCTCCTGGAGCAATGACATACATAAATTATATATCAAATTATTAACTTTTATCAAAAGTGGTCAATAAACAACTGAGATATAACGCTAATTTTGATGTAACGCAAACTGCCGAAACTACGTGTTTTAAAAATTTTGTTTAAAAACATTCTAAACAAATAGGAAAAACTATCATCTGGAAATTCTGATGTATAATTTATGTAGGTCCGTGCTCAAGCAGCATGGGTTTTTATTTGTATTTTTTTTTTAACAAAATTAAATTGAAATATGTACTTTCAGCGTATGTAGTGTTTCGGCGATATGTCAGATGTTTATGAACCGATTGTGATGAAGTGTCCTTCGCAGGGGATTTCTTCAAACCCTATATATATACCCTTTAGGAACTCCACAAATCTGATCGTTGATACCATTAAAATTATGTCGATCGACTCAGAATCGCCAGGAGAATCGATTTAGCGATTTACGTCTGTCAGTTTGTCTGTCGTGCCGACTGTTTGTTGAAATCAAATTTTTGAAACTTTTGTCTCTAAAGGGATTCAATGAAGAAACGCCATTTTCGTTGGGTATCTGAGAAAATATGATTTGTCGAGGTCTTAAAAATAGGTATTTTTTGGGAGATCATTTTGCCGTTGGAGTCAAATAAAATATCTTTCCGCCGAGTCATTTCTTTAAGTTCCAATACAAGAAATAGTTTGTTGGGTTTAAATCTGGAGAATATGGCAGATGGGGGAAAAGTTATAGCCCAATTCATAAATTTTTGCCACTAAAACTGCACATGAGTTCACCCTTGCATTTTCCATTTTGTAAGCAAATGCGGCAGTCATCTTGCGGAAAGCTTTCTAATACCCAAGTGATTATATAAGATTGAAACCACTGAGCCATGTGGAATGCCTATAGTGTTCACAATCCCTTCTAAAACCATATAGGGATTTTTTTAAATTGTTTCGAATGTAGAGACCTCAACTGAGCGTCAGAACGATTGGCATCTGCTCTGCCACATTCAGAAGACACTTTTTTACCATGAAAGTGGCTGGTTCAGAGTCCCCACAACATTTATGAGGCATAACCTAGTTTTGAATGTTGTTTTTTTTTTTTCAGCAAAAAATAACCCTTAATGAGCGCACCAAATTCACCTCAATTTTCTTTCCGAACCCCGAGATAATCTGCTATAAACAGCTGTCAAAAACAAACTAAATGACTCAGATTGTTCAAATTTAGACAGAAGTCAATTGTCAGTTGTATATTGGCATTGGTAGAGTTGTCATTTCAATAAGTAAACGCGAAATTCAAAAGAACATGGACTAATAATCTGCCCTCGTAGTCAAAGAATAGTAATATTTTACGGCACAACAAATGACTTGTCCCAAGTTTTTTTGCTACTCCTTCTTTTATTCACGGCTTCAACTTTTTGCTAAAACTTTCTACATATTTAAACACTGTGCTGACATTTGTAAAGATAACTACTATTGTTTGTTTGTTAGAGGTGTCACGATAAACAAAATTTTGCAAAAACTTAAAAGCCTAAATACAATAGTTTAATATCTATAATCAAAACAATTTAAAAATTAGAAAAAAAAAATTAATTTGAAACTCGCTTTTATTAAAATTGTAAACATGTCAATTACTTTTGATTATACCCATTTCCCTTTTTTTGTTGTAGAATTTCCCCATTGGGGTGGCATGTGCGATAAAGGCCAACGACAATCACCCATTAATTTAAGTCTACGCGGAGCCATTAAAGGAATTTATGACAGATTAGAGGAAGAAAATTATGATAAGACCATAACAAGGGCGGCCTTGGTAAATACTGGACATTCGGGTAAGAAAAATAAATTCAAGGGGTTGTTTTTTAAAGTATAAAAATAATTTAAAAAAAAATTCTTATATTTTTTAACAGTGCAACTCTTCAATTTTGATGTTAAATTAAAATTGAAAGGTGGTCCCCTGAAGAATGACTATGTTATGGAGCAAATGCATTTCCATTGGTGGTCCGAGCATACCATTGACAATATCCGTTATCCCTTTGAATTGCACATGGTCCATCGTAATGTTAAATATGAAAATATGACTGTGGCTGCTCAAAATAAGGATGGCCTTGCCGTGGTGGCCGTTTTGTATCATGCTTCGATGGAAAGAAACGAAGCTATTGATGATATCTTGGATGATTTCGATGAGATCAAGGATTATGATGACATTAACAAGCCCGTTAACATTAAAACCAACTTTGAGATTGATGATCTTTTGCCGGAAATCAGAAACTATATTATCTATGAGGGCTCTTTGACCACACCCACTTGCGCTGAAGCTGTTACCTGGATTGTTATGGCTGAAACTTATCCTGTTACCATTGACCAGGTGGAAGCTTTTAAAGCTTTGCAATACGATCAGGGCAAGAATTTGATCAACAACTATCGTGCCATACAACAGACTAATCATCGTGCCATTATTGTGGCCTCTAATGACAACTCTTCTGGAGCTGCCACATTCTCTGTTGCCAGTTCCCTAATGAGCATGATTTTCTTGGCTTTTGTAGCGAAATATTTGTACTGAAGTAAGGTACTTTCACCAGTAGTTTAACTTGATATTAAGCTCAAAGTTCTTAAAGCTCTCTCTTTTTTTTTAAAGAATTACCAAAGATTATGATATAATTTTGAAAGAAATACTATAATGATATATAATTCATTTTTGTGTAGTGTGTAATTTGATGTTGTTCCTCATTTAATATTTGTAGATTAAGAGTAATCACGGTCTATGAATAATAAATTTATAAAGCTTTTTTTTTTAAATAAAGCTTTAAGCTTAAGAAAGCACATTATATGTAACTAATAGGAATTTAAGGTATTTTGTTTTGATCCACAATCTTAACCCATTATTAACCACATCTGCGTTTTCGTAACAGCAAATAGTGCATTTTAATAGTGCAATATAATACCAATGATAACTTTATAAATAACAATAAGATGATTGGAACCGGCATTGACCGCGTTTTTCGATTTTATACGAATGATTATTTATCCATCCTCTTAATAAATAAAGATACACTACAATAAGCGTATTATTTATGTTGGGAAAAATTGCCCCTCCTGATCCTACTAATTTTTTCTGTTTTCATTGATACATTTTTTTTTTTAGGAAGATTATTTAGGTTCACTTTCTCCACATTGACCCTATTGATAAATAAAGAAACATGACAATTAGTATATTATTTATGTAGGGGAAAAAATGCCCCTGCCCGATCCTACTGACTTTTTCCAATGAAAAAAGCGGTTATACTATTTGAAATATGGAGATACACTGCAAAAAGAATTTGCCTTGTAAGGGTGGAGGAAATCACCCAGCTCTGATCCTGGGTTTATAGTCGAACTTTGCTGATCGAAGACTCTTCCCCCAGTTATTTTTCATTTTTATATTTAACTTTTCCCACACCGATCCTTTTGATAAATAATTACACATGACAATAAATACTTTATTTGTGTGTGAGTCAAAATTTCTACGCCCGATTCTACTAAATTATTTCCAAACTACTTCCAATGACAAAAAAGACGGTTGTACAAAGTTTAAATGCCATAAATTTAATATTAAATTTTCTACGTAGGAGAGGTCAAACTCCCCTTGCTCCGTCCCTGATTTTCATCTAAGCGAACTTGGTTATTGGTAAAATGCCGGTTAAACAAAGTTCGATGACTGTACCACTTATTCTTTTGAATATACTCCCAAATAAGTGTTTTATTTTTATGGGGACAAAAGTCCCCCTGATTTTCCTGATGAGAAAATTGTTCTTATAAAGTTTAAAAGACTTTGCAATTAGTAATACATATTAAATCTATTGAGGGGCAAAAATCTCCCCTGAGTTTAATACATAGTTAAAGCTCTTCAACTGTTTTAGTTCTTCAGACATACTATCATTTAGAATGACATATGAACTTAAAAAAATCGTATCATTATTAATAACATACGCATCAAATTCAACCAAACGAACGCATCTCAATCGAATCGGAAGGTGTTAACAAATGGGTTAAGACAATAAATTATTCAATTTTATTTTAAAATCCTTCAAAGCTGGCTTTGATTACTCTTATTAAAAAATTAATGTTAAATAATCTATTTTTGTATGAAACTTGCATTTTTTAATTCTCATAATTTTATTTGTTCATTAACATCGATTATATTTAAAATAAAAAAATTTAAAAAAATTCATTAAAGATAATTGTTTATAAGTGTCGTAGTGTGTAAAATGTAATGAAATTTATATTTTTTGGAAAAATTTTATGATAATTTAACTAGTCAAATAATTTAAAAATTATTGTATGTAAAAAGTTTAAAAAAATTAAGTAAATATGAATGTTAAAGAAAAAAAACTAATCAAATTAGTGAAATAATAAAGTTAAACAATTTAAAAAGGAATGTTGCTTTATTTTGGAATGGTATCGGAAGGGTTAATATCATAAGTTAGACTTGTTTATTGAAACATCAAAAGAGTTTGGCGCTGGTAGGTGGAACTTTAGAGTTATCGCTTTTTGAAAGTCGCAATTTTCTAGGTAGGAGTCAAATCAAAAATTTTTGAAAACGTAGTGAACCACAACATCTCCGATTTCAATGAAATTTTGTGTATAAATTCTCCTATATCATACAATTTTTTTGAATTTTTTATCTTGGTATCAACACTATAATCCATATTTGAGAAAAGGATAAAGAAAATGGAACTGTATTTTTATCACTTAATTTCACATTTCATACAAGCAAGAATTGCAACTCTCAAATAGCGATAACTTTAAAGTTTCAACTGTTAAGTCAAAATGCTTTGGGGTTTTGAATACACTGGCCTATCACTTTCTATTCGTGTTGGAATTTTCCTGACCCCAAAATTGTGTATTACAGTGTAATCGAACTCACTTTAACTATGAAGTTTATTGTGTTTCCGCGGAAGTCAGCAAAAATCACTTCGCTGGCTCCCTTCTTGAAAACCAGGTCACTTTAAAATAATTAAGTCGGCCAAAATTTAGGGAAATAATTCGAGAACTTTTAAACTTTAAGCTCGATTATCATGAAATTTAACGATTTTAATACTTATGAAATCTGCTATCTGAAATCTACGAAAAACATCGCCACGCGCATAGTTCGTCTCCTATAGTATATAACATATTTGACTTCGAAAAAAAATTTTCAACTTTTTGACGACTTAGGCCTAGAATTTTGCTAATATTGGATCCAAATTTTCCCAATTTTTTTTATATTTCTAAGGATCGTATAACTCACACTAAAAAAGAATTGATGGAAAATCTTTAGCCGAATTATATGGACAAAAATCAAGCATTTTTAATTACTTTGAAACCGAAATTCAACTTGAACAATTCTTGTACTTTTAGGAATTCGGAAAATCTAATTACAGATTTTGAACTCCCAAGGCTTCAGGTATAGTGAACACAATATCTTAGTAGCGCAAGTTTGCGCTTCTAAGCATATTTGGCATGCAAACTTAAAAAACATAAAAAAATCGATTGAAGCATTCGTGTTTTTTCATATGTAGTCTTCTTCATTATTTGTTTCAACATGTGGACCCAAGTCGTTGTTCTACGAAATAGACACACACTTCGGGGATGAATTTATTACCCTCTAAATTTTAATTTCGTCACTTCTAGTACTACTTAATGGATGACAAAATTTGAAGCTCGTTTTCGCCACTTTTTAATTTTTTCAAAAAATGGATTAGGATTGGTAGACTTTTCAGTTTTGCATCGTTTGATTAATATCTCATTAATGTGCTCCATATAAGTATAACATACGACAGGGGAAACGACGAAAAATTAAACATAAGTTTTTCAAACTATCGGTTCTTCGTTGACCACACTAGCAAATATGTATAAAAATTTCCAAACTACCGCGTAAACCGAGATTTTTTGACATTTAACACCTAAAACCAAGAGCGCAACAAGAGAACCGAATTTAACATTTAGCACAAAATAGATCAGGAATGGTCTTAAAACTATAATTTAATAAAGCATTACCTTAGATCTGAAGCGCACCAAAGTATTATAAGGATTTGATGGACCAAATAAGAATTTAATACCTTAAAAAGATATGCACCTATTACAATGTATATTGGCAAATCCTGCGTGACGGACGATACATTTGTACCGATTTTGTTGTACTAAAATGTATCCCATTGTCGTTCTAAACTAGATATCTTTGCACTGATTTCATAGAATATTATCCCATTCGATAGCACGAATGGCATTTGTTAATTTACATACTTCTTTTGGAGGAAAAAGATATTCGCTTTTAAAGTGCTGTGACGGACGCTACAAAAAATGGAAGTGACTTTTTTTCAACAAGTGTTTCTTTAATTTTCATCAAATCGGTCATTGTAATAAAAAAATTGTAAGTACATTAAAGATAGAGGAAAATCAGATAATTACAAAACAGCTTTTATAAAATATTTTAAAGTTTCACCAAAAATCCATAAATGAACTGTTGCGGACGCTAATACCTTAAATTTAATCTGTGGATATAGACATTGTTATTGCTTTATGAATAAGACAGACATGTGTTGAGGTTTATTAATAATTTTGAACACAAATATATACAGTAACGGACGCTACACACTTTAATACACATAATGTTCGGTAAAATGCTATACTAACATTTATATATTTTTAGCCTAATAAGTATAAAGCATACTATAAGTTCTCCTTACAAACCAAGTTCAATTGGAGAAAAAAGAAACATTGCACTAGTCAAATTAAAAAAAAAAAAACTTTATTGCTGTGACGGACGCTACACACTGTGAACCCTTTTTTACTTGACGTTATTTATATCACTCCAATTAATTTTGATGGGGTCTTTTACATCGAAATGTGTAAAATTAAGCAGACTTTGAGCCCCTACTGAAACTTGATAACTAAATTGATGTTTTTACGATTTTTCTGAACTTTAAGAAGCCAATTATTTTAAAAAAATTGTAAAAATTCGAGATGGGTGCAAATAAAGACATGCCTTTCACGAAGAGAGCAATCAAACATTGTATCCATTATATATTATAAAGCATCAATATATGGTAAATTTTATCATAAACACAAGTACGTAGTTTTAAAATTTTGTTCTTGGTTTAATGTTTTTCGGATTTGCCCATATACAAAACTGCATCAAAAAAGTAACTACAGTAAAAAAGTGTTTCTTCTTCTTCTGTTATCCTTGACTCCCAGTGGAGCATAGGGCCTCAACCATCCTTTTATATCGAACTCTATTGCGAGATGTTAGGCATACATCATTCCATGAATAGTTTGCTGCTTGTAACTCCGCATCAATTGACCTTCTCCACGTTCTAGCAGGTGCATCAACACGACGGCCGCTTCCTTGTGGATTCCAACGAAGCGCTTGTCGAGCAATGTTGGTATTTGGCCTTCGAAGTGTGTGGCCTATCCATCGCCATTTCCGTTGACATACCTCTATAGAAGAAGGGATTTGGTTTGTAGCGTTTAGTAGATCTTCATTTCTTATTCGATTTGGCCACCATATATTAAGGATTTGCCGCAAGCATTTGTTTGCAAAGGTTTGCAGGCGCTTATCGATGGCAAAAAAAGTGTTTAATATAAAAAAAAGTGTTTAATATGTACTAAAGTATCGTTTGTATCCCTTTAATGTCTAGTTTTTATGTATCGGAATCTTCTCTACCTGATTTATTTCAAAAGACAAAAAAGTACTATTATAGCACTACCAGAATATATTGTTTCCCTATATAAATAATAAAATGTACACAATTCTGAACAAACAGTAAAATAATTTCTTCATACATTTTAACAGCACGAAATACTGTGCATTGTAAAAAAAAAGTAAATCCACTGCATACTTTGAGGCATAACAAAAAAATATTATTTTATGTACCAAAGCAGGCAATGCATTTTGTGAAATTTTTTATTGTTAATTTAAATGAGGTAAAAAACTTAAAAAGGTGGTCAATGTATATATGACACCCTACTCTACTGTGAAGAAGTATGGACCGATTTTTAAACAGGGATAGAATGTATAAGACTTTGCACATCGGGTAGGTTTTTTAAAAACTTCTTTAATCGAATTTCTTGTAGTAATTATGGTCAAATAACAGTAGTAGTGAGTAATATATTGTCTGGGAGTAAATCTTTTGTAATGTCTATGTTTCGGAATTAAACTTCAGACCTGGGGCCAAATTACGGCATTCGATATCAATCGAAATTTTAGAAATTTTGAAAACATTTGTATAGCATACTTTAAGGATCATCAAAATTATTTAAAAGGTGCACAGTTTTCTATATTTTTTTGAAATTATTTGCCAAAAGATGAACAATAGTAAAAGAGTTTTAATTGAACTATATATTTTGAAAAACGAATCAAAATTTCAATAAACTTTTTGCATCGAAGTAACTTTCAACATCCCTAAAGTATACTTCACAATATTCGCTTAAAAGTCTGAGTTTTCGATCGATATCGAATGCGGTAATTTGGCCCCTGGACTGCTGCGGCACCAAGCCACAGAATTGATTATATATTTTAGACAAAAAATACTTTTTTTATATACAGTCTTGAAAAATAATTAGTCAAGTATTACTAATGAAAATAATATTTGATTGTTAGCCTTTTTTATGCATGAGACACAGAGTTTAAGTTTGTGTTCACAATAGATACTTTTCTTTTATATATTGAAAGCAGTTTTGATAAATCTGCGCTTGTTATACGGATAGAGGTGATAAATTTTACGCTTTTTTCTTGCGGATTTGTCATTATATTTAGATTTTTTCTTTAATTAAAGTCTACAAACTAGAGTCTGCTGTTCAAAATGGGAGTCACAAAGAATTTGAGCAGATTTTTCAGGTACTGCCGTCTGCTTTTTGGCTTTTGTTCTTTTAGGAACATTTTGTTGGTGTGAATAACGTTGCCGATGACAAAAGTAATATTTAAAATTTTGAAATTAAAAAAAATAATATATAAAATGTTACACTAAAGTTACTCTTCGTCGTTGCGACGACTACAAACCTGCGAAAATCAACTTTAAAAAATGGGTGGCCAGCGTACTTCTACACTCTGCAAGCTTTCGTTATCAGCGAACGTTGTTGAAAAAAAGAGTGAAATTTGGTCAAACATAAAAAAACATATATGATAAAGAGCATTTGAGCTTCGTCGATTCGACGAAGAGTAACCATCCAGGGTTAAAAACCTAAGCGATCTGGATGACATATATTAACACAATGTATGCAAATTGACTTAAAATCACTAACTATGTTAAATTTACGATGCCCGATCATTTGTCTATATAAAATATCAACATGAAAAGTTATTAGTTTAAAAATATTTACTTAATTTTTGTCATATTCGAAAATTGATGATTTTTCTCAGGTAGGTTTCAAAACTCAATCATTCTAAGACGAACGAGTGATGTCCGTCTGTCTGTTGAAGGCAAAGTCATTCAAATTTGTCAAGAATATTCCTAATTCTTGGAAAATGTTGGAATAGAATTTGGGAAAAATCGGTCGATAGTTGACTTTAGCACCCACGAAAACGGAAAATTTATTTTCTTAAAAGAATATGGGTTTTCTTTTTGTCTGTCCGTCAGTTGAAAGCACGATAGCGCCTAAACGAAAAGAGATAAAGCAACAAAATTTGACAACAGTATTTTTGATTTCTTGGAAATATTTGATATTGAAATTGCTGTTGAACTAAACTAAATGTTTTGACAAACAAATGTTTAGAAATAAAATTTTATTAAACCTTTTGCAAAAAAAAAAAAAAAAATCCCAAGGGTATGGTACTAGGGTGTTCATTTTACTCGACTTTTAATTGTTTGGGTAATCAAATAACTTGAAAATGGGTTTTTTTTAATTACTCGGAAAATCGATCAATCGTTAAAAATTACTCGAGTTAATCGAGTAAAAAAATCATCTTAAAATTACTCGAGTAAGATTTTTCTGTATCTACGAATACATTGGAGACTTCAACTGGACCATAGTAGGTTTTACTATTGCAATGGTACCTTCAACTAATCTATTATAGGAGCTACGATTACATTAGGACCTTTAAATAAACAATAGTAGAAATTACGAATACATTGGATACCTTTGGCTATTTATATCTGAAATTACATTGACTATATATACTATGGACTATATATATACAATGGACTATATACACACAATGGACTATATTACAAGTTGTAACTTACAAGTCTCGAATATTGCTTAGAATTAACAATGTTAAAATCCACGATTATTCCATAAATGGAAAACTAACTATAATAAAACCCTCGATTATTACTCTAAATTAACTATAGTAAAACCATCAGCTATTGGCTAAGATGGACCATAGAATGGTTGATAATTTATTTAATGGTCTTCATTATTGCATAAATATATCATTAGTAGCAGCAAATACTTTCAAGCCAAAGTTGGCCATTATTTGCGTGGCAGGGCACAAAGAAAAATGCATACTAAACTAACAAAACATACGCAAGTAGTATCTTAGCTCTCCATTTGGCCAACGTTTTTTTTTTACAAACTTAACAGTTTAGAAATACGATGAGACAAATTTTAGTCGTTTTATTTAAAAAAAATACTTACAAATTATTGAAATAATTTTACTCGAGTAACTCGATTACTCGTGGGAAATTACTCAAATAAATCTTTATTTGAAATTAGCCATTTTATTTTACTCGAGCGATTAATCGACTTTATTTTTCCGATTAATCGAGCAAACATAACTCGAGTAAACACCCTGTATGGTACACAATATTTGCTTAAAAATATTAGATTTTTTTAAAAACGAAATTTTTAGAAAGAAAATTTTCTCATTGTAAATTCCACTATAACTTTTAAACTTCTAAATAGATTAAGAAAAATGTGAATAGAACTTAAACATAAAGTTCTTCTCGAATTTTGGTTTTGCTTATAAGCTCTATATAACCAGTAGTTTTTGAGTTATAATAATACAAAAGGAAACACACAATTTTTCTGAAAAAATTATATGTATCTCGAAAACTAGAGCCAACCCATAAAAATGAATGCCACTTTCGAATTAAGCAGACTTAAGTCATCTAGATTTGGTTAACAAATCTTGTGCCGCAAAGCTTGTTGACCTGTGTTATCAGTAATGTAGGGTATCATTTTGGATTAGTAAAACTGAATTGGTTGAATTTCGGTTAGTATAATGACAAAATAAAATAAATATGCTAATTTTTATTATGATCGTAGCAAATGGCTTTTTAAATGCATTCAATAGCAATTTTGGCAAATTTTTATTCAAAATAATAATAAACGATTATAATTAATAAAAATAAAATACAAATTTTTGTAATGCATATAAAACCGAGTGTTTGCTTTCCAATGGAATTCCATAAATCTTTATTAAGATGTTAAAAAGTTATTAAAACTAAAAAAACTATATCTCTGAAATATTAAAATTTCTAATATTATAATATTAAATCTGTGAATGATTTTTGATAAACAGTTATTTTTATTACAATAGAAATAGAAACAAAGTATTAATCACTTAAAATTGTTAACAAAAATAAACTAAACATTTCTCTCATTTTTTAAGATTGACTTAATTTGTTATTCATTTAACGCATCAAATGAATTCACTTTTCAACAAAAAACATCTAAAAGCGTTCAAACGTTTTTGAAATAAATTAGAAACAGATCGAAATATGTAGATCTAACAGTTAAAAATCTACAGATAACAAATAAAATTTTAATTTATTTTACTTTTCGTTTGTTTTTATTTATTTGTTTTTTTGTTAGTTAAATATTTCGTTACTATTAATAAAATGTTTATATTGACTTGGGGATGTGCTAAGTGGGCCCAATTTTATTGGTATAATTTAAGTTATATAAACTTAAATAGCGTGTGAAATATTGTAAAACAATTTACTCCATTTTAATTAATTTTGTGTTACTCGGAAGTAAATGTGACACACAAATTGCGTTTTAAAAGGTTTTTTAAATATGCAAATGAAATTCATCAAAAAACTTAAAGTTTTAGGATTGATTAATTAGTTCATATTAGGAAATGTTTATTAAAACCAATAGAAAAGTGGAAAATTTTCAATTTGTATGCGGGGCCCAAAAAAATAAAAGTTGTTTTCGAATGATGTCAAAACTACTTAAAAAAATCAATGTACCTAGGATCACGGAAACATTTTTCTAAGGCCAGTTTCAAAATTCTTGGGGCCATGTAGCCGCATTAGATATCGATCATAAACTTTTACTTTAAGAAAATATTACATGTATAACATATCCGTTTGTTTGTCAAAACATTTAGTTTAAATTAAACTCTTTACTATCGGGGAACTTTTAACAAAAAATATTGAAATCGAAAGCAGCGATTTGGCCCCTATTTTGTAACAAATATTACAATTCATTGTTAAATACATAAATGAAAGAATAAAAACCAAAAAATATTAAGATGGATATCTTGCACAGCATCGCCGTACCTTCAATTCAAATTAGCCTAATTTCGAAATTTTTTATGGAGATGCTCGGTATATTTTATTAATGTTTTAATTTAACAAAATTCTTAATGTATATTATTGCCTAGTCAAAGGAGAATGTATGCGAATTTCTTTTTCGAAATTGTTTGACATTAACCCTTTCATTCCCGGAGTCAATATATTTTTTTTAAGTTTTTCATTTGTTTTTATTTATTTGTTTTTTTTTTGTTAGTTAAATATTTCGTTACTATTAATAAAATGTTTATATTGACTTGGGGATGTGCTAAGTGGGCCCAATTTTATTGGTATAAATTTGACTCTATAACCTAAATAGCGTGTGAAATATTGTAAAATAATTTACCCCATTTTAATTAATTTTATGTTACTCGGAAGTAAATGTGACACACAAATTGCGTTTTAAAAGGTTTTTTAAATATGCAAATGAAATTCATCAAAAAACTTAAAGTTTTAGGATTGATTAATTAGTTCATATTAGGAAATGTTTATTAAAACCAATAGAAAAGTGGAAAATTTTCAATTTGTATGCGGGGCCCAAAAAAATTAAAGTTATTTTTTTTCGAAGGATGTCAAAACTACTTTAAAAACAAAAGAATCAATGGACCTAGGACCACGGCAACATTTTTCTTAGGCCAGTTTCAAAATTCCTGTGGCCATGTAGCCGCATTAGATATCAATCATAAACTTTTAATTTTAAGAAAATCTTTACTATCGGGGAACTTTTAACAAAAATATCGAAATCGAAAGCAGCGATTTGGCCCCAACTTTAGTTTTTTTTTAATCTTATATAACAAATATACAATTCATCGGTAAATACATAAATGGAAGAATAAAAACCAAAAAATTTAAGAATGATATCTTGCACAGCTTCGCCGTACCTTTAATTCGAATTTGCCGAATTTCGCGAAAATGAAATTTTTTAAGGAGATGCTCGATATATTTTATTAATGTTTTAATTTAACAAAATTCTTAATGTATATTATTTTTTCGAAATTGTTTGACATTAACCCTTTCTTTCCCGAGGTCAAAATAATTTTTTTTAAGTTTTTCATGGCGAAAACTTAAGAATTTATTAGCGAAATTTGAATAAAACTCATAAAAATATTTATTTTATACCAATTTACTTGGAGTCTAAATTTTGACAAAAAAAAAAAAAAAAACGTATGTGGCAATTTAGTCTCTCTCTTTAATGTTAAATTTTTTATTAAAAATTTTTCTATAGAAAAATTTATCGATAGAAATTTTTTTTATCAAAAAATTTTCTATAATTTTTTTTCAAAAATTTTTCTTTAAAAAATTTTTTTATCAACATTTTTTCTTTAGAAAATTTTTTATCAAAAATTTTTCTATAGAAAATTTTTTTATCAAAAATTAAGACTTTCCTGGTCATTGCTCGCGGTGACAGAGATAGCTACACCTATATGTCACCTTTTTATGGGCATTAAGTTTTGGATCGGTTAGCAAACAGCTAAGAACTGGAATAAATTGGAGACTTGCACAATATCTAGGACCTTATGGCCCGACTTAAATACACGCAAGACCAAGCTCTTATTAGGTCTTAGCAGAACCAGTCTTTGGAAATGCAAGGTCTAACTCGACACTGCGCCCTGAATTCCAGATGTAGTAGATGGGATGGAGTAATTCAGGACATTTGCAGACTATACTTAGACGCGGACTCGTCCGAAACGGTAGAGCACATCCTCTGCCACTGTCCTATGCTCCAAAACCAGAGACTTAAATTTCTAGGTGATAAATTCCATGAGGAACTGAGTGACATACAGCAATGCGAACTGACTGACATTGTAGGTTTTATACTGGGACTAAGATGGCTTAGCTAAATGTGTCTCTTTCCCTATGATAGCGTTTTTTTTTTTTTTGGACAGGACTTCTCTTCTCTATGACTCCCCTCCTCTATATCTAACACTTTCTAGAAACTTTTCCCTTCACTCTACTCTCTATTTCTTTTCCCGCTATCGTTATTTACTTCCAGAAAGGATCACAATGAACCCGAAGGGCTCCGAGTGAAGATGCCACTTTCCTGTCATTACCTTGTCAACCTAACCTTTTTTCTGTATAATGACAAATATTGGCTAAATTTTGCCATCATATAAACATTTTTTTCAAAACTTATATATTTAAGCTGTTTCCGTCATTTTGACTTATATGAGAGCTAGGGCCAAATGTGGACCGATTATATCGAAATTTGTCAAATTGATTACAGTTGTGTTTGCAAAAAAGATAAACTTAAAATTCTCATTATCTTCAGATTTACGAGCGTTTTAGTGATTTTTGTCAAATTTAGTGCGTTTTGACAGAAGAGTTTGTATGGGAGCTATTGTCAAATGTGGACCGATTTCAAAAATTTGGTACAGTGATTTAAGTTTACATAAGTAGTATTTGCTTTAAATTTCATGAAAAAAATTTGATATTTTTGGCCAATATATCAATTCCGGGAAGTGGGACCTATGGGAGGTGCCATAAATAATGGACCGATTTTGACAAATTTAAATAGCCGTGGTCCCACTATCAAAAAAAATGATCTAGGCCAAATTTCATCAAATTATCTTCAGAATAGCGACCTGTACTTTGATTACATGGTTTACATAGGGGTCCAGCCAGATGGATGGACCGACTGACATCGCTAAATCGACTCAGAAAGTGATTCTAAGCCTATTGGTATACTAAAAGGTGGAGAAATATTTCTATGCGTTACATACATCAGCACAAACTTGTAATACCCTTTCCACCTATGGCGGTGAAGGGTATAACAAATCCCATACAAGAAAGGGACTGTCTACTACTGAACACATCCTTCGTATATGACGGTAGTCTAGAGAAAACCAAAAATTTCTAAAAAATTTCAAGACCCCAATCTTTTTCACAAATCAATTTTTAAATAACCCAATAATCAAATCTCTCATCAATATATTGCGTTCAATTTTGACATTGGCCTTCAAAATTTTTCGGAATCTCTTTACAAATTTTTCAATAGAAATAATATATGCCCGAGCAATAAAACTAAAAATTAGTTTTTTCATTTTATTAACCTTCAACATTAAGAAAAATTTAAATAACAATTGTTATTAAAGATGATTTTAAACAAATAAATTGTAACAATCGAAAATGGATGAATGCATTTTGTCCCATTTTGGCACATTTATAAACAATTTGGCTAAACAAAATGTTCGTATTGTTTGAAAAAAAAAAAAAATTATAAAATATATTTAAAATAACCAAAAATTTGAAATGGTTTGATTTTATTAAAAAATAAATTTTTATTTCAATATTTGATTGATATGCAAATGCCACATCAAGTCTCTCAGATCATTCACTTCGATGTTATCGATCATGGGTTGATATGACATTGTCAGTTTTGTTGTAAATTATTGCTTCTTAATCAGTTAAATGTGACGTTTAGAGAACAGACCTTTTACTTTGTTAAAACTTTGTGTTGAAAAGTGACACCATGAAATTTATAGGCGTTTAAGTGATCATGGTATTAAAACATATATGAATGTATAATAATCTAATATCAACCAATTTCTGATCAATAATGCTTTTTTGAAGGTCCATAAATTGATTAATGCGTTTTCAGTAGTTGTCATTTATGGAGTAGTCTTTTGAAATCGTTAATTTGATCAAAACTAAAAGTCAGAGATCCTTGTTTCGGTCACTAATAGCTCTAGGAATTTGTGACAATATCGATATTGAGTTTAATATATCGATTGATTTTTTAGATTTCAGAAAAAAATAATATTGAAATTGACTTCTCAAAAATATTGCTTATAAGTTAAAAAATTATTATGCTTTAATAAATATTTGAATTATTGTTTTAAACTAATTTAAACAGTTAAAGTTGTTTATAAAATATAATCGTTAAAATTTTAATATAACAATAAAACTATCACTTTATAGTTCAACAAACTGGAATTAGATAAAATATACTTTGGCCAATTTATTCAACAACAAATTGTCTTTATGAATAAGTGGAGACAATGTCTTAAAATATTTAAAATGTGCAGCTTTTGTATTCTATACCATTGATACCAAATATAATTTTAATAAAACACAAGTTGTTTGACAACGACTGCAGGATTCTCTACTCAAGAAAAATGTATACAGGCAAAGCCGGGTATAACGAATCCCGATTTAACGAAAATTGGATATAACGAACGCTATTATTTTTTCCATTGAATACCTTATATAGCGAATATTAAGCAAATTTAATACGCGATATAACGAATAATAAAAAAAGTTATGTAAAATTTCCATGAATTTAAACATTTTATTAATGTGTATTTGAAAACCCACTAAAAAGACAGTAAAAAAACAAGTAAAAAATATATAAACTGTGCAAAAAAAAGAATCAAATTGTCGTTTTCATAAGATTTTGACCGATTCCAACGAAAATTTCGTACAGTGATTTTTAAATCTTAAAGAAATATTTCCTCTTAATTTTGTATAAATATAATAAAATTTGAGGGCAAAATCTAAATTTCGAGAAGCCAGACCTAGGAAAGGTTCCTGAAATAAAGAACCGATTTCAGTATTGTTAGTCTAACTATAAAAAAGATGTCTGTACTAACTTTCATGAAATTATCCTTGAAAATGGGACTTTAATAAGAAGATTACATGGATGACAAGCCTGAACAGCAGTCGAACGAACTGACATCGTTAAATCGACTCAGTTATTGATTATGAGTAGATTAGTAGGTGGTGTCAGACCAATATATCTATGGTGGTGTAGAGTATAAAAACTTTGCGATATAACGAATATTTCTATATTACGAATGAGCCTGACATTATATCGTTCGTTATACCGGGAGTTGCCTGTATTTATGAGTAGGTCTACTCTCGGAGATTCAGTGTTCAGCTATATACTCATTATTTTTAAATTTATTCACATCTAAATTCCCTAATTTAATCTTAACAAGTAAATAAGAGTGTTATAATCGGCTATGCCGAATAATATATACCCACCATCAAATAGTGTTAAGTTTAGAAACATCTGAAAATTATCTGTAAAACTTCTTTGTACAAAATGAAGTGGCAATAGCTGTTATAGTTTATGATATACAAGCGTTTATCTTACTTTCGTGGCATTTTAGTGGTTTCGGGAAGAGTTTTTATAAGAAAGCAATGGCTAAATGTAGACCGATTCACGCAAAATTTTACACATAGCAAAAAAAAAGTTCTCAGTTGTAAATTTTAGCATTATAGCTACTATAATTTAATATTTAACAGAATTACCTGGTATATATATAGTCAAATGTGATCTGATTCTCAACTGGCAGTAATAAAAAAATTATCTGTACCAAATTCTAAAATCAGATCTACTACAATTTTATGTTTATTAGCATTTAACTGGTTTCGGTGGGTAGATTTATATGGATGCTATGGTCAAATGTGGACCGATTCCCATAAAATTTGATTTACTGGTCAATAGTTGCATAAAACTGCTCTTCTATAAATTAAGTTGACATATCTGTTATAATTTGATTTAATTTATCAATATTAATAAATTAAGGGAGCTATAATTAAATGTGAACCGATTTCTCCCAATTTCAATACCTACTTTTTTAAAACATCACAAATGCTGTTGACAATTTTTGTTGCTCTAGCTTTTTTTTCGTTTAGGCGCTATCGTGCTTTCAACTGACTGATATATAGTTTTGCTGTTTCCGTAAGTTGCTTATATGGATGCTATGGTCAATTCTGTAACGATTTCGCACATTTTCAATACAAAAATTTTCCAAGAAATGTGGCATATTTTTGCAAAATTTTGTTGAGCTAGCTCCATTCAGACCCCATCTTTCCTTCAACAAACAGACGCACATCGATCTTTCATCTTAGAATTTTTAAAAGGATTTAAAATATGTCATTTTTGGTTTTTGAGCCCATATTATAGGAGTTACAAATTGAAGCATACCCCCATTCTTTTTGAATGGGGGTCTGCTGAGTCATTTATTCAAATTTGGAAGCAAGAAATATTCACCCGATGCTAAATCTTAAAAATATTGCGCAATGACAAGAATTTGTATCTCAACTTATATATTCTTGTCATGGATACATACATGTTTGGACCTTTAAATTTTGCAGATTGAAAAAATATTTTTCTTGGCCAAATGCGGCCTTAGTATCGACACAATTAGATCATTAAATGATTGGCGATTTTTAACCAGAAAAATAGTAAAGATACGATATTCAGATTTTGGCTAGGAAATGGGCGATTTTTGAGATTATATCGAAAACAAACTAAAATTTTTTAAATGGAAACATTTTCCGTATAAAATTTGTTAAAATTTGTCGCATAGATAAATTTGTTTTGTATTAAAAAATCTTCCATATACAATTTTTTGTAAAGAAGAATTTTCAATATAATTTTTTTTTGTAAAAAAAAAATTAAATGAAAATTTGTCCTATAGAAAAATTCTGAAAATTTACTGTTATGACGATTTTTTATAAATTTGCCGCTTCTGGCAGCCTACCTCTGAGTCATGCTTAAGTGTTCGCAATCTCTCTCTCACTTTTAATCACCGATAGGTTAAAACCATTTTTTTTATTGGTTTCAATTGTAGAGAGCTAAACTGGGAGTTCAGTACGTTCGACATCTTCCGTGCTTGTAGGGCTACATCGAAATTTAAAAACCATTACTTTGTTATAGAATGTTCTATTAAATCCTCGCAGACTCTCACTTCTGAACCAGACCCGTTTGATAAAGCTAACTGAATTACAATTAAACCAACGGTGATTCTGAATTGATAGGTATACTTAAGTTTTTTTTCGATTGTGCATTCGATATTAAACAGATAATTTTTAAGAAATACTGACATATAGCCAACAGTTTTTAAATATCTCAAACCATTTTGTGTTGAAAAAATTTTCTCAAAACTTCATTTTAACGCACTAGATCCTTTTTCTCGGAGAAGGTCACATATAGAAAAAATAATAACAATAATTATAAAGATAAAAACAAAATTAGATTTGAGCTAATTTTGTTTTGCTTATTTATTTAGTAACTTTTCAACAAAATCAGATTAAGTATGAAACACAATTGGAACGAACGACCAATTTTGAATATTCGTCGTTAGAAATAGAACATATGGGCTTATATGAAAGTGCTCACAATAGACGCGTACGACGAAATTCGTCGATATGTACGAAAGTAACTTGTGCAAATATAAAATCAACAAAAATGGCATCAACAACGTTTATTTGTTCCAAATGTGTTCAATGGACGAATATACATAACGAATTTTTAAAGACGAAAACAATGAGGGCGGGCCTTTCCAGTAGAAAATAAACAAAGATATCGTCATACCAAAGACTCTATAATATAAAGATGTTGCACTTATAAACACTGATTTGCCGTATGATCGTTTTAAAAACTTTATAAAAATGAGGGTATACCGCTTTTACTCTAATTCGGAAAGAACTAATGGAAACGATTATCCAATGGGAGAAAGTGGTCACGAAATTTGACAAAAAAAATGTATGTAGTGCAATATCTTTATATTATATTGGTCATACATTTTTTTGACATTTGATTTATTAATATGATTTTCAAAACTAAAATGGTTACTAAATGGCCTCAAATCATTTTATCAAACCCCATGGACATATTTGTTCCTAATTTAAATCAATGTTATATCAAATTTCATCAAACTATAACCAGCCAATGAAAATTTCCCTGTCACTACGACGCAGTGATGAGGTGTAAGGTTTTTTTTATACGCTTCATCACCACAAGTGGAAAGGGTATTATAAGTTTGTGCTGATGTATGTAACGCATAGAAATATGTGTCTAAGACCCACCAATTGGCTTAGAATCACTTTCTGAGTTGATTTAGCGATGTCAGTCCGTCTGCCCGTCCATCTGGCTGAACGGCCACGTAAACCATGTAATCAAAGTACAGGTCGCAATTCTAAAGATAATTTGATGAAATTTGGCACAGATCATTTTTTTTAATGTGGTTTCATGGCAATTGAAATTCTTCAAAATCGGTCTATTGCTTATGGTACCTCCCATAAGTCCCACTTCCCGGAATTGATATGTTGGCCACAAATATAAATATTTTTTCATGAAATTTAAACCAAATACTGCTTATGTAAAAAATGACTGTACCAAATTTCGTTGAAATCAATCCACATTTGACCATAGCTCCCATACAAACTCTTCTGCCAAAACGCGCTAAATGAGACAAAAACTCTAAAAACGCTCATAAATCTGAAGATAATGACAATTTCGAGTTTATTTTTTGCATACCTAATTTTTGTAAACACTGTAATCAATTTCGAATCAATCCACATTTGACCCTAGCTCTCATATAAGTCCAAATGATGGAAACATTTTAAATATACATAAGTTTTGAGAAAATTTTTGTATGATGGCAAAATTTATCAAATATTTGTCTTTATACAGGAAAAAGAGACCTTTGACCTTAGTGGTGAAGGGTATCGTATTGTCGGGCTTGACCGACTATAGCACTTTCTTACTTGTTAAAACTAAAAAGGTTACTAAATGGCCTCAAATCATTTTATCAAACACCATGAACATATTTGTTCCTAATTCAACTCAAAAACTCCTCGTCTATGTCATATTAAACTTCATTAAATTATCGTCAACCATCGAAATTTTGTCTGTCACTACGACACAGTGCTGTGGTGTAGGGTATAGATTTATATTATTTAATAAATTTAAATACATTATTGTATTAAGGCATTATTGAAATATTTTATTTATCTATAAAATTGGTCTTTGCAAATTAAAATTTTAAACTCAAATATTTGTAACAATTAAATTGTTATAAAAATATTTTAAATAAAATTCTGTAAAAAATATGTTAGTTAATTTTATATATGTATAACAATAAAGTATATAAAATGTTTTAAATCTATAAAACAAATAAACTACGAATTTATTAGAAAGCTTTACATTTTATTAGTTTTTATTATGTCTTTTTCAAATTTTTTATTATGTCTTTTTCAAATGTGAGAGATAAATACGATTTATCATATAAATTTAACTAAAACTTAAAATATCATTGTCAAAAACTGAAAAGAGATAAATTTTTGGATTACATTCAAAATATTTGAATGAAGATCGCCTAAAATTTACTTTTATTTTCTTTTGTCAAATTTTTATATTATAAACAGTGAATGGAGAGAAGAATAAGGTGATGATATTTCTTTATTGTTTTACGATCATGTTAGAGTTGTAACGATTTGGTAAAGATTTAGGTTTAGTATATAAACTAGTCGTAGGTTAAAGTAAAGGCATCAGTCATCGACCAAAAGCATTAAGAGTAACAACTAAAAAACACAGCTTTTCCTTAACTAAACTAAATTTTCAATCCAAGCTTTAACATGAAGATCTTTGTGGTAGGTCTTTAAAAAAAACAAAAATTGTGTAAAATTAAACATATAAAAATGTGATGAATTGAATAAAAAGTGTTAAGTTGAATAAAAATAACCGTAAATAAAAGACAATTGAATTTGATTATCAACCCAACAAAAAAAAATATTTTCTAATAAAAGTTTAAGTTTTTTCACTATGGACTAAATTTATATTGAGCCAAAGTTATTGAATCTTTAATTATAACAAAGTGTTAAATAAAATATTATTTTAAAAAAGTTTAATCCTTTTCAAATATTTCCAACAAATTGTTTACAATTCCCCTTCTTTTTCTTCACTTCCTTGCAGAGTATTCTGGTAGCATCAACCTTGGCTTTGGCCAACGCAGATATTAGTTTGAAAACGGGCTACACCTATAGTAACAATGTAGCTCCTCAAGGCTACTACATGCAGCAACAACCTCAATATCCTGTACAGCCCAACAATCAATATTTGCCCCAAGCTCAGTACCAACAAAAACAGCTCAACATGAATTTGCCCATGCCTTCCGATTTCCCCACCAACTTTGACTTCCAGCCCGCTGTTCAAACTAAGCCCCGTCGTTATCGTCCACGCAGTCGTATCATGAAGAAACCCATTGTTACCAAGAACTTCTCCATCTATTCGGCTCCCGAAGAAACTCAAGCTGAAATTGAAGAGGAATTGGCTTCCCTGCAACAACAACCCCGCAAACATTACAATGTTTTGTTCGTCAAGACGCCCAGTCAAACCAACAAGGCTGCCGCTGTCAATTTGGCCAAAGCCATTAAAGAAGAAAAAACCGTTGTCTATGTTTTAGCCAAGAAAACCTCAGCCGCTGATTTGCAAGATGCCATCCAAGAAGCTCCTCAACAAATCAACAAACCCGAAGTATTCTTCATCAAATACCGCACTCCCGAAGAGGCTGCCAATGCCCAACGTCAAATTCAATCTCAATACGATAGATTGGGTGGTTCCACTACCATCACTGATGAAGGTATTGCTCCCGCTACTTCCGTTGTTGGTTCTCTTGATGCACCCGAGGAAGAAGAAGTTGAAGAAGAACAACATTTGGAAAACTCAGAAGAACAATACCAAAACAATCAATTCGACGATAAACAATATTTGCCCCCACAACAACCTGTGCCCTCCAGCAGCAACGGTTACTTGCCTCCCGGTCAATACTGATTTAGATCTTCATTGTTAGTAAAATTTGTTAATTAGTTAGTTAAAAAGCTGTTACGATGATTGTTTTTCACCGTCATTCGTGTTCATTTCGAATGTGCCGTGTTAACAATCTGGTCTTACGTTAAAATTGTATATACTTATGTTGTATAATAAGTTATAAGTTAGTTATAGAACAATTCATTAAAAAAATTCACATAAAACTTGCTTGCCATTTTATATATAAAAAAACTTACTTTGTTATAAATTCATCTCCGTTATACTTGATTCTTAGTGGAACATAGGGCCTCAACTTCATCCTTTTATATTGAACTCTATTGCGAGATGTTAGGCATACGTCATTCAATGAATACTTTTGAAACTCAGCATCAATTGGCCTTCCCCACGTTCTAGCAGGTTCACCAACTCCACGCTTCCCTGTGGATTTGTAGCCTATCCACCGCCATTTCCGTTCACACAACTCTATAGAAGCAGAGTTTTGTTTTGTCGCGTTTGGGGTAGGTTAGGCAGGCAGCCGATGTTTAGTCAGCGTCATTTGGGTTCTAGAAGCGGTCCTTTTGTGGTACCTGTAGGGCATAGACTGGAAAGAAAAACATAGATAATAAATTCCAGGTCATCAGTAAGAGGCTTCTTCAAGCCAGCCTGTAGCCCTGATAAATGAGTCTATTTTACGAATATCAATACTTGCTATATCGGATAAATCATGCAGATAAGATGAGTTACCGTTTCCTCTTCTTCGAGGTTGTGACAGCTACGACAGTAGTCAATGTTGAAGGTTAAGCTTTCTGGCATACAGCCCAAAAATACAATTACCTGTTAGGGTTAAGATTAGGTTGCGGAGTCTGTGGCGAACGTTTATTGTCATAGGTGGGTCGCGTTTTGTAGATCTTCATTTCTTATGCGATTCGGCCATCATATTTCAAGGATTTGCCGCAAGCATTTGATCCAAAGGTTTGTAATCGCTCATCGATGGCATTTCTGAGTTTCCAAATTTCGCAGCCGTAACACAAGATGGACTTGACATTCGAGTTGTATATTCGTAATTTAGTTGTTGTTAATATTTGCCGAGATTACCAAATAGCTCAGAGAATGCCGAATAAAGATTTTGCCTTATTAATATCTTCGTCCGCGGCAGCTTTTGTAGATACCAAAGTTCCAAGATAATTAAAGGTATCACCACATCCAATAACCTCTTTATCCATATTGATGTGTGTCGACGAGTTTGCGACATAGCCTCCAGGCATAATCTGTGTCTTGGAAATATTGATATCCAGCCCCAGCTGCCCGAGGATCAATAGAAATAGCGCTTGTGTTTTCTTGAAGGTGACCTGAGCTATGGCTAAGAAGACATACGCCATCAGCGTATTCCAAGTAATCGAGTTATTTAAAGGGTGTGCATTTTATACCACGTCTACCATTTAAAGCCATGCGCATTATGTTGTCGATGACAAGGATAAAAAGTATAAGTGACAGGAAACATCCTTGTCTTACTCCAGTAGTAACTTCGAACCGATTTGACAATTTACCTTTGTGTAGGACCCGACATTTAAAATCCACGTACGATACAATTTTGAAAATCGGATGAGTCGTTCTCGAGTTAGGACGAAATAGGTCTCCGTACCTGACTAATTTAATGGAAAAAATTTGTCACGCCCATAAAAAATCCAGATCTCATAGAAAAAAACCGAAAACTGATTTGAGCTTAGCGCATCAAGATCTACATAGTCCGCATAGTTTTATTAAAAGGAAAGACAAAAAATGAATTTTTGCAGAGCAGTGTAATTAGAGTTTTGAGATGATTTTTTGCATACATAATTTTTGTCAAAACTTTAATTGATTTCCAAAATTTCGAGATAATCGGTCTACAATTGACCCTAGCTCTCATATAAGTCCAAATGACGGAAACAGCTTAAATATATACGTTTTGAGAAAATATTTGTATGAGGGCAAAATTTAGTAAATATTTGTCTTTATACAGAAAAAAAACATCTTTGACCTTAGTGGTGAAGGGTATCGTATAGTCGGGCTTGAACGAGTATAGCACTTTCTTACTTGTTTTTGTCTCATTTAGTGCGTTTTGACAGAAGAGTTTGTATGGGAGCTATGGTCAAATGTGGACCGATTTCAACGATATTTGGTACAGTGATTTTATTTGTTTTATTGTTATTTTTGGCCAAAATATTAATTCCGATAAGTCGGACCTATGGTAGGTACCATAAATAATGGACCGATTTTGAAGAATATATCATGTTCCCACTATCAAAAAAATTATCTGTGCCAAATTTTATGAAACTATCTTTAGAAGAAGAATCTTTATAATTGCGACCTGTACTTTGATTACGTGGTTTACATGGGGGTCCAGCCAGCCAGACAAACGGACTGACATCGCTAAATCGACTCAGAAAGTGATTTATACCCTTTCCACCTATGGTGGTGAAGGGTATATGAACTGTTTTTCTTGTTTTAAACTGGAACTGCGGAATTGACATCTTCATTGAAAATTTAACTAATCATATAACATAACCCAATCATCAGAAATGCAGTTGAGCTTAGTCTACTTTTACATTAGTCAGGTTTGGCTTATCAAGTCTTGAATTTGTATGAGAAAACACTGACAGAATTAAAATTCAGCAAACCTGGGCCCTATTTCACTAAACTACAATTCTACAAGTTTACAAGTTACAATTACAAGTCTAATTCTTACAAGTGCTGTTCAATTGTGTTTCATTAAAATTTACACAACAATTGTAACTTTTTGGACTTGTAAACTACAATTTCTATAATTATACAATTTCTACAATTATAATAAAATAAAATATTTTGATAAATATATGGAGTTAAATAAAACATTTTTGAACTCGTACTGAACAATTTTTACACTTTTTCAAAATTTTTAATTTCGCTTTGGTTCAGATTTTATGGCGGTTCAAAGTTCGTTTTTTTCAAGATTTTTTCCGAAATATACCCACTTTATATGCATATAACTTTTGATACGGTTATCAGATTTTTATTACTAGACTCATGTTTTATCATATGTCCTGTAGTTTTATGTCCCTTAATTAAAAAATTTAATATTGTATTCAAATTCAAAATTTGTACTGAAATATTATGAATTATTTTAGAAAAAGTTTTTTGTTTTCCGATCCACCATGGGCTCATTTTTTTAGTTTTCATATTTTGTTGTCTACACTATTATCCACATTTGAGAAAATGATAAAGAAAATGGAAGATATGCTTTTTGAGGTATCCTTGAGTCAAGGACATCATTGATTTCCTTTGTTCTGCATACATGATTATATTTTCATATCCCTTACCACTATAGGTGGAAAGCGTATTATAAGTTTGGGCTGATGTATGTAATGCATAGAAATATTGGTCTTAGACCACCTTAAGTACACCAATGGACTTAGAATTCATTCTTGAGTCGATGTCAGTCCGTCCGTCAATCTGGTTGAACCCCCATATAAACCTTGTAATCAAATAAAATAAATTAATGGTCATTAATATTTATTTGATTTTGTGTTAATTTTAACTAATTTTTATTAAAAGATAGTTAAAAACCAAATTTTAATTCAATTTATCATTCACTTGTAACTTGTAAAAATTTTTTTGAGAGTCTCAGTCGACCCTATGCTTATTTTCTACAAGTGTACAAGTACAAATTTAGGTTTGTGAAACAAAACCACTTGTACACCATTTTCAATTGAAATTGAGAAATATTCAATTAAAATTGAGAATATTCAATTGAAATTGAGAAATTTTCAATTGAAATTGAGAATTTTCAATTGAAAATGAAAAATTTTCAATTGAAATTGAGAATTTTCATTTGAAATTGAGAAATTTTCAATTGAAATTGAGAATTTTCAATTAAAAATGAGAAATTTTCAATTGAAATTGAGAAAACCTTAAATGGCAATGAGAAACATTCAATTGAAATTGAGAAATTTTCAAATGAAATTGAGAATTTTTGAATTGAAATTGAGAAAAGCCCAATTGTAATTGAGAAATTTTCAATTGAAATTGATAATTTTTAAATTTAAATTGAGAATTTTTCAATTGAAATTGAGAAAAGCACAATTGAAAATGAGGTTTAATTTTTTAATTGAAATTGAGAAGTTTTCAATTGAAAATGGGAAATTTTCGATTGAAAATGAGAAATTTTCAATTGAAATTGAGAAATTTTTAATTGAAATTGAGAAATTTTAAATTGAAATTGAGAATTTTTCAGTTGAAATTGAGAAATCCCCAAATGAAATTTCAATTTAGGTTTTCTCATTTTCAATTCTAAAATTCTCAATTTCAATTAAAAATTTCTCATTTTCAATTGAAAATTTCTCAATTTCAATTAAAAAAATCAACCTCATTTTCAACTGGGCTTTTCTCAATTTCAATTGAAGAATTCTCAATTTAAATTTAAAAATTCTCAATTTCAATTGAATAAATCTCATTTTCAATTGGGATTTTCTCAATTTCAGTTTACAAATTCTCATTTTCAATTGAAAAATTCTCAATTTCAATTGAATATTTCTCAATTTTAATTGAAAATTTCTCATTTTCAACTGAAAATTCTCAATTTCAATTGAATATTTCTCAATTTCAATTGAAAAGCCTCAATTTCAATTGAAAATTTCTTAATTTAAATTAAAAATTCTCAATTCCAATTGAATATTTCTCAATTTCAATTGAAAATTCTCAATTTCAATTGAAAATTTCTCAATTCAATTTGAAAATTTCTCAATTAAACTTGTGAATTATAAAAATCACTTGTAGCTACAAACTTGTAATTGTATTTTAATAAAACACAATTTTTTACAAGTTCACAATTTTACAAGCAAAAACACTTGTAATTGTAGACTTGTAGCTAGTGAAGGGCCCTGATTGTTCTATCAAGTTTACGAAAATTTTGAAAATTTGTATGAAATTTAAGGAAAATATAATGAAAACCGATGAAGAAAATGTTTGTGTGTGAACGTTTAAAAGAAATTTAAAGAAAAACTGATCAAGAAAACCTGATTCGTATGAAACGGGACTTACATTTTAAATAAAAACAGTTTTGAAGTGTTTTATAAACTTTTGATAAAACCCTCGTATATTAAAATTACTTAAGCAAAGACAAAAATATAAGATAGGTTGTAAAAGCAATAAACAACTTCCTTTCTGTAAGTGCAATCAAAGCCGTTTTTACTTAAGTTCTTAATACTTTCATTGTAAGTATTCTAATCGCCTATTTCCCGAAATAATTATTAGTATTATAACATTTTCTACACTAAAGTTTACATTTAAAATGTTATCAAGTCATGCAAATACACTTGAACTACAAACACCATTTAATTTATGGCTCCATATTAGGAAAAATGTTTCAAATTTGAATTAAATGCACAAGCGATATAGGTGACTTGTTAATGACCTGATAACGCATGACAATCATATTAAATTGAACAAATTATTACTGGCACTTAAAACAACTTTAACAAAATTAAAAAAAAAATGATTTTAAAACGCAAGCGCAGCAGGACCACGCACTTTTTTCACTCCCCATTAAACACCATATCTGGCAGACAGACCATAAATAGAGTTGATTGCTAGCATGAAGTCTATGGTTAGCTCAGACCAAACCAAAGGCAATAGCTTTTAAGCAAATGAGTAAGCAAACGTGACTGGAATGATTATGTGAAAGAAAATACTTGTATGGTTTGGCTAAGAAACCTTATGAGAATCATCAATAAGTTGGAAGACTATACAAATTTTAAGTAAAAGTTCTTAACAAAACCTAAAGTTTGAGTTGAGGAGGAAAAAATTTCCATATATAAAGCCATGGTCAAAGGGAAATAAGAACTTAGTTAACGTTCAACAGCGGATACACAACAATGTTGGGAGGCGGAAGAAAATCAGCGACATCATGGCCCATAATTTGCACATTTATATGGATGGCTTTGGGCTATTGGCAAACTATAGAAAGTGCTGCAGTAACAGCCGCTGCTGGCGATGCAGCTGAGAAAATAGAGATACTCTATCCTCCCCAATTTACCACCAATCGTATTGTAGGTGGTGAAGAAGCCCCAGAAAATATAGCACCCTACCAAGTTTCCCTGCAGTCTTTAAAAGGTCGTCATTTTTGTGGTGGTGCCATAATTGACAAACGTTGGATTATCACTGCCTCCCATTGTGTGGCCGGTAATAAGCCCGAGAAATTGAAGATCCTAACCGGTACCCAAAGTTTAAAGAATCACACCGAAAAGTATTACTATGTGGATCGCATTGAAATGCACTGCAGCTACAATAGTCCGCCCTATGCTAACGATATAGCTCTTTTGCATCTCAATGAATCGATTGCTTTCGACAACCACACCCAGGCAGTGGAATACGATCATGAACCTCTTAAGGAAGATGATGAGTTGCTGCTAACCGGCTGGGGTACCCTATCGTTGGGTGGTGAAGTCCCCAATAAACTACAAACCCTGAAAGTAAAATATGTTCCCTTTAAGGAATGTCGTGCTGCTCATAATAATACCACCTGGGTGGATGTGGGTCATTTGTGTACCTTTAATGATAAGGGTAAGGGTGCCTGTCACGGTGATAGTGGCGGTCCTTTAGTTCATAATGGTAAATTGGTGGCTTTGGTAAATTGGGGACGTCCTTGTGCCAAGGGTTTCCCAGATGCTCATGCTCGAATTTCGTATTATCATGATTTTATACGTACTCATGTGAAGAAGTGTGGCAAGGCTGAGGAAGAGAAGGAGGAGGAAAAAGAGGGTGAAAAGGAGGGCGAGAAAGAAGGTGTGAAGGAGGGTGAGAAAGAAGGTGAAAAGGAGGGAGAGAAGGAAACCGAGAAGTAAAAGGAGAAAGATAAAAGGAAAAGCAACTAGTTTTAAGTTTTGAATACTATTTATTCTTAAATTTAAATAAAGTTAAGAGATTATCGAGAATTGAATGCCCCTGTGGTGGTTTACAACTTTATTCATAATTTGGTCATCTTTCATGAATCGGTATTGCCATTTTCAGCTCAGCTGAGGTTGAGTTTGCTGATATTTGTGGTATTGCGGTTTACAACTAAATATTACTTGTAAAATTTTGGAAAAAAAAAGATTTTTCTGCACTTGACTTTTGTAAAATTTGAAGCAAACTTCATATTTATGTTGGCAATACCGTAAAAATGTCAACTAAAAATCGTTGAGTTTGACAATATCAAAAAAGAGTTTGGTCGTATGAAAGTTGGATTGACTCTCAGACAACCAAACTGAGTTAAGTTGTAAATCGCAATAGGGTATTGGTTGTCATTATTATAGCTCAAAAGATATTTGGTAGAGACATTTTCCTTTTCCTTTTTTAAACCAACCGGATCATTTGTTTTAGTAGCTTCCATAGATCATAAGTATCCAAAATTGTTATCAACAAACTTCAATTTTCTGTTCCAACCCACAAAAATTTACTCTAAAATTTAGATTTTTATAGAAATAAAAACTTTAGTTTTTATGAACCACTCTAATAAAGTACTTCAAAGTTTGCTATAATTTACTACTTATAGTCAATATTTATAATACTGATTAAATGTTGTCTCTTTGTTAAGTCCCTAAATATATCATGCAACTCTAATCTTACGATTCTAATAGACAAATCAAAACTAATTCCAAAGTAAAAATTATGAATGAAAGAACTAAATTTAAAATGTTATAACACATTTTAATATACATGTAGTTCCAATATTTAAAAATCTTATCTCTGTGACGATTTGATAAAAGAAAAATGACGAATTCAAATTGTACTTTTCTATTGTACTTTTGAACCGAGAACAAAAAATAATCCTCAGTGATTTAGCAATTTAATGCAATTATACCTTAAATATCTAGTCATAGTTCCCAGTAATTTTTCCCTAAAAATAGTCTTATGTCATAGTCTAGCAGAGTTTATCCATAGGCTGACTATCGAAGATCTCTAGTCATAGTTCCTAATGTCTTTAAAACAGCGATGCCCATTATAATTGTTTCCAAACATTTGTGGTAAAAGTTTTTGTTGTTACACAAATTGTTATATCACTGCTCTTAAAAAAATTCTCTAGTCATAGTCTCTAGAGTCTAGACGTCTTGTAATATTCCCTAGTCATAATCCTCATCTCTCTTACAGTCTCTCAGTCATAGCCTCTAGTCATATTCCCTAGCCATAGATCCTAGTCTTATTATTTGTAATGTATTGTCAAAGCTTAAGTCAGTCTTCAGTAATAGTCCCTAGTAATATCGGGTGATTTTTTAGCAACTTCATTATTAGTAGCTTAGCTGTTTTCATGCATCATTTTACAATCAAACATATTTTTTTAGTCTGAAATCCTTAAATTGTAAGTCAACCGAACAAAATTGTTATATGGTCAGTTTGGAGTTTCTTCTGAGGCCGCTATTCGGGTTCTTGTGGAAAAATGTTCGTACCAAAATTGCACTATTGGACATTAAGACATGAACACGTTACACGTTTGTCGAGGAATACGAACCGGTGACATCATTGGAGCCTACTTTTTTTTTAAAGACAAATGATATAGAAACTAAAGTTATTACATATACATACATAATTTTTGCCAAAATGGACTTGGCTAATATGTAGTTTCAACAAGGCGCTGACACATTGTTTGTGGAGATAGGATAAAACTCATGTATATAGGGACATGTCGAAAACGGATGACGCAATGTAAGCCAATAAAAAATAATTAATTTAACAGACACCGGCCAATATGGCCAAAATTGGACGGAGTGTATGAATCATTAAAGACGTTGCCATTATCAATATTTACATGAAATTATCTTTAAACATTAAATTATTATAATAATAAATAATTGTTATAAATTGGAATTCTAGTGCAATACACTTATGTTAACATATTTTTAAAAATGTTTGATATCCCATAACCTTTAAATTATTTAGATCGTTCTATCGACTTAAATATTTCATAAATTTTTGAAAATTGTATGTATTTTTTAATCGAATCGAAAAGCTCTAAAAAAGTCACCGGAAATTTATTTCGAGTGCTGTTTCATGATTATACAGGTCATAACATTGTTTATACTACTTTTAAGACCTATTTTAAAGATAAAATCAAATCGTACTGTATTTGTTTGAGGGAGCTCTGGCTTAGTAGATTAGCATGTGAAATACTAAGCATAACATATCAAATTCTGCCTGGGTTCAGGCCTAGTCTCGCCAACATAAATGTTTGTAGTTTTTAACTTTATTATTAACTACTACAGCATCGACGATATGCCATACAGCATTAACAAGCCTTCGATGTAAAATAAATAAAATTCTCGGCAAATCAAAAAGCTTAAAAAAAGCGCTAAGCTTACAGCAGATGACGCAACTGCACTGTTATAAAAATGGACATAACATGTAATTAGAGTGCTGAAAAATACATAGCTTTATCTCTCTTTTTTTTTGCTACCTTTAACCTTTCCAAAGAAGGTAACCCAATTACTTCTCTTTGAAGAAAACAAAATCACCTTTTCATGACTGGGGGCAAGATCTACAGAATACGTTGGATGCGGATGTAATTATAATCCCAATTCACGGAATTTTTCCAACGTCTTGATTCTTCTTCAATAAGACCATTTCCACGCAATTATTGCATTGCTTAAAGAAAAAATCGCTACGATGAACCAAACGATGGCATCTCCAGATGTTGCCCCTAGACATGAAGAGGTCAATGATACTCGTCAAGATACTCGTAGTCAATGAGTATTACCATGACCATCTTAAATTCTGTGAACCGCCGTGGTATAGCAGGTTAGTCACCCGCCTAGCATACCAGAGGTCCCAAGTTTAATCTCTGGCCAGACCAACTGAAAAAATAAATTTTCAAAACAGCGGAGGTTCACCTCAATAACCACTGGTTATTGAGTATTAGGCTATCTAAAACTTCTCTAACTAATGCATTTGCCGTTCGGAGCCAGAGTTAACACGTAGGTCCCTTTTAATGAGTCTACAAATAGAATCGGATGCAGCTCATTGTCTGAGAGAAGTACCCCTTGTTCCAATTGGAATGTTGTCGATATGGAATATATATTGTAATATATATTCGATATGTTAAAATGAAAATGGGCGAAATCTGTTCGCATTTAGTTAGAGCTCCCATATAACCCTGCCCCGGGAATCGCATTTATGCTGATAAATTGAATAAAATTGTAATAGCTAGGACAAGGAAATTTAGAACAGAGAAGTTTTATGCCACTATTGGTCAATATGTCAAATTTTATAGAAATCGGTCCATATTTGACTACTTTGTTTTTTTTTTATCGATTATAAGCTCGTGAGGCACCCACTTTAAATATTGCTTTCACATACCCGAATACACATTCACGATATGTTTAATAGATTTCCTTGATACCCTTTGAGTTGTTGTTGTAATTTATATTAATTATTGTTGTGGTGCCCTTCACTGCCTTAGAGTATTAGCTATAATGACTATACGACCATCCAGAATTATTTTGTGGACTATTTTTCCGGTCAACCTATTCGGGACGTCCACTTCGCATATCGTTTTTGGTGCACCTTTACCTCGATATGGATAGGATATTCATAAGCATTTGCATTGCATGCTTTTAGGATAATCTAAATTGTGTATAACATATCTGTGGCTTGGTGCTAAAAGGGCCAATATCAAAAAACATAGATTTCAGAAAATTTGATTTAAAGTTTTTATTTTTCATATAAAATCATAGTAACATCAAATTTTATTAAACTTTTTGCAAAATGGATTATTTTGAAAATCCCTAAAGTATGTTACACAAAATTTGGTTAAAAGTCTGAGTTTTCGGTCAATATCGAATGCGGCGGCCAGTTCTCAATTGTTGATTTGTCTGGTGCAAAGTCCGAATAATGTTTATCTGGCCAAGTCTTGGCTTCAACAGTATTTTATTAATAATGCTATATCTTAAAAACTAATAGTCCGAAAGCTGTCAAATTTATACATGCATCTTTTGAATGTTAGGACTAAACTCTTAGTAGTAAATTGCCTATAGAAGTGTTGACGAAGATCGATGATTGTGTTTATTAAATTTTTCACATAAAATAATATTGTTAAAAAACCTAAAAGCCTATCAAAATAATCGAGTTAATTGATCATTAACAAAGACATTAGATATAACAAAATATATTCCTTTTAATAAAATTAATCAAAATTTTCAAATTGGAAACAATCGATCATATGTTTCCAGTTCCTAATTTAGATTTTCTATACAAATGTCTAGACTCCGAAATAAGATTAAGAAATGGGTATATTCCAAATGGAAACTTAAATTTATAGGTATAGCGTGATAATGCAAAATATGCGGACTCTGTACGGCTTGTTTTAACATATGTAGGTGTCCCCAAAAATTAACTAATATTTTAACGATCGTTAATCCTAATCTTTATTTCATCTAAATGACTAATTATTTATTGTTGTCTTGAAGGAAAAAACGTTAGTTAAATTTATCAACAATTCAAATTGCTCGGAATTAAGGTTCTGGTTAGCGATATCTAATCTTAATTCTTTAAATTGTCATGGAAGTTTTCTAACGAACAGAATCAGGGACCGAAAATAACTGTTATTTTTGAATTTTTGATTAAGAAAAGCAACCGCAAGGAAATGTCGGAGAATAGAACTAAGTATACCATTTTGATAAAAAAATTTTCATAAATTGCAATGACTTTTAAAAATCTGATTTTTATTTTTTAGAAAAAAATATAAGTTATTTTTTGATTTTTATTTTTTTGAGCAAAAATAACAGTTATTTTTAACTTTTATTTTTTTCGAGCAAAAATAAAAGTTATTTTTAAATTTTTATTTTTTCGAGCAAAACAGTTATTTTTAACTTTTATTATTTCGATCATGAATAAAAGTTATTTTTTTACTTTTATTTTTTCGAGCAGAAATAAAAGTTATTTTTGTGTTTTTAACCCTAATTTTGATTGCGAAACTCAACTCCATTAATTTTTGAGCATATGCAAATTATTTTCGGTGAAAAATTATATATGTTTGACAAACATTTTTAACAACTTTATCGTGAATTTAAACAAAAATAACTTTTATTTCTGCTCAAAAAAATAAAAGTCAAAAAATAACTTTTATTCATGCTCGAAATATTAAAAGTCAAAAAATAACTTTTATTCATGCTCGAAATAATAAAAGTCAAAAAATAACTTTTATTTTTGATTGAAAATATAAAAGTCAACAATAACTGTTATTTTTTATCGAAAAAATAAAAGTAAAAAAATAACTTTTATTTCTGCTCAAAAAAATAAAAGTAAAAAAATAACTTTTATTTTCAGACTTTTACGATAAAAGTTATAACAGTTACGGTCCCTGAACAGAATAGCATTAATAATAGGCGGTAGTGCCAATTTCCGTAAAATGAAGGTATCAAAACAATTATCAGAAGTCCGCTGCTGCTCTCTATCGTAAAAAAATGCTACTGATTAGAATTTGAGTGAGTGATTCGTATTAGGTTTCGGTATATATTATCAGTTCTTGTGTTTTTTATAGAGGGCTCATGATCGGAAGCAATATTTTGAGTTTAGTTCTATAAAAGTAAATGTTTTAAACGAAAGACAAACATTGCTAAAGAAAGCCTTAAAGTGAAAAGTTACTAATACAATTTAAATAAAAATTATTAAACATTAAAAAAAAATTTTAAAATAATAAGTGAGTGAAAGAAACAAATTATTATCAAAAGAAATGAAAGCGTATAAACAAATTTTATTGACTCTGGCCTGTGTGTCATTATGGAGCTGTGAAGGTCGTGTTATATCAAAAGATGATGTTCAAAAATTACAACAAAAATCAATTGAAACTCGTGTTATTGGCGGTGACGAGGCCACCGACGGCCTATTGCCTTATCAAGTCTCCATACAAAACACCTTTGGAGAACATGTTTGCGGTGGTGCTATTATATCACCAGAATGGATTCTCACAGCTGCCCATTGTTCCGAGTGGCCTAAACAATATTTGAAAGTTGTTACCGGTACCGTTAATTGGACTAAACCTGATGCCGAGTATTTGGTAGATGAAATGAAGGTTCATTGCCTGCATGATAAGCCTATGTATCAACATGATATAGCCTTGATTCGTGTTAACAAACCCATTGTTTACAACGCACGTACTCAACCCATTAAATTGTCCACCTCTAATAATCTTAGTGCAGGTGATCAACTTACACTCTCCGGCTGGGGTAGCACTAAAGTATGGGGTCGTTCTCCTCAGATTTTGCATTCCGTAAAATTAAACTATATGGAACATGAATTATGTTCAAAGAAGGTCAAAAATGCCGCCTGGTTGGGTAATGATCAGATTTGCACTGATACCTCTGCTGGTAAAGGCTCCTGTCATGGTGATTCTGGTGGTCCTTTGGTTAATGAAAATAACGAAATTGTAGGAGTTGTTAATTGGGGTGAACCCTGTGCCGCTGGCCGTCCTGATGTATTTGCCAGTGTGGCCTATTATCATGACTGGATTCGTGGTGTCATGGAGGGTGGCAGTGCCTGTTAGGAGTAAACAAAATATTTTCTAAGGAAACTCAAAAGCCTTATTGATCAAATCAAAAAAATAGTTTTAAGTTTAATTTAACAAAACAACAAATTTTTTATAAGAATAAAATTGTACAAAATATATATTATTATTATTAAAATAAAAAATTAGGTTTTTTATTATTATTTTAATTTATGTAGGTATATATTCTACTTAATTTTCTAGTATAAATATAATTCTCATTTAGTCTACATCTGCATCAGCGTAAGTATACCAGTTATTTCTGGTAGTTAACTACATAGTTAGTTGATACGATGGTTATTTTTATCGTAGTAAGCCTTTCGAGAGCCGAAGATTTTATTTCTTTGGAGTTTTATTTTGCTTTGTAGTTAGCCGACCCAGGGCCGAAGTATTTATATCATCGGGTATTTATATCATCCGATTGTTAGACAGCCAATTGGATCAGTACAATTCGAAGTACTTATCACGGAATCGTAGTTAGCCAACCGTAAACTGGAACGTTTATCTCGTTGGATTGTAGCTAGCCAATCGGATCATTATATCATAATATCTCATAGTAAGTCGAGACCTTGTAATTAACGCGATCAATATTCCAAAGTGCCCTGTATTTAGTCATTTCAAAAGAACTCGGTAAATTGACTATTGTGTAGTGTGAATCTTAAGATCAAATCAGGGCCAAATCGCCGCTTCGATATCGATCGAAATGTAAGATATTTCAGAAAAGTTTGTGTAGCTTACTTTTAGGATAATCTTACATATGAGGTTAGCTACTTTGTAACTTATTTGTCAAAGTAATTCCTGATAGTAAAAAAAATTTAATTAAAGTAAATGTTTTAACAAAGAACGGATATGCTTAGATAACATTTATCTTTATTTTCATAAACCTTAAGGTATGTTACATAATACTTGCATAAAAGTGCGTTTTCGATCGATATCGAATGTTGCTATTTGGCCCCATATATTTAAAACATTTTTTTACATTAACCTAAATAAGCATAGATCTTTTCCCAAAAGATGTCGGGTGTTTTTTATACCCACCCTCAAAAAGAATCGGGGGTATATTGAGATTGTAATTTCCTTAATATTAGGTCAAAAACCAAAATTGAAGTATCGTTATGAAATTCTAAGAGCAATGCCCGTCTGTCTGTCTGTTGTTGGCACGATAAAACCTTAACGAAAGTATATAGGTCACTGAAATTTGGCATAAATATTCTTTATTTCTTAGGATATATTGGTATTAAAATCGGGCAAAATCGGTTCACATTTGACCATAGCTCCCATATAACCTCGAATAGGCTGATCGCTTATTTGCAAAAAAATTACTAATTATTATAGCTATGATGGTAAAAATATAAGTTTTACATAAGTACTATGCAGCATATAAAATTTCATCGAAATCGGTTCACATTTAACCATAGCTCCCATACAAAAAACTTACGGAAACATCCTAAATTTCACCTAAAATACACTTAAATGCCAATAAAACCATAACAGATATAACCACTAAATTTAGCACAAGGAAGTCTTATGTCGATGCCAGCCAATATGCAAAATTTTGATACAATCGGTCACCATTTGACCATAGCTCCTATATAAATAACTTACGGAATTACAAAAAGAAAAGGCGGTTTATGTCCGTCAGATAAAAGCGCAGTGGAGCCTTAACAAAAAGAGCTAGAGGGACAAAATTTTACAAAAGTATTTTCGATATTTTGAGAAAGTTGTGTATTGAAAATAGACTAAATCGGTTCACATTTATTTAGAGCTCTCATATAACCCCGCCCTCACATTAATGATGATAAATTGAATACAATTGTAATAGCTATGAAGACTAAATTTTGAATGGGAAAGTTTTATGCAACTATTGGTCAGTATATCAAATTTTATAGGAACCGGTCCATATTTGACTATAGCTTTCATATACAAAGCACTCCCGGATAGAAAAAAAAATGTAGCAAAAGTTAGTTAAGACGATTGAGCGATGTCCGTCTGTCTGTCTGTCTGTTGAAATCACTATAACGCCTAAACGAAAAGAGCTATCTCACTGAAACTTAGTAAAAATATTTTTCATCTCTGAAAAAATTTTGGTATTGAAATTGGGTAAAATCAGTTCGCATTTGACCTCCTCGTCTAGGCTAATCGCTTATTTTTTAATAAATGACAAAATATTACAGCTATGATGATAAAATCTGGTATATGGAAGTTTTTCATAAGCCCTAGGCAGCATATAAATTTTTATCAAAATCGGTTCACATTTAGCCATAGCTCCCATACAAAAAACTTACGAAAACAGCCAAAATTTCACCAAAAATACACTTAAATGCCAATAAATAAAAAAGTATAACAAATATAACCACTAAATTATATCAACGTGAGTCAGTGTGCAAAATTTTGTGACAATCGGTCACTATTCGACCATAGCTCCCATATAAAAAACTTACGGAAACACAAAAAGATAAAAGGGGTTTTGTGTCCGTCTGTCCGTCAGATAAAAACGCAATAGCTCCTCAACTACAAGAGCTAGAGAGATAAAATTTTACAAAATTTTTGAATATGTTATAGAAGTTGTGTACTGAAAATGGGCGATATCGGTTCATTATATATATGATTATATATTAATGAAATTTAATTATTTAGTACTTACAAGGCTTAAAATTTTAAAAGGTGTCTTACTTTGTAATTTCTGTATTCTAAAGTAGATTTTGTTAGTTTGTTAGTCATGTTGAAAAGGACACAAATTTTCTGGGGAAAATTGCAATAACTCCAAAACTATTGCATGGATTCATGGTTTAAATGACTCTAAGAAAAGCTTTTAATTATCTTCTATTTCCCATATTTTTTTTTTTTTTGGCAAAAACATATCTTTATTGGTTGAAATTTAGCTAAAATCGAAAAAATCATAGATTTTTAACCCTAGGCAAAAAAAATATGTGTTTCGCTCCAGCCTAATGTGTTAATCCAATATATGCGTTACAAGCATCTGCATAATTCCAATATACCCACTTATTTATTTATGTGGTAAATGATAAAAAAATTTCCGGTTCACACAAATCTTAAAACCAGAAATCTTAAGGGAAAAAACTTTTTTACAAATCATCTTTTATTTTATCCAAATTAATATCCCAAATAATACAATTTTTTCAAATTCACAAATCTTTAAAATGGCCACGCACAGCCCTTAATACTAGTTCTGATCCAATCATTATAAAAGGAAAGTTTCGCAAAGACATCGGGAAAGCCATGGGCACAGGGAACACCCCAATTTCCCACACCCACCAATTTGCCTTTCGAATCGACCAAAGGCCCACCAGTATCACCATGACAAGCACCGTTACCACTTTGAGGCAAAACACACAAATGACCCTCATCCACATCGTCCGAATATTTGCCATACATGCTCTTGCAACGTTCCTGACTAATCAGCGTGGCATCCAATTTTTTCAGTTCTTCCGGATAATGTTCACCCAATTTCCAGCTACCCCAACCAGTCATGGTCAAAGTTTCACCTTCCTCTAACTCATCCAATTCGGCTAGGGTAATGTTTTGAGTTTTATCATCGTAAGCTATTAAAGTTTCTAATTTGATTAGAGCAATATCATTATGATATAGGGGCTTGTCAAAATTGCAGTGTATAATGATATCAATAACATTATATTGCCAGGCTTCACCCATCCAGTCATTCGTACTGGTCACCACCTTGACATTGCGTTTATCCAAACCCGCTACACAACTGGCGGCAGTTAGTACATACTGATCGGTTATTATAGCTCCGCCACAGAAATGATTGCCATATTGATTTTGCAAAGACACTTGCCAGGGCGCATAGGCTTCAGGGGCTATTTCTCCACCTACAATACGTGATTCAGGCTTTTGATATCTTTTCGTCACTGGCACTTTTGTATCTACATTCTCTAAACCTGGATAGGCTTCACCTCTTAGACGCAAGGCCTGAATGTGGTTAAAGGCGAAAAGGATTAAAATTATTAATATAAGAGACCTCATTGTTGGTGGCTCTTGGTTATTAGACTGTTTTTAAAAACTTTTAAATGCAAGGTTTAGTACCGATATCTTAAATGGATATCGCTAGACATTTATTTATGAGGTTCATTTTAAAAGTTTATCATTGCCGTAAAATTTTGTATCGATAGTTAATCGTTAATTGAAGTTAGATTGTATTTATGAAAGCACACTTTTGCAGTTTTTATGAGACAAAACACAAAAGTCTAAAAATAGGGCATAATTTAATGGCTTTTATTCGAAAAACCTATCATTATAAAAGGGGGTGGAGCTTGCACATAGAACCATCCGACCATAGGTTCTTAGACAAAGTCGTAACTTATTTACCTTGACAACTTCTAGATTTTTTTAATCAATCTAAATATATATGAACAAAAATCAAATACAGTGGAATCGCAATAGAGTGAACTAATTCGTACAAGGCCTGTTCACTCTATTGAAAAAGTTCACTCTAAAGAGTCTATAAAAAACTCTTTTATATACAAAAAACATCTATATTTATTAAATATTATTATATAATTACAAAGGAGTAAAGTAATTTTCAAGAGTTTTTTGCTTTGTACAAGCATTTTTTGCTTTTTGCACCACTAAATCGCGGAATTTATGCAAAACTAAAATATTTTCGTAATTGTTTGTGTTATTTTCTGCCCAGTCAATAGCTTTTTCAAAAATCTGCACGGCCTGCGCTGCTGTAATGTCTGGTTTGGCTACTGCTACTTCCTCGATGTCAGTGTCAGTCTCAAAAATGGCATCGGAAACGCCTTCAGCAGAAATTGGAAATTTTGCGTAACAAAAGTTCACTCTATTGAGTTGGTATTGTTCATTCTTTAGAGTAACTAATAAAATAAACAAAAAGAGAAGAAAAGTAAAACAAAAATGTTTTCAAATTCAAGCGATATCCTAACTGTTTCATAAAAAAGTATGTAAAAAAACTATAAGAGGTGCGTCTTTGTCAATTATGTATAAGAAAAACAAAAGTTCACTCTATTGAGTTGGGTACTGTTCACTCTATAAAGTAACTAATGGAAAAAATCGGGAGTTCGTAGTACCAAGTAGTTCATATTACCAAGTGTTCACTCTATTGCGATTGCACTGTAGTTTTAATTTTCAGAAATAAAAAAATTCAAAAAATTTTTTGATCGCACACTAAATTTTTTTGGGGTTCTATTAAGGGACCTTAGGGAATGTAAAATCCATTCGCGTCAATGATTTTACGCGATGCGCGCAGAAGTTATGACGCTTAAAACAAAAATTTCTAAAAAAAAAATTAAAAATTATTTTATTTTTATTAGTTTTATGTGGATTTTGTCAGAACTTATATATTTTCAGGTGTTCTGTCGTTTCATGGTATTATGGTGGTTTATATATGCCTTAACACGAAGAATTAATGCAATTATGCAAGTGAAAAAAATATTTTTTAAAATATTTTTTGATTTTTTTAACCGCGATTCTCGCGAAATTTGACAAAATGTGAGTCTTAGTGAAATTCTGCCTTCACTTATGGACAAATTTAATTTAAAAGAATTTTTTATTTAAATACAAGTTTTAATAGGTGCATATCTTTCTAAGATATAAAATTCTTATTTGGCCCATAAAATCGTTAATCCTTATAATATTTTGGTGCGCTTCAAGTCTAAGGTAAAACTTTATTAAAGAATAGTTTTAAGACCATTCCTGATCAATTTTGAGCTAAATTCGCGATGTGCTTCATTGAAATGTTTTTAGATAAAACTTTCGCGTTCTCAGTTAATAAAGAGATTTTTGCAAAACTTTTGATGCAAATCGGTTATAAATGACATCGCTTTCATGCCTTATGTGATTTTGTCTCAGTTTGCATTCTAAAACCATTTAAACCCATATGCACTTTTTTGCACGATTTTCAAAATCTTCATAAAATTTTAGGAAACAATGATTTTTTGGTGCGCTTTTGTTTTTAGGTGATAAATGGCAAAAAACTCGGTTTACGCGGTAGTTTGGAAATTTTCATTCATATTTGCGAGTGTGCTCCACGAAAAACCGGTATTTTGAAAAATTTACTCTCAAAAACTCCTCATTTGCACCTGTCGTATATTATACCTATATAGAGCACATTAACGATATATATATCAAACAATGCGAAATTGAAAGATCTACAAATCTTGGTCTATTTTATATGAGGAAAAAATTAAAAAGTTTCAAAAACGAGCTTCAAATTTTGGCGGCCATTAAGTAGTATAAGAAGTGACAAAATTAAAATTTAGAGAGAAGTGAATTTATCCCCTAAGTGTGGTGTCTATTTCGTAGAACAACGACTTGGGTTCAAATATTAAAACAAATGCAGGAGAAGACGAAATATGAAGAAAAACTTGAATGCTTCAATCGATTTTTTAACGTTTTTTTTTAATTTGCATGCCAATTACGCTTAGAAGCGCAAATTTGCGCAACTAAGATATCGTGTTCAGTATACAGAAGTTTTTGCGAGTTCAAGATCTTTAATTAGATTTTCCGAACTCCTAAGGGTACAAAAATTATTCGAGTTGAAAGTCGGTTTCAAAGGAATAAAAACTGTTTGATTTTTGCCCAAATGTTATATATGTGACAAAAAGGAAAAAGTGCTTAAGTCAACTTAAGCAAAATTTGAAAACCTCATGTTCAAAAGTAGTCATGGGTAACGTTTTTATTATTTTGTACTATCTTTCAGAAAGTTGTGGCATAATTGCTTTTTGCTTATTTTTTCAAAGTGCAATAAAATCATTTGCAATAAAACCATCTTTCACAATTTGTTTGCTCTTATATTAGAATAGGACTATTTTTTTTTTTTTAATTTACTTCAAAATTTAAAACTGCTCTCCTGCAAAGACCAAAATATCAGACTTAAGCGCTTTTTCCTTATTGCCACAGAAATGTCGATGGCTTAATATAAAGAGGTATCATTTTTTTTAAATATGTATCTTTTTTTGTTAATTCAAGTAGACAAATGTCAATTGCAACTTCACTTGACAAAATTAAAAAAAAAATATAATTGCAAAATGTGTTTACCTATTTTTGTTAAAAATTGCTTCAAAACTGTTTTATGTCTAAAATTTTATTAATATATTTAGTTCCCCTGTAAAGTAACGAAAATAGAGCTATATCAAATATATGTTCGGTACTTTTAAGATATAAAGGCTAAAACCTGGAATAACCGATAACATTATATCTCCTAAGCCAAGGTTGGCCATTTTTTGCGTGGCAGGCCAAAAAAATACATGGTTCGAGAGAACAAAGATATATAATCTCGAACATTGTTGTCACGACACTATTACTTTTGTAAACATTGGGAATATTTTTCAAAACGGAGATATTTTCTAATATTAAACAATTCAAGATTTTTCTATTTTTTAGGTATTTTCGATCCAAAAAAATTTTCTATAGAAAAATTTTTGATAACAAAATTTTCTATAGAAAAATTTGTGATAAAAAATTTTACATAGAAAAATTTGTGATAAAAAATTTTACATAGAAAAATTTTTGAAAAAATAAAATTGTCTATAAAAAAAATTTTTGATAAAAAAAATTTTCTTTAAAAAAATTGTTGATAAAAAAATTTTCTAGAGAAAAAATTTTTATAAACAAATTTTCAAAAAATAACAAAATTGTCGGGATGTAAATATTATTCAAAAAGAAAGAGTATTCGCATTCCTCGACGGAAGATGGAAAGAAGATGAAAACTAAAAAATAATTGTGTTTTGCTCAGTCGATAATCTGAGCTCTTACTTATTGTTTATAAACATAACTCGTATAGATTTTGTTTGTAAAATATGTAATAATGCGAGATTTTCGATCTGTCTAAATTGGGGATACTTCTCCTAAAGAGATGGCCTAACCAACCATTGAAACGCGTCAAGGAATTTTGGTTTCTCCACGAACATTTTAGGGCTTTTTATCAAAAAATTGGTCTGTTATATTAATAAATAAATATAACAGATTTGGGATCAAATACCAATACTCTTTTTCTTTTTAAAAAAAAAATTTGTATAGAAAAATTTTTGATAAAAACATTTTCGGGAATTTTTCAAAAAACATTTTCTATAGAAACATTTTTGAAAAAAAATTTTCTATAGAAAAAATTTTGACACAAAAATTTTTTATAGAAAAATTTTTAATAAAAAAAAATATAGAAAAATTTTTAATAAAAAAAAATATAGAAAAATTTTTGATAAATAATTTTTTTTTATAGAAAAATTTTTAATAAAGAAATGTTTGATACAAAAAATTTATAGAAAAATTTTTGATAAAAAAGTTTTCTATAAAAAAATTTTCTAAAGAAGAATTTTATCATTTTCTATAGAAACATTTTTGATAAAAAAAATTTTTTAGAAGCATTTTTGATAAAAAAATTTTCTATAGAAAAATTTTTGACAAAAAAATTTTCTATAGAAAAATTTTTCACAAACAAATTTTCTATAGAAAAACTTTTGACAAAAAAATTTTCTATAGAAATAGACAATTTGATAAAATAGACAAAGTTTTGATAAAAAAAATTTCTATAGAAAAATTTTTGATAAAAAAATTTTTTGTCGAAAAATTTTTGATAAAAAAAATTTTCTATAGAAAAATTTTTGATAAAAAAAATTTCTGTAGAAAAATTTTTGATAAAAAAAAAATGGAGTAGAAAACTTTTTCTTTTTAAAACATTAGAACTAAACATTGGAAAAAATACCTATTTTAGTTAAAAGTATAAAGAAACGGCAACTCTGCAGTCTATTTTCGTCTTCGGTTCTCTTTGCGGTTCTCTATGAGGTACAAATATAAGTTTTTGATCAAATTTTTTTCGTTTCGATCAAATGATAGGTAAAAAGGGGCATATGGTTTAATATTTTGTTAAAACTAAAACCAATGGGGGTAAAAAGGGAAAAACAATTTTGTTCTTACTTTTTTCCGAACCATATGATTATTATAAAACCATTGAACATAGAACCTTACTTTATTCCGCAAATAAATATCAAAAACGTGTTCTATCAAAATTCGAAAAAGGCTCTTTTTTATGTACTTTTTGGAAATAGAGTCTATTAGGGGCCAAAGTCTGGCGAAATAAGGTTAAGACCAAAATTTTGTAACTTAATATCTCCTTAACCAACCACAAATATAAGACAAACAATTAAGACAAGCTATAGGCGGTCAAGCCCGACTATATCATACCATTCACTACTTAGGTTAAATATGGACCAACAATTAAACAAGTTTTCCTTAAGTCTTAGAGACATACATACATAAACTATGTGCTATTTTTTAAAAATTTCGAGATTTATGTCATTTTCGGCTAAGGGCCTGATGTGGAAGCTAGGGTCAATTGTGAATCGATTGTTACCAAATTTTAATTGTTGGTTTATATTTTCAAAATATTTATCTGTGCGTTTATGATAAAAAGCTTGTAACTCAGGGAGTGGTTCTAAGTTGATTGGTATACTAAAAGGTGGATCTCAGACCAATATTTCTATGCGTTAAAAACATCAGTAAAAACCCAATATACCCTTTCCACATATGGTGGTAAAGGGTATAAATATATAAATATGGTTGTTAGTTTTTGGACTATTTAAAAAATCATTAACTTTATGAACAGGATAAAAATTTATATTGTATTTAGAGAAACTTGGAATATAAGAAGACACATTTTTGATACTTTAAGGAAAATTCGGTGGTGATAAGGGGGTATAGAAGGTCACTTTTGGTACCTTTTTTTAAATTATTAGATATAAAACCAATATCAAACCACAATCGATTAATATTAAAAAATGAAAAAAAACGATTTTTTTTAATTATTGGGTTATTTTAAGTCAATGGGTTGTTGGTACCTTTTTGGGTAATGCCTTGTTTACCGTTAACGAAACGTTTGTGAATGGCTTTTAGCTTCATCATTGGTGTTTTTTAATAATATAATTTTAATAATATAATTTCTTCGCAACAAATACACATACAAATTTTTAAATCTAAAATCTTTATTATACACTCCTTTTTTCGATTTTATCACCTTACTCGGGTACACTGTGTCAAAGCCAACTCAACAAAATCACGATAATATACAGTACTTGCATGCATATCCGGTTTACCAAGAGCACAGGGAGCTCCCCAATTAACAAGACCTACCAGTTTTTCTTGGTGCACCAAAGGGCCTCCCGAATCTCCGTTGCAGGCCCCCTGCCCCTTTTTCGTAAAAGTGCAAATATGACCCACATCTACACCCTCATCGTGATTCCACAAACGTTTGCACTCCTCATGAGGCAGAAAGTCGAGCTCAATTTTCTGCAACAAATCTGGAGGATCGCCATTAAGGTTAAGGGCACCCCAGCCAGTCATGGTTACAACATCACCCTTTTTTAAAACATAAGAGGATAATTCAATTTTATTGGTGTAGTTGTCGAAGACTAAAGGTTCCTTCAATTTAGCCACAGCTATATCATTATGATAAAATATCGGCCAATCATGCCTACAATGAGGTATAGCAATTTCCATTTCTCTTACGGCACCCGGTTTATGCCAATTGTTGGTGCCCGCTATAACACGCAATACCTCCAAGGGATAATCCTCCACACAGTGGGCAGCAGTTAAAATCCATTGTTCAGCGATAATGACACCACCACATAAATGAGAACCAAAAATTGATTGTATTGACACCTGATAGGGGGCAAAGCCCACTTCGGCTATCTCACCTCCCACAACACGTTCCTCACCATTTGTTATTATTTTATTATCATTATCTAGATAATTTTTATGGATACGCTTGCCCGAGGCAAATGTAAAGCCATAAGATATTATAAAAATTATGGCACTTAATTGGCACAATTTTATAGCGCCTCCAGTTTTAGAACAATGGGCTTTCATATTCAATATTTCAAATGGTGAAAATTTAATTGTTTAACTGTAAATAACTTAATAGAGCCATTAAATAAATAATGAATTTGCGAGTTCGTATTTATATGTTAATGGCTCTTAGAAGAAATAGCCGACAATTTAATTTTAATTGCTCTAATTAATTACCTTGTTTGATTAATAATTTTTATCGTTTGTCAAAAAAACATGGTCTTTTTTGGTTAAAAGAGTTACAAATTTTATTTTTGATAGAAATTTTTTATTGGCCTTTGTTTTTGGCCTTAAAATAGTTTTTTATTTATTTTCTACGAATATTGCTTAATATGCTGGACTAGAATAGTTTATGATATTATTTTTTTCGATCACACGCTTAGTCATACAATTAAGGAGTAATAAAATTCATGAAACACAAGCCAATATCGTAGAATGAAGATAATGTGAAAAGTTGGTCTTTAATATCTCGAAGGCAGAAAATAATATTTTCAACTGCACCAAGAAACTTATTTTAAACAAATTAGAATGTTAAACATCAGAAAAACCTGATCACTTCATGACCTGAGTTACTAATATATATAATATAGTACCTGGTTGACCGAGCCCTGCTCGGAATGTTTCACAAAAAGATTTGTGAAACAATATGTACACCACCCATTAATACAGATGAAGTAACATGGTTTGCCGTGCGTTTGTTTATGTGTGTAGATAGGATTGGAAGTTTGACGAAGAAGGTCATTTATAAAGATAATTAATAGAGAATAATCAAGAATTAATCTTGAACTCGTTTGAGGAGAACCCATCTATAACAACTCGTATAGTGCGATCTCTGAGGAAGCTCGATATAAACCGAGAGAAGTTATTACCGACACCAAAGGCAATAAGCTTTGATATAAGTGCTCCGTGCCACACACTATCAAACGCCTTGGAAATATCTAGAGCCACAACTTTACTTTCGCCAAAACGGTGTATTGATTGACACCATTTTTCCGATAGGAAGGTAGCAGGTCCCCCGTAGAGCGTCCCCTACGAAACCCATACTGGCGGTCGCTTAGTAGGTTGTTAGACTCTAAATATTTAACAAGATGGTGGTTTACCATACTCTCCAAAACTTTGGAGAGTGCAGAACAAATTGCAATTGGGCGGTAATTTTCAGGGTTGTTAGCCTCACCCTTTTTAGGGATTGGCGTGACATTAGCAACCTTCCAGCACCGAGGAAATGTACCGGCATGGTACAAGGTGCTTCAAGACTAGTGCTGGAATGCCATCTGGCCCTGGAGACTTATTTATATTGAGATCCGCTAAAACCCGTTTTACAGCACGAGCGCGAAAGAATATCTTTGGCATAGTTACAGATACTCTTTCGAGCTCAGGCAGAGGTTGAGTGCTTTCCGGCAAGCGAGAATTGCTTGCAAATAGTTCAGCTAAAAGGTTAGCTTTATCAACCGGGTCTGTGAATGTCTGACCATCCTTTAAAAGAGAAGAAATTGAAGAACTAGCATTATTCTTGACTCTTTTAACGAATGACCAGAAATTTTTGCAGCCCCGAAGAGCAGCAAGAATTTTTGTACGAAGGCGTTGCTCGTACAGAGCCTTTTCACGCCTTAATACTTTGGCACACGTACGCCTTGCCTGTTTGCGCTGCAAATCAGTAACTGGATTTTGGTTATTACGCCAGTTACTGAAAGCTACCTCCCGGGATCTGACTGCATGTTTGCACGTCTGATTAAACCAGGTTTTTAGCTTTTTTTTAATCGAAATATTTTTCGCTGGGATGAACATTTTCATTCCCAGCTTAATAACATTAGACACCATTTCAGCCGAGACACTGACATTATTGTCAAGAAAACAAAGTTTCCAGTTAAAATGCCTAAAAAATTCGTTGAGCTCAGCCCAACGACCTTTTTCGCATAAATAAGTTAAACGTTTTGTGGCTGTTTGTGAAAAATTCCGAAGATACTTCACTTCTTCTGATCTCCTTACTATTTACACCACCTACATTCGACCGAAAATGGAATACAACTCTCATGTATGGGCCGGTGCTTCAAAGTCTATTTTGGAGCTTCTCGACCGAGTGCAAGAGAGGGCGAAAGTGCTCATCGGTGATAGTAGGGTATCCAACTCTATTGATTCACTGGAGCACCGTCGCAATGTGGGTTGTGTCTCACTGTTCTATCGTTACTACTTTGGAATGTGCTCTAACGAAATCAGGGAACTCGTTCCCGAAACTCGAACTTTTTTACGCAACACACGTCATTCTGCTAGAGCACATTCCTTTGTGGTCGATTGGCCGGTAGACCGAACAACACACTACAGAGAAAATTCGTTCTTTAGTCGTACAGTTCGTATGTGGAATTCGCTTCCCGCAGAAATTTTTCCTGCTAGTTGCAATATAGGTAAATTCAAATCAAATGTCCACAAACACTACTCCATCTATCCTCCTTCCCATAACCTATTTTCCTAGTTCCAACACAATGCATCGCATAAGTAGGGGTCATCCCCTGAGTGCTGGTCCTAAGTTAAAAAAAAAAAATTTTAAAGTTTTCATATAGTTTACTTTATAAAGTACTAAAATAAATTTAGAGGAAACCCATTACACAAATATTCTGTTAATTATTTTATTTACTTTGTCCGATCAACACATAGTTTACGTAGTTTGCATATTTTACAGTTTAACTCATTTTGAATAATTTTGGAAATTAATCATACCAACAGAAACCGCCGTCGGTTCATGCGCAACATCTGCACAGTTTTCGATTTAATTCATTTTGAGTAGTTTTTGAGTAGTAGTGACGCCACCTGTCGGAAGTTGTTCATACCTACTAAGAAACCTTCGTCTGCTTATGCGTAACAACTTTGCTAATGATCATAACATGATCAAATTTACAATTTACGATTTAATTCACTTTGAGTAATTTTCAGTGGCGCCATCTGTCAGAATTTCTGCATAACAACTATCAAACCTTCGTTGGCTCATGTGCAACAACTTTACTAAAGATCATAGCATGTTCAAATAAACAGTTTATTAACTCACTTTGAGTAATTTTCAGTAGCGCGAAATTTTTCACACTAACTGAAAGACCTCCGCCGGTTTATGCGCTACAACTTTTCTAAACATCATAGCATGATCAAATGCATAGTTTACGATTTAATTAATTTTTAGTAATTTTCAGTGGCGCCACCTGTTAACCAACTTAAGCTCCGGCTTATCCGCAACATCTTCTCATAAGAGCATAACATGATCTATTCTATAAAGAACATACATACAGACAAACATTCATTTGTTTAAAAGTTATAGCATTACTAATTTTTCCCCCTTTTTATTCCCTAATTTCAAAAAAGTTCCATATTTGGTACTTCTTTGGTACCAATTAAATTCGGTACATTTTATTAAAACTTAGTTAACATAAAGTTCCTCTTCATATTACTTTTTGAGATGTTTAGTTATCATTTTATCCATTTTTTTTACCCATTTTGTCCCCAAAATCAAAAAGTACCAAATACGTGTTCAATATATCTTTCACATTTATTGACTGCAGTACAAATTTTTGGATTTTTGGGACACTCTAACAGCTAGCCGCTGCATTCTTGGGATGAAAAATAAGATGTTAAAAGTGTAAAACTTTAAATAAATATATTATTGAGCTGTTTTGCGAAACATTAAATTGTGCATAAAAATCGCATTTTTAACAGCGAACATGAAGATAAAGGAGATGAAATTCGGGAACAAATAACACCATTATTTTTACTGATTTACGAACCCTTAAAAAATATGAAATATGAATTTTTCCTACTAAAAAATGTGTAAGTAAAAACTGTATCATCCGTCTTGTAGCGTCCGCAACAGTTCATTTATGGATTTTTGGTGAAACTGGAAACTTTAAAATATTTTATAAAAGCGGGATGTAATCGTCTGATTTTCCTCTATCTTCAATGTATTTACAATTTTTTTATTACTATGGCCGTTTTGATGAGAATTACAGAAACACGTGTTAAAAAAAAGTCACTTTCATTTTTTGTAGCGTCCGTCACAGCACTTTAAAAGCGGATATCTTTTTCCCCCAAAACAAATATGTAAATTAACAGTTGCCATTCGATAGCACAATCGATGGGCTAATATTTTCTGAAATCTGTGCAAAAATATCTAGTGTAGAACGACAATGGATACATTTAAGTACAACAAAATCCACACAAATGTATCGTCCGTCACGCAGGATTTGCCCATATACAAAATTTAATAAAAAAATATTTTAAAATAAAATTTTATAATCAAAAATTTTTTTATAAACAAAAATTTGTATACAAAAGTTTTATAATGAAAATTTTTCTGTAGAAAATTTTTTTTATGTATTTTCTATAGAAAAAAAATATAATGAAAATTTCTTTATGGAAAAAATGTTATAATATTTTATAGAAAAAATCTTGTATAGAAAAAATTTTATATCTGAAATTTTTCTATAGAAAAAATTTAGAAATAAAAATTTTTCTTAAGAAAAAATTTTATAACGACAATTTTTTCCATAGAAAAAATTTTATAATGAAAATTTTTTCCATAGAAAAAAATTTATAATGAAATTTTTTCTATAGAAAAAAATTTATAATGAAAATTTTCTATAGAAAAAATTTTATAATGAAAATTTTTCTATAGAAAAAATTGTATAATGAAAATTTTTCTATAGATAAAATTTTATAATGAAAATTTTTCTATAGAAAAAATTTTATAATGAAATAATTTCTATAGATAAAATTTTATAATAACATTTTTCCATAGAAAACATTTTATAATGAAAGTTTTTCTATAGAAACAATTTTATAATCAACATTTTTTATAGAAAAAAATTAATAACGAAATATTTTCTATGGAAAAAATTTTATAATGAAAATTAAAATTTTTATATAGAAAAAATTTTATAATGAAAATTTTTGTATAGAAAAAATTTTATAATGCAAATTTTTCTATAGAAATGAATTTGTAATGAAAATTTTTCTATAGAAAAGAATTTATAATGAAAATCTTTCTATAGAAAAATAAATTATAATTAAAATTTTTCTATAGAAAAAATTGTATAAGGAAATATTTTCTATAGAAAAAATTTTATAATGAAAATTTTTCTATAGAAAAAATTTGATGATGAAATATTTTCTATAGAAAAAATTTTATAACGAAAATTTTTCCTTAGAAAAAATTTTATAATGAAAATGTTTCTACAGAAAAAAAATTTATAATGAAAATTTTTCTATAGAACAAATTTTATAATAAAATTTTTCTATAAAACAAATTTTATAATAAAAATTTTTCTATAGAAAAAAAATTGTAATTAAAATTTCTCTATAGAAAAACTTTTATAATGAAAATTTTTCTATAGAAAAAATTGTATAATGAAAATTTTTCTATAGAAAAAATTGTATAATGAAAATTTTTCTATAGAAAAAACTTTATAATGAAAATTTTTCTATAGAAAAAATTGTATAATGAAAATTTTTCTATAGAAAAAACTTTATAATGAAAATTTTTCTATAGAAAAAATTGTACAATGACAATTTTTCTATAGATAAAATTTTATAATGAAAATTTTTCTATAGAAAAAATTTCATAATAACATTTTTCCATAGAAAAATTTTATAATGAAAGTTTTTCTATAGAAAACATTTAATAATGAACATTTTTTATAGAAAAAATTTAATAACGAAATATTTTCTATGGAAAAAATTTTTTAATGAAAATTAAAATTTTTCTATAGAAAAAATTTTATAATGAAAATTTTTGTATAGAAAAAATTTTATAATGAAAATTTTTCTATAGAAATGAATTTATAATGAAAATTTTTCTATAGAAAAGAATTTATAAAGAAAATCTTTCTATAGAAAAAAAAATTTATAATTAAAATTTTTCTATAGAAAAAATTTTATAACGAAATATTTTCTATAGAAATAATTTTATAATGAAAATTTTTCTATAGAAAAAATTTGATAATGAAATATTTTCTATAGAAAAAATTTTATAATGAAAATTTTTCCTTAGAAAAAATTTTATAATGAAAATTTTTATATAAAAAAAATTTGTCTATGTTGGTCTATGCCAACAAGCATATCGGCCAATTTATGCTTGAAACCCATCGAAAATTGGGTTCAGCGTCTAGACTTCTGCAAGCGTACCTGTGATGGCCATGCTTTCCACCTATGGACGTATAGGGTAAAAATTTAGTAGTTTTTACCAAGACAAGCCCTCGTTGCTGGGCATAAATATCCTAATAAATAATTGGTAATCTTTATGTCATTTGATTCAAATGCAAAGATAAAACTCTTTTTCTAAAAAATACCAGGCAAAAAAATATAAAATAATACCAGGCAGAAATAGTATTAGTTAAAAGATATGACGATACAAATTTTGCCCCATTAAGTAAAAAAGTACCCATCACTTTTTTGATATATAAATTTATAGGTTTATTTGTTGAAAAGATATGCATTAATTGGAAAGGACTTCACCAATTCAGCTTTCGTACTTCTTAATATTCATGGGTAAAAACAGAATATATTTTTATAATTCAAATTCGCACTATTTTTTCAAAAAGTACCAACAAATTTCTTTTTTTCTTTCCATTTGCTTTTGAATATATAACTTTACCGGTTTTATCTCCTAAAAGCCAGAGTTTCCAAAAATCCCCTCACATTCAATGAATATATCAAAAAAGGCCTTTTGGGCCATATAATTTTGAATATCATATATAGAAATGAAACGTGCAGTCAAAATTAAACCGTTTCCAACAAAAAATCCACTTATCGCATGTGTTTGAAATAATAAACCTTTTTTAAAATAATTTCTTTTAAAATGGTGTAATTATATTCCAATTCAATATACGGGCATGTTCTGCAAATCACTTCCACATGATTTTGAAATCACATGAAATTCAAAAAGGCTGTAATTTCTATAATTGTTGAAATTTTCAGAGCATTTATCAATAACCTTCTAGACCTTCTTCATCTTAAGTGCACTGAGTTATAAAAGTGTCAAAATAATTTATGAACAATGAATAATTCGACTTAGAAAATTTATGTGATTTCAAAATCATGTGGAAGTGATTTGCAGAACATGCCCGATAATAACAATTGATAATATCAGAAATGAGTCTTCTACTTATCGCATTTGAACCCAAAAGTAATATTATAGAATGAAGTACATGTATTTATAAGTTTCTATAAATAGAAAATTAAATTATCATTTTATATCGTCACGATATCAGCAGACACTACATAAAAGACTTAAATTTTCTTGGATTTGCTATATAATTTTTCAAAAGGGAATTACATTTCAAAACACTTCTGAACCTTTAACAATAAACACGGGCCTTAAAATTGTCTCACAAAATGCAAGTAAAGGAGGCCATATTAATACTAATAGTAGGTCTAACGACCGTATCTGCAATACGTTTAGTCGGTAAAAGTCTTGATAATTTCGAAGCACGTGTAGTGGGTGGAGAAGCAGCAGATGAGGGAGAGGCTCCCTATCAAATTTCCTTACAGGGCATGTATAATGGTCATATGTGTGGTGGTGCCATAATTGATAAATTATGGGTTCTAACAGCAGCCCATTGTGTAGCTGGTTATAATCCCTCATATTTGAGAATCATAACGGGCACCAATATTCATTACGAACCTGGCGCCATCTATGAAGTTGAAGAATTTTGGACTCACTGCAACTATGATAATCCCTTATACCACAATGATCTGGCTTTGGTACGCCTAAAGAAACCCATCGAATTTAATGAAAAAACCCAACCTATAGCCTTGCCCAGCAAGCCTTTAAAAACGGGAGATGATATTCTACTGACCGGTTGGGGAAGTCTGGGTTTTGGTGCTGAATCCCCAGATGAATTACAGAAGTTAAACACAAAATTTGTTTCCTACGATGATTGTTATGCTATTCATAAGGATCATGGCATGCTTGATGTTGGCCATATTTGCACATTCACTCGCGAGGGAGAAGGTTCCTGTCATGGTGATTCTGGTGGTCCTTTGGTGTACAATGGCACCTTAGTCGGCCTAGTCAATTGGGGTATGCCTTGTGGAACTGGTGTTCCAGATGCTCATGCTAATGTTTACTACTACAGAGACTGGATTGGAAGGACAATGAGCTCTGGTAAAGGTCCATGTCGTGGGTGTCATTGTAGTGCTAGTAATTATCCAACGAAATAAAAAAAATGCTTTTCTGGAAATGTAAATAAATTATTGAAAATTGTGTTCTGTTGAAGTTTTTTGTTGTTATTTTTCGTGATAAAGTTAAGAAAATTTTTCGTTTTAAAAAATTTTTCATTTTAAATACTTTCTTACAAAAAATTATTCGTTTTAAAAATTTTCTAATAGAAATTTTACGTTTTAAAAAAATTTTTTATAGAAAATTTTTCGTTTTAAAAAATTTTCCTACAGAAAATTTTTCGTTTTAAAAAAATTTCTAATAGAAACTTTTTCGTTTTAAAAATTTTCTTATGTGTAGAAAATTTTTCGTTTTAACAAAAAAAATTTCTTATAGAAACTTTTTTGTTTTAACAAAAATTTTCTTTTAAATTTTTCGTTTTAACAAAAATTTTCTTATAGAAAATTTTTCGTTTTAACAAAAAAAATTTTTTGATGGTCGTGGGTTCGAGTCGGGCTCAGGTTCATGTCATAAATTATTTTTTTAATTTATGATTTTTAAATTAGATGAATAAATTTTAGGAATACTGAAAAAACTATGTGACACTTAGCAGTGTGGAATGCTGCATTTTCTGTCCCGCTACGGACTTCATCAGCACACTGTGTCACCAACTGTTAGATGCCAGTAGTTAAGATCATCTATTTAACTGAATTCTTAAGCAAAATTGAAAACGAGAATTATATTAACACTCATTTCCATTTCACCTATGACCATATGATCGATTCAGTTAGACGAACTTATCCACCATAGTTGGATAATGCAGCATTCCACACTGCTAAGTGTCACATAGTTTTTTCAGTATTCCTAAAATTTATTCATCTAATTTAAAAATCATAAATTAAAAAAATAATTTATGACATGAACCTGAGCCCGACTGGAACCCACGACCATCAACATAAATTCTGGTTCAACTAAAATTAATTTCTTTCAAAAAAAATTTTTTATAGAAATTTTTCGTTTTAACAAAAATTCTCTTATAGAAATTTTTTCGTTTCAACAAAAATTTTCTTATAGAAAATTTTTCGTTTTAAAAAAAAATTTCTTATAGAAATTTTTTCTTTTCAACAAAAAATTTTCTTATATAAAATTTTTCGTTTAAAAAAATATTTTAACAGAAAATTTTTCGTTTTAAAAAAATTTCTGATAGAAACTTTTTCGTTTTAAAAATTTTCTTATATGTAGAAAATTTATCGTTTTAACAAAAAAATTTTCTTATAGAAATTTTTTTGTTTTAACAAAAATTTTCTTATAGAAATTTTCTTGTTTTAACAAAAATTTTGCGTTATAGAAATTTTCTTACAGAACATTTTTCTTTTTAAAACAGTTTTCTTTTAAAAAAATTTTTTAGAAAATTTTTCGTTTTAAAAAAATTTTCTTATAGAAATTTTTTCATATAAAAATTTTTGTATGGAAAATTATTCGTTTTAAAAATTTTTTATATAGAAAATTTTTCGTTGTTAAAAAATTCTTCGTTATAACAATTTTGTATATAGAAAATTTTTCATTATACAAATTTTTCGTTATAAAAATTTTTTATATAGAAAATTTTCCGTTATAAAATTTTTGTATATATTTTTTCGTTATAAAAATTTTTAATATAGAAAATTTTGCGTTATAAAAATTTTTTATATAGAAAATTTTTCGTTATAAAAATTTTTTATACCGAAAATTTTTCGTTATAAAATTTTTTTATATAGAAAATTTTGCGTTATAAAAATTTTTTATATAGAAAATTTTTCGTTAGACAATTTTTTTTTCAAAAAATAACAAAATTGTCGGGATGATAATATTAATTTGGGATCAAATGAGAATAGAAAAATTTTCGTTATAAACATTTTTTACATAGAAAATTTGTGGTTATAAAAATTTTTTATAAAGAAAATTTTTAGTTTTAAAAATTTTTTATATAAAATATTGTTCATTGTTAACATTTTTTATATAGAAAATTTTTCATTATAAAAATTTTTTATATAGAAAATTTTTCGTTTTAAAAATTTTTTATATAGAAAATTTTTCGTCATAAAAATTTTTTATATAGAAAATTTTTCGTTATAAAAATTTTTTATATAGAAAATTTTGCGTTATAAAAATTTTTTCTACAGAAAATTTTTCGTTACAAACATTTTTTACATAGAAAATTTTTTGTTATAAAAATTTTTTTGAAAAGAAAATTTTTCGTTATAAATATTTTTTATATAAAAAGTTTTTCGTTTTAAAAATTTTTTACATCAAAAACTGTTCGTTGTTAACATTTTTGTTATAAAATTTTTTTATATAGAAAATTTTTCGTTACAAATTTTTTTCATATAGAAAAATTTTCGTTACAAAATTTATTTATATAGAAAAATTTTCGTTACAAAATTTTTATATATAGAAAAATTTTCGTTACAAAATTTTTTTATATAGAAAAATTTTCGTTACAAATTTTTTTTATATAGAAAAATTTTCGTTACAAAAATTTTTTACATAGAAAATTTTTTGTTATAAAAATTTTTTATAAAGAAAATTTTTCGTTACAAAAATTTTTTATATAGAAAATTTTTCGTTTTAAAAATTTTTTATATAAAAAATTTTTTGTTGTTAACAATTTTAATATAGAAAATTCTTCATTATAAAAATTTTGTATATAGAAAATTTTTCGTTATAAAAATTTTGTATATAGAAAATTTTTCGTCATAAAAATTTTTTATATAGAAAATTTTTCGTTATAAAAATTTTTTATATAGAAAATTTTTCGTTATAAAAATTTTTTATATAAAAAATTTTTCGTTATCAAGATTTTTTATATGGAAAATTTTTCGTTATAAACATTTTTTATATAGAAAATTTTTAGTTGTACAAAATTTTTATATAGAAAATTTTTCGTTATAAAATTTTTTATTTATAGAAAATCTTTCGTTATAAAATTTTTTATTTATAGAAAAATTTTCGTTACAGAAACTTCATTTATAGAAAATTTTTGGCTATTAAAAATTGTTAGCTGTTAAAAAAAAATTTTTAGAGTTTAGAATAGGCTTCTTTAAAAAAAAGTTTTTATAGAAAATTTGATATTTTGACAAAAATTCTTCTTTCAAATTTTTCGCTTCTAATCAAAAATTTTTGTTTCAAAATTTTCTACAAAATATTTGTTTATAAAAATAGGTTAGTTAGGCTATCATCCCCAGGATTATTATCACTTATTCTAAACAGATCGAAAACCACACATTATATCTAATTTTGAGACAAAATAAATACGAATTATATTGTCTAAGCAATTTATCAAAATAAACCTCGGATTTTCGTCTAAACATTACTTCCTTATAAAAATTTTCTTTAAAAAAATATTCTATCGAAAAAAACTTCTTTATAAATTTTTTTTTAACGGAATTTTTATTTATTTTTAGAAAAATTTTAGATACATTAGTTCCACTCCTGTTTTTTCGATTCCAGCATTTTCCAATTCCACTTATAGTACTTCTCAGCCAATCCAAATAGTAATAAGTACTAGCATACGTATCCGGATAGCCAAGACCACAGGGATATGTCCAATTGACCACACCCACCACAGTGTCATTCCGAACCAAAGGACCACCAGAATCGCCATGACAAGCTCCTTTACCTCTTTCAGTAAACGCACAAATATGACCCACATCTAATTGTGGATCATTACTTAAGTCATTTGTGCACTGTTTGTAATCCAAAAACTTAAAATTCAATTTTTTCAAGCGATATTGCGTATAGCTCCGAACCTTTTCAGTACCCCAACCTGTTAGTAGAACCTTATCTCCATTATTTAGGGGTTTTGAGGGTAAATTCACTGTTTTAGTTTTATCATTTAAAATAATGCTTGAATTTAATTGAAGCAAAGCTATATCATTATGCATAGTGGGATTATCATAATTATAGTGCAAAAAAATCTTTTGAACATAATAAACTGGACCTGGTTGAGCTAAGTCCTGCGAGCTCGTCATAACTGTTATTTCTTTAGGTTTTCTATGAGTAACACAATGAGCAGCCGTTAGAATCCAATCCTTAGCAATTATCGAACCACCACATAAATGATCTGCATCTTCTTGCAGCGAGACCTGATAAGGTGCTAAACCTTTTTCGGCTATAGATCCACCGATAATGCGTTCGGTTAGGATATGATTTTTAACATTATTGATGCGCTTCGTTGGCACTGCTTTCAGAAATAGGCATGCAGTTATTACTTGAGAATGTATTTTCATTTTTAAAAGGAAACTGGTTCTAAATAAGCTATGGCCACATTTAACTTGTTATTGTTGGGCTATATTGATATCTTATATAAAAGAGTAATAAAGACGATATCATTCTGTAAAGTCTATATTTTATTAATTTTATTAATAAATCATAAATAATTATTACTAGTAGTTAATGATACCAGTAATCAGACTTTATTTCTTAAAAAAATTGTATTGTATGTGTAAAGATTACCAATTTTTCCATTCATATGTCCAAGGGTTAAATAACAGTAAACAAAAAAAAAACCTTATAAAATCGCTTGAAAATTATGTCGATAACTCTACTAGTTGAGCAGTATCACTATCACTCCAAGTCAAATAATTTTGGATAAACATAAATAAATACATCGAAATTGTGAAAATGATCGGGTAACCTTAAACTTTTTACTTAAAAGCAAAAAATGGACTTCCAACAGTATTTACGGACTTGAAAGTTGATAATGGCCATCTCGTTGAGGCCACATCTCTACTGGGAGTCAAATAATACATTTTTTTATAATTTTTTTTCTGTGTAGGTAAAGTACCTTGCACCTGCCTAATTTAAGTAGCTATAATTGACCTACCGAGAAGACTATTCAAAATCTTTTGGATCAATTTTAGTCTACCTTAGTAAGCCATCGCACAGTGTCATGGTTTAAAAATAAAATGGAAATAATTCTGTAACTTCTAAACTGGACTTAAAAAAAATAGTTGGGAGCTCAAGTTTAAAACCTGAAAAGCCTAGATTGTACTGGGGCGGCTTAATCGGCCGCCAAAGTAGGGCCCCTCGGACTCATAAATCACTTAAAACTATATATAATTGTCATTTCCCAAACGATTTGGAAAATTATACTATATAACAAATATAAAGATATAAGATCTACAAAAAACATTGCTACATGCCTATGTTATCTCTTATGGTTTAAAAGATCGGTTTATATATGGACCAAAAATCTAATATCTTTTAAACCGTAAGAGATAGCATAGGCATCTGGCAATAAGATCTTAACCTATATATTTGTTATATAGTATGATTATTCAAATCGGTTGGGAAATGACAATTATATATCATTTTAAGTGATTTATGAGTCCGAGGTGCAGTCGCTGCAGCTGTTAGGGCATCACCTTAAACTCTTTTCAGGGGATTAGGTGGGAGGTGTCAAAGCCACCCTGTTGCATTAACCCTGGACTACGATTTGGATAACGGTATATATTTGGTGCTGAGTCACTTAAGTGACCTGTGGTTTTCCCGTGAAGGTGGCCTGTCTATTGTTGTTTGTGATAATTGTTGTACGTGCTGTCACTTGCTGGTGTCACTTTGTGTCCAAAATGTCTCGAATGAGTGCGGCTGTTAATTGTGATGTTTCGTCTTTGTGTTGTCTTTATTTGTGCCCTTAGGCGTTAAGGGTACCAGTACCTGGTCTGATTGGAACTCAACTGGTAGTAGTCGTTAAAGGACTATGAATCCCACTGGAGATTGTCTGGTACCGCGGGAGTCAGGAAGCCTCTGGAAATTATCTCCATCCTGACTAATGGTTGTTGGCCCTTTTGTGGAGCATCGCGGGGGCTGTGGTTTAATACCCAAAATAGAATGTGCGACATAGTGCCTGTATCGTTCACTCGAATGTGGCGTTGCATTGCAGCCGGGTGCCGTACCCATAGACCGGCAGGAGTTTAGATAGTTATTCGCTCTTAACCAAGGGGGGAGTCATGACTAAACAACATGTTTCAGAATTGATACTCTGAAATGTAAATGTAAACACTTAAAATATCCATCTTGTGATTTGATCCGTGCAAGGTAAGGCCATCATGGCAGGTACTTACATTAATCACATTCAATATCTGTGCATCGTTAAATATAAAACTTTCTTTAGATTTAGTTTAGAAGACTTAAAATTCAATGACCGTATTACATTTCTGTGAGAGGTACCCGAATAAATATACTGCGTTGCCACTTTTTAATGCACCATTCGGTAGTTAGTAAAGATCTATGGAAAGTACCTGAAATAAATTACTATTTATAGAGAAAATTTTATTCTTTTGCTGCTGTCAAATGCATTATTTATTTAGAATTTCATAAGCCTTAGGTGGCGAAACCCCCAACTCCGGAAGTACAGTGCTATGAAAAGTTGCTGATTAATTTCATTTTTGATTTACTTTAAGGGAAGAAAAGCTTAGTTTTGGGAGTTTTAAAAAATCCTAAACGTCTACCCGAAACAAAAAAGGAGTTCGTGTTCATTTGTTTGCCGGAAGTTTTAAGAGAAATAAGTGAAAGTAACCCCCAAGTCGAATCATTCCCTCACATATGGGCAAATCCTGCGTGACGGAGGAAACATTTGTATGGATTTTGTTGTACTTAAATGAATCCCACCGTATTTTTACTCGAGATACCTTTCCACAGATTTCAGACCAAATCAAATTAAAATGAAGATGATGGAGCCCTCAGTGCAACATATCGTGATCATCCAATAAAATAAAGTCTGCAAGAAGGGACAAAAGAATGTGGATAAGTCGTGTAATTTTGAACAGAATATCCGACGCAGTTTCCTCTATACTCCGCGAAAATCAGTCTGGGTTTAGAGAAAACTGTTCTTGATCTAATCAACAAAGTAAGAATAGTATTAAAGCAATGTAATGATTTCCGCACTTCCATTTACCTAGTGTCAATAGAAGCTATCTATGGCGAATTTTAGAAAATCTTAAAATGCCGACGAAAATTCTCAACTTAATCCGGGCAATGTACGTTGATTTTAAACGTCGAGTCCTACACAAGGGTAAACTCTCAGATGTCACCACTGGATTAAGGCAAGGATGTATCTTATCACCTATACTTTTTATCCTCGTCATCCACAACATAATGCGCACGGCTCTAAATGGTGGACACGGTATCCAATGGACAACACCCTTTACACAACTTGAGGACTTGGAATATGCCGATGACGTATGTCTTCAAAGCCAAAGCTCTGGCCACCTTCAAGAGAATACTAACGCTATTACTATATAGCGTATAGGTGGTCTGGAAGTTAATATTTCCAAGAAAAAAGATTATGCCCGAAGGCTATGGCGCAAACCCGTTGACACACATCAATGTGGATAACGTGGTTATTGGATGTGTAGATACCTTTAATTACAAAAGGTGGCGCAGAAGAGGATATTAAACCGCGTATTTATAAGGCAAAATCTGCATTCTTCGAGCTATTTGGAAATCTCGGCAAATATCAACAACAACTAATTTACGAATATACAACTCCAATGTCAAGTCTGTCCTGTATTACGGCTGCGAAATATGGAAACGCACAAATGCCATCGATAAACGGCAGCAAACCTTTACAAACAAATGCTTAAGGCACAGCCTTAATATATGGTGGCCAAATCGCGTAAGAAATGAAGATCTACTAAAAGCGACAAACCAAATCCCTGCTTCCACAAAGGTATGTTAATGGAAATGGCGGTGGATAGACCACACACTTTGAAGGCCAAACACCAACATTGCTCGACAAAGAAAAGGTCGTCGTGTTGGTAGACCTGCTAGAACGTGGAGAAGCTCAACTGATGTGGAATTGCAAGCAGAAAGCTTGCAATTCGACATATGCCTAACATCTCGCTATAGAGTCCAATATAAAAGAATGGTTGAGGCCCTATCCTCCACTGGGAGTCAAGGATAACAGAAGAAGAAGAAGAAGAAGAAATTGAGCAGTCAAAACATGAATTAATGACTCATTCTCAACGACATTGGTATCAAATGACAAAAAGTCAGATAGACCATATTGTAGTTAACGGATGACACTCAAGTGTTTTGGAGCCAATATGAATTTTGATGAATACCTTGTGGAAAATAAGTTTGTAGCGGAACAGAAGGAAGCGCAAATAAAGTTCGACTTAACAAAGCTACAATCTCAACATATAGCCGTCGACTACTCCCAACTCAATTGATCAGAGAATATATTTCTTGCTCCAATGGCATTTGCATGTAATGGCAATATATTCTCAACTCAATGAAGACCACTGCAAAATCTGTACTAGGGTTTCAAACTCCTGTCCCTAAAAACTCTTGGTATGGATTTTGGGCTTAGCAATATCATATTACCTATCCGCACTTTTGGCAAGTAGCAGGTGTACCTTATATTAGAAGTTGTTTAATATATTTTAACTATGCTTATTATTATGTGTGTTCTAAATCTTTCACATTATTATAATAATCTCGTACAAAGATTTCAAATAATTTAAACTTTATTAAAAAATATTTAATAAATAAACATCGATCTCATTCAATTAAAAATTATTTTATAAATTACTTATTTTCCTTAATATACACATTCAACTTACACTTACTATTACTTTTACCCTCCATGATATTACGTATCCAATCCTTATAGTAGTAAGGACTTGCATGAACATCTGGATAACCAGTAGCACAGGGCAAGCCCCAATTAACCACGCCAACCAGATGACCATTGCTTACCAATGGACCACCCGAATCACCATGACACGAACCCTCACCTTCTTTGGTAAACGTACAAATGTGACCCACATCTTGATCCGGATCATTATTAAGAGCAACTGCACACTTTTCATGACCCAAATATTTCAAGTCCACTTTCTTCAAGCGATCGGGTGATGCTTCTAGAAAGCCTTCGTCGCCCCAACCAGTTAGCAGCACATCATCACCCTCTTTCAAGGGTTTAGTTGGAAGAGGTATTATTTTGGTGTTCTCATTTAAAACGATCGAAGAATTCAAGTGCAATAAAGCAATATCATTATGCATGCGAGGTTGATCGTAGTTGCAGTGAACATACACACGATCCACATGATAGAAAACTCCTGTCGGATCGGTTAAGTCATGGGTTCCAGTAAACACTAACATATCAGGACTTTTGTTGATCACACAGTGGCCGGCTGTTAAGATCCATCGATCACCTATAATGGAACCGCCACAGAAATGACCCCAATAAGTTTGCAAAGACACTTGATAGGGTGCCAAACCCGGCTCCGCAGTAGATCCGCCAACTATGCGTCCATTTTTAATGGCATTTGGTAGAGGTTTAATACGTTTGGCTTTGACTGGAAAAGTGTTGAGGGTAAACACTATGAAGAGGAGAACAAGAACTTTCAATGAGCTGTTCATTTTGAAGACTAATGCGCAGAAATTTGCTATTTGCATTTTAATGACTTGTTTATAAAACAAAAACTTTTATTGATTGGTTATTCGAGATATTATAAAGATAATATCAAATTTATTAGAAGAGTGTTTGATTAGGGTATTTATACCCTTTAGAAACAAAAGTTGATAAGGTATATTTGGTTTTGTGCTGATATTTGTAACGCATAGGAATATTAATCTGAATATTCCTCGAAATAATATTTCGATCTGCTTAGAACTACTTGCGGAGACGCTTCACCGAAGTCACAATTTGTAAGACATATTCAATTACATATTAGGTACTCACCCATGCCATTTCGAAATATTGGTTTATTGGAATGATTCAGCACCGCCGTGGTATAGCAGGTTAGTCATCCGCCTAGCAAACCAGAGGTCCCAAGTTCAATCCCGGCCAAAACCTTTTGAAAAAATTAAGTTTCAAAAATGCGGCGGTTCACCTCATAACTCAGCTAGCCACTGGTTATTGAGTATTAGGCTATGTAAAACTTCTCTAACAAATGTATTTGCCGTTCGGAGCCAGCGCTAAAACGAAGGTCTCTTTCAATGAGTCTAAAATTATATATATATATATATATATATGTTCAGCACAAATATTACAGTATTAATATACTAAATTTATAAAAAACGACCCATTTTTGATCAATATAAGACCAACTCTCAAAATTTGCTTAAATACCTTGAAAATCGGAAAAAAATCTTAAAAATTCGAAAATAATTAAGATTTTGGCTTAAACTATAATCTTTTGGACGATGTTATCCTCTACAGACCCAGCTAAACAAGTCAAAGCACTTGGCCCTGGCGAAATTTCAATATTGATGCTTAACTTTAAAACAAAATTCTCAATTTATTCCTCACCCCCCTTATAATACCCAAGGTATGTAAGTTGGGTAGAGAGGTAACAATACTGAAATCGAATTAAGGGGAATCATCCTCAAGGAGCATCATATCAACATGGACTCCGCAAAAAACACAGACCAACAACTGTATTAATATGTGAGCGCACTATAAAAGTATGAAGATGGTAATATAGGAGATGTTGGATACCAAGCAACGGTTCTGATTGGTCTTAACTTGGTAATCCCAGACTTATCTTGGTCTATCCCTCATCTCAACTGTGGACACTGACCTCCTCGTGGTATCACCCAGGGAACTACGTTAATACCCGTTAATGTAGAGAGCTAACATGTGCCGCAAGTTCTCCCATAAAAACTATAAAAATATGGGTTAGGACGTCTGCTAGTAACCCTTTCCTGAAAAAAACAATTATTTTAGAAGAGGACTTCTGAAACTTTGATGGAAAGACCAAGTAAAAGAAAATCTTTCAAAGCTTGGCCTACGAAATTGAAGAATAGCGCAGAAAATCGAAGCGCATGGATCTTTTTTAACTTCTACCTTTCTTGACTTCCAGCACCACCTGAAGAAGAGGAATTCATGACATATGTTATGCCAACAACTGCAAAATCATATCAAGGGGCAATAATGACGAGCTATGAGATAAAATCAGCACCGATTTAAGGAGTATACAACTTTTTTATTGCTAGGAATCTTTAGCTATCCCGGAGTATGAATACCGATAATACTCCCCAAAATATTGGTAGCGACATTCAACTGCATGTATTCGTCCCCAGCATCTAAGAAAAGTTGTGTAGTATAAGGAAGTCCGATAGAATATGGGGGAAAGGGAAATAAATCTAAGTTGCTACTTGGTCGATGACAAATTATGCTGCATCCGGGTGGTTTCCGAGTGTGAACGATACTATAAAAAATAGCGAAATGCGGTCTTCAGGTCTGTAACGGGATACATAAATATGTACTTAGAAAACCATTTCTAGAAGAAAACGGACTTCCTACCACTAAAGCAACACAGCAAAATGCTGATAAAACAGTTCCTTTTAGAAGGAGTCATCCGAATCTTGTTACTCTAATGCTTCTTACATTGTGTCTTATAATGTTCTTTTTAGTATGGAAGAAGCAATTCACAATCATTGACCCAGGTTTTGTGTTCTGCAGGTTTTTCATTTCAGACAGCAAATAGTAAGAGTATAATCGATTGCAGATTCCTATTTTCTTAAATTTTCAGATGTCCGAAACGCTAAGACGTTGGGTTAACGTTTAGCCTTTATTTTAAGCGACAAAATGTTGCAAAAATGTGTATGCTACAAATTTGGAAAGACAGAACAGGTTTGAAACATATGACATTAAGATGGGGCATATTCTTAGATAATTCATCGAAAGAATTAACATCCTTTTAGAGTATTAAGTACAATTTCATACTTTACGTTATGCTTCTGAAAAGCACATGCCATGCTATATATCTTGGATCCGAACAGCGCATGGATATATTTTCATTAATTTGCATGATACTAAAATAATGGTAGAGCCTAATAATTTATAGACTTCACCCCTTTAGAACTCTGCCAAAAACTGAGCATTCATTAGTGAGGAGCTGAATTTTACCTTTTCGGAAGACTTCTTTGGGACCGTTTTAACTAACGTTTTGTCCTGGCTTCAGAAACCCCAGCCACATTCTCCTACTTATGTTACTAATCGATTTTCGTTTATTTCGGATAACAATGGAATTGATAATTGTAATAATGCGACTTTTATGACAACCCTGCTGATGTGATATATCAGCTAAGGGACTTGCGAGTTCCGATACTTTCTCGAAAGGCTCATAATATTTTACTCTCTCCAGTTCTAACATCATAAATCCACTTTTAATTCTTTAACTTATTTAGAAATTGCTAAACTCCTCACTCCTGCTTTTAAGATGTTTCCTAAAAGTATTCCATAGTCTTCTTCTAGACGAGCGGATGAAAGCCCGAATCGATCGAATGTATCTCGGTTCAGATTCGAAAGAATGAGTGGCAGATGTTCAAACTACCAATGGCGTTTTAACTGTGCCGGTGGTTAAGCAGTACTGCTCCTAGTCTCTATAAAAACTCATACTTGTTGTTATTTTTTAACGCAACTCTGGAAGGAATTCCTATGAACATCTCTATAAGAGTTTACTAGATGATTGCGGAGGAAAAAGCAAGACTGTCAAGAACTATAAGAGTTTTACTATCTTTGAAGTCGTCCCTATTCATATGGGATTAATGAATTCAACAATAACCAATACTTATACAGAATAGGGACTAGCTAGTTCCAATATTTGGTCGAAAGGCCAATTATCATAGTGTAATAATAACAAGTGATTGCAACTCGTCAGCTATTTTTTAATATTTGTTTTAGTTCAAAATCTGTTTAAGTTTTCTGATGTCAAATTATTGTTATTATTCTGAATTTTCGAATTGTTGTTTTAAATTTTGGCATTTAAAAACTGTTTATCCACCAACAAAATCTATGTTGTTTTTGTCTTGTTGTATTTGTTGTAGCTATGCTTTAACCATAGAATAAATAAATACCTAGAAAGTCAACGAAACGTCAAAGTACATCTGGGACCTGTCAATAGTACGGATCAGTAATAATGTATTGGTAAGCCTAAAAAGAGCTTTTACTTTTCTTAATGAATACAAACAGTTGCACAAAAAAGTATGATATGATGGGACGAAAATTTTCTTCAAGATTTTCTCCGTAATTTTAAGAAATTTTCTTGAGAAATCCATATTTTAAGGTATAGAATGAGTTTTACTTGATTTTAGGATAATTAAAATCTATAAACAATTTTTTATTCTAAATTTCATTATTTTTTTTAATACCAAAAATTGCAGCCCTACTAGTTCAATACAAATTAAGCAAAAACAAAAAAAAGAACGTCGAAAGAAAACAAAATAAAAAATTTTCAGTTTGTAAAAAATAAAAAGTGTTTCGACATCAAAATAATGTTAAAATATTTAAAAAAAAAATAACATTTTATGTGTGCAATTTAGAAAAGTGCGTTTCATTCAAAATAAAGCGTAATTTTTCAAACAAAATTTTGAGTACAAAAAGCTTTTCTGTTTGTCAAAAAAGCTTTCATTTCGTGTACGTGTGATTTAGTAGAATACTAAATTTTAGTGGATCAGCTGACGACCTTCTATATATTCTTCTATGGCTTTAACCTGTATATATGAGCCTTGCCAATTATTTCACTAAAAATGTCATAAATCTACTTTAAATTTTTTAACCAATTTAGAAATTGCTAAATTATAGTCTTTTTTAAAAAACGAATATTTAGTCAAACTCAACAAATATGACAAAATGAAGTTCCTACAAAGGGATTTCGAATGCAGATATCGTAGTCTCCCCATAAACGCGTGAAAGACAGTCCGAATCGTTTAAGTTTATCTCGGATCAGATTCGAAAGAACGAATGGCAGGTGTTCAAGCTGTCAATATGCCAATAGTGCTTCCTAGTTAGGGTTGCCAGTCAGGCTGGATTCGACTGGATTGTCCAGCTTTTTTAGTGCTTGTCCAGTGTCAAGCTAAAATTTAGTTTGTCCAGCTGAAAGGTGAAGAGTTGAAATTTTTTGAATATTTTTAAAGAAAAACTATTTTTATGAAAAATAACGTAATAAAAACTTTTTTACTTAAGTTATTTATGCGGTGATTAATTGATTGCTTGATCAAGTTCATTTTGTAATAAAATTATCCTCTATCAAATTTCCACATTGCACTTACTTTACTTAAATGACCTATATCAAAAACCTGTTAAGGTCAAAGGCCGAGCATATTTTAGAATTGACCAATTCGTATGTCAAGCGTTGAAAGATTTTCCTCTACTTGGCATTTCTATCGAATTTTCGGAATTCCTCTTTTAAGAGTTTATTCGGGATTGTTTTCGAATACTTTTGTTGCTGAAGTATTTTCATACTTTCGCACAACATGTCCTAACCAACACAACCGGTGCTGTTTGATGCGTTTTACTATGTCGTTATTCATTGTTGATGTCGTTATTCATTGTTGATGCAAACTGGTCCAAAGATTTTTCGTAGAATCATCCTCTCAAAAACTCCAAGAATAGCTTCCTCTGCCTGTGCAAGTGCCCATGATTTAACATCATATAAAAACACGGGTAGTTCTTACAGAGGGAGCTTTATTTCTTATCTGCTTCTTATGCCAAAAAAGCATCTGTTGGCAAGTATTGATTTCGAAACTTATGTCGTAATTTATGTTGACGGCGGTACCAACGTAAACAAATTCTTTAACAACCTCATAGCTATAGTTCTCAGCGATCACATGTGGTCCAATTCTTGAGGATTACCTGCTTGTATTAGATTCCTTTTCGATACTTGAAAAGGCGACAGTCAAATTTTGCGTCCCATGATATCAATGTCATTGACAAACGCGAGTAGCTGTTAAAAATTGTTTAATTTTCATTTTCTCTCTCGGTTAATTACGGTATTCACAGTTTGGCTTATCAAAAATTGATCGAAGCAAATTATTAAAGCAAGTTTTTTATTACTAATGTCCAGCTAATTTTTGGTTTGTCAAGCTATTTTTTCCTTATGTCCAGCTTTTTCAGGATTTGTGTCTGACAACCCTATTCCTAGTCCTTATAAAAACTAATTCGTATCTTCTTTTTATTTTTTTAACGCAGCTGGGTAAGACATTAATATTAAAGCGGTAACTTCATATATTACAGATTCTAGATAATTATGGATTAAGAAAGTATTTAGTCTGTCAAGAACTACAAGGGCTTTACAATCATTGCCGTCGGCCATTTTTATAAGGTTTAGATTCTAAACCCTCAGATTTCTTATTTGTCAAAGAACTAAGAACAAATTTGTAATTTGTTGACACATGGTCCACGTTTGCTCTTAGTGGTAAAGGGTATTTAATCGTTGGGCTTAACATACTCAACACTTTTATTATTGCTTTTATTAAGCCCAATATACATTTTTGTTAAACTTGTTTTTGCTATTTTTTGGCACCATTAGCGAAAAGCATTACCAAGACTTTGGACACTATTTTTTTTATTTTTTCACATGTAACAGCAGGTATGGTGTTCAAATATGTTGTTGCTCTGAATACAATTTCAAAGAAAAATAGTGTATAAAAATCATACACTGTTTTTATTAATGACTATTTTTATTATTTCATAACAAAATAAAATCGAAAAATGACGTATTGATATACATGATTGTAAAATGGTTTCCATACATTTACTAAAACAAATAAAATAGCCTAAGTGGCATCATGGTACTTTGGATCCCATTTATTTGCAATAACCTGATTATTCTATCGGGTGTTTTTTATTGAGGTATAGAACTTTAAGTTGGCATCACTTTTTTAAATGGCGGCCATTTTGTCAGCTGTCAAGTGATTAATATTTAGTTTGGTTTGCCATTTCATCATGAACAGGTTGACAAAAGAACAACGCTTGCAAATCGTGCAAATTTATTTCGAAAATAATGGTTCAGTTCGCGAAGTTTACCGCAAGCTCCGTCCATTTTATGGTCGACATAATCGTCCATCAGAGCAATTAATTCGGTTAACCATGGATCGTTTTCGCACTACGTTTACTCTATGTGATAATACGCATCCGCAGCGACGTCGAACAGTGCGCACCGAAGAAACAATTGCCGCTGTAGAGCAAAGTGTTGAAGAGGACCCGAATGAATCGATTCGCCACCGTACACAGCAATTGGAGCTTTGTCCATCAACTTTATGGAAGATTTTGCGCAAAGATCTTGGCTTGCGACCTTACAAGATGCAGCTTGTGCAAGAATTAAAGCCGCGAGACCATGCAATGCGTCGTGATTTTGGTGTATGGGCCGAAAATGAGATTGATCTCGATGCTGATTTTCATCGCAAAATTTTGTTCAGTGATGAGGCTCATTTTTGGTTGAATGGCTACGTCAACAAGCAAAATTGCCGCATTTGGAGTGAAGAGAATCCACATGAGACCCTTGAGACGCCATTACATCCACAAAAACTGACTGTTTAGTGTGCTCTATGGGCTGGTGGAGTCATTGGGCCATACTTCTTCCGAAATAATGCTGGAGAGTCAGTTACCATAAATGGAGACCGTCACAATTGATTTATTGAAGGAAACATTCGATGAGCGCATAATTTCGCGGAATGGACCTGTCAATTGGCCACCAAGATCGTGCGATTTGACACCACTGGATTATTTTCTTTGGGGATATGTGAAGTCGCTCGTCTACGCCAACAAACCAGAAACGTTAGGGGACTTGGAAGCCAACATTCGTGGCTTTATTGCCAACATACGGCCCCATATGCTCGAAAAAGTAGTTGAAAATTGGACCTGTAGAATTGGCTTTATTCGAGCCAGCCGCGGTGGCCACATGCCCGAAATCATATTTAAACATTAATGGCATAAAATTATCCTTCCAATAAAGCCAAATTGATGGACATTAAAACGATTTTCTTGTGTTTTATTTCAATTCGAAGTTCTATACCTCTAAAAAAAACACCCATTACCAAATATTTAAGTGACCAACAAAATTATACATACACTATTGTTATATTGAGGAAACGATATGTTTGCCTTGTGGTAATTTGGTCAAATTGTACCATTATTAAAATTCAACATTTTATTATTAAAAAACTTTTAAGTTCATAAATGAAGATATTCAGTATTTGTTTACTCATATTTAACATTTATTATATTATAAAGATAAGATGTCTGGCGATATCTAAAATTTACTAAATATTTTCGTTCAGCAACAAATACAATCAATATCCAAAATTAGTAAATTCTAAACATGATCGTTAAAAAGTTATTACTCGGGCTAACTTTGACGGTCATACCGGTTTTAAGCGGTAATACAATAGCATCTAACTTACAAAACCGGATTATAGGTGGTCAAGATGCTGAACCAGGACTGGCGCCCTATCAAATCTCTTTGCAGACTATACCTGGATCCCACCTATGTGGAGGAGCCATAATAGCAGAACAATGGATTATAACGGCAGCTCTTTGTGTAAGTGGTTGGCCAGCGGAATTTCTGAGAATTGCAGCAGGCAGTAATCTTTATCAAGAGCCTTTAGATGTATATAATGTGGATGAAATTTTTATACACTGCAATTATGATCAGCCTAAATATCATAATGATATAGCATTGCTGCACCTTAATACCAGCATAAAATACAACGATTTCGTTAAGCCCATAGCCTTAAGCAAAACAATGATTAATACAACTGAGCCTTTACTATTTACCGGATGGGGTTTAATATCCCTGTGGGATCCATATCCGGAAAAATTACAAAAACTTCAAATGTATCAAGTACATAAAGAAGAATGTTCTTCTATTCTAGAAACCGAATTTCAAGATGTCGAAGTAAGCATTTCTCACATTTGTGCCTTTGTCAAACGTTATCAGGGTCCCTGTCATGGTGATAATGGTGGGCCTTTGATCTACAATAATACCCTAGTGGGCATACATGCTTGGTCCTATCCCTGTGCTGATGGTTACCCCGATTTATTTACCAACATCTGGTATTATCGTGATTGGATTCGTCAAGTACAAAGTGGCAATAAGAAATGTGAATATATTATTTAGTTAAACAAATCTTAAATGTTCATTCTTTAAAGTTATTAAAGAGAAAAATAAAAATCTTCTTAAAATTTTAAATATTTTGCGTAGTAGGTATATTTTTTGCTGCACATTTTTGGCTTAGGGCCAGAATTAATTTTATCCATTTGTTAGACAAAATAGACAACATCTTTTGGATGAATCAGTAAATCGGCGATACACACAATGACACTAGCACATTTAGGTCCAAGAATGTTCGTAATTTCACAAATCCCCATATTTTTTTCTTTCCATCAAAAATATTTACGAGTATTTGGTTTATGGCTTTTATTTTCTGTCTTTGTTCAGGTGTTAAATTTGTGTAGTCTGGACCGCATGACGACTGACTGATCGTTAAAAATTTATTCTTTATATTTGAAATATTTTTTGCCGGCATAAATATTTTAGCTATTTTATAGTTTTGACTTTATGGCTAGTTATTAGGTGCTCGATTGGGAAATACGCTGAAATAGTGTCCGCTAAAAATATTTCAAAATTTACGGCGGGAACTGAGTAGAATTAATGATCATGCTAATAAAGAACAAGTTACAGTCCAATATTCGACTGCGGTGGAACTTAATTATTTTGCTTTGTACGATTTTGATACTACATTTTTATTCTTTTTTGAAAACGCCGAGGAATCGACTAATTTGGATCGTTTGCTATGGAACGGCAGTGATATTTTCGTCACTTCTTCCAAACCAGTTGTCTCCTAGCACGGCAGTGTCACACATTGAATATGTAGATTCAAATTTCTGCACTAAACTTTTTATTGCTTGTCTACTAAGGCTAGAATGAAGAACGAAAATAGGAGTTAACGTTCTTATAGTTGCTTCACGACTCCGAATTTCGGTAGTAAATTTTTATATTTGCATGCGTTATTCGTTCGTTACCTTCAAAAAATGTTGATTTCACTAAAAAAAAGTAAATAACAGTTAAATGATCGTAAAATAGTCTTCCAAAGGTTCTATTGGTCTTAAATAAAGTTCGAAACGATGATGTGGTATGAGTATTGATTTGTTGATCAAGTCTTTATATTAAACATGGGTTTTTAGGTTTAGAGTGAGAGGAATAAATCATGGTCTGTAGTCCGTCATTTCGGGTTTTGACATCACTTGGCCGTTTAGATGGACTATAATAAGGCTAGCTAACATGTTAGCGGAACCTGAAATCAACATCCGAAGATTATACCATTGATATCATCACATTCGGGTTCATGAAAAAAAACACGGTTACAGAACTGTAAATTTCGGTAAATCCAAGAAATTTATCGGCGCGAATTATAAGCAGACGGCCAATACGAGAAGTATTGTTCTGTTGATCTAAGCAAATCTTAGTAAATAAGTTCAGTCGAAAAACTGAGCTGTTCTGTGTGGACTGGTAGAGTTTATACTGCTAAATACTTTATTTGGCCTTTTCGCGATCAGAATTAATTTTCATTTTGAAATTCTTACTTAACATACATATGTATCTAAGTTCGGCAATAACGGAGGCAGGGAGCTGCCGAACTTATTCATTGCTCCCGCCTTGTTCTCAATATTTAGATGGTGCCGCAGCATCGGTGGCGTAGTAGACGTCGATCACATTTGATGTGACTTTCTGTAGTTAATTTTGGTGATGGTTTGGTGTCGTAAGCATGAAGGTCACCAACATTTGAGGAATAGTAGATGCCATACCGATAACTGGGACATTCCGTCTTACAGACATCATAGATGCCTCAGCCAGCATCGAAAAACGTCAACGCAAACCTGTGATTGCTGGCGTCAAAGAACCTGTGATTGCTGGCGAACAATCGCATGAAGGACCATAAACAAGTTCAGTCGAAAAACTGAGCTTATGTGTGTGTGGGCTGGAAGATTTTAAGTTCGATTAAAAGATTAAAAGTTCGATCGTAGATTAAAGGTGTGCTGGTACCTTTTTCGAAGTATTGATCAACTAAGAAGGGATTTTTGGAAATTCGGCCGCTAAGGGGGTAAAAAAGGGAACAACCAGTAATGCTATATCTCCTGAACTAAACATAATAGGACTAAAATTCAAATTGCATTGGGATCATCTACAAAAATAAGATGATGCGTATTTGGTACTTTTTGGCAGATGGGACAAATAGGGCGCACAAATGGTAAAAATGAGTTGTTGACACTTTTTGTAATCCATGTGTTTCTTTTAAACCAATTAACAAAGAAACAAAATTTAAAACGCAGACAGTAAACAAGAAAAAATATTAAATACGTGTTTGGTACTTTTTTGACTTAGAGGGTAAAAAGGAGGAAAAATTGGGAAAACATATTTAGGGTAGGTTTATTGTTCCTTATCTTTGTATATCACTTGAACCAATAAAGCTAGAAACAAATTTTGTAGGGAAGTCGATGGGAAAGTACACAATATCAAACATGTATTTGGTACTTTTTTCAATTTAGAGGGAAAAATAGAGAAAAATCGGTAACATTATATCTCCTTAACCAAAAGCGATAGAAGCAAAAATTAAATTGGTTTGGGATTTACACAAAAAATTAAGGGACACGTGTTCGGTACTTTTTTGAAATTTTACCTCTTAGAAGGTAAAACAGGATAGAAAAGGGAGAAATTAGTAATATCATCCGGGATGTGCTGAAAATCGAGCGTTTTCAAATCGTTCGATTTCTGATGTATTTTTGAGACAATTTCCCCTATCTCCACAAAAAAATTCAAACCAAATTAAAGATAAGATATCAGTCAAAAGGATTAAAGCTCAAATTTTCATTTATTTTAGGGAAATAACCGACATTTATCTCAAAAATATATCAGAAATCGAACGATTTGAAAACGCTCGATTTCCAGCACATACCGGCATATCTCCGAAACCAACATCGATACAAACAAAGTTGAAATTTGATTTCGATCGGCTAAAAAAATAGATGAACATGTGTCTGGTACTTTTTTGAAAATGGCACTATCAAGGATAAAAAAGGTTAAAAACTGCATTTTGGTTCTTTTTTACCCATATCTTTTTAATTAATAAACATAGAAACATAATTTATATCGCAACCGATAGGTATTTAAAAACTATTAAATACATATTTGGTACTTTGTAAGGATATGTTTTTGCTAAAAAGCAAAAACATACCCTTAAATTATACTTCTAATGAAGCTAGAAGTATAATTTAATGTCTGGTCGATTGACATTGAAACAAAAATAAGATACGTGTTTGGTACTTTTTTTAATTTGGGGGGTAAAAATCGGTAAAAAATATATCTTCTAAGCCAAAAGTGATAGAAAAAAAACTAAATTGGTCTGAGATCAGCACTTAAAATCAAGGGACACGTGTTCGGTACTTATTGGAAATTCGACCTCTTAGGAGGTAAAATAGGGTAGAAAAGGGAGAAATTACTAACATCATATCTCCGAAACCAACATCGATGTAAACAAAGTTGAAATTGGTACTTTTTTTTAACCTATATGTATCTTTTAAACTAATAAGCATAGAAACATAAGTTATATCGCAATCGATAGGTATTTAAAAACTATTAAATATGTATTTGGTACTTTTGTGATTAATGGGATACAAAAGGGTAAAAAAAGAGAAAATATTCAAGGGTATGTATTTTGCTTTTTAGCTGTCAATATATTTTAGGCTAATGAAGCCAGAAGTATTATTTATTGACCGGTCCATTGACATTGAAAAAATAAGATACGTGTTTGGTACTTTTTTAATTTTGGGGTTAAAAATCGGTAAAAATATATCTTCTAAGCCAAAAGTGATAGAAACAAAAACTAAATTGGTCTGAGATCGGCACTTAAAATTAAGGGTCACGTATTCGGTACTTTTTTGTAAATTCGGACGTTTTGGAGTTAAAACAGATCAAAAAGGGGAAAAATAAGTTATGTCAAAAAAACAAAGTTGTATTTGGATCTGCTAGAAAAAAAAGGGGACATGTGTTCGGTACTTTTTTGGAAATAGCAATAAACATAAAGACTCACTTTATGTCACAATCAATAAGTATTAAAAAATATTACCATGCACGTGTCTTGGAACTTTTACTATAAATGGGGTTCAAAGGGGTGAAAACGGGAATATATTCAAGGGTAGGCTTTTTTGTTTTTTAACTATGAATATCATTTAAACTAATAAAGTCAGAAGTATAAATTAGAGGCGTGTCGATTCACATTGAAGAAAACTAAAATAAGTGTACTTTTCCAATTAAAGGGATAAAAAGGGAAAATTTATGACATTATATCTTCTAAACCAAAAGTGATAGAAACAAAAATTTCAAAAATTTAAAGACAGGTTTTTTTCTTTTTAAACTGTATAATAAATTATGTCGATTGACATTGGAGAAATATGAGACAGGTACTTTTTTCAATTAAGGGGTTAAAAAAAGTAAATTTTGTAACTTTTTAATTGTAACTTTGGTAATTCAAATTGTACTGCTAACGAAGTAGCGGTTTATACAGCTAGTCTATATTATAAAATCTTGTCTTTTTTTAATTTTTGATTCCAATACATTCATTTGCTGTCCCATTAACTGTGCCTTAGTGTACTGCTCTTCCGTGACTTATTTGAAGCATAATATTATAATTTTTTTGACCTCACCTAATTATAATACAATCAAAATGAATTCTAATAAAATGTCTATTAAAATTTTCTTGGAAATGCTATAATTTTCCTCAGTATTGTAAACCAAACAATTTTCTTCAACAGATTTCGACAAGAAAATGGAAATATCAAAATTTTGAGAGCAGCTGTATGCCATTCAAAACTCTCACTCTCCAAAAAATTTTTTCATAATTTAAAAAGAAAATTTTCGAAAAATCATTTTTCCCAAAAAGCAACGCATTAGTCGTGGCACGAGCTACAACGTGAAAAGATCTTGAAAATTATAATTTTTGACAGAAAATTTGATTTCAAAGTGGATTAAAAGAAAATTTTGAAAAAAAATATATAATACATATTATTAAAACGTATAAGGAAAATTAAGAAAAATCAAGTGATTTTAAAAGAAAGAAATTTTAAGTGAAGTGAAGGTGTAAAGTGCAGAGATTTTGCTATTTAAAAAAAATGTAAAAAATTTTGAAAAAAAAATGTATAATATAAATAGTTTTATAAGAAAATTGGAATGAAAAATAAAAAAAGATTTATTAAGGCCATAAATTATAGCCAATTAGACTTTTTATTAAATTAATTAAATTTTTAATAATTTTCAAAAAAGTTTGAAAATTTAAAAGTTTTAAAGAAAATTTTTGAATATTTTCCCAAGAGGATTAGTCATGCTCTCAAACATATGGAATTATTTCTACAAATTTTGTTTCAAATAATCTGAGATTGTGTTGAAAATATATGACGCAAAATATCGAAAAAAAAAATTGTTTAACCTGATTCAACTAAACATCAGCCAAATGTCATAATAAATTCTTAAATAAAATATATGGATAACCAAATAAATAAAAGAAATTTTTAAAATATTGAACGAAAAAAAATCATAGAAAATATGGTACCAAAAAGTTTAAAGTGAAAAAAAAATATACTTATAATAAGTGAATCATTTCGTGAAGAAAATTTCAAATTAAACACATGGGATGTATAACAAGAAAAGTTAAAAGAAAATTTTTATAAAAATTTATGAAAAATTGTCTGATGTGTTTGTTCATGAAAATTAAAACAGAAAAACGAAATTTTCGAAAAAAAACACAAAAAATTTCTATATTTATTTTTAAAAATAAAAGTGTATAAAAATAACAAATTAAATGAAGAAAATTTTGAAACAGAAATTATGAAGGTTGCCTTTTTTGTTTCGAGATGAAAGCAAACATATAAATATTTATCATAGTAAATGGATTTTTTAATACACTTTTACATACATACATACATACGTGGGAACCGATTAGAGAAGCACTCCATTTCGATTATTGTAACTCCAAAACATAAATTCTGAATGAAACAACATATCGTCGTGCAGAAGTTTATGTGCTCTATCCGCCATTTTACACATTTTGAGTTAATAATGTCACTTTAGATTTTCGACCCTAAATTTTGGTTTTCGCCTACCTCGTCTAGTTTCTGAGATGAAACAGTTTTCTTGTGCTATTTTGCTCTATACGCCAAATATATGGTGTAAAAATCTCAAGATTCTATCGTATAGTTTTTTAGAAAAATTAACTTAAAACTTCAAGATTGATTTTCTCAAAATGCATTTTTGGCGTATAGAGCACATAAACTTCCGCACTACGGTATTATTATTATTTTATATTCTTAAACGAGCAATAATTGTATGTATATATATATATATATATATATATATATATATATATATATATACATATATAGAATGGCTATCTCGAAAACGGCTCTAACGATTTTGATAAAATTTTGACAGTGGGTACCTTTTTTGATGGATAGGTCGAAAAAGAAGGGACTTTTGGAACCTTTGCCTCTAAAAGGGTAAAAACGGGTAAAAAGGAGAAAAATCGAAAACTTTATATCTCCTAAAGTAATAGGTATAGAAACAAAATTAAAATTACGTTTTAAACAGCTATGAAAATAAGCGGACAGGTGTTTGGTACTTTTTTGAAACTATGTCCGATAAGGGATAAAAAAGGTGAAAATAGTTTTTTTGGTACTTTTTAAACCAAAGAATATAGAAAAGAACTTTGTACTGCAGTCAATAGATGTGAAAGAAATATTGAACACGTATTTGGTACTTTTTTGATTTTGGGGCCAAAATGGGTAAAAAAGGGATAAACTGATAACTTAACATCTCAAAAAGTAATATGAAGAGGAACTTTATGTTAACTAAGTTTTAATAAAATGTACCGAATTTAATTGGTACCAAAGAAGTACCAAATATGGAACTTTTTTGAAATTAGGGAATAAAAAGGGGGAAAAATTAGTAATGCTATAACTTTGAAACAAATGAATGTTTGTCTGTATGTATGTTCTTTATAGAATAGTAAACTATGAATTTGATCATGTTATGCTCTATAGCGAAGATGTTGCGGATAAGCCGGCGAAGGTTTTAAAGTTGGTAAGACTAATTTCCGCTAGGTGGCGCCACTGAAAATTACTAAAAATTAATTAAATCGTAAACTATACATTTGATCATGCTATGATCTTTAGCAAAGTTGTAGCGCATGAGCCGGCGATGGCTTTTTATTTGGTGTGAATAATTTCCGACAGGTGGCGCTACTGAAAATTACTCAAAGTCAATTTAATCGTAAGCTGTACATATTATCATGCTATAATATTTAGCAAAGTTGACGACGAAGGTTTATTATTGGGAATGACCAAAGTCTGATAGGTGGCGCCACTGAAAATTACTCAAAGTTAATTAAATCGTAAACTGTGCATTTGATCATGTTATAATCATAAGCAAAGTTGTTACTCATAAGCAGACGAAGGTTTCTTAGTTTGTATGAACAACTTCAGGTGGCGTTACTGAAAACTACTCAAAATGAATTAAATCCTAAACTGTGCATTTGATCAAGCTATATTCTTTAGCAAAGTTGTTGCGCATGAGTCGACGGAGGTTTCTGTTGGTATGACCAATTTCCAAAATTTTTCAAAATGAGTTAAACTGTAAACTATGCAAACTATGTGTTGATCGGACAAAATAAATAAAATAATTCAAAGTTAACCGAATATTTGTACAATGTATTTCCTCTAAATTTATTTTACTATTTTATAAAATAAAATATATACAAATTTTAAAATTTGCCTCAAAATGCTTATCATAAAGCTCCGAGCAAGGCTCGGTCAACCAGGTACTTTGTTAACATGAAAGAAAATTTTAATATATTAAGTAAATATGTTGGTTTCACTCATCATAATGTTCTTGCATAGATAAGGCACCTCCAAAATCCTTATGCCAGCTGCCGTAGCAGGGGAATTTCTCGCATTATTACCCCTTGGAGTAGTATATACCTTAAATGTTATTTTTTTCATGCTTAAAACATCATAAATGGTAAGTCGTTGGGTGATGAGTCCAAAGACACGAGCCATGTTTGTATAGCGAGCCTCTCGATCGATAACATGTTGAAAAGACGCTGCATTTTCGTACTTTACCAAGTACAATTATCTTAGACCCTTAGGCCAAATACGTTGTAATGACTTTAAGGTAACTCCCTCTCATATTAGACCTGACCTAGCTACACGAGTTATATACCGCATCTTCAACTAGGTTGCTCAGGTTACCAGGAAGTACCACGAGGAGGTTAGAGTAGGAATTGGATATATGTAGTTCTTACCTGGTAGCTGGAGATGCTAGGCAACAGCTGCACGTAATTACATATTATGCTCCACTGGGAAACAGAAGAAGAATAAATATTTTAATTAATTTACACTGCACGGTGGGATGGTGGAATAATATAATGGAAATAAGTCCGAAAATAATGAAAATAAGTCGGCAAATTCTTAACTGTTGGACCTATTTACAAAAAAAAACAAGTAAGAAAGTGCTATAGTCGGTCAAGCCCGACCATACGATACCCTTCACCATTAAGGTCAAAGCTGTTCTTTTTCTTGTATAAAGACAAATATTTGCTAAGTTTTGCCATCATACAAACATATTCTCAAACTTATACATTTAAGATGTTTCCGCCATTTGGACTTACATGAGAGCTAGGACCGATTATCGCGAAACTTAGCAAAATGATTACAGATGTTACAAAAATTATGTATTCCAAAAATAAACTTAAAATTCTCATTATCTTCGGATTTACGAGCGTTTTAGTGAATTTTGTCTCATTTAGTGCGTTTTGAGAAAAGAGTTTGTATGGGAGCTATGGTCAAATGTGGACCGATTTCAACGAAATTTAGTACAGTGATTTAAGTTTACATAAGCAGTATTTGCTTTAAATTTCATGGAAAAATATTGATTTTTGTGGCCAATATATCAATTCCGGGAAGTGGGACCTATGGGAGGTACCATAAATAATGAACCGATTTTGACAAATTTCAATAATCATGGTCCCATTATCAAAAAAATTATCTGTGACAAATTTCATCAAATTATCTTTAGAACTGCGACCTGTAGTATGATTACAAGGTTTACATGGGGGTTCAGCCAACCAGCCAACCAGACGGACGGACGGACATGACAGAAAGTGATTCTAAGCCCATTGGTATACTAAAAGATGGGTCTAAGACAAATATTTCTATGCGTTACATACATCAGCACAAACTTATAATACCCTTTCCACCTATGGTGGTGAAGGGTATAATTAGGTGCATATAACAGAATTATAGCTTTTATTGGGGCGGCATGAAAACGGGGAAAATATAGGGTTTTTTTAATATATCTTTTTACATAGTAAAGCTTTTAATTCACTACTTGCTTTTGTACTAGAAAATTTAAAATCAAGAAAATCGGGTTATATATAGATCAGATATTAGAAAAAAATCGGTGCAGTACGGGACAAAATTTGAAAATTTTAATTTTTGAAGTCGAATATCTTTAAAACCATAAGAGATATGATATGTTTTTTGTAGATCTTGGGCTAAGTATTTGTTATAAAGTATAATTCTTCAAATCGGTTGGGAAATGGCAATTATATATCGTTTTAAGTGATTTATGAGTCTGAGGTGCCCTACTTGGAAATATAACCATATACGGAAACCACTACATGATAAAAGACCGAAAAAAGAAAAACCAATGTTTCCCAGTTTTGCCCCAAGTCTTGAACTTTTTTTTATGGTCCCAAAAGATTTTTTCATGTTGCACTGTATTATAAATAGGCAATGCTAGTTCTAAAATATTTGCCGTAGCAAAATTATGCCACTCTCAAAAAAATGTTCGGTTCAAGTAATTTTTGATCTCTTTAAGGCATAAACACAGTTGAGACGAACGACTATTTTCCTCCAGCATGTCCAATTTCGTTGTACGCAACTATTGTGAGTACTTTCATATAAACCCAAAAAAATTTAATGTCATTTTACAGAAAAAAAATGGGGGGCATTTTTTTTTTTACCCAATAATCCAAATACATTCATTCAGATCGGATATCGGGAAAGCGTAATGCCAAAGTTTGGATATGCCAGTTATAAAGGAAAAATAAGGTGTTTCTTTAAATGTTTGAAAAAAATCTACTTAGAATACATTTTCAAAAAAGTGTTTTAGAACATGGTATTGAGAACTAAATGGGCTTTCCAATAAGATATAGTACCTTAAATCTTAATAATTATTAAGGGTTTTACGAAATGTTCTACATCCTATGCAATAATCAAATTTATTATTTTTAAACATTTTAATAAGTTTGACCATTTTACTTTTTTAAACCTGAAGATATTTAAATATTTTTACAATGGGCTAACGTTAAGGGGCTGTTCACATATTAAGTAACGCTCTTATTGAGGTTGTATGAGTTTTGTTACGGTGGAGGAATTTTGTATGCATATTTCTATAAAAATGTGTTACTCAGGGGGGGAGGGAGGGTTTAAAATCTGCAAAAATAGCTTTACGGAATATATGAACAGCCCCTAAGTCACCTTTGCATAGAACGAAAAAAAGAAAATTGTTCTTTTCAATAGTTTGTTAATCGAATTCTAAAAAAAAATAAAATAAAAAGGTCCTAGGGTGTTAGTAAGAACACCCTAGGGCGTTAGTAAGAACACCCTGAAAAATTTCGTCAAAAACCCAAATTTTCACCAAAGTTATAAAAAAACACGTGAATTGTTATACATTAGCAGTTTTTATAAGGAGAACTAATAAAATTATTGCTTCAATGGGAAGAAAAATGTACTCGTGTATTAGAATTTTTGTTGAAATCGGATGCCATTAACCCTTTTATTACCAGGGTCAAAAGTAACAGTTTTAAAATATAAATTTTTTTCAAAAAGTATTAGAAATTACATGTTTTTATTGTTTTATTTCAATAAAAATTTAAAAAATCTTTCATTGGCACCTTTAAATACATTTTTATGCAAATTAAACCTTACGTACCCATGCACAGTGCTAACATCAGTGGACAAAAATAAAAACAAAATTATTGCCAAAAATTTTATTAAAAGTAATTGATTTCGATAGATAACAATACAACTAATAACATCTTGTTCTTGATTAGCCGCTAGGTGGCGTAAAAGTTAAAAAAAATTACGAAAACAGTAGTTGTTTTTTGGTGGCTTCACGAAAAAGGTCACCAAAAATAAAATTTTTTCCAAGATTTCAGAGAATTTTTTTTTAAGTTAGTAATGTTTTGTAGAATAGAATTTTGACGTTTTAGTTTTTTCCATAAATTTGCCAAATTCTAATGGAAAGTTAAAACAAGTAGGAAAGTACTATAGTCGGTCAAGCCCGACCATACGATACCCTTCACCACTAAGGTCAAAGGTGTTCTTTTTCCTGTATAAAGACAAATATTTGCTTTATTTTGCCATCATACAAACATATTCTCAAACTTATACATTTATGCTGTTTCCGTCATTTGGACTTATATGAGAGCTAGGGTCAAATGTGGACCGATTATTCCGAAATTTGGTAAATTGATTGCAGTCATTACAAAAATTATGTGAGCAAAAAATAAAATTAAAATTCTCATTGTCTTCGGATTTACGAGCGTTTTAGTGAATTTTGTCTCATTTAGTGCGTTTTGAGAAAAGAGTTTGTATGGGAGCTATGGTCAAATGTTTACCGATTTCAACGAAATTTAGTACAGTAATTTAAGTATTTGTTTAAAATTTCATGAAAAAATATTGATTTTTGTGGCCAATATATCAATTCCGGGAAGTGGGACCTATGGGAGGTACCATAAGTTATGGACCGATTTTGACGAATTTCAATAGCCATGGTCCCATTATCAAAAACATGATCTGCGCCAAATTTCATCAAATTATCTTTAGAATTGCGACCTGTAGTTTGATTACAAGGTTTACATGGGGTCCAGCCAGCCAGCCAGATGGACGGACGGACGGACATCGCTAAATCGACTCAGAAAGTGATTCTACGCCTTGGTATACTAAAAGATGGGTCTAAGACAAATATTTCTATGCGTTACATACATCAGCACAAACTTATAATACCCTTTCCACCTATGGTGGTGAAGGGTATAAAAATACGTCAAATATCATATTTTGAGTTTTTTGATTTTTGTCGATTCTTCAATATTGTAGTATATATGGGAAGTAAGCGTGTCCTAGGTTAGTAGACGTGTCCTTAGACCAATTTTTTAAAATTTTGCACACAAAATACCTATTCGGCATCAAGTACACACAAAATTTCATTTATTTACGACAACTGCTTTAGATATATTTTTCAAATTGCGATTTTTGTTCATTCTTCCAGATTTAAGGATTTGTACATCCTAGCTGTATCCTTAAGCCGATTTTGTCCAAATTTTGCAAACAATTTTTACAATTCTATATTAAATCAAGCACCAAATTTTATATATCTAAAATAACTTTCATAGGAGATATTTTTAATCTTGTGAATTCTATTTATTTTTTAATAGTAATAAAGATGTGGGCGGTAGGCGTGTTCTTCGACCGATTTTGTTAAGATTTCGAATATGATCATGTCACACACCAAATTTCATTCATCTAAGACAACTGCTTCGATTTTTGTCCATTGGTTGTATGGGATGGTAGCACTGTTAGTTCCCATGCCTAGCCCATGAGTTAATTTGCATAAAAATGTAATTAAAGGCGTCATTGGACGAACTTTTTGAATTTTCATGGAAAAGTTTTTTTGTTTAATATAATTTGTTATTCCCCTGCCACGCAAATATTGGATTACCATGCCCTAGAAGTATGCCATAGGCATGTTTTGAGTGTAGCTCATTTACATTTATCTGCGAATTAAGAAACAACCACAATAATTTTCCAATGGAGTCATCTTACACGATCTCAGTGACCAGTTCACATGTTACTTGGACTGACCAATCTCAAAACATTAAAGGCATTCCATGTAAACTATGTACATTTGAAAAGAAACTAAATTTTGAGAGAATATTGAAAATGCATTTTGAAAAGATCTGTTCAAATTTTAATTACATCATAAAAATCATAAAATTAAAAGAAATCAAAAGACTTCCTACAAAATTAAAAAAAGGGAAATTTACCAACAAAAAACAAAAATAAAAACAGCATTGATGGAAATCATAAAAAAATCTTCTAGAAATGATCACACTTAGCATTCTGAGAAATAAATTCAAAATTAATTTTGAAAAAAAATCCGCTCAAATTGAATTAAAGAGTGTTCTAAAAAAAATATGCATTTACTATTTTAGACAAAATTTATCCATAGTGCAAGAAATAATTTATTTTTTGATCAAGTTAGTTTCTATAGATATATCAGATACTATTATTTTAGAAATTATTCATTTTCAATAGTTATTTCAATCAAAATGGACTGCGAAAAAAAAGTTCGTGAAAATATAATTAAAACTTTTCAAAAAAATCCGTCATGGACTTTTTAAAAAATAGCTAAAAATTTGAAAGTTGACCATCGAACGGTTTCTAATGCCATCAGACGGTATAAGGAAAACCTGAGCATTGAAAGAAAACCTGGATCAGGGAGGAAAAAAGGTCCTACAGATATTGGTAAGGCAAAAGAAGTCGAGCGACTCTTTCGAAGAGCGCCTAACACTTCTTTAAGAAAAGCTGCTCGTACGGTGAAATGTTCTACGAATTTTGCACATAGAGTCAAAGCTTATGCTGGACTGAAGACATACAAAGTCCAAAAGGTTCCAGATCGCAATGCTATAAAGAACTTAGAAGCAAAAAAACGAGCGAAAAAATTGAAGTCTGATTTTATAAAAAAATACACCTGTTGTGTGATGGATGATGAAACATACGTACTGGCAGACTTTTCTCAACTTCCTGGTCAAGATTTTTATGTTGCTGATAAACGGGGCAATGTTCGGCAAGAGTTTCGCACAAAAAAACAAACAAAATTCCATAAGAAGTTTCTCGTGTGGCAAGCTATTTGCAGTTGTGGCAAAAGAAGTAAAGTATTTATGGCATCTGGCACAATAAACACAGAAATTTATATAAAGGAGTGCCTACAAAAACGGTTGTTACCCTTTTTAAGAGAGCACAGAGTGACTACATTTTTTTTGGCTCCATTTGGCATCATGCCATTATGGAAAAAAGGCACTTGAGTGGTACTCAAAGAATAATGTCATTTTTGTACCACGAGAGGCAAATCCACCTAACTGTCCAGAACTTCGGCCTGTGGAAAGGTATTGGGCTCTGGTAAAAAAGGAATTGAAGAACACAGGAAGGATTTCCAAGAACATGTCCGATTTTAAGCGCAGGTGGAACACATGCTCCAAAAAGGTATCAGAAGCAACTGTAAAATCTTTAATGGGAGGGTTTCCGAAAAAAGTCGATAATTTTGCAAAACCCGAGTACTAAGTAAACATTTTAATGCTAAATGATCTTGTATAATATGTCATTATATTTGCGTATTTTGTAGAGTTTTTATATTAAAAGGTTTGATTTTTATTTAAGAAAATCCAACTACAAATTTTATTTAGAGCACTCTTTATCTAATAAAAATCGTACAATTGAAGAAAAAAAACTCAAATAAGTACATAAACTTTTTTAAAGACAAAAAAGTGTGAAGATTACAAAATATATCATATCAACCGCGATCATGTATTCTAAAATCTCCGATAAATAATCGGGAAATTACACAAATATTGAGAGAACCCAAGATCTTGTAAACGATCAAGTGCTTCTTTACATTCTCTCTGCTGCAGTTTTATTGTTATGGCTTGTTCGTTTTTTTTCTTTTTTGCTCTAGATCTTAATCAAAACAAATAAAGATAATCTCCTTAGAATATAAACAACATAACAATATAAACAAATTTAATTTATTTACTTAATTGTTTTTATTATTTTAGGATCTTCTTGTGTCTGCTTTAAATCACTTGTATTTATTTTTCTAATGGTATTTTTTAAATGTTTCTAAAAACAAAGGCAAAACACATTTTATTGATTAATTTAAACATTTAAAAATATTAAGATTCCCATCAAATGATCACCTGGGGTGAAGATCTAAAAAGTATCTACAATAGAAAATTAAAAATTCTAGACTAACATCTAGACAAATTGAAGTTTAAATCATAATAAAAGCGTATAATGAATAAATATTTTTTCCTTGGAACGTATGATTAATTTAGAATAACACTAGACTATTGATCATTTACATAAATAGTGGCATAAGTCAAAATAGGTCGACAAGGAAATGAGTACGACAAAAAAATGCGTTTTACTCTTAATGCATAAACAATTTTTTGTCTCGTAATTATTTTTCTTGCAAAATATTTAAATAGCACAAAAAAGTAGGTTAATTTTCTCCTTAACTTTTTAGGGTTACTATTTACTTTCTGGAAGAAAAATTAAGTGTTATATTTTTATGCCTATCACGATTATGGGTGCGAAACAGGGCTTTGAAAAATCGGCATATAATTTCAAAAATATCCTCATCATCGGCAATTGAATTTTCGAAATCAGCAGAAAATCTGAACTGTCAAAATTAAATTATTAAAATATTCGCAAAAAACTGTTTTCGTATAGGCCGTAGTACTTTAGTACCTCCAACTATTACATTTGCAGAGCGATTGTAAAATTTTAAAGGGATCAAGTTTTTATAAGCCCAACGCATACGGGCTTATATTCTTACCCCCTAATTCATAATCGAAAAATAAGACTATAACTTGCTTATAATTCAAATTTTCCATACAAAATTCGTATAATAAACCTTTGATAATTTTATATTTGGTTTATAAAATACGGGGTAAGAAGTAAGTAAGTTTTTATCAAAAGTTTCGCTTTTTTTTTAATTTGTTCATAATCTTTTTATTTCTAAAGCAATCAGCCTAACCACAGAACATTTAAAGTCGACTTTAGACCGAAAAAGTCGTCTTTATTTTGAAAATCGTACCACAAAACAAATTTTAAATTAAATTTGAAAACTTTATTTTAAAAACTAAAATAAGCTTTTTCTTTTTGAATATTTTTCATTTTGTGATCCGTTGGAAAAAAATGTTAAGTCGAAATTGGAAATTTTTTACAATTTTCAGTTATTGCATACATTTTAAAGTTAATTTCTTTAAAGCGGGTTGGGATCATATAACAATTGTTGATTTCTATTATTATTTCACAAAAAAAATCATTTTTTTTTTTTTGTAAAAACAATATGTAAACAAATTTTCATCATATTATGAAAAAATTAAAAATATTAATTTATGCTGTTTTGTATAATGAACACAAAATTTTCTTAATATTTTGTTTTTGGAATTTTTTGAAATTTTATTCTATTACATCTATTTATTGAAGAAAGCTTTTGTAATATTTGAATGTATTTGTTTAAAAATACCCTGTAGTAAAACTGTGGTCATGTGTCTCCATGTCAACACTTCGTGTAACATCAATTCAAATGTCCCCAATTTTAGTTCAGTACTGAAATAGTGAATATATAGAGACAACTATTCTAGAATATATCATTGTCAACGAATGTGTCAACATATATGTATATCAATAGGCCCCGATTTGATCCCAATGTCTCCATTTGGACCAAAAGAACTACAAAGTCAATACTAAGTAAATAGTTGTAATGTCTACTGGTAGATTTCGTAGGAACTCTAAATGTTAAATGTCAATACTAAGTAAATAGTAGATAACATTGGATGGGGCAAAATAGGCAAGTAGTACTGGAGACATTGTCAATAGCAAAACAGTATTGTTTCTCTGACGGCATTTACTGCAGGGTATTTTAAAAGTCTTATTTTAAAAATTTCTTATGGTACGAAAAATTGAAAAGGTCGACTTTAAAATAAAGTCGATTTTACATAAAATGGACTTTAAAATTTGTTCTGTGGTTAGGCTGAATTATTTTAACTTTAAAAAGACTTGATTGCTTTATACAGTTTCTTAAAGTTTTATTTATATAGAAATAATATCGGATTACATTTAAAAAAGTTATTTAACTTTTTCCAAAGTTAAAATTTTTCAATTGCAAACAAAAAATGTATTAACCCTTAAGTGAACACCAAAAGAATCACTAAGAATATGGAAAAATAATTGTAAACTAACATTTTTAGAGAAAACAAGTAAGAAAGCGCTATAGTCGGTCAAGCCGACCATACGATACCCTTCACCACTAAGGTCAAAGGTGTTATTTTTCCTGTATAAAGACAAATATTTGCTAAATTTTGCCATCATACAAACATTTTCTCAAAACGTATATATTCAACCTGTTTCCGTCATTTGAACTTATATGAGAGCTAGGGTCAAATGTGGACCGATTATCTCGAAATTTGGCAAATTGATTACAGTTGTTACAAAAATTATGTATGCAAAAAATAAACTCAAAATTTTCATTATCTTTAGATTTACGAGCGTTTTAGTGATTTTTTGTCTCATTTAGTGCGTTTTTGAAGAAGAGTTTGTATGGGAGCTATGGTCAAATGTGGACCGATTTTTGGTACAGTGATTTAAGTTTATATAAGCAGTATCTGTTTTAAATTTCATGAAAAAATATTGATATTTGTGGCCAATATAGCAATTCCGGGAAGTGGGACCTATGGGAGGTACCATAAATAATGAACCGATTTTGACCAATTTCAATAGCCATGGTCCCATTATCAAAAAAATGATCTGTGCCAAATTTCGTTAAATTATCTTTAGAATTGCGACCTGCAGTTTGATTACAAGGTTTACATGTTGGTCCAGCCAGACGGACGGACGTACATAGCTAAATCGACTCAGAAAGTGATTCTAAGCCTATTGGTATACTAAAAGATGGGTCTAAGACAAATATTTCTATGCGTTATATACATCAGCACAAACTTATAATACCCTTTCCACCTATGGTGGTGAAGGGTATAAAAATAACACCTTTGACCTTAGCGGTGAAGGGTATCGTTTGGTCGGGCTTGACCGACTATAGCACTTTCTTACTTGTTTTATATCAGGTTTGGATTTTTATCAAATTTTTTTAAGTCGAAAAGACATTGGGACAACAGTGACCAACATTTTGTTCGTCGCATTTAAGTGAATTTTGACTTTTGGTATTAAGGGAGCTATAATCAAATATGGACAGATCCCAACGAAATTTTATCTAGTGATTTTCATTTACATGTGCAACATTTCTTTTAAATTTCATTTAAATATGCTGACATTTGAAACCAAAATCTCAATTATTATATCGTTCCAAACATCGTTAATTCGAAACACGAAATGATTCTGAGTCGGTTCTTATGCTTAGACAAATATTTCTTTGTGTTACATACATCAGTACAAACCCAATATACCATTCCCACTTATGGTGGTGCACTATTTATTTGTGCAGAAATTATCGCGATTATACTAATTTTAAATATAGTATTAAGCATATCGCACGTTACTATTTAATTAAATTAAGCATTTAATTAAAATTTATTTTCTATCTTTTTCAATTGTCTTAAATTTAAATATGCTCTCAAGAAACCCAGCAGATGTTTCAGATCAAAATTTGATGCCTTCATTTTTGTCTCTGAAACTTTTGTTTAGAATTAAAGGAGGGAAAAATAAATTATTTTAAATATTTGAAATAGATTTTTTTCAAATGAATTTACTAGAATAAATAGACGTATCTTTCGACACCACAAGCACCTGTATTTTTAGTTTGTTTTATTTTGTATATTCTTAAAGATTCCTATTGTTTTTTATTTTTAATTATTTCGTTTTTTTTTTTTATTTTTTTAAATGATTTTGTAAGCTTTTTTAAATGTATTTTTATAAAAATTGTTATTTTTATGCCAATTAATTTGACATCTAATTTTAAAGATGAGTAACTTTTTGTTTATATTTTTTGAAATTGTAATAAAAATCTTGTAAAGATTTACGTTATAAATAACGAGGATTAGTAATCAGATGTGAAGGTGGTATATGGATAACTTGTAGTAAAATCCCCAAGGAGGAAACTAAAGAAGAAACTTCGAAGAATATATAGCATAGCAGAGATAATGGTACCAGGGCGCGCTAGATGGTATGTCATGAAAGTGTTCACTGCCTACTTAATTATCTCCATAGCAACTATCTTGTCAATCGCATGTGGTCACATGTAAATTAAGTATTGAAAAAACAATCCGGCTTTCGGATAAACCTAGACAAAGTACTTTTGGTCGAAGGAATTATGGATCAAAATTGAAATTTCTCTAAACAATAGGTCTAATTCGATAGACTCTGGAACTAACACCGAATAAACGAGAAGTTATTTTTTAACTCAATTATAAACTTTGTAAAGTTTTCATTTAGAATATAATAAATATGTTAATTTTCCTTAATAGAGTTTTTAAATAACTAAAAAACAATAAAAAATACTTTTTACCAAGATATATACACACGGTAGTTCCATTGTCACTATTAAATTTAAAAATCACTATCTGACACATATAAGGATTTTGACATTTGTGTAAAAATGAAGCTACCATATATTTTTCAATTTGTTTGAAAATTTGTGTAGTTTTTATTTGTCATTTGGAAAATTTGTTGAAATTTATTTTTTTTTGTAATTGATATAAAAAAGAAAAATAAAATTTTAATCTTAATAAATAGAAATAAAATGCAATTATAGCATGGACTGGATTTCTAGATAATCGGATACCAACAGATACCAAAAACTCTTCTGACGCCTCCACGTAACCCGAGGATATTAGACCGAAGTATTGGCGGACGAAGAACAACATCAAATACCAGAGACAATATCATTATCCCACATGAATTTCATTATTCATTTGCTTGTTGAATATGGAAATAGAAAGGGCTTGTTCTCCAGATTCGTAGCTGTTAAGAATACAAATGTCACATTGGCCGATTCAGTTATTGTTGTAACTAAGATTTTCGAGTCATTCCGGTACGAAGAACCGACTGCTGATTCTGTAGATTTACGTGCTATTTGTCTATTCTATACACTATCAGCGAAGCTATTTGCAATAAAAGTGACAAAGAAGACTACCGATAGGTTCTCTTTTAGATCGAGAACTTTTTCGGTGAAGCTTCCTAAAATGATAACTCGCTTCTGTAGCAACTTGTTTTCATATAAGAAGAGTTGATTTAATGCTTTGGAATATATCCCTGTTAGAGTAAAATGAAAATACCTTCCTCATTGGTCCAAGAAATCTATTTTATACTTTAATAAAAATATTTGAAATTTTCGAACTTTTAAAATTAACTAAAGTTGAAATAAATAAGACATTCATATAATTATGGTATTTCTTTATTTCTGATATAGTATTCTGTGGTATGTAATATAATTTAAGTCTACCTAAATATATTATTCGTCATTATCAATTACACATTATTGAAAACAATTCCTCATATGGAAAAAATCTGGCAACGATTTTCAAATTTATACATAAAATTCAAACTTCAAAAATCCTTATTAAAAATTTAGTAAAGCAAATGGAATTACCTTATACAGGGTGGCCCAGAAAGACCGAAGTGGTGTGAATTCCTTATAACTTTTTTATTATAATTTTTTTTTTCTTTTCTTTTCAGTATTTTGTAAAGAAGACTTGGATAATTTATAATGGAGCAATACACAATTGAACAACGTGCTCAAATTGTTGAAATTTACTTTTCAAATCAACGGTCCATTGTGTTGACTCAGCGTGCATACCGTCGTCAATTTAATGTGCGGGTTGCACCCTCTCAGTCAACAATAAACCGTCTGGTTGCAAACAAGGAGCAGTAAGGAACCTTCCTGGTCCCGGCAGACACCGAACTGTCCACACGGCTGACAATATTCAAGTGGTACAGGAGAGTATTCGGGAGGATCCAGAAACATCAACCAGGAGACGTTCGTCACAACTGGGCCTCTCAACAACGTCTCTGCAGCGAATTTTGCACACCATAGGATTGTTTCCATACAAAATTCAACTTGTCCAAGAATTGAAACCAACAGATTACCAGCAACGACTTGACTATGCAATTTATTTCCAGCAAAAAGCACAAGAGAATCCAAATTTTATTCATAACTTAATAATGAGTGACGAAGCCCATTTTCAATTAAATGGGTTCGTTAACAAGCAAAACTGTAGGATATGGGCTACGGAAAACCCGAGAGTACTTCATCAACGACAATTGCACCCAGTTAAGTGTACCGTTTGGTGCGGTGTTTCTTCAGAAAGGATCATTGGCCCATTTTTTTTTTTTGAAAATGAACAAGGTGTCGCCATTTCCGTCAATGGTGATCGATATCGGGCCATGTTGCAAAATTTTGTAAGGCCAGCCGTGGAAAACCATCCGCAAATATGGTTCCAACAGGATGGAGCCACAGCGCACACTGCGAGGGCCACAATGACTCTTTTACGCGACATCTTTGGTGAAAGAATAATTTCTCGTAACAGCAATTTTAATTGGCCTCCGCGGTCCCCGGATTTAACCGCTCCAGACTGTTTTCTTTGGGGCTATTTAAAAGGAAAAGTTTATGTTAATAAGCCTAGGACTATTGAGGAGTTAAAAACCAATATTCGAGAAGAAATTAACAACATACCACCGGAAGTTTTGCGAAAGGTCATGGAAAATGTGTTGGAAAGAGCACATTTGTGCGGAGCAGAATATGGCCACCACTTGCGGGATATCATTTTTAATAACTAATCCAAGAATATTCCCCATAAATTTAATGTATTTAAAAAAAAAAATTAAAAAAATATCTCTTAAATAAAAAGTTATAAGCAATTCACACCACTTCGGTCTTTCTGGGCCACCCTGTACTTATATCATGCTTTTTACCAAAAAAAAAATGACGAAATATATTTACTTTAAGCACTTTATCCTTTTACATAGAAAAGCTTGTAAAATATTCAAAACTTTGTTATTTTTTAGAAAACTTTAAATCAAGAAAATCTGGTTATATATAGATCAGATATTAGTAAAAAAATCGGTTCAAATCGCACGACAAAGGCGATCGACTGGATATTTCGTGAGATAACACGTTCTCCAAATTTGGTTTTCAATAAATTGATTGTGACATACGCTGGGTGTCCTATTTCGTCCGTCCTGTTGGAACTACATGTTCTCCAAGTCCATATCATCCAATTGGGGTCAAAAATATTCGGGTATCATTGAACAGTAGCAATTCACATTCACAGTAACGTGCCGGTCTTGATTATCATGACCGGCCCATAAACCGCACCAAACCGTAATTTTTTCGAGTTGCAATGATGACTCATGGAGATCGTGTGAATTGCTGCTTGACCAATAACGCATATTAAGTTTATTGACGAAGCTATTCAGCCAAAATGAGCCTCATCACTGAAGATAATTTTTCTATGAAAATACGAATCATTTTCAAGTTGTTTCTCAGTCCAATTCACGAACATACGCTTTTAATGGTCAAGCGCTTTCGTTTCTTGCGTCAATTTGATCTTGTAAGGATGTAAGACAAATTCTTTTTGCATTATTCGCCACAGCGACGTTACAGAGATGCCCAACGCTTAAGAACGGCATGTGAGAGACACATTTGGGCTTTCTTCAACTGAAGCCTCAGCGGAGCAATATTCTCGACACCACGGGCACACCTTTGTCTCACTGGCACGGGAACATTTTGTACTGCGCCTGTGTATCCAAATTTTTCCACTAGACGCTCAATTGTTGATCTGCTGGCGTACTTAACGTTGAGGCCACTGACTCCGATTTTCGGTAGATAATTTTAATAATTTCGACTCGTTGTTGACTCGCAATTCTTTCCGTCATGAAATGGCAAACGTTACTGAAGAGAAATGTCAAAGGAACAGCAAGAAATATGGCGTCGTCTGCTGTCACTGTACTTTTGTATAATTCTTCAAGTCGGTTAGGTAAATACAATAATATATCGTTTTAAGTGATTTATGAGTCTGAGGTGCCCTACTTGGGGGGCCGATTGCTTCGCCCCAGTAAAAGCTCGACTTTTCAGTTTCAAAACTTAAGCTCCCCAATTCTCCTATTTTTTTTTAATATCGACATTCCTAGCAAAACTTTGGTAATAGCAAGTACTCTGGTAACTGGTTACCTTGTAATGACTACAAAATACACTCCGAATAACTAATAAGTTATTACAGAAGTACTTATTTGCAATTAAAATGGAAATTTGAACTGAATGGCCCGGGTTGGAATCCCACCAAGACCAACAATTCAATTTTTTTTAATTTTTTTTTATTAAAAAAAGTATTTTTAAATGATTTTTTAATTTTAAGAACTTAAATATTACCTTCTGTAAAAAAAAAAATTGGAAAACTAACACACGGTAATGAAAAATTACCATCATGAGTCAATTTTGATTATGTAGGGGATATTGGATACCAAACACGGTTATGATTGGTCTTAACTTGGTAAGCCCAGATATATCTTGGTCATCCTTTATCTCAACTGTGGACACTGACCACCTCGTGTTATCACCCGGGGAACTAGTTTAACACCCCTTAATGTAGTGGGCTAACATGTACCGAGAGTTTTTCCATAAGATCAATAAAAATGGGTTAGGACGACGGGCTAGTAACCCACTCTTGGAAAAAACAATTACTATAAAGAGGATAAAATTAAAATAAAAATGTCCCACCAACTAATCTTAGAAGGAGACGTCCGAAACTTCAATGGAAAGACCAAGAAGAGGAACATTTTTCAAAGCTTGGGCTATAAAATTGTAGAATATTTGCACAAGATCAAAGTCCACGGAAGTCTAAAATATGCTCGAACTTTGACCTTATCAGGTTGTAACTATAGGCCATTAAAGTAAGTAAGAGTGAATGTAATATAAAAACTTAAACAAAAAGGAAGATTTAAATTGTTTAAGTTTTAAAATAATTAAAAAAAAAAAAACTTCTTTATTGTTAACTATTATTAAACGTTTACAAAAAATCATATAGAAATATTTCTCCAAAAATTACAACAAAGCAAAAAAATCAGGGAAAACAAAGTTATTTTCACATGATTTTGGATCTAAAAGTAAAAATAGTATATATTAATTATAAGCTGCTAAGTTTTCAACATATGAAGTAGCTCAGTGGAAGAGTCTCCGCCTAGCAGTCGTAGTGGTGTGGGTTCGAGCCCTCATGGGGGCTCGAAATACAAAAAAAAATTGTATTTCGTTTAAAAATATGTTTTTTTAAATAAAACAACAACAAAAGTTTTTGTTGTTGTTTTCCAATTGCTTTCCCAATTCATTACTTTTCTGCAATTGGTAAGTACTTGCCTCCAATGTCATCCCCATGTTAATGTAATGACTTAAACAGTGAATGAGTAAGTAGTTCGTGTTCAATAGTTTAGCTGTTTAACTCATTATTTGGTAATGAAAAGTTTTGCTGGGTTACAGTAAATGTTACGCACTCCTTGTAAATATGTATACTATTCTCTGTTCCAAAGTCTTACCTTGTAATGCGATTATAAAACAGAAAACTCTTGAGAGGGACAACCATAAAGATCGCAGCTGTTGCCAGGATAAACAAAAGTAGTATATACTCGTATATCTTCCGCTAATCTTCTTAAAATATTATCAAGTAAGTTCCACAATCGGCTACGTGACTAACTGGAATAAGATCAGAAAATCTATTTAATACCTTAGGGGTTCGAAAAAGATGTTTTTGGTACCCAATTAAGTTTGACTATGTTAATATTAAGATCGAGTCTTTATATTGAATTCCCTTGCCTACATTATTCTACCGACCAGACACTCATTACATTGGAGGCCCATGTTTAACGGCCGATTAGAAAATGTTGACATAAAAGTAAATATCAAGCACTTTTATTTCATCTACCATTTCCAGAAATGCAAACCCTGCCCTGCACAAGGTCCATATCAGAGATTTAACATTTAATTCCAATTAACTTTTTGAATTACCAACAAATTAATTACCACTAATTTTATCAAGTTTGCCAAATCCTTTAAAAAATGTTACGATTAATGCCAACTGTGACTCAGTGTCATCAAAGAGAAAATGTCAAAAATATTACCAGATGCATTAAAAAGAACTACGTCGTTGACCATTTTTGGACTATGGTAGAACCTTTTCAATTAAATAACAAATTCGATGAATCATTAACTTTCTAAACAAAAATTTTAAATTCAATTAATTTTATATTATTCACTATTTAAAAAATATATACTTATTTAAATTAAAACACTTGAGTCATTCAAGCTTATCACTCAGATTTTTTGGCTTTATAAGAAAAATGTCAATAACTTAGAAAAAATGCCAACCCATAGTGCTGCCAACAAAAATAAACAAAAATATTTTTAGAGATAAAAAACATATGAACCTTTTTTGTTTATGAAAGAAACCTGAATTCAAAACTATACGATTACGAGTAGCACCACAAACAAAGTCGGGTCACCGACTAAAAATAAACCATAAGAACTAAATTTTCATTAAAATAAAAAAATAAAAGAATTTTTTATGATGAGTCAACAGAACTTTAAAAAATTCATTTATGTTTTTAGGTATTAAATATTTTTTTTTTTCTAGTGAAATAAGTTGTAACATTAAAAAATGTAATTACATTTTCAAAAACAATTTACAATGTAAATTTTTAGTTCTCAGGTATTTCAGAGAAAAAATTCTATTTTTGCTAAAAGAAAATAAAAATAATTCTTATTTATTTACCTTAAGATATAAGACAAATATGTTAATTATACAAGATCACCTGTTGCAACAAATATTTTGAATCAAAAATGATCGAAAGCAACAAAAACATTTGCGAAAAGATCAATAAAGATAAATAAATGAGAAATTAATTTAATTGAAATTAGCAGTTGCTTAAAAGAATGATTTCATTTTATTGAAATAAATGAATCATATATGCAACATAATATATTGACCTTATAGGTATAATATTTAGATACGATTATACGACATAGGCCACAAGATCGTAGTAGAGATAATTGAGGGAAGATATGAATACAAAGTTTTACAGAAATATTCCTTATTTATTCGAAAAGTTTGATATTTGGCGGTACCGGCTCACAGCCATGAACATTTGGAATTGCTAATAAATGTTAAATTGTAATAAAAATTAAGACAAAATTAAGTACGAAGAACTACTAGAGAGTATATGGTCTCATATAAAAAAAAACTAAATTGAGATAGGGCTTTTTGTATATTAATTTCAGAGTATAAATGTAACTTAGAGCTTTTTTCTATAGTGATCAAAACAAATTATATTAAGGAAAGCTTCACATAGCGAATGTTTTATATATGAAAGCTTTCGATAGCGCATACTTTTTACAAGAGATCTTTCGATATTAAAAGTTTTCTATAGGAAAGCTTTCGATAGCGAATGTTGATGGTTGGAGTATCCCTACTTTTAGACAGATAGAAAACCTCAAATTATTATTACCTATTTTACAAACACAATCGTTACGAATTATGTTTGTAAGCCATAAGTAAAAGCTCAGATTATTTTTTAAGGGATGTTTGCCTCTCCGTTTTTAAGAATTGGCGTAAGCAATAAAGATATTGCGTGATGTTCATATAAGAAATATGTTAAAAAGGCTAAAATAGTTGGCTTCGAAGATAACTGCTGTATGCTATTCGGCTCTGAAAGCTTGTTTATGCTAAAATCCGAACGAAGATATTTAACTGTACGATATCGAAGAACATGTTATGGATAATTTTTCGTGATCCGGGAGTGATTAAATGTTTTCCGGAAAGAACAAATTTCTTGCAAATAATTCAGCCAGAAGTTTAGCTTAATCATGTAGGTCAATGAATATCTGGGCCCTCATTACCGCATTCGATATCGATCGAAATCTTAGATATTTCCAAAACATTTGTATTGCATACTTTAAAGATAATCAAAATTATTTAAAAGATTCGAGGTTTACTATTTATACCCTGCACCACCATAGGTGGAAAGGGTATTATAAGTTTGTGCTGATGTATGTAACGCATAGAAATATTTTTCGTAAGCCCACCTTTTAGTATACCAATAGGCTTAGAATCACTTTATGAGTCGATTTAGCGATGTCCGTCCGTCTGACTGGCTGGCTGGACCCCCATGTAAACCTTGTAATCAAACTACAGGTCGCAATTCTAAAGATAATTTGATGAAATTTGGCACAGATAATTTTTTTAATAATGGGACCATGGCTATTAAAATTGGTAAAAATCGGTTCATTATTTATGGTACCTCCCATAGGTCACACTTCCCGGAATTGATATAATATTTTTTCATAAAATTTAAAACAAATACTTCTTATGGAAACTAAAATCACTGTACCAAATTTCGTTGAAATCGGTCCACATTTGACCATAGCTCCCATACAAACTCTTCTTTAAAAACGCACTAAATGAGACAAAAAATCATTAAAATGCTCGTAAATCTAAAGATAATGACAATTTTGAGTTTATTTTTTGCATACATAATTTCTGTAACAACTGTAACCAATTTGCCAAATTTCGAGATAATCGGTCCACATTTGACCCTAGCTCTCATATAAGTCCAAAAGACGGAAACAGGTTAAATATATAAGTTTTGAGAAAATATTTGTATGATGGCAAAATTTAGCAAATATTTGTCTTTATACAGGAAAAATAACACCTTTTGAACTATATGTTTTTAAAAACGAATCAAAATGGATACCAAATTTCAAAAAACTTTTTACATCGATATAACTTTGAACATCCCTAAAGTATACTTCACAATATTTGCTTAACATTCTGAGTTTTCGATCGATATCGAATGCGGTAATTTGGCCCCTGGTACATATACCCTTAAAAGAATTAGAATCTTTGAATAGAGGTACTGCTCATATTAAACTTATCCTCGTTTGTATGCGTAGCTTATTCGTAACTGAATTTTGTTTTTGATGGCATCCTTTCTGGATCTAACTTCAAGTCTCATTAAACAATGATTTGATTTAATCTTTTTGATGAAATTAAGATTTTTTCCAATCTATATATGTATTACATTCGTAGTTTACCTTGGTTTTTACTAAAACTTGGAAAGAATTGTATTATTACAATATTTTTGGGGTGGTCCTGAAAAGCTTAGCAAATTATTTGTTATTATACCCTTTTATACCTCTGTAGTACTCGGTAAAACTCGGGAAATTGTCATGTATTCAAATGCTCAGTATAAATATTTCGAAGGATTATAAATTTGGTATTCTTAGATTTTATATTCTAGAAGGCGTCAAAAAATACACACCTACAAACAAGAGGTCAAGGACAATTTACCTTAAATTTTTGGCATCAACATACCAACATGCGTACATACAAAATCATCTCATTAATACCTCAAATCTCAATCTCTATATAAAAATCTCTCACGAAAGCATAAAAATAGCTAAGAATAAACGTCAGAATGACGAATTAGCTGAACGCTGCTACGTTCTCTGCTGCTATAAAAAAAAATTAAGATGATGTATTTGATTATTTTGTTGCTCCTCCGTATGATGACGAATGTCAGCAACAACAATAAACATAATGGAACCAGCTGATTTTTTTTTTTTTTTTTGAATGACTGACAACTGGCAACATTGGCCAAAAAAAAATATCAAACAAATAAAATTTCTTCGAAATTATGTTTTGGTTTTTTTTTTTTTTAATTTAATTTAAAAACTAAAAATGTAAACGTTTTCTGTTTTCAGCGATCAGTGATCACACACATGCCTTATGTCGAAAACAAGCGCCAATACTATAAAAAGATCATTTCAATGTTTTGTTTTGGTCGTGACACTATGGGATGATAACATGAAAAATTCTGAGACTTTTATTTTACATTAAAGATGAGATAATCATTTTTCTTAAAATGCTATAAATGTACTATGGTTTGAAATGTATTAATTTTGGTGAAAAGTAAGATATAAAATTTTATATGATATGGATAAACGAAAATATTTTTCCAATAGAAATTTGTTCGGCCCTATTATATAGTGGTTGGTACACATGTGAAATGTTAACAGAATATGAAAATAGGCTTAAAATAAAGAAATACGTGTCTCAGCGTTTTGCTGTAGCACGTCAGAATTTTAAGAAAATCGATTTTAAAGATTCGAAGGACCGTGGAGGTTCACTTGTAACATAATACTATTATAAAAAGTTCTATAAAAATAGAATGGGTGAACCGATTTAAATGATTGAGCCAGTTTTAAAAGGGGAATTCAATTTTTTTCCGCTAGAGGATGCTTTAATTTTCAAGTAAAATTAAAAAAGATCCAAAAAATGTACGAAATTCATTAAAAATACAATTCTGCTATATGGTTCAAGTCCAAGACGATTTGTTTTAATTTTGTCTAATTGCAGAATTGTATTTTTAATGAATTTCGTACATCTTTTGGATATTTTTTAATTTTACATGAAAATTTAAGCATCCTCTAGCGGAAAAAAATGTTTTTTTTTTATAAAAACCGATTTAAATGCTCAAGCATTCGTGAACTACCCTGTAAGTATAAAGCTGTTGTGTGTTTAGTAGAGGAAGCTATCTCGAAAATTGTTGAAGATGAGATCTAATCAAACTTGTTCCTATCGGGTGTTTTTTATGGAGGTATAGAACTTTAAGTTGGCATCACTTTTTTTACTGGCGGCCATTTTGTCAGCTGTCAAGTGATTAATATTTAGTTTGGTTTGCCATTTCATCATGAACAGGTTGACAAAAGAACAACGCTTGCAAATCGTGCAAATTTATTTCGAAAATAATGGTTCAGTTCGCGAAGTTTACCGCAAGCTCCGTCCATTTTATGGTCGACATAATCGTCCATCAGAGCAATTAATTCGGTTAACCATGGATCGTTTTCGCACTACGTTTACTCTATGTGATAATACGCATCCGCAGCGACGTCGAACAGTGCGCACCGAAGAAACAATTGCCGCTGTAGAGCAAAGTGTTGAAGAGGACCCGAATGAATCGATTCGCCACCGTACACAGCAATTGGAGCTTTGTCCATCAACTTTATGGAAGATTTTGCGCAAAGATCTTGGCTTGCGACCTTACAAGATCCAGCTTGTGCAAGAATTAAAGCCGCGAGACCATGCAGTGCGTCGTGATTTTGGTGTATGGGCCGAAAATGAGATTGATCTCGATGCTGATTTTCATGGCAAAATTTTGTTCAGTGATGAGGCTCATTTTTGGTTGAATGGCTACGTCAACAAGCAAAATTGCCGCATTTGGAGTGAAGAGAATCCACATGAGACCCTTGAGACGCCATTACATCCACAAAAACTGACTGTTTGGTGTGCTCTATGGGCTGGTGGAGTCATTGGGCCATACTTCTTCCGAAATAATGCTGGAGAGTCAGTTACCATAAATGGAGACCGGTATAGAGCCATGATAACCGACTATTTTGTTCCCCAATTGGATGGCATGAATGTGGATGAGTTGTGGTTCCAACAACTCATACATACCACACAGCGCACGTCACAATTGATTTGTTGAAGGAAACATTAGATGAGCGCATAATTTCGCGGAATGGACATGTCAATTGGCCAGCAAGATCGTGCGATTTGACACCACTGGATTATTTTCTTTGGGGATATGTGAAGTCGCTCGTCTACGCCAACAAACCAGAAACGTTAGGGGACTTGGAAGCCAACATTCGTGGCGTTATTGCCAACATACGGCCCCATATGCTCGAAAAAGTAGTTGAAAATTGGACCTGCAGAATTGGCTTTATTCGAGCCAGCCGCGGCGGCCACATGCCCGAAATCATATTTAAACATTAATGGCATAAAATTATCCTTCCAATAAAGCCAAATTGATGGACATTAAAACGATTTTCTTGTATTTTATTTCAATTTGAAGTTCTATACCTCTAAAAAAAACACCCATTATATAATTTGTATATTCAATAACGACCTTTTATGACAAACTTTCAGTCCTATTTATTTTCTTGCGGCTGACAGTTGCATTTGCTATTCATATTATTTCAATCATAAACCGGGTCTTTAGATATTAGGGCTATGAGACAGACAATCTTGTAATTGGAAGCTTAATTAAGCAGAATTCAACTACTTCTATATGTAAAAATGGGATAAAATTGACTTTACTCCAAGCTCTCGAGAGCTTGACTTGCTCGTTGGTAAAAGAATACTTTTACCACCGTCCCCAAGTATGATAAAATCTCACCTGAGTATCAATTTGAAATCATGTTTTTGAGCATAATCTTCCCCTTGGTGAGAAGCGGACCTTGTCTAAACTCCTACCGACCTATGGCACTCGGTTGAGAATACAACTTCACACTGAGCTTCTGTGATTTTCCTCGCTCCACGACGATCTAGTAGGAGCTGTAGTCCCAGTCACGGTCAAATCTCTTCCTGTTATTCTTAATTTTTATTATAAGTATTATTTATCAAAGCATCCCCCATCGGCGGTAAACAGTATAGCACTTACACGTCGTCGATGTAAAACATATAAAATTGGCTGTTGAACGAAAAGCTTAAACAAATTTTCTCAAAATAGATGTGACATGCATTTATAGTTTTAAATAATATTGAGCTTTATCTCTTCTTTTCACCACCTCCTTTCCATAAGATAACCTAATTCGTAACTATAAGTGTAGTTTTCGTTGGTCTATTACAATAATTTTTTATATTATACGAGATGACTTAGTAATCCGAAATGACTCAGCACTTCGCCATGCTTCTGCAATTTTAAGATGACTCAGCAGTTTTAAGATGAGTCAGCAGCTTTATGATGGCTCAGCTGTTTTAAAATGAGACTTACTTAAATGTCCTTTATTTACAATCTGTTTAGGTCAAAGCCGAGCTTATTTTAAAATTCAATGTACCTCGATCTTGTGCTCACAAGCTTTGAAAGATTTTTTTCCATCAAAGTTTCGGACGTTTTCTTTTACGAGTTCCCTCCGGAAGATTTTCGAACACTTTTCTTGCTAGAGTATTTTTGTCCATTCCCACAACATGTCCTAGCCAACGCAGCCCCTGCTGTTTAAAGCATTTTACTATGTCGATGTCAGCTTATAACTCATACAGCTCATGGTTCATTCGATGTCGAAATTCATTGTTCATGTAAATTGGTCCATAGATTTTTCATAGAATCTTCCTCATAAAAACTCTAAGAATAGCTTCATCTGCCTGTGCAAGTGTCCATTATTCTTCTGTTATCCTTAACTCCCAGTGGAGCATGGGGCCGTGATTCAGCACTATATATTTTTTTCTAAATAGGCGTTTCTTTTCCCTCATTTTCTCTCGATATCTTTCTAAAGTTCAACGCCTATCTACTGATTGCAGAGTTGCCCTCTAGGCTTAATTTTTCTCAGCAGTGGCATTGCGGCACTTCTCATCATACCAAGAATTTTTAGAGGGAGGGTTTTGGAACCGCAGCTGCTTTCATGGAGTTGGTAAGGTTTTTCATTGCACGTACATGTCGTTTGAACCTTTGAGCAATTATACTGTTCGTTGGGAGATATCGGTAGCAATTTTATGTGAATTGAGCTTTGTGACGTCAAACTTTCTTTGTGCTTCTATCTGTATGTACCTCGACACACTCAGACGTGTTCTCACCTTGACTGGAACAAGGAAATAAACGGAATTCATATCCTCAAATCGAGCACACATCCAATACACTTGAAGAGTGTCTACCGTCAACTACAACATGATCTATCTGATTTTTTTTGTTTTTTGGTCAGGAGGCACCAATGTCGCTTTATGAATTTTAGGGTGTGGAAGCCTGATGCTACTCACTTCCACATTGCGAGTAGCCACAAAGGAGGTCAACCTCATACCATTGTAAGACATTTCACCGTGAAGTCTGAATTGACCAACAGTAGGCTCAAATCAGCCTCCACGTCCTAACTTTGCGTTAAAATCACCCAGTATTTTATTATCGCCATGATTTAAGCATCTATCATAGACTTACTCAAGTTGATCTTTAGCGTCATCATCTTTTTCCTCTGTGGGTGCACGCACACAAATCAGGCTCAGATGAAAGTATTTCGCTTAGACGCGTATTGTCGCTAACCTTTCACTTACAGGGATGAAACTGGAAACCAGATTTCGCAGTATTTTGTTCACCATAAAACCACAACAAAATTCGTACCTACTTTCATGGCAACTATAATATAGGTCGACTTTTAGTGTCTTGGCGATGCCATGACCATTCTTTCTGATCTCCTAGAGAACAGTCACATCTCATTTATATTCGTCAAGAACATCCATCAACTGGTTCAGAGCACCTCCTCTGTAAAGAGTTCGGATGTTCTAGGTGCTGATCCTTAAATCATGTTTCTTTTTCCATTTGCCATAGTCGTCAACATTAGGGTAGGGGGCGGCCGTTGTTATTATTAATTTAAGCTTTTTTATAGTAATTGTTTTTTTTTTGACGTTCTAACGCATGTTTATATCGTTCTTATGGGAGAACACGCGGCACTTGTTTGCTCACTACTTTAGGGGATAAATTACATAAATGGCGCCTTAAAAAGTGCCAGTACCTTTTAACAAATGTAATATAAGATCTAGAGAAATTTCAATTGGAATGCACAAAATGTTCTTCCAATCCCATAGTGCCATGTCATTTAGTTTGTCATTGCAACAGCAGCAACAACCTTTAAGAAGCAGCAAATACAAAAAAACACTGCAAATGCAAACTGATCGACAGCAAAATCAAAAAGAAAAAAACACAAAACAAAACCAAAATCAGAACCAAGAATCAGACAGAAATACAAAATCATACTCATACAATAAATTTTTCGCATAAAAACTTTTAGTTTTAGAATTTCAACCAAACAGTTAAGTTATTGTCGCGAACAAAAAGAAAAAAATTTTAAAAGAAATTTAAATCAAAGAAAAAAAATATTCAATATCAAAAATTTTGAAAATTAAAAAAGAAAAATATTTCTCTAGCGAAAGAGATTTTACATAGTATTTCGTTTTACGAAAACAAAAATATTCAAAAGAAAAATAAGAAATTTTAATTTCAAGTTACGAAATTGAAAAAAAAATATATTGAAATTTTGAAAGATTTACATCAAAATTTATCTGAGTGCAGTATTGAAAAATTTGAAATTCTTTTAAAAGAAAGTTTTGAATTTGAAAGTGTTTTGAATTTTGAAACTAAAAGTTTTAAGTGAAAATTTATTGTTAGTTAATTTATTATTTATCTACAAAAAGACAAGCTTTACAAGCTACAAATCCAGCAAAAATGGCTTCAAGAAATGTAAGTTTTGAATTTATTTATTAAAGACAATTAATTATGGTCAATATTGAACTTGTAAACAAAAGTTTAGTACATTGAAAAAAATTTTAGAGAAAGCAGCCAATTATTTTTTGGTAAAATATATTCTAAAAGTAACTGTTTTACAAAACTAAGAATGTTATATAGTCGATCGAGCGCGTCAAGCCCTACTTGGGACAAATATGGATCAGAAAACAACTTTACAAGTTTTTTTTTTAATTCTTATATCTGCATAATTATCTTACCACATCAATAGTTCCTCGAGATTTAGAATTATTTAGACATCCCCGGCAGCTGTTCCGACATTAGAGCTAGGCTCAAAAGAGGATCGATGATCACGAAGCCTTATCTGTACAAAGTTTTTAAAAAAACTTCAACTATTTTAAAGTTTTTACATTTTCTTGAGATTTTCGGGATATTTTTATGACTTTTAAGAGTTAGTCTTATATGGTCAAATATGGATCGATGTAACAAATTATAAACACATATATTTTGGCTACTATAAGCATTATTTTTGCTGAATTTTATTAAATGGCTGTAAAAGGCTAAAGTATATGTTCCGGGAAAGCAGTTTAATATAAGCCATTTCTAAAAGCTGGTCTAATATGGGACCTAGGGTATATGTTTATACAAAATTTATTTGTTCAAAGTTGAAATAATAATGTTTTATAGGTATATATAATGCATATCTGCTAGGGTCACATGTAGACCGACTGTCACGAAGAATTATATGCGCAAAGTCTTTAAATGAAACTTTAATTGTCTTTAGATTTTTTACATTTTTGTGATTTTCGGGGTATTTTTGTGACTTTTACGAGTTAGTCTTATATGGTCAAATATGGTCCAATTCAAAAAAAATTTGGTATACTAATTGTGGCTGCCATAAGCAATATTTTTGCTGAATTTCATTTAAATACAAATAAATATTTGCCTGTAAATGTAACTATTCCGCTATGCTTTACGAAAAAACGAATACGAAATTTCAGGAGAAGAATGCAATAACTCGAAAACTATTCTTTTATCATTCCAAAAAGCTGTTTTTGATTTCATGAAGTTCTCTTATATAAATATACTTATCCCTAATAGACCTTAACAACTGGCGTTGACCGGTTTTTTTTAAGATTCAGCTTTTTACATAAATAAAATCCCTAATAGACCCTCGATTCACGCCGATTCTGTTAGTTGGTTATCACCTCGACTTCTAAGCATAACATATTAAATGCTGAATGGGTTTGAGCCCCATTTACGGCCAGATCTCTTTCAGCCTAGCATACCAGAGGTACCAAGTTTCATCCTCGGCCACTTGAAAAAAAAATTAAGAAAAACGCCGGTTTAACTCATAACCAGGAGTAGGCAGCCTATACCACCAGAAGCGGAAGAATTTTTTTAATTTTCGTAAATACCACGATCATTATTTAGATTTTTATGTTTTTTCGATATTTTCGATCCAAATATTTTTAAATAAAAATATTTTTCTTTGGAAAATCGTTCGATAAAAATAATATTTTAAAGAAAATTTTTCGATAAAAATAATTTTCTGTAAAAATTTTCAATAAAAATATTTTTATATCAAAAAATTTTCAAATCTTCTATAGAAAAGATTTTAATAAAAAAAAATTCTATAGAAAAATTTTTGATAAAAAATTTTCTATAGCAAAATTTTTGGCAAAAATATTTTGTATAAATAAATTTTTGATAAAAAAAAAATTTTATAGAAACATTTTTAATAAAAAATTTTCCATAGCAAAATTTTTGATAAAAAATATTGTATAGAAAAATTTTTGATAAAAAAAAATTTTGTATAGAAATATTTTTAATAAAAAATTTTTCATATAAAAATTTTTGATAAAAAAATTTTGTTTAGAAAAATTGTTGATGAAAAAATGTTCTATAGAAACATTTTTGATAAAAAATTTTCTATAGAGAAATTTTTGAAAAAAAATTTTCTATAGAAAAATCTTTAATAAAAAAATTTTCTATATAAAAATTTTTGATAAAACATTTTCTATAGAAAAATTTTTAATAAAAACATTTTCTATAGAAAAAATTTTGATAAAAAAAATTTCTAAAAATATTTTGTATAGAAAAATTTTTGATAAAAAAAAATTTTGTATAGAAACATTTTTAATAAAAAATTTTCCATAGAAAAATTTTTGATAAAAAAATTTTGTATAGAAAAATTTTTGATGAAAAAATTTTCTATAGAAACATTTTTGATAACAAATTTTCTTCAGAGAAATTTTTGATAAAAAAATTCTCCATAGCAAAATTTTTTATAGAAAAATTTTGCATAAAAAATTTTTGATAAAAAATTTTCTATAAAAAAAATTTTCATAAAAAAATTTTCCATAGAAAAATTTTTGATAAAAATTTTCTATAGAAAAATTGTTAATAAAAAAAATTTTCTATAGAAAAAATTTTGATAAAAAAAATTTCTAAAAATATTTTGTATAGACAAATTTTTGATAAAAAATTTTCCATAGAAATATTTTTGATAAAAAAATTTTGTATAGAAAAATTTTTGATGAAAAAATTTTTTATAGAAAAATTTTTGATTAAAAATTTTTCTATAGAAAAATTTTTGATTAAATTTTTTCTATAGAAAAAATTTTTGATAAAAAATTTTCTATAGCAAAATTTTTACAAAAATATTTTGTATAAATAAATTTTTGATAAAAAAAATTTTGTATACAAACATTTTTTATAAAAAATTCTCCATAGCAAAATTTTTGATAAAAAAATTTTGTATAGAAAAATTTTTGAAAAAAAAAAATTTTGTATAGAAATATTTTTAATAAAAAATTTTCCATGTAAAAATTTTTGATAAAAATTTTTTTTTTAGAAAAATTGTTGATGAAAAAATTTTCTATAGAAACATTTTTGATAAAAAATTTTCTATAGTAAAAAATTTTCTATAGAAAAATTTTTAATAAAAAAATTTTCTATATAAAAATTTTTATAAAACATTTTCTATAGAAAAATTTTTAATAAAAACATTTTCTATAGAAAAAATTTTGATAAAAAAAATTTTCTTAAAAAATTTTCCATAGAAAAATTTTTGATAACAAATTTTCTATAGAAAAATGTTTAATAAAAAAATTTTCTACAGAAAAAATTTTGATAAAAAAAATTTCTAAAAATATTTTGTATAGACAAATTTTTGATAAAAAATTTTTCATAGAAAAATTTTTGATAAAAAATTTTTCATAGAAAAATTTTTGGTAAAAAAATTTTGTATAGAAAGTTTTTGATGAAAAAATTTTTATAGAAACATTTTTGATAAAAAATTTTCTATAGAGAAATTTTTGATAAAAAATTTTCTATAGAGAAATTTTTGATAAAAAATTTTTGATGGAAAAATTTTGTATAGAAAATTTTAGATAAAAAATTTTCAATAAAAAAATTTTTCATAAAAAAATTTTCCATAGAAAATTTTTTCATAAAAAAATTTTCAATAGAAAAATTTTTAATAAAAAAATTTTCTATTGAAAAAATTTTGATAAAAAAAATTTCTATAGAAAAATTTTTGATTAAAAATTTTTCTATAGAGATAACAAATTTTCTATAGAGAAATTTTTGATAAAAAATTTTCTATAGAAAAATTTTTAATAAAAAAATTTTCTATAGAAAAATTTTTGATAAAACATTTTCTGTAGAAAAATTTTTGATAAAAAATTTTTCTATAGAAAAATTTTTGAAAAAAAATTTTTCTATAGAAAAATTTTTGATAAAAAATTTTTCTATAGAAAAATTTTTGATAAAAAATTTTTCTATAGAAAAATTTTTTATCAAAAATTTTTCTATAGAAAAATTTTTGATAAAAAAATTTTCTATAGAAAAATTTTTGATAAAAAAATTTTCTATAGAAAAATTTTTGATAAAAAAATTTTCTATAGAAAAATTTTTGATAAAAAAATTTTCTATAGAAAAAATTTTGATAAAAAAATTTTCTATAGAAAAATTTTTGATAAGAAAGAAAAAGAAAAATGGAGTACAAATCTTTTTCTTTTTAAAGCGTAGAACTACACATTGAAAAAAATACCTATTTTAGTGAAAAGTATAATAAAAACGGCAACTCTGCCGTGCTCCGACCCGTGCTCATAACTCAGCTAGCCACTAATTATTGAGTATTAGGCTATGTAAAACTTCTCTATGTAATGCATTTGCCGTTCGGAGTCGGAGTTAAAACGCTGGTCCCTTTCATTGAGTATAAAAATAGAATCGGATACAGCTTATTGTCTGAGGGAAGTACCCCTTGTTCCAATTGGAATGTTGTTAATTAAAAAAAAAACTATATTTTTAAAATAGTTAAGAACTGTCATTCAATATTTTAGGTGTTTATCTTATTATTTGCTTATAAGAAGAGCGAGAATTTTACTTTTCTTTTAGTGCATATTTTTATATGTAAACTTTTAAACATCAAAATTTATGATCTTGTATATATATTTTTTTAATATTATAAAAAGAAATAAAATGAATGCACAATTTATTTTTCATAATTCACATGTTCAAAATCGTACTCGCATACCCTAAAATTGTAATTTCTTCAAAATTTGTTGCTTATTTTGCAAAAAAAAAACGAAACGCATATTAACAAAAACAAAAAAGTAGTTTAAATAAATAAATTTATCAGCAGATTTTATAAAATTTATATATTTTTAATTTTGAGAAAAAAAAAATAATAAAATGTGTAAGGTTTGGTTAGACCGTGACCACTACCACCAGATGGTCCTAATTTACAATTTAATTTCTTTTTTTTTTTTCTTTTTGTAAAATTATTTTTGATAGCAAATTTATAGAGATTTTATTTTTACCTTAGATTATTTGTGGCTAACATACATATTTATGGCGGTATGTTAAGTTTGTTATTACATTGGCAACATATCAAAATATAAACTCAAATCCTCCCAAATTTCCAGAATCTGAACTATGGGCATAAAACTGCTTCATTAAAAGCGAATTTCAATTTCAATTCGAATTACTTTGAATTTCGTTATAGTTCGTGTTGTGTATATGAATGTATGTATGTATGCAGAAATCCGATTCAAGCTCGGCTTCTGGGTGCTATGCAAGAGGAGCTATGATATGAAAGAGTTATCTATAGAATCTCCCTAATTCATAAACGAAATATAAAATTATCAAAGGCTAATTATATGAATTTTGTTTGGAAAATTTGATTTATAAGTTTGTTATAACATTATTTTTCAAATATGAATATGAGCTTAAATCTTTAAAAGTACGGGACAATTTTACCTAGTTTCAATCAAGATCGAACTAAGCCGATTACGATTATAGTAGTTTTATTTCTTATAGGATCATAAAAGAACAAGATTGGGGGAAGATGTATTTTACTTTAATCAACTGATCATAACTGATTTTTCTTAAATTGATATTGAAATCCGAGGAAATGTTGGGTAATGAGAGTTCGATATAGCCAATTACAAATTATTTATAAATTTTCAAATTCTCTAAGATATTTTTTAATAAATTTCTTTATACTTTTGATTATTAAATAAACTTGATTGCGTTATGCGGCTGGTTCTAAGGAAAATAATATATTTAATGTTCAATTTAATTCTGATTGAGTGTAACAAGTTGTGTCATTTTACAAGAATATTTTTTCGTAATAATTTCTTTTATTTGCATACCCTACATCATCATAAATAGGAAAGGTATATTCGGTTTGTGATGATGCTTGTAACCCAATTTTAAGTATACAAATCAAATAAGATTAATTTCATTATTTGATGTCTGCTTATCGGTCTAGGACAGTCAAGGGCAAACAATTAAGTTGCTATCCCAAGCTAGCATTTTTGGAAAATTTTTATCAAATATGAGTCTTTTTTGACTTCACTGCACGATTAAAATGATAATTTATGACATCACTTATGAGTCAAAAATGATCTTTTTGTGTGAGAAAATGGTAAACTTTATACGACTCTTCAAAACGAGTCTTTAATCACTCGTTTTGCTGATTAGAATATGACTGCACACATTTTGCTAGATTTGTAAAAAAAATAAAGCTTTTTATTACTCAACACAGTAATATCTATTTTTAGAACACGTCATATCTTTTTTTAGAACAGTGAAGTTGCGTTAACAATTACAGAAATTGATGTTGCCGAGACTGAGGATCGAACCTAGGCTGTTGAATATGATATGTTATGCTTAGAAGTCGACGTGCTAACCAACTAAGCCACATCAACCATAATGAGATACGAGTCTTTTTGTGGCATTTTTTTATCACCTAAAAATAGTTATATTACGCACATTTTACAAAATTTTTTGTGCTATTTTAAACTAGTCGCTTGCTAAGCATCTATGAGTCTTTTTGTACACTTTTTTGATCACCAAACTGATTGCACACATTTTGCTTTCATATAGTCGTTTAAGGTATTTTCTGAGTCTTTTTGTGGTCTTTTTTGATTACCAAACAAAATAAAATAGCATAAAAAACAGTCGTATTAGGATCGTTTCCACGATGAGATTTTGACAGCGCACATTCTGCAAGAATTGTTTGTGCTTTTGTAAACTAGTCGTTTTCTAAGCATTTTAAGGAGTCTTTTTGGAATCTTTTTTAGATCACCAAGCTGATTAATCAGTTTTTGATCATCTATACGAATCTCAAAAGACACATTTTGCTGATATTATCAAAAACAATCACCAAATTGCTAGCTGGGAGGTGACAAAAACTTTTAATCTGAGCGTGGATCGCTGGTTCATAGATAAATTGATGAAAGGTGACGCACACACATATAAGTTCCTTGCATATGACAGCCACGGCTGGGTCGGACGAAGTCTAATCTGTTGGTCCAATTTCTGTTAACTTTTTCCAACATTTGTAGCCGTATATAACACACCAACCCTATCCCTTCAGGCCTATCGTTTCAGGCTTATCGGCGGAGACTAGAGGCATTACATACTTCAATTCTATACTTAAATGGTCTATATTTACAACCTGCTAAGGTCAAAGGCCGAGTATATTTTTAAATTATATGCGCTTCGATCTTGTATCATATATTCTCCAATTTCGTAGGCCAAGCTTTGAAAGACTTTTCTCTACTTGGTCTTTTCATCGAAATTTCGGAGGTCCTCTTCTTACATGTAGTTTCCAAACGTTCCCTTTAAAAAATCAATTGTGGCCGGAAATTTTGCAAAATTTTCAAATGATGTACTAAAAGGTCAGTAATCATGGTTCTAGTGCGCGAAAAGTATTTTAAGCAGGACCATGATTTTCTAAATAAATTTGCACTATTTAGAAGCGTTGTATAGGCTTCATGCTGAAATGCCAAAACAAACTAAATATAAATCACTTGACTTGCCAATTGACAGCTGACAAAATTGCTACCGGTTTAAATTGGTGTTGCCAACTTGAAGTTGTATACCTCTATAAAAAGACTTTCTCAACTTTTCTAAAGAAAACTATAATCACTTTTTTTTATCGAATTAGAACAAAGCCACGATTTCCTAAAAAATTTGCACAATTTGGAAACATTGTATAGGCTGCTTTCATGCTGAAAAGCTAAATTAAGTTAAACTTAATTCACTTGGCAGTTGACAAGTCAAATAAGTGTTACCAACTTAAAGTTTTATTCCTCTGTAAAGCTTGCAATCGAAAAACAATCACAAATTTAAAAGTTTAATTGTGGTAATTAAAAATAGACCTTTTCTTTGGAACTCAACCTATTGAAATTTATCAAAATTCAAAATTTATCAAATACTTTGAATACCTCTCATAGAACCAATCTCCCGGTATTAAAAATCTCGATACCCCCTTTTAACTACTTAAGGTATATCGATGGAAAGAGAATACATAATGAGTAAATTTAAGTATGAATTTCTAGACTTCACGGAGATACAGGTCGTTATTTGATCTATATAATATTGCAATGAACCGCCGTGGTATAGCAGGTTAGTCATCCGCCTGGCATACCAGAGGTCCCAAGTTCGATCCCTGGGCAGACCTATCGAAAAAAATGTAAAACAAATTTTTTAAGTTAGACTGTAGGTCCCTTTCAATGAGTCTTAAAAAAATTAGACGCAACTCATTGTCTGAGGGAAGTACCCCTTGTTCCATTGAAATGTTGTGTGGGTACTATATATTATATATACAATCGATTTGGTCATAAAAAACCTTTTGACCCAAAATCACTTCCTAAAACGATTTAACGAAATTTATCCTCCCGGAATCTACATGTAAATCTTGAAATAATATAATACCGCAATAATTTAAAAATAAATAGTTTTTCGGAAAATGCACGTATAATAAGAAAATCGGAAAAGACTTCGAAAATAGCTATAATTGTAATATATACAATAAAATTTAAATTTATTGTATAGGGTATCAGAGAGTCAGGCTTAAATGACTTTAGTACTTTTTTTATTATTATTTATATCTAAATAAATATAAGAAATTTATAAATATTTCAATTAACAAGAAAAAAGCGGCGTTATATAAGTATATTTATAAAGTTAATTTATTACAAATTCATTGAAATGAAATTTAAAACGAAAACCACACATTAGAAATATTATTTACTTTTAAAAATAACTTCACCGCTTACCCTATAATGCACAAGGTAATGAGAAAACAATTTTATAGTTTTGCAGTTATAAGAATTTTAAAAAATTCGATAGAAAACTTTTTATTGAAAACTTTCTATAGAATTTTAAAAATAAAATAATCGATTAATTTGATAGGATTTGTTCAATTTGCACAAAGTGCTCCTCCTCTGGGAAACTCGGATCACTGTGCTCTTTATTTCTCTTTAATACATATTATTTTAGGCATTTCAATAGGAATTTTTTTTCACTAGATACTAATGATAATGGCATGGCAGAAATGCTTAAAAATATGAACTTGAATAATTATATTGGGTATTTTATGCAAATTTTAAAAATGTTCTTCTGTAAGGTCATATCTCTTATTATTGATTTTAGGCTAAATATGCAAAAATATGCAGATAATTTATATACTGTTATAAAGCTAGTACTTCAGTCTTTCAGATGAGTTCCGGTGCATTCTATAAGTTTTTAAGTGAAATAAGTTGTATCTCATTAATTATGAAAATTAAAAATTTCTTAAAAAAAAATTGATATTTAATGAGATACAACTTATTTCAATTAAAAAATTATAGAATAAAATGGACCTCAACTCAAAGTCTAAAGTCTTAGCTTTACAACAGCATATAAAATATCTGCATAGTTTTGCATATTTAGAGTTAAATCAATAATAAGTGATATAACCTTACGGAAGAAAATTTTTAAAATTTGCATAAAATTCCCAATATAATTATTCAAGTAAATTCTATTAACCCAAAATGGTTATCTAAACAATTTGCCACAAACCACTTAACACTTTTCTTTCCTACAAATTTTGCGTGGTTCCCAGAACTTGATATACCCACAAATAATAACAAGAAATTAAATTTTAATTAAATTAAAAGAGTAAAGTAGATAAATTTCAACATTAATAATCAATTAAAAGAAATTGTAATAAATTATGATGAAAACATTTCAAACAAAATACAAACATGACAGCGGACAGTTGTTGCAACAACCTATAGCCATATTTGGTAAAAAAGAAATATAATGTAGAACTGTATTGAAAACTTGTCTAACAGAATGACAACTGAGGTTGCATTGCCAATGGACTGAACTTCATAAAAAATCTGGTTGGTGTTGGTATGGCGGGGAGTTGACGCGAAAATATGACATAAATGGCACGATCAACTAATGTGACACAATGAAAAAATTCAAAGCCGCGACAACAGCTACAGCACCCAGCATGAATGCTTTTATAGGCAAAATGATGATTATTCCTTATTAAACTAAAAACAAAGTTTTAATAAAAATTTTCTATATTACAATGTAGTTAATAACCCAGCAAACAAAAGGACCTTAATTCTTTACAATATCTTTCCAATACTCTTCTCAGCGAGGTCTCAACTTTTTACACTTTTCTAAAGAAAGTTTTCTATAGAAAGTTTTTTATAGAAAGTTTTCTATAGAAGGTTTTCTATAGAAAGTTTTCTATAGAAAGTTTTCTATAGAAAGTTTTCTATAGAAAGTTTTCTATAGAAAGTTTTCTATAGAAAGTTTTCTATAGAAAGTTTTCTATAGAAAGTTTTCTATAGAAAGTTTTCTATAGAAAGTTTTCTATAGAAAGTTTTCTATAGAAAGTTTTCTATAGAAACTTTTCTATAGAAAGTTTTCTATAGAAACTTTTCTATAGAAACTTTTCTATAGAAACTTTTCTATAGAAAGTTTTCTATAGAAACTTTTCTATAGAAACATTTCTATAGAAAGTTTTCTATAGAAAGTTTTCTATAGAAAGTTTTCTATAGAAAGTTTTCTATAGAAAGTTTTCTATAGAAAGTTTTCTATAGAAAGATTTCTATAGAATGTTTTCTATAGAAAGTTTTCTATAGAAAGTTTTCTATAGAAAGTTTTCTATAGAAAGTTTTCTATAGAAAGTTTTCTATAGAAAGTTTTCTATAGAAAGTTTTCTATAGAAACTTTTCTATAGAAACTTTTCTATAGAAAGTTTTCTATAGAAACTTTTCTATAGAAACTTTTCTATAGAAACTTTTCTATAGAAAGTTTTCTATAGAAACTTTTCTATAGAAACATTTCTATAGAAACTTTTCTATAGAAAGTTTTCTATAGAAACTTTTCTATAGAAACTTTTCTATAGAAAGTTTTCTATAGAAACTTTTCTATAGAAACTTTTCTATAGAAACTTTTCTATAGAAACTTTTCTATAGAAACTTTTCTATAGAAACTTTTCTATAGAAAGTTTTCTATAGAAACTTTTCTATAGAAAGTTTTCTATAGAAACTTTTCTATAGAAACTTTTCTATAGAAACTTTTCTATAGAAACTTTTCTATAGAAACTTTTCTATAGAAACTTTTCTATAGAAACTTTTCTATAGAAACTTTTCTATAGAAACTTTTCTATAGAAACTTTTCTATAGAAACTTTTCTATAGAAACTTTTCTATAGAAACTTTTCTATAGAAACTTTTCTATAGAAACTTTTCTATAGAAACTTTTCTATAGAAACTTTTCTATAGAAACTTTTCTATAGAAACTTTTCTATAGAAACTTTTCTATAGAAACTTTTCTATAGAAACTTTTCTATAGAAACTTTTCTATAGAAACTTTTCTATAGAAACTTTTCTATAGAAACTTTTCTATAGAAACTTTTCTATAGAAACTTTTCTATAGAAAGTTTTCTATAGAAACTTTTCTATAGAAACTTTTCTATAGAAACTTTTCTATAGAAACTTTTCTATAGAAACTTTTCTATAGAAACTTTTCTATAGAAACTTTTCTATAGAAACTTTTCTATAGAAGCTTTTCTATAGAAACTTTTCTATAGAAACTTTTCTATAGAAACTTTTCTATAGAAACTTTTCTATAGAAACTTTTCTATAGAAACTTTTCTATAGAAACTTTTCTATAGAAACTTTTCTATAGAAACTTTTCTATAGAAACTTTTCTATAGAAACTTTTCTATAGAAACTTTTCTATAGAAACTTTTCTATAGAAACTTTTCTATAGAAACTTTTCTATAGAAGCTTTTCTATAGAAACTTTTCTATAGAAACTTTTCTATAGAAACTTTTCTACAGAAACTTTTCTATAGAAACTTTTCTATAGAAACTTTTCTATAGAAACTTTTCTATAGAAACTTTTCTATAGAAACTTTTCTATAGAAACTTTTCTATAGAAACTTTTCTATAGAAACTTTCCTATAGAAGCTTTTCTATAGAAACTTTTCTATAGAAACTTTTCTATAGAAACTTTTCTATAGAAACTTTTCTATAGAAACTTTTCTATAGAAACTTTTCTATAGAAACTTTTCTATAGAAACTTTTCTATAGAAACTTTTCTATAGAAACTTTTCTATAGAAACTTTTCTATAGAAGCTTTTCTATAGAAACTTTTCTATAGAAACTTTTCTATAGAAACTTTTCTACAGAAACTTTTCTATAGAAACTTTTCTATAGAAACTTTTCTATAGAAACTTTTCTATAGAAACTTTTCTATAGAAACTTTTCTATGAAAGTTTTCTAGAGAAACTTTTCTATAGAATTTTTCTATAAAAACTTTTCTAGAGAAACTTTTCTATAGAAACTTTTCTATAGAATTTTTCTATAAAAACTTTTCTAGAGAAATTTTTCTTTAGAAATTTTTTTTTTAACTTTTATATAAAAAACTCTTCCCATTGAAACTTTTTTGTACATAGTTTGTTATTTAGTGTTTGCTGGGTTACATTGAACAATTAAGTAGAATAACATTCATGAAACTCTAAATCCTTTTTAAGTTTTTCTCCAAAATTCAAAATTATGTCATCATTTGGGAATAATTCTCATGAAATGAACTTCAATTTTAAACATACAAATTTATTATTTTAAACCTGAAATTTAATGTTATCTTAATTTCAACATAAATTCGGAATAAAAATGACCAAATAAGAATGAGTATAAAAAATATTTATTGTTTTTTATCAAAAAGTTCATTAATTCTAAATAAGCATTCAATTTTGAATTTTTGCCAGTTTCTTTCTGACTTTTTGTTAAACACTACAAACTTTTATAAAAAAATTCGTTGTTATTTTTTCTTAAATTTTTTTTTAAATAATTTTAATAAATCATTTATCATTTTTTGTTTGTTCGTATGATTCATTTGCATTTGTTTAAAAAAATGAAGTTTAATTTGTTTTGTTAAAATTTTTATTTAGGGTTTTTGTATTTGTTAATATTTTTATTTGCTCTTTTGTTTTATTGAATATTTTAGTACCAATAAATATTTACTTGGGATAAATGGCTTTAATGAAGTTTTTAAGAAATTTTTGTTTGATTTTGTTTAAAAAAAAATTATTATATTTTAAAAATATTGAATGTTTTACAAATAAAGTGGTATAATATTTAAATTATTGGGATTTTTTTTTTATTTGTATTATTATTTCTTTATAATTAGGAAATTTTTTTCAAAATATTTTTGAAACTAGATCAATGTTTTATACAAAAAAAAAACAAAAGAAATTTCAACATTTTCAAAATGTCTCCCATTGTTGTCAGTTATTCTGTTTAAAATCTTTCAATCCCCCGTTTTAATTTTATATAGAAAATTAAATTTTTGTTGTAAACTCTACCAACTGCTTCGTAGAGTGAGTCTTTTGTGCTCTACTCCTTTGCCACTGTATTCTATTAAGAAATTTCTTTCCTCTGTGTTTTATTAATTTTATACAAAATAGTTTTACTAAACTATTTTATATAAAACTCTATTCACTTAGAAAACTCTTCCCATTGTGCAGAACTTTTGTATTAAATTGTTTAACTCCAACGCCCTTTGAAAACTATACATTAGTTTTTATATGAATCATTGGATTTAAACTTAAAAAATCTAAAGCCTACTTTGAGGCTTAACTTAAAAAACAATGATTCAAGATCACAAAAAAAATGACTGCAACAGATTCGTATGGATATTTAAAAAGTTAATGGTATTTATTTGCAAAAAATTTAAGTTTTTTGAATAAAGTTCAGAGATGTTAAAGATCACGTAATATGAATTTGATATGACTTATAATAGGCTTCGGATAAGTGGATGCTATTAAATAAATATAATTCAATTGTTTTTATATAAATTTTAATTTAACACATTTTATATACATTGTAACTCGTTAATAATTTTAAAATAGTAGCAAGTTTTTAAAAAGGTTTTCTCTGTAACTGGACCATAATCCATAAAAATATTTGTTTATAGAAAAATATGTTGTTATAGAAAAGCTTTCAATAAAAAAAACGTTTCTTAAGATAATTTTTCGATAGAAAAAATGTTTTTACAGAATAATTTTCAATAAGGAAAATTACATTTTTTTTTTCTAAAAAAATTTGTGAAAAGAGAATTTTTTTTAAGAAAGAATTAATAAAAATACTTGTTTATAGAAAAAAGTTTGATACAAATATTTTTCTATAGAAAAATTTTGATAACAAAAATTTTTGTATAGAAAAATTTTCGATATTATTAAAAAAATGTTTCTATAGAAAAATTTAAATAAAAAAACGTTTCTCAAGAAAATTTTACAATAAAAAAAATTTAAAATTTTCTCTACAAAAATTTGTTGAAAAAAAAATTTTTAAAGAAAATATCAATTAAAATATCGTTAAAAATATTTGTTTATAGAAAATTTTTTGATAAAAATATTTTGCTTTAGAAAAATTTTCGATAAAAATATTTTTCTATAAAAATATTTCTCTATAGAAAAATTTTCGATAAAAATATTTTTCTATAGAAAAATTTTCGATAAAAATATTTTTCACTAGAAAAATTTTCGATAAAAATATTTTTCTATAGAAAAATTTTCGATAAATATATTTTTCTATAGAAAAATTTTCGATAAATATATTTTTCTACAAAAAAAAATTTTCGATAAAATTATTTTTCTATAGAAAATTTTTCGATAAAAATATTTTTCTATAGAAAAATTTTCGATAAAAATGTTTTTCTATAGAAAAATTTTCGATATAAATATTTTTCTATAGAAAAATTTTCGATACAAATATTTTTCTATAGAAAAATTTTCGATACAAATATTTTTCTATTAAACAAAAATTTAGATAAAAATATTTTTCTATAGAAAATTTTTCGATAAAAATATTTTTCTATATAAAGTCTTTATACAAAGATTTTGCCAAAAATTATATATTTATGATTCTAAGGCTATTGGTTTTCTAAAAGATGGGTCTAAGACCAATATTTATATGCGTAACATACATCAGCACAAACTTATAATACCATTTCCACCTATAGTGATGAAGGGTATATTGAACCTATTTTATGAATGTTAATGTTCGAGATCTCTGATAGACCATGCAGAAACGGGAAGCCTAGATGAAGAGCCCTTAATGTCAGCAAGGACTGGGCAGTGACAAAGGAGATAAGTGACAGTTTCTTCCTCCTTGATGTTATGACAAATTCTGGAGTAGTCATAAAAAAGAGCGCCATCTTTTGCTAGATTATCCGCAATGATATAACCTGGTACATTGTTGTGAGTCTGCACTCAGAGAAGTTCAATATTAGAATGTCTCGCCATCTCATTTAGGGATGCCCGGCATTCACTGGTAATGGATGTTGTATAGACCGATGATAAGGAGTAAATATCGGCAAGACTATCCGTACAGAAACGAATATCGCTATAATATATTCGGTGGTATATAAGGCATTTGCTTGCCCTATAGATAGCTAATATATCAGCCTGATTTTCTTCCTCAATGGTGGGAGAAAGAAGCCCCCGATAAGGAGTGAATAGCGGCAAGATTATTCGTACAGAAACGAATATCCCTAAAATATATTCGGTGATACATAAGCCATTTGCTCGCCCTATAGACAGCTGAGATATCAGCCTGATTTTCTTCCCCAATGAAGGGATAAAAAAGCCCCCTACTCCAATTTTCGATTTAGATCTATCCGTATAAATCTCCAGGGTCCCATCTCTAGAATTAATTAAGGCCCCAGGGATATCCACAGGAAAGAATCGATCGAAATGGGGTGATATCAGGGAAATAAGTAAGCTTATCCAAAATGATGGAGGTAGATGAAATAGACCATTAGTTCTTAACGTTATTGCTGAGTTAAGAGCTACGAATTGAGCCAGTGGCTCACTTGTAAGCCAGTTAAGCATCGCGAAGAGTGCCTTTAAAGGCGTAATCTTAAAGCACTTGTAATCTACAGAGCAGAGGATTTTGATCCTAGCTGATAAGCATTGACTAGAGGAGTCCACCAGACAAAATCATAGATTTTGCAACCATTTCAAAGAGCCGGGCAGTGTTTGAAGGGGAAAGGCCTCATTTTTTCACGTTATAAACATATTTTTTCGATCATAGCCGGTGCAACTGAGTCATATCCGATAGATTTTTAAGCTCTCCCTTTCAAAGTCATATGTGTAGATCGTTTGTATTTCATTTATGTTCAAACAAAGTATCATCACTAACTGATGGGATCGCTACTAAAAGGTATCATAAACATTTTCTTTGACATTTTAACACACGTCGGTGTTTATTGTCTTGTCATATCTTTTCTTTTTTTTTTTCTCTCGGTCTATCTAAATTCCACTAAGAATGGAAAATTCTGACTCTGAAACCCATTAAAAGAGCATTAAAGAAAACCTGTTACGAAAAGCAAAAATATAATAGAATAGGAAAAATATCATCATAATTGGTTACGCACACAAACACAGGAGCAACAAAAGTTCAGTTCAAAACAAGTAAGAAAGTGCTATAGTCGGTCAAGCCCGACCATACGATACCCTTCACCACTAATGTCAAAGGTGTTCTTTTTCCTGTATAAAGACAAATATTTGCTAAATTTTGCCATCATACAAATATATTCTCAAAACTTATACATTTAAGCTGTTTCCGCCATTTGGACTTATACGAGAGCTAGGGTCAAATGTGGACCGATTATCTCGAAATTTTGCAAATTGATTACAGTTGTTACAAAAATTATGTTTGCAAAAAATAAACTTAAAATTCACATTATTTTCGGATTTACGAGCGTTTTAGTGAATTTTGTTTCATTTAGTGCGTTTTGAGAAAAGAGTTTGTATGGGAGCTATGGTCAAAAGTGGACCGATTTCAACGAAATTTGGTACAGAGGTTTAGATTTACATAAGCAGTATTTGTTTTAAATTTCATGAAAAAATATTGATTTTTATGGCCAATATATCAATTTCGGGAAGTGGGACTTATGGGAGGTACCACAAATAATGAACCGATTTTGACGAATTTCAATAGCCATGGTCCCATTATGAAAAAAATTATCTGTGCCAAATTTCATCAAATTATCTTTAGAATTGTTAAAAATATTTTTCTATAGAAAAATTTTCGTTAAAAATATTTTTCAATAGAAAAATTTTCGTTAAAAATATTTTTCAATAGAAAAATTTTCGTTTAAAATATTTTTCTATAGAAAGATTTTCGTTAAAAATATTTTTCTATAGAAAAATTTTCGTGAAAAAAATTTTCGTTAAAAATATTTTTCTATAGACAAATTTTCGTTAAAAATATTTTTCTTTAGAAAAATGTTCGTAAAAAATATTTTTCCATAAAAAAATGTTCGTTTAAAATATCTTTCTTTAGAAAAGTTTTCGTTAAAAATATTTTTCTTTAAAAAAATTTTCGTTAAATTTTTTTCTATGGAAAAATTTTCGTTAAAAATATTTTTCTATGGAAAAATTTTCGTTAAAAATATTTTTCTATAGAAAAATTTTCGTTAAAAATATTTTTCTATAGAAAAATTTTCGTTAAAAATATTTTTCTATAGAAAACTTTTCGTTAAAAATATTTTTCTATAGAAAAATTTTCGTTTAAAATATTTTTCTTTAGAAAAATTTTCGTTAAAAATATTTTTCTGTACAAAAATTTTCGTTAAAAATATTTTTCTATAGAAAAATTTTCGTTAAAAATATTTTTCTATAAAAAAACTTTTTGACAAAAATATTTTTCTATAGAAAAATTTTCGTTAAAAATATTTTTCAATAGAAAAATTTTCGTTTAAAATATTTTTCTATAAAAAATTTTCGTTAAAAATATTTTTCTTTAAAAAAGTTTTCGTTAAAAATATTTTTCCATAAAAAAATGTTCGTTTAAAATATCTTTCTTTAGAAAAGTTTTTGTTAAAAATATTTTTCTTTAAAAAAATTTTCGTAAAAATTTTTTTAGTTAAAAATATTTTTTTGTGGAAAAATTTTAGTTAAAAATACTTTTTTATAGAAAAAGTTTCGTTAAAAATATTGATTTTTATGACCAACATATCAATTCCGGGAAGTGGGATTTATGGGAGGTACCACAAATAATGGACCGATTTTGACGTATTTCAATAGCCATGGTCCCATTATCAAAAAAATTATCGGTGCCAAATTTTATCAAATTATCTTTAGAATTGTTAAAAATATTTTTCTATAGAAAAATTTTCCTTAAAAATATTATTCTATAGAAAAATTTTCGTTAAAAATATTTTTCTATAGAAAAATTTTCGTTAAAAATATTTTTCTATAGAAAAATTTTCGTTTAAAATATTTTTCTATAGAAAAATTTTCGTTGAAAATATTTTTCTATAAAAAATTTTCGTTAAAAATATTTTTCAATAGAAAAATTTTCGTTAAAAATATTTTTCTTTAAAAAAATTTTCGTTAAAAATATTTTTCCATAAAAAAATGTTCGTTTAAAATATCTTTCTTTAGAAAAGTTTTCGTTAAAAACATTTATCTTTAAAAAAATTTTCGTAAAAATTTTTTTCGTTAAAAATATTTTTTTGTGGAAAAATTTTTGTTAAAAATACTTTTCTATAGAAAAAGTTTCGTTAAAAATATTTTTTTATAGAAAAATTTTCGCTAAAAATATTTTTCTATAGAAAAATGTTCGCTAAGAATATTTTTCTATAGAAAAATTTTCGTTAAAAATATTTTTCTATAAAAAAATTTTCGTTTAAAATATTTTTCTATAGAAAAATTTTCGTTTAAAATATTTTTCTATAGAAAAATTTTCGTTTAAAATATTTTTCTATAGAAAAATTTTCGTTTAAAATATTTTTCTATAGAAAAATTTTCGTTTAAAATATTTTTCTATAGAAAAATTTTCGTTTAAAATATTTTTCTATAGAAAAATTTTCGTTTAAAATATTTTTCTATAGAAAAATTTTCGTTTAAAATATTTTTCTATAGAAAAATTTTCGTTTAAAATATTTTTCTATAAAAAAAAAATTTTGACAAAAATATTTTTCTATAGAAAAATGTTCGTTAAAAATATTTTTCTGTAGAAAAATTTTCGATAAAAATATTTTTTTAAAAAGTTTTACTGTAGTGTATTGCACTAAGAATCCCAATTTATTACAATTATTTATTATTGTAATAAATAGATTTTTGATAAAACCAAAAAATGTTGGTGGGGAAACCTTTCCTCGACGCGTTTCGATGGTTGGTTAGACCATCTCATCTATAGAAAAATATGTTAATCGAAAATTTTTCTCTAGAAAGAGTTTTTTTTTTCAAAAAAATTTCTAGAGGAAAGTTATTGATTCGTTCAAAAGTTATTGATTTGTCCATTATGTTCCTTTGGTATTCGAAATCTATGTGGCCGGAACTGGTTGATTAAAGGTTTACATGGGGGTCCAGCCAGCCAGACGGACGGACATCGCTAAATCGACTCAGAAAGTGATTCTAAGCCTATTGGTATACTAAAAGACAAGACAAATATTTCTATGCGTTACATACACCAGCACAAACTTATAATACCCTTTCCACCTATGGTGGTGAAGGGCATAAAGAGTCAAAATCAAAAGAATTTTGTATTGAAAAGAATATCAATTTGTATGTCGGTCGGTATTTCTGTCTGTCTGTTATTCCGTCTGTCTTGCTGCGGTTTAATGCTGACTTGCATGTAGATAATAAATTTGTTAAGTAAATGTTGTAGGTAAACAATTTTTACAATGACATTGGGCGGTTGCCATGATAAACTAAATTTTGTTCTTAAAAGATACATACATAGGTATTTGGAAAAAATGTAAGTTTTCATAATTTTGAATCTAAAATTTAGATTCTTAAGGAAATAAGAAATATTTTTTCAAGCCAATTATTAGTTTGAAAATTTGTAATATCTAAAATATTTACTCATTAACATTATCCACACCCACATGTTAAATAGTACCCAAACAATTTTATTTAATACCATCACAGCTGACTGACTGACAGACGGACTGCATTGTCATAAAAGAATTCGTAAACAAAAGATCTAACGAACCAACGAAATGAACTATTCAGGAAAAATGTGAATAAATAAAATAAAAGAGTGTCAAAAATATGTTGATGATCATGATCGCGTTATAGAAAAACGCAAAACAAATAGAATAATAAAATGCCGCTCTCTCTCTCTTTCTCATAAAACAAACAGGTAAAACGAAATTAAATACAAAGTAAACATGAATAAATTAAAATAAAAAGGAAGGGATCGAAAACAAATGCTAATAAAAATTCAAAATAGATATTTCTTAAGAGATAGAGATCAACTGGATTAAAAGAGAAATTCTCTTTAAATGTTAATAAGATTTCAGAGCACTCATCAAGATAACATTACACTGAACAAAAATGTTGAGAATTAATTTTAAAATTCTTTTAAATTAGCTAAATATAAAACATTCACTTAAGTTCCAAGAAATTAAAAGCGGATGTTTTTAGTCAAAGTTTGAAAATTATTTGTAATTTGATAAATTGATTTTCTTCTTTAAAATAATGAATGATTGCACTTGATGTAATGAGCAATAACATGATAAAAGTCTTAGAATTTAAACCTTTATCATGTTGTTACTCATTATATCAAATACAATTTGAATAAAATTTAGGGTCGAATTACAATTTTTGGAACGACTTCACCTCCAAGGAATTTGGTGTTAATTTAATATTCTTCTGATCCATACTATTTTTTTTGAAGTTATTTAAAATAATTGAAATTTTGTTATTCAAAATTTTAAAATTTGTTTCGATTAAGTTTTATGAAAAAAGGGGTTAGTAAACATGTAGTATTCTATTTATTTATAAAATTCTAGATCTTAATTATTTTTATCGTTATATGAATATTAGCTAATTTATCTTTAATGAGCTAATATTACCATATACCGGTGCAAAAATTGCAAAAATATACTCATATACACTTAAGCCATGACTTAATCAATGCAAATAATCAAAAAATAGCTTTTTTTTATCTATAAATGACTGGAATTTAAACAAAAATATTTTCTTGTTTTGTTTAACATTCAAAATGCTTATCAATAGCAATTAAAGAAAAATAAAACAAGCCTTAGCATTAAGACCCTATATAAGCAGAGATGGAAAATTGTTATTTCAAAAATGTTTATTTCTTATTCTAAAATTAATTTGAGATCGATCGACTACACCATTTAATCAAGATTTACGTTAAGTATGTTTATTCGAGTTTTAATCAAGATCGGAATTATAACAAGTACATAATTTGAAGTTGTTGAAAAATAGAGGGTAAAGAAAAATAAATTTTTATTCAAAACCTGGATAAGTGTGTTACCACTGGGAACAAAACACTTTTGACACCAATAGATAAAATAGATTTTGATTGAAATCAAAACCTGGAACAAAATAGTCACACTGGTAATCGAATCAATAAAAATGTATTATATAAAATAACCAAATTGCCTATTACTTATTTTAAAACATTTTAGCGTCATTTATTTATAACTTTTGAGTGAAACATTTTTATTAGCCAACCTTTTTAGCACCTTATACCATGTTGGTGAGTGTTGGAAGGTTGCTAATGTAACGCCAATCCCCAAAAAAGGTGAGGCTAGCAACCCCGAAAATTACCGCCCAATAGCAATTTGTTCCGCGCTTTCCAACGTGATGGAAAGTATGATAAACTATCATTTAGTCAAATATTTAGAGTCTATTAACGACCGGCATTATGGATTTCGTAGGGGCCGCTCTACGGGTGATGTATTAGCTTTTTTATCGAAAAATTGGTGCCGTTCTATTCACCTTTTTGGCGAAAGTAAAGTTATAGTTCTTGATATTTCTAAGGCGTTTGATAGAGTGTGGCATGGAGCACTTCTATCAAAACTTATTACTTTTGGTGTAGGTAACAATTTCTCTCGGTTTATATCGAGCTTTCTTAGAGATCGCACTATAAGAGTTGTTAAAGATGGGATATCGTCCGACGAGTTCAAGAATAATTCGGGGGTGCCAAGGCTCCGTTCTTTCTTCTGCTCTATTTCTTATTTTTCTAAATGACCTTCTATGTCAAACTTCCAAGCCTATCTACTCTTTTGCAGATGTTAGCAACATCTGTCATTCGTATTCATTCAACTATAGGCCAAGAATGTGTGAAATATCAATTCCAAGAGACAAACCATGAATGATACGCTAAATTCTGACCTTTCTATAATATCCAATTGGAGTCGTTCTAATAGGGTCGATTTCAACGCTCCAAAGACCCAATGTTGTGTGTTAACACACAAATGTGTTATGAACAATGTTGCATCATCTGTAATTATGGGTGGTATAAATATTGAGGAATCAGAAACTCTTGATGTTCTAGGCATGAAATTCAGTGTGATGTCCGTTGGACTAATCACGTTTTTCAAGTGTCGAAAGAAGCATTCAAGTGTCTCGGCTTTCTTAGGCGGTGTAAAACATACTTCACTCCAACTGATCTCCTTAATATCTATACCAATTATATCCGATTGAAAATGGAATACAACTCTCATGTATAGGCAGGTGCTTCAAAGTCTATTTTTGAGCTTCTCGACCGTGTTCAAGAGAGGGTAAAGGTGCTTATCGGTGACTGTAGAGAAGCCAATTCTATTGCCTCATTGGAGTATGATCGTAATGTGGGTTGCGTTTCACTGCTCTATCGCTACTACAATAGCATGTGCTCAAACAAAATTAGGGATCTTGTTCCAGAAACCCCTACATTTCTTCGTAGCACACGCAATTAAACAAGGGCTCATCAATTGTAGTCGATTTTCCAGTGGATCGCATGACGTACTATAGAGAAAACTCGTTTTTTAGCCGTACAGCACGAATGTGGAATAAACTTAATGCATCAGTCTTCCCCTCTAATTATGATATCCAAAGGTTCAAATCGAATATCCACAAACACTACTCCCTCTATCCTATTTCCCACAACTTTTTTTCCTAGTTCCATCACAATGAATATGCATACTTAGGGGTCATCCTCTGAGTGTTGGTCCAAAACAAAAAAAAAAAAATCACAAAATTCCTTTTATTCAATTCCGGTATACATTTTTATATTTGACGACTATATCTGTTAGCAAAACGAAAGTATAAACGTAAATTTGTTCAAAAAAGTATTGAGTTATCAATATAGGGCTGTTCATATTATATATATATATATATATATATATATATATATATATATATATATATAACTCCCCGACAACATTCCAATTGGAACAAGGGGTACTTCTCTCAGACAATGAGCTGCATCCGATTCTATTTTTAGACTCATTGAAAGGGACCTACGTTTTAACGCCGGCCCCGAACGGCAAATGCATAAGTTAGAGAAGTTTTACATAGCCTAATACTCAACAACCAGTGGCTAGCTGAGTTATGAGGTGAACCGCCGCTTATTTGAAAATTTATTTTTTCAAGTGAGTCTGGCCAGGGATCGAACTTGGGCTTCTGGTATGCTAGGCGGATGACTAACCTGCTATACCACGGTGGTTCATATTACATAATGCTATTTTTGCAGACAAATATTTTGTTCCCCCATTTTTTAAAAATTCTTCACATCTAAAATATCTCTAGATATTCCATTCTATTTTCACTTGTTAGAAAAGTTGATCTCAATTATTACAGTTTTTGCGTTTAACCTAACGATCTACAATATCCGATAGATTCTCTATGGGATTAAGATCAGGTGATTAGGCCTTGGTCCGATTTCCAAACCAAAATGTTTCCTCCTCCGTGTTTTACCGTACATTTAGTACATCACAACTTTTTTAATTGAACTTTGATTTATCAGAGAAAAGGACGGTTTTCATTGGGTTGTACTCTAGTCACTTTTTTCTTTTAATTGTACTGAGTTCTTATTGTTGCTCATTTTTGATAAAATAATGGCTTAAAATGACAGATATCTCAAATTAAAAAGCTAATACTATGCTACTACTACGTGCAAAGTTTTCTAGGATTATTCTTATGATGTTCGAAAGAGTTTTTTGTTGTTTAACGGTACTTATACGTATTTGAACACAATAGCCTAGTTCACAATCCGTTAAAAATTGAATGGAAAATTTTCAATTTGCTATACCGATTTGCAAATGCTACGATGCTAGACTATTTGCAACGGATTGTGAACTGGGCTAATATGTATATTAATATGTAATTTAAAACTCTGTAAGTTTTTATGACCTATTGAGTTACACTCATTTCCACTTGAATAGGTGCACTTATTTAGTAATAAATTTATGCTTGCTGCTCTTTAGATACTTCATGAATAGAATAGTGGTATACTTTTTGTGAAAGGCTGAACAGTTAAGAATAAAAGTGTAAGCAAGGAAAGCTCGAAAAAGATTTGATAGCTTAAATATGGGCCTCTTTTCGAAATTGGTGCAGAAAAATATGAGTTTTTTTTGCGTCACTTGAATAGAAGCACCACATTAATTTCAGTTTTGTAGCCATTTGTTGAAGTTTTGACCACAAAATAGTTTAACATTTACTAGAGTAGAACCCTAGAAAAATTTTCGATCGGTTTTTATTAAATTTGGTCCAAGGTAATTCATAGGATTTGGAAGAGAAATCAAACATTAATGCCAGCGGAGATTAAGGCCTCTACTTCCGTGAAATTTCTACACAAAATTAAAAAAGTAATTGCGTTGTAATGATTCGCTCAAGAAGTAACAAAAAATGAGGAAAAAATTCTAAGCGAAGGCAAACTTTGGCCCCAAGAGTCATCAAACGGCAAAATGATAGTGATTTTCGTGGAAAAATCTTAGTAAAAATTGGTTTCCGTTGTAGTATTTCTGCAGATAGAAACTAATAAATGGACCCTAACACCTAATACCACTTAAACTTCGGAAAAAATCATAATTAGTCCAAAAAGACAAGGATTTACGGTTGAATTTTTGCAAAAAACATTTCGGTAAAAAATGTTTAGGAGCAAGGTAGTGTAGCAATGAAAAAAAAAAAGATTTTTAAGGATGCGATGGTTTGAACTACCATTTTTATGATTTGAGATGGGGATAATATTTTTTAATTCTGCTCTTTAAACTTAAAACTAACGGGTTCATAAAAATCGAACCTTTTTCACATGAAATGACAGCTTTGCTCCTAACCATTTTTTTTACCACATGTTCTTTGCAAAAATTCGACCGTAAATCCGTATTTTTTGGACTAATAATGATAAAAATACTACCACCTACGCCAATTTTTTCTAATACTTTTACAAGAAAATCACTATATTTTTGCCGTTTGGTGACACTTGGGGCCAAAGTTTGCCTACGCATAGAATTTTTTTCCTCAAATTTTGTTATTCCTTGAGTGAATTATTAAAACGCAATCACTTTTTTAATTTTTTGTAGAAATTTCACGCAAGTAGAGGCCTTAATCTCCGCTGGCATCAATGTTTGACTTCTCTTCCAAATCCTATGAATAACCTTGGACCAAATTTAATAAAAAACGATGAAAAATTCTTCTAGGGTTCTATTTTAGTAAATGCTAAACTATTTTGTGGTCAAAACTTCTACAAATGTCTACAAAATTGAAATTAATGTGGTGCACCTATTCAAGTGACGCAAAAAAACGCATATTTTTCTGCACCAATTTCGAAAAGAGGCCCATATTTAAACTATCAAATCTTTTTCGAGCTTTCTTTGCTTACACTTTTATTCTTAACTGTTCAGCCTTTCACAAAAAGTATATCACTATTCTATTCATGATGTATCTTAAGAGCAGCAAGCTTAAATTTATTACTAAATAAGTGCACCTATTCAAGTGAAAATGAGTGTATATTATAAAAAGTACATACCTGTTAGTGCAAATGTTTTGTCGCACACTGTTAATACATATACCTGCAAAATCTATATTTTATATTCGATTAGGATGCATTAGCATTTGGAATATTAAGCGTTTTACACCTAACCACAGCTGTCATTGTGCAGAGACTCCTAATTATTGTTCTACAGTTTTTTCTGAAAAATGAGGACAAAAGACTTCTCAAACCACCCTCGTACATATACAATAGATTATTTAATAAAATGTATTATATCTCAGCAATTTAAGGAGATTAATACGTAGATTTTCAAAGAATCATTAAATCTAACAGAATATTCATATTGATCGTCATAACTTAGAATTTGGGCAAAAATTTGTAAATAGATTATTAAGATTCACTTCTTAAGTACAAGTAACTACACTTTTCCATCTCTGCTTGCTAACATAAAAATTATTTACAGTGTAAACAGATAAAGAAATACAAAGAGGGTAACAAACAAGCTAATAACAGAAAACAAAAAACAAACAATAAAAACATAAAACATTTCTAAAGACAACAAGTAAGAGAGCAAATTTCTTTCATTATAAAATTAAGAGTCTAACATAATAAGAGTGGGAAAGAGAGCCAAAATGTTTGGTTCCCAAAAGTTTGGAGCTAATAGCTCTTTACAGAGCAACATGATTAATAATAATAATAATAAAAATAACAATACTAATGACAAGAAAGCCGGTCATTATGGTGTTGGTGACATTAAAACACTGGCAGCAACAACAACAGCAATACCAACAGCGTCAGCAACGAATACAATAGCAACAATTAGTGGTGGAAATAGAATTAATGCAAATTCAAATAATCAACAACAACAACAGCAGCAGCATTATCAGCCATATATCGGCTCTACTACAGCTCTAAGTTCGAATATACCAAGTCATGGTAGTAGTGGTAATAATAATAATAATAATAGTACTGGTGGTGGTTTTTTGGGAGCAGCACAACAACGACAACTACAGCAGCAACAACAACAACTACAACATCAGCAGCCGTCGTCACAGCACTCTACTAATATCGTTGGCTGTGGTGGAGCTGTTAATATTTCTTCCACGGCTGGCATTAGTAGTAGCAAAGTAAAACCAGTAAATTCCACGATCGTTGGACAAACGCATTCAGTTGAAGGTGGATCGCGTGCGCAGACGGTTGATAGTCAAGCGACAAATTTATTTATACAAAATCGTAGTAACAACGTTAATAATAAGAAAACGCCGGAATTTCTAGTGTCGAAACAATTGAACGATCAATTTGAAAAACTTAATTTAAATACACAGCAACAGCAGCAACAACAAAAGCAGCTACAACAAAACGGTGTTGTAACGCAACTATCACAAAAACAACAACAGCAAACATATTGTAACAACAACAATAGATCAAATCAAAATTTTATTACTAATCCATTAAATCAATTGCCCCAAAATAATAATTGTGCAATTGTTGCTGGTCAACAACAACCACAACAACAACAACAAAATTATAAAAATATAACAACAAATACAAGTGATCATAATTTATTAACAAATAACAATAGCAATAAAAATAATAATAATCCCTCAAGTGTCATAAAAACAACAACATTAAATCTACCAGTGACATCATACGTTGCCACACAAAACGATCAACAGCAGCAGCAACAGCCACAATATCCTGTTGAACAAATCTATTACAGCAACGACAACAATTTAAGCGACAACTACGTTTACACTTTTAATCCACAGGTGTGTGATTTCGTTATTCTTATTTTTTTTACTAAAATCTTAAACAATTTTATTATTTTACTATAAAAAAGTTATCAAAAAAGATCTAGTTTCTTTTTATATCTAAATTTCTGCCAAAAATGTTAATGAACTTTTTTTAGTTTTGTTTTTGTTACAACAAAACTTACACGTCTCCTAAGAAAAAACAACAAGAAAAAACATAAATAAAATCGCAAACACTTCACAAATTTTTATTAGTCGACATTTTTTCCTTCTACTCGTTTTTTGCAATTGACTTTATTTGTGTCCCTCTCTCTATTTTTCTGCTCGATTCCCTTTTCTCCGAGACTTTCTTTTGCTGGATCATAATATTTATTTTGCTGTTTTCTACAAATCTTTTTTCTTTTACACCACAACTTCACATACATACATACTCATACGCGTATACATGGGTAAAGTTGTTTGTGTATGTAAAATAAATAGAGTTCAAGTTCTATTTTTTGTGTCTCATTGTTTGCCAAATGTATTCGTTGGTTCTTTGTAGCCAAAAAGTAAAGTAGGGGAAGTATAGCCAAAAGTCATATAGACTAATCTCAGATCAGCAATATTAAAAGCCTGTTCACAAAACTGTCATACGTTAAAAGGCAATCGAATACTAGCCTAACGATTAAGCTCTAAATTGAGTTCATTTTCTTTTTTCGTTTGGAAGTAAAAGCTTCGTAATGAAATATCAAATAATAGTATTGCCATGAAATATTTAATTACTTTTCTGAAAGCTTTTCCTGTAAAACTTAACAGCCAGTTTTTGAAACTACAATTTTTTCAAACTGTACGTCAACTTACGAAAAAATTTAACTTTTGGTTTTTGAAATTTTTTTTTGAGTGAAACTAGAAAAAGCTTTTACAATTTTGGTTCTTAAATGAAATGTATAGACGAAAGTAAATGTCAAATCAGGCAATTAAAAAATTCTAATCGCCTGGGAAACAAGAAAACGGTTATTTAATTTTTTTTTGTTTAGGACCTGAACACAATATAATGCATTGTGTTAAAACTAGGAAAAGGTTGTGGGAGGGGGAATAGGTAGTGTTTGTGGACATTTGATTTAAACATCCCTATATTGGAACTGGTTGGAAAAACTTCTGGTTGAACAAATTCTACATACGAACTGTACGGCTAGCGTATCGTCTATCTGTAGAGTATCGTCTGTCTACTGGTCAATCGACTACGAAAGGATGAGCTCTAAAAGATAGACGTGTATTGCGTAAGAAAGTTCATGTATCGAGAACGAGTTTCCTGATTTTGTTAGAGCACATTCCAAAGTAGTAACAATAGAACAATACAGTTGGATAACCTACTGTTACCAATGAGCACTTTTGCTCTCTCCTGTACTCGGCCAAGAAGTTCCGAAATAAACTTTGAAGCACCGGCCCATACATGAGAGTTGTATTTCACCGGTACACAATACATGTTTCGGAATAGGGTCTATGTAAGAGTGTAAGAGATGGCGAAAGTGCTCATTGATGACAGCATGGTATCCAATTCTATAAAACCACTGGAGTGTCACACTTTTCTATCGTTTTTACTTTGGAATGTGCCCTAAAGAAATTAGGAAACTCGTTCCCAAACTCAAATCTTCTTACGCAATACATGTCTCAGAATAGGGTCTTTGTAAGAGCTACTCGACCTAGTGTAGGAAAGGGTGAACGTGCTCGTCGGTATGCAACTGTATTGAGCCACTGGAGCGTCACAATGTTCTATCGTTTCTAGTTACTTTGGAGTCCGGTCTTTCGAAATCAGGGAACTTGTTCCTAAAACCGAACTTTTTTACATAATACTTTCTCATACCCAAAATATCATTGAAAAAATGTTTGATTTAATTTTGAAAAAAAAAAAAAAAATTTAATTTTTTATTTTTTGTTTTTATTTATTTTTGATATTATTAAATTTTAGGGTTAACATCATTTTAAAAAATTCTTAAGTTTTACAGGAAAAGCTTTCAGAAAAGTAATAAAATATATCATGGCAATACAATTATTTGATCTTTCATTACGAAGCTTTTACTTCCAAACGAAAAAAGAAAATTAACTCAATTTAGAGCTTAATCGTTAGGCACGTATTCGATTGCCTTCTAACGTATGACAGTTTTGTGAACAGGCTGTAAGACTTTTGTAAAATGATGTTAACCCTAAAACTAATTAAAATCAAAAATAAATAAAAATAAAAAAATTAAATTTTTTTTTTTTCAAAATTAAATTAAACATTTTTTCAATGATGTTTTGGGTATAAGAAAGACAATATTGATATTTTTTTTAAGACAAAAAAAGTTCGGGTTTTAGAAACAAGTTCCCTGATTTCGATAGACCGGATTACAAAGTAACTAGAAACGATAGAACATTGTGACACTCCAGTGGCTCAATAGAGTTGCATAACGACGAGCACGTTCACCCTTTCTTACACTCAGTCGAGTAGCTCTTACAAAGACCCTATTCTGAGACATGTATTGCGTACGAAGATTTGAGTTTGGGAACGAGTTCCCTAATTTCTTTAGGGTACATTCCAAAGTAAAAACGATAGAAAAATGTGACACTCCAGTGGTTCAATGGAGTTGGATACCATGCTGTCATCAAAGAGCATTTTTGCCAGGTGCGTACCGGTGAAATACAATTCTAATGTATGGGTGCTTCAAAGTTTATTTTGGAACTTCTTGACCGAGTACAGGAAGGAGCAAAAGTGCTTCGGAAACAGTAGGTTATCCAACTCTATTGTTCTATTGTTACTACTTTGGAGTCAGGAATCAGGAAACTCGTTCTCGATACATGAACTTTCTTACGCAATACACGTCTATCTGTTAGAGCTTATCCTTTCGTAGTCGATTGACCAGTAGACAGACGATACTCTACAGTTAGACGATACGCTCGCCATACAGTTCGTATATAGAATTTGCTTCCCGCAGAAGTTTTTCCAACCAGTTGCAATATAGGGAAGTTTAAATCAAATGTCCACAAACACTACCTATTCCCCCTCCCACAACCTTTTCCTAGTTTCAACACAATGCATTGTATTGTGTTCAGGTCCTAAACAAAAAAAAATTAAATAACCATTTTTTTTGTTTCCCAGGCGATTAGAATTTTTTAATTGCCTGATTTGACATTTACTTTTGTCTATACATTTCATTTACGAACCAAAATTCTAAAAGCTTTTTCTTGTTTCACTCAAAAAAATTTTCGTAAGTTGACGTACAATTTGGAAAAAATTGTAGTTTTAAAAACAGGCTGTAAGCTAAGTCATTAGGTTTCAGTTATATAAGAATCCCCCGGGAATCCAAAAAATGACAACACAACTTCGAATCTTATATATATTTATATAATTCCCCGATAACATTCCAATTAGAACAAGGGGTACTTCTCTCAGACAATGAGCTGCATCCGATTCTATTTTTAGACTCATTGAAAGGGACCTACGTCTTAACTCCGGCTCCGAACGGCAAATGCATTAGATAGAGATGTTTTATATAGCATAATACTCTTTAACCAATGGCTAGCCGAGTTATGAGGTGAACAGCCGCTTTTTTGAAAATGCATTTTTTTCAAGTGAGTCTGGCCGAGGATTGAACTTGAGACCTCTGGTATGCTAGGCAGATGACTAACCTGCTATACCACAGTACGGATTGCCTAGGGCCTCTATCAGAAAAGTGATGTCGTTCAATACACCGTTTTGGCGAAAGTAAGGTTGTGCCTTTAGATATTTCCAAGACGCTCGATAGAGTCTGGCGTAGTGCACGCGTATCAAAATTAATTGCTTTTGGTGTCGGTAATATTTGATCTCGGTAATATTTTATCCGATCATGTCGCTTCATCTGTATTTATGGGTGGTATAAATATTGAGGAATCAGAAGCTCTTGATGTTCTAGGCATGAGAATTCAGTTCGTTGGACTAGACACATTTTTCAAGTGTCGGCTTTTCACTCCATCTGATCTCCTAACTATTTATACGACTTATATCCGACCGAAAATGGAATATAACTCTCAGGTATGGGTCGGTGCTTCAAAGTCTATTTTGGAGCTTCGTGATCGCGTACTGGAAAGGGCGAATATGCTTATCGATGAAAGTAGAGCACCCAACTCTATTGATTCACTTAAGCATCGTCGCAATGTGGGGTGTATCTCACTGTTCTATCTCACTGTCGCTACTACCGAGTATCACTGCGGAACACGCGTTTTTCTTCTAGCGCACATCCATTCGTGGTCGACTAGACAGTAGATCGCACAACGCATTACATACACAATTTGTTCTTTAACCGTACAGTTCGTATGTGAAACAAACTTCCCCCAGAAGTCTTCCCTTCCATATATGATTTAGGAAAATTCAAGTAAAATGTCCACAAACACTACTCCCTCTATCCTCCTTTCCATAACATATTTTCCTACTTCCAACACAATGCTTAGCATGAGTAGGCCTATGTGTGTAAGTCTATAACGTCCAGACTCTTGCCTGTTAAAAAAGTAAAGTATTGTAGTTCTTTTTCGACCCCTAAGAGTTCGCTTAACTATCCAACAAGCGCCTACTATTACAAATTAACTTCTAGCGAATCATCCCTAAGATGTCATATTATCATTAATTGTGAATTCTACAAATTTGCACTAACTAAATTTTATTAGCTTTCGGAGGCTCTTTTTGATAGGAAGTTTTTACTTATACAAGTCTAATGACTTTTGCTAAAAGATTAAACTTTGGTTAATTCTTCAGCATAGATTCAGATAAAGAGATCCAATGTAAGGTAAAAAAAATCTGAAAAAAAAATATTTTTTTTTCGATATTTTCCATCATTAGTAGTATTTCGTATAGTCATGAATCTTCCCATTGTGATTAATTCCAAATTCGATTCACCAGCCAAGCGTTGAAATATAAAACATAAGAATAGTTATAAGAGATGATAATAAAAAAGTGTATCTTATACCTACATCTTCTGAGTACTAGACATCTCGAATACTACGCTAATCTAGAGTCGAAGTAATCTTTACCTTAATCCACTTCTCTTGAAAGTCAGAAGAAAACGACATAAGCTACTAGTGAATACAGATTTTATCTATCGCTTATATTCCAGTTTATCCTTCGTTTTCTAACGCCCACTTGACAAAAATTTGGGAATATATAGCGTGAGAAATTTTGGAAGACTTTGTAAAACTTTTTGATTTGAGAACTCTTCTTTTCGAATATCAAGTCTGGGTCAAGATCAGCCGTTAGCATCAAGTCTATATTTAGTACTCCTTTCGTAGATTATATCAAGATCTTAGTTTAAACTAGTTTGATTTACACTTTTCCTCATGGTCCCAATCTTGATGTGTTCACAAATGAGTAATTGAAAAATGGGGCAATCGTCATCTGAAAAAGAGAGTTGAAAAAGGGTTTTTGATTATTTCACCAGATTCTGAATAACATACTTCATATTTTGATGTGACTGCTATTAAGGTATATGTAATTTAAATACAATTGCGATATCGGTCTAAATCAATGTTGGGCAAAGATTCTCTGATTTTGTAATTTGCTAACCCTATGGGTAGCAAAATACAAAATAAGAGAGAATCAGAGAGACTTTGCCTAACATTGGCCTAAATATATCTCTAATATGAAGAGGGCGACTAAAGTAGTTTTTATCCTTCTCATACGGAATCCTTACCTACCTATAAAGAAATAACGTTCCCGGAAAAAAGTTTTAAAATCTCATTTCGGATTTTATATATATTTCCAAAAACCTTTTAAGTTCTACACATTTCTTTAGCTTACCTTCCCCTTTAATTCACTTTATCTTTCTTCTTTTCAAAGTTCTAAAATATATATAAAAAATTCACCAAATCACCTTTTGGGTATAACAGCAAAAACAAAACCCAAAAAACTGTTATCACATTCGGTGGGAATTTTAGATATCATGCAATTCCACTCCACCAAAGGTTCTTTCTTTCTTCCAATCTACTCATTAATATTTCTAGATATTAAAATAAAATTCCGTTTTTTTTTCGCATAAACATTTTCTGGATCATAAAGAATGAACGAAATCTACAATGAATCTTAAAAATTGTTTTCCAAAGGCAGACAGACAAATTGTCTACATAGATGGGAAAAATAGAAATAAACGAAAATTAAATGCAATAGGAAAAACGTTTTTCTCAATAGAGGAATGGGGAAAGAATGAAGTAAAAAATATGAAGATCACTTAAAATGTTTTTTTCCAAAACCAAAAACCACAGTCTGTCATGGTTTTTGTGATAGATATTTCAAAGTTAATAATTGAATTGAAAGAAATCTGATAATGTTGGAACAAACAATTTTTTTTTTATAAGAATTCATGTTTGTCACCCAATGACATCCATCTAATGCAATGAAATCAAAACGTGAATATTTTGTTCGATGGGTTTTTTCCAGTGCGTACGAGTTGAGTTAGAATGAAAGGGATGGAAAGTTTGATACTCTTACTATATCTTACTATATTGATCAGTAATTATAGGACCATCATGGTTTTGGTTGGTTTTTATTCGATATTACGATCTTGTACTATTTCAAAATTTAAGAAATCCCATAACTGGATCCCTATTAAAGAAAATACTACTTTCATTCAATAGGTTACTAGTTAAGGTTTATTTCAGCATCAGATTACTTCTATCACAATAATCCCAAAATCCCCACCTTCAGGTTTTATTCATAGGACTCTTACATTTCTCGCATAACCCCAAACCCCAAATGATTGATTATATATGGAAATCTAAGGGTGTGAAGATAAATTCGTCAGTTAAATACGTCCCACACCTATGTTAAATACGTTCCACACACTGTTAAGCTGATTTTGAAAAAAGACATATTTATTTTTTTACAAAAAATAGCAACAAAAAATAAATTTTTTTAAAAATTTGATTATTTTTCAATCAAAAACATTTTAAACTAAAATCTAACAAAAACAAAAAAAGATTTACAAATTATTTTCATATAAAAAAATGTAATCTATAACAAGAATATTCATGACGATATTTCCGATATTTAGAGAAAACATGAATCGGGGTAGCGAAAGACAGGAAGTAGCCCAGGACTAGTAGAAGGTATGACCATATCGGATATGTCAAGTTTTGGGCCGATATCGGAGATATAAATTTTTGAAAATTTTAATTTTTCATATATTTCGTATGAAAAAATAGACATTTCAAGTCGATATATTTCATATTTAGAGAAAACATGAATCGGGGTAGCGAAAGACAGGGAGTAGCCTAGGACTAGTAGAAGCTATGACCATATCGGATATGTCAAGTTTTGGGCCGATATCGGAGATATAAATTTTTGAAAATTTTAATTTTTCATATATTTCGTATGAAAAAATAGACATTTTCAAGTCGATATATTTCATATTTAGAGAAAACATGAATCGGGGTAGCGAAAGACAGGGAGTAGCCTAGGACTAGTAGAAGCTATGACCATATCGGATATGTCAAGTTTTGGGCCGATATCGGAGATATAAATTTTTGAAAATTTTAATTTTTCATATATTTCATATGAAAAAATAGAAATTTTCAAGTCGATATATTTCATATTTAGAGAAAACATGAATCGGGGTAGCGAAAGACAGGGAGTAGCCTAGGACTAGTAGAAGCTATGACCATATCGGATATGTCAAGTTTTGGGCCGATATCGGAGATATAAATTTTTGAAAATTTTCATTTTTCATATATTTCATATGAAAAAATAGAAATTTTCAAGTCGATATATTTCATATTTAGAGAAAACATGAATCAGGGTAGCGAAAGACAGGGAGTAGCCTAGGACTAGTAGAAGCTATGACCATATCGGATATGTCAAGTTTTGGGCCGATATCGGAGATATAAATTTTTGAAAATTTTCACTTTTCATATATTTTATATGAAAAAATTGAAATTTTCAAGTCGATATATTTCATATTTAGAGAAAACATGAATCGGGGTAGCGAAAGACAGGGAGTAGCCTAGGACTAGTAGAAGCTATGACCATATTGGATATGTCAAGTTTTGGGTCGATATCGGAGATATAAATTTTTGAAAATTTTTACTTTTCATATATTTTATATGAAAAAATTGAAATTTTCAAGTCGATATATTTCATATTTAGAGAAAACATGAATCGGGGTAGCGAAAGACAGGAAGTAGCCTAGGACTAGTAGAAGCTATGACCATATTGGATATGTCAAGTTTTGGGCCGATATCGGAGATATAAATTTTTGAAAATTTTTACTTTTCATATATTTTATATGAAAAAATTGAAATTTTCAAGTCGATATATTTCATATTTAGAGAAAACATGAATCGGGGTAGCGAAAGACAGGAAGTAGCCTAGGACTAGTAGAAGCTATGACCATATCGGATATGTCATGTTTTGGGCCGATATCGGAGATATAAATTTTTGAAAATTTTCATTTTTTATATATTTCATATGCAAAAATAGAGTATATTTAAGTCGATCCAATCGATATTTAGAGAAAACATGAATCAGGGAAGCGAAAGACAGGAAGTAGCCTAGGACTAGTAGAAGCTATGACCATATTGGATATGTCAAGTTTTGGGCCGATATCGGAGATATAAATTTTTGAAAATTTTCACTTTTCATATATTTTATATGAAAAAATTGAAATTTTCAAGTCGATATATTTCATATTTAGAGAAAACATGAATCGGGGTAGCGAAAGACAGGGAGTAGCCTAGGACTAGTAGAAGCTATGACCATATCGGATATGTCAAGTTTTGGGCCGATATCGGAGATATAAATTTTTGAAAATTTTCATTTTTCATATATTTCATATGAAAAAATTGAAATTTTCAAGTCGATATATTTCATATTTAGAGAAAACATGAATCGGGGTAGCGAAAGACAGGGAGTAGCCTAGGACTAGTAGAAGCTATGACCATATCGGATATGTCAAGTTTTGGGCCGATATCGGAGATATAAATTTTTGAAAATTTTCATTTTTCATATATTTCATATGAAAAAATAGAAATTTTCAAGTCGATATATTTCATATTTAGAGAAAACATGAATCGGGGTAGCGAAAGACAGGAAGTAGCCTAGGACTAGTAGAAGCTATGACCATATTGGATATGTCAAGTTTTGGGCCGATATCGGAGATATAAATTTTTGAAAATTTTCACTTTTCATATATTTTATATGAAAAAATTGAAATTTTCAAGTCGATATATTTCATATTTAGAGAAAACATGAATCGGGGTAGCGAAAGACAGGAAGTAGCCTAGGACTAGTAGAAGCTATGACCATATCGGATATGTCAAGTTTTGGGCCGATATCGGAGATATAAATTTTTGAAAATTTTCATTTTTCATATATTTCATATGAAAAAATAGAAATTTTCAAGTCGATATATTTCATATTTAGAGAAAACATGAATCGGGGTAGCGAAAGACAGGAAGTTGCCTAGGACTAGTAGAAGCTATGAACATATCGGATATGTCATGTTTTGGGCCGATATCGGAGATATAAATTTTTGAAAATTTTCATTTTTTATATATTTCATATGCAAAAATAGAGAATATTTAAGTCGATCCAATCGATATTTAGAGAAAACATGAATCGGGGTAGCGAAAGACAGGAAGTAGCCTAGGACTAGTAGAAGCTATGACCATATTGGATATGTCAAGTTTTGGGCCGATATCGGAGATATAAATTTTTGAAAATTTTCATTTTTTATATATTTCATATGTAAAAATAGAGTATATTTAAGTCGATCCAATCGATATTTAGAGAAAACATGAATCGGGGTAGCGAAAGACAGGAAGTAGCCTAGGACTAGTAGAAGCTATGACCATATTGGATATGTCAAGTTTTGGGCCGATATCGGAGATATACATTTTTGAAAATTTTCACTTTTCATATATTTTATATGAAAAAATTGAAATTTTCAAGTCGATATATTTCATATTTAGAGAAAACATGAATCGGGGTAGCGAAAGACAGGGAGTAGCCTAGGACTAGTAGAAGCTATGACCATATTGGATATGTCAAGTTTTGGGCCGATATCGGAGATATACATTTTTGAAAATTTTCACTTTTCATATATTTTATATGAAAAAATTGAAATTTTCAAGTCGATATATTTCATATTTAGAGAAAACATGAATCGGGGTAGCGAAAGACAGGAAGTAGCATAGGATTAGTAGAAGCTATGACCATATTGGATATGTCAAGTTTTGGGCCGATATGGGAGATATAAATTTTTGAAAATTTTCACTTTTCATATATTTTATATGAAAAAATTGAAATTTTCAAGTCGATATATTTCATACTTAAAGAAAACATGAATCGAAAGACAGGGAGTAGCCTAGGATTAGTAGAAGCTATGACCATATCGGTTATGTCAAGTTTTTGGCCGATATCGGATATATAAGTTATGGAAATATTATTATTTCATAATATTAAAAATAAAGAAGTTTCAGGTTTATATTTATGCATTAATTTTAATTACTTTGAAAGTTAGCGAAATACATTATTTACTTTGACTTATTTTTTAGTTTATGGTGGACAAAAATGTGTTTTTCCTTTTATGTAAATGAAATCTTAGGGATCCTTTTATGAACATCTGCATATTGTTGATTGGCCGATATCGGCCCAAAACTTGACATATCCGATATGGTCATAGCTTCTACTAGTCCTAGGCTACTTCCTGTCTTTCGCTACCCCGATTCATGTTTTCTCTAAATATGAAATATATCGACTTGAAAATTTCAATTTTTTCATATAAAATATATGAAAAGTGAAAATTTTCAAAAATTTATATCTCCGATATCGGCCCAAAACTTGACATATCCAATATGGTCATAGCTTCTACTAGTCCTAGGCTACTTCCTGTCTTTCGCTACCCCGATTCATGTTTTCTCTAAATATCGATTGGATCGACTTAAATATACTCTATTTTTACATATGAAATATATAAAAAATGAAAATTTTCAAAAATTTATATCTCCGATATCGGCCCAAAACTTGACATATCCAATATGGTCATAGCTTCTACTAGTCCTAGGCTACTTCCTGTCTTTCGCTACCCCGATTCATGTTTTCTCTAAATATGAAATATATCGACTTGAAAATATCAATTTTTTCATATAAAATATATGAAAAGTGAAAATTTTCAAAAATTTATATCTCCGATATCGGCCCAAAACATGACATATCCGATATGTTCATAGCTTCTACTAGTCCTAGGCTACTCCCTGTCTTTCGCTACCCCGATTCATGTTTTCTCTAAATATGAAATATATCGACTTGAAAATTTCTATTTTTTCATATGAAATATATGAAAAATGAAAATTTTCAAAAATTTATATCTCCGATATCGGCCCAAAACTTGACATATCCTATATGGTCATAGCTTCTACTAGTCCTAGGCTACTCCCTGTCTTTCGCTACCCCGATTCATGTTTTCTCTAAATATGAAATATATCGACTTGAAAATTTCAATTTTTTCATATAAAATATATGAAAAGTGAAAATTTTCAAAAATTTATATCTCCGATATCGGCCCAAAACTTGACATATCCAATATGGTCATAGCTTCTACTAGTCCTAGGCTACTTCCTGTCTTTCGCTTCCCCGATTCATGTTTTCTCTAAATATCGATTGGATCGACTTAAATATACTCTATTTTTGCATATGAAATATATAAAAAATTAAAATTTTCAAAAATTTATATCTCCGATATCGGCCCAAAACTTGACATATCCTATATGGTCATAGCTTCTACTAGTCCTAGGCTACTCCCTGTCTTTCGCTACCCCGATTCATGTTTTCTCTAAATATGAAATATATCGACTTGAAAATTTCAATTTTTTCATATAAAATATATGAAAAGTGAAAATTTTCAAAAATTTATATCTCCGATATCGGCCCAAAACTTGACATATCCGATATGGTCGTAGCTTCTACTAGTCCTAGACTACTCCCTGTCTTTCGCTACCCCGATTCATGTTTTCTCTAAATATGAAATAAATCGACTTGAAAATTTCAATTTTTTCATATAAAATATATGAAAAGTGAAAATTTTCAAAAATTTATATCTCTGATATCGGCCCACAACTTGACATATCCAATATGGTCATAGCTTCTACTAGTCCTAGGCTACTTCCTGTCTTTCGCTACCCCGATTCATGTTTTCTCTAAATATGAAATATATCGACTTGAAAATTTCTATTTTTTCATATGAAATATATGAAAAATTAAAATTTTCAAAAATTTATATGTCCGATATCGGCCCAAAACTTGACATATCCGATATGGTCATAGCTTCTACTAATTCTAGGCTACTCCCTGTCTTTCACTACCCCGATTCATGTTTTCTCTAAATATAAAATATGTCGACTTGAAAATTTCAATTTTTTCATACAAAATATATGAAAAGTGAAAATTTTCAAAAATTTATATCTCCGATATCAGCCCAAAACTTGACATATCCAATATGGTCATAGCTTCTACTAGTCCTAGGCTACTTCCTGTCTTTCGCTACCCCGATTCATGTTTTCTCTAAATATCGATTGGATCGACTTAAATATACTCTATTTTTACATATGAAATATATAAAAAATGAAAATTTTCAAAAATTTATATCTCCGATATCGGCCCAAAACTTGACATATCCGATATGGTCATAGCTTCTACTTATCCTAGGCTACTCCCTGTCTTTCGCTACCCCGATTCATGTTTTCTCTAAATATGAAATATGTCGACTTGAAAATTTCAATTTTTTCATATAAAATATATGAAAAGTGAAAATTTTCAAAAATTTATATCTCCGATATCGGCCCAAAACTTGACATATCCAATATGGTCATAGCTTCTACTAGTCCTAGGCTACTTCCTGTCTTTCGCTACCCCGATTCATGTTTTCTCTAAATATCGATTGGATCGACTTAAATATTCTCTATTTTTGCATATGAAATATATAAAAAATGAAAATTTTCAAAAATTTATATCTCCGATATCGGCCCAAAACATGACATATCCGATATGTTCATAGCTTCTACTAGTCCTAGGCTACTCCCTGTCTTTCGCTACCCCGATTCATGTTTTCTCTAAATATGAAATATATCGACTTGAAAATTTCTATTTTTTCATATGAAATATATGAAAAATGAAAATTTTCAAAAATTTATATCTCCGATATCGGCCCAAAACTTGACATATCCGATATGGTCATAGCTTCTACTAGTCCTAGGCTACTTCCTGTCTTTCGCTACCCCGATTCATGTTTTCTCTAAATATGAAATATATCGACTTGAAAATTTCAATTTTTTCATATAAAATATATGAAAAGTGAAAATTTTCAAAAATTTATATCTCCGATATCGGCCCAAAACTTGACATATCCAATATGGTCATAGCTTCTACTAGTCCTAGGCTACTTCCTGTCTTTCGCTACCCCGATTCATGTTTTCTCTAAATATGAAATATATCGACTTGAAAATTTCTATTTTTTCATATGAAATATATGAAAAATGAAAATTTTCAAAAATTTATATCTCCGATATCGGCCCAAAACTTGACATATCCGATATGGTCATAGCTTCTACTAGTCCTAGGCTACTCCCTGTCTTTCGCTACCCCGATTCATGTTTTCTCTAAATATGAAATATATCGACTTGAAAATTTCTATTTTTTCATATGAAATATATGAAAAATGAAAATTTTCAAAAATTTATATCTCCGATATCGGCCCAAAACTTGACATATCCGATATGGTCATAGCTTCTACTAGTCCTAGGCTACTTCCTGTCTTTCGCTACCCCGATTCATGTTTTCTCTAAATATGAAATATATCGACTTGAAAATTTCAATTTTTTCATATAAAATATATGAAAAGTGAAAATTTTCAAAAATTTATATCTCCGATATCGGCCCAAAACTTGACATATCCAATATGGTCATAGCTTCTACTAGTCCTAGGCTACTTCCTGTCTTTCGCTACCCCGATTCATGTTTTCTCTAAATATGAAATATATCGACTTGAAAATTTCAATTTTTTCATATAAAATATATGAAAAGTGAAAATTTTCAAAAATTTATATCTCCGATATCGGCCCAAAACTTGACATATCCAATATGGTCATAGCTTCTACTAGTCCTAGGCTACTTCCTGTCTTTCGCTTCCCCGATTCATGTTTTCTCTAAATATCGATTGGATCGACTTAAATATACTCTATTTTTGCATATGAAATATATAAAAAATTAAAATTTTCAAAAATTTATATCTCCGATATCGGCCCAAAACTTGACATATCCTATATGGTCATAGCTTCTACTAGTCCTAGGCTACTCCCTGTCTTTCGCTACCCCGATTCATGTTTTCTCTAAATATGAAATATATCGACTTGAAAATTTCAATTTTTTCATATAAAATATATGAAAAGTGAAAATTTTCAAAAATTTATATCTCCGATATCGGCCCAAAACTTGACATATCCGATATGGTCGTAGCTTCTACTAGTCCTAGACTACTCCCTGTCTTTCGCTACCCCGATTCATGTTTTCTCTAAATATGAAATAAATCGACTTGAAAATTTCAATTTTTTCATATAAAATATATGAAAAGTGAAAATTTTCAAAAATTTATATCTCTGATATCGGCCCACAACTTGACATATCCAATATGGTCATAGCTTCTACTAGTCCTAGGCTACTTCCTGTCTTTCGCTACCCCGATTCATGTTTTCTCTAAATATGAAATATATCGACTTGAAAATTTCTATTTTTTCATATGAAATATATGAAAAATTAAAATTTTCAAAAATTTATATGTCCGATATCGGCCCAAAACTTGACATATCCGATATGGTCATAGCTTCTACTAATTCTAGGCTACTCCCTGTCTTTCACTACCCCGATTCATGTTTTCTCTAAATATAAAATATGTCGACTTGAAAATTTCAATTTTTTCATACAAAATATATGAAAAGTGAAAATTTTCAAAAATTTATATCTCCGATATCAGCCCAAAACTTGACATATCCAATATGGTCATAGCTTCTACTAGTCCTAGGCTACTTCCTGTCTTTCGCTACCCCGATTCATGTTTTCTCTAAATATCGATTGGATCGACTTAAATATACTCTATTTTTACATATGAAATATATAAAAAATGAAAATTTTCAAAAATTTATATCTCCGATATCGGCCCAAAACTTGACATATCCGATATGGTCATAGCTTCTACTTATCCTAGGCTACTCCCTGTCTTTCGCTACCCCGATTCATGTTTTCTCTAAATATGAAATATGTCGACTTGAAAATTTCAATTTTTTCATATAAAATATATGAAAAGTGAAAATTTTCAAAAATTTATATCTCCGATATCGGCCCAAAACTTGACATATCCAATATGGTCATAGCTTCTACTAGTCCTAGGCTACTTCCTGTCTTTCGCTACCCCGATTCATGTTTTCTCTAAATATGAAATATATCGACTTGAAAATATCAATTTTTTCATATAAAATATATGAAAAGTGAAAATTTTCAAAAATTTATATCTCCGATATCGGCCCAAAACTTGACATATCCAATATGGTCATAGCTTCTACTAATCCTATGCTACTCCCTGTCTTTCGCTACCCCGATTCATGTTTTCTCTAAATATGAAATATATCGACTTGAAAATTTCTATTTTTTCATATGAAATATATGAAAAATGAAAATTTTCAAAAATTTATATCTCCGATATCGGCCCAAAACTTGACATATCCGATATGGTCATAGCTTCTACTAGTCCTAGGCTACTCCCTGTCTTTCGCTACCCCGATTCATGTTTTCTCTAAATATGAAATATATCGACTTGAAAATTTCTATTTTTTCATATGAAATATATGAAAAATGAAAATTTTCAAAAATTTATATCTCCGATATCGGCCCAAAACTTGACATATCCGATATGGTCATAGCTTCTACTAGTCCTAGGCTACTCCCTGTCTTTCGCTACCCCGATTCATGTTTTCTCTAAATATGAAATATATCGACTTGAAAATTTCTATTTTTTCATATGAAATATATGAAAAATTAAAATTTTCAAAAATTTATATCTCCGATATCGGCCCAAAACTTGACATATCCGATATGGTCATACCTTCTACTAGTCCTGGGCTACTTCCTGTCTTTCGCTACCCCGATTCATGTTTTCTCTAAATATCGGAAATATCGTCATGAATATTCTTGTTATAGATTACATTTTTTTATATGAAAATAATTTGTAAATCTTTTTTTGTTTTTGTTAGATTTTAGTTTAAAATGTTTTTGATTGAAAAATAATCAAATTTTTAAAAAAATTTATTTTTTGTTGCTATTTTTTGTAAAAAAATAAATATGTCTTTTTTCAAAATCAGCTTAACAGTGTGTGGAACGTATTTAACATAGGTGTGGGACGTATTTAACTGACGAATTTATCTTCACACCCTTTGGAAATCTTTGTTTTTGAGGATCGTTAATTGAAATCATAAAATCGGACTATGATTCTTGCAGTTATGGAGGATTATAGAATCAACTTGATTGTTAATCTTTTCCAAGCCTTCTACCATCACCGCGATCCTTAATTCGTGGATATTAAAGTTCTTTCTTTAGGAAACAAAGCTTGAATTTTCATTCCAAAGGACTCTTGTTTCTTAACCTTAAACTCTGAGGATTACAAGTTATCAAATTTTTTTGAATACTTTTAGTCCTAATATAGAACCGGATTACAATTTATGGTATCCAATTGATTCCTTATATTTTCAAAGATTACTTTCATCACTACGATTCTTGAATGAATGAAAAAAGATTATCTTCCTTAGAAAATATTAAAGACTTCAATACTGATGGCTCTTAACTTAATATTCGGGGTATACTTCAACGATCGAATTGTAATCGGATTACGATTTTGAAAGTTCAAACCTCAAAAACTGAGAGGTAATTACTATCGCTCCTTAAGGATGGTGAATGTAACTCATAGAATCGGACTACGACTTTCACTCTTTAAGGAAATTTAATTTCTCCATAAATCAAAAAGTTGTGAATACTTTTAATCCGAACATAGGATCGGACTACGATTTATGGTATCCAACGGATTCCTAATTTTGTTTATGAATACTTCAGTCACTACGATTCTTGAATGATTGAAAATAGATAGACTTCTATGAATGTTCAGGGACTAGTTCAATAATCGAATTGTTGACGGATGACGATTCCGAAAGTAATAGATTTGGCATCTCTACCTTAGAGTATACATAATACATATATTTTTCTTCTTAACCTCTAACTTTTAAAATAGGGAGGAAGTTACTATCTCCCCTTGGGCATGGTGGATGTCATTCATAGGATCGGACTACAACTCTCACTCTTTTAGGAAATTGAATTCCTAATCATTTCTTAATCATTATTGACTTCTACATTGATTCGCTCTTGATTAAATATTTAAAGAAGTTTCGGGGACTACTTCAATGATCGGACTACTATTCTCATAGTTAAAGATTTGACATCTCTACCTTAGAGTTTTATATAAAATGTATTTTTCCCTTGAAGATGGTACATTTTATTTACACAATGGGACTACGTCTCTCGATCTTATGAGTGACCTAATTCCTTATATTTTTAGTTGTTATGAACTTTTACACTAATGCCTCTCGAATCAATAATCTGGTAGGCTTCCCGATCACTGTGGTATGTATTTGTTACTCCGAAATTCTGATCATTAAGGATTAAAAACTCCGGATTCTTGCTTAAGACTAGAATTAAAGCAGATCTGTAAACTAGATAGCTTTGGACTATTTGAGGTCCGCTTTAATTTTTAGATTGTGATCGGATGACGATTCTGAAATTTATGGAAAGTTAGAGTATTACAAGACTTTTCTCATCTTAAAAGTCAAACCTAATAAAACGGGGAGGAAATTACTATTTCCGATGCTATCTTATATGATAGATGCTATCTCATACACTACGAAGATCTACGGTTTATATTGCACGAATGCTTCCCGATCCCTGACGTATTTTTTAGCCCAAAATTCTGACCATTAAGGAATCAAAACTCCGGATTCTTCCTAAATTCAAAATTAGGCCTAAATCTCTAAACGAGATAGCTTAATAGTACAGTATCCAACAAATGTAAGTGATGGATCTAAGGGACATGCCAGGAAACTGAAGAGCAGACGGATTAGCAGTATATATTTAGGAATTTCTTACAAATTCTATTAAATGACATACCTACAGAGACGGGACATGTAACTCCGAAAATTTTAGATAGGTGTTCGTTTTCATTCCGGACAGCTGTGATATCATATAGATAGGAAACATTCCTATAGATTACAGTTACTTTTAAAACTAGTAAACTGCAGAACGGAGGAGTTAGTAAGACTTGGGAGTAACTCATAAACTCCAAATGAACTAGAATCGGTTAACACTTTAAAGCTCCTACTACGAGAAAGAGAAAATTTGCAACTTAGGAAATGATAGTTCCGTGTCAATCCCAGAATGTATTCATTCATTCCAGACAAATGTGATATCGTATAGATAGGAAACATTCTTACAGATTGCAGTCACTTTCAAATCTAAAGAACTACGGAACGGCCGAGTTAGCAAGACTTGAAAGTACCTCACAAACTCCAGATGAACCAGAATCTGTTCTCACTTGCAAGCTCCTACGGCGAGAAAGGGAGAGATGTATTAATTTATTCTAGATAGATGTGACCATATTGAGATAGGAAAACGTCACACAATATTCTCATTGTTCTTCTTCTGTTGTCCTTGACTGCCAGTGAAGTAAAGGGCCTTAACCATCCTTTTATATCGAACTCTATTTCGAGATGTTAGACATACGCCATTCCATGAATAGTCTGCTGCTTGTAACTCCGCATCAGTTGACCTTCTCCACGTTCTAGCAGGTGCACCAACACGACGGCCGCTTCCTTGTGGATTCCAACGAAGCGCTTGTCTAGCAATGTTGGTATTTGGCCTTCGAAGTGTGTGACCTATCCACCGCCATTTCCGTTGTCATACCTATATAGAAGAAAGGATTTGGTTTATAGCATTTAGTAGATCTTAATTTCTTATGCGATTTGACCACCATATATTAAGGATTTGCCGCAAGCAATTGTTCGCAAAGTTTGTAGGCGCTAATCAATGGCATTTGTGCGTTTCCAAGTTTCGCAGCCGTAATACAAGATGGACTTGACATTCGAGTTATATATTCGTAACTTAGTTGTTGTTGATATTTGCCAGGATTTCCAAATAGCTCGGAGAATGCCGAATGCAGATTTTGCCTTAATAATACGCGATTCAATATCCTCGTCGGCGCCACCTTTTGTAGATACCAAACTACCAAGATAATTAAAGGTACCTAGACATCAAATAACCTCGTTATCCACATTGATGTGTGGAGACGGGTTTACGCCATAGCCTCCATGCATAAGCTTTGTCTTGGAAATATTGATTTCCAGCCCAGCTGCCCGAGATTCAGCAGTAATAGCGCTAGTGTTTTCTTGAAGGTAACCGAAGCTTTGGCTTATTAGACATACGTCATCAGCGTATTCTAAAACCTCGAGTTATTTAAAGGTTGTCCATTGGATACCATGTCTACCATTCAGTGCCGTGCGCATTATATTGTCGATGACAGGGATAAAACGTATAGTCGACAAGATACATCCTTGTCTTACTCCAGTAGTAACTTCGAACGGATTAGACAATTTACCTTTATGTAGAACCCGGCATTTAAAGTCCACGTACATTGCCCGAATAAAGTTCATGTTACGGTTTTCTAGAATTCTACATAGATAGCTTCTGTTTGCACTGTCGAAGGCCTTCATAAAGTCGATAAACGCTAGGTAAATGCCGGTGCGGAATTCATTACATTGCTCCAGTACTATTCTTACTGTGTTGATTAGATCAACACAAGATCTATTCTCTCGGAACCCAAACTGATATTCGGGGAGTGTTTCAGAAACTGCGTCAGACGTTCTCACTGTTAAGACCTGATTTATTCTTAATTGTGACCGTCTTAACTGTGCAGACGCGGTACGGCTGACATTTTCATTGATATGACTGAAAACAGCGATGGTCTTCTTCTTGAAATTCAAAAGTTTGATAATCTTTTCAAGATTGTGGGCTTGTTGTTTTTATAGAATCGATCATATAATTTATATACTGAGTTCATTCAAACCCAACTAACTTTTCAATACTAGATTACTCAGATTTCAGATTTCCAATTTTCCAACCCTGTTTCAAGAACAAAAAGTTTGAATAGATTCTTGTACATGATGAAATAAATTGATAGACACTGACTGACTGAATGATTAAATAAATGAATGATCGACTTGTGCTTTTTAATATAGGTCTCTCCAACCATCTGTCTGTCTGTCCGTCTGCCTGTCGTATCACCCCGTTTGTCACAGTAATTGTTAAACTTTTTCCACTTTTTATATTATTAATTCCATTTATTTGTTGTAGATACATAATTTTATCAAAAGAAAGACACCATAAGATAACCAAATCTGAAAACCAGTGTAATAAGGGCGTTTTGCGTGATCCGTAAGCGGAGTTCAGAGTATAATGTCAATATTGTCATGTTTTCAAGTTGTAAGTGGGATTCCGTACAACAAGTCGACACAATTTTTTTGTTTCGTTATCAATTTTGTTACAGTAACATAAATACATTGGACTTATTTGGTTGACTGTTAATTTTAATTAATAAAATTTAATGTGATTTAAATTAAAACGAATTTAGTTGAAGCACAAAAAGAATTAATTAATTAAGTATTGTTTTATTAAAGAAATACTTGTAATTTGTTAAGAAGGGTTAATTATTGGGGAAGCTTTGCTTAACTTTATTAAATGATTGGGTCAGATTTTGGGGGTTTTAATTGAAAGCTTTAGAAATCTTTAATGAAACAGATGTAATACAATGTCTTTAATGGTATGAAGATAATGGATCCAAATATTCAACCTTACATTCCACAAGTAAATGAGAATTGCACATGAACAGTAGGTTTTTTAACATAGCAATTGCTCCTAGATTATGTTAAGTTGAGTGGATGTTTGACGAGGAAGTCTGTCTCACTTGCGTTCTAGATATGACCCCTTTATTGTACCTGCAATAGATAAAGAGAAAGAAAGATTTTCAGCTACCAGTTAATATAAAAGTCCATTAAGAAGCACCCAGAACCAGAATGTGTATATTTTGTAAATAGAAAAGAGAGATAATTAGCCCTATAATTCGTTATGGTAGGGCAATGACAGAGGCGGTAGTTAACTAGCTCTTCCTTCTTAATGTTAAGATAACTTTTACTGAAGATTACGACTTCTAGTTTGCAACAAAAAGTGTCTTGTATGGACTGAAATTAGAGTACAAAGCCTAAGGTGGGGAAGATACACCAAGACTTCAAAATGTCATGTTTGTTTTGATACTAAACTTGTGGTTTTGTGGACCAGATGGTTTGAGTAGACCTAGGTTAGGTTAAAAAGGTAGTGTCAAATGACAATTTTACTCGGAGACCCTTGGAGCCCATTGTGTTATTTCAATGAAATGGAATCTATTACCTAGATGCCTCTGATTCTGCAGTATTAGACAGTGACAGAGAATGTGCTTCACCGACTCGTATGAGTCCTCATCTGAACACTATCCGGTTGCTATCATCCCACCTATTTAGCCTAGAGTTTAGAGTTGTAGATGCATAGACAATATTTTTAAATTGAATCCATTAAAGCCATAAAAGTTTTGGTTTCACTAATAGTCGGTTTAGGCTATAGAGTCCTAAATGTACAGGATATCATATTAACCCAAGAATATCATATTAACCCAAGAATTTGTGATTTTCTTGCTGATCCAAGACTTGATACCCTTATTAAAGAGAAAGATAGGGGGAGCTATGTCCGTCACTTGCTGGCTCAAGTCTTGGCTCGAGTCGTATCTTGCGGCTTCGCCAGTAACTTTGTTACTATCGATATTGCAATGAACCGAAACCCAACACAGTTTAATCTACATCTGAGTGATAGATCTATAAGGGCCAATCTACATATTTTTTACTAGCTTAGAGGTTATGCTTTGTCCTTGCAATGCCTTAAGGGCAACCTGGCTGTCGACATATATAGTACCCTCACTGTTTTCAGTTATAGTACTGGGAATTAACTCTATGGCCATCCATATGGCAAAAACTTCTCGTCCGCAAATCTATAAGATTCTTAATGTTTTGCTCTCTCAGAAAAATGCCCGATCCAGTGCCGATGACCAGACCTATTGGCATTAGTGAGGATCCATGTATAACCTAAGGCTCTTCTACATAACTTAAGTGTAATGAATGCATTAAACTCTCCAGATAAGGTGTTAAGGCTCCAGGAAAGTTTAGATTCCAGAATGACCCCATGATATATGGTTAGTATTCAACATCGTCGAATTTAGCAATATTTAATGTTGATATCTTTCTTTTTTCTGGAAAATAATACCAGACTTCCAAGCGCTGTGTCAAAATGTTTAGAAATTTACTAAAAACTAATGTCCCTTTCGTATGTTCCAAGGTATATTAGGATCCATGTATTGTCTTAGGCTTCTTTAGATAAGCTAGATAGGCTTTAGACACTCTAGATGGTGAAATTGAATGCCAGAATTCCAAGAGATGTATCAAAGCGTTTTAAACATTTACTAAAAACTAATGTCCGTTTCGTATATTGCATGTTATTTTCTAATCCCTTTCAAAAAGCTATGTCTTATTAGTAGAAATCAGGAAACATATATTGCTTTGTAGGATGATGAGGCTTCAAGAATGTTCAGAGCATAAGTTCAACGTCGTTCAATTTAGAAAAATGGAATGTTGATATCTTCTTTTTTCTGAAATCCCAGACTATTTGAAACGCTTCCGCAATTCAGTATTCTACGAGCTACTTCCAAGTGCTAGGTGTTAAGGAAGTAACCTAAAACTAACTCCACTGACATTTATGGAAGAATTTACCAAAGTATTGGATCTCAAATATGTAATTGGTCGTTAGAAGTCCCTTGCGTGTATAAAGAAGGTTGTAAGCAAATCAAAGACATTAGATCTTCAGGACTTCGAAGCGCGGAATGCTAATGAATTTCGCCAGGGCTGACACCGAGACATTGAGATCAAATAATAAGATCTCAAATGTCTAATTGTTATATAGGAGTTCCTTGAGTGGCTAAAGAGGAAGTAAGTGAATCCAAATCATTCGATCTTCAGAAATTGGGATTGAGTGTTTTTTAAATCGATCGGGTATAATAGCGTGATTGAGATTTTATTGTCTCCAAAGACCTACAGCTAAATATCTTACAAAGACTGTCGGATATCTGCAGTGTTTCTTCCGCAAATTTCTGGCCACTAAGGAAATAGAAGATTCTGCAAAAGATAATTTCCTCGTGACAGTTTTAGTTACCCTGCCATTAAGTCTCTGGATTCCCGGATTGCTGATTAGCATATCAAAAGTACCACAGAGACATATGAGGGAACTGTGGAGCAGAAGAGTTAAACAACTATCTTCCTAATTCCAAAATTTAAATTTCACAACCATTAAGTCTCTGAATTATCTCTTCCTGAATATAAAATTAGCAGAACCACAGAGACTTACCAGGAAACTGTAGATCTGACAATCTATAGATAATCTCAATACTTGGGATTATCTTCAAAGCTCCTACTGCGAGAATTATGCAAGTCATGTAATGATAGTTGGTCCACGTTAAGAAAGGAAACAGATTAGATTCTTACTTGTATTGGTCACGATAGGATACTGTCTAACTACAAGGCTAGCGTTTAGGAGAATGGTTGCGACAAGTGACTTTTGCTAAAGCCGTGGTGACGAGATAGAGTTCATAACACGTCTTCTCTCCACTTTTTTTGCCATGTCGCTGTGTAGGAGACTTACACTTGGTTATTAGTTCTTTGGAGATCTGGCGATCTGGCTGAGGTTGGCTGACTTAAGAGCTTTCTGAAGAATTCGGAATGACATTAAACTAACCTAAGATCTAGTTGTAGCGATAGTGAGAGGACATCAATGCAATTATTACGGTATTGTTGACAGAAAACTCTTTTTTTTGTAGAACGCAATAAATTTTTTCGGCGCTCGAAAAAATCAAGTCTCACAATTGCAAGAAACTTGTTAAATTTTGTAGTTTCTATGTTTAAGATATCTACTAAGTCGTTTCGGAATACCTATTCTATCGATGAATCCTTATTTGTATCCGTAAATACAGAACACTGTCTGATTGAAAATTAGCTGGTAGGTTCAAGCTTCTGACAAGTGACTTCTGCTAAAGCTTTGGTGACGTGGAGAAGTTCATTAAAACATCTTCTCTGCACTTGCCTTGCCCTGTAGTATAGAAGGGGACTAACACTGGTTATTATTACCTTAGAGATTTGAGCTATCTGGATAAAAAAGAGATTGGCCAACTTAAGAGCTTTCTGAAGCATTCGGAATAATTGAAAGATTGTCACATTAAACTAACCTAAGATCCAGTTGTTGCGATGGCGAAAGAACATCAATGCAATTATTATGAAATTGTTGAACGAAAACCTTTTTATAGATCGCATTCACATTTTTCGATTATTATTATTTCAACCGGAAACAAGTCTCTTGAAATCAAGAAACTTAGTTTTGCAGTTTCTATATTCAAAATATCTATTAAGTCGTTTCGGAATACCCATTCCACCAGAATAATTAAACAAAATGTCAGTATTTTCTGGCTTAAATTTTACTATTATATAAAAATTCCTTTAACATTCTATTTAATATTTTCAACATTTCTCATATTCCATTAGGATCCCTACGAAGAAAGCTTTGACGAAGAAATGGAAGCTGAACGTGATCTCGCCGAAGATGCCCAATGGAAGAAAATCCAACAGAACACATTTACTCGCTGGGCCAACGAACATCTCAAGACCATCGATCGTTCGATTAACAGTCTCGAAAGTGATCTCTCCGATGGTTTGCGTTTGATTGCCCTAATTGAGGTGTTGTCACAAAAGCGCATGCCCAAATACAATAAAAGACCAACATTCCGTTCACAAAAATTGGAAAATGTATCAGTTGCATTGAAATTCCTCGAAGATGAGGGTATCAAAATTGTAAATATTGGTAAGTGATGAAAATTTTAATTTAAATATTAATTAATTTGTGGGATGAGGGAAAAGGAAGTGATAATAAAAGTGAGATTTATGGGTTTTGATTTGAAAATTTGAAATATTTGAGCTAGAAAAGAGAAAATGACCTATTTTATTTTAAGAGATAATAATGATCAAAGAGTTTAATCAAAATTTATTGAAATAATTTGTTTTTATGGATTTATGGGTGTTGCATTTTTATACAGTCATAATATTTTCTTTATTATAAAGAAATCGTTTTTTTTTTTTGAGCTGTTGGTGATTAATAGTTTTTTAATTAAAATGAAAAAAAAAATGGTTTGGCAATCAAAATTTCCGTTAATTTGAAACTAATTTACAATTCATTGATAAAAATGTTTGTTTGTGTGAATAGTTCCCCTTGTTTTATTTAAAAAATTTAAAATTATTGTTGCATAAGTTTTTTGTTTATAAATTATGAAATTCCCAAGAATTTGCTTCTAAAACCCTCAAATAAAACCGAAATTTAAATTCTTCTCCTTAAAGTTTTGATATAAATCATACTTAAGTATTTAAGTAATTTTTGTTTTTGTCTTTCGTTGCGATAAAAAAAACACACACACACACTTTTTGACATAATTCAAGGCTAAATTTGGCGTTGTTTTTCGCTGTTTATTCCATATGATCGTTTGTGGTCTTGATAAGTTTAATTTAAGCTTAGAACTTTAAGATCCCCAAAAAAAATATTGGATACGTCAATATGTCGTCCGTCGAGTTGTGTGCATGCATTCCGAACATGTTGGGATTTAAAAAAAATAAAATTCTTATATTAGACTTAATAGCGTTTGTATGTTATATCTTTAAATGACAGTTTTTTTTTCGTATCCCAAATTATGACATCATGTTTTTGTTTGTGCTTTTAGAGGTTTCAAGCTTTTTACTTTCATTTGAGCTTGAGTTAATGAAATATTTTTAATCATTTTTAAATGTTTTTTGTTTGCCTTTAAATGATATTATATAAAAATTGTAATAAAAACCTATATATGCATTTTTATTTCTATTTTATTGTAAATGTTTTTCTTGTTTTAACACGTTTTATTAACATGTTTTATTGCAATTAGTCATTTATTTTACACTTTAAATTTTTGTTAACAAGTACATTTGCACTTTTGATACCCTACACCGGCATTGGTGAAAAGGGTCTTTTGGGATTTTGCTGATGTTTGTAAGAACTATCTTTAAGTATAGCAATCAATTCAGAATCACGTTCTGTCCATTGCTGTAGAAATTTCCTATAAAAGTAGAAAGTTTTTGAAAAATTTCCTATAAAACGAAGAAATTTTTGAAAAATTTCTTGTAAAAATAAGAAATTTTTGAAAAATTTCCTATAAAGACAGGAAATTTTTGAAAAATTTCCTATAAAATAGGAAATTTTTGAAAATTTTCCTATAAAAATAAGAAATTTTTGAAAATTTTCCTATACAAATAAGAAATTTTTTAAAAATTTCCTATAAAAATAAGAAATTTTTTAAAAATTTCTTATAAAAATAAGAAATTTTTAAAAATTTCTTATAAAAATAAGAAATTTTTGAAAAATTTCCTAAAAAAATTAGAAATTTTTGAAATTTTTTTTTATAAAAATAAGAAATTTTAAAAAAATTTTCTATAAAAATAAGAAATTTTTTAAAATTTTCCTATAAAAATAAGAAATTTTAGAAAAATTTCCTATTAAAATAAGAAATTTTTGAAAAATTTCCTAAAAAAAAAGAATTTTTTGAAAAATTTCCTATAAAAATAATAAATTTTTGAAAAATTTCCTATAAAAATAATAAATTTTTCAAAAATTTCCTATAAAAATAATAAATTTTTGAAAAATTTCCCAAAAACAATAAGAAATTTTTGAATAATTTCCTATAAAAATAAGAAATTTTAGAAAAATTTTCTATAAAGATAAGAAATTTTTGAAAAATTTCCTATAAAAATAAGAAATTTTAGAAAAATTTTCTATAAAGATAAGAAATTTTTGAAAAATTTCCTATAAAAATAAGAAATTTTTATAAAATTTCCTATAAAAATAAGAAATTTTTGAAAAATTTTTTATAGAAATAAGAAATTTTTGAAAAATTTCCTATAAAAATAAGAAATTTTTGAAAATTTTCCAATAAAAATAAGAAATTTAAAAAAAATTTCCTACAAAAATAAGAAATTTTTGAAAAATTTTCTTATAAAAATAAGAACATTTTTGAAAAATTTCCTACAAAAATAAGAAATTTTTGAAAAATTTCCTACAAAAATAAGAAATTTTTGAAAAATTTTCTATAAAAATAAGAACATTTTTGAAAAAATTCCTACAAAAATAAGAAATTTTTTAAACATTTCCTATAAAAATAAGAAAATTTTGAAAAATTTCCTATAAAAATAAGAAATTTTTGAAAAATTTCCCATAAAAATAAGAAATTTTTGAAAAATTTCCTATAAAAATAAGAAATTATTGAAAAATTTCCTATAAAAATAAGAAATTTTTGAAAAATTTCCTATAAAAATAAGAAATTTTTGAAAAAATTCATATAAAAATAAGAAATTTTTGAATCTTTTCCTAAAAAATAAGAAATGTTTGAAAAATTTCTTAAAAAATAAGAAATTTTTGAAAAATTTCTTAAAAAATAAGAAATTTTTGAATCTTTTCCTAAAAAATAAGAAATGTTTGAAAAATTTCTTAAAAAATAAGAAATTTTTGTAAAATTTCTTATAAAAATAAGAAATTTTTGAAAAATTCTTTATAAAAATAAGAAATTTTTGAAAAATTTCTTATAAAAATAAGAAATTTTTGAAAAATTTCTTATAAAAATAAGAAATTTTTGAAAAATTTCTTATAAAAATAAGAAATTTTTGAAAAATTTCTTATAAAAATAAGAAATTTTTGAAAAATTTCTTATAAAAATAAGATATTTTTGAAAAATTTCTTATAAAAATAAGAAATTTTTGAAAAATTTCTTATAAAAATAAGAAATTTTTGAAAAATTTCTTATAAAAATAAGAAATTTTTGAAAAATTTCTTATAAAAATAAGAAATTTTTGAAAAATTTCTTATAAAAATAAGAAATTTTTGAAAAATTTCTTATAAAAATAAGAAATTTTTGAAAAATTTCTTATAAAAATAAGAAATTTTTGAAAAATTTCTTATAAAAATAAGAAATTTTTGAAAAATTTCTTATAAAAATAAGAAATTTTTGAAAAATTTCTTATAAAAATAAGAAATTTTTGAAAAATTTCTTATAAAAATAAGAAATTTTTGAAAAATTTCTTATAAAAATAAGAAATTTTTGAAAAATTTCTTATAAAAGTAAGAAATTTTTGAAAAATTTCTTATAAAAATAAGATATTTTTGAAAAATTTCTTATAAAAATAAGAAATTTTTGAAAATTTTCTTATAAAAATAAGAAATTTTTGAAAAATTTCTTATAAAAATAAGAAATTTTTGAAAAATTTCTTATAAAAATAAGAAATTTTTGAAAAATTTCTTATAAAAATAAGAAATTTTTGAAAAATTTCTTTTAAAAATAAGAAATTTTTGAAAAATTTCTTTTAAAAATAAGAAATTTTTGAAAAATTTCTTATTAAAATAAGAAATTTTTGAAAAATTTCTTATAAAAATAAGAAATTTTTGAAAAATTTCTTATAAAAATAAGAAATTTTTGAAAAATTTCTTATAAGAATAAGAAATTTTTGAAAAATTTCTTATAAGAATAAGAAATTTTTGAAAAATTTCTTATAAAAATAAGAAATTTTTGAAAAATTTCTTTTAAAAATAAGAAATTTTTGAAAAATTTCTTATTAAAATAAGAAATTTTTGAAAAATTTCTTATTAAAATAAGAAATTTTTGAAAAATTTCTTATTAAAATAAGAAATTTTTGAAAAATTTCTTATAAAAATAAGAAATTTTTGAAAATTTTTCTATAAAAAGTGAATGTGTATAGAATATTGGTGTGTATTTGATATTCACCACCTTTCTTTTGTATATTCGTTCGTTCAACTTATTTTAAATAAAATTCTCATTGAGTTTATTTTAGTTTTTGTATAATACTTTAAGGTTTTGCGTTTAGAATTTAACGCTAAAAAGTCACTAACTTATTCTCAATAAAGACATTTTGTAAATGTGTATTCAATACAAAATAATTAATTAATAAATTTAACAAAAGTTTAGTAATAATTTGCTCAAAACAAATTTTTTTAAGTTCCATTAACTTTTTGAACCACAGTTTTGCATTTATGTAACTTTATTATCAAAACAATCGCACTTTAGATATAGTATATATACCGAGTATCCACGATCCACGTATGTCTTTATAATTGAAATGTTAGTATTACATTCCTGTGTGCGGAAATCACGTAAGTATGGCCTGGATGTCATCCTTGTTGACATAGCTCTTAGCCCTACCTTACTCGTTCGTCTAGTTGTCAAATGTCTCAATTTTTCTGAGTGAATTTCGCCGGTCATTATACTTCTTCTTTAAAGGTCAATAGTTTTTAACTTAAAGGCCTAGGTCTCAGATAAGTTACTATGTAGTTTCGAAAGAAAGTTAATTCTATTGAGATTTCCGAGTCATGCCGATGCAAAGAACCTACTGCCATGAGAACGTGTATAGGATGTCATAGAGTCGGATTTGATCTACTACTATACTTTCTTATTATATTTTACAATATATTGTTTTGCTTATACAGATAATATTTAAAAAAATGACAAAAACAAAACTCAAAGTAATATAATCTCTGAAATCATCAGTATTTTTTTTTTTGTATTCTAAAAAATAAAATATTTTTGTAGAGAAATTATTTCAAAAAAAAAAAAAAAGTTTTCAATTGAAGTTATGTCTGTTTTTATTTTTCTTCTCACATAATTGACCTAAATTTTTGAGAGTTTAACGCCACTTGTGGCTTAAGTAAGTCTTTAAACATTTTTTTTTCTGGAAATTTAAAACTTTAAAATTTTGACATGATATTTTTATTAGTCATATTACCAGACTATGACTAAATTTTGATGCGATAAATTGAGGAAATATGAGTGAATACATAGAAACAATGACAAATTTTTCTAAGAATTTTTTTAATACACAAAAATTCTTGTTTATAAAAATTTTTTAATTTTAATTAAACAATTTTTTAAAAACCTTTTAAAAATTTCAAATATGAATTGGAAAGTTTAATATAATCTGTAATGAAAAATGATAAGTGCTTAATTCTGTTTAATCATAATCATCGCTTTATGTTAATATTTTTTATAGACACTATAATTCGTATTTATTCTGACTTGCAAATAAGATATAACGCGAGGTTTTTGATCAGTCTAGAATTAGGGAAGCTCCTGCTGATGATAGTTGCCTTACCAACCATTAAAACGCGAAAAGCTTTTTATTACAATAATATATAATTGTAATAAATTGGGATCTTAGTGCAATACACTTATGTATGTAAAACTTTTAAATTAAATTTTTTTAGATTAACGAAAGGCTCTTAGCAACTGTTGGAATTTTTTTACTTAGTTTTATTGTAAAATTTTTCAAAATGTCTTGATAAAATTACTGCATTTTTTGTTTATTATCCAATTATCGATAAGAGTTACTTCACCCAAAAATTATTCAAAAGTTGATTACAAATAATTTGTATCAATACAAATATCGTGTTTAAAGATTAAAAATTGTTTACATTGATTTTGATAAATTCGAAAAACAAACAAAAAAAATCATATCAGTCAAAAGATGAACTGAATCATTTGGAAAACGATATACTTAAGAGAATTTATTTACACAGTAAATATTTTTTCCTTCGTAAAAGGCGACAACTACTGGAGTTAATACTGCAACTCAAATCAGTCTTCTCCAAAACCATGACATCCAGAATTTCGGTTAGAAAGTGTTTTTGCTTCAGAGTTTATATCTCTTAAATTAATTAACCGATTTAAATGTTTTTAATGGAAATGATCTGAAAATTTTTCAAAAATTTCTTATTTTTATAGGAAATTTTTCAAAAATTTCTTATTTTTATAGGAAATTTTTCAAAAATTTCTTATTTTATAGGAAATTTTTCAAAAATTTCTTATTTTATAGGAAATTTTTCAAAAATTTCTTATTTTTATAGGAAATTTTTCAAAAATTTCTTATTTTTATAGGAAATTTTTCAAAAATTTCTTATTTTTATAGGAAATTTTTCAAAAATTTCTTATTTTTATAGGAAATTTTTCAAAAATTTCTTATTTTTATAGGAAATTTTTCAAAAATTTCTTATTTTTATAGGAAATTTTTTAAAAATTTCTTATTTTTATAGGAAAATTTTCAAAAATTTCTTATATTTTATAGGAAAGTTTTCAAAAATTTCTTATTTTGATAGGAAATTTTTCAAAAATTTCTTATTTTTACAGGAAATTTTTCAAAAATTTCTTATTTTTATAGGAAATTTTTCAAAAATGTCTTATTTTTATAGGAAATTTTTCAAAAATGTCTTATTTTTATAGGAAATTTTTCAAAAATGTCTTATTTTTATAGGAAATTTTTCAAAAATTTCTTATTTTTATAGGAAATTTTTCAAAAATTTCTTATTTTATAAGAAATTTTTCAAAAATTTCTTATTTTTATAGGAAATTTTTCAAAAATTTCTTATTTTTATAGGAAATTTTTCAAAAATGTCTTATTTTTATAGGAAATTTTTCAAAAATTTCTTATTTTTATAGGAAATTTTTCAAAAATTTCTTATTTTTATAGGAAATTTTTCAAAAATTTCTTATTTTTATAGGAAATTTTTCAAAAGTTTCTTATTTTTATAGGAAATTTTTCAAAAGTTTCTTATTTTTACAGGAAATTTTTCAAAAATTTTTTATTTTCATAGGAAATTTTTCAAAAATTTCTTATTTTCATAGGAAATTGTTCAAAAATTTCTTATTTTCATAGGAAATTTTTCAAAAATTTCTTATTTTTATAGGAAATTTTTCAAAAATTTTTTATTTTCATAGGAAATTTTTCAAAAATTTCTTATTTTCATAGGAAATTTTTCAAAAATATCTTATTTTTATAGGAAATTTTTCAAAAATTTCTTATTTTTATAGGAAAATTTTCAAAAATTTTTTACTTTCATAGGAAATTTTTCAAAAATTTCTTTATCTTATAGCAAATTTTTTAAAAATTTCTTTATCTTATAGCAAATTTTTCAAAAATTTCTTATTTTAATAGCAAATTTTTCAAAAATTTCTTATTTTTATAACAAATTTTTATAAAAAATTTTTCAAAAATTTGTTACTTTTATATGAAATTTTTATTTTATTTTTTTATTTTTATAGGAAATTTTTCATTTTTTTTTTATTTTTATAAGAATTTTTTCAAAAATGTTCTATTTTTATATGAAATTTTTCAAAAATTTCTTAGTTTTATAGAAAATTTTTCCAAAATTTCTTATTTTTATAGGAAATTTTTCAAAAATTTCTTATTTTTATAGGAATTAAAAAAAAAAATTAAACATTTTTAATTTTTAAAGGGAATTTAAAAAAAATATATATTTTTATACGAAATTTTAAAAAAAATTTCAAACATTTTCTATGTTTAAAGGAAATTTTTCAATAATGTTCTATTTGTGCTTTCAAGTTTAAATGTCTTTAACTTATTCGATTTGAATGATTCTGATAGAAATGATCTGGAAATATGATTCTATCGTGTCTATTAGAAAGTGTTTTTGCTTTAAAGTTTATATCTCCTTAACTTTTAAACCGATATAAATAATTCTGATAGAAATGATCTAGAAAAATGGTTCTGTCGTTTCTGTTATAAAGTGTTTTCAATTTAATGTTTGAATCTCTTAAATTTATTATTCGATTTGAATAATTCTGTTTTAAAATAGTTGGAAACATGGTTCTATCGTTTCTGTTGAAAGTGTTTCTGCTTTAAAATTTATATCTCTTTAACTAATTAACAAATTTGAATGATTCTGTTAGAAAGTCTTATTGTTTTGAAGTTTATATCTCATTAACTAATTAACCGATTTGAATGATTTTAATGGAAATGATATGGAAACATGGTTATTATTCCTTTTCGTCTCAAAGTTCGGCTTCGCTGCGGCAAAAACGTCAGCAGGGAGTCGCCGTTTTTAAAAAATATTTGTTTTTCTGACTCTTTAACCAACCCAATTTAGGCTGATAAGAAATGTTTTTATATCAAATTTTTTGAAATGTGAATTAACTTTGAAATAAAGACATGACGTCAAACTTCGGTTAGAACTTAAAATTATAACATATTTCCAAATTATTTAATGCATTTCATTTATTTTAAATTTTTATCAACAAAATTTGAAAATAACAAAAGATAAAAATTCAAATTTTTGGCTAATTAGTTTATTTAAATTTTTGTTAAATTTTTAAATAAACTGGTTTATTTATTAGAGTATTTTTTACTAATTTTGTTGCTTATCACATGGTTTGAAAAAATAAATCTATTTTTTATGTTTTTTTAAGAAAACATGACTAGAAAAGAATAATTAATATAAAAAAACAGTTTTTTTTTTGAAAAGAAAACAATTTAAAGGTTTTGTTGAATTTATTTAAAAATCATTAATTCTTTAGAATTTTATGATAAATTTGTCAAAAAAAGAAGAAATAAACTATAAAATGATAGATTAATGTAATTTAAACTGGAGAAGCTTTAAACTTAAGAAAATCGATTAATTAGAGATACTATGAAAAAATAGTAACAATAAAGAGATGATTGGTAAAACTAAAACAGCGATGCCCAAAAGGAGGGTAATTTGAAGTCTTAGTATATCAGTTTTTGTAGACTAGCAGAAATAGTATGATAAATATGATCATAAATAACTCTGTTATGATAAAACCATTTGAAAAATCATTATAATTTTAAGAGTTTTGATCAAAATTTTTTAATTACAAAACAAATTTTTGTTAATGTTTAATATTTTCAATTTCCATAAATAATATTACTTGATTAATTGAAATTTTCTCATTATCTCTTTGAAGTCTCTAATAAATAGCTTATTTCAAATATAACAAAAAATTCAAATTTCTTTAGAAACCAGACTCAATTTTTTTTTATAGGTTAAACTTAAGAAATCTGTGGTTTAACTATTGTAAAGTTTTTTTTTCCTAATATTTCTTGTATTTTACACATTTTTCTGGTTCAACAACAATAAAAACTAGTGTCTTTAAAATCTTCTGGTTATAGACATGAAGATGAAAATATTTGAAAATTCAAGTTTGAAACATGAGTGATGACTAGACATCACCGTTTAACAAAATTAAGGTAAATAAATTAAACATTTCTTTTCTTCTTTATTGTTATTATCATTATCTTCATATTCATTGTTTGAAGCATAAATTAGAAAACTAAACCCGTCTAGGCAGTTGTTAGTATCTAACAACCGGCCTCTTCTACACTTAAGTCTATTACAAAAAGATTTCAAAGACAAGTTTAAGAAATCAGCAGACAGACAGACATACAATGTCTTTAAGTCTTTATGTTAAACTCGCCAACTTAGCCACACATTTAATAGTTTAAATGCTTTTTTTTGCTAAATCAACAAAAAAGTAGCAAATAAGAGATACAAGAGGTTAAACGCAATTTAATTTAGATTAACCCATTACAAGACAAGTCGCTTTTAGGCCCATCAAAAAATTTTGTATACAAAAATTTTCAGATAATTTTTAATTTTGTATAAAATTTTTCAAAAATTTTCTATTTTTATAGGAAATTTTTCAAAAATTTTCTATTGTTATAGAAAATTTTTCAAAATTTTGTCAAAATTTTTCTATTTTTAAAGAAAATTTTTCAAAAATTTTCTATTTTTTTAGAAATTTTTTTATAGAAAATTTTTCAAAAATTTTCTATTTAAAAAAAAATTAAAAATTTTCTATAAAAATACAAATTTTTCAAAAATTTTCTATAGAAATAGAAAATTTTTCAAAAATTTTCTACAAATACAGAAAATTTTTAAAAAATATTCTATACAAATATAAAATTTTTCAAAATTTTTCTATAAAAATAGAAAATTTTTCAAAAATTTTCTATAAAAATAGAAAATTTTTCAAAAATTTTCCATAAAAATCGAAAATTTTTCTATAAAAAAAATTTTTCAAAAATTTTCTATAAAAATAGAAAATTTTCTATAAAAATAGAAAATTTTCTATAAAAATAGAAAATTTTTCAAAAATTTTCCATAAAAATCGAAAATTTTTCAAAATTTTTCTATAAAAAAATTTTTCAAAAATTTTCTATAAAAATAGAAAATTTTTCAAAAATTTTCTATAAAAATAGAAAATTTTTCAAAAATTTTCTAAAAAAAAAATTTTCAAAAATTTCCTATAAAAATAGAAAAAATTTCAAAATTTTTCTGTAAAAATAGAAAATTTTTCAAAAATGTTCTATACAAATAGAAAATTCTTGAAAAATTTCCTATGAAAATAGAAAATTTTGGAAACTTTCCTATAAAAATAGATAATTTTGGAAAAAAATTCCTAAAAAACTAAAAAATTTTGAAAAATTTCCCATAAAAATAGAAAATTTTTGAAAATTTTCCTATAAAAATAGAAAATTTTTGAAAATTTCCTAAAATAAATAAAAAAAAATGTTGAAAAATTTTCTATAAATATAAAAAAATTTGAAAAATATCCTATAAAAATAAGTAATTTTTGAAAAAATCCCTATAAAAATAAGAAATTTTTGAAAAATTTCCTATAAAAATAAGAAATTTTTGAAAAATTTCCTATAAAAATAAGAATTTTTTGAAAAATTTCCTATAAAAATAAGACATTTTTGAAAAATTCCTATAAAAATAAAAAATTATTAAAAAATTTCCTAGAAAACTAGAAAATTTTCGTAAAATTTTGTATAAAAATAAGAAATTTTTGAAAATTTTTCTATAAAAATAAGAAAATAATAAAAATTTCATATAAAAAATAAGAAATTTTTGAAAAATTTCCTATAAAAATAAGAAAATTTTGAAAAATTTCCTATAAAGATATAAAATTTTTGAAAAATGTCCAATTAAAATAGACAATTTTTAAAAAACTTTTTATAAAAGTAAGAAATTTTTGAAAAATTTCCTATAAAAATAAGAAATGTTTGAAAAAATTCCTAAAAAAATAAGACATTTTTGAAAAATTTCCTATAAAAATAAGAAACTTTTGAAAAATTTCCTATAAAAAAAGAAAACTTTCCTGTAAAAATAAGAAATTTTTGAAAAATTTCCTATAAAAATAAGAAATTTTTTAAAAATTTCCTATAAAAATAAGAAATTTTTGAAAAATTTCCTATAACAATAAGAAATTTTTGAAAAATTCATATTAAAATAAAAAAAATTTTGAAAAATTTTTGAAAGTTTTCTATTTTTATAGGAAATTTTGAAAAATTTCCTATAAAAATAGAAAATTTTTGAAAAATTTCCTATAAAAATAGAAAATTTTTGAAAAATTTCCTATAAAAATAGAAAATTTTTGAAAAATTTCCTATAAAAATAGAAAATTTTTGAAAAATTTCCTATAAAAATAGAAAATTTTTGAAAAATTTCCTATAAAAATAGAAAATTTTTGAAAAATTTCCTATAAAAATAGAAAATTTTTGAAAAATTTCCTATAAAAATAGAAAATTTTTGAAAAATTTCCTATAAAAATAGAAAATTTTTGAAAAATTTCCTATAAAAACAGAAAATTTTTAAAAAATTTCCTATAAAAATAAAAATTTTTGTAAAATTTCCTATAAAAATAGAAAATTTAAAAAAAAAATTTTTTTGAAAAATAGGAAATTTTTTAATTTTACTGAAATTTAAAAAAACGTATATTCTTAGGAAATTTTTCCTATTTAAATGGGTTAATTTATTTATATCCTGGCTTATGCGTTTCAAAAATCTTTAAAATTGTAAAGGAAAACATTAAAATTTCTAACTTAACATTGAAATGAAAAAAAAAATCATTTTTACGATCAGTCGACATCAAGAGTAAAATATTGAAACAAGTTTTGTTTGAAATGCGTTTAAATTTTTATGTAAAAAATGTTGCAAACGAGATTTCTGTGTTTGACAACTTTGTTGTGTGTATTTTGCCTGAAACTTTCAAAAATGACAACCAACTAAACAGGATGACAATAAAAGCAATTCTAAACAAACGTCTAATGACGTTTGGTGATTAAAAAAAGTTTACAGAGAAATTAAAAATAGCCACAAAAAAGTGACTGAAGAAATTTTGACATGCCACCACCTGATTCTTAAAAAAATGCATAAAAATTCAATTAAATTTAAAGAAAATGCAGAAAATAACAATAATTGTTAACAACTTTTCTTTAGGCCTATTTAACTTAAAGAAAAAAGTTTTGACATTTTCTTAGACTTTTTATTCTGGTTAAATTTTAGCTTTTTGTTAGGAGTTTGAAAGTTGGACTTGTACAAGATTTATTGACAATTTCCTTTGTAATTCTAGTAGCTGGTAATTTTCTTGTCTTTACCATAAAATATATAAATAAATCTTTTACTTCTAGTTTTCTTGTTTTCGTTTTAGCACTTTTTGTTGTTTTTAAGTATTTAACCCATTTAACCATTTTCGTTTAGTTGATTTTACTGCTGTCAGTTGTCAATTTGACTTACAAAAGTGTTAATTCAATTAAATTTTCTTGTTTGCTTCAACTTTTAAGCAGATAATTAATTTTACTTAAAGAATTATTGTATATGAAGAAAGAAAGGAACTGAGTTCTTAAAAAAAAGTTTAAATGATTTAAAGCCAAAAGTCCAGATCAAAAATATTTTCTTTTCTTAAGATTCGTGTTCATAACAAATGATCAAAATCGCATATTTTGCCACCAAACATTTGTATGGCCAACACGTATGATCAAACCTCAACATTAAATTTAAAATATAATTTCAAATAAATTGATTTAGAAATTAAAATAAAATAGAGAGTTGTTTAGATGACAATTTTAGTTAATTTTATACTTTATTGTATCTAGATACATACATACAAGTTTACTCCAAATATTTCTACTTTATTTCTTCTTTATTGTATCTTACGGATACTGTAAATATTTACCATCTAACTTTTAACATTTGTCTCAACTTTTTTTAACTAAATATTCAAAGAGCTTAAGTATTTCGTATTCAAACGCCCAACTCTAGTCCACGTTTCACTATTTTTTCTTTATTATTTTTCTGTTTTTTTAGAAACCGCTCTTAAAAAATTGCCAATTGTGGTTTGAAATTTTTCTACTTCATTTCTTTATTACTCGTATTATGGAAAAGTAGAAGCAAACAAAAAAAAAAAAACAAGTAAGAAAGCGCTATAGTCGGTCAAGCCGACCATACGATACCCTTCACCACTAAGGTCAAAGGTGTTATTTTTCCTGTGTAAAGACAAATATTTGCTAAATTTTGCCATCATACAAACATTTTCTCAAAACTTATATACTCAACCTGTTTCCGTCATTTGGACTTATATGAGAGCTAGGGTCAAATGTGGACCGACTATCTCGAAATTTAGCAGATTGATTACAGTTGTTACAAAAATTATGTATGCAAAAAATAGACTCAAAATTTCCATTATCTTTAGATTTACGAGTGTTTTAGTGATTTTTTGTCTCATTTAGTGCATTTTTAAAGAAGAATTTGTATGGGAGCAATGGTCAAATGTGGACCGATTTCAACGATATTTAATACAGTGGTTTTAGTTGACATAAGCAGTATTTGTTTTAAATTTCATGAAAAAATATTGATATTTGTGGCCAATATAGCAATTCCGGGAAGTGGGACCTATGGGAGGTACCATAAATAATGGACCGATTTTTACCAATTTCAATAGCCATGGTCCCATTATCAAAAAAATGATCTGTGCCAAATTTCATCAAATTATCTTTAGAATTGCGACCTGTAGTTTGATTACAAGGTTTACATGGGGGTCCAGCCGTCCAGCCAGCCAGACGGACGGACGGACGGACATCGCTAAATCGACTCAGAAAGTGATTCTAAGCCTATTGGTATACTAAAAGGTGGGTCTAAGACAAATATTTCTATGCGTTACAAACATCAGCACAAACTTATAATACCCTTTCCACCTATGGTGGTGAAGGGTATAAAAACTGAAAAATTGTTATAAAAATATTTAGTTTGGTTTTACACTTAAAGAAAACCACACGTCATTTAGCACACAAACATTTGTTGAAAAGTCACCTACTGGGAATTTTTTGTAAAATGTTTATTTATATTTTTTTTTTTTTCTTAAAAAAAATTTAAGAAAAAAAAATAATATAAACAGTTTTTTCAATGACCTATTTATGAATCAAGGGCTCTTGATCAAATCTATATATAAGTTGGAATTTTAACATTATTCAATGATAGACGCACAGACTTATTTTTGATTATCCGAAACAGCTTAAGTTAGAGAATTATCGTTGAACTTGTAGATTCATCTGAGAGATAAAAAATACAATTTTTAAAAATGAAACAAAACATTCTGATCGGATTTGATCAGCGAAAGATATGCGGACCAATAGATTTTAAATACCATGTTTGAAACACTCCCTAGGCCCCAACTTTTAACTAGGGCTAGATACTTTTTGATCGATATAAACAAGCATTACCATTTATTCCCCTGAAATTGCCAATTTATGAAATTTCTAGAAAAATTTCGCAACATAAATTTATTTTGCCGATTGTATGTAACGATCTTGAAAATTAGTCGGCTGCTGGTAGTAGGGAGTGCCGGCTCCTAGTTATATCGAATATCATATTAATGGGCTTGAGTCTAAGCTTTGTATGGAAACTGTGTTAAAATATAGATAGATTGTAGGGATTTCACACATATTTTATAAACATCTTCAGATTCAGCAAATTATTGAAAATTCTAAAAGAATTAAAATGAGTGTCGAAGTCGTACCTTCGACTAAATACAATAAATTTCATAATAGATTAAAGAAAATATCTACACAATTTTTTTAATCTAGTACGAAACTCTCATAGTTGAAGGTATGACTTCGATTCTCATAATAAGGCTGTATGTATTGCTTTGGATATATACAGTGAAAACTCTCATAACCGGACACTCACCGTCGTGGCATTTTTGTCCGGTTATAAGAGGTACAACTTTTTTTTTAATACATCTTTTTATTTTATAATGCTAAGCTTTCTATTGCGGTAGAAAAAATTGATTTAGGTTTGACTGCTTTAACTTAGACCGGCTCAATTTGAGTTGTTGAGTTTCAAAATGACTTTCAATATTTTTTATCTGTCAAAGTCGTCTTTTGCAAAATGCTTTAAACGAACAATTTGTTTTAATGCTTCATCATAAGAGTTTATGGGATCAGGTATTTCTACATGCACCTCGTCTTCAGAATCTTCAGACTCGTTTATCTCCATAACAGCGCTTAGATATAATGTTTCTATACAGTCATCTTCAGTGAATACGAAGAATCCATTTGATCTTTGGCATCAAAATATATTCTGAAAATCCTGCTTTCCGAAAGCAATTTTTTATTATTGCTGATTCGACTTTATCCCAGGAAGATTAAATGAAATATGAAACAGAGTTGGAAAAAATTGTAACTTAACAAGAGTTGTATTTATTTGGTATATTTTTTTTTGGCGTTTTTCTGATAAATTCGTCTTGATTTTAACGCTTTTGTCCGCTTATGAAGGATTTTTAGATTGTTATTTTAAAATTTTGGTGTTCGCGTCCGATTATTAGAGTGTCCGGTTATGGGAATACATTTTGTATGAAAAAACAGTTGAAAATCACGGTTCTGCAAAGTTTGTCCGGTTATAGGAGGTGTCCGGTTACGGAAGGTGTCCGTTAGGAGAGGTTTCACTGTACATATTTGGTTCCACCAAAGTTTCCCAAATATCCCTAAAAAAAATATGTATATACCCATTTAAAACCCCTTATCTCAAAGCAAAATTGTTCGCCTTTTCAGAAATTTGGCACGTCAACTTTGGGACTAAGAATCCAAAATCGAACTCGAAGAAATTTTGAAGAGTAGCTACCGACGTAAGTGGCCTGGGCGTAATCCTAATCAAATACAAATCCTTTTTTTTTAGTCCAAGCCGGCCACTTCTAAGCGATTTCAACCTTCAGAAGGTCTTATTGTTAAGAGTACACGATTAAATTAAGTTTAGTAGTAGGGGAGTAGCTCGTTGTCGAGGTGAATCGCCAATCCCACCAGCAAAACCTTCCCTTCTGCAATAGCTAGGACACCGTTTGTGTTGGCCGATTACCATTTGGCTACGAACTTTTTCGATTAATATTGTCGCAAAATGGTCCATTTTTCATCACCAGTTATCATTCGCTTTAAGAATGGATCGTTTTTGTTACGATTCAGTAACGATTCACAGATAGAAACTTAGTACATGATATTTTTGCTGTGCAAGCGATATAGGCTTCAATGATTCTAATAATTTTATAAAGAAAAAAGTCAATTGCCCCTCCACGAACTCAAAATTGGTTAGCTGTTACAGAAATCTTAAAACGCGCTAAAACGAAACTAAAAGCGTTTTCCTTTCTACCAAAAAATGTTGCAATCTTACCTAGTGCAACATTTTTTACAAAACAATAAAATTGTTCTTCCCGAATATTTGCACATATGGCGTTTTAACATGTTCAACGATTTTTACATGGGTCAAGCGATTTTAATCATATATTTATTTGTTTGCGCAACAGCAACACTCATTTTCAACAATAACAAAAATAGTATTTATACTCGAGTATTGAAATCGTTACACATTTTACACTTTTTAATGCGACATTTTTGAAATGAACAGATTATTTTTTAAAAGTGTTGCACTTTTTTCGGAATGGAAATCAAACAAGTGTAAGTTAATCAAATGCAAAACTGTCCAAAAAGCTTTATTAGTACTAATTGTCATCTTTACAATGACTCGGTTCTTAATAAACAAAACGAAAGTTTAGTCGGAAAATAATGCATTAGTTTTTACGACACTTTATATCTGGAAGGCCCTTCGTCTATCGGCTTACATTTGAACCACAGGTTATTTTGAATTATCATTCTCATTATTCTCACTGAACGAAATTAAATGATTTAATGCTACAAACTTTCAATGGCGGTTTAATATGCCGAAATGGTGATGTCAATTGGTCTCCAAGAAGCTGTGATTTGACGTCGTTAGACTATTTTCTATAGGGGCTGTTAAATACAAGTGTAATGCCGACAAGCCAGGGATAATTAATCTTTTAAAGGCCAACACTATTGATCGAGATACGACACCATTCCGTCGTAAAAAGTACTAAAAATTGGTCTCATTGAATGGGGTAATGTAAGCCCAGACGTGGCAACCATATAAATATAGAATAAAAGTCCATTTTAAACCGTTTTTGTTTTTGTACATTTTTAATTTAAAACTTTTAAATTACCCACCATAAAGTTATCAATAGATTAGTTTTTTTTTTTTAATTTTTGGAATCCCCACTCAAGTCCAAAGTTAGGTAGTGAGAGTGACTACCTTTTCAGTGTAACTACTTTAACAAAGTTGTGCCAACAATTTCCATTTGGACTTACTCATATTGTGGATGGTTTACTTCAGTTGTTAAAAAAAAAAAAAAACTTGGGTTTCCAATTACTACATGGGTTATTTCAGGCGTGGGCTGGCAAAGAATCCAGTTTTTTGGCGAACAGTGGCCATTGCAAGAAAACTGAGCAAATTGAATGCGTTGAGAAAAATTAAATTATAAATTTTTTAGGAAAAATATGATGACAATTTGCTTAAAAAGTAGCTACCATAACACTTTGGAGCTGTTAGATCTTCCAAATTAGGCTTCGAATAATTTGATGTAATTTGCAAATAATTTTTAAATTATAGTTTTTTAACTGTAAATGACTAGTTCTTACTATAATTATAATAACTTTTCCCAAATTTCATTTTATCTGTTTTTTATTTGCCCTTGTCAACAGTTTCTAATCGATATAATGATAATAATGATTCAATAATCCAAAGACCAATTTTTGCTTTTATATTAAACAATTAGTTTTGGCAACTACTATATTTTGTTTTATCAAATAATGATTAAATTATCTATATCTTAGCCAATTTGTTCATATTAAGGGAATTCACGTCATCAATTTTATTAATTTTGCCTTATATCGGGTGTTTTTTATTAAGGTATAGAACTTTAAGTTGGCATCACTTTTTTAACTGGCGGCCATTTTGTCAGCTGTCAAGTGATTAATATTTAGTTTGGTTTGCCATTTCATCATGAACAGGTTGACAAAAGAACAACGCTTGCAAATCGTGCAAATTTATTTCGAAAATAATGGTTCAGTTCGCGAAGTTTACCGCAAGCTCCGTCCATTTTATGGTCGACATAATCGTCCATTAGAGCAATTAATTAATGGATCGTTTTCGCACTACGTTTACTCTATGTGATAATACGCATCCGCAGCGACGTCGAACAGTGCGCACCGAAGAAACAATTGCCGCTGTAGAGCAAAGTGTTGAAGAGGACCCGAATGAATCGATTCGCCACCGTGCACAGCAATTGGAGCTTTGTCCATCAACTTTATGGAAGATTTTGCACAAAGATCTTGGCTTGCGACCTTACAAGATCCAGCTTGTGCAAGAATTAAAGCCGCGAGACCATGCAATGCGTCGTGATTTTGGTGTATGTGCCGAAAATGAGATTGATCTCGATGCTGATTTTCATCGCAAAATTTTGTTCAGTGATGAGGCTCATTTTTGGTTGAATGGCTACGTCAACAAGCAAAATTGCCGCATTTGGAGTGAAGAGAATCCACATGAGACCCTTGAGACGCCATTACATCCACAAAAACTGACTGTTTGGTGTGCTCTATGGGCTAATGGAGTCATTGGGCCATACTTCTTCCGAAATAATGCTGGAGAGTCAGTTACCATAAATGGAGACCGATATAGAGCCATGATAACCGACTATTTTGTTCCCCAATTGGATGGCATGAATGTGGATGAGTTGTGGTTCCAACAAGACAGCGCTACATGCCACACAGCGCACGTCACAATTTATTTATTGAAGGAAACATTCGATGAGCGCATAATTTCGCGGAATGGACCTGTCAATTGGCCACCAAGATCGTGCGATTTGACACCACTGGATTATTTTCTTTGGGGATATGTGAAGTCGCTCGTCTACGCCAACAAACCAGAAACGTTAGGGGACTTGGAAGCCAACATTCGTGGCGATATTGCCAACATTCGGCCCCATATGCTCGAAAAAGTAGTTGAAAATTGGACCTGTAGAATTGGCTTTATTCGAGCCAGCCGCTGCGGCCACATGCCCGAAATCATATTTAAACATTAATGGCATAAAATTATCCTTCCAATAAAGCCAAATTGATGGACATTAAAACGATTTTCTTGTGTTTTATTTCAATTCGAAGTTCTATACCTCTAAAAAAAACACCCATTACGTGCACCCTTTAAAATAATAATATATCATACATAAAAATTATCTATTTAAAGCAGCCACATAAAAAAACACATAAAATTATGAAAAAACTTTAAACTTTATTTTTACTTCGTATATTTCTAATTCAAAATATTTAAAACACTGATGATAGTTCAATTTCAAATTTTCTAATGAAAACTTCAAAACTTTCCAAAACCATGAACAAAATTTTTTATTGCATGATACCGGTACACACATTGAAAGAGTTTCAAACCTAGAGCTACATTGTTTTTATTAAAGAAACTTTCTGCTATATTCAATTTAAAAGATCACAAGAAATCTTTTTTGTGAATTTTGAACAGGCTTATATTTTGGTCCAAGGACGATCTCTATTCTTTTTGAGTGAAATCGGATTACTATTTCGGGTACCTCCCATAGGAGTGCCTTCCTGGAATAGAGTTTTTCGTAATTTACAGCCACAAATTTAGTTGTATTTTAATAATATTCCTAATGTTTTCCTAATGTTTTAGAAATCGGCCCATATTTGACCATACCTCCCATACAAGACACATTCTCAAAAGGCGTTTATATAGGTACACATAAAAGCATAAAAATGTTAATAACTCTAAAGATAAATGCATTTGATTACTTAAACTTTGCACAGACAAATATTTTATAAATATGAACCAATAACCAAAATTTGTTCACAATCGGTCCACCTAGCTCCCATATCAGGCCCTTATCCGGAAATGATATAAATCTCGAAATTTTGAAAAAATAGCACATAGTATATGTATGTATGTCTCTAACACTTAAGGAAAACTTGTTTAATTGTTGGTCCATATTTGACCTTAGTAGTAAAGGATATGATTTAGTCGAGCTTGACCGACTATAGCTTTTCTTACTTGTTTAAATTTGCTCTGCTTCTGCCAGTATAATCGCAAATTTGCATAAGTTTTAGTGCCCATCACTGCTTTAAAACATTATTTAGGTGCATTAAAGTAATTCACTTTCAAAAATTGTCTTTTCATATCGTTTAAAGAAAAAGAGAGTGAAAAAAATATAAAACTCAAAATGTATCGGGTGTTTTTTATTGAGGTATAGAACTTTAAGTTGGCATCACTTTTTTAACTGGCGGCCATTTCGTCAGCTGTCAAGTGATTAATATTTAGTTTGGTTTGCCATTTCATCATGAACAGGTTGACAAAAGAACAACGCTTGCAAATCGTGCAAATTTATTTCGAAAATAATGGTTCAGTTCGCGAAGTTTACCGCAAGCTCCGTCCATTTTATGGTCGACATAATCGTCCATCAGAGCAATTAATTCGGTTAACCATGGATCGTTTTCGCACTACGTTTACTCTATGTGATAATACGCATCCGCAGCGACGTCGAACAGTGCGCACCGAAGAAACAATTGCCGCTGTAGAGCAAAGTGTTGAAGAGGACCCGAATGAATCGATTCGCCACCGTGCACAGCAATTGGAGCTTTGTCCATCAACTTTATGGAAGATTTTTACAAGATCCAGTTTGTGCAAGAATTAAGTCCGCGAGACCATGCAATGCGTCGTGATTTTGGTGTATGGGCCGAAAATGAGATTGATCTCGATGCTGATTTTCATCGCAAAATTTTGTTCAGTGATGAGGCTCATTTTTGGTTGAATGGCTACGTCAACAAGCAAAATTGCCGCATTTGGAGTGAAGAGAATCCACATGAGACCCTTGAGACGCCATTACATCCACAAAAACTGACTGTTTGGTGTGCTCTATGGGCTGGTGGAGTCATTGGGCCATACTTCTTCCCAAATAATGCTGGAGAGTCAGTTACCATAAATGGAGACCGGTATAGAGCCATGATAATCGACTATTTTGTTCCCCAATTGGATGGCATGAATGTGGATGAGTTGTGGTTCCAACAAGACGGCGCTACATGCCACACAGCGCACGTCACAATTGATTTATTGAAGGAAACATTCGATGAGCGCATAATTTCGCGGAATGGACCTGTCAATTGGCCACCAAGATCGTGCGATTTGACACCACTGGATTATTTTCTTTGGGGATATGTGAAGTCGCTCGTCTACGCCAACAAACCAGAAACGTTAGTGGAATTGGAAGCCAACATTCGTGGCGTTATTGCCAACATACGGCCCCATATGCTCGAAAAAGTAGTTGAAAATTGGACCTGTAGAATTGGCTTTATTCGAGCCAGCCGCGGCGGCCACATGCCCGAAATCATATTTAAACATTAATGGCATAAAATTATCCTTCCAATAAAGCCAAATTGATGGACATTAAAACGATTTTCTTGTGTTTTATTTCAATTCGAAGTTCTATACCTCTAAAAAAACACCCATTAATATAAGAAATAATTAAGTATTGAAAAGTAAATTTTATTATTTGGTTTTGAAATTAAATAAAATTTAATAATAAACAAAAACAACATTAATAAATGTATGAAAATTTAATCAATGACCACAAATGCAAACATTTAAAATAAATACCCCAAGTAAAGTACACCCAACAGTTCTGAAAATGTAAATTGTCTTCGAAATTATTTTTGATGGGTTAAAATATTTTTTATAATAAAAAAAATTAATGTTGGCAAATATTATCTACAAATTGTTTTGCCACTTTTTCCAGCAACTTTTGATAAAAAGGCATTAAGTAAATATTTTACACTCAGATAAAGTTTATTTATTAAAAAAATATTAATCGTAAAAATTGATGGGGACCATATTGACCACATAAATTTTTAATTTTTGCTCCCATGTGTTTGAAGGGTTAAAATATTTTTTATAATAAAAAAATTAATCTTGGTGTCAATATAAATAATAACATTAATGGTTTTTAATCAAAATTTGCTGAAAAAAGTTTTTTGACCCCATGTCTAAAAAGGGTTAAAATATTTTTTGAATAAAAAAGACTTTGTCTTAGTGTAAAATAATTATTTTAAAGTAAATTTATTCAACTTCAGTAATAAATTAATAACATTACGTATTTAAAAAATAAAAAAAAATCAAATTCTTCATTTTTGCCTCCGGAAAAAAAGGGTTAAGTTTACCCAATTTTAAAAACAAAGAACCTTTTGATATTTTGATCCTCGTAGTCTGACCACAAAATATTTTTGAGGTTCAAACAAGAAACATGTTGATTTGAACAAAACAAAATCATTTGCCAGTAAATAAAAATTTTCCTAATGTGACCACGCAAGAGCAAATATTTTATTAAATTTTGATCAAATAATTATTTTATCTTACAAAATTTTTGTAACATCAAACAAGGGCAAATAACAGCTGAGCATTTCTATTGTTTACTATTCAAACAGAAACAACAACATCAAATTTGAGAAACAACAACATCAAATTTGAGAAACAACAACATCAAATTTGAGAAACAACAACTCAAATATGAGAAACAAATTGCTAGATACACAATTTTGTTTTGAAAAAATTTGATCAAATATTTTTTGGGAAAATATTTAATCTTCAGTGTGACCATAAATAAAACTTGTTTTTTTGTTTATACTTTGAACGTATTTTTTCTGTATTTTATCAAATAAAAATCGTCAAATAAATGTGCAAGTGTGACCACAAATCTTTTATTATATTGTTTTGACAATATTTTACTCAAAATATTTGATTTAAATGTTTAATGAGTCTGACCGTACCTTTAGTATAGATAATTTTATTCCATATAAACATTATTAACACTATTCCGACCGAAGGTGTCAAAAGACACCTTTTCAAACTTTGACTTGAAATTATTTTTTAAGTTGAATAATTTTTTCAAATTTTTTTTTTTGACAATTCATATAATAGTTGTTAAAATTATTTTAACAACTATTATATGAACTGTCAAAAAAAAAAATTGAAAAAATTATTCAACTTAAAAAATAATTTCAAGTCAAAGTTTGAAAAGGTGTCTTTTGACACCTTCGGTCGGAATAGTGTTAAAACTGAACATAAATAAGATTTATGAAGCATTTACTCAAATTATGAGCAAAAAATTACTTTCTTGCAAAATTCGTCGCATTCGAACACAAGTTACGGGAAAATAGTTTGAGATATCGATCTCATTTTTTTTGAGTTTTATTGTCTTTTTTATCTATTTTAACACACCGATGAGAGAAATTCAAATTTATAATATTTGTTTAACAAAATTTAAAAAAAAATTAAAAATGCCTTTTGAAACCCAACTGAGAAAAATTACCCATTTTCGATTATGAAAAAAACTAAGTAAATATTGTTATATTTTAACAAAATTAAACTATGAAGTACTTACAAGTCTTAAAATGATAAATCATGTCTTGCTTTTCGAGCTTTTGTCCAAAGTAGTTTTTTCTAGCTGTGTATCCTTTGGCGTATTGTCAAGGACACGAATTTTTGGGGGAAAATCGCAATAACTTCAAAACAATTTTATGGATTTCAAATATTGATGACTTCAATTAAAGCTGCATTAATTCACTTTTAGATTCCATTATCTTTTCTCTTTAAAATAAATTGTAAGTGGACGAAATGTAGCAAAAACTGCAAATACTCTCAGTTTTCCCCATACAAATGGGCTCAATAACTTTGGACCCGTTGCGCGGGTTCGTATCCTAAAAATAAATCAATAATATTTTGCACACTTCCGATTGACATAATTTGGCCATATAATTTCACTATTAGAAGTCGATCAGAGGCAAAAGTCAAAAAACGACCCACCCTAATATATATCTTTATTTTAAAAGGTTGACTATTTATTTTCTGAAAGAATAACAACTGTCCACTTTGTGCTTTACTAAGGGCGAAAAAAGTACACAAATGTCACAATTATTCCAATTTTATTAAAATAATATAATAAGTATACCGGTTTGTGATGGAAATCGATCGATTTTGGATACATTTTTCAGAAAATTTTCCCCATTTCCATAAAAATTCAAATTAAATGAAAGATAAGATATCAATCAAAGAGATTAAAGCCCAAATTTTCATTTTTTTTTTTTTTTTTTTTTGGGAAATAACCGAAAATTATTTCAATAATATATCTAAATCGTTCGATTTTAAAACAATCGATTTCCATCACACACCGGATACTATTTAAAAATTTGGTTATTGTGAGACAAGTGTCAAAAGATTGATTTTGCTTCAATTCTACATCCTCAGGTGTAGCTTGTTCTGTAAAGTTTTCTTCACCTTCGTCAGATTTTGAAAATGATGAAAAACTTAAATCAAAAGAAATATATGCAGTCATCACCACTATCTCGAAAGGAGTCTTCTTCAGAATCATCGATTCTTATTAATTTTTGACCATAAAAAGATCTTGGATTTTCTTATTTAACTTTAAAACAAGTAATAAAAACTGAAAATCATATGTGATGTACAGAATGATTAACAATTATGATAAAAAATATGTATGCATCACATATGATTCATACAGAAATCCCGGTTTAATTTATTAAATTACATATTATAATAAATGAAGTGAAATTTTGAACGTTCGGAGTACAATTTTGTTTGTGTGGAGACAGGGAAAGGGTTAACGTGGTAACAGTTTCCACCTCTTGAACTGTAGGGTAATGCATTGAAAACATTGTTAACAACAAAATTTGTAAACACTTAAAAATAATGACGTCATTTCATTATGCAGTCAACTTAAAATTTACTATTTTTATTTCAATAACAAATGCACTCATTTGAGTTTTGATAAAAAATATAGAAAAAACGATGGCGTCATTATTTCATTAAGCCGGTAACGTATTTTATTTAAAAAAGTTATAAACAATTTTGATTTATGTATAAAATATTTCAATTCTTATTCATCCAGAGTTAAGTGGAAAAATCATAGTCAAATTTAATTGGAAATTTAAATATCGTCACTACTAATTAAGAAAGTTGTGAAGCAAAGAAGTCTTGAGATGAGTCGACTTTTCGACAAATAAATAAATTAATAATTTTGAAAATTTGTTTAAAGCAAAAAACACTTGAGTTATAAAAACTCATGAAAATGAGTCATTATAGATTAAATGAGTAATTTTAAGAAATTTGAGTGTTTGAACAAAATTTTTGAAATAACTCTAATTTGAATAATTTATGATTTGTTTATCAAATTAATATTAAAAATTTGTGATATAAACCAAATTTTTGTAAATTAAATATTTGTCAAATATTTTTTTCTGATTTATTACTTTTTATCTTTTTGCTCTTATGGCAAAACAACTTAAATCCTTTCTTAATTTATTTGTTTAAAATTTTTATCACTCTTTATTTTTTTCATTTTTCTACTATTATTTCATTCAATTTAAATGTGTCAATGTCATTTAATTTAAAATTTCATAGTTTTTTTTTCTTCTATAATTTAATAAATATTGTAATGAATGCTAATAATTTTGTATGCAGCAAAAAAATTTTTTTTCAATTTTAATAGAATTTATTGCATTTTTTATAATAAATCATTGAAAGTTTTGTAGAATAATTTGATAAGCTTTGTTTGGATGTTGAGAAATATTTTAGATGAGTAATATAAATATTTTTAGAAATGTTTATTAATTCTATAAATACTTGAAATAATAATGCATTTCGAAGAGGCGCCAAGTATTTGAAAATATTCAAAACCCTATAGCAACTCCAAACAATAAAATAAATAATCTTGTATGTGATGGAAATCGATTGTTTTTAAATCGATCGATTTTAGATTTATTTTCGATATAATTTTCCACAAAAAATCAAACCAAATGCAAGATAAGATATCAGTCAAAAGGATTAAAGCCTAAATTTTTATTTTTTTCGGGGAAATAACCAAAAATTATCTCAAAAATATATCGATTTCTGATTTTTGAAAACGATCGTTTTCCATCACATACCGGAATAATGCAAAAATTGTTTCTCAAATCATTAGAATATTTAATGGAAATTGTTTATTTGTTGTAAAAGCTATATTTTGCTATTTTGTTGCCATATGGCAGCATCTAGTTTTTACCCTAAGCTTTCTTCTTGAATTTGAATAATATATCAGTAATCTTACAAATTCCGTTCGGAATTAAAACTATTTCGTAGTTGAATAAAAAACGAAATGGCTTTAGGTCCTATAACAGGGGTGGCACTAGGACGCGTCCTAGTGCCACAGTGTTCGATTTTCAATTTTAGGTGGCCAAAATTAATAACTCAAGAACTAACAATCGTAAAAAAGTAATTTTTGGCATAGTTATTTCTTACATACTAGAGAAGAGTTGAACAAAAAATTAGACAAATCCGCCCACCGGCACGCCCACTTTTAATTACCCAATTATGAGAAATAAAGAAAAAGTCTAAAAATTTAAACATTTTTTTTTGCAATTATATTTAATTTTAAATAGGTTTAATTAACAATAAAATATAAATTATAGAATTTAAATCAAAGAAAATGATAAAAAAGGTTATGCAAAAAAACAAAATCATGAAGTATTAGCACCTATATCACTATCATTTTCACTATGAGACTCTTGTATATTATGATAGGTACTTTTTAGTAGTTTTAATACATCTGGCGTTAAATTTTGTTTTTTAACTGGGGGGTTTTCCTCAAGCTACAAATGTAAGGATCAGAAGATATTAATAACCTTTTTATTAAATCCGTATTAGTCTCTTCCCGTGAAGTTTTCTGTGTAAACTGCAGTCTATAAAGTCTATTATCTTTATTCCTCGATTCTTGAGCTTCTTCAGATAATTGGCCAATAGGAAGGATGCAATGTTTAATTATAGCTTTGCCATGCCAAAGAACTTTGCGCACACTGACAGGCATGTAATACCAGGGATAGAGATTTAAATAAAGATTTCTTGTTTCTAATGTATAATTTTCAAATTCTTCTACATTTATAATATGTCCAGATGCTAAGCATTCTAATATCACATGAAAACGTTTAACAAGTTCTAAGCTTATACCAGTTATTTGAGCAGATAATTCTGCATTTCTGAAAAATCGTCTGGCTGTATTTCCGTCATTTGTATTTCCGGACGAATGTTTAGGCATGTCATTCATTTTGAATACAAATTTTTCTTTGTTGAACTTTAGTTTTGTTGTCTTCACCTCTTACTTGCCACATTTTTATTTCCATCCTGTAAGCTATGTGTAATAAACATTCCATGAATCTTATCCAGGAATGTAGAGGCGACAAGCCAAATTTTATTAAATTTTGTTCCACGTCGAAGGATGGTGTATCATTGTTTTGAAAACTTTGTTCGGCAGAGGCAGATTGGGGCAAAACTTTTTTTATTTTTCTTTTAAAGGAGTATCCCAAGTATATAAAAGAATTAAAAGTTGGACCCCAGCTGATAACAGAAAAAAGTATTTATCTAGGAATTTTTGATTTAATTTTTTTTTAAGAGCTTCCTTAATATATCTATCAATATCTAAAATTGTCTTCACTCAAATATATACAAAATAGCAGCTTTAAGTTTTGAAGGAATTCTATTTTCATTTAAAAAAAGAATTTTTTTAAAATATAATATAGCAAATTTTTTATTCATGTTCAAAGTTCAAAGTCAAACTTATTTCCGAGCGAAATTAATTATTTTTCTTAAGTATATATTACCCATCTTCCACGTTACCGTTACAAGCTTACAATGTAAGATTTCAACTAAAATGAATAAAGAAATATCTTAACTAGATAGTCTATTTTAAAACCAGAATGGATTTTTTTTTCTTTTTTAAAGTTAGGTTTTGGCCAGCTAGATTTAAAAATCGAACACTGTGGGACGTCTCGAAAAAAAAAAGTTCGCCGTACAGCACCGAATATAAAGTAGTGCTTTGAGACAGTTTCGAAAAAATTTAAATCGAGAAGAGGTTTGCCGGCTGATAACACTGAATGAAGACTTAGTATTATGGCTCGATTGTATATTGCAACCGAATCTAGTTGCTTTGTCTGCTGGCAACACAACCGGTAAATAAATTTGTATTGTATATGGCAATTTTATCAGTTGCATAAAGTTTCCAGGCATTGCCGGATGTATAAATGACACACATTTAGTTATCATAAGACCATGGGAATATATTTTTTCCGCTTTTTTACAAAAAAAAAATCGCAGCAACTATTTCCGGTTGCTGAAATAACCTATAACTGGCAACTCGAATTGAATTTGTTTGTCATCTGCAATATGATAAATAATTGACATAGCAACTGAGGTTCTGTTATCGGTTATCAGTTGCCATACGTAATGCAATTTTGGCAATTCTTTCTTTCGAAACTGGCAACTTACCTGAGAGAAAATCGCTTGTCTACAAAAGCGATGAGTTTGAATCGGCCCTGAAACCAGTCGGTGTTAAGACAAATGGGACCAACAGATGTACCTTCAACAAGTTTACTTTTAAAATCAACCTTTAAGGTTCCTGTGAGGAGTTCCTGTTGGAAGACCCTTTAGGCGTACTTTTTTAGTAATGCCTCTCACACATTTCAAAGACTTTCTGCTCGGTAGTCAGATTTTTTGGATCGGCTTTACCTTAGAGAATTTCACCGATCACTATATCTCTTTTTCGAGACTCTAAGGTAAAGCCGATCCAAAAAATCTGACTACCGAGCAGAAAGTCTTTGAAATGTGTGAGAGGCATTACTAAAAAAGTACGCCTAAAGGGTCTTCCAACAGGAACTCCTCACAGCAACCTTGAAGGTTTATTTTAAAAGTCATCTTGTTGAAGCTAAATCTGTTGGTCCTATTTGTCTCTATACCGACTGGTTCCAGGGCCGAATCAAACTCATCGCTTTTGGAGACAAGCGTTCGTGCAGAAAATGGGTGAGATAAGGAATGAATCATTTCTAGATATTGTCGACAAGGATGACGCACTGATCAGACCCAAGGTACACGCTTGTAACATTGAAAACGCCATGTTTTCGGTGTATTCCCAAGTCCTCATGAACCTCATGAAAATTCATTGCTTTCGAAGACCAGCATTATGCTGAATCGTGTAGCTCTGAAGAAAGTGGATGAGGTATTGTCAAGATATGCTCTGGATGTTGTCGACAAGGTTGACATACCGAACCAGACATGGATTTCTTAAATTTCTTACCGAACCAGAAAAGGATTTCTTTAGATAATACTTCATTGCGACTGCTCTAAACCCAAGTAGGAGTCGATATTACACTAATACAGTTGGTTTCAAAATGCATCTTAAATTTGGTACAAAGAAGTATGATTGCGTGATACATATATTTCGTAAAAATAGGTCCATATTTGACCTAATAGACTAATCTACTAAAAGATTCTTAACTTTCAGAAAATTTTTAAAACATTGAAATAATTCATTTCATACTTCGAATTTTGTGGCACATTTAACTTAAATTTCTATAAAAGATTATTTCAAAATTACTCAAAATTTGGTATTATCGTTAGGCTGATCGAAATCAATGTACAAAATTTTGCTGCAATGATCCATTTGATCATACATCCTTTACAAGTCCTATTCGCAAAAGTCACTTAAACACAGAAACGTCTTTAAATGTGAAGAAAATTTGTATACCAAAACTTTTTGCTGCTAAGTTTTATGAAAATCATAAATCGATATTCAAAATTGCGACTATTGGTCCTCTTTTCGCCATAGCTCTCATATCTCTCGATTAACTTAAAAGCATTAAAATATTGATAAAAATTTCATTTGGTGAAAAAATTTTAGACAAATATTATATATCTATCTCTAATACTCCTAAATTTGTTCAAAATCGATCTATACTTGGCCTAAGTATTTTTGCGTATATAATAATCCGATATGAAAGTCTTCAATAGTTTCTATATCTATATATATATGAAACAAGATGTGTGTAAGTATGTAACGTATGGACTGCGAAAAGTTGGAGCCGATCTGTGAAGTCTGATGTTTGAATTTCGGCCTGCGGGCGGAGAGGCGTTGCAAAATTATATTGCTCAGGGCCAGCAACGCGGACCGAGTCAGCTAGTTTCTAATAAAAATATTCAAATTTTTAAATATATAAGATAGTATATATGAAAATATTTATATTTTACGTCAAATATCTAACAAAATAGATAAAATCGGACTACTTCAGATAGCAAAAAGTTGGGGTTTGGTATGTAGTGCGATCAGTCAAATCGGGTGAGAAATTACAAATTTCTATTTGACACAAAGAAAGCTAAAATTTCACATAATTATAATTTTTTTCCAATTTAATATTATAAGCACGTAGTAAATTTTTTCGCCACATAAGTCTTAAACAAAACACATGTAAATCCCTTTAAAAATTTATGTAATTAAAAAGTGTTTTTAATATTTTTTCAAACACCCAACGACCTTGCTATTTTTTCATTTCCGTTAGACCTTCCCCAATTTTACCACTGACGAAAATTACGAAAATAAAGCCCTAAAGAAGTGTTAGAAAATACATTTAAAAATATTTTTTTTTTCAAGAATTTTGAAAATAAAAACGCCCCAACCAAGACTTTTGTAAGACTCGTATGTAATTAAAATTATGAAACCATGAAAATTGTGTTTTCAAACCTAAGACTAATGATAAAGAAATAAAAACCCCAACTTTAATGATAAAACTAAATAATATAACAAAATTTTGTTACAATTTTGATTTAAAGCTTAAGGAATTTCTATATGAAAACTAATGGTTACCCGACCTTAAGCTGTTAACAGCTCAACATTCGAGGTTAACTTCTAATGATAAACCGGCTTCTATTATATTCTAGAATGAATTTGTTGAAAAATGGTCAAAATATCATAAAAAATAAAAATAAGTTAAAAAAATTAGCAGATAAAAGCTAAAAAAATTAAGAAAATTAAACCTTAAACCTAATTTTATAATAAAAGAACAACATAAATGCCTAAAGAAAAACAAAAAATTCTAAAGACGAAAAATAAAATTAAAAAAGTTGTTAGGGTTGAGCCAGGATTTGAACCCTTAACTTTAAACAAAAACAAATTTCGTCTAAACCCATTAGACACCTCAACCATTGCAATCATATTTGTTTGCGAGTTTCGTACACACTTTGATATTAGTGTGAATGTGTATATAGTATTTGTGTGTATTTTATATTCACCACCTTTCTTTTGTATATTCGTTCATTTCAACTTCTTTTAAAAAAATAATTCTCATTGAGTTTATTTCAGTTTTGGCATAATAGTTCAAGGTTTTGTGGATAGAATTTAACGCAAAAACGTCACTAACTTATTCTCAATAAAGACATTTTGTAATTGTGTATTCAATACAAAATAATTAATCAATAAATTCCACCGAAAGTTTTTAAAAAATTTAAAGATAATTTGTTTAAAACAGAGTTTTTAAAATTTCTTTTAGGCAAGGTTTAATTTTTTAGAGAGTATTAGGGCAGTTTTTCTACGTTTCTTTTTTTAAGTTTTCCAAATAATTTTTACCCTCTTAATTCATAAACGAAAAATAAAGTTATGACAAGCTTTTATAAATCCAAATTTTCCATAAAAATTCTTGCAATAAGCCTTTGATAATTTTATAAATCGTTTATGAATTAGGGGGTACATTTTTTCATTAAGTTAAAATTTTAGGATTTGAATGCAATAAATCATTTCTAACGAAATTATTTATGTCTAAAATGTTTATATCGTCGTTGAAAATCCAAAACTGCGTAACAACATTTTTTCAAATTTTACAGGAGAAACAAAAATTCAAATATAGTTTGATGATACGCATATTTGAATTTTGAAAGTAGTGCACATGGTGACACGCAATTTTGAATTATTGATATAAAACCGTTATTTTTGGTCGTAAAAATCTAAAAATTGGTAGACATATAAGACAACTTTACGAATCATAATCAATCAAAAACTCGATTTTTATTTTATTGATGATACGCAGTTTTGGATTTTCAATGACAATATGTACTGCAGGGACAGTAATTGGCTTTTTTCAATTTGTACCAAAAACTTAATGTGCTTTTTAGGTCATGTAGGTATCACTTTTGTAAAATATTATGTAGATGTTATTATATCTGGTTATCCATTTTGCGGTTTCAAAATTGAACCTAAATAAAACACATATAAAATATTTTTTTTCGCGATATTTTTTTTTATTCTAAAGTTCGATCGTTGAAATTATGTGTAAAACACCACATCATTTAAATGACCACCACGCGAAATGTTGCAAGCATTGATTCTTTTGAGGTAATTTCCAACCACTTTTTGATACATATTGGGCGGTATTTCAGCTCAAGAGTTAAAGGTTTATCTGGATTAACACGGTCTTTCGCGTAGACCCACAAGAAAAGTGTAATGGTGTTAAATCGCATGATTTGGCATGATGTGACATGTGGCACCGTCTTGTTAAAACTACATATTCTTCAAGTCGTATTCTTCAATAGTAGGCAAAAAAAGTCGGTTATCATGTAACCATAACGCTCCGAATTCACGGAATCGACACATTCGAGTCTTCGGTAACACTTTCACTTACAGCAGCGATATTTTCAGCGGAACGAGCAAAACGATGATGCACAGGCTTTACAATATTTTTAACCGCTCCAGTCTCTTCAAATTTCTTCACAAGTTTGCCAATTGCTTGCGTAGTTGGACGATTATATAAACCATAATCTCCTCTTAAAGCACGATATGTGGCTGTTCCAGAATCATAATTTTTGTAGAATGTTTTGATAATTTTTACGCGTTGTGTGCTACTTAAGCGATCCATTTTCGTCAACAACTTAGTTTGACAGATGTCGAATTCCAATCCTATACTTTGAAACCACTAAATGGATAACCCTTGACAAACACGAGTGGTTCTAATACGGAAGCTAAAGTTAAGTATATACTTTTTGTTACGAAATTTTAAATGAAGACTTAGCGCACAACTTTAGTTATTATTAGATTTTTGGCAAAAATTAAAGTTCTAGAGTCGGTCCATGCCTTTTGATACTCTAAACCACTAAGGTCTTACGAGTGATTGTCATGAAATGTAGAAAGATCTGAAAAGCTAAAAAATATCTGTTTTAGGTTTTGTCATCATTTAAACATGAGTGGGTTTAATATGAGGACAAGGGTTAAGTATGGACCAATTGTAACGGAACTTTGAATGTGGTTCAATGTTTACAAAAAACTTATCTAACAAGATTTAGCACACGACTTTAGTTATTGTTAGATTTTTGAGCTATTTGTCATTTTCGTCATTTGATTAGTTTTTGAATTATTGTCTTGAATTGAAGGCACGGTTAAATATATATTAATTAAATCGTTGCTAGTGCTGGTACTGTACCCGTTAAATGGAAAAATTTTACTCGAAACGTCATTACATAATAAGAGTGATGCTGAGAAAAACTTAATACCACAATTAGGTCCCATGAAATTCGTCAAAATAGGTCTATCATTTATGGTACCTCCATAGGTCCCACTTTCCGGATTTGATATATTGGCCACAAAAATCAATATTTTTTCATGAAATTTAAAACAAATACTACTTATGTAAACTTAAATCACTGTATCGAATTTCGCTGAAATCGATCCACATTTGATCATAGCTCCCATACAAAGTCTTTTCTCAAAACGCACTAAATGAGACAAAATTCACTAAAACGCTCGTAAATCCGAAGATAATGATTTTAAGTTTATTTTTTGCATACATAATTTTTGTAACAACTGTAATCATTTTGCCAAATTTCGAGATAATCGGTCCACATTTGACCCTAGCTCTTATATAAGTTCAAATGGCGGAAACAGTTTAAATGTATAAGTTTTGAGAATATGTTTGTATGATGGCAAAATTTAGCAAATAATTATCTTTATACACTAAAAAGAACACCTTTGACCTTAGTGGTGATGGGTATCGTATGGTCGGGCTTGACCGACTATAGCACTTTCTTACATGTTTTTGTTGGGGAGGCCTGACTTAATCTTTATCATCTTAAGTAGTTTTTTGCTTTTCAAAATATTCTAAATAAATTCTGCATTACTTTTTACTACATCTTATATTTAATTAAAAAAAAAAACTGCATCAATTACAATTTTTCCTGAATATTTTTACTTAATTATAATTTTACAGATTTTTACTGAATTGTAATTCATGTTATAATTCATCATAATTAGTTAATTATTCCAGACTATTTATCATCTTTTCATTAAAAATGCATTGCATTACATGGCTAATTCTGGAAATGTCAATCATAGGTGTAAAATGTTATGTTAGAATAAAATTCCTTTTCAAAATATTAAAAAAAAAAACATGTTGAATTCATGACTTAACAAAGTTTTTAAATTTTTATTTATTTCTAATTTAAATTAAATAATCCAACATCCGTTGAAGTTTCATTTGCTATAAATAGGTATTTCATTTCAATTATATAATCATGATGATTCAATTTAACAGAAAAACTAGGCAAATTAACAATTAACTGCAATAAACCTATCGCCGTTTAAACTGAAAATGGGCAAATATATTTTAAAACTTTATAGTGAGAAAAATGATTAATTACTAAATTTGAAATATTTTCCCATACATTAATAACGATCTTTCGTTTTCAATAATTGTACTTTCTAATGTTTTAAGCTAATTAAGTTTTTTAGTTCTGTTTACTATAATATTAGTGGTTTAATAGTTAATTCCATACATTTGTTATTACCTTATTAATATACATACGAATATGCTAGTTAGTACATGAATTTAATTTCTGATTATTTTTATTTGCCACGATTCTTTGCCTCCCCAGAGGAAGTAAATATTTGAATTAATGATTAAAAAAACATCGCATACTCGTATAATTAAAATAACACATTCTTAGAAAAACCCACAAACTGTTTTAAAGAATTAAGTTATAAAAAGCTTAAGATATGTTAATTTTAATTTCTTTGAATCTATGTTTGCATTCCTTTAAACACTGAATAAATTATGTTTATTTATGCCAGTACGACACTGGGTATATTATAAATTCATTGTTAAATCAACATTAGAATTTTTTTTCTATGCAAACTTTTAAAAATGTACGTGAATGAGTAAAAACGTTATTTGGACCGTGAAGTACATTATCATCATCATCATAGAGTCAACAGGTAGTTGGCCATCATTATTGTTGTTAACTAGTTGGCATCATCATCGGCGACAAGTTAATATGAGAATGGATTATGCAAAATACTTTTACTGTTAATACTTATCTATAAATATGCACATAGGGGTATGGCTTTAACGAATACTGTTTATCCATTACCAAGAAAAATCTTCATGATTCTAAAAATTTAGAATATTTATAATATTGCAAACTCTTGAAACTATCCAACGGCAGATGGCATTGCGATAAAGATATAGTAGAGCCTGGTCGCTTTCTATACAAATGGAAATCCTGAAGATAAATTAAGGTCCGTGTTAAAGCCTCTTCTTCCTAGGGCTTTCCTCTTTCTTAAAGTAAGCTAGAAAAAATGGACTTGTATAAAATTTTCTATTATTTGTTAAAAAAAAAACTTGAATTTTTGGTATCGTTGGATTGGTCTTTTACGATTTGAAGCCAATTTTGACTTTATCTCAAGGACCGGTATTAAAATTTCCGCTTATAATGGGTGTTTTTTTTAGAGGTATAGAACTTCGAATTGAAATAAAACACAAGAAAATCGTTTTAATGTCCATCAATTTGGCTTTATTGGAAGGATAATTTTATGCCATTAATGTTTAAATATGATTTCGGGCATGTGGCCGCCGCGGCTGGCTCGAATAAAGCCAATTCTACAGGTCCAATTTTCAACTACTTTTTCGAGCATATGGGGCCGTATGTTGGCAATAACGCCACGAATGTTGGCTTCCAAGTCCCCTAACGTTTCTGGTTTGTTGGCGTAGACGAGCGACTTCACATATCCCCAAAGAAAATAATCCAGTGGTGTCAAATCGCACGATCTTGGTGGCCAATTGACAGGTCCATTCCGCGAAATTATGCGCTCATCGAATGTTTCCTTCAATAAATCAATTGTGACGTGCGCTGTGTAGCGCCGTCTTGTTGGAACCACAACTCATCCACATTCATGCCATCCAATTGGGGAACAAAATAGTCGATTATCATGGCTCTATACCGGTCTCCATTTATGGTAACTGTCTCTCCAGCATTATTTCGGAAGAAGTATGGCCCAATGACTCCACCAGCCCATAGAGCACACCAAACAGTCAGTTTTTGTGGATGTAATGGCGTCTCAACGGTCTCATGTGGATTCTCTTCACTCCAAATGCGGCAATTTTGCTTGTTGACGTAGCCATTCAACCAAAAATGAGCCTCATCACTGAACAAAATTTTGCGATGAAAATCAGCATCGAGATCAATCTCATTTTCGGGACATACACCAAAATCACGACGCATTGCATGGTCTCGCGGCTTTAATTCTTGCACAAGCTGGATCTTGTAAGGTCGCAAGCCAAGATCTTTGCGCAAAATCTTCCATAAAGTCGATGGACAAAGCTCCAATTGCTGTGCACGGTGGCGAATCGATTCATTCGTGTCCTCTTCAACACTTTGCTCTACAGCGGCAATTGTTTCTTCGGTGCGCACTGTTCGACGTCGCTGCGGATGCGTATTATCACATAGAGTAAACGTAGTGCGAAAACGATCCATGGTTAACCGAATTAATTGCTCTGATGGACGATTATGTCGACCATAAAATGGACGGAGCTTGCGGTAAACTTCGCGAACTGAACCATTATTTTCGAAATAAATTTGCACGATTTGCAAGAGTTGTTCTTTTGTCAACCTGTTCATGATGAAATGGCAAACCAAACTAAATATTAATCACTTGACAGCTGACAAAATGGCCGCCATTTAAAAAAGTGATGCCAACTTAAAGTTCTATACCTCAATAAATACACCCGATATTTATTCAAGCTTAACACTGTTAATTCAATTCTTTCGAAGTAGGGTTTTAACTTTTTTATATTTATAATATTGCAAACACTTATAACTACCCAACAACAGATGGCGTTGCGATAAAGATATAGTGGAGCCTGGTCACTCTTTATTAAAATGGAAATCCTGAAAATAAATTTAGGACCATTTTAAGGCCTTTTTCCCCTAGGGCTTTCCTCTTTTTTAAAATACGCTGGGAAAAATGGTCTTCTATAAATTTGTCGTCTATTTGTTAAAAAAATGCATTTTTGGTATCGTTGGAGATGTCCTTTCGAATTTTAAACCAATTTTGGCTTTATCTCAAGGACCGGTTTCGAATTTTGCGCTTATATTTATTCAAGCTTATCACTAATAATTCAATTCTTTCGAAGCAGGGTTTTAACTTTTTTATAATTCTTATGGTTTTAAATTAAAGATATGGTTAAATGAGAACTATTGTAGGGAATTTTTTATAGCCGTTATAATGATTTTGTAATATATAAATATTTCAAATATGGACCATTTGCTTCAAAATTGTGTAAGCTGTCTGGTATTTATAAAAGTGAACAGACTCAGTTAATACCAAAGTAAAGTAGAATTATGGTAATTAATAATGAAATACGACTTCAGAAAAATGTCCACTTCAAGCATGTCAACAGACGTCCGATTTTTCACAAAATTTAAACATTTCAGAGCACAGCTTCGCTTTTTATGTCCATTAAGCGTCAGTGTATTTCATGGTTTGTTTACGTAAACCTGGTCTACAAGAACCAGGTGGCCAATTGACATCGCAAAATCTTGTTTTAGTCTGCAGAAGAAAATAACTTAATCTAGTTTAGGAGATATCAGAAAATCAAAACAGCTCTACAAAATTCAGAGTTTTCGTGTTTCTTTGGACAAAAACTAAGTTGGCTCTATTTTTCTCGGTGCTCCCATCATAGCCAAGTGAAAGGCGAAAGTCCTTTAGATTAAGCGAAAAAAAAAATTACCGAAATTCAACGATCGTAGAACAAAGTTCAAAATTTTCTGAAAATTGTCACGTAAATTTTTACACTTAACTTAAGCAAAAAGTGTTGCAGTCGTTTACGCTTAACATTTTAATCAAATTTGCATTTAAGTGTAAGTTCATGGCAGGTATCCCTAGGAGACGACCGATGTAAACCAAAATTAGTATAGCTCTCTTTTGGAACAACTTATAAACGTGTGCCTAATTTATATGTTAAAAAGAAAGATAGTGAAAAATGGGGGTCCAAAGCAGGTACCCAAGGAGTGGGTGGATTTCAACAAAAATTAGTTGGTTAAATTTGTACACGTCTGGCGAAGTTCATCGAATTTTATTGAGAATTCCGACTTATACATTGAAAACAAAAATAAGTAAAATAAAATAGGGCATGTACCCCAAGGAGTGGACGGATTTCAATTAAAATTAATAGAGCTTTTTGTTGGATAAACTAGTAGACCTGGGCCGAGTTTCATGAAATTTTGTTGAGAATTCCGGCTTATACATTGAGAACAAACATAAGTAAAAAATGGGGGTCCAAGGTACCTCAAGCAGTCAAAGGATCTCTACCAAAATAAGTTTAACTTTTTTTGGATCAATTAATTGACGTGTGCCGATTTGTTTCAAATTCTGTTGAGAATTGCAGCTTATATATTAAAACAAAAAAATTGGTGAAAAATGGGGGCGCAAGACAGGTATTCCAAGGAGTCGAATAATTTCAATCAAAATTAGTAGAGCTCTTTTTAATCAATTAATAGACGTGTGTCGAATGTGTCTTTAAATTCTATTGAGAATTGTGACTTGTACATTGAAAAGGTCCAAGGCAGGTATCCTAACAGAGGTTCGAAAGGCTCAATTCCTAATTCCATATTTTAAAATCAAATTTATTTTAGTGTTTATATCATTCCCATAATACATTCACCTGAATCAAGTCATAAGCCTTAACTTTTAAGAATTAATTCTTAGGGAATTTAAAATCAGTTAGATTTAATTTAAATTATTTCAATTCTTAATCTTATACAAAAATAATTAAAAAATTTATAAACAAATCATTTTGTAAAGGCATACAAAAATAAATGTATTCAAACGAACCCTACAGTTCCAAAATATATAATACCTATAAATGAGCGGAATAAAATAAATCTCAACGAAACAAGTCCTTAACCATAAAATAAGTTTAAGGATTGCATAAGGGATTAAATATCATTTAATACCCATGAAAAAAAGCCCCCATTTTAGAGGATAAAGAAATTACTCTTTCTTAAGTTATTGGGTTAAAAAAGGGTTTTTAAGCTGAGATGATTTCCATCTCGATTTTAACAAAACCGTGGACTTGGTTTGTCTAAAAAACATGTATGGAAAGTCATATGATTAAAATGTGATTTATTCATTATCGACATATATACATATTTATGTATATATGCATTTTCTAATTGTACTGAATTTTGTAATTTTATTCTAATTCCATCATAATTGTGTATGTATCTCAGCTATGTAATATATCTTCCTGCTAAGGGACTGATGTTTTTTAGAGACTGCAGGGCATATACAAATAACATTTTTGTAGAAAAATTCAAAAATTTATTAAGTTGACTTAGGCGAAATTTAAAAAAATAAAGAAATGATAAAACTGAAAAATGTTTGTGTGTTTCTGTTCGGATGATAATCTTCGCTTTATGTTGATATTTGTTGGACACAATAATAATAATTCGTATTTATTCAGTCCCTCAGATTATACATAATGTGAGGTTTTCACTCTGTCTAGAATTAGGGATAATCCTCCTGATGAGATGGTCTAACCAACCATCGAAACGCGTCGAGGAAAGGTTTCCCCACTAACATTTTTTGGTTTTATCAAAAAACTATTTATTACAATAATAAATAATTGTAATAAATTGGGATTCTTAGTGCAATACACTACAGTAAAACTTTTTAAAAAAATTCCTTGTTATTGGTCATAAGATCAGAAAAACTATTTAAAATAAAATATAGATACACATAAAACTAAAGATTTTTTGTACACATAATCTATAATCTCATCCAGATTCGAAAACATATAAAATCCATTATTTCGCAGCAACACAACAAAACCAGAGATAATATACTCTTACATATTAGCACATTTTACATGTATATGTATGTATTTACAAAAACTAATGTCACAAAAAACAAATTATTTTTATAAATTTTTTTAGAAAAAATTTTTAATTAAGCAGATTCCTTCACTGATTGAATTTCTGGTAAAGATTAGGTCATTATAAACGAAAGACCATTAATATTACTATATTCCTGCATATCTAAATATCTTTTAAAAGTTATAGTTTAACAAATAAATGCAAAATATACACAAGTTTGCGGTGAAATAGCCACATTAGGGTAGTTCCGTTTTTTTGAACGAACATTAAAGAATACATGCATACTTTTATTAAATGTGTATGCTTTCTGATAAAACATAAGAATATTTTAATAGGTTATGATAAATTTTGTTCTATTTTATATCTAGGGTTTTTACAAAAAATGTATATCGCACTTGATCCAATAATACCCTATAAATTAAAACTTAAATTTTCGTTTTTTGGTTTGATATACTTTTATTCAATGAGTGGTATAGTTTAAAAAACTTTTCCCTCGAAAAAGTCAGAATTAAAGTTTTTGATTTAAAATCAAGTATCTTTAGTTTATATCCACCCTAATGATTTGCACAAAATGAATTACCAAAAAATATTTTAATTCAATTTGGACTGGTTTTAATTAAGAATAAAAAATGTTAATTCAAATTGGAGTAGAGGAATGAAGAAACATTTTATTCATTCAAGTTGATTTTAAATTCCCATGTGAATCAATTCACTAAGAATTAAAAATCAACATATTTTTTTTAATTGTTTTATGGGAATTAAACTTAAGGTATTGTTAAATCATTTTTGAATTCCTAGGAATTAAGCTAATATTTAATTAAGCCTTTCGAAGCTCTGTATCCTAATTAGTCGACGAATTTCAACCAAAATTAGTGGATCTCTTTTTTGAATTAAATAAAAGATATGTGTTGAATTTCATCAAATTCTGTTGAGAATTGCGACTTGAATATTGAAAAGAAAAATAGGTGAAGAAATGTTAGTCCAAGGCAATTGCTCCAAGGAGTCGACTTATTTCGAAAAAATTTTTGTTTATAAAAATAAAATATTTAGTCTTGTGGGTGCAGTGATCTCGGTCTCGGCAACATCAATTTCTGTAATTATTAATTTCTATTAAAATTATTAATTACCACAGCATCTTCCGTCTGCGGTAACCCTACAGCAATAACACGCCATCGATGAAAAATAAATAAAATTGGCTGTAGAACAAAAAAGCTTAAACAAATGCGTCTAAATAACAACAAATGGCGCAACTTCACTGTTCTAAAAATAGATATGATGTGCAATTACAGTGTCGAATAATATAAAGCTTTATCTATCCCTTTCACCACCTTTCGCTCCTCTACCATCCCTTTTCCAAAGAAGGTAACCCAATTCGCATATACTCTATATACAATTGTATAGGCAGTATTTCTTCTTCTGTTCTCCTTGACTCTAAGTGGAGCATAGGGCCTCAACAAAATAGGCAGTATTTGCCCGAGTGTTACTTCTCTTTAAAACAAAAAAAAATAGCGGGTTTATATTGGAGCTATTGTTAAAACTTCTACATTTTGAATTTCATTACCATTTGTATTATAATTTGACATTTATAAGCATTTCATTGATTCAGTGGGTGAGCTATAGTCAAATGTGGAACGATTGTTTTATAAATTTACATATCAAACAATTTTATTTGTAATGAGTTTCAAAAAGTTTATCCTTACTTTATTATGTTATCATATGTATTATCATGAAGCATTTATTAGTCTTCATCTAACCTAAGCGTGTTTTGTTATATGGAAATCATGAACAAATGTGGACTGAACGCGCCTATTTTCAATACCAATAGGGCAAGCTTTGAAATATTTTCCTCACTCAGTCTTTCCACCGAAGTTTCGGACGTCCTCTTCTAGGAGGGACAGTTATTACTTTAATTTTAGCTTTTTCAGGGTAATTGTTTTTTCCAGGAGTAGGACGTCGGGCTACGTCCTAACCCATATTTCTATAGTTTTTATGGGAGAACTCGCGGCACATGTTAGCTCACTACATTAACGGGTGTTAACGTAGTTCCCCGGGTGATACCACGAGATGGTCAGTGTCCTCAGTTAAGATGAAGATTAAAATAAATTAGTATGGGCTTAGCAAGTTAAGGCCAATTAGAACCGTTGATTTGTATCCAACATCCCCTAAATCACCCAATAGTATTTAACTAAATATACTACAGTTACAAAATGATGATCACTTTCAAAATCATTGATCGTACCACCAACTATCAACTTTTATAATCTACCACAAGTTCAGACAATACAATACATACATACAATTGTAGTAATTATGAATTTAGTTCAAGTTTTAAACTTTTTCATTCAAAAATATCTTAATAATATTTAGCTTCTTGATTTAAACATTATAATTATGAAAATTAAATACCCCAGACAAAAATTCAATTTTAATAATTTCTCATATAACAGAAAACTTGAAATTAGGGGGCCAAAAATCAACGAACCATTAAATATATTTTTTTGTTTCGTTAAGGTCTACAGTTTCAAAGAGACATTTGATTCCGAAAAAAATATGATTTTAAAATTAATTTAAGCAGAATTTCTTGTACAATTGTCATAATTTGTAGTAAAATTTGAACCAAAAGAATTCACATTTATAAGAAAATATGTGTCAAGTATTTTGTTTGTTAAACTGAAATTCAACTTAAATAAGTCTGAGAAAATTTTTAATTTTATTACAAATTTAATTTTTTTTTATATTGTTTTTAACGTAATTTTTATTTTTTATGGGTCTGAACTGATGATGTCATTAAGAATTAACTGAGCCACTTTTTTTATTTATAATTTTATTATATCTTGTTTGATTATTTGTTAAACATTGTTTTTGTTTAATACTTAAACAATTTGTTTATTTAAGTTATTTTGAAGTAAGTAGAGATAAGGGGGAGACTCAGGAAAAAACAGTTGTCTGTCACCACTTATAAATGAAAATTAGTTAAAAACAAGATAGCTTTAGTAAGAAAGTCATCCTTACGTTTTGTCATCTGTAGTTTCAAAGGAAAAAACCCTAAAAATGTCAATATCTTGAAAATGGTTTATCAGATTTAGAAGTTTTATTGAAATTAGTATAAGGCGTACTTTTAAAGTACCTGGCAAGATAATGCTTTTAGTTTTTTTTTTGCATGGAGTACAAGTAGATTATCTTTTAATTTACTCGGTTAAATTTTTATGATACATGAAGTCATAAAAAGTATTTGACTGTGTCATTAAACAAATATTTTGCTTTTCACTGAAAATGTCTTAATAAAGAGCACAATGGGACAAAAAACAAATTTAAATTTTTCTTAATATAATTATTTTTTATAAAAATTTTATATCGAAAATTTTTTGTTTATTAAAATTTTATATCTAAAATTTTCTATAAAAAAATTTTATATCGAATTTTTTTTTTTGAAAAGTTTTATATTGAAAGTTTTTTCTTTATAAAAATTTTGTATCGAAAATTTTCTTTTAAAAAATTTTATATTGAAAATTTTCTTTACAAAAATTTTTTTGTCAAATTTTTTTTTTTTTTTTAATTTTATGTCAAAAATTTCCTTTTTTGAATTTTTTATAATTTAGGAAAATTTTTAAAATTTAAACTAATACAATGAATATTTTCATGCCTTTTGAAATTCCTAAAGTAATAGCACGATATCTTCATAACAAAAAAGCTAGAGCTTAAAAATGTGTTAAACATTTTACCAATTATGTAGGCATAGAAATTGGACGATATCGGTTATATTTTGATCACTATTACCATTTCACCACCGGAAATCACTTAAATGCTTTCAATTCTACATCTTCAAACTTTTTGTCACCATTTTGAATTACTTAACTGTAACTTTAAGGAGTTGTTTTCTGAACCAGAAATAAAATTCTCAAACTTTCCCGCAAAACATTATTTTCGCAAAATTCGACATTATTATAGCGATTTTACACTTGGGCGTCTATCGGAGTATGTGCTTGTAAGTCCCAACAGATTCTAGTTCACCTGTGATTATACGGGAAGTCTCGCTAATTACTGATCCTCTTCTCGCTATAGTGAGAAAGGGCCTTTTGATGGATGTCTCTGAGTGTTCTCGGTAATTTGACTCTTATTGCTATTGCCACATCATCTGCTTATATGTCAACCTTAACACCAATCTCCTCTAGGGATACCAGAATATCGCTCAGAAAAAGGTTCCAAAGTTAGGGGAACACCTCTTCAAATCAGAGAACCCTAATTTAGTCCTATCTAAACGAAAACAGACAGATAGGTCCAAAATCTTTCGATATCGCATGTAGAAAGGCCCTAACTCGCATATTTAAAACTTTACAGGAGAAGATGAAAACTGATTTTAAACAGTAATTGACAAAATTTTACGTTTTTTTTAATGCTCTTAAACTTTTTTTTTAAATTTTAGACATATAAAAAACTAAATCGAGATAGGGCTTTTTGTATTCTCATTTCAGAGCATAAATGTAACTTAGAGCTTTTTTCTGTAGTGATCAAAATAAATCATATTAAAGAAAGCTTTACATAGCTAATGTATTCTATAGGAAAGCTATCGATAGTGAATGCTTTCCACAAGAGATCTTTCATTATTAAAAGTTTTATAAAGGAAAGCTTTCGATATTATTTCTATAAGAAAGCTTTCGATATTGTAAGTTTGACTTGGAATGTTTTCTATATGAAATCTTTCGATATTCTAAGTTGTATGAAGAAAATCAAAAATTTCCTAAAGGAAATCTTTCCATATCGAAGGTTTATTAATAGGAGAACATTTCGAAATCGAAAGATTTATATGGAAAATCTTTACATATTGATTGGCATTTTTGTATTGGAAAGCTGGAAAGAAAGAAAATCGTAAGATATTGGCATTTTTATAATGGAAAGCTCATGATATGAAAAGTTTTTAGTGGAAAGCTTTGGATATTAAAAGTAACCCTTAGGAAACCTGTTGAAATAAAATTTTTTCAATCTGAAACATTTTGACGACAAAAGTTTTATATCAGAAATCTTTTCATATCGAAAGTTTTCTATAGAAAATCTTTCAATATCAAAAGTTTATTATAGGAAGTCTTTCGACTTCGAAAATTTAAATAGAAAATCTTTTTTTCGGAAAGCTTTCGATATGAAATGTTTTTAGTTGAAAGTTTTTTATATCACAAGTTGCCTATCGAAAAGATTTGATATTGAAATTTTTTTTATAGTAAAGTTTTATATAAGAAATCTTTCGATATCAAAGTTTATTATAGGAATCCTTTCGACATCGAAAGTTTTATGTAGGAATTTATTAATATGCAGTTTTTTTAGAAAGCTGTAGATATTAAAGCTATCTAAAGGAAATCTTTTGATATTAAAATTTTTCTATAGGAAAGTGTCACATAAAAAGTTTTCTATCTGAAAAATGTCTTATATAATAAATCTTTCGATATCGAAAGTTTATAATAGAAAACCTTTCGACATCGAATGTTTTATATAAGAAAACTGTAGGTAAATAATGGCAGTATTTTATTAGAAAGCTTTCGATGGGGAATATTTTTAGTAGAAAGCTTTATATATTAAAAGTTACCTATAGGAAAGTTTTTGATATTGAAAGTTGTCTATCCGAAAAGTGTTGTCGTCAAAAGTTTAATATAAGAAATCATTATACATACAACCGAAAGCTTTAAGATTCGAAAGTTTTCTATTATTTGTCGATGCACATCACATAATTTGGCGAGCTAGGGTTTTAAAAAAATATATTTTCAGTAAGCGCTTTTTAGAAAATTCCTTAAATAACCGCTTATTTAGTTAAAATTGCCTTACATTCTTGTGAGGATGTGTATTTGCGTTAAATACATTGAAATCACAAAAAAATCAATTTTGAAAAAAGTGTGAGTTAAAGCCTTCCTACATAAGACCAACGATTTGTAGTTCACCAGTTGAGAGATTATATGGCTCGAATAAATTTTAAAGTTAACCCATATAATTTTAAATTCGGTGAGAAACTAAATTGTCTTGTTATTTTGAAGAAAGTGGACAAATTCTGTTTTTTTTTTAGATATTCTTCACAAAAGAAATATCAAAAATGATATGCCTTTCTAAAACGTAATCGTTAACAAAATGACTAAGCTACAGGTCGATAAGTTGACGAATCTCGTTAAAATCGTTTTTTTGCGTATAACTCCTAAACGTCGACGTATTCTTTTTGCACGATTTGTCATGTACTCAATAAGGCCTACCACCCACTGAGTTTCTTTTATCGTTTATCAGTTTCCATATGGGCAAATCCTGCGTGACGGACGATACATTTGTACGGATTTTGTTGTACTTAAATGAATACCATTGTCCTTTTAGACGATATATCTTTCCACAGATTTCTTAGAATATTAGCATATCGATTGTGCTATCATAACATTTGTTAATAAACACACTTATTTTGGAGGAAAACGATATTCGCTTTTAAAGTGCTACGACGGACGCTACAAAAAATGGAAGTGACTTTTTTTTCAAGACATGTTTCTGTAATTTTCTTCAAATCCGTCATAGTAATAAAAAAAATGTAAATACATTGAAGATAGACGAAAATCAGAGGGTTACAAAACAGCTTTTATAAAATATTTTAAAGTTTCCAGTTGCGTCAAAAATCCATAAACGAACTCTTGCGGAAGCAACGTGGCGGACGATACAGTTTTTACTTGAATGTTTTTATTAGGAAAAAGATCATATTTCATATTTTTTCTTTAAAGAATTCATTAGTGAAAATAATGGTTTTATTTGTTCAAAATTTTCATCTACTTCCGGTTATTAGGCACATTTTAATATTTCATGTAATGGGTGTTTTTTTTAGAGGTATAGAATTTCGAATTGAAATAAAACACAAGAAAATCGTTTTAATGTCCATCAATTTGGCTTTATTGGAAGGATAATTTTATGCCATTAATGTTTAAATATGATTTCGGGCATGTGGCCGCCGCGGCTGGCTCGAATAAAGCCAATTCTACAGGTCCAATTTTCAACTACTTTTTCGAGCATATGGGGCCGTATGTTGGCAATAACGCCACGAATGTTGGCTTCCAAGTCCCCTAACGTTTCTGGTTTGTTGGCGTAGACGAGCGACTTCACATATCCCCAAAGAAAATAAGCCAGTGGTGTCAAATCGCACGATCTTGGTGGCCAATTGACAGGTCCATTCCGCAAAATTATGCGCTCATCGAATGTTTCCTTCAATAAATCAATTGTGACGTGCGCTGTGTGGCATGTAGCGCCGTCTTGTTGGAACCACAACTCATCCACATTCATGCCATCAATTGGGGAACAAAATAGTCGGTTATCATGGCTCTATACCGGTCTCCATTTATGGTAACTGACTCTCCAGCATTATTTCGGAAGAAGTATGGCCCAATGACTCCACCAGCCCATAGAGCAAACCAAACAGTCAGTTTTTGTAGATGTAATGGCGTCTCAAGGGTCTCATGTGGATTCTCTTCACTCCAAATGCGGCAATTTTGCTTGTTGACGTAGCCATTCAACCAAAATTGAGCCTCATCACTGAACAAAATTTTGCGATAAAAATCAGCATCGAGATCAATCTCATTTTCGGCCCATACACCAAAATCACGACGCATTGCATGGTCTCGCGGCTTTAATTCTTGCACAAGCTGGATCTTGTAAGGTCGCAAGCCAAGATCTTTGCTCAAAATCTTCCATAAAGTTGATGGACAAAGCTCCAATTGCTGTGCACGGTGGCGAATCGATTCATTCGGGCCCTCTTCAACACTTTGCTCTACAGCGGCAATTGTTTCTTCGGTGCGCACTGTTCGACGTCGCTGCGGATGCGTATTATCACATAGAGTAAACGTAGTGCGAAAACGATCTATGGTTAACCGAATTAATTGCTCTGATGGACGATTATGTCGACCATAAAATGGACGGAGCTTGCGGTAAACTTCGCGAACTGAACCATTATTTTCGAAATAAATTTGCACGATTTGCAAGAGTTGTTCTTTTGTCAACCTGTTCATGATGAAATGGCAAACCAAACTAAATATTAATCACTTGACAGCTGACAAAATGGCCGCCAGTTAAAAAAGTGATGCCAACTTAAAGTTCTATACCTCAATAAAAAACACCCGATATTTAACAAATATCATTTTGTAAAAAATACACACTATGACGGACGCTACACACTTTCCGATACATATTATTCTGCATAATGCTATATTAACATCTATATATTTTTAGCCTAATGTATAGCATCCTATAAGTTCTCTTTACGACCAAGTTCAATTGGAGAAAAAAGAAAAATTGCACTACTCAAATTAAAAAAACCTTTATTTCTGTGACGGACGCTACACACTGTGAGCTCTTTTTTACTTGACGTTATTTATATTACACCAATTACTTTTGATGGGATTTTTTACATCTAATTGTATAAAATTAAGCAGACTTTGAGCCCCTACTAAAACTTGATACCTAAATGGATGTTTTTCGATTTTTATGAACTTTTAAAAAACCTATTATTTGAAAAAATTTATAAAAATTCGAGATGGGTGCAAATTAAGACCTGCCATTCACGAAGAGACCAATCAAAAATTGTATTCATTATATAATCTAAAGAATCAATGTATGGCTAATTTGCCCATAAATACAAATATGTGATTTTGACACTTTTAAAATGTTGTCCTTGCTTTAATGTTTTTCGGATTTGCCCATATGTAATGTTATTATGGCAATTGCCGCTAATGGTAACAAGAAATTTAGAATTTTTCTCTTATATGAAAATATAGTTGATAAGTTCTTTTAAATGCAAAAAAGCAGAATTTGATTAACATTTTTGTTATGCTCTAGCGGCTATTCTAACTAACTAAAATTTATTTTATTGATGGTCGTTCATAGAAGTAAATAGGAATACCGCTTACATAAATCAAAAGAAAATAAATTATAAAAGTGTCGCCCACATTTTTGATAATTTAGATAATAAGAAACTTCTTCAGAAACTGTTGCTTATAACGTCCAAAGAAAACAACTGATTTTTTTATATTTTATAATTTTTCAATTTTCTTTGATCGATTTTATTAAAAAAAAGACATTGAAATAAAAATGTCAATAATCAATTGTTGTTTGACCTTGTTTTTCACTCCATCACTGGCATTGAAACGCTCTAATAGTAGTTTTGCGCTAAACTTGGTTAAAACTTTAAAGCACTAAAATAACAGTTTACGAGTGCAAACTTGATCATGTGGATGATAATCATGAACAGCATTTTCCATTTTCATTTTGTTGATTCTATTTATTATAAAACTCAATAACTATAATATTATGGCAAAAAAATAAAATGAAAATCAATTTCACACAATTGTCAAGATGTTATTATTTTTGTTGGCATTGAAAACCGTATTGTGGCATTCAAAACAAATGAAAATGGCTCAAATTTCCAAACGACAAATTGGCTAAAAAAACGTTTAATAAAGCAGACTATAAAATAGTCATAGAAGGAGGAGCAGTAGACGGACGGGCAACCCACAAAGCGGTTACATTTTTTTATATTTATTTTGATTTTTAGTTTCTAGGCAATTTAAACAAAACAGGCTCAAATTTCTTAAACCTAAAGAAAATATAGTTTAATTAATTTTGTTTTTGTATTATAAAAAACTGTAAAATGCAATTAGATTTTTTTAATATCTTATTAAATGAGTGTTAAATGCTTTCAAGTTTTGTGTTTAGACAACTGTCATTTTTTAACAACTTTTTACAATTTACAATTAATTAATTAATTGCTATTAATATGGCTATTTTCAAAAACATTTAAAACCTCTAATCGTCATCATCTTTTATTCATTTTTATTTCTTTGGATTTATTTTTTTTTTAATTATTACTATTTTTATCTTTGGATTTCATTTGAATTTTATCTTAAAGAAAGTTTTTTTTTTGATTTTTTTATATGGAAAAATATTTCTAATTTTGTTGTCTGACCATAAATTTCTTAAGAGTTTAAGCTAAATTGAGTTATAATCGTTTAATTATGACAATATTATTTTTACTGGCCAATGGTTAATAAGTTTTTGTAAAAGAAAATAAAACTTTTCCTTTCACTTTAAATTGAAATTTTAAAATTTATTAAAAGAGTCAAAGAATCATAGAGTCAAGCTCCCCTGTAGAGCCACTATATGAACTTATGAGCTTTATGGATAAATAATTAATTTTGATTACACGGTGCCACAAATAAGCAATATTTGTAAATACTCGGAAAGCGACCTAGTGGGGGGAAAGGCGTAGGTGAGGACATGCAAAAACCATTTTCAAAGATTTCAAAACACCTGCAAAATTTCGAGATATTCGCAAAAAACAGTTTTCGTGTAGGTCGTTGTACTTAAGTACCTCCAACTCTCACATTTGCAAAGCTATTCAAAAGTTTTAAAAGTTTTGGAGAGTCAAGGGAACAAGCTTTTACAAGCTGCAGGCATAGGGCTAATATTCTAAGAAATTAGGTAGGTTTTTATCAAAAGTTCAGAATTTTTTTAATTTTTTCGTTATCTTTAAAATTCAAAAGCACTTATTTCAATTTTTTTCTATGAAAACCTTTTTTATTTTATATTATCTTTTAAAGCTGGTTCTATATAGAACAAACGAAACATTACTTTAAGATATCGGTTTATATTTGCAAAAGTTATTTTACTTTTTCCAAAGTTAAACTCCTAAATATATGAACTTATGAGCTTTATGGATCAATAATTTATTTTGATTACACGGCGCCACAAATAATCAATATTTGTAAAAACTTGGAAAGCGACCTAGTGGGGGGAAAGGCGTAGGTGAGGACATGCAAAAACCATTTTCAAAGAATTCAAAACACCTGCAAAATTTCGAGATATTCGCAAAAAACAGTTTTCATGTAGGTCGTTGTACTTAAGTACCTCCAACTCTCATATTTGCAAAGCTATTCAAAAGTTTTAAAAGTTTTGGAGAGTCAAGGGAACAAGCTTTTACAAGCTGCAGACATAGGTCTAATATTCTAAGAAATTAGGTAGGTTTTTATCGGGCCTGACCGACTATAGCTATTCTTACTTGTTTTTCGCTATCTTTAAAATTCAAAAGCAATTATTTTATATTTTTTCTATAAAAACGATAAGTTGACGAACCTCGTTAAAATCGGTTTTTTGCATATAACTCTTAAACTTGGACGTATTTTTTTTGCACAAAATCAAAAAAAGTGTAATTTTTTTTATTTGTAACAAAAAAACCTTTGGACTAACAAATGTATCAAAAATTATATGCCATTCTAAAGCGCAATCTGTTTTCTCTTATTTGCTGTTAAAAAAATAAAATCGGATACAAAATGGCTGAGCTACGGGTCGATAAGTTCACGAACCTAGTTAAAATTGTTTTTTTTGCGTATAACTCCTAAACTTGGACGTATTTTTAAAATTTGTTTGCATGATTTGTCATGTACTCCATAAGTTCTACAACTCACGCTAGGTCATTTCGCGAGTTTTTTTTTTTAGTGTACTAGAGTGATATTATTCAGCTTTTGATAATAAAGTTTTTCAACCAGTTTACCCGTTTAATAACTTGTTTAAGATCGAGTTGCAGAATTTTTATCAGCTTCATTATGCATCTATATTTATTCTGTATCTCACTTCGGATCTTATACTTCGGATTTTATTCTGAGATTTGAAACGGGCCGAAACATCTAAAGCTTGGTCTTAGCTTTAGGTCGACCTTCCATCTGATTTGTTTCGTAATCAAAGTATATATGTCATTTTTACACCCATTAAACATAATTTTAATGAATTTTATTAAAACAATGCCCGCGGTTCTACGGGGAAATTTAGTTTTTCCAATTCAGATACATATCCAGTTCTCTTTTTTTTTTCTTTTGGTCTCAATAATCTAAATATGAAATATAAATGCGATCGGATAGTATTTGAGCTCAATATCTTAAACAGTTTCGCCGTACCAGCAATTTAAACAAGCTTAACCCTTTCTTCCCCGGGTCATAAATAAATTTGTATTTATATTTTTCTTGGCAAAATCGTGGTATTTTAATAATTTTTTTGCGAATTTCGTCAAAACAGCTAAAAATGAATTATTTAATACCACGATTTTGATATTTAACAAAAAACTTGATTTTAGCCCTAAACAGACATAGGGACGAAAATGTCCCCAATTTTTTTTTGGCAAAATTTAGACTTCATATAAAAAAGATTTAAGCTTTTTATCAAATAATTATGCGTTTTATTCGAAATTCGCTAATAAAATCTTAATTTTTTATAATTTTGCCATGAAATTTTGACTTTTGACACCGCGAAAGAAAGGTTTAATCTCACACAATTTTGAATAAAAAATAGCATACATTCTTGATAGACTGGGTAGTAATATGCTTTAACATTTTTGTTAAATTTTAATAATGGGTGTTTTTTTTAGAGGTATAGAACTTCGAATTGAAATAAAACACAAGAAAATCGTATTAATGTCCATCAATTTGGCTTTATTGGAAGGATAATTTTATGCCATTAATGTTTAAATATGATTTCGGGCATGTGGCCGCCGTGGCTGGCTCGAATAAAGCCAATTCTACAGGTCCAATTTTCAACTACTTTTTCGAGCATATGGGGCCGTATGTTGGCAATAACGCCACGAATGTTGGCTTCCAAGTCCCCTAACGTTTCTGGTTTGTTGGCGTAGACGAGCGACTTCACATATCCGCAAAGAAAATAATCCAGTGGTGTCAAATCGCACGATCTTGGTGGCCAATTGACAGGTCCATTATGCGAAATTATGCGCTCATCGAATGTTTCCTTCAATAAATCAATTGTGACGTGCGCTGTGTGGCATGTAGCGCCGTCTTGTTGGAACCACAACTCATCCACATTCATGCCATCCAATTGGGGAACAAAATAGTCGGTTATCATGGCTCTATACCGGTCTCCATTTATGGTAACTGACTCTCCAGCATTATTTCGGAAGAAGTATGGCCCAATGACTCCACCAGCCCATAGAGCACACCAAACAGTCAGTTTTTGTGGATGTAATGGCGTCTCAAGGGTCTCATGTGGATTCTCTTCACTCCAAATGCGGCAATTTTGCTTGTTGACGTAGCCATTCAACCAAAAATGAGCCTCATCACTGAACAAAATTTTGCGATGAAAATCAGCATCGAGATCAATCTCATTTTCGGCCCATACACCAAAATCACGACGCATTGCATGGTCTCGCGGCTTTAATTCTTGCACAAGCTGGATCTTGTAAGGTCGCAAGCCAAGATCTTTGCGCAAAATCTTCCATAAAGTTGATGGACAAAGCTCCAATTGCTGTGCACGGTGGCGAATCGATTTGTTCGGGTCCTCTTCAACACTTTGCTCTACAGCGGCAATTGTTTCTTCGGTACGCACTGTTCGACGTCGCTGTGGATGCGTATTATCACATAAAGTAAACGTAATGCGAAAACGATTCATGGTTAACCGAATTAATTGCTCTGATGGACGATTATGTCGATCATAAAATGGACGGAGCTTGCGGTAAACTTCGCGAACTGAACCATTATTTTCGAAATAAATTTGCACGATTTGCAAGCGTTGTTCTTTTGTCAACCTGTTCATGATGAAATGGCAAACCAAACTAAATATTAATCACTTGACAGCTGACAAAATGGCCGCCAGTTAAAAAAGTGATGCCAACTTAAAGTTCTATACCTCAATAAAAAACACCCGATATAAGTAAAATTTACAAGCATCTCCTTAATTTATGACAAAAAAAATAAATTTTTGCGAAATTCGGCGATTTTAAATAGGAACAATGGCGAAGCTGTGCAAGATATCCACCACAAGTTTTTCGGTTATATTCTTCCAGTTGTAAACTTTTACTCACCGATGAAAAAATTATAAATCTGTAATATTTCTTGAACAAAATTTTTAAAAAATTAGAAATGCAATTTTGAAACTTGTCTGATGTGGGGTTCATATAACTCAAGCGACTGACGATTGAGTTATACGAATTTATTTAGTACTAATAAGTCTTGAGGTAATAGATCATTTCTTAAATTGCTTTTTTTCTAATGTTAATTTTTTTTTACTGCCATATCCTTAGGCATTTTTCCGTAGAAAATCGCAAGAACTTCAAAACTGTACCATATCGAAGATGTAGTTTTGGAGTTGATTTTTATGACTTTAATGAAAACTGTTTTAGGTTATATTCAGGTATGTGATGGAAATCGATCGTTTTCAAATCGATCGGTTTCAGATATATTTTTGTGGTAATTTTCGGTTAATTCCCCAATAAAAATGAAAATTTGGCCTTTGGTCCTTTTGACTGATGTTTTATCTTTCATTTGGTTTGAATTTTTTGGAAATATAAGCGAAAATTATCTCAAAAATATATCTGAAATCGATCGATTTAAAAACGATCGTTTTCCATCACATACCAGATTATATTTTTTGTAAAAAGAATATAAAAAATATTGTGGTGGATATATAAAAAATTGTTTAAATGGATCTGCTAAAGCAATAATTCGGAAAGGTCATTCCTATGAAAATTGTAGATAGGTCTGTTTCTTTACTTTCTGGGTAAGTTTGGACAAATGAGAGTAACTTAAGAAATAATATAAAAAGAACTTCCCCAAAAGTACACAAAAATTTTAGTCCACAATTGATTTATCTTGAAGAATATTTAAACAAATATTTTTTAGAATTGTTTTTGTTTAATTTTTTATTTCAATTTTTTGAACAAATTTTTTGTTTTTAATTGATTTTCATGAGAAAAACTTAGTTTTGTTCCCGTAAGATAACAGAACTACCCAAATCAGTCCGAAGTTACCCAAAACTCGTCCAATTGTGTTTCCGTACTCTGTTATGGTTTGAGTATTTACTAAATTGTGAGATTAATTTAATTTCCCGTATAACTCAAAACTATATAAACTTTTTTGATTAAATTTAGGTAAAAAATTAGTTTTCATGAATGTCAATTAAAAACAACAAAATATGTAGTTTATAAAATTTTAATCATAAATTAAACAAAACAAGAACAAAATATTTCAAATAGTTTCAAAAAGATCTGTTTAAATATTTTTCAAGATAAATCAATTGTGGACTAACATTTTGGTATTTTGGGTTCCCTTGCTTTTTGGTAAGTTTTGTTGTTTGGGAGATAATTTCCGAAATTACACTTATTTTTCCAAACTTACCCAGAAAGTAATGAAATGTCTATTTTGTTACCCAAACTAACTCAAAGTCTGTGTAGTTTTGAGTAATAGCGAAAATGAAATTACTCCTACAATTTAGCCAAGACTGCAACCAGTATTGAGTACGGGAATACAATTAGGTAAGTTTTGGGTAACTTCGGACTAGTTGGGGTAGTTTCGTTAATGTACGAGAACACAACTAATGAAATTTTTTCAAATTATATTCCTCATTTGAGTGAGAGTTTAACAAACATTGACAGTGATTTATTTCTTAAACAAAATATATGTCAGCCTCAAAATTACTCTCCATTAAAAAATAATCTTCAACACATTTATGAACCGTTAAATAATTTACAAACCACTTATCAAAATATCAAAAAAAAAAACTTCTAAAAAAATCATGAAACCAGCAAAATGCAAATAATTCATATTTACAAGATTTTTGCTGTTTGACGAACATGAATCCAGACATGGATGAAGTGATGGAGCTACAACAGAAAAAAAATCTCCAACACAAACGATCATTTAATGACAGGCAGACAGACAGACGACCAGTCGGTACAGATGGACGATTAAACATTTCAAAAAAATATAATTTTGACAACATGAAAAAAAATTATTATAAGCAACTAAAAACGTTTAAAAATAAAAAAAAACTCATGAAAAAACTAGTTTTTGCTTTTTTAAGTCAATAAACAAGTTAAATAATAAAAAATTAATTTCGTAGAAAATATATAAAAAATAACTGAAACCATATTTGTCTTATTTTTTTCAACAATTTTATGGTCTGGTCAAGTTCATGGTTGGAAACAAATATTTCAAAAAAATGTAATTTTTACTTTTAAACGCCATAACATATAATCGTATATTTCTAACGGTTGCAGTTTTTGTTTTCAAAACCATTTCAAAATTTTGTCGTCTATAACCTTAAACTTGAATATGAATTCAGTTTTAAATTATAACGGTCATTTATGGTTTTGATCTGGTTTAAATTAAATATGTTTTGTCTAAATTTCGTTTGTATGAATTTTTATTAGGTAAATTTATCGTCTGCCTTTGTCTAAAGTTAACTTTTTATGTTTTTCTTTATGTGTTTTATGCAAATTTTATTTATTTTTAAACATTTGTTCAAATTTGTTATTTTCTAAGTTTGTTGAACTTTTGAAAATTGGTATTTGATTTATTTTGTATTGAAAGTTAAAATCTTCCAATTAATTAAATATGTATTACAAATTTCGGTAGTATCCCAGCTAGTAATTGGGAGATTGTTGATGATAATATCAGCAAAATGAGTCTTTTGGGATTCGTTTAGGTGATAAAAAAATAGACTAGTCAGCTTGGTGATCAAAAAAGTGTACAAAAAGACTCATAGAAGCGTTTAGCAAGCGTTTAGTTGAAAATAGCACAAAAAATCTTGTAAAAAGTGCGTAGTCATAATATAATCATGCAAATGATTATAATATGACTGTTTTTTTGGTGATAAGAAAAACAACAAAAAGACTCGTATCTCATTATTGGTATTGTGGCTTGGTTGCTTAGCTCGTCGACTACTTAGCATTACATATCATATTCAGCCTGAGTTCGATCCTCGGTCTCTCGGCAACATCAATTTCTGTAATTACTAACGCAACTTCAATGTTCTAGAAATGGCGTTATTGAGCTTTATTTTTTTTTTAACAAATATAGCAAAATATGTGCAGTCATAATATAATCATAATTGTTCAGAGAACGTGTCATTAACCGTTTTTTCACACAAAAAATTCATTTTTGATTCTTAAGTGATATCATAAGTAATCATTTTAATCGTGCAGTGGAGTCAAAAAAGACTCATATTTGATTAAAATTTTCAAAAAAAAGTTTGCTGGGAATATTATAATCAAAATTTGTTCGTTATGACTGTGTCTCGTTAATCAACACTAATCTCGTATTTAAGTACGTATAGGGTGTTTTGTTAGAGTGTCACGAGTTGGCTTCTTCTTCTTCTGTTATCCTTGACTCCCAGTGGAGCATAGGGCCTCAACCATCCTTTTATATCGAACTCTATTGCGAGATGTTAGGCATATGCCATTCCATGAATAGTTTGCTGCTTGTAACTCCGCATAAATAAATTAACCTTCTCAACGTTCTAGCAGATGCTTCCTTGTGGATTCCAACGAAGCGCTTGTTGGTATTTGGCCTTCGAAGTGTGTGGCCTATCCACCGCCATTTCCAATGACATACCTCTTTAGATGCAGGGATTTAGTTTGCCGCTTTAAGTAGATCTTCATTTCTTACGCGATTCGCCCACCTCATATTAACGATTTGCCACAAACATTTGTTTCCAAAGGTTTGCGGGCGCTTATCGATGGCATTTGTGCGTTTCCTAGTTTCGCAACCGTAGTACAAGATGGACTTGACATTTGAGTTATATATTCGTAATTTTGTTGTTGTTGACATTTGCCGAGATTTCCAAATAACTCGGAGAATGAATAATGCAGATTTTATTTTAATAATACGCTATTCAATATCCCGCCGTAGATACCAAACTTCCAAGATAATTTAAGGTCCCTATACATCCAACAACCTCGTTATCCACATTGATGAGTATCGACGGATTTGCGCAATAGTCTAATCTTTGTCTTGGAAATATTAATTTCCAGCCCAGCTGCCCGAGATTCAACGGTGATAGCGTTCGTATTTTATTGAAGGTGACCTGAGCTTTGGCTTATAAGACGTACGTCATCTGCATATTCCAAGTCCTCAGGTTGTTTAAAGGGTGTCCATTGGATACCATGTCTACCATTCAGAGCCATGCCCATTATGTTGTCGGTGACGAGGATAAAAAGTTTTGGTGACAAGATACATCCTTGCCTTACTCTAGTAGTAACTTCGAACAGATTATCTTTGTGTAGGACTCGACATTTAAAATAAAGTTCAGAATTTTCGTTGGCATGTTACGATTTTCTAAAATATTGACACTGAAGGCCTTCATAGTCGACACGCTAGGTAAACGGGGGTGCGGAATTCTTTACATTGCTCTAGTACTATTTTTGCTGTGTTGATTAGGTAAATACAAGAACGATTCTCTCTGAACCCTAACTGTTTTTCGGGGAGTTTTGAGGAGACTGAATCAAAATTACTCGACTAAGTATTTTGCTCGGTATTGGAGGGAGTTTTATGCCCCTGTAGCTATTGCAGTCTTTGGGGTCACCCTTTTTTGGAATTTTGACTAGTATACCTTCATTCCACTAGTCAGAACATACCTTCATTCCACTAGGCAGAGCTTCCTCTACTCATATTTTACGCATAAATGGGTGCCACAGTCTCGCCGATCCGTCAATATCACATTTATACCTCTCCAATCCGTTTAAGGCTTTTAATGGCGTTCTTCACTTCTTCATGTATTGTTGGTGAATTGTCCGAAATTCCATTGAATATACTGTCATGGTTGTTTGCATTACGCACTTCCGTCAGTCGGAACTGTTGGTGTAAGTAGGTTTGTCATACAATGCCCTTGATATATTATATTAGGTCTTTATGTCATCTTTACTTGCAGCTGATTCAGCTTGGCTCGCTTGTTCATCTATCCACATTCTCTTGTCCCTTCCTTGCAGACTTTTTAATTTTATTGCGCAGATTGCGATATGTTAAAGGGTGGACCTCAGCATCTCCCTTTTGTATTAAAATTATATTTTTGTAAATTTTACGTTGTTCTACCAAGTCCCAAATTTTCCTTTTATGGTCTTTATATCATAGTGTTTGTTGACCAACCTCATTGTACATTAGAGTGAGACCTCTAGAGATGTCACTAATACATGAGTCGCTGTTGTTGTTAATAAAATCTGGAAGCCGATTCCTTATGAAAGTAATAAAGACATTTCAATGTCTCTCTAATTCCAATTTTCCCACATCAATTTTCCGTCGTCGCAACCTTTAATCAAATTTAACACGCAGTTCTTGTAAAATGTTCGGATCGTTAATATAGTATTGGTTAGCCCAATTTACTTCTCCTTATCTTTTGCTTCTCCTAATGAATACAAACAGTTGCACAAAAAAGTATAAAAATATGGGACGAAAATTTTATTTACGATTTTTTTACATAATTTGAAGATATTTTCTTATAAAAACCATCTATAAATATATTTTTTCTATTAGTTTAAGTTGATTTTATGATAATTAAAATCTATAAAAAATAGTTTATTTAAAATTTTATAAATTTTTTCACTACCAAAATATGCGACCCTTCTTTTTCAATATAAAGTAACTAATGAAAATATCAATTTAATATTAATATTTGTTCTCCTTTATTTTCTTACAGATTCTTCCGATATTGTTGATTGCAAACTGAAATTGATTCTCGGTTTAATATGGACCCTTATTTTGCACTATTCCATTTCGATGCCCATGTGGGATGGCGAAGATGAAAAACAATTGAATGGCTCGGGACCAACACCAAAACAAAGGTAATTAATAAAAATTGAAATTTATTCAAAAAGTGATGGAATTTGATTGATCAAAACTACTTTATTGATCAATCAAATATTGACCAAAACTACTTTATTATAAATTATATATAAATTCAAGAGACTATTAACATTTTTTTGCAATACTTTTACAGATTGCTCAACTGGATCCATGGTAAAATACCCGATTTGCCCATCAACAACTTTACCAATGACTGGACCACCGGTAAGGCTGTGGGTGCTTTGGTTGATGCTGTAGCTCCCGGTCTGTGTCCCGACTGGGATATGTGGGATCCCAAAGATGCTGTACAAAATGCTTCCGAAGCCATGGGCCTTGCTGACGATTGGTTGAATGTCAGACAATTGATTAAGCCCGAAGAATTGGTTAATCCCAATGTAGATGAACAGTCGATGATGACATATTTGTCACAATATCCCAATGCTAAATTGAAGCAAGGAGCTCCCCTAAGACCCAAAACTAATCCTAATAGGTAAGATTTTTTTTCAATTTTATGGTTTTTATAAAATTTTAATATTTTGAATTATATAACAGTGAGATAAATGTATAAGTTTTTGAGATTGAAATCCCGATTTTTTCTAAACAAACATTTTTAACTGTTACCTTGTATTTCTAATTGTTATTTTTTCTCTTTCTCTCTTTCTCTCTATTCTCTTCTTTCTTAAAAATGTAAAACCAAACTTCTCTCTATGCATCGTGTGATTTGAAACCTTCATATGATCTTAACCTAAATATTTTTTTGTCTGTATATTTTTATATATATTTAAATTCACATACCTAATATCAAATATATACCCGGCAACTTTACCCAAAACTTTTATTGTACCAAAAAAAAAAAAAACAATCCCAACTTCCTCAATTCATTGGTTCGGCGATTTTGATTCAAACTTGTCATTATCACTTTTTTGGTATTTGAAATCTTTAAAAAACTGAAATTGTATCTTATTTGATTTAATTCCATAAATGTGTGAGTAAATTTTTTGTCTAAAAATTTGATATTTTTTCCTACATTTTGTTTGTTCTCAAATCCGTTTGAATCAACCAATTTCAAAAACCTTTAAATAAACCTGAAAAATACGTTACAAACAAATCAAACACTCAGCATTCCTCCGCCGCGGTAAGTCTGGGAATGCTTTAAAGCTCTTGTTATGATAATTTTGGCTTTTTTTTTTGCTGCCACGCGTTTTAGTTTTTGGCTGCTACATTGTTTCCCTAGTTTGCTCTTTTTTTTGCAAAAAAAATGTTTAACGCTTTTTTGTTACTGATAAAATTTGAATTTTTTTTTGTTAACAAAAATTTATTGCTTTTTTTCTTTTAACCATTTATTTTTGTTGCTGTTTTGAGTTGTGAGCAAATTTTCTTATTTTTGAATGGCTTAAGCAAATCAAAGCCAGTTTTTAAATAGTTTTGTAATTAATTTTTTGCTTTATATGAATTTTTAAGAAAATTATAGATATTTTAGTATTAATATGATTTACAGTGTGGAACAAAATTTAGCTTACACCTACATATCTCTAATGATATTCTACATGAAAGTGATTTTGTTTTAGAAAGAATTTTAATTCACAAAAACAAACTTAACAAGCAAGAGTGTTATATTCGGCTGTGCCGAATCTTATACACCCACCATCAAATCTTATATATATATATATATATATATATATATATATATATATATATATATTCTATATATATATATATATATAGAATGGCTATCTCGAAAACGGCTCTAACGATTTTGATAAAATTTTGGCAGTGGGTACCGTTTTTGATGTATAGGTCGAAGAAGAAGGGACTTTTGGAACATTTGCCTCTAAGAGGGTAAAAATGGGTAAAAAGGGGAAAAAATCGAAAACGTTATATCTCCTAAGGTAATAGGTATAGAAACAAAATTAAAATTACGTTTTAAACAGCTTTGAAAATAAGCGGACAGGTATTTGGTACTTTTTTGAAACTATGTCCGATAGAGGGTAACAAAGGGTGAAAATTGTTTTTTTTTTACTTTTTTAACCCACTTTTATTTTTTAAACCAAAGAATATAGAAAGGAAATTTGTACTGCAGTCAATAGATGTGAAAGAAACATTAAACACGTATTTGTTACTTTTTTGATTTTGGGGCCAAAGTGGGTAAAAAAGGGATAACATGATAACTTAACATATCAAAAAGTAATATGAATAAGAATTATGTTAACTGCGTTTTAATAAAATGTACCGAATTCAATTGGTACTAAAGAAGTTTGGTACTTCTACGCATACGGGGCTTTTTGAAAGTAGGGGATAAAAAGGGGAAAAAATGACTAATGTTATAACTTTTAAACAAATGAATATTTGTATGTATGTTCTTTATAGAATAGTAAACTGTGAATTTGATCATGTCGGCGAAGGCTTTTTATTTGTTGTAAATAATTTCCGACAGGTGGCGCTACTGAAAATTACTCAAAATCAATTTAATCGTAAACTGTACATTTAATCATGCTATAATCTTTAACAAAGTTGTTGCGGATAAGCCGACGATGGTTTATTAATGGGAATGGCTAAAGTCCGATAGGTGGCGCCATTGAAAATTACTCAAAATTAATTAAATCGTAAACTGTGCATTTGATCATGTTATAATCATAAGCAAAGTTGTTACGCATAAGCAGACGAAGGTTTCTTAGTTGGTATGAACAACTTCAGGTGGCGCCACTGAAAACTACTCAAAATGAAATAAATCGTAAACTGTGCATTTTATCAAGCTATAATCTTTAGCTAAGTTGTTGCGCATGAGTCGACGGAGGTTTCTGTTGGTATGACCAATTTTCAAAATTTTTAAAATGAGTTAAACTGTAAACTATGCAAACTATGTGTTGATCGGACAAAATAAATAAAATAATTCAAAATTAACTAAATATTTGTACAATGTATTTCCTCTAAATTTATTTTACTACTTTATAAAATAAAATATATAAAAAAATTTTAAAATCATAAAGCTCCGAGCAAGGCTCGGTCAACCAGGTACTTATGTTAAATTTAGAAACATATCTCACATAAATAAAATCTTTGGTCCAAACTCGGGTGCAGTAGCTTTATAGTTCAACATTTAAAAGTATCTAGGTGGTTTTCCTAGTATTTACTTTCCGTAAAATTTGTTCCCATAACCGGATATAGTTTTACATTAATAAGCTGTTAAATACTTTTCGTTGTGCTTAAGATTGATTGAAAGCTATCTAACTTCGTAGGTGCAATCTCAATATTCTGAATGTACCTCTAAATCCTTTTGATTTTGGATATAAAAAGGGGATGTTATACAGGGTGGCCCAGAAAGACCGAAGTGGTGTGAATTGCTTATAACTTTTTATTTAAGAGATATTTTTTTAATTTTTTTTTTAAATACATTAAATTTATGGGGAATATTTTTGGATTAGTTATTAAAAATGATATCCCGCAAGTGGTGGCCATATTCTTTCCAAAACTTCCGGTGGTATGTTGTTAATTTCTTCTCGAATATTGGTTTTTAACTCCTCAATAGTCCTAGGCTTATTAACATAAACTTTTCCTTTTAAATAGCCCCAAAGAAAACATTCTGGAGCGGTTAAATCCGGGGACCGCGGAGGCCAATTAAAATTGCTATTACGAGAAATTATTCTTTCACCAAAGATGTCGCGTAAAAGAGTCATTGTGGCCCTCGCAGTGTGCGCTGTGGCTCCATCCTGTTGGAACCATATTTGCGGATGGTTTTCCACGGCTGGCCTTACAAAATTTTGCAACATGGCCCGATATCGATCACCATTGACGGAAATGGCGACACCTTGTTCATTTTCAAAAAAAATGGGCCAATGATCCTTTCTGAAGTACTCTCGGGTTTTCCGTAGCCCATATCCTACAGTTTTGCTTGTTAACGAACCCATTTAATTGAAAATGGGCTTCGTCACTCATTATTAAGTTATGAATAAAATTTGGATTCTCTTGTGCTTTTTGCTGGAAATAAATTGCATAGTCAAGTCGTTGCTGGTAATCTGTTGGTTTCAATTCTTGGACAAGTTGAATTTTGTATGGAAACAATCCTATGGTGTGCAAAATTCGCTGCAGCGACGTTCTTGAGAGGCCCAGTTGTGACGAACGTCTCCTGGTTGATGTTTCTGGATCCTCCCGAATACTCTCCTGTACCACTTGAATATTGTCAGCCGTGTGGACAGTTCGGTGTCTGCCGGGACCAGGAAGGTTCCTTACTGCTCCTTGTTTGCAACCAGACGGTTTATTGTTGACTGAGAGGGTGCAACCCGCACATTAAATTGACGACGGTATGCACGCTGAGTCAACACAATGGACCGTTGATTTGAAAAGTAAATTTCAACAATTTGGGCACGTTGTTCAATTGTGTATTGCTCCATTATAAATTATCCAAGTCTTCTTTACAAAATACTGAAAAGAAAAGAAAAAAAACTTATAATAAAAAAGTTATAAGGAATTCACACCACTTCGGTCTTTCTGGGCCACCCTGTATATGTAAGAACAGTAGTTAAATGGCGACAGATTGTTACAAAATTTTATACACTGGCTGATATTTATATAAAACTTATTTTTACAAAATTTAGTGGTCATAGCTGTCATAGTTTATAGTTTAATTGCTTTTAACTGACATTTATGTGGTTTCCAAGAGTGGTTTTTAATTGAAAGCTATAGTTAAATATGGAACGATTCCTATAAAATTGTATATACTATCCAATAGTTGCAAAAAACTTCTCTGTTCTAAATTAAGCTATCATATCTATTACAATTGTATTTAATTTATCAGCATTTATGTGATTACCGGGTGGAGTTGTATGGGAACTCTAACTAAATGTAAACCAATTCCGCCCATTTTCAATAAATTTTGTCTCTCTAGCTCTTGTAGTTAAGGAACTATCGCGCTTTTCTCTGACGGACATAAACCGTATTTTCTTTTTGTATTTTTGTGTTTCCTTAAGTTTTTTATATGGGAGCTATGGTCAAATAGTAACCGATTGTAACAAAATTTTGCACACTGGCTGGCATTCACATAGGACTTCCTTTTGTAAAATTTTGTTGCTGTAGCCCTTTTCGTTAAGGCGCTATCGCGCTTTTATCTGACGGACAGACGGACATAAACCCCCTTTTCTTTTTGTATTTTTGTGTTTCCGTAAGTTTTTTATATGGGAGCTATTGTCAAATGGTGACCGATTGTGACAAAATTTTGCACACTTGTTGGCATTCACATAAGACCTCCACGTGCTAAATTTAGTGATTACATCTATTATAGTTTTATTGGCATTTAAGTGTATTTTAGGTGAAATTTTGGCTGTTTCCGTAAGTTTTTTGTATGGGAGCTATGACTAAATGTGAACCGATTTTGATGAAATTTAATATGCTGTCTAGGGCTTACGCAAAACTTCTATATACCAAATTTTATCATCATAGCTATTATACTTTGTTATTTATTAGCAAATAAGCGATTAGCGTAGGCGAGGTTATACGGGAGCTATGGTAAAATGTTAGCCGATTTCAGAGATGAAGAATGTTTTTACTAAGTTTCAGTGAGCTATCTCCTTTCGTTTAGGCGTTATCGTGATTTCAACAGACAGACGGACAGACAGACGGACATCGCTCATTCGTCTTAGAATTTCATAAGGATTCAGAATATATATATGAGCCAATATTAAGGAAATTACAAACAGAATGACAATCTCCATCCCCCCATTCTTTTTGATGGTGGGTATAATTACTGGTCTTTGATAAAACTGACATCATATCCAATAATTAGTATTCGAAAAAACGGCTTCTCTTTAGGAATGGTCCAAATTCGCACTATTTTTTTGTTCCGAGAGGGGTTGCTTTTTATACTTCTGAAGAAGATCCCAATACTTTTAAATATCTGTAAACCGATTTCAGTAGCATGTTTTCCATTCCAAACTAGGTACCTCCAAAACATGCATTTTAAACCTATCAACTGATCGTCAGGGGTCTTAAAACGATACATTTTTTAAAGGAATAAAATTAATCAAGAAGTCATTGTAAGTGTTATTCAAAAGAAAAATTATTCGTACTTAATCCCAGTCTATTACATTTATTTATTAATGTAATAGACAATTTATTTAAAAATGTTTTTGGGTGCAACCAATTACTCGACCCGTTTCGATGGTTAGGCCATCATCTTCAGAAAGAGTATTCCCACTTTTAGACACATAGAAACCCTCGCATTATTACCTTTTTTTATCAATAAATTTTCTATGACATTAATAAATGTAAGAGACTGGGATTAAGTGCGAATATTTTTTCTTAAGGAATAAAAGTAAGTTACTGGTGCCAAATCGAGACTATTTGGCGCATGAACTATTAAATCGACGTTTTTAGTGCTTACCTAAGCCAATAATCACACACATCTGCTCAGATAAGGGACTTTTTGTCGTAGTTTATTAATTCTTCGAAGTTACCTTTAAAAAATGGTTATATATAATTCTGAATTGATGCGTTCGAATGAAACGTTTAAGATAGGCCAAAATGTTAGAATCAAGAATGGCTATTGTTGGTATTTGCTCGTCTTTGAAGACCCGCACTCTAGATAATTTTGCGTAAGTTTATGATTCGTTCCCGATACGATGACTTCAATGAAACATCGGTTAACCCTGGTTTCAGATAGAGTTTAATCGTCAAAAATCAAATTGGGTTCATCAATGCCTACGCATATTGCAATTATTTTTTATAGGAGTTCTGCCAAATGGCAGCTTCTGGATTTCTCAAATTCTCGTATTTATATATTGTATTTACCTCACTAATGCTTATTTGGGTGGCTTAAAAACTCAGTATTAATTATATATAGTATCGATCGCCTGAGTGAAATTACATCATTAAACAACTATTTATAGGTATATATGTAGTTTTTCAAGATCCAGTCGAATTTGAACCTATCGATATTTAGGGTTAATATGGATCTTATGCAGAAGCTCTAAAACAATGTGGAGCAATCGATACATTAGAAATATCAGCCTAAAGCTTACATTTTTTAAAACATTTGAGATTTTCTCGAAAGCTAAATAAAAGAAAATATTGTGATAACCTAAAATAACTTTTACAAGCTTAGGCTTAGTAACTCTTTAACCAAAACCCCGCATATAAAAGTTAATACTAAGATTTATCAAGCACAAATGAAAAACACCAAAATAATAAAATATATCTTAATGTATCTGTTCACAGAGTACGTGCTTATGGTCCTGGAATTGAACCCATTGGCCCAGTAGTAGGAGCCCCAGCTAATTTCACCGTTGAAACATTCTCTGCCGGCAAAGGTATGTTTTTTATTGATTTAATTAAAAAAACAAACAATTATATCTACCTCTTATTCCTATAGGTGAAGTCGATGTCGAAATCATTACACCCGATGGCTTGGTCGAAAAGGCTGATGTTCGCTTTAACAACGACAAGAATCTCACTTACTCCATTTCTTATATACCCAAAATGGAGGGTGAACACAAGGTCATAGTCAAATTTTCCGGACGTGATATTCCCAAGAGTCCCTTCCCCGTCAAAGTTGAAGGTCATGCCGGTGATGCCTCCAAAGTTAAGGTTACCGGTCCCGGTGTACAACCTTTGGGTGTAGTCATCAGCAAGCCTACCTTCTTTGATATTCTTACTAAAGATGCGGGTCGTGGTGTACCCGAGGTCATTATTATTGATCCTGCCAACCACAAAACTTCAGTGGCAGCCAAGGTACGTCAATTGGAAAATGATGTTTGGAGATGTGAATATGTCTCGGCCCTACAAGGTTTACATTCAGTGAATGTATTCTATGCCGGCACACCCATACCCAACAGTCCCTTCCCCGTTAAAGTGGCTCCTTTGTCGGATGCCAAACGTGTTAGAGCTTCGGGTCGCGGTTTACAGCCAACCGGTGTAAGATGTGGCGATGATGCTGATTTCAAGATTTATACTGAAGGTGCTGGTGAGGGTGTGCCCGAGGTGAGAATTGTTGGTCCTGGAGGCATGAATGAGCAAATTGCTTTAACCAAATTGGATGCCCATACCTATGAGTGTCATTACTTCCCCACTAAGGAGGGCCGCTATGTAGCTGTGGTTACTTTTGCTGGCCAAGAAGTCAACAAATCACCTTTCGAGGTTAAAGTTGGCCCCTATAAGGAATCGAATATTGTGGCCTTCGGTCCTGGTTTAGTGGGTGGCGTTGTTGGCTATCCTGCTGCCTTTGTGGTTGAAACTAATGGTGAGACAGGTGCTCTTGGCTTTACTGTAGCTGGTCCTTCTCAAGCCGAAATTGAATGCCATGACAACGGTGATGGTTCGGCTTTAGTTAAATATCATCCCACAGCTCCTGGTGAATATGCTGTGCATATTTTGTGTGATAATGAAGATATACCCAAGTCTCCCTTCATTACACAAATCTTGCCCAAAACCGATTACAATCCAGAATTGGTTAAGGCCTTTGGTCCTGGCTTGGAAAAGAATGGTGTTGCTATCAACGAACCTACCAGCTTTACTGTGGATGACACTAAGGCCGGTCCCGCTCCTTTGGATATTGTTGTAGAAGATATTTATGGCAAGAGATTGCCCGTAGATGTTAAGAAGCAGCCCGATGGTACTAAGAAATGTACCTACACTCCCGTTTCCGGTACACCACATACTGTGGAAGGTGAGTTTCTGAAAAAAGAATTTTAAAAAACTTTATATTTAATCAATATTTTTGTTATATTCCCCACAGTCAATTTCGGTGGCGTTGCTACCCCTAACTCTCCTCATCGTGTCTATGTCGCCTTGCCGGTTAATGCTTCTAAGGTACAAGCCTTTGGCCCTTGGTTCCAACCTGGAGTTCATCCCAATTCCGCCACCCATTTCAATGTCGATTGCCGTGATGCCGGCGAGGCTGAATTGAAGGTTAAGATTGTTCATGAAGAAACCAAAGTAGAGATACCCTGTCGCATTATCGATAATGAAGATCAAACTTACTCCGTAGAGGTAGTACCACCCACTAAGGGTGCTTACACCACCACCATGACTTATGGCGGTCAACCTGTGCCTTTGGGTCAAAAAGTTATGGTTGAGCAAACCATTGATGTCTCCAAGATCAAAGTAGATGGCTTAGAACCAAGTAAGTATTTTCCCCATGAAAAATTTTGTAAAATAAGAAAAAAAAAATTCCATCATTTCATTATCACTTAAATATATAAATAAAAATCATTTTACACAAGAAAAACATTATTTTCTTTATAAAAAAATTCCAAAAGAAAATAATGTTAAACTCTTAAAAAAAAAAGAAAAAAATATGAAAAAAACACTTGAAATACTATATACCAAAGGTCATCATCTAAGTCCAAAAACTTTCGTTACAAACTCATTTACCAACAAGCTGCACCATTAAATAGTCTCCAGCAGTTTCGAATTATTACACATGGTCTGCCGAAAGCTGATCTGGCCGTTACAATAACCTCACCCTCGGGTAGTCGCGTTAAGGCTCATGTCATACCCACCGCCGAAGGTTTTTTGGTGAACTTTACGCCCACCCAATTGGGCGAGTATTTGCTGAGTATTTGTTTTGGTGGAACACCCATTACGCCCAGACCATTCCGTTTACAATGTCTTAGTGGCAGTGATTCGAATAAGGTGAGAGCCTTTGGCCCGGGTCTCGAGAAGGGTCTGGTAGGACAGCCGGCCGAATTTATGATTGATACACGTGGTGCTGGCCAAGGTGGTTTGGGTGTTACCGTCGAGGGTCCCTGTGAAGCGGCCATTAATTGCCGTGACAATGGCGATGGCACCTGCAACGTGGCCTACTTGCCCACCGAAGCCGGAGACTATACTGTAAATATAACATTTAATGAACGTCACATTAATGGATCACCATTCCAACCGATTATTTACCCTTTGCCGAATCTCAACAATACACGTGTTAGTGGTATCGGCATACAGCCACATGGTAGGCTATTACATATATGATGGCATTAAATTCCTCTAAACGAAATAAAAAACTAAATAATAATTTTTGTTTTTTTGCTGTTGCTGTGATGCTGCAAGCCGATTCCATTAAAAAATCTAAATATTTGACCTAATCAAAAAGAAACTGCTAAAAGCAGCCAAGCTTAAGAAACCCAACCAGCATGTGGCCTAAATAATTAAGTTTTAAAAGCTTTTATTAAAGCTAGCTAAAATGAAAGCTTTTAATACAACTCTTGCTGCTTTTGAGTTAACCTTTAACCTTTAGCTTTAAGAAAGTTATCATGCATGTAATTCATTTTTATTTTTTTGTTACTCGAGTCGTTTTTTATCATGAACATAAAAGTTTTTTCATTTTCGGATGTAGAAAGGCCCTAACTCGCATATTTCAAACTTTACGGAAGAAGGTAAAAACAGATTTATAACAGTAATTGACAAACATACGTTTTTTAATGGAGGCTATTATTAAAATGAAGGACAAATTTGGTTTTCAAAACTCTTTTTTAATTTTAAACATATAAAAACTAAATTGAGATAGGGTTTTTTTAGCTTAAATGTCACTTAGGGCTTTTTTCTGTAGTGATCAAAACAAATTATATTAAGGAAAGCTTTCTATAGTGAAGTTTTCTCTAGGAAAGCTTTCGATAGCGAATGTAATCTTTCGATATTAAAATTTTTCTATAAAAAAACTTTTGAAACAATATTTTCTTTCTATACAAAAGCTTTCGATATCGAAAGTTTGACTTCGAATGGTTTCAATACGTAATCTTTTGATATTCAAAGTTTTATGAAGGAAATCGAAAGTTTTCTATACAAAATATTTCGATTTCGAAAGTTTACTATAGAAAGCCTTTCGACATCGAATTATATAGGAAATATTTAGATATTGGGTGTTTTATATTGGAAAGCTCTTGATGTGGAATTGTTTTTATTAGAGAGCTTTGGTTATTAAAAGTAACCTTTAGGAAATCTGTTCATATAAAACGTTTTCAATCCTAAATATTTTGACGACAAAAGTTTTATGTAAGAAATCTTTCGATATCGAAGGTTTTCTAAAGAAAATCTTTCAATATCAAAAGTTTATAAGAAATATTTATTTTAAAAGCTTTCGATGTGCAATGTTTTAAGTTAAAAGCTTTTTATATCAAAGGTAACCTATAGGAAAGCTTTTGATTTTGAAGGTTACCTATAGGAAAGCTTTTGATTTTGAAAGTTTTCTATAGGAAAGTTTCCTTTCGAATGTTTTACATAAGAAATGTTTCGATAACGAATGTTTATTATATGAAAACTTTCGACATCAAAAGTTTTATATAGGAATTTTTAGAAAGCTTTAGATATTAAGGTTATCTATAGGAAAGCTGATATTCAAATTTTGCTATAGAAAAGTTTTCTATTGAATGTTTTACATAAAAAATCTTTCGATATCGAAAGTTTATTAAAAAAAAACCTGTCGATATTGAAAGTGGTAATTCTTTATTGGAAAGCTTCAATGTGGTATGTTTTTAATAGAAATCTTTTGACATTAAAAGTCACCTATAGGAAAGCTTTTGATATTAAAAGTTTTCTTTCCGAAAAATTTTGTCGACAAAAGTTTAATATAAGAAATCATTATACATCCAACCGAAAGCTTTAAGATTCGAAAGGTCTTTAAAAAAATATATCTTTTAACTTAAAAAAAATCATTTAAATTTTTTGTGAGTAGGTGTATTTTCGTAAAATGCATTGGAATCACAAAAAAATATATTTAAAAAAGTGTGAGTTAGGGACTTTCCACATGAGACTAGCGGTATGTAATCTCCGATATCTTTTGGTGTATCTATTCTATTCTATATTAATTAGTATTCCGAATTTAGATAGAAATGGATATGCTGAATCAAAAATTTACCTTTCGAGGTTATAGTTGGCCTCTATAGAAATCGAATATTGTGGCCTTCGGTTTTTTGTGGTTGAAACTTATGGTAAAACTTTAACCTCGAAAGGTCAATTTTCAATTCAGCACATCCATCTTTTTAGAATCAAGTTTTATTTTGTACCACTATTTGTCGCTTTTTAACTTTTATCAGATCAGTAAAAGGTAGAATTGGAATGAATTAGGGCATCGATGCCATCAACCTTTCTAAGTGCTTGGCTGGTGTGCATTGTTTTAGTTCCATTTCAATGCAATATTGAGTCTGGCTTCAAATCGTGGATTTAAAAACTCTGCACAAAAGTTCTTACTGATCTTCGGGACTGAGAAAGCATTTGGTCATTCGTTAAAAGAGTAATAATGATATATAAAGGCAGTTTTTCAATACCGACGTTTTTAAAACAGAAAAAAATCACTTTTCTATTTCACTAGATTTTACTTTTAAGAATTATCTGAAATTATTTCATATAACGTTTTCAAGTACGACATTTCCATGACCCAGGTCAACATTTATTCTTCCTAATATTGCATCTTTCGAAACACAATTTGTCCATGGAACCTTAAACACCCGGCGGTATATCAATATTTTAGAGAACCTTAACATAGAACAGTCTCGTGGAATGTTTGGCAATACAGGACTGACTTTTGAAAAGTCCTTTTCGATGTAAAGATTTGAAGATCTTTCTAGTATGCTCCCGAATATTTTTTGAATTTAAAGTCTGCCAATGTAGCTCTTAGAGTAATTAATAAACTTCTCTGATTAAAAAATTTTGGTTGGACGAAAATTCTGCACAATCTCATATTAACCATTGTCGAACCACGGTTAGGACTTGAGCAAGCAGGCTTTAAAACAAACAAACATTTTATTGATCACACCATCTAACAGGCGGCCTTCCAATTTCGGACCCTAAACCTATTTTTTACATGGATCCCGTTCTAAACAATTTTTTCACTTAAAAGTCAGAACTTAAGCGATCATTTTTACGGTCTTGCCTGTTGTATGGTTAAGGATCAGTTGTCTTTCATGAGGTTAAAATCTTCTATTACCTTGGGAGTAAAATGAAAAAAAGCGAAAGAAGCAGAGTTAACATTTTGAAAAGATTGTGCAAGATGCGAAACTGAGAAAGAGTTGCAGTAATTCGGAGTATCTGGAATGAGATGGAAGCCGTATGTTTCATCATTAATTAAAGGACTAAATAAATATATGTTATCCTTGACTCCCAGTGGAGCATAGGCCCTCAATTCAATTCATTCATCATAATGTTCTCGCATAGATTCAAAATTCTTGTGCCAGCTGAAGTAGCGGGGAATTTCTGGCATTATTACTTCTTGGAGTACAATATTCTGTAATGTTGTTTCTTTCCATGCTTAAAACATTGTAAGTGCTTAGTCGATGGGTGATGAGTCCAAAGACACAAGCCACGTTTGTACAACGAGCCGCTCGATCCCAGACAGACGCCTGCTTACAGCTGCTACTAACATGTTGAACAGACGCTTCAGTTTCGTACTTAAGCAACAACAATTATCTTAGGCCAAATACGTTAAAATAACACCCTTTCATATTAGACCCGAGCTAGAACCCCACACGCGTTATTTACCGTATCTTCAACTGGGTTGCTCAGGTTAACAGGATGTACCACGAGGAGGTTAAAGTAGGAATTGTATACAGTTCTTACCTAGAAGGTGGAGATGCCAGGCATCAACTGCATCCCATTACATCTCACTAAAAATATAATAAAGAATTTAAAATTGCACTCTGTTCTACACTCAACAAAGTTATGGAGAGTAAAGTAAACTTTCACTTGCATTTCATCTGAAATCTAATAATCTACTAGCGACCGCCATGGGTTTCTTGTTTCAAAAATAAAGATATAGCTTTTAATATGTCGTTGTTACTTTTGGAGTCGGTAATCACTTCTTTCGATTTATAAAAGGTCTTCTTGTTCGTTTTTAGGCATGATCATTTTATTCATAGTATTCAAAAACTTAAACTTAGTTCATAAAAATGGTCCTCATATCTGTAAATCGATTAGAAATTTTGAATATTAATTCTATTTTTTTCAATTGCTCTTTAAGCTGTAGCAACTCTTCTTGATTCGTACACATCACGAACTTTACGATACTATTCGTGTAGTTGGTTTGGTGAGTAGATGTTTAACGAAGAGAATCGTCGTGTTTCAAATCCTTATGTGGTTTTTGTCTTAAATATTTATTTATTTTCATTTCAATTCCAGAGTCATAATGTAAGTTTTTTGCCAGTTTTGTTAAGTCTTTTTCAATTCATAGAAATTTCCCATAAAAAGACCTTTTAAACCCCCTTGCCTCCTTCACTTAAAGTTTTACAATGCACAAAAGTTTCGAAACAAAATTTCAGGATTTTGATTTTGCTCCAATACTTCCAAGTATAGTTTTGAAAATATAGTTAAACCTTTAAAAAAAACGAATTTCTAAATTACAATTTTCTTTAGTTTCAAATCCTTTTACTAAGTTTTAAAATCCTTCAACCTTCGTTCGTTTATGTTTGTGTGAAATTATACCGACTACTTTTTTGAAAATTAACTTGTAACCCCCCGTAAAACTGTTGTTATTTAATCGTTATTGATTACCCTTGAAAAAAAGAAGATACTAATTCATATTTTACTCTCCTCCCTTCTCCTTAAAGGTGTCATCATGAATGAAAAGACCGACTTTATGGTGGACATGAGCAAAGTTGGCACCAACATTGACTCCAAAAAACTCTCCTGCTCTGTCTTCGATCCCAAGGGACAAATGTTGCCCAGTGAAATATTGCCCGGCACCACAGACGATGTCTTCCGCATTATGTACACACCCTTCGAAGCTGGACGTCATACCATTGAGCTATTATACGATAACATTCCGGTGCCCGGTTCACCATTTGTGGTTAATGTTAAGAGCGGCTGTGATCCATCACGCTGCAAGGCCTACGGTCCCGGTTTGAAACGCGGTTATATCAGTGAAAAGAATAAATTCGTTGTTGAGACGAAAGGTGCTGGCAAGGGTGGTCTATCGTTGGCCATCGAGGGTCCCTCAGAGGCCAAGATGACTTGCACGGATAATCGTGATGGCAGCTGTGATGTAGATTATGTTGCTTCCGCTGTGGGAGAATATGATATTTCGATACGTTTCGCTGATAAACATATACCCGGTTCACCGTTTTCGGTATTTGTCGAGGAACGTTCGGATCCCTCAAAGGTTAAGGTTTATGGTCCTGGTATTGAACATGGCGAAGTTAGAGAGGCTGTACCCACACACTTCTTTATTGATGTTCAGGATGCTGGCCCTGGTCGTATTGCTGTTAAGATTCAAAATTCGGAAGGTACTCCTGTAGAGGATTTGCGTGTTGAGGAGAAGGGTGATGGTATCTATTGTGTCTACTATTCCCCACCCAAAGAAGGTTCAGTTTTGACCTCGACCATCACATTTGCCGATACTGAAGTGCCATGCAGGTGAGTTTTTTTTTAATGAAATTCCAATGATTTGCTATATTAACCCCCCCCCCCCCCAAAATTAATGATTTGACTATATTACGATTGAAGATTTGACTATATTAAGACCCACGATTGAAGATTTGACTATATTAAGACCCACGATTGAAGATTTGACTATATTAAGACCCACGATTGAAGATTTGACTATATTAAGACCCACGATTGAAGATTTGACTATATTAAGACCCACGATTGAAGATTTGACTATATTAAGACCCACGATTGAAGATTTGACTATATTAAGACCCACGATTGAAGATTTGACTATATTAAGACCCACGATTGAAGATTTGACTATATTAAGACCCACGATTGAAGATTTGACTATATTAAGACCCACGATTGAAGATTTGACTATATTAAGACCCACGATTGAAGATTTGACTATATTAAGACCCACGATTGAAGATTTGACTATATTAAGACCCACGATTGAAGATTTGACTATATTAAGACCCACGATTGAAGATTTGACTATATTAAGACCCACGATTGAAGATTTGACTATATTAAGACCCACGATTGAAGATTTGACTATATTAAGACCCACGATTGAAGATTTGACTATATTAAGACCCACGATTGAAGATTTGACTATATTAAGACCCACGATTGAAGATTTGACTATATTAAGACCCACGATTGAAGATTTGACTATATTAAGACCCACGATTGAAGATTTGACTATATTAAGACCCACGATTGAAGATTTGACTATATTAAGACCCACGATTGAAGATTTGACTATATTAAGACCCACGATTGAAGATTTGACTATATTAAGACCCACGATTGAAGATTTGACTATATTAAGACCCACGATTGAAGATTTGACTATATTAAGACCCACGATTGAAGATTTGACTATATTAAGACCCACGATTGAAGATTTGACTATATTAAGACCCACGATTGAAGATTTGACTATATTAAGACCCACGATTGAAGATTTGACTATATTAAGACCCACGATTGAAGATTTGACTATATTAAGACCCACGATTGAAGATTTGACTATATTAAGACCCACGATTGAAGATTTGACTATATTAAGACCCACGATTGAAGATTTGACTATATTAAGACCCACGATTGAAGATTTGACTATATTAAGACCCACGATTGAAGATTTGACTATATTAAGACCCACGATTGAAGATTTGACTATATTAAGACCCACGATTGAAGATTTGACTATATTAAGACCCACGATTGAAGATTTGACTATATTAAGATCCACAATTAAATATTTGACTATATTAAGACCGACGTCTAAAGATTTGACTATATTAAGACCCACGATTAAAGATTTGACTATATTAAGACCCACAATTAAAGATTTGACTATATTTAGACCCACGATTAAAGATTTGACTATATTAAGACCCACGATTAAAGATTTGACTATATTAAGACCTACGATTGAAGATTTGACTATATTTGGACCCACGAGTAAATATTTGACTATATTAAGATCCAAGATTACAGATTTGACTATATTAAGACCCTCGATTAAAGATTTGACTATATTAAGACCCACGATTAAAGGTTTTACTATATTAACACTCACGATTAAAGATTTGACGATATTAGGACTCATGATTAAAGATTTGACTATATTAATCCCCCGACGATTTTAAGACCGATTTTAAGACCGACGACTAGAGATTTGGCTATATTAAGATCCACGATTAAATATTTGACTATATCAGCGAATCTATGTCTAACAGATTTAATAAATGTTATTTAACATTTAACTTTTATTAACCCATTTTTAGTCCCTTCGTCATGACCGTCTTCCCCAAAGCTGAACCCTCCAAGGTTCTCATCAAGGGTGTCAATGACAAAAGGAAAACGCCTGCCTCCAAACCTGCCGAATTTGAAGTTGATACCAAAAAGGCAGGTCAGGCCGATATCAATGTCGATATCAAAAATCCCAAAGGCAAAAATATCAAACCTAGACTACAAGAAATCAACGATGGAACCTATGTTGTATCCTTCATACCCGATGAATGTGGCACCTATAATGTAAGCATTAAATATGGTGGCCAAGAAATTGAGGGATCACCCTTCAAATTGGAAGCTTTTCCCACGGGCGAGGCCAAGAAATGTAAACTAGTCGAGGAGGCACCCAAAATACAACCCTCCGGCAGTAAGAGTCATTTGACAGTGGATGCTCGTGAGGCGGGAGATGGTGCTGTGACCTGTAAGATCACCACCAAGCAAGGAAAGTAAGTTTGAGGGGAAATTTTGAATATAAAAGGAAATTTATTAAAGTATCTTAAAAATTCTAGGGAAGTTTTGGATTTGGTGGATATTGATGTTATCGAAAAGGATGGCTTCTTTGATATCTTCTATGCCTTGAATGATCCCGGAGATTATGATGTCAATGTCAAGTTTGGTGGCAAAGATATACCCAATGGTAGCTTCTCCATTAAGGTAGCTTAAATTGTTCTTTCTTTAATATTTAAAAAATTTTCTTTAGCAATTTTCAATCTAGCAACTAGAGTTTAATCAGTCCCCTGTCTTATTTCCTTTATAAAAAAATAAGTTTTAAATTAGCAATTATTGTTTTGTAAAAGTGGAAAATTATTTATTTTAAAATAATTATTTTTAATTTTAATTAGTTATTATTTAATATATTTATTTACAAGAAAAAAAAAGTTTCAATATTTATGAAAACACAGTTTCACAAACAGTTTTGAATTTAAATAATATGATTTAAAAAAAGTACAGTCTGATTTACTTAAATACAACCACGACTTAGTAAAAATACTATTGTATAATAAGAAATCGGCTGGAGTTAAAGGATCTATTTTTGTAGAAGGTTTTAAGTTTGGAGTATATTATAATCAGGCGTAGATACCCCATACCACCAGTAGCCGACGAATTTTTGTAATTTTCTATAAAATTTTTCGATAAAATTATTTCTCTATGAAAAAATTTTTCTATAAAAAAAAATACGTATAGAAAAATTTTAGATAAACAAATTTTTGTTTAAAATATTTTCTATTTTCGATAAAAATATTAATTTAATAATTTTTTTCTATAGAAAAATTTTCAATTAAAATATTTTTCTGCAGAAAAATTTCTAATTGAAAGCCTTTTCTAAAAAAATTTCTTTAGAAAAATTTTTGATCAAAATATTTTCTACTTTCGATAAAAAAAATTTTCGTTAAAAATACTTTCGATAAAAAAATTTATTTATAGAAAAATTATTGATTAAAATATTTTTTGTAAAAAAATTTTTGATACAAATTTTTTTCTGTAGAAAAATTTTCAATAAAAATATTTTTCTGTAGAAAAATTTTAAACATTTTCTAAAAAATGCTTGATAAAAATAATACTTTCGATAAAAATATTTGTATGTAAAAAAATGTTCGATACAAATTTTTTCTATAGAAAAATTTTCGATAAAAATATTTTTTTATTAAAAAATTTTCAATAGAAATATTTTTCTGTAGAAAATCTTTCAATTAAAACCTTTTCTAAAAAAATTGTTGATATGGAAAGTTTCTAGAAAAAAATTTTTGATTAAAAAAAAATTTTAGAAAAATTTTGATAAAAAAAAATTTTTATAGAAAAATTTTTGATGGAAAAACTTTCTATAAAAAAATTTTTGATAAAAAAAATTCTATAGAAAATTTTTTGATAAAAAACTTTTCTATAGAAAACTTTTTGATAAAAACATTTTCTGTAGAAAAATTTTTGATAAAAAAAATTTCTATAGAAAAATTTTTAATAAAAAAAATTTCTAAAGAAAAATTTTTGATAAAAAAAATTTTCAATAGAAACATTTTTTATCAAAACTTTTTAAATAGAAAATTTTTCTATAGAAAATTTTTTTATCAAAAATTTTTCTATTGAAATTTTGTTTATTTTGTTATTTTTTGGAGACAAATTTTCTATAGAAAATCTAATTTGATAAAAAATCTAATTTGATAAAAAATCTAATTTGATAAAAAATCTAATTTGATAAAAAAATTTTCTATAGAAAAATTTTTAATAAAAAATTTTTCTATAGAAAAATTTTTGATAAAAAAATTTTCCATAGAAAAATTTTTTATAAAATAATTTCCTATAGAAATATTTTTGTTGCTTAGAATATAGAGTGGATATCTACCTACTTAATATCTCCTACAAAAATTATCCAATTTGCTATAGCCGATTTCGTAATATAGTCATTTATGTAATGCGAGTGGTTATTTCTAAGTCAATTGGACTTTATATTAGCCCAGTTCACAATCCGTTGCAAATCTTGCATCGTGAAATTTTCAAATTGGTATAGCCAATGAAAAAAAAATCTATTGAAATAAAATGTCAAATTTTTCATTTATCTCGATTTGAAAATGCTTCAATACTGGACTATTTTCAACGGATTGTGAACTGGGCTTTTGAGGAATTATTAAACAATTTTACACCTAAAAACCTAAAAACTTATTGTAATTTTAAAACCAAAGATTTACACAAAAACATTATTTAATAAAATAAATTATTAATTTTATTATAAATATAAACAAAATTATATATTTAAACAAAAAGAAACAAACAATTATGACAAAAAAACAAAACAACAAAATTTCTTTTATTTAGCATGCACGTTCTTGATTTTTTAACAAAATTTTTCAAAAAAAAAAAAAGCTTTTTAAATAATTTTCAGGGTGAATTCAAGAAGATAACCCATTTTCTTATGACATTTTTAATTTTCTATGTGTGAAATTTGACATTTATTAAATGCAATTCTTTCACCATAAATGTCAAAAAACATACAAGAAAATGCAAAACATGTCATGGGTTCACCTTCTAGAATTCGCCTTAAATTTTGCTATTTTTTACCATTTTTTGGCTGCTAAATTTTTAATTTTTTGCTTTATATTTATATAAAAAAAATATTTTAGTTTTATTATTAAATTTAAGGCTGTTTGTGTTATGTGTATTTTTTTAATTTTTATAATTTATTTAAATTTTTATTTCTTTAAAAATTTTTAAAAATATCACTAAGAATTTCCAATATTTCTTTAAAATATTGGCTTTTGTCTAAATGCTTAATTTTATCACAATAATTGCTAATTTAATTTTCATTTGTTACCCCTTTAATTTCTACGCCCTTAAAAAAACAAACGTTTTCAAAATAATTTTGCACTTTGCGCCGCCACGTAAATAATTTTGATTCATGCTCAACTCTAAACTTCTAATGCTTCTACGCTGCTGTTACAAAATTTTTTAATTTATGAAAACTTACTTTAAAAATGGTTTGAATTTTAGGTGAGTACAAGATTTTTTGATATTCTTTAAATAATTTTAACAGTTTCAAAAAGTTTGCATTACCTTATTAATTACAAGGTAATGCAAAAAGTGTTTAAAACTATTTATGAAAAATTTAAAATTGAAAAAAATTAAGAAACTTTTGAAAATTTTCTTATAAAAATAAGAAATTTTTGAAAAATTTCGTATAAAAATAAAAAATTCTTATAAAACTAAGAAATTTTTGAAAAATATCTATAAAAATAAGAAATTTTTGAAAAATTTTATATAAAAACAAGAATTTTTTGAAAAATTTCTTATAAAAATAAGAAATTTTTTAAAAAATTCATAAAAATAAGAATTTTTTGAAAAATTTCTTATAAAAATAAGAATTTTTTGAAAAATTTCTTATAAAAATAAGAAATTTTTGAAAAATTTCTTATAAAAATAAGAAATTTTTGAAAAATTTCTTATAAAAATAAGAAATTTTTGAAAATTTTCTTATAAAAATAAGAAATTTTTGAAAAACTTCTTATAAAAATAAGAAATTTTTGAAAAATTTCTTATAAAAATAAGAAATTTTTCAAAAATTTTTGGAAAGAAATAAGAAATTTTTAAAAAATTTCTTATAGAAATAAGAAATTTTTGAAAAATTTCTTGTAAAAATAAGAAATTTTTAAAAAAATTCTTATAAAAATAAAAAATTTTTGAAAAATTTCTTATAAAAATAAGAAATTTTTGAAAAATTTCTTATAAAAATAAGAAATTTTTGAAAAATTTCTTATAAAAATAAGAAATTTTTGAAAAATTTCTTATAAAAATTAGAAATTTTTGAAAAATTTCTTATAAAAATAAGAAATTTTTGAAAAATTTATAATATTTTTGAAAAATTTCTTATAAAAATAAGAAAATTTTGAAAAATTTCTTATAAAAATAAGAAATTTTTGAAAAATTTCTTATAAAAATAAGAAATTTTTTAAAAATTTCTTATAAAAATAAGAAATTTTATAAAAATTTCTTATAAAAATGAGAAATTTTTGAAAATTTTCTTATAAAAATAAAAAAATTTTCAAAAAATTTTGGAAAGAAATAAGAAATTTTTAAAAAATTTTGTATAGAAATAAGAAATTTTTAAAAAATTTCTTGTAAAAATAAGAAATTTTAAAAAAAATTCTTATAAAAATAAAAAATTTTTGAAAAATTTCTTATAAAAATAAGAAATTTTTCAAAAATTTCTTATATTTATAAGAAATTTTTCAAAAATTTCTTATAAAAACAAGAAATTTTTGGAAAATTTCGTATAAAAATAAGAAATTTTTGAAAATATTCGTATAAAAATAAGAAATTTTTGAAAAATTTCTTACAAAAATAAGAAAATTTTGAAAAATTTCTTATAAAAATAAGAAATTTTTGAAAAATTTCTTATAAAAATAAGAAATTTTTGAAAAATTTCTTATAAAAATAAGAAATTTTTGAAAAATTTATAATGTTTTTGAAAAAATTCTTATAAAAATAAGAAATTTTTGAAAAATTTCTTATAAAGATAAGAAATTTTTGAAAAATTTCTTATAAAAATAAGAAATTTTTGAAAAATTTCTTATAAAGATAAGAAATTTTTGAAAAATTTCTTATAAAGATAAGAAATTTTTGAAAAATTTCTTATAAAGATAAGAAATTTTTGAAAAATTTCTTATAAAGATAAGAAATTTTTGAAAAATTTCTTATAAAAATAAGAAATTTTTGAAAAATTTCTTATAAAAATAAGAAATTTTTGAAAAATTTCTTATTTTTATAAGAAATATTTCAAAAATTTTTTTTCCAGAAATTTTTCAAAAATGTGTAACAATTGTGTTAGACCCCCTTTGATTTAATTAAATTTAACAAACACATAATTTATTATCAAATGATCTTAAATATGATCATATCACTACCATGGCCAAGTTCCCGTGAAATTTTCATTAATGTCTAATAATTAGAAAAAGACACGAAAATAAAATATGAAAATTTAATTTGAGAGAAAAACTGTGCAATTTTCACATAATTAAATCCTACAGGTATAAAATAGTTTAACTAATAAATAATAAAACTTTGATTCAAATAATAAATTTATTTGTTTTCCTCGATGGGCATAATGCCCAAATTTTACAATACAAAAAAAATTAAATACGTATTGAAATTTGTAAAAATTTCATGAAAAATATTCTTGGGCTACAAAAAAGACCTATATAAATTTTTGGTTTATTAAATAAAATTAAATATTTTTATTTTTTTATAAAGAGTGTAGCTAATAAGTTTTAGATTTAGACAATGTATAACAATAATATTTAATTCCAAAAGGGCCAATGCATAAAAAAATAATATTTTTTAAACTGGAACAAAAAAAGCTAAAAATTCTCTGGCATAATATTAAATCCTTAATTCACATGGAAAAGTACACAATTTAGAAAATTTTAAAATGTTCAAATCCGAGACTTCCGGTAATCATCCATTCCTAACATCTCAAAAAATGTTACTTTTTTATTTGGGAAAATATTAAAGTAATGTTTCTAGCGGCATAAATATTATACGAAAGTTATCTGTCATGTTTTCAGAAGAGAAAAGGGTATGTATCTTTAAGAATATATTTATTGCTTTTCAAAATATTCTCCATGAAGGCCAATAAACTTTTGCATATTTTCGAATTCGAACAGATTTTGGTACCCTCAAAACATGAATGTTGGAACTCGCATTTTATGTTTTCATTAGGAAATAGAAGAAGTAATTGGAAGTAACTAGACGATCTGATTTTTAAAAAAGTTTCTTGTCTAAACTGATTTGTGCGGGCTCGTACAAAAAAGAGCTGGTTCACCATTTAGAGTTGACTATTTTACCTTTCATTAATGGTTGATGAAGACAGATCTATTTTTTTTTTTAAAGAGGCAAATGATTTACTTCAAAGTTCTTCGAACCCAAATGACTTTACTTTCATATGCGTACATCCTTGGTTTCATCCTCATATTTTGAGCATTCCCTAAAATATAATAGGAAACCCTTGGTTTGCTTACAGTTCTTAAATTTGGGCAAATTTGAGGTTAGGAATTAAATTGGCTTAAAAACACACTATTTTTTTTGACCAATACAATTTTAATTATACAAAAGAAAAGTACCCAGTAAAAAATATTAGGATTAATCCATAATCGAGCAACAAAGGAGTAATGACTTGTTCATCCATTTGGAGTAATAAGCGAGCTATCGAAACTTTTTATTTTGTTTTGTTATTTATGCCTCGCTTAATACTCCAAATGGATCAACAAGGGATGCATCAGTTAGTTTTTTTTTCTTTCTTTGACATAACAAAAAATATTTTGTTCAAATTAAATTGAAATGGATCAAAAAATAAACAAATACAATGTTTTTTACTTTTTTTGTTTCGGTAATTGGTGAATTTTTAATTGCATGTTTTTTCTTTAATTTGTTGTCTTTTCTTTAATTTTCTTGCCGAAGTACTTAAAGACACGTTTCCAATTTAAATAAAAATCAATATTTTCTTATTTTTGTAAAAAATAACCAAATTTGTATTTTATATGAATGTTTCCCTTTATGCTCCTTTAGGAGACAAAAACGATTACCTCTCCCTGTCGTCATTTTCAAGACTAAAGGGAGTACTCCGTAAGGAGCTTAAAAGGAGTACTCGTGTCTGCGGACATGCTGTGTTAAAAATCCTATGAGTTTCGGAGTTTTATGGAGTAATCCATTACTCGCAAAGGAGCGCTCCAAGAGTACTCTTTGGATGATCCTATTTTTTACTGGGTAGAAATATGGGAATTAATAATGAAATATGACTTTCAAATGTTCACCTTAAGCACGTCTGCAGACTTCGGCTTTTTTCACAAAATGTTGAACCACATCTTGCAATAATGCATAATCAATGCAGTGTCAAATTTCATCTTTTAGATCATCAGTTGTTTGTGGTTTGTTTACACAAACCCGGCCTTTAAAATGGCGCCAAAAATAGAGATTTGTTTGACGGACTATGCGGTTTAAGGCGTCTTCTTGCTAAAATCAAAGGCCAGAGCTGTCAACAGCTTCATACGTTTAATGTCTTTGGATGTCATGATTTTTGAGGACTGCTTATGGATTTTGTAAGTTGTTTTCGTCCAGTTTTTCAAACAGCCAAGCAACTCAGCAGCAGCTTCAAACTAAAGCTTACACTGCTCTCCTGAGCAGTAAAAGCTTCTGATAATTTGTTAAGAGAATACAAGTTAATCAATTCCTACTTTCTTTCTTAAAGTCTAGCCAGATCTTCACTGATCCGGTTGGCAAAGCTAACGTTCTGGTAGGATAATTTGCTCAAAATTGAAACTAACCAGAAAAACCGCGTTTCAGTACTAGAGTATCATTATCAATGCCAAAAATATTCTTTCGAGCCTGCGCAGTTAAAAAGCTTTTAGCTAACCTCAATACAAAAAAATCTCCTGGGCCAGATGTCATTCCTGCATTGTTCTTGAACTGTGCCATTTGATGCTAGCACATCCATTAGCCAAACTTTTTGGCACATTATATCAATCTTGTGAATTTCACATATGCTGGGATGTTGCTAATGTAACTCCCAAAAAGGAAGAATCTAACTATCCTGAAAATTACCGTCCAATAGAAATTTGTTCTGCACTTTCCAAAGTAGTGGAAAGTAAGTTTAACTACCATTTGGTTGAAAATTTTAAGTCTTGTAACTTATTAAGTGACCTTCATGGTGGATTTCGCAAGAGAAACTTAACGGAAGACCTTCTAGCTTTGCTATTAAAATTGTGTCATTCAATTCACCGTTTTAGTTAAAGTAAGGTTGTGGACCTGGATATTTCCAAGGCTTTTATTATAAATTGAGAAATCAGATGCTTCTTATGTTCTGGGCATGTGAATTCAATGTGATGTTCCTTGGACTAACCCGGTTTTTCTAAAACGGTGTAAAAAATATCCGCACTATTTACAACACCTTTATCTAACCGAAGAAGGAATATAACTTCGGTGCTTCAGTATCTATAATGGAGCTTCTCGACCGAGTACAAGAAAGAGCGAAAATGCTCATCGGTGATAATAGGGTAAACAACTCTACTGATCCACTGCAGCACCATCTCAATGTGGGTTGTGACATACTGTAGTAACTACTCTATTGATCCACTGTAGCACCATCTCAATGTCGGTTGCGTCACACTGTAGTAACTAGCGTAACTTATTTGTACTGTGCTCTAACGAAATCAGAGAATTCGACCCCCAAACTCAAACTTTCTTTTGCAATACACCTTTATCTGCCAGAGCTTGTCTCTTCGTAGTCGATCGGCCAGTAGACAAGAACAACTCGCTACAGAGAAAATTCGTTCTTTAGCCGTATGCGGAAGTTGCAATTAAGGGAAGTTCAAATTAAATGTCCATAACCACTACTCCATCTTTAACCCATCCCATAACCTATTAACCTTATTTCAGCAAAATACATAACATAAGTAGGGACCATCCCCTGGGTGATGGTCCTGAATTTAAACAAAAAGTTAATATAAATTTTTTATTAAAAAAAGTGTTTCAAAATATTTTCTTCCAAATTGCATTTGTTGAGACATTGTCTCAATATATAGTAGACTATAAATAATACAAAAAAAATGTCAGTATTTAAACGAATTTCATATGTTAACAGCCACAAATAATTAAATTTAAATAATGTATTTTTTTTTTCTTTTTTTGTTGTTGTTAATTGAGTTTTATATAAATACTCATAGTAAAAATGTTGTGCCTGTTGTCGGACATCTACATTACAATTAGATATTTTTACTATTGCTAATTTAATTTCGGGGTGTTTTTTGGCTCCACACCCACCCACAATATCTAATATTTTTATTAAAAAAAATAAATAAAATAATTGAAAAAAATAGAAAAGAATTGAAAATAATTCGTGTAAATTTACACGAAAAATGCATACCTCAATTTGAAATGTAAAATAAAAGAAATGAAAAGAAATTGTTAAAATAAAATTTACACATTTAATGAAATTTTCATTTGCTTGAGTAAAAAAATTGCAACAGGAAATAAATAGAATATGAAAATCTTTTTTTTTTTTGTATTATAATATAAATGTCATCAAAACATACACGAAAAATGTGTTTAATCAAAAAAATATACATGTTTACATCTGTATGTAGATTTTAGGGCAGACAATTCAAAATCGAGATTTGAGTCATCCACTGAAAATGCTTTTTGATCAAATTATTAGATAAGATGAGAGAGGGCCTCATAGGAAACTGTACGATTATGTACACTACCTTAGCTTTCTCTCATTGGATAATCGTCTCCATTAGTTGTTAGAGTAGAAGCGGCATACTTTCTTGTTTAAGGAGTTTTCAAAACGACCATACGGCAAATCTGTGTATGGAAGTGGAACATCTTTATATTGTAGAGTCTTTGTCTCCAGTCTACAAATATATTGTTATGGCCATAATCATTAATGTGCCGATCCAGTGGATCCATAAACATTGCTTCCGTGGATCTCCTTGCTCCATAGATACTAAGTGCAACTATTCTGTTAACTCTTTCAACTATGAGTTTTGACATTCATTATTGGCCACTAAACAAGTGAACCATAGGTCACAATTTCCCTAACAATTGCTTGATCTCGGTTTTAATCCTCACATTTTTCCTATAAGTCTTTATAATTTAGAAGCCATTCAATCAAAGTACAGGTCTTAATTTTGGCCTCAAATTTCTTTGTACATATTTTCATGAAAGTGTTAGTGCCCACCACTGATGTTAAGTGATCAAACAAATCTGACGATTAATCAGAAGATACAGGAAATTTCATTGTCTAATGATTTGAATCAATTTTGTTTTCTTTTTTACAATTTTTAAAGCAAAAATCCTCTTTTCTTCTAAATTAAATACTTCATTAAATTTGTCTTGATTACATTTTTTTTTTTTGTACATTCTTACATTTATCTGATTTGACGTGGCATCAGATTTGTTTGATCGTCTGTGTAAATATACTGTGAGCGTCAAAACAAAGTAAACACCAAAAATATGTGTATTATATGGACGACAATACAATGTGTATTATATTGTATTGTCGTCCTAGACCGGCTATAACACATTTATTGTATATTTTAGATTCTGTTCGAAAATCGTAATCGTGTAGAGAAATATTTAAGTGGTATACGTGACAAATGAAATGATCAAGAATTGTTTTGTTGATGATGAGTACAATTGGAAATTGCTTTATGGCAACAAAATAGCACATGGGTTAAACAGTTGAATTTTTTTAATGAGAAATTGTTAAATTACTAAAAGTGGCAACTTTCGAACATTATTTGTAAGACAAGCCTAATTCGAAGATCAGAAATAAAATTGTCCAATATCAACCCGTAATTTGATACACTTGACTCTCAATTATATTAGCCGAAATATATTTATTTATTAAGTAAAGAAAAGTGGTTACACTTTATGGACTAACACTTTTATAGTACCGTGCAGCGTTACCGCTATGCGACTAAAGTCGCAATTTGCGACTTTTTAGGTGGCCTGCGACGCAAGCTGCGACTTTTCTTCCATGGCCCTTTTTTGCCACTTTTTCGAGTTTTGTGCGACTTTTGACACCTTTTTAGACAATTATTTAAAATTTTTATTTTTAGTCCATATCCAATATCTCAACTAAAATTCCCTAAAATTATTGTAACTTAAGTATAAATGCCATCATTTTGGTCTCATTAAAAGCAATATATATTTTGCACGATTTTCAAAATCTTCATACAATTAAAAAATTATTTTTTGGTGCGCTTTTGCTTTTAGGTGTTAAATGGCAAAAATTCAGTTTACGAGGTAATTTGGAATTTTTATACATATTTGTCGTATGTTATATCAACATGGAGAACATAATTGAGATATATATCAAACGATGTGCAACTGAAAGATCTACCAATCCTGATTTATTTTTTAGGAATTCATTGAGGGGGCCGAAAAATATGCGAAAAAAATTTAAAAGTGGCGAAAACGTGATTATATTTTGGCAGCCATTAAGTAGTATTTGAATGACGAAATTAAAATTTAGAGGGCAATGAATTCATCCCCCAAGTATGATGTCTATATCATAAAATAACGACTGGGTCCAAATGAAACGAAAAAAGAAGACGAAATATGAAAAAACCATAAATGCTTCATTCGATTTTTTACGTTTTTGAAATTTGCATGCCAATTACGCTTAGAAGTGCAAACTTGCGCTACTAAGATTTTGCGTTCAATATACCTGTGGACTTAGGAGTTCAAATCTGTAATTAGATTTTCCGAACAGGAATTAAAACTGTTTGATTTTTGCCTATATATAATATCTTTTCAAGTATGAATTGTTTTATAGTCTTTTGTTCATTGTTAAAAAAAAAAATGTTATAAAAAAAGTGTGCGACTTTTTTATTGAAAGTGACTTTTTGTGCGACTTTTTTTGTAAAAAGCGACTATTTTCGCGACTTTTTCAAATTTGTCAGCGGTAACGCTGGTACCGTGTTTCCGTTATTCTATAATTTCTGGAGTGCCTCTCTTTAAATGTCGGACAGCGTAATTAATTTTCTGCTTTTCACAATTTTGTTACTGAACCGATTACTTGGGACTATGTGCTTAGGTGATGCAAATCCAATCGGACAAACACACATTTATGCTTTGGTCCGCCACCAGCGTGTAAAGTAGAAGTAATTATGTACTAGAATGACAGAACAATACGATACATCATCTTAATAAAATAAATAATTCAAAACGGACCATAAAGTGTGACGATATGCCCAATAAAGCAGAATAATTTTAATTGAAAATTTGATACAAATTAGTATTGTCACGTTAATATTTACATATAACAGACAAGTTTAGAGCGGATATCTCCCAATACAAATACCCCTTAGAATCGGGATTGATTTATTTAAGATAAAACATGATTACAATAAATAAACTGATGCATGAACAAAATAAACAAGTTTTGCCCAAAAAAAGTCAAAGGTCACAAGAAATGCTCAAAAAAATACGATCGCGGTGCTTCTGAAAATAAAAAACAGAATCGACTGTATGAGCCAAACTAAAATTCATTCGAGCTAAAGGCATTTTGATGCAATTGGCCGCCTGGTATTTCAGAAAAGCTTGACCAATCTCAATCTTACCATTGCTGAAACGTCAATAATGAAACCGATTATTTTTAAAAATCTTCGGAGACAGATAATTTTCCACTGTAAAGTAATGTAATCCATTATTTCGGATACCTCCGATAGAACTATATAGCTCCCATAAAACTTCAACTCTCAAAAGTCACGTCTTTAACATTTAAAATTTGATCTGTTTGAAGATCTAGGCCAAGCAATTATGCTACTTCCACTGGATAAGTCCACAAATACTCAGAACTAAGTGAAGTATGGTTGGCAGTACAGTCGAAAATGTGGGGGTATCATGGACACATGCTGGGCATACGTTGAGGACGGCACGGTCTATGAGAGACCAATAAATGTTTTATCGTTAATCGATCCGATCTCATTAGTGTTAGAACGTCTCTTGTGTTCCACTGCAAATTCTTTTCGTTTTTTGCTATGGCCAACCTCCTAATACAACATTAATACAATAACTTGAAGTCAAAGAGTTGGTGCTGTATCTTTGAATGTTGCTCAACGCTGATACGTAAAACCCTCGATCTAAATGATCGTGTATATATATATATATATTTTTGTATGCAAAGATTTTTTCTGAGGGCTTAAACTGTGTGATATTAAAGTATGGATGATGTCTGCGATGGCATCCCAAAAGAAACTACATAAAGTTGTGCTCTTTTAATGGAAGGATTTTTGCTTTCTCACGAAGATCATGTGGTGAGCTAATTTGTAGGTAGACTTTTATTGTCCTTAGGGCTGTATTTTTGCAGCATTGGATATTTCTCCTCGAAGCATCGCTTACCGACCGACCAATCTCTTTATAGGTAGACTAAAAGGTTTCTTTGTTCATTCCCCAAGTACTGCCGGATAGTGCTTTAAGCATCTTGTTTCTATGTTGCAATTTGTGCGCCACTGTCGAGTGTGACTCCTATGATTTTCGGATCTCGACGCCAAACTGTAGACTTACTTCTTTTGTCCGTTTGTTGAAAAAATTTTGGATCATATTGAGATAACGATTCACCTTGACGCATAAGCCTTCCACATTATGACCAGTCGCCATTGTCGTGCAGTTGTCCGCATATGATATCACTTTAACGTCTTGCGTTGCCGGTAGAAGTTTAGACAGGTAGAAGTTAGAGAGTTAGAAGTTAAATAGGAGTGGCGACAGGACCACGCCCTACGGTGTTTTAAGCCTTGGTCTCTAAACTCTTCGAACAATTGACGACCATTCAGATATTTTACTTTCCACCTCTTCAAATTTGTTGACATTTGTTGACTCTAGGATGTCCTGGAAGAGTGTGGTATGGCTTACCGTGTCAAAGGCTTTTGACAAAAAAGGTTTATCAAAATTTGGGACATCAAACATTTAATTAAAAAGTTTTACTGTAGTGTATTGCACTAAGAATCCCAATTTATTACAATTATTTATTATTGTAATAAATAGTTTTTTTGATAAAACCAAAAAATGTTGGTGGGGAAACCTTTCCTCGACGCGTTTCGATGGTTGGTTAGACCATCTCATCAGGAGGATTATCCCTAATTCTAGACAGAGCGAAAACCTCACATTATGTATAATTTGAGGGACTGAATAAATACGAATTATTATTATTGTGTCCAACAAATATCAACATAAAGCGCAGATTATCATCCGAACAGAAACACACAAACATTTTTCAGTTTTATCATTTCTTTATTTCCCACACTTTTGTTGTTGCTTTGTTGGCGACTAAGACAAAAGTGCTATAAAGGGGGTTCAAAGAAAGATTTTTTAACAAGTCCAGCGCCACAATAACCGTTCTTCCACAAGGCCTCCTCTGGTTTAAGCGGTAATATCGGTTAATGCTATGGTGGTGCTGTGCATTTTGCGAAATCCATGCTAGTGGCGACCTGCTGGTAGTTGGCTGGTCAGCTGGGGAAGCTGTAGAGCTTCGAGTGTTTTCGTGACAGGAGGGATATCGGTCTGTGCGATGATCCCTTATTTGTGGGTTTCCTATGTTTTAAGACTGGGTTTATTTTACCCACTTTCCAGACGTCGGGTATAATGAGATTAGTAATGGAGAGATTAAGGACACCTGTCAAGAACTCGACTTTCCACTCGACTAGGCGTTGTAACATCAGCATGGAAATTCTGTGCTTGCCAATTGCCTTAGAAGCCTTAGCTTTGCAACTTTAGCGGCCATTAAAAGTTGTTGCTCAATACCTCTGGTCTCTCTCGGTGTGCTCAATAAATAAAGCTTAAAGCACACGAGCACGCTTTCGGGTCGGATATTGTGTTTATCGCCACCCGTCATCCTTTCTCATAGTGTTCAAGCAAAGACTCTATAACGGAGCCTTCCAGCTCTACAGCACAATGTGAGAACTTTTACAAAAGAGCTTTCGAATCGTGATACGGAGTTACCCCCCAGTGCTGCCTGATTAGAATTTTTTTTTTTTATGAAGAATGCTCATATATGAAGAAAAATTTAAATCTGGCAAAACTGACCGTAAGAGCTTTCAAAGCTGTTTACCACAAATGCAAATATTAATGTATGTGTTTCTGGACAGGTCTGCTCTATAATAAAAAGATATTGCACTCCATAAGTTTATTTTCTGTCAAAAGTGAAATTAAAGTGAACAATTAAAAACACGTAAACGCAATTGTCTCTATTAGTTGTTTCCGAATTATAGCAAAACTGTATTTGTTATGGGATTTTTAAAAACGACCACATGCAAATTAATGTATGGAAGTGTAACATCTTTATATTGTAGAGCCTTTAGTTCAAGTGAGATCGAACAGTGAACCAAAACTCACTAATTTCTGTGCCAAGGTTGCAGTGGGTTGTGTCAGGAGAACTTACAAAATTACCCATAATCCGAGTTGGGCCATCGTTTTTTAAAGTGCAGAAGATGGACTCGACAATCTGTTCCACTAACAACATTTTAACCTTAATGATATAGTAGCGTCCGAATTAATTGAGTATTTTTTTCAAATAATCTTAAGTTTTTCTGTTACCACAACAGGTGGTTCTTCTTACCGGAACAACTCAAAAATCTTAAGATTCCGAAATTCTTAAATAAATATTCAACAAATTCTGAAATGTTTAATGTCACGAGAAAAGACAATTTTATTTCTATGATTAAAAATTAACAAAATATACTATAATTTTAATACAAAGGTTAAAAATGTCACAAAAAAATTTTTTGAAAATCAAAATATCTTTTAAAAAATAAACATCACATGAGCATTTATTTAGATGCCAGAAATAAAATCGAATTGTTTAAAATCTTAAACATTTTAACAAAAAAAAATTTAACAAAATTTAGTGCAAATTTTAAGATATTGAGTGGCACGTTTCATGTTCTTTTATTTTAATTCAATTTTTTGATTGTTGACATTAGTTTAATTATTTGTTTTGAAAAATTTTCAATGTTAAGGATGCCACCTACATGCCTAAATTTCTAATGATTGTTTCAAAAAAAAATTGAATGAATGATACTTATTTAAAACTTTTTAATTTATTTAAAAGTCTTCCAGAGTTTAGTGGGTGTTTTTTAGAAAAACAATAAAAAAAATTTAAAACTTTTGCATTTGTCTTTGCTTCTTCTTAATGTTCTCGAAACATTGAAGTGACATTTGCGGACAAATTAAGAAATAGATAATTTTGAGTTAAAAATTTTTGCAGAGAAACATTTGTTAAAAACTCAAATCCATTAGAGTCCATTAGATTCCCGTGTTTTTGCACACAATATTTTTTTTGTATTTCTAAAAAAAATATTCAAAAAGTTTGATCGTTTTTTTTTGTTTTTGCTATAAAATTCTTGTTGTTGGAAATTATTAATATGTTAAAAATTTTCTAATGAAAATATTATTGCACATATTAATCGCAAAAAAAAAAATAAAACACACATTTTGCTAAAAATTTCTTAACTCATTTTCTTGTATGAGTGAATTCAAATTTTAGTAGTTTTTGAGTTTGAGATTGCATGAGTGTGAGTCCACAATTGGCCACTCAAAAAAGTTCATCATCAACATTTAGTAAAATCTGGTCCTGTTAAAGACTTGTCGCTTCTCAAAACAAACAGTATTTAGTAGTTTTTCTTGGCTGCTGTCTGTCGTCTTTCGTGTTGCTGCTGCTTGTTTCTTTCGTTTTCTTTTATTTTGAAATTCAATTTCAATTTTCCGTTTTTTTAATTAAAAATTTAAACGTTTTTCCAAAAAAAAATCAAAAGTGTTTCTGAAAAAAATTTCTTAACTGGATTATTTGTAATTGGTAATTTTATTAAAATTTTTTACTGTGTCTTTTATGAGGTGTAAAATTTTGTGAGTGTTTTTAAAAAAATTATCGATTTTTCTCTCTGTTCGATTTGTGGTAAATAGCACTCGTTCGATTTTAAGCATTTTATTGATTTTCTTTTATAGTGGTAGCCTTAAGTCCAAAATTTTGTTAAAAATAGATTTCTTTAAAGATTGCAATTTTTTTTTTAATATCAAATATATAATATAAATTTAATTAAAATATTTGTGTAAATATTTTAATAATGTTATGCAATTAGCTTTCATGTGAAAACATTTGAAAATAAATTTAAATTTTGAATACTATTAAAATTCTATTACTAAAAACATGTCCAAAGTGTACAAAAATTCGAATTGACATTATCGATTTTTGTTAGATTTTTTAAAAAATTTACACATTTTTATCAATCGCACACGGTTTTTATCGGGACCTCTTATGGTTATTCAAAATGTTTGTTCGACAAATGTAAGAGTTTTTATCGAATTTTCTTTAAAATCTCCATACGTCACAGTAAGTTTTTTCATATCTTAAGTCTATTAGAGTCAAAATAAAATTTTTCGAACATCTCATCATCTCCGATTTCAATAAAATTTGCTCTTTATGTTTTTCAAGCTCTTCTTCAAAAAATATAAAATTTACTTTCGTTCAGATTTTATGGCGGTCCAAAGTTAGTATTTTCAGTTTTTTTTATGGGTACGCAAGGGTTAATTTGTATAAAATGTAATTAAAGGTGCCTTTATACGTTTTTTTGAATTTTCAAGGAAATACAACAATAAAAGCATGTAATTTCTAGTTATTTTTATTTTTAAATTAATATTTTAAAATTTTACTTTTGACCCTGGTAATAAAAAAGTTAACGACATCCGATTTCAGTCAAATTTCTAATATATATTTCTACCCATTGAATCAATAACAATTTCAGTTCTTCTTATAAAAACTGCTATATATAACAATTTAAGTGCTTTTTTATAACTTAGGCAAAAATTTGGGTTTTTGTCGAAATCCGTTGATTTTAATGCTGAATTCACCCATTTTGTTCGAACAAAATTTCTGTCCGGACAAAATTTTTTTTATATGTAGTTTGACAAAATATTTTCTCTCTCTTTTAAACTACATATAATACATACATACATAATAATTTTCTTCGAACAAAATGGGTGAATCCCGCTTAAGTCGCAGGTACGGCTAAGCCGTTAGAGATATCGATCTAATTTTTTCTTTGTCGCAATCTGCAGGTTGTTTTTACTAATACTCTGGAACTTTTTTTTATATTTTTTTTTCATTTTTTTTAACAAACCATTGAAAACGGTATGAAAAAAAGTTTTTCGCCCTATGCAAAAGTGACTTAATCTTAACCCATTGTAATAAAAATGGTTATATAAATATCTTGAGGTTTAAAAAAAGTAAAAAAGTCGAACTTATAAAAAATTTTAAAAAGGATGTAAAATATTTTGGAAAACCCTTAATAATTAGGAATGTTTTGAAAGGATTTTAAAATAATACATCTCATTGGAAAGCTTATTTAGTTCTCAGTGCCATGATGTTAAACACTTTTTGAAAATGTATTCTAAGTGGAATTTGTTTTGCAAACATTTGAAGAAACCCCTTATTTTTCCCGATATCCGTAATAAGATTATTGAGGTCAAATGTAAAAATTTCTGTAGAATTTTTGGGACACATTCCAATTGGAAGAAGGGGTACTTCTGTCAGACAATGAGCTAAATCCGATTCTATTGTTAGACTCATTGAAAGGGACCTACGTTTTAACGCCGGCTCCGAACGGCAAATGCATTAGTTAGAGAAGTTTTTCATAGCCCAATACTCAATAATCAGTGGCTAGAGTTAAGAGATGAACCGCCGCTTTTTTTGAAAATTATTTTTTTTTCAAGTGGGTCTGGCCGGGGATCGAACTTGGGACCTCTGGTATGCTAGGCGGATGACTAACCTGCTATACCATAGCGGTTTACAGTTCTTAGTTCTTTTAGGAAAATTTATAAATTAAATACAATTTGATGATAGACATATTATATAACTTCTTCTTCTTCTTACTTGTTTTAATTTTGTTTCGATACCTATTAGTTTAAGAGATATGACTAACATTACTATTATTTTCAGACCTAACAAAACGTACATTTCACCATATATGGGAAATAGGTTTAAATGAGGACCGACTGTGATAAAATTTTACAATTCAATAAGTTTAAACATTTATCTTCCTTTGGTTTATAAGCGTTTTGTGATTTTCGGTGTATTTAAGTAACTTATTTAGAACAGGAGTTATATGGTCAAATAAGGACCGGTAATCTTGATTACAAGCTTTCCATGGACTTAGGAATCGATTCTGATATTTCAATGCATTACCAACATTAGCACAAACCCAATACTGTGAAACCTCTTATAATGGACACGTTCAATAACTTGTAGAACCGTAAAAAATAAGTATATATTATTTTCAAGCGGACCACTTTTATAACTGGATAAATATGCTGCGACGGTGAGTATCCGCTTATAGGAGCTTTCACTATATAACCTTTCCACATTCGCGTTATGGTATAAAAATGCGATTACATCAATGAACCGTGTCTTAATTAATACAAATTATTTTATATAAAATAATATAAATACAAAGTAAAAAGTTTCCTTTCAATGTATAAAGACGGAAATTTGTTAAACTTTATTATCATACAAACATTTTCTCGAGACTTAGGGGCTGTTCAAAAATTATTCAACTTGTTAAAATGGATATATTTCGTATGCGCATTATACGAGTTTTATACAAGTTTAATAAATATGTTTTCGTCGTTCGGTCTTACCACAGCGTAAAATTATTTGCAAAGAATATGATGTTGGCTTCATTAAATCAACTTCGTATTTACTAGTACATTTTTCCGATATTTAGGTATTCAATGATATTGAATTCTAGTCTATTTGACCCTCTTTAACACCCCTTCCACGAACATATTTAGAAATAAGACATAGCCTTTTGCACTTAAGACGAAAGTTTTTTTTTAAGTTTTTTATTCCTTTCAATATGAACTATTGACCTTCACAAATGTTTACAAAATAGTGTTAATTTTGAATCGAGTGCGGGAAAAGTTAAAAACTTTTACCACTGTGACAACCATTATTAATATTATTTCCCCAATCTAACGATATATAAAAACTTATCGGAATAACAACGAATATTTGACGATCTTCACAAAACTCATTTTTGATCGAACTGCATCCTCGATTAAATTCAGTTGACCATCGACTGGTCATCAATGACCAGTCGATGGTCATTGATGACCATTGCAAAAAAAATAAATAGAGTTTATCGATGCACTTTTGCTTATTTAATCCACGTCGTTGAAAATAATCTCATGAAAAAAAGACACGATTTAAGTTCTTTTTTTGACAGGCAAAATTACTCTAAACAACAGGCTTCTTCTTACTCTCAAAACGTCAAACTTTTCTATAGGGACTTGACTTTCCAAACGACAACACTGAAGTTTCTTAAACCTGAAATAGAAAATTTATTCTGGGTAAAATTTTCTTAACTTTTAAAGTTATTGTATTGTAAATATGTAATCGCACAAACAGGAAGTCAATTTCAAAAAAATCAGTCAAAATAATTTCATTTAAGTTTTTGGCGAAAAAAACTCAAATCTCTCATTTAATACTAAGTGTAATTAAAATAATATATTGTAAAATATTTTATATAGTATTTACTAAAATATAAACAAAATTATTACTCATAAATCTAATTACACTTAAAGAAATTTTAAAATAAAAAAAAATCATTTCGTTTGTATTACTGAGACTAGCACGAATTTCTGCATCATTTGAAGTCAAATTCTTAGTATAGGATCATTAAATTCCGAATAGATTTGTTTTAATCTTTAGCGTATGAAATTTGTCGTAAAATTAATTGAATGTATTAATATTGAGCTGAAAACAAATTGTCTCAAAACAAAGTAGCAAAAATTGTATGCCGCGCAAGTGGCTGCAATCTTTATTACATTTTTTATATGGTATATAATTCGGACGATGATTCGTTAGAAAATCTCTATAGATAATAAAGAATTGTTCTGTTAAAAGATACTTTTACATTTTTATGCATAATTTTTTCCCAGTGTACTTTAAACTTAAACAAATCTATTCACACATTGTTCTACATATATAAATAATAAATTTCATTCTTTAAAATTCCCTCTTAACATTTATTATGTGTTGTATACAGTTAACAACACTTTAAATCCATCAACGCTGGAATCTAATATTCAACAGATTTCCCATTTCAAGTGTCGGTCGGGGTCATAGCCAATCGAATGAAAATCACGCACAAGTGGTTTAAGTGAAAGTGCAAACAAAATTTTTGAAAACGTTTGTTTTTCCGAGTATTGATTTTGTGAATTAAATAATACAAATAAAAATTTTAAAATTTGTTTAAATATTTTTCTCATTAACAGGCTGTCGAAAGTACCAGTGCCCAATATATTGAGGAGCATACAAAAGTCATCAAGACCACAACAACACAGGTACAGATTGTTTTGCAAAATTTTTAAAATCTATAAAATTTATATTATTATATAAAAATTAAAAACAATTAATAATGTTATTAAATTTAATTTAAGTAGTCAAATGCTATTATTTAGAGTAAATTTAGTTAAAAAACGCGTGGGTAGTGTGAAAAGTTCTTATATGTCTAGTTTCGCTGAAAATGTTGTAATTTATACTGAAAGTATACGAACGCAGAAAATGTAGTTTTGTTAAAAATCTGCCTTAAATAAAAATTGTATTTTTCAAAAATTCTTATTAACGTTTAAAAACATATCTTAATTTTTCTTATTCTAGTTAACAAGGGATTAAATATTATATTTAATGCGAAGATTTATCTATCAATTTATTAATTAATACCAAATAACAAGAACCTTTACTCTTAATCTGATTAATCGATTAATTTGAATACTAACCAATCGATTAAATTTAATCACTTACATGTTTACACTTAAACTTACACATTTAAAGCTAATCAAACTTCCGGATCTTAATCAATTAGCAATTAATTAATCGAACTTTAGTTATGTTCTTTAACAGTTTATAAACAAATGATATTAGTTCTAATTGTGATTACTAAACGATCAATTTAAACTACTTGGGTTTGAATAATTATACCCTTCACCACCATAGGTGGAAAGGGTATTAACACGTTCACGCCGGCGTGTACCACCGATGGCTCGCACATGTCTGCCAGATCGGTGGCTCGCATATGATTGTACTACCAATCAGTGTGCATCACCAAATAACAAAACCAATAACATAACCACAATAGCATCAAAAGAAAAATGCAGACCCATGGAGACCGTTTTCCCGTGCGATAATCTTTCGTTAAAACATTTAGTTCGGCCTCGTCCGATGGAACAAAAAGCTTTCAGCGCAACCGCCTATGGGAGCGAAACATGAATTGCAGTGCCGGCGTGAACGTGTTAAAAGTTTGTGCTGATGTATGTAACGCATAGAAATATTTGTCTCAGACCCATCTTTTAGTATACCAATAGGCTGAGAATCACTTTCTGAGTCGATTTAGCGATGTCCGTCCGTCTGGCTGGCTGGACTCCCATGTAATCCTTGTAATCAAACTACAGGTCGCAATTCTAAAGATAATTTGATGAAATTTAGCACAGATAATTTTTTTGATAATGGGACTATGGCTATTGGAATTGGTCAAAATCGGTCCATTACTTCCATCACTTCCCGGAATTCATATATTGGCCTCAAATATCAATATTTTTTCATGAAAATTAAAACAAATACTGTTTATGTCAACTAAAATCACTGTACCAAATTTCGTTGAAATCGGTCCACATTTGACCATAGCTCCCATACAAACTCTTTAAAAACGCACTAAATAAGACAAAAAACCACTAAAACGCTCGTGAATCCAAAGATAATAAAAATTTTGAGTTTATTTTTTGCATACATAATTTTTGTAACAACTGTAATCAATTTGCCAAATTTCGAGATAATCGGTCCACATTGGACCCTAGCTCTCATTTAAGTCCAAATGACGGAAACAGATTGAATATATAAGTTTTGAGAAAATGTTTGTATGATGGCAAAATTTAGCAAATATTTGTCTTTATACAGGAAAAATAACACCTTTGACCTTAGTGATGAAGGGTATCGTATGGTCGGGCTTGACCGACTATAGCACTTTCTTACTTATTTTTAAATGCATTAGTTTACCCTTTTTTACCCCATACTCGAATAGTTTTTTAAAAAGTACCAAAAATGTGTCCTGTTTACAAAGCTGAGTTAAAATAAGGTAAAGTTAGGTTAGGCGTGTTATGTAAGGTGCAGATCACAACCGATTCCGATGTCTATCTATAGTATATTTGTAAAGAGTGCAAGATCTCCAAATAGCTTAGTGTGACCCAGCCAATCGACTCTGTCGGCAATTAAAAAGCATCTGCTTAACTATATAATTCGTAAATTCATCTGATCCAAAGCCTTGTTAACATATAAGATTTAGTATTCAAGTATCACCTTTCTATAATATATAGGGTATAAATGCAGAATGATGTCTAGGTCTGTCTGAGAAGTGCTTATTCGGTAGTTATAATACCCAACTCGTAATCTTCCAGTCTTACCAATTTCTTTATCCCTTTCGGTTACGGCTTTATCCCCTTTTAACACCTTAAATGTACAAAAACTATCAAAAAAAGGTATCTTGTGTCAATTTCAGTTCTCTAGCATTATATCTCAGCATTAACATACCCTACTCTAGCTGCCTTAACATGAAGTATTCTTTGGGGAATAAAAGCAGAATGATGTCTAGGACTGTCTGTAGAGTACTTCCTAGGTAGATCCAATACTCAACTTGTAATCTCCAAGTCTTAACAGTTTCTTTATCCCTTTCGGTTTAGGAGATATTGTGTTACCAATTTTTCCCCTTTTTACACCCTAAAAGTACAAAAACCATAAAAAAGATAACCACTGTCAAAATTTCAGTTTTCTAGTTTTTTTGGGAATAAAAACTGAATGATTTCTAGGTCTGTATGTGTAGGCTCTTCTAAAGGCATTGATAGATCTAATACAATGTTGGACAAAGTCTGCCTGATTTTCTCTTATTTTGTATTTTCCTAACCCTAGGGTTAAAAAATCAGAGTGACTTTGCCCAACGCTGATCTAATACTAAATTCATAATCTCTAAGTCTTACCTATTCCTATATCCTTTTCGGCTTAGGAGATATTTCCTATATTTTACACCCTAAATGTATAAAAACGATAAAAATGTCTGGTATTTAGATAGATTTTTTATTTATATTGAAAAATTTATTAAAATAGTGACCATGATTTAGAAGGTAAAATTTCAGTATTTTAAAGAAAAAATATTTGTTATAATGTCCGAAAATTTGTATTATTTTTGTTTCTTGTAAATATGTAAAATTTAAAAGAATCGCATGATTTTGTCAGTTCAACTCCTCTCACAATTCATATCAAAATTCTTAAACAAAGAAGAAATCTAACTTCCACAATCTCCTACCCTATATTAACTTGAGTCTAGAAGTACTTCTAAATCATTAGCCAGGTAATGTTTACAATTTAACAAAAGTAAAGAGCAGTGAAAAGTAATAAAAATTGTATGTAAAAGGTAATGAATGAGCGCTTTTGTTTAATGTCGAATACTTACCTTATACATTACATATTTTAAAAAGTTTAAATAAATGACAATTTAAAATAATATAAATATGTATGTTTTGTTTTTTAAGTCATTAACTTCTCACACCGCCCTCGTAACAAAAATTTGTTTATGTAAATATATGTTTAGTTCTTAATGTATATAATTTCAAGTTGAAATTTATTTATATAAATAAAATCTATAATATTTTTGTTAAAAATTTATTTCAGACTTCTGGTCATTTAGTGAACGGCAAAGACACCACCTATCGTACTGTAGCCTTTGAAAAATTCCCTGTACCCACCACTGGCGGTATTGTTGTTGGTAAGTTAAAATATTTTTCTTAATTTTGTATTTATATTTATTATATTTTATTTGACAAAATCCCATAAATATTAAATATTTATTATAATACGCTTTTAATGTTAAGAGACCAAAACAATAAATTCTTTTGTATATCATAAAATTTCCAAACATTTTATAATGGATATACCGATTTAAATGTTCAAAATTTGATGGTACTTTCTGGTATATATAGAAATTTAATTAATTGCCTTTTACAAATGACAATAGCTGTTTATTGACGACACTCTGTTGTTCATAATTATTATCAGAGCTGGGACTTACATGCTTTAGGAAACAAAAATCGTAAATCTGATGGGCCTTACAGCAGCTTGGGCGTCTATTGAAAAATTTTTTCAAATTTCAATTTATAAATTTAACTTTACTATATCTATGGTTTGGTGCTAAAAGGGCCAATGTAAATTTTTTGATTTTATTTGGCTCCAACATCTAATCTCTAACTAAACTCTGAATAGATTTATATGGGTTTTTCAGGGCAACGTTACTATGAATTTATATAGAAAAACTTTAAATCAAACTTTCTCGAAACTATATTTTTTGACATTGGCCCTTTTAACTCCAAGCCACAGATGTATACATATAGGTACAAAATCTACAAATAAAGTACTTATCAAAGTCGGCCAAGATACCCTTCACCACTGGAGTCCATTATAAAAATCCAGTTTTTACATTTGAGGAGGTAGGACACAAATTTTCTTAGTATTTAAATCATTCTACATATTAGGTCTCTTATAGGAACTAGAGTCAAATGTGGAACGAATGTCCCGAATAGAGGGACATTGGACCCCTAAGAATATTTATTCAATAAATAACACCGTGCTCGATTTTGACAAATTTTTTAACCGACAAAAGGGAGACCTAGTGGGTAAAGATAAATCGAGTACGCCGAATTAAATAGTGGTCGTTTTCGAGATATAGCGTTATTAATCAACAAATATTCGCGTAACTCGAAAACTGTTTATTTTCTTGAACTAAGTAAAGAAATCGAATCCAAGCAGTCGTTTTGGAAATAAATTTCTTTGTATGCAAAAAAAAAATCTTCTTTTTTAAATTTCATTTTTAAAAATATTTTTTTTTTTTGTAATCAATAAAATTTATTTCCAAAACGGCGGCCGAATTAAAATATAATTGGTGTTTCTGAAAGATAATTTTGTTACCGAATTTCGGTTTTTTTTACTTAGTTCAAGAAAAGTTACGCGAATATTTATTGCGCTACCTCCTCCATTTTTAAATAACGCTATATCTCGTAAAACTAGAGTTAACCTAACCAAATATTCGCGTAACTCGAAAACTGTTTATTTTTTTGAACTAAGTAAAAATATCGAATCCGAGCAGTCGTTTTGGAAATAAATTTCTTTGTATGCAAAAAAAAAATTGTTTTTTTTTTTTTTGAAAAATTTCACTTTTAAAAATATTTTTTTTTTTTGTAAACAATAAAATTTATTTCCAAAACGACTGCCCGGAGTAAAAAATAATTGGTGTTTCTGAAAGATAATTTTGTTGCCGAATTTCGGTTTTTTACTTAGTTCAAGAAAGTAAACAGTTTTCGAGTTAAGCGAATATTTATTGCGCAACCTCCTCCATTTTTAAATAACGCTATATCTCGTAAAACTAGAGTTAACCTAACCAAATATTCGCGTAACTCGAAAACTGTTTATTTTTTGAACTAAGTAAAAAAATCGAATCCGAGCAGTCGTTTTGGAAATAAATTTCTTTGTATGCAAAAAAAAATTTTTTTAAATTTAATTTTTAAAAAATATATTTTTTTTGTAATCAATAAAATTTATTTCCAAAACGGCGGCCGAATTAAAAAATAATTTTTGTTTCTGAAAGATAATTTTGTTACCGAATTTCGGTTTTTTTTATTTAGTTCAAGAAAATAAACAGTTTTCGAGTTACGCGAATATTTATTGCGCTACCTCCTCCATTTTTAAATAACGCTATATCTCGAAAACTAGAGTTAATCTGAAAAAACGGCTAGAACCATTGAATTCAGCTTACTCGAATTATTTTTACCCACTAGGTCTCCCTTTTGTCGTTTTTTTTTCAACTAGCACAGTGTAAATAATTGCATATAGAAAAATGGAAAATGGGGTAGGTCGGTACAAGGGAAGTCTCTTCCTAATGGGACATAGCAAAACAAAAGTAGGAGTTGGAAAGCACCACTAAAGGTTTAACTACACCATTTTCAATTGTAATTGAGAAATTTTCAAATTGAATTGTGAAATTTTCAATTGAAATTGAGAATTTTCAATTGAAATTGAGAAATATTCAATTGGAATTGAGAATTTTCAATTGAAATTGAGAAATTTTCAAATGAAATTGAGACTTTTCAATTGAAATTGAGAAATATTCAATTGAAATTGAGATTTTTCAGTTGAAAATGAGAAATTTTCAATTGAAATTGAGAAATTTTCAATTGAAATTGAGAATTTTTCAATTGAAAATGAGAATTTGTAAATTGAAATTGAGAAAATCCCAATTGGAAATGAGAAATTTTCAATTGAAATTGAGAATTTTTAAATTTAAATTGAGAATTTTTCAATTGAAATTGAGAAAAGCCCAATTGAAAATGAGGTTGATTTTTTTAATTGAAATTGAGAAATTTTCAATTGGAATTGAGAAATTTTTAATTGAAAATGAGAAATTTTCAATTGAAAATGAGAAATTTTCAATTGAAATTGAGAATTTTAGAATTGAAATTGAGAAAACCTAAATTGAAATGAGGTTGAAATTCCACTTGGGGTGTTCTCAATTTCAATTGAAAAATTCTCAATTTAAATTTAAAATTTCTCAATTTCAATTGAATATTTCTCAATTTCAATTGAAAATGGTGTAGTTTTTCTGTTTTAGTAATGATCGACCTAATAGCTAAAAGTGCTCAATGTTTCGAAATTTTGAAATTTCGGAAACTTTTCTATAGGGTTTAGGGCAATAAATTAAAATTTCGATAATTAAAATTCGATGTCAACAAGCAAATTTTGGCATATTTATGATAAATCAAAAAAAAAAAGTAAGACAAATGTATACTTATGTATATCTATAAGTATTTTAAAAATATTTTTAGAAATGCTCCAAAATAAATAATACTTAAACATATACATATATGTATGTATGTATGTATAACCACCAGATTTTTTGAAAAATTTCAATAACCTCAAATTATACTCGAAATTTTAAATAAATAATTATCATAAATGAGAAGTACTTAACTTATTTTTTTTTATTAATATTTACATATATTTTGGACAACAATAAAATTAAGATAAATTAGTGACAAATTCTTTTGCCGATTAAAATTTAAAACATCTGTCCCGATCTATTTCACAAACAAATAAGACAAATTTTTCCATATTTTAAAGACCACGACAGCCAAGTCAGTTTGTTGTCAATTCTTATACGCCTCGTCGAAAAACTGAACCGACTGCTAGCGATTTCCTTAGTGTCAGCAAAGATAATTATGAGCTTCACTGTGCCGTCAGCAAAAAGTCATTGTCGTTTTTAGATGACAATAGCCTATTTTGAATGTTGGCACCAAATATTTGTTGGACATTTAAATACTCGTATGTTATAATGCTTATTAATTATTTGATTTATATTTATTTCAATTTTCACTTATTGTTTAAAGCATTTTAGTCGGTCATTGTCGTTAAAAATAATGGAGGCATTTCGAATTTGTCCTTCCTTTAAAAACATAAATACATATTTTTGATTTTGGAATATTAAAAAGTATTTATATGTTAATCAAATACTGGCAGATTCAGGTCAAGCCAATTTCTATTCTTATGCGATTTTATCTTAAAGTACTATATGAACAAAATATTAAAAAAATACGTATGGTTCATAAAAGTACCAATTTTTTTACCACTGATTCTCTAAAATTTGTCAAATACGCTATTTAAATTTTAGTTTTATTCCTATCGGTTTAAGAGATATGAAGTTGCTAGTGTTTTGCTGTATTTACCTTTAAATTATTTCAAAATATATCTGTATTTGTTATTTTTTTATGATAATGGATTGCGGTATAAAAACCTAGGTTTCTAGGTTCATAATATCAATTTAATGAAAGTTTTTTACTCTTTTTACCACATGAACTGAAAAATTTAGAACTATTGTTTGTTTCTATATCCATTGAAGAAGATACTTAAGGGTAAAAAATAGTGCCTAAAAATTATTTTAAACTATTTATACTTTTTTAGGTTTTTTGGTTCGTAATATTTATTTAAGAATTGTGCCAAACCCTGTAATTTTTACCCTTTTTTTCCCATGAACTGAAAAAGTACCGAACACGTATTTGTTTCTAGTACCTGGTTGACCGAGCCTTGCTCGGAGCTTTATGATAAGCATTTTGAGGCAATTTTTAAAATTTGTATATATTTTATTTTATAAAATAGTAAAATAAATTTAGAGGAAATACGAGTACATTGTACAAATATTCGGTTAACTTTGAATTATTTTATTTATTTTGTCCGTTCAACACATAGTTTGCATAGTTTACAGTTTAACTCATTTTGAAAAATTTTGGAAATTGGTCATACCAACAGAAACCTCCGTCGACTCATGCAACTTTGCTAAAGATTATAGCTCGATCAAATGCACAGTTTACGATTTAACTCATTTTGAGTAGTTTTCATTGGCGCCACCTAAAGTTGTTCACACAAACTAAGAAACCTTCGTCTGCTTATGAGTAACAACTTTGCTTATGATTATAACATGATCAAATGCACAGTTTACGATTTAATTAATTTTGAGCAATTTTCAGTGGCGCCACCTATCAGACTTTGTTCATTCCCAATAATAAACCTACGTCGGCTTATCCGCAACAACTTTGCTAAAGATTATAGCATGATTATATGTACAGCTTACGATTAAATTGACTTTGAGTAATTTTCAGTAGCGCCACCTGTCGGAAATTATTCACACCAAATAAAAAGCCATCGCCGGCTCATGCGCTACAACTTTGCTAAAGATCATAGCATGATCAAATCTACAGTTTACGATTTAATTAATTTTTAGTAATTTTCAGTGGCGCCACCTAACGGAAATTAGTCTTACTAACTTTAAAACCTTCGCCGGCTTATCCGCAACATCTTCGCTAAAGAGCATAACATGATCAAATTCATAGTTTACTATTCTATAAAGAACATACATACAGACAAACATTCATTTGTTTCAAAGTTATAACATTAATAATTTTTCCCCCCTTTTTATATATCTTTTATATATCCCTTTTTACCCATTTTGGCCCCAAAATCAAAAAAGTACCAAATACGTGTTCAATATTTCTTTCACATCTATTGACTGCAGTACAAAGTTCTTTTCTATATTCTTTGGTTTAAAAAGAAGAGTGGGTTAAAAAAGTACAAAAAAAAAAACTATTTTCACCCTTTTTACCCCCTATCGGACATAGTTTCAAAAAAGTACCAAACACCTGTCCGCTTATTTTCATAGCTGTTTAAAACGTAATTTTAATTTTGTTTCTATACCTATTACTTTAGTTTTCGATTTTGTCCCCTTTTTACCCGTTTTTACTCTTTTAGAGGCAAAGGTTCCAAAAGTGCCTCCTTCTTCGACCTAGATATCAAAAAAGGTACCCACTGTCAAAATTTTCAGGTATGTGATGGAAAACGATCGTTTTCAAATCGATCGATTTCAGATAAATTTTTGAGATAATTTTCGGTTATTTTCCCAAATAATTCAAACCAAATGAAAGATAAAATATCAGTCAACAGGATTAAAGCCAAAATTTTCATTTTTTTGGGGGGAAATAAACAAAAATTAGCTAAAAAATATGTCTGAAATCGATCGATTTGAAAACGAAAATGTCCATCACATACCTGTTTATCAAAATCGTTCTAAATATATATATATATATATATATATATATTGCTCGTTTAAGACTATAAGATAAGATATCCAATGGTTTAAAAGATACTTAAGAGTTTAAAATAGCACCTAAAAATTATTTTAAACTATTTATACCCCATTATACTTTTATTTTTGGTCTAGAAAATATAACGTTACCAATCTTTTCCGTTTTTATCCCCTAAATAAGTGATTTATTTTTTACAAACCATTTTCTGAAAATGTTAAGCCCGACCAATGCGATTCATACATGGGTTGCATACATTTTGGGGTATACCCTCACACATATGCGGGAGGGCTATTATGGAACTGTAGCGCAATAGATTATTGGTATATTGGTATAATTTAGTATATCCACTCGACTCCGAATATCTTACTAAGTCTAGTTGACTACATCAACATCAGCCAGATCAGACGGATAGCTGGGTAATTGTCCAGGTCCGTTTAAAACTTTTAACTAACGTGAGGTCGAAATTTTTTCAATAACTTAAATAAATTTGGATCGTCTATACAATTGTCAATATTGTATATACGCATTGTTTACTTTCTTTGGGCAGGGGATAGTAGTTAGGTGAAAGGTGGTGAAAAGGAGAGATAACATTTTTTATATTATTCAACACTGTAATTACTTGTCATGTCTATCTTTAGAGCAGTTAAGTTGCACCATTTTTTGTTATTATAGACGCTTTGTTTAAGCTTTTTGTTCTATAACTAGTTTTATTTCTTTTTCATCGACGGCGTGTTACCACCGTTGGAGCATAATTTTAATAGAACTTAAAATTAACAGAAAATAATATTGCCACTACCGGGGATCGAACCTAGGCTCAATGTAATATGTTATGCTTAGTAGTCAACGTACTAACCATCTAAGCTACAGCACACTCTCCTCCTCCTTTATCTGGAAATAGTCCATATCCGTATAAAACTTGCAAACAAAGTAAGCTGTTCACCGACTATAATATATAAGTATCTGGTTGACAGAGCCTGGCTCGGAGTTTTATGATAAGCATTTCGAAGCAAATTTAAATACTTAAGTGATGCTAGGAGATGACGCACTGTTAGTAAAAATGTTCATGATCAAATTTCAGTTGATTTCTTTTTATCTAATAGATGGCGCTCTCTATAAATATAACCATTTTCTTAATCGATTGCGATACACTGTTTGTTTCATTTGTTTAAAAGTAAAAAAAGTACCAAAAATATTGTTAAACATTATTGGTTCTGCTCGGCCTTTTGTTGAAAAAGTACCTATCACTCGAACCAATTACACGCCTTTTGTCCAAAAAAAGTACCAATTACTCGTCATCTTACTTTTTCAGCTGACGAAAACGCAATTTAAATTTTGTTTCTATACCTATAACTTTAAAAGTTATAACACGACCAATTTTTTCCCTTTTTATCCTTTAATTTCAAAAAACAAAGTTCCATAAACATATTTGGTACCAATTGAGTTTGGTACATATTATTAGGACGGTACATTTATTTCGGTACATTTTATTAAACCTTTCTATTCATATTACTTTATGAGATGTTAAGTTATAATTTAATAATTTTTTAACCAATTTGCCCCCTAAATCAAAAAAGTACCAATTAACTGTTCAATGTTTTGCTTGCATCTATTAATTGCAGTACAAAATTCCTTTCCACATTCTTTGGTTCAAAATATAAGAGTCGGTTAAAAAGTACCAAAAATAAAACTATTTTCACCCTTTTTTTACTCTATATCGGGAATAGTTTAAATTAAGCACCAAACACCTGTCCGCTTATTTTCATAGAAGTTAAAACGTAAATTAAACTTTGTTTTTATACCTATTACTTTAGGAGATATGACGTTTTCGTTTTTTCCAATTTTTGCCCGTTTTTAACCCCTTAGCGGAATAATTTCCAAAAGACCCACTTTCTAACTCGTAAAGATTTCTAACCGATGACACTACGTTTTGAGTGATACTGATAGTGATAGTCAGCTGGACTAAAAAGTTGAATATATTACCTCTTGACTACAAGGCATAAAGTTCCTAGCACTGGTCGCATAACTAAGGGTTTTTGTGCAAAGTGCACCTGTTGGCCTCTAATAGCCCGTATTTTGGAACCATTTTCTTATCTGTCACCTACAACGAGGAAAAATCATTATAGTTCCAACTAAAAAAGTTACAATCCATCAAGGCCGATTCTGCAGCACTTTTAACTAATGCGTATCGATTTTCAAAAAATTTGTAGTCCTTAAAAAATATTTATCAGGTATGTGATGGAAAACGATCGTTTTCAAATCGATCGATTTCAGATATATTTTTGAGATAATTTTCGGTTATTTTCCCAAAAAATTCAAACCAAATGAAAGATAAAATATCAGTCAAAAGGATTAAAGCCAAAATTTTCATTTTTTTGGGGGAAATAACCGAAAATTAGCTAAAAAATATGTCTGAAATCGATCGATTTGAAAACGAAAAATGTCCATCACATACCTGTATGTTACATTTTGTCGGTAGACGAACGTTTTTACTAAATAAGGTCATTATCTGAAGTGGGTCCAATATGAGGTCTAGGATGAAATGTGGGCCGATTAACACGCAATGTCGAATGTTTACATAAAAGCAAGGTTCGAAAAAATACTCTAAAATACTGTATTTTAAGGTACCGTACTTTGTTATTCCCAAGTAATTTAGTTACCAAAACGAACATGTTCAAATCGCTGCTCATTTTGTCAGTATCAACTTGAAACTGTTGGGTTTTTTTATGAAAATATTCGAGTTATTTGTGAATGCACAACAACAATACTTCGTTAAAAACGAACGAACTATCGCGATCGCAATTTATAAAATCGGATCCATTATTTCGGGTACTTCAATGCGACCACTATTCCGAAACATATATTTTTAATAGTAATGATCACCATGAACCGCTCTGGTATAGCAGGTTAGTCATCCGCCTAGCATACCAGAGGTCCCAAGTCAAACCCACTTCAAAAAAAATAAATTTTCAAAAAAGTGGCGGTTCACCTCATAACTCAGCGAGTCACTGGTTATTGAGTATTAGGCTATGTAAAACTTCTCTAACTAATTTATTTGCCGTTCGGAGCCGAAGTAAAAACGCATGTCCCTTTCAATGAGTCTAAAAATTAAATCGGATGCAGCTCATTGTCTGAGAAAAGTACCCCTTGTTCCAATTGGAATGTTGTCGGGGAATTATATATATATATATATAATGATCACCATATCTTCTTCATAAAAACTACTTCCAAAAATTACTTAAGCTAAAATACCCAAAATGTAAAGATGTCGCCATATTATGACACATTAAATTGGCCCCTTTATGCCGAACTCAAAGTCAAGGGTTATTGACAAAGAGTGCCAGAGTTTTGCAATTCATCTTTACTTCTAGTGAACCTCTAAAGTAATTATGAAAACAGGAACTCTAATGTCAGAAAGAATCCTTACTTCTAGGGATATGTATAAAGAAACTCCGATGCCAAAAAAAATTCAGGACACAATATTTTAAGGTTTCCTTTTAAAATCAATATATTTGGTAAAATAAATTCAAAATTTCCTCTAATACAAAAACAAATCTAGTCCACCCAATCTAAAAAGTGTTTAAAAATAAATATTAAACAAAAAAAAAAAAACGATTCCAATAAATTGAAATAAATTTAAATTTAACACAAAACTACATGCAATTGGCGCAAATCAATCAAAAATGTTAAAAATGAATTGAAATCAAAATGTTTTCAAATACTTATTTTCAAACACACACACACACGAACTAAAACACTCACACAAAACAAAGTGGAAAAGTCAAATCTTTTTCAAATCCTAAAGCAAAAGGAATTACAAAAAAAAGAAAATCGTATTGAGGAAACTCGTACAAATTCAAAATTGTCCAAATACTCGTACAAGATCGTAAATTGAAGAATTTTTCAAATTCTCATCAATTTTTAACGAATGAAACATAAAATAATATTTTTTCAATGAAATTTGTTTGTAAATTTGCAAATTATAAACTGCCACACACTCACACACAACTTTTGTGCAGATGAAAACTATTATTTATTGAATAATTTACAAAATTTTCTTAAAAGATTTGAAAATTATTACGCGGCTGTACCTTAAACGAATTTTGATTTTTTTTTTGTGAATTGTGAATTATTTTGAAGAAAAATATGAATGAAATGCATCATTAAATTTAGATCGCTATTTGTAGATGAGTAAATCTTAACGTTTTTGGTTTTTTTAAATAATAATTTTTTTAGCTTGTTCTTCTTTTAATATTTACCTCGTCAATTTGAAAATTAAAATTCGAAAATTTCCAGGGTATCTACTGTATATTGGGCTTGCGAGGGTTGCCTATTATAAATAGCGATTAGAAAATACAAATACTAGTATCGAAAATTGTGTTTCCAAATACTGGTTCTAACTCTGAAAGTTTACTTCTGAAATCTGCATAAGATAGCAGTTTTTGAGGGGAAACCAAGAAACATCACTTAAAACATAATTTGGGTCACTTTTACATTTTGTTATAATCTTTACATAAAAGACCGAGATATATCGATTTACCTATTATACATGTTTTATACATCAATGAAAAGGAAAATATGTCTAGATTATTATACTGTTAAGTTTTTACTTATATTCAAAAAAGTTTTAAACATTTTTGGGAAAAATAAACAAAAAAAACTAAAAAGTGTATTTTTTACAAAATCATTTTTGAAGTTTGTCTATCAATTTCTGAAAAACTGAACAAGATTTGTAAAAGTTATTTTGCAGTAATAAAGCTTATTTTATGGTTTATGTAAAACGTTTTAAATAATTAAAAAAAATGAAACCCAATTGTCCGTTTTTTGCAATTAAAATTATGATGTATGGAAATTTGTCATGTTTTATAAAATTCTAATTTCTGAATTCGTTAATAAATTCCAAAAAATTTTTGTTCTTAAAATCTAAAGAGATTATATGGAGCTTTATAACTGCATTTCAGAAACCAGCAAAATCGGCTTGATTTTTTTGTTATATGTTCGAAAACTCAAAAATTTTCATAAAAATTTGACAAATTTCGGTCAATGCTAAACGTAGGGTGAATGTTTTACTGACTTCAAATTTTAGTTAAAATCATCCGAGACTCTTATACTCTACGGTTATCTAATAAAACATTAACTTTTAATAAAAATCCTGTGAAAAAATGAAAGCATATTTTTAAGAAAAAAATAAAACAATTTTTTCGAAAAATATTTAACTTTGAAAATTTCTCAACCCAAAACGGTTCGAGATATTTGAATCAAGTTTTTTCAGATTTATTTCCTAAACTGTTGTCTATATGCCTGTATTTTTCTAAAAACTAAAAAAATTCAAAGAAAAAAATGAGGAATTTGTTTATTTTTGAAGTGAAATAACTTAAAACCAGGAGTAGGCAGCCCAAAATACAAATATCTTCTATAGAAAAATGTTTGATAATTTGATAATTTTTGATACAAATATCTTCTATAGAAAAATTTTTGATAAAAAAATTTTCTCTAGAAAAATTTTTGATAAAAAATCTTCTATAAAAAAATTTTCTATAAAAAAATTTTTGATGAAATCATTTTCTATAGAAAAATTTTTGATAAAAAAAACACTATAGAAAATTTTTTCATTAAAAAATTTTCCATAAAAATATTTTTGACAAAAAAAATTTTCTGTAGCAACATTTTTGTAAGAAAATTTTCTGTAGAAAAATTTTTGTAAGAAAATTTTCTATAGAAAAATTTGTGTAAGAAAATATTAAATAGAATAATTTTTTCTTTTTTTGATAAAAAAAATTTTTTTATTTGGGAATTAATTCTTTTCCAATTTTCAAAATTTATGATTCGAAAATTTAATGAACTTAAGCCTGATGAAACCTAATTTTTCAACTAAAAAAAATTTCTATAGAAAAATTTTTGATAAAAAATTTTCCATAGAAAAATTTTTGACAAAAAAAAATTCTATAGAAAAATTTTTAATACAAAAATTTTCTGTAGAAAAATTTTTGATACAAAAATTTTTGTAAGAAAATTTGCTATAGAAAAATGTTTGAAAAAAATTTTTTCTATAGAAAAATTTTTGATAAACAAATTTTCTATAGAAAAATGTTTGATAAAAAATTTCTCAAAAAATAACAAAATTGTCGGAATGTAAATATTATTCTAAAAGAATGATTATTCGCATTTGATCCCAAATCTGTTACATTTATTTATTAATGTAACAGATTTGAGATCAAATGCGAATAATCATTCTTTTTGAAAAAAAAATCCATAGAAAAAATTTTCATAAAAAAAATTTTATAGAAAAATTTTGGATAGAAAAATTTGCTGTAGAAAAATTACTGATAAAAAATTTTCTATAGAAAAATTTTTGATAAAAAAAATTTTCTCTAGAAAAATTTTTGATAAAAAAAATTTTCTGTAGAAAAATTTTTGATAAAAAAATTTTTGATAAAAAAATTTTCTATAGAAAAAAATTTTTGATACAAAAATTTTCTATAGAAAATTTTTGTATCAAAAATTTTTCTATACAAAATTTTTGAATACAAAAATTTTCTATAGAAAATTTTTGTATTCAAAAATTTTCTATTTTTTTCCGAAAAATTTTTGATAAAAAAAATTTTCTATAGAAAAATTTTTGATAAAAAAAATTTTCTATAAAAAAAAAATTTTGATACAAAAATTTTCTATAGAAAAATTTTTGATAAAAAAAATTTTCTATAGAAAAATTTTTGATAAAAAAAAATTTCTATAAAAAAAAATTTTTGATACAAAAATTTTTTATAGAAAATTTTTGATACAAAAATTTTCTATAGAAAATTTTTGTATCAAAAATTTTTCTACACAAAATTTTTGAATACAAAAATTTTCTATAGAAAATTTTTGAATACAAAAATTTTCTATAGAAAATTTTTTTTATCACAAATTTTCCTAAACAAAAATTTTCTATAGAAAAATTTTTGTAAGAAAATTTTCTATAAAAAAATTTTTGATTAAAAAATTTCCATAGAAACAATTTTGATAAAAATATTTAAAAAAAAAAGTGGAGTAGAAAACTTTTTATGTTTAAAAGTTTAGAACTACACCTTAAAAAAAGTACCTATTTTTGTTAAAAGTATAAAAAAGCGGCAACTCTGTCGACTATTTTTTTGTTCCGTTCTCTTTGCCCCGACCCGTGCTTAAAACCCATAACAGTTATTATAATGAAGTAGGCAAGTTTTTTTTTTGTTTCTTCAAGCTCGTTCCAAAAATCAACCATATTGGACAATAATTGAAGTTCTAAAAGATCTAGACGGTCTAAAAGCTTTTTTCTGAGGTGGTCTACTTTGGCGGTCAATAATTAACCCTGCGAAAATACAGCGTAACCATAAATCTAAAATTCAGGAAACTTGGAACAATTCTCTTATACATAATGATGAAATCAGCCTTACAGTTTAGAAGATACAGATTTATTACCAGCATTTTTTTCTTGTTTCAAACCACTGTGCGTTCTGGAAATGACTTAAGTCAAAAATATCAAACTTTACTATAGAATTTTGAAATATAAAAGGCAACCCTTGTAAGTTAGCTATAAAAATAAAACTTTCTGATAATGTAAATGATCATCGGCAAATTTAAAAAAAAAAAATCTTATAAAATGTCATGCTAAAATGAAAAATCAATGCAACAAATGTTTTAGCGAAAAAATCCATCTAGGAACGACAGATCATTTAAACTAAAATATCATCAAAAGAAATTAGGCGCTGAACGAAGACAACAACAACAACTACAACTACAACAAAACTATTGAGACTAAGGAATCGGCCACCAAAATTTCCAATCAATTTTTGATTTTGATTTCTATAATTTCTATTTAAAATTATAATATTTTATTATTTTCAAATTAAAGAAAAATTAAATTGCCATGATTAGTTTTGGTTTGTTGAGAATTGTTTTTATTCATCTGTTGTTTGTTTTCTACGAGTCGGTTCCTTTTTCAATTTTGCCAATTTAATGTCTAGTAATCAAAATTTTTTTTTTATTTTTTTCCGAAATTTTAGAAATTTGTAATCTTGTAACGCATTTGCTTAATCCATCAGGTCTTTGAGCAAAAAAAAAAGAAGTAAAGTGTGTGCTAGTATGTGATTTTTATTTCAAAATTGTGGGTTGTAGTTTTGGGGAAAAAAAAAACGTTTTGGTATTTTTTTTTTATTCAAAACTATTCTGAAAATTATTCATAAATCATAATTTTAATTAACATGTTTGTTTTTGTTTCTGTTTTAACAAATATGTATATGTATGTGTATTTTTGTAGTTTGGAAAAATAGCTAATTTTGAAAATATTTGCCAGAAAATTATATTGAATTTTTTATTTTGAAAATATTTCAAACACTATTTCCTTATAACGTTTCTCGATTTTTACTCACGATCGATTCCGAATCACTTTCTAAGTAGATTTAACGATGCATCGTTTAATACATCGCAACGGGTTTCCGGCCTGACAGACTAGCTCAATGTCCATGAAAACCTGTTTAACGCAGAAATTAGATTCTGGGACAAAATCTTTTGAAATAGCTTGATGTCGGTCCATAGTTGACTCTATAACATTAAGATTTACTTCCATACATTGATTTTCCGTATGGTTCTTTGGTTAAGTCCCATAAAAAAGAGTGTATACCTTTTACTCTAATTCGAAAACAATTGAGACGATTATCCAATGAGAGAAAGCTAAGGCACACACACGTGCTTATGAAACGTATGTTTGTTTGTGTATTTAGGTGTTTTTCATTGTTCTTTATCCACTTTAATTTCACTTTTGACAGAAAACAAATGTATGGAGTGCAATTTCTCTTTATTATAGGGACATTGCTGGTAGGTTAGGCAGGCAGCCGATGGGTCCTAGAAACGGTCCCTTTGTGGTACCTGCAAGTGATAGACTGGAAAAGAAAAACAAAGATAATTATTCCAGGCCATCGGTATGAGGCTTATCAAGCCAGCCTGTAGCCCTGATAAATTAGTCTAGTTTACGAATATCAATACTCGCTAGATCTGATAAATCATGCAGAAAAGGTGCCCCCAGTTATAGAGCCCTTAATGTTGAAAGAACGGGGCTGTGACAGAGAAGATGAGTAACTGTCTCCTCCTCTTCTATGTTTTGACAACTGCGACAGTAATCATGGTATTGAAGGTTAAGACTTCTGACATGCAGCCCAAAAACGCAATGACCTGTTAAGGTTGAGATTAGGTTGCAGAGTCTGTGGCGAGGTAGAGATACCAAACATTTTGAAAGTTTAATGTTGTAAGTGGGTCATGTTTGTCTGAATATTGAACAAGTGGTTTCCAATGACCGATTGTTCTGCGCTAACGTTAGAAGATGCCCGGCATTCGAGGGTAAGACCAGAAGTCATGTGGACATTAGATAGGGATTTTATGGCAGCCTGACTGTCGATACAAAAACGAATATTCCTGTCGTACATTCTGTGGTATCTTAACCATTTGACTGCTTTATATATGGACGATATCTCGGATTGAAGAATACTACATTAATCAGGAAGGAACAAATTTTCTTCCCTAATACTGGGATGAAGAAGCCTTTGCTGGTACCTTTCAATGAACTTTCTTCTGAAATGTTTGTTTTGGTTCATTATAATTTAATTGCATTTAAATAATATTCAGTACGAACTATGATTATGTTAGCAAAAATTGTTTTCTTAAGTGTTATGGGTCTACATTGGACCCTACCTCCCATATAGGACCCTACCTCAAATCTGATTAAAAAAAAGCCGGAAATCACATGAATGTTAAAAAAAAGGAACATTGAATATGCGAAAATATTCATTGGGACAAAATTTAGCACAGATATGGTTCTAAAACAAGGCTCTTCAGGCTAAACACTCAGAAGCCGAGTACTTATCGGCTTATTACATATATTCATATAAAGAATGGCAAAGGATTCTTATTGCACTAACACATATAAAAACACGAATACACAATCATTTTAGAATGCACTTCTATTTGAGGGTCTTGTTCTAAAACACTTTGCTAAACAACGATCCACTGATGATCTTAATGGAGTAGGGATATCCGATTGATCTTTACCAACTACTATTCTCCCTTGCTTATTTAAAATTTCCATTAGAAATGGTTTAGTCGTCACCTACTCTATGAGTCTGCCTACTAACATAATGGCCTAATGATGTTTGTTGTTGTTGATTTAATTCTATTCGATTCGAACATCTAAAAACAACAAATAAGATCAATAAAATCTCAAAATTCATAAATTTCTAGTCAAATCCCTCTTCAATATAAAAATTTGTTTTCAAATTTATTTCATATGAACTCGTACATATAACAACAGGTGCAAGTTAACAAACTTTTTTTATTCGATTTTGTTTAATATGTTAAGTATAAATGTTTATATTTTTTATTAATTTTATAATGATTATTAAGTGAATAAGCAGATCAAAACGGGCTATACTTTGTCTATTTTTATAAACGAACCACCTGACTTTATAAATCTAAAATAAATGCTTTTAAATTTAAATCATATAACGAAAAGGGTAACAAATTATAGATATTTAAGTGGAAAATTAGGTCTTACAATGTTGTCACATGAATATATCGGGTGGTTAAATTTCAAGGGCCGATGTTGATTTTGAATAAAACACAAACTATTTAGGAAATTATTGTAATTTTATTTTATTATGATGTATTGGTATTACTCAATTATGTATGGATCAAAATATCGGCCAAATGGACGCCGCGACCACAGCAACACACCTCCATCCGATGGTCAAAATTTACGATGACCCTGAGGCATAATGGAGGTTCTATGCCGTTAATGTGATGAATTATCTCATCCTTTAGCTCTTGAATTGTTGCTGGAATATTGACGTACACCTTTTCTTTCAAATAACCCCAAAGAAAAAAGTCCAACGGTGTCAAATCACATGATCTTGGCGGCGAATTGACATCGGCGAATTGACATTGTGAGATAACACGGCCATTGAATTTGTTGCGCAAAAGAGCCATTGTTTCGTTAGCTGTGTGGCAAGTGGCACCGTCCTGCTGAAACCACATATCGTCCACATCCATATCTTCCAATTTGGGCCATAAAAAGTTCGTTATCATCTCACGATAGCGAACACCATTCACAGTAACTGCCTGACCGGCCTCAGCTACACTATCGCGATATTTTCTGCAGTACGAGCTGTACGAGCATGCACTGGTGTTCTCACATCTTCTACAGACCCGGTTTGCTCGAATTTTTCCACGATTTTTGCGATTGTACGCACATTTGGACGATCAAATTGACCAAAAAAATCACGAAGTGCACGATATGCATTTTGATTTGAACGCCCATTTTCATAATAAGTCTGGACAACTTTAACACGTTGTTGGATTGTGTATCTCTCCATGGTTCAAATTGAGTAAGTCTGAAATAGAGAAATGTTAAATAAAATTTGGAAAAAAGAACTTGGCGTTTAGGTGTGGTTCACATTCAACATCGGTCTTATTGTGCTGCGCATAACTGACTTAAAACCTTAAATTTCTTCAAATTATTATTTAAATAGACTTCAATTTATGGACTTGTGGTATCCAAAATATAATACCGATGTCGATTATATTCAATATGACTTAGTATCTTACGAAATGTCTTCACACATTGGGACCTGTATTTTCGACTCAGGAACTAATTACTATTAGTTCGGTATACTTAAAGGTGGGTTTTAGACCAAAACCAGGGCCTGTTCGGAAATGCATCACTGCACTGTATTACGATTGCAAACTTTGCAGCATGAAATACTATGATGCGCTGTTTGTGTGTACGTATTTTTGGGCAGCACTGCTTTCTACTTGCGTAAAAAATTTGGAGTAAAATAATACAGTTAGCTTTTTATCAAGCGCTAAAAGTCGTGATGCAGCGCAGTGATGCATTTCCGAGCAGGCCCCCAATATCAGCAAAAAAACCTATGGAATGTGGAATCCCACATAACTATATGTAAACCGCACGAATAATAATGCTTTCCTAAGTCGAAAATACAGGCTCCAATATGTGAATTTAAACTATTTTAGGATTATTTATAACTTTTTCGAAAGAATTATTTTGGTGTTAAAATTTATTTTATGAAGGATTTGTTGGGATAATGTTACTAAGTCATATTGTATTTGCTTTATCCGGAAAAACGTTATAACCGCATTTTCTATCCAAATCCGTTACTTATTATTAGCTGGCTGACAGCGAGTTTTATACAGATTAAGGGTTACTTGAGTCATCCGCTTCTTTCTCATAACAAATAATTAACCATGCTTTAGCGATTATAGTCATGAAGTCGATATTATTCTGTCCATGAAATAAATATTAAAGGAAGTACCACTTACTTTTTATTTTGTAAACATTAACCATTTGACAAGAAAGAATATCTGAAGTTTACTCAAAAAATGAGGCTACCTCACTTTTCAAAAAAAAATCCCATTTAAGTATCAAAATTGTTTGGTAATTTTTAATATTTCTTAACTTTCTTTTCCTATTAAACTTGACTCCAGTGGAGCCTCAACCATTCTTTTATGTCGGAATGTTAAAGACTTTGTGTAGACTATAAGGTCTGTAATACAGGTAGCGACTGGTTATTTAGTTATTTGCCATTAGGAGCCAGCGTCAAACTGTAGATCTTCCTCAATTAGTCTAAAAATAGAATCTATTACATGTCCTTGACTAAAAGAAGTCCCCTCTATTTTACTTGTAGAGTTTGGGAAAACTAAGTAAAGTTTTTGAACTGAGATCCACAAAATTGCTCCTAGTGGGCGTTTTCATGTCATGTTTCAAAGTCTATTTTTCAAACTACACATTTTTGTTTACAAATTTCCATAAAATAATCTACGAGTGTGGCAACGATCTGTGTAATATTGACAAAATATACAAACTTCAGAGATATTCTTTATAGTCAAAAATTTTGAAGTGGCACTTCCTTTAGTATTTATTTCATGATTCTGTCAATAGGGTTTAACAACGGGCCCTTCCTTATTGTACTTTTTTGACATGTTTTATCCAAGTTGTGCATTGAATTCTCCATTAAGACTCTTTTTAGCTATTGATAGTTTAGACATTTCTGTAGACATTCCTAATGACATTTCTAACTCCTATACATAGTTTTCATAGATAGGAAGGGAGAAGGGCTTTCCGTGCTATATTGCAACAGAGAGGAAAAACTTATACATTGAGTAAATTCCACATGTGCGCGTACTAAATGGCTAACGAATACATTGTCTTTACTCGGTCCACAGACCAACTGACCAAAAATGCATGTTATCCAACTGATATACGTGTGTTGTGCGGTGCATCAGTGTCACCCTTAAGCACTTTTGACCTTTCTTTGCACACGGTCGAGTAGATTCAAAATGAACTATTAGGCCCCAGTCCTTATATGAGAGTTATATTTCATTTTAGATCGGATATATTTATTGTGAATTCTTAAATAAAATCCTGATACCGTTAGAACAGTAATAACGAAAACTATAAATAATATCTTATTCTATGGACATGGATAAGTATGGCCAGTTTGGTATATTGTGGTCCCCACTTTGAACTATCCGGATCGCTTTAAAAAGACAGAGTAGGGAAAGTGCAGAGAAGTTGTTTAATGGACTTATCTTCTTCATCACTACGGCTTCTGCAAAAACCATATAATAAACTTGTGCCAATCTTTTTTCTAATCCTCGAAGCAGTTCTGATATACACTTTTTGGTATGCTCCTGGACTCTCTCAGCGATTCGTTTTGCACCTCCTCAATCGTCTAAAACGCCGTTCTTTAATGGGTCTCTTCAATCTTGGGAATTGGAAAAAGTCGTAGGGGGGGCCAAGTGTGATGAGTCTGAGGCATGATTACGGTATTGTTTTTGGCCAAAAAATGTTCGAAAGTGGCGCATAACTTTAAGATAATACTCATTATTGACCATACGACAATGTGTTAAGAACTCCTGATGCACAACGCCACGGTACAGCAAAACATTCACATTTTTTTTTTTTGTTTTATTTTGGCTTTTCCATTGGAACGATTGAACTTTGGTTTCATGATTCCTCACCAGTTATGACCCTTTAAAGTAAATCTGCATCGCCGTTGACGTCATTTAACAATTCTTAAGTGATGCTCATGCGACGATTTTATAGGTCAAAATTCGTATCATGATCGCCGAAAATGCAAAACACTTCTTTTTTGCCTCCCATAAACAAACTAAATGTGCTATATACCTAAAACTGTAAACATATGTTCGAGACGAGTGTACCAACATAACTCGTATATCGGATGTTGGTAGTGTAATATGTCAACATTTGCTATCTAAACGGGGCCACATCTAAATATCTGTATTCTCGCACAAACGCATATTTATCAGTTGGTGGTAGGCTAGAATTATTCCATCAGATTTTTGAAAGTTTTTAAAGTAGTCTCAAGTCTTTCCAACTCGTTTGCTCTACAATTCCCTGGTATGTCCATGTGACCCAACTCTGAATCAATTCATTGGGAGATTTGCGACAACCATGGACTGATGTTAAATTTTATTAGATTAAATTCAACATTTTATTTGCTAAATTGCTAGCTAGCTCTCTCGCAAGTGGCTGCCCACTGGTCTGTTCCATGGTATGTTGAGAGTTCTGTAGCAATTCAGAGCTGATGTTGAATTCAGAAAGACAGAATCCACAGCATTAATAACAGCTTTTCCATCAGACAATATATTTCCACTTACTTACGTAAATGGCCTATATTTACAACCTGTTAAGGTCAAAGGCCGAATATATTTTAGAAATTCATGAGCTTTAATCTTGTGCGCATATTATCCACTTGCGTAGACCAAGCTTTGAAATATTTTCCTCTACCCGGTGTTTCCATCAAAGTTTCGGACGTCCTCGTTTAACATTTGGGGTGTCTAAATCAAGCTTTTTCATAGGAATTGCTTTTTTCAGAAGTGGGTTACTAGCTCGACGTCCTAACCCATATTTGTCGTCGTTTTTATGGGAGAACTCAAGGCACATGTTAAATAACTACATTAATAGGTGTTAATCTTGTGCGCATATTATCCACTTGCGTAGACCAAGCTTTGAAATATTTTCCTCTACCCGGTGTTTCCATCAAAGTTTCGGACGTCCTCGTTTAACATTTGGGGTGTCTAAATCAAGCTTTTTCATAGGAATTGCTTTTTTCAGAAGTGGGTTACTAGCTCGACGTCCTAACCCATATTTGTCGTCGTTTTTATGGGAGAACTCAAGGCACATGTTAAATAACTACATTAATAGGTGTTAACGTATTACCTGGTGATATAAGAAAGATGACAGTGTCCACAGTTGTCCACAAGGAGGTCAGTGTCAATCAGAACCGTTGCTTGGTATCTAACATACCCTACATCATTCCCACTGTTGTGAGGATATTATATTTTAAACAATCTTCTACTTCCTTAATGGTCAGGATTTCAGCTTTAAAAACACCAGTAATTCGGTAGATTTCGCGATGTTTATCAGTAGGTCTTTAGATTTCACCCCGAAGTCTTTCGGAATATAAACTCGTTCCGCATAAACACTCATCCCTATCTTGATGGTACTAGTTCATGTCAAACAGTAGTACTGTTAGAGTATAGTCAATGGAGTCTAGTATGTCATGCATGGCATTAGACATTGCGTTGAATCTTTTAACCCTCTGCGACTGACGTTATATAGTTCTCACAATTTTAATGACTTGGTAGAATAACAGACACTATTTCCTTGGCTTATATCTTCCAAGATCCGTTTTGGAAAACGGACATGCCCGTGTGGTAGAACCGTGATGTTCAGACTTGGCATTCGCTTGATCCTTTCTTGCGATACATCGGATTCTGACCTGACAATAGCCCAACCGGTAAACAATGATTAGTTTTAATATTCATAATTTTTCTTCAGAATCGTTCCATGATAGCCTTTTTAAAATAATTTCAGAGCTCATTGCGGCATATTTATACAGTTTTACATCCATACATATTTTTACAATAATATTTCAATCAATTTTAATCATCTTCAGCCGGAGTATAGATATTTTTCTAATTTCTTTCTGGCAACAGCAGCATTTATTTGGCAAATCTAAAAATAATATACAATATATCTTCTAAGTCCAAAAAAATATATTTTTTTTTTAAATAAAAACAACAACAACAAATTCGTTAACCTGCAAAAAAGAGATATAAAACAAAAATGTGAACATAAGAAAATAGTGCTCCAATAATTTGTACATTTCCTTTTCTAATGATCGATAAACGATCGATCTATCGATCGATTGACGAACGACGTTTCTATGTTATTTGCACCTTAAGGTTGTTGTAGTTGTTGTTAATGTTGTTGCAATACAGTTTTTCGTAATTTATGAAAAATGTTAAAACATTTTTGGAAATTATAATGATTAAAGCAAAAATTAACATTAAATAAATATTTAAATCAAAAACTAAGAGCAAAAATCATAAATCTTTAAAAGAATTTTGATGTTCGAAAAAATTTACCAACACCAACAAGTTAAAAGAATTGGTCATGTATTGGACAATTTTTGGGCTGATGAACTCAAGAGATTTCTTAAATTGAAAACTTTTTTAACTTTTTGCTGAAATTTTGGTGCAAAATTTAATAGAAATATAAAAAGGCGACAAAATTATTTTTCTATGTGATTTGTGTATTTGTGTGAAAAAAAAATGAAAATGAGAAATTTCCAATTAAAAGCTTTTCTTTTTATGAAAATCATACAGACGCACACATACACACATTTACCCAAAAGTTATGAAAAATTATTTGAAATTCGAAATTTATTGAACCTACACCTAAACGCACAACGATCGCCCAAGATCTAACCAGAGTGGAGGGGCTATACGAGTATGAGTAAAATGCTTGATTTGATTGGAATAAAGAATTGCTATAATGATGGTATGAGTGTAAAATATTAAGAAAAATCTGCAGTAGCAGCAGCAGCAGAAGAAAATCCATCTTTGATTTTTCTCTAGCAACTGCTGCGCTCCCTCAATTCGTATGCTCTGAGGTCTAAACTGAACGGAACAGAACACAGAAAAATCTTTAGTGATCGATCAATAGATAGACAGACCTTAATTTCAATTTGGAATTACGAAAGCTCAATTGAAAACGGGACGTTTAAACGCCTAGACATATTAACGGTGTATAATAAAAATCTCAGAAAGTTAAAAAAAAAGTTTCTGAAAAAGAAAAATCAATTATAAAAGACACAAAAATCAATTAAAAATCCCTTAATAAGATTAAAATAAATTCAAAGGATTTTTAAGGATATTTTTTATATAAAGAAAATTTTATAAAAAGAAAAGAATTTTGTTATTAAGCAAAAGTGCTAAAAGAATTAACTCAATAAAGCTGAAATATTGCCATAAAATAAATTTAACCAAAAATAAAATTTCTATTACGTAAAAATTAATAATTAAGTGTTAAGAAATTGCTATAAAATTTTTTATACAAAAAATATAAAATAAAAGAAAAGAAAAACAACAAATAGTGTGAGTTTTCCTTAAAAGAGATCAAAATTTTAAAAAATTAAATTTCAAAAAAAGAAAATAATTAAACAATTATAAAAATTTAACTTGAAACATAACTCCAAAAAAAAAGTTTAATAAACAAAATAACTTTAATTAAAAACTTAACTTTTAAAAAGTTTGCCTCTAATGTTTCGAGTTTAGAGAAAACAAATAAATATTTATCATCAGAAATGGCTTTATTGCTTTTCAAAATATTCTCAATACATTTGCATACATGTGAACCAATTTCCAAAGCTCGTTTTCCATTTCGATTGAGACACCCCTTTACGAGGTGTCAAAAACATTGATCTCGCAAATTATTTTTTTATGTTCGGATAAAAATTAGGACTCGGATTATCGGGACTTAGAATAACCCGTTATTGACAGTTAATTTTCCTAATTTCTCCAAAGACTTTGAAGCAAATGGTTCTTAACATTCAGAATTGATGGTTTCATTTTCTCTCATAGAACGATTGACATAGGTCCAGTTTTTTCAAATAAAGTGAAAACTTAGCTAAATAAAAAAAATAAATATTTATCATTTAAAATGGACTCTCCAAGAAGATCAATAAGCTTTTGCCTACATTTTTTCCGAACATTGTTAAAAAACGTTGAACTCGCAATTTCTTTTATATATTCGGGAATAAAAAGTAGTCTTTGGATAAAAATTGGGACTAAATGGCAGATTACTCATTAACTCGACATATTAAATTCTCTTGTCAGAGCCTATGTGTGCAAACTCGGATTGTTGGGGCTTAGAATGACCTGTTTTTGACTGTTAATTTTTCTTATTTCTCCAAAAACTTTAAAGCAGATGGTTCTTAACATTCAGAATTGATGGTTTCATTTTCCGTCAGTGAAACGATTGCCATAGGTCTAGTTTTTCCGAAAAAAGTTCAGAAAAAAGAAAACAAGTAAATATTTATCATCGAAAACAATTTCCGAAGACCTTTTCCCATCTCGATACCTCTTTATTGCTTTCCAAAATATTCTTAAACAATTTACGAAGCCCTTTTTCCATAAATTTTGAACGCATCGATCGCTTTACATTAATATCGTAATTTTTTTATGTTCAGGTATTAAAAGTAGTCTTTGAATAAAAATTTGGACTAAACGGAGGATTACTCATTAACTCGTTTTGAATGCTTTCATCTGATCCGATGTGTACAAGCTCGAATTGTCGGGGCTTAGAATGACCCGTTCTTGTCAGTTGATTTTCCTTTTTCTAAAAGACTTTTAAGCAAGTGGTTCTTAACAATTACAATTTATGGTGCCATTATCCGTCATTAGATACATACATTGAGATAGATCCAGTTTTTCCGAAAAAAAGTCAAAAATTTGCTATGCGAAAACAAACAAATATTTATCATCAAAAATGACTTTAATGCTTTCCATAATATTCTTTAAAACACTTTTGTGTAGAATTTTTCAAAACACTTATTCCATTCCGATTGAGGTACCTCCTAAATTCATCAATATCTTCATCAGGTGTAGAGAACCCTTATATTTTCAATTAATTTGTCATGTTTGATAATAAGAAGAAGTCATTGAGTGTCAAATCAGGACTATACTGCGGATGACTCTTTAAATGGATGTTTCAGAGCTTAATAAGTCCCTTGAATATAACATAAAATTCATCAAGCTCTTCATCAGGTATCGAAAAACATTGTCTTTTCAAGTAATTTTTTTATATTCGAGAATAAGAAAAAGTTATTGGACTATACTGCGGATGACTCATTAAATCGACGTTTTCAGAGCTTAATAAGACCTATGGCTGGCCCGTTTTTATTATTGTCGTTATTATTACACTCAAGACTTTTGGCATACTTAATTATACTTATTTTTCAGAATTCTCGTTCTACATTGCTGTAATGGTAAGCTTGAGGCATGCAGGTTTCTTGAAAAAACAGACGACCCTATTTGCGTTGAAGTGTTTCGAGCCTAAATGAGTGGAGACTTCTCAAAAACAAATGGTAGTCAACTATTCAGAGTTCGCCAATTGTTGTAGCTCCAGTATATTCGGAAAAAAAGACAACCATTTACTTCGAGTTGAGTGCCAGCTCTAATTTTCGTGGAGGAAGTTAAAGCCTCTTTATAAGTTGGCTTTTGTCAGATTTCTGACAAACAAATAGTTGTGTACCATTCAGGATCGACAGTTCTACGTTGCTCCATAGAAACAAATAAGTGACCATTTGTTTTGTCAAAAAGTTCATTGTCTGACTCGATGTCTCCGAGCTTACATTAATCGGCCTTATCGTTAGCATTTTTTTCTTTTTTTCCTAAATCTCCAAAGAACTTCGGTAAACAACAGGCCGTTCTACATTGCTCCATTGGTACTATTTTAGAAGGTTCAATGGTTGTATATGATTTAGAATTGACAGTTCTACGTTTCTCCATAGTACGATTGAGTCAGCTCTAGGTTTTTTCTAAAAAATAGACGACCCTTGTCAAAAAAATTGCTTGGGTGCTATTCTGAAAAGGCCGTTCTATGATACATAAATGATTATAGTCCGCAACAGTGAAAAAAGTGCAAGATCATGACTATATGATCCCTATTCTACTATGAAATTGTAGTAAAACCCTATACTCAGTTTGGCCAATTTAGTGACCGTTTCATTTCTATGGACCTCCAATATTTCCAAATATTAGCATGATGCCTAAAAAAGGTGTCATCAGTTTTTACCAAATAGCTAAGCAGCAGTTAAAAATATTGCCTTGTTCCGAAAAAATGTAGCCAAGAGTATGGCGAATATTTCTTGCTAAATTCTTATGATAAAAGTGTATTTTATCTTAGACTTTTTTTTTAAAGTTAAAGAAAAATTTTTTTTATTTTTAATTTTTGAATCATAACTTTTTGGAAACCCTGATTTTTCCAACACTATATTTTGGAAAACTGCAGCCACGTCAAAGCTTAACAACTTTTGTGAATACACCAATAAAATCTAAACGGGTCTAGATGCCAAAAAAGGTCGTAAAAACTCCCTTGTGACAACAAATTTTAATTTTGAACTTAAATTTTATAATAAGCAATATCTGAAAAACGGCTTTTTGATTTTCCGTATGATCGTTGTGAAAAGTCCCATAAAAAAAAGTATATCGCTTTTACTCTAAATCGGAAACGACTAATCTAATGAGAAAAAGCTAAGGCACTCACACGTGCTCATGAAATGCGTTTATGTATTGTATACAAATTGGTCTATAAAAAATTTTTTTGTATAAATTTGTCAATAGAAAATTTTTTGTTATTAAAAATTTCTCTATAGAAAATATTTCGTTGTAAAAAATTCTCTATAAAAAACGTTTCGCTGAAAAATTTCTTCATAAAAAATCATTCGTAATAAAATTTATCTATAGAAAATTTGTCGTTATAAAAATTTGTCTATGCAAAATTTTTCTATAGATAAATTGTTCGTAATAAAAATTGGTCCATAAAAAAATTTTCTTTGTATAAATTTATCTAAAGGAAAATTTTCGTTATTAATAATTTCTCTATGGAAAGTTTTTCGTTATGAAAATTTCTCTATAAAAAATTTTTCGTTATAAAAATTTATCTTCAGAAAATTTTTAGTTATAAAAATTTCTCTATAGAAAATTCGTTGTTATAAAAATTTCTCTAAACAAAATTTTTCGTTAAAAAAAATTCCCTATAGAAAATTTTTCGTTATAAAAATGTCTCTATAGAAAATTTTATGTTATAAAAGATTCTGTATAAAAAATTTTTCGTTTTAAAAATGTATGTATAGAAATTTTTCGTTATTAAAATTTCTCTAATTAAATTTTTCGCTATTAAAAGTTTCTATAGAGAAATTTTCATAACGAAAAATGTTCTATAGAAAAAGTTAGCGAAAAATTTTCAATAGAGAAACTTTTATAACGAAAAATTTTCTATACAGAAATTTCTCTATAGAAAATTTTTCGTTATGAAAATTTCTCTATGGAAAATTTTTTGTTATAAAAATTTCTCTATAGGAAATTTCTTATTATTAAAATTTCTCTACAAAAAATTTTTCGTTATGAAAATTTCTCTATAGAAAATTTTTTGTTATACGAATTTCTCTATAGAAAACTTTTTATTATTAAAATTTCTCTATAAAAAATATGTTGTTATAAAAAATTTGCAGCACTGCAAATGTCAAATCTCGAAACATAAAAGGCAACCACAGTTTTTAAAATTAACTCTCATTTAATATTTAATTGACTACTTTCAAATTCAATATTCAAATTAATTCTTTCACATTTGAATTAAATAAATTTTTATAATTGTTTACTTATTTTTTTGTTTAATAAAAATTTTATAAAATCTAAAATTTTGTATTCTATACAAAAAAAATAATTTTAATCTAAAATTTTAAGTGTCTTTATTTCAAATTTACTATAACATTTTATATGTATGTGCTTTCGTGTTAATGTGTGTATGTGTTGATAAATTCAATATTAAAAATTTATAATTAATAACAATAAACAACAACAACAACAAAAAAACAATAAACCAAAAACTTTTAAATATTCAAATTCACTATGAATTTTGGTTGGTATACCGAAAAACCTGAAGCTCCCGAAGCCACTTGGGAGGATACCACCTATTTCTATCGTCCCAACTTGTATAAAGTAACGGTTTCGGAACGTGATCACGTCGAAAAGACACAAATTTATTATAACGAAGCTCTTATTAAGGAGAATGAAGGCATAAATAATTGTGATTTTTTACCATTAAATTTTAAATCATCATTTTATATTGTAACGCATCAAGGTAAATTTTCTTTGTCGTCGTAAATAAAAAGCGTTGAGAATTTTAATCTACATATTTTAAAATTGTAGAGAACTGAAAATTTTTATAATTATGTATAACATTTAATTGGATCACCTTAATGCTTTGAATCGAATATGGCTAAAGTTAGCTTGAAAATACCCTCTTGGCATTGCAATAATATCAATATCGATAAAATTAGAAATCATTAAAATTCTAATTCCAAAATACCATTCCCTATGAGCTATAGTATACTAAAAAACTATGATCTATATAAACAATAATATTGTTACCGTTAGCTGATCGTTATCAAATAATCGCTATTGCTTTAAACCAATGTTGGACAAAGTCAGAGAAACTTGATTTAAACCAGTGAACGGCAGCTCAATAACAAATTATATGTATGACAAAAACAACCCCTACCACTTGTGAAAAAAATAAATGGTGCCCTTCACTGCTTTAATCTCAAAATTTATTATTATATATATTGAATGTTAAAATCACCTTACAGATGTTACAGATTTTTGTTAATATGTAATCCAAAAGATACCTGAATACTCATATAATTTTTTGGTATTAAAAATAAAGTTTTTTAAGCTTCTATTCTTCTTAAATTTTGTCCAAACTTATCCAAAAAGTTGTACAACAATGAGTTATTTTAAAACGGAATGAAGAACTCCCCCAGCTCTTATCCGACTCTTTTTCTAAACAAACTTTATAAGGATAATAGCTCTACCTCTTATTCTTCTAAAGATACCTTATAATCTATAAGGGATGGAACTCCCCCAGCTCCTATCCAGGTTTTTTAACCAAACTTTCTCATTAATAAAAAAACTTAATGTAACTTTTATGATATACTTGGATAAGTTTATTTGTAGGGGGACAAAGTTCCTCTGCTCTGCGATCCTAGAATTAATTAAAAATCAGTTTATACTCGAAAATAAGTATCATATTATACTTATATGGTGAGGAAATGTGCTCCGATCCCTTTTTTGATAAAAACATTTACTTGTATTAGTTTTAAAATTTTACCTAACAAGTAACCATCAATGATGAATATTAAATTAACCCTATATGACCCACCATTTAGTACATAGACTATTTGCACCCACAAAGGGCTTATCTACTTACTTAAATGGACTTTATTTGAAACCTGTTAAGTCCAAAGGCCGAGCATATTTTAGAATTCCATGCGTTTCGATCTTGTACGCATATTCTCCAATTTCATAGGCCAAGCTTTGAAAGATTTTGCTCTGCTTGGTCTTGCCACCTACATTGCTCATCTACATTTCAAATTTCATCAAAATCGGTTTACCCGTATTTTTTTTTTTTTGTAAGGGGATTGGATCTTTTCCTCTTCCGTATAAAATTCTCAAAATCTATACAAAAACACATCGTCAGTACTATTTCTTTTCTGCACCACCCCACACTTTTTGTTTGAATTTTTTTATTATCGGAACTTCCTCCAGTTATTTTATAAACTTTATCTTAATAACACTCAAACATAGCCTCCATTCTGTTTTTAAGTTTTTGTACTATGGTTCGACCTTCCCCTGCTCTGCATAAAATTCTTAAAATCTATACAAAAACACACCTCCACTTCTTATCTGGACCATCCCACGATTTGTGTTAGACTATTTTATTAATGGAACTTCCTCCAGTTGTTAATCTGGGGTCTTTAAACCATTCTCAAATATAATTTCAATTCTTTTTTCAAGTTTCCTACATTAGTTCCGATTTATCAAACTTTTTTCTAAAAATAATTGTTAAAGCCTAAAGTCGGTTTAAGAGCTATACTTTTATTTGACTGGGTCTTTGAACCATACTCAAATATAGTTTTATGACTCCGATTTATTCCGAATTATCCGATGTTTTCTTAAATCAGTCGTTAAACCTTAAAGTCGGTTCACAAACTCTACTTTTTTTTGTGGGTTGCTAAAAAATGGCCATAAAATATCACTTTGGGTCTATTTTTCTTTGTAGACCTAAGCTACGTGTTTGACAAAAATATAGGCCAACTTAAAAGCTCTTTAATATGATCTATGTGGGTTCAACGAGAAGAGCTTTTAGCTAACTTCCGTGGAGTCAAAATGGACTTTATAGTCTAAAATAACCACCATCAAAAATATGGATATACTAAGATTGTCATTCCGTTTGAAACTCTCATAAAATTGGCTCAAAAACCAGAATGGATATATATTTTAAATCTCTATGAAATTTTAAAACGAACGATTGATGTCGGTCTGTTAAAGGCATGATAGGGCCTAAACAATAAGAACTAAGTCCACAGAATGTTTACAAGAATATTCCTCATTTCTTGGAAAATGGACAAGATCGGTTCACAGTTGACCATAACATCCATATAAACATCTTACAGAAACAACAAAACTACCAAAAAGAATAAGGGGTTTCCGCCTGTCTATCCGTCAGTTGAAAGCACGATAACGCCGAAAGCTAGGGCAACAAAATTTGATATATTTCTAATTTTTTTTTAATCGGTTTACATATATAGCTCCCATATAACTCTGGACCGGGAACCACTTTAGTAGTAATAAATTAGATCAAATTTTAATAGATATGACAACTTAATTTGAAGCAGAAAAGTTTTTTTGAACTATTAGTCAATATATCAAATATAATGGGAATCGGTGCACATTTGACCATAGCTCCCATATAAATCTATAATCGAAAATCAGTTAAATGCTAATAAATATCAAATTATAGCAGATGTGATGCTAGAATTTGGTACAGATCAGTTTTTTTATAACTGTCAGGCAGCGTGAGGAGGTATTTGAAAAACGGTCCACATTTCACCATAGCTCCCATATAAGTGTTACAAAAAGCTTTAAAAATCTATTTTATAAAATGAATACCAGAATAAGTATCAAAGGTTACAAAACTTTTCTTATGTTCATTAGGTTTTGAATTAAAGAGTGAGGACTATATCAAAAACCCGTATTGAGTATGAAGTTCAAGTGTTAGAATTAATTTTTTCCAACTGAATAAGAATTGGAACTATATAAAAACATAAAATGTTTTAAATAAATGCCCCTATTGCCGTTCTCAACTCAGTTTGGTCGTCTGCCAGTCGACCCATCTTTCACTCAACCAAATTATTTTTTGATTTTGCGGAACTCAACGTTCAAAAAATAATTTGGTTGAGTGAAAGTTGGGTCGACTGGCAGACGACCAAATTGAGTTGAGTTGAGAAAGGCAAAAGAGACAAAAGGTTTTCTAAAAAAAAATGTGAAACCATGATTCTGTCATATAGAATGGGGGTGTTATTGTCCCTGTGAGATCATGGGATTGAAGCTCGAAATTAAATCTTATAAATCAAATCTTATGATTTCGAATAGAAATAGAAAGCAATACAATTTCCAAAACTAAAGATTTTATTGACAAGTTTTTTTTTTTTAAATAAGTTATTTATTATTATAGCAAGATTGTTAAAATTTTTCAAAACAAAAAGCTTATACAAATTTTCGCCAACAACTTATCCAATTCCAAATCTACTAAATATCTAAATGTTTAGTTTCCCAAAACAAAAACAATTGTTTAAACTATTCCAAAAAAAAGGCATTATTTTCAAAGAAAACAATAACAAATTTATAAACCACAAATAAGAAGAAAACAACCAAACTATAAACATAAATCGTCTAGGCATAAGTATAAATCAAAGACGCGTGCCAAATGTTTAAAAATCCAACAAAAATAATAAAAATCTTATTTAAATTTTACTTTCAAAACTTTTTCAAAAACAAATAAACACACAAATAATGAATTTTCACAAAACAAGACAAATTTTTGAGTAATTAGATAAAGATTAGAAAACAATTTATTCAATTCAATGATTAAAAAAAAAAATCGATACTTTTTACGATTTATGTTAATTTAATTCAAAAAAATATTTAAAAAGTGAAATTGAAAATTTTGCTTTAAAATTGAGATGAAGTGAAAAATCGTTGGACATAATTTAAGCTAAAACGAAGCGATTGTAAGACTAATGTTCCCATTACTAAAGTGTAACATTTCGATCTTTTTTTTCAAAAATTTTAATGTTCCTTGAAATAAGCAAATTTAGAATGTTTTTAATAAGAAATTTTAAAATAAGTATATTTTAAGTGCTTGTTTGTGGCTGATCTTGTTGGGTCTGAGGTTCTGATAAATTGAAAACATTAACATGTATGTTAATTTCATGTTATAGCAGCAATTTTTTAATAGAAATTTAAAAAAGTGAAAATATGAGAAATTTATTTCAATGTTTATAGTGTTGACAAGTTTGACTTTTTCGATTATACCCAATACTTTTTATTTGGGTACTCAATAACCAGTACATTCATTTAATCTAATATAATGATCAGTGAAGTAAATTTCAATGGATTTACATTGCTCTTAACGATTTTATAAAATTGTTTGAAATTTGGACCATCTACACCTAGAGAAATAGAGAAATAGGAGCTATATAATTTTTAAATAGGACACTTTGTAGTCATTACAATTATACGGATTATATTCGGCAAGACGAAGTTATTAATAACAAGTATGAAGGTATTTTAGGTATTTAGGCCCGATAATATATTACCCCACACGACAAAGATGATATGAAGACTGATTGTTACAATAGGATAGAGTGGAAGTCTACCAATCAAAATCACCTAAACAATAAAGGCCATTGTAATACCACAGAAGCTAGCAAAATAAATAAAAAGCTTTCAAATCGGCTGATGTCTGTACCAGCCAGATCGCCAAGGTCTTTAAAGCATCTAAAAAGATGTTTAATGGACGCCTTCTCATCCTCCTACCTTGCGCAAAATCAAATCGTAACAAACGTTAGCCTTTATCTGACTGGGTGATGAAGGGGATGTTGAATACCAAGCAACAGTTCTGGTTGGTCTTAACTTGGTAAGCCCAGACTAATCTTGGTGATCTTTCCTCTCAACTATGGACACTGACCTCATGGCATCATCTGGGATACTACGTTAACACTCGTTAATGTATTGAGCTAGCATGCGCAGCGAGTTCTCCCATAAGAACTATAAAACATATGGGTTAGGACGTCGGGCTAGTAGCCCACTCCTGGAAAAAACAATTAATACGAAAAAACCAAAATTAGAATTAAAACGGCCTCCCTAATGTTAGAAGAGGACGTCCGAAACTTTGATGGAAAGACTAATTAAAGAAAAATCGTTCAAAACTTAGCCTATGAATTTCGAGAATATGCGCATAATATTGAATTCTTAACTATGTTCGGCCTTTGACCTTAACAGGTTGTAAAAATAGGCCATTTAAGTAAGTAAATCTTCTGTCATGAGGGACAGATGTAAGTATATAAGGGGCTTAGTTGGGTTAGAAAGGCCCATTTTAGGCACCAGCACTTTAAGAGGTAATGTGCCCATTGTAATTCTTCTGTAAAGACAATAAGAAGAAAATAATAAACCGAAGATAAAGAAATACATATACCAAGAGGCTTTATATTGAAACTCTCATCTTAATCAACCGATTTCTCTATAAAGCTCACAACTTCTTTCAGTTTGCACCTCTGGATGGCATAGAGCCAATTAAGGAATTCGCTGCCTTTAAACGTAAGCCCAAGATACTGGCAGTTAGAGCTATAAAATAGCTTAGTTTCAGGTCTAGCTAACTTATCGAATATTTCATAGACTGGAAATATTACTTGACTTCAACTCGTTTGACTCGGAAACTTCTCTCATTGGATAATCGCCTCTATTAGTTGCTTTCGAATTAGAGTAAAAGCGGTATACTATACTCTCTTTTTTATGGGACTTTTCAAAACGACCAACGGCAAATCAATGTATGGAAGTGCAACATCTTTATATTATAGAGTTTTGGTTAAAACAGATCCCAAAAGCACAAGCGACTCAGTTTTAATTTAAAAAATTTTAATAAAATAAATAAAATTATGATTATAACTCGAAAACTAAAACCTATATTAAAAAACAGAGTGCAGATTCGGATTCAGTAAACCAAATAACCTTAGAAACAGCATTCTATTTTTGGAGAATGCCGAATTGCTATTGGCTGATATTGTTTTTTGGGTTATTTAGCCTCTTTATTTTTAACGGGTAGGCTTTACATTAGCACCCTATCAGATCGAGGGAACTTATTGCTCTTGGCTGATATTGTTTTTAAGGTTATTTAATAATGTCCTGAAAATTCTGATTAATGGACGATATAATATGGAATTCTACCAAATCTAAACACTCATTTATGTTAAGATTCCCTAAAACTCTTTAACTACACGGGCTCGAAAGAGTATTTTCAAGATTTTGCTTTCTGAAAAGTACAAAATAAATATGTGCTTTATCAATTGGTTCAGAGAATATTTGATCGCTATATGAAAGAGTTTTTGTTAGTAGCGCTTAACGTTTCGTGATATTTGACAAAACCGATATCATTTTTCATTCGATTTAAAACATCGTAGAATTTGATGCGACGAGGGGAAGAATAGAAAGCTTTGTTTTAATAAAAAAGTATTAAATTACAAAAATTTGAGCCATGGAAAGTGAAGTTCGTAAGTGTCAGTGCTTTAAAGTCATTTTCTAGCTTCTCGAAAAATAGACTTTAAAGCATAGGAAGGGGGCGAAGGTATCCAACTTTATTGACGCAATGTGGGATGTACATATTACACTGTTCTATCAATAAGAAAAAATACACTAATGTAAAACTTTTTTAAAAAAATAATATTGACAATAAATTAAGTAACCAATACCCGATACCCACTATTATTACCATTACTAATTCTCAGCCCATATTGCGAATATTTGTTTATTTTTTTTTTTTCAATATTAAAAAAATTATTTAACGCTACAATAAAAAAATGCTTTATAACAGTTGTTAGCAATTAATAGTCAATTTTATTTTAATTTAATTTATTTAATATTTTTTTCCTTTCAACTATTTTAAAATCTCATTTTCTATCTCACTTTCATTATAGTTGTCATTCTTCTGTCACTTAAGTGTCATGATTTGTTGTTGAAGTGTCATAATGTCACTTGTAATAGGATGTTCGTTTATATCTCTTTTCAGATCAAAATTTATGTATTTATGCTACATTATTTTGGCAAAATTTCAAATTTTTCTAAACAAAAAAAACTTTTTTTTTTGTATTTTCATAATTTTGTATTCTAAACAATTTATCTTGAGTATACAAATTTTATATTTTTTGGCATTTGGGATTGTAATAGAAAGGCAAAAGTATTCCCTTTTCTTGGCATTCCCCACAAATTACCCATTTAATGTATTTTGACACTTGTCTAGATGCATCTAATAAATATTTTGTTAGACAGAGATATTAAAAATTAAGTATAAAGATTAGTATAATGATTATGCACTAACCGCTCATTAGTGGGATATTTAGGTGATATGGGCGTCTATATGTATGTATATAGCACAATTAAGAAAGTATTGTAGTCATTCAGTTAACCATATGATACCCCACACTACTAAGGTCAAATGTGGTTTAATACTCAACAAATTAAAAAGATTTATTTCAAGGCATATAGACATATTTTTTTTTAATATTAGTTCTTGTATAGGAGCTATGTTCAAATGTGAACCGATTTTAACGAAATTCTGCTTTCCTTCTGTGAACGACCAAAATCGTAATTCCGGGAAGTCAGTTCTATAGAATGTAATACATCGATTTCTGATCTCATTCTCTATATCAGAAAGTCGATTCTATTGAAGGTTACCGAAATAATGGAAAGATTTCGCTACTAATATTTGTGGAACATTTCATCAAACTATCTTAAACATTGCGACCTCTACATGGATACAAGCCTATATGGACAGACTGTCGAGAGGGAAAGCCGGACATTGTTAAATTGACTGGGAAACTGATGCTGAGTTGAATGATCGGTCTTAGACCAATACCTAATTATATGTGTTACATACGCCAGCAAAAACTTTGAAAATCTTCCCGCCAAAGGTGAAGTAGGGCAGTGTTAATAGAAAATCTAGGGTAGCCCCTGCTACCTTTAGAACCTTGAGATCTTTCATAATGTCGTAAATTGTTATTCTTTAAACTAAATCCAGAAATATCGCATTTCTTCCAAGATGTTTTCAAAAAATACAGGTCAGCTTCAAATGCTTCAAGTTCGCATGACTTTTCTTAGATTTTTCTAGTTTCGGAAGACAGTTTCTGTTGTTTGGTAACGGAAACATAGATCCACGATTCGTCACAAAGTCCTACACATGTTTTTAAACGAATTTTTTGTTATCAATTGGCGCCGGCCTTTCTCAACTGGTCGTGCTTTTTACTTCGACTACGAAGGCATGAGTTCTGATTGAAAAACGAGTATTTCATGTAAACGTGAAGATTTCAGAAAAGAGTTTCCTTCCTCTTTGCATCGGAGTACATTTTAGTAACAATAGATCACTGAAGCAAAGGCCACATTGTGCCGATGTTACAGGGGACCAACAGAGTTGGATATCCTAATCTTATGGATAAGTTTCTTTGCACTTACCCGTACAAGGTCGAGAAGCTCCAAAATAGGCTTTAATGCGCCATCCCAAACAGTTGAATTTTATTTTTGAAATTATATAGGCCGTATAAATACAAAGAAGATTCAGTGTTTCGATCTTGTTTTGCCTAAAATTGTGGCAATAATTTCAAAGAGGTTCGACTTATGTCAATAAGAAATAGAGTAGAAGAAATAACGAAGTCTTGTGGTACCCTTGAATTTATCTAAAACTCGTTTGATGAAATCCTAGCAAGAACAACTCGTTTAGTGTGATCTTCTAGAAAATAATCGAGAGGTGTTAATTCCTACATCAAAAAGACCTACGCGAAATCCGCATTGCAGTCGGTCGTTTAGTAATAGGTTGGACTCCAGATATCACAAGTTTACAAATTACGGCCAACTTTTGAATCTGAACAAATAAGAACAAATCTCGACTATGTTTGAGGTTCTGAATTCAAATCCGGGTTTTGTTATTCAAAATAGGTTCTAGTAAATAAATTCGCGCATGTTGGCAGCACCGCTTTATCATAATGACAGTCAGCTGTCGGCATTGCCAGACACATAATTTAAAGCGACAGTAGTTGACATGAAATCTCCAAAACGCCCAAAAAAGCAGATAGCCCTGCTATCATTTCAAGATGCATTCCCATCTCGATTTTTTTCCTAAACACTTGGGTGATACACCAAGATTTGGCGAAAATCGAAAAACGATACCAAGGATTTTGGGACGAGGGTATGATAAGCGTCCTGAAAAGGTTGATTAATGACCGATCTAACATCGAATTCTACCGATCCTGGGCAATTATTTATGTTAAGATTGCCTAAAACTCTTTAACTATACGGGCTCGAAAGAGTATTTTCAAGTTCTTGCTGGGATTTATTGCTTTCCGAAAAGTTCCAATTACGTTCTTTATCAATCGGATCAGGGAATATTTAATCATCATGTAAGAGTTGGAATTGAAGAACTACCATTATCCATTTCTCTTTAAAGTTTAAACGAATGACCAAAATTGTTTAACAGTCCCCGACGCTGATCGTGTATAATATTAGTACTTTGGCATACAATGATCTCTATTATATGCATTAAAAATTATTTTCTTTATTTCAGTTATTGCGCCATACTCTGAACTCTGTCTTTCTGAATCTAAAAGCATTTTTGCAACCTGTGTCTTGGTGAAATCGAAGATTTTCTTCTCAGAATTGCATTTTTATCTTTTTTGTCATGGCATTGACTTAATGTCGAAGAAACAGGGTTTCCAATTAAAGTCCCTGAAGAATCTGTAGAGCTCAGTCAAACGGTCTTTTTCGTAAATGTAAATTAAGCCTTTCGAGACATAATGACATAATTCTTAAGGAATTTTTATGTGAAATTCTAAACCAACTAAATTTCTATAATTAAATTTATTTTTAAAACCAAAAATTTTTAAGAAAATTTCTACATCTCAAAAACCATAACTCATTTCAAAAATATATTAGGAATATTTTTTTTCAACATATTTTAGTCTAATTCGAACCAATTTTTTTAATAATATTGTCATTTTCGTCAGTAAAATCTATATGTATTGAAAATTTATGCATATGATTTTGTTTGTTTTCAAAATCTATTTTTAATTGGAAAATAACAATGAAAACATTCTAATAAAATATTCGAATGATGCAAACTCATAAATTTCAAATATTTTATAAATGAGACATTTAATATAAGTACATATTCAAAAATTTGTTTTAAGAGGCCAATTCCACTTTAACGAAAAAAAAAAAACACTCACAAAAAAGAAATTTGTTTGATTTTTTATGGATTTTTAAAATTAATTTTATACTTATATATAAAATATAAATGCGGAGAAATGTTAGATTATTAATATACATATATATTTTTCTGAACAGATTTGAATAAATTACTTTTAAATGACTAATATTAGTCTCTAGCGACCTTTGTCGGCGTTCTTTCAAAACATTTTCGAAGCATCTTAAAAAAATTCATAACTATTTGAAGTAGGTATAAATAACCAGGTTCCGGTTCGAAGGACCATGAAAACCTTTGAATGAAAACCAAATAATTTTATAAAACGCCCATTTAAAAGATAACTCCATTAGCCTAGTTAAAATATTGTAACTCGAATCTAATAAAATTTCCTTTATTTTTAAAAACTGATAAAAAAAAAAACTAATTTTCAAAACATTCTTCAATTACACATTATTTTTAACTTTCCATTTCGTTTCTTCTTTTCTTTTTAGCTGAAGTAAAAATGCCTAGCGGTAAAATTGACAAACCCATTATCCAAGACAATCGTGATGGTACAGTTTCGGTTAAATACGATCCTAAAGAAGAGGGTACACACGAATTGGTAGTGCGTTACAATGGCGAACCTGTTCAAGGTTCTCCCTTTAAATTCCATGTTGATTCGATAACATCTGGTTATGTGACTGCTTATGGTCCCGGCTTGACTCATGGCGTTACTGGTGAACCCTGCAATTTCACCATTTCCACCAAGGGTGCTAGTGCTGCTGGTTTGACCATGGCCGTTGAGGGTCCCAGCAAAGTTGATGTATGTATTTTAGTAGTACACTTTGGTTTATTAGCTTTCTATAAAAAAACTATTTATTCTTACGAGGATTCCCTATTATGTTTCGAGATTCGGGAAAAGAACCAAATTTATAATATCGAAAATAGCTTTATTGCTCTTTATCTATTCCAATTAAGGTACCTTCTTAACATACACTTTAAGTGCATCAATCGCTTCGTCGGGCTTAGAAAAACATTGAAATAGCTTTTCTCTGGGAATAAACTAACGTTCGAGTGTTCGTTCTACGTGCCCCAAATGATATGATTGTGATAGATCCAATTTTTCCGAAAAAATTACACCATATGCTTCCAACCCGAATGACTTTTATTGGGCTCGCTTGTCTTGATGACCCATAGGCAAGGTTCAACAGGTGGCTGACCATAGAGTCCACATCACTTGGATCCAAAAAAGTGGTCCCTTTGTTTACCTGCAGGGAAGAGAGAAAATAAATTCTAAACTACTATAATTAAAAGGCTATGCTACCAGATGCAACAATAAATGAATATTTTACGAATGTTAATGTTCGAAATCTCCGATAGATCGTGCAGAAATGGGAAACCTAGATGAAGAGCTCTAATGTCTGCAAGTGCTGGGCAGTGACACAGGAGAAGAGTGACGACGTTATGACAACTAGTCATTGCTTTGTCTAACTTACGACAGTAAGCGTTCTGCATTCTTGGTCACATTTCCTAGCCATAGTCTTCGCACCCTAATATCAGTACTCACAGGACACTGTTTAAAAGGATAACATGCTAGAAGACTTAATCATGGGCATTGGTCTGCGCGGACCTAAGGAGAAACTGCTTAATGAGCAGTTTGCAGGCTGAAAAGCTGTATACTGGTCAATGTTCAACTGGGACCCATACTGTAGACTACTTGTTTACTTTCGGACTCCACGCGTATTTAAGGCTATATCAAACTCAGGATTTTTTGGTATAACCACCGATTTTAAACGACTTAACAGCTGGCGAACACCAGCCACTATTGCGGTCAGTAACCTATCGATAAGCACTTGTCCTTAACTTGCGAACTGTTAATCTCTAAACATAAAAGGCAACGAAAGTATTTCAAGTTAGGCAGCAATTTGTACTAGATTAAAGAAAACGTTAATATAACCTAAACATTTTATTTTATTTCATTATTCCTCATCCCATTACAGATCAACTACCACGATAACAAAGATGGTACCGTTTCCGTTCAATATCTTCCCACTGCCCCCGGCGAATACAATGTCTCCGTACGCTTTGGCGACAAACACATTAAGGGCTCACCCTATGTTGCCAAGATTACTGGAGAGGGTCGTAAACGTAATCAAATCTCTGTCGGTTCCTGTTCCGAAGTCACCATGCCCGGTGAAATCACCGATGCTGATTTGCGTGCTTTGAATGCTTCCATTCAGGCTCCCAGCGGTTTGGAAGAACCTTGCTTCTTGAAACGTATGCCTACCGGTAATATTGGTATTTCCTTTACACCCCGTGAAACCGGCACCCATATGGTTTCCGTTAAGCGCAGTGGCAAACATATTCCTAACTCTCCCTTCGAGGTCACCGTTATGGAACGTGAGGTTGGTGATGCCAAGAAGGTTAAGGTCTCAGGAGCTGGTCTTAAGGAAGGCAAGACTCATACTGAGAATGTTTTCTCGGTGGATACCCGCAATGCCGGCTATGGTGGTTTGTCTGTGTCCATTGAAGGTCCCAGCAAGGCTGAAATTCAATGTACTGATAAGGATGATGGCACTTTGAACATCTCCTACAAGCCCACTGAACCTGGCTACTATATTGTCAACTTGAAGTTTGCCGATCATCATGTTGAGGGTTCACCCTTCACTGTTAAGGTGTCTGGCGAGGGCAGCAATCGCAAGCGTGAGAAGATTCAAAGAGATCGTGATGCTGTGCCAGTGACTGAAATTGGCAGTCAATGTAAATTGACCTTCAAGATGCCTGGCATTACCTCTTTCGATTTGGCCGCCCGTGTCACTTCCCCCAGCAATGTGACTGAAGATGCTGAAATCCAAGAAGTAGAAGATGGTCTTTATTCCGTTCATTTCATACCCAAGGAATTAGGTGTGCACACTGTGTCCGTCCGCTATAAGGATATGCACATTCCCGGCTCTCCCTTCCAATTCACCGTTGGTCCTCTACACGACTTTGGCAGCCATTTGGTAAAGGCTGGCGGTAACGGTTTGGAACGTGGTATTGTTGGTTTGCCCTGCGAATTTAATGTTTGGACCCGTGAAGCTGGTGGTGGTTCTTTGGCCATTTCCGTTGAAGGTCCCAGCAAGGCTGAGATTGAATTCAAGGATCGCAAGGACGGTTCCTGTGATGTCTCCTACAAGGTCACTGAACCCGGTGAATACCGTGTGGGTTTGAAATTCAATGACCGCCATATTCCCGACTCACCTTTCAAAGTCTACGTTTCGCCCGATGCCGGTGATGCCCACAAATTAGAGGTTCAACAGTTCCCCGAAGGTAATATTCAAGCTGATGCCCCCTATCAATTTATGGTACGCAAAAACGGTGCCAAGGGTGAGTTGGATGCCAAGATTGTTGCTCCCTCAGGAACCGATGATGATTGCTTCATCCAAGCCATTGACAATGAAATGACCTCCGTCCGTTTCTATCCCCGCGAAAATGGCATTCATGCTATACATGTTAAATTCAATGGTGTTCATATTCCTGGCTCTCCCTACCGCATTAAGGTCGGCAAGGATGTGGCCGATCCAGCAGCTGTCCAAGCCAGCGGTACTGGTTTGGAAAATGTTAAGACCGGTCAAAGACAAGATTTCATTATCAATACCTGCAATGCTGGTGTTGGTACTTTGGCTGTGGCCATCGATGGTCCATCCAAGGTTTCCATGGATTGCACTGAAGTCGAAGAAGGCTACAAAGTCCATTACACACCCTTGCTGCCTGGAGATCATTTTATTTCAGTGAAATATAACAACATTCATATTATTGGTTCTCCATTCAGAGTTAACTGTGAAGGTAAGATCTTTAAAAAAAAAACAAGTATTCGTTATAATAAGTTTTTTTTTTTCTTTTCTTTTAAAGGTGATAAATTGGCTGATGAAGGTTCCCAGGAAACATCCAGTGTTGTAGTAGAAACCGTACAAAAGGTAGCTAAGGGCGGCAAGAACAGCGGTGTCGTTTTGCCACACTTCAAATCTGATGCCACCGTGGTTACTTCCAAGGGTATGGGCTTGAAAAAGGCCTTTATTGGCAAGACAAATACTTTCACAATCAGTGCAACAGATGCTGGTAAGTTAAGACTTTTTCTTTTCGTTTCTAAAGCTTGAGAATTGTAAATTTTGTTCTTTTTATTCTAGGTAACAATATCCTTTATATCGGTATGTATGGTCCTAAGGGTCCCTGCGAGGAATTCAGCATTAAACATACCGGCCGCAACAATTACAATGTTAGTTACTTGGTACGCGATCGTGGTCAATATATCTTAATAGTCAAATGGGGTGATGAACATATTCCTGGATCACCCTTCCAAGTTGATGTCTAAGTCGTTACACAAACTCCTACTCCTCCTGCTCCTCTTCACCAGCTCTTTATAATTAAAACGAAGTTTCATTTTAAAACACTTTATCATTAAAAAAAAAAACAGTTTCTGCTATTTAAAAACTCGTTTTTGGAAAATATTTTGAGAATTTTAAGCCAAGAAAAATTAAAAAAAAAAAAGAAAAAATTTCCACTTCCTCCATAACTATTAAACTTAAGTTTCTGCTTCCTTTAAATAATTAATAATTTTATTTTAAATTGTTTTTGTATATAATATGAAGGAATGAACAAATCATGTAATATTTTTTTTTTATTTTTATTTAATTTAATTCTTTCATATTCTCGAAAATTTTGAAAAAGAAAATTGTGTGTTTAAGATTTTAAATTATCTATTTTCTTCTTATTTGTGTCCTTTTCTAATTAAAGTTTAATCGAATTTTTTGTTTGTTTTTTTTTATCATAATAACTTTAAAGCAATATAATTTTTTAATCATTTTTTTTTTAAACACATTAATAATTTATAACTAAAAGTAAAAGAAAATAATAAATAAAAACAAAATGTATTTCTGTTACCCAACATATATTAATTAATTAATTATTATATTATGTTTTTATGTTTTTTTATGATATTTTTCAAATATAAAGTAATTATTTATAAATAAAATATTTAAAAATTAAAAAAAGTGATGTTTTGAATGGGTTTTAAATGAGAGATGAGTATAAACAAGGCGTACAGTGACGAACAAAAGTATTGACACGACGCTCTTCTTTAATATGTATTACGATTGATTTAAAATGACTTACCTAAAGATTTATTAGCTCAACTGTGGGCATTGCTAAAGTTTACAAAATAGCATGTCGAGGCATTTCACAAGTAAAATTAAAATTAATTTAAAAATTGCTCAGGGAACGCGATTTCATGAGATTCAAAGCCGTCACATATGCAGTTTGAGATCTTTATACTTGTGACTCGATTGTGTATTGCAACCGAACTTTAGTTGCTTTGTCTTCTGACAACACAACCAGTAAAAAATTGTATTTTTTATTTCAAAACATGTCAGATGTTAAAAGTTATAGAAAATTGTGAGTGGCAATGGATTGTAGTTTCCAAAAGTCCCATGGAAATGATTTCACATTTCGTATAGCTCAACCTATGTTGTCGATGATTATAAAGGAAGTCATACATTTAGTTGAGCAAAAAGTTTGTTAAAAAATGGATTAGCTCAAAAATTAAAAAATACAGAATAAAAACTTGTTTTAGGCTTAAGTCTAGTTCAACTGCACTTTGGTTTGGGAGATATAGTGCTTAAAAGTTCCGAAATATAAATCGACATATCGCTGGCTTAACATGCAAAAGCACTAAGTCCACTTTTTCTAGAAATGTAGATTTTGATGTAGAAATGTACAATAAGTAAAAATACATATATATTACAATAATAAAATTACAGTATCTCCTTTTACATGTTATTGTTTTGTGGTGTTGAGCAAAAGCGTTAAGTCCAATTTTTTACAAGAAAAAGGTCTAAGTCCCTATTAAAAGTATATTTAAAAAAAATCAAAAATTTTTAAACATAAAAGTTTGATTGTTTTTTGTCTCTCCTGAAAATTTTTTATATATGGACTTATTGCCTTTGCATGTCAAGCCAGCGATATCCTTATTTGTGCACCGCTTGTTATAGTATGAATGTCATGTGAAAGAGCTTTGAAATAGTCTTCAGATGAGACATCTCATTTTTCATTTTCAGTAACCCATTAAGCTAAAATTAAGAAAAAAAAACGGCCCACCATAATGTTGACGACTATAGTAAACGGAAAAGGACCATGAACTCTTTACAGAGGAGGTGCTCTGATCCAGTTGATGGATGGTCTTGATAAATATAAATGTGATGTGACTGCTCTCCAGAAGATAAGATGGAATGGGCATCGAAAAGACATCAAAAGGCGACCTATATTATAGACGCCATGAATGTAGGCACGATTTTTTTGTGGTTTTGTGGTAAACAAAAGAATGTGAAATCTGGTTTCGAGGTTTACCCCAGTAAGTGAAAGGGAGCTAATATGGACTCCGATCATTTCCTTGTAGCAGCCAAGGTAAAACACGCCTGAGTGTGTGGAGGAACATACGGAAGCGCAAAGAAAGTTTAACTTCACAAAGCTCATATTTAATTAAATTGCTACCGATTTCTCGCAACTAACAGCTCAATTGCTCAGAGAAAACGATTCTGATTCAAACGACATCTGCACGCAATGACAAAACATTCCATGAAAGCAGCTGCAAAATCTGTACTTAGGGTTCCAAAACCCTCCTCCTAAAAACTATTGGTATGACGAGGAGGGCAACTCTGCAGTCAGTTGTTTCTCGTCGAACTCCAAAAAGATACCGAGAAAAAAAGGAGGGAAGAAAAACGCCTATTTCGAAGAAAATGGAGAGAAATGGAAAGACGTGTGCTCGAGGAAATTGAGATGTTTAAGACACAAAATGAAGTACGTAAATTTTACCAAAAAGTAAAGCACCAGACGGATGGTTATGGCAACTGTATATTTTCCTGTAAGGACGACCAAGGAAATCTGGTTACAGATACAGAAAGTGTATTGAAACTGGAAGGAGCACTTTTGCAAGTTATTGGTTGCACATGAAAGCGACCAAGATAACACGACTGAACAAATCAACGATGACGGCGTTATATGTCCACCACCAAACCAGAATGTGGTTAGAACTGCAATAGCGCGATTAAAAAATAATAAAGCTACTGGTGCCGATGGTTCGCCAGCAGAGCATTTTAAGGGCTGAAGGCGATAAGTTGATAAGGTGTATGTCCCAACTTTTAGAATACATATGAACAAAAGTACGCAAGCCAGAAGATTAGAATCTCACTGTCCAGTGCTTAAAAACGGACATAAAACTGCATGTGCAATTTATAGAGGGATAAGCCTCCTCTCAATTGCATATAAGATTCTATCGACCTGTGTGAAAGACTTTAGCCCAAAATTAAAGAAATAATTGGGACCCACCAATGTGGCTTTAGACCAGGTAAATCAACCACTGACCAGTTCTTTAATTTACGTCAAAAGGTGTTTGAAGCAATGTCTGAGTTCGGCATTCCTGCGAAGATAATAAAGTTATGCAGGATGAAAGATAAATAAGAATCTATCAGTCTTGCATAACTAAACGCAGATTCAGAAAGTGTCAGTCTATCATGTGATACCTTTAATATTGCGTTAGAGAAAGTGAGATGCACCATCTAATATAACTGGTACAATTTTAATAGAAAACATACATACTAATGGAAAACATGCTATTAAAACTTGGCATATAAAATTAGAGAATATGCGCACAAAGTAGAAAGAAACCCATGGAATTCTAAAATATGCTCGGCCTTTAACCTAAACAGGGGTCAAATTACCGCATTCGATATCGATCGAAAACTCAGACTTTTAAGCGAATATTGTGAAGTATACTTTAGGGATGTTCAAAGTTACTTCGATGCAAAAAGATTATTGAAATTTGGTATCCATTTTGATTCGTTTTTAAAAACATATAGTTCAATTAAAAATTTTTTACTATTGTTCATCTTTTGGCAAATAACTTCAAAAAAATACAGTAAACTGTGCATCTTTTAAATAATTTTGATTATCCTTAAAGTATGCTATACAAATGTTTTGAAAATAAGATTTCGATATCGAATGCCGTAATTTGGCCTCAGGTTGCAGCTATTGGCCATTTAAGTAAGTATCCGCAATGAGTTAGGTCGATTTTAATATAACAATACGAAAAATTCTTTATTAATTTAAAATCTATATTTTGTACATAAATCTATTTAAAATATTTAATAAAACTATTGTTAAACTAAATCAAATTACAAAAACTTTGCTCAGCATTTATGTATTTTTGTTAAGAGATTCATAGAGATCACCGTATTGACCCAAATTATCTAAGTCATCATCACTATCCGAAGATGAGCTAACACCATCCAATGAAGCATTTCTTGGGGGTCTAAAATATACAGTAGAATTACTATTGAAACGTTTGCGACCAATGTAGTATTTTAAAAATTTCTCGGCAGGCTTTTCACCAATAATACGACTTAAATGCTCTTTTGTTATGGTAAAGTAGCCATCACTGGTAAAACTATACGCAGGTGCCGTAGAACGCATTTCGGGAGCATAAATAATTATACCCTTTTGAGTCAAAGGGAATGAAACTAATGCTTCACCTTGTTGTGGCTGTTGTGTGTTTTTCGGGATTTCTTCTATAGCCCTTACTGGTGGTAGTGGTGGAGGTGGTAGTTCAATGTTAGTGGTCGATGTTACTAAAGTACAATCATTAGGTTCGTCATAAATCCTTATGGTTTCAGTTTCGTTACTGCTTGATGTGATATTTATTACTTCAGGCGAACGTATAGTTGTTGAGGTTACAGTAGTGCTAGTGGCAGCCTTTTTAGTTGGTACTTTTTTATTTATAGTAAGAGACAGAGATGCCATAGATGATTTTGCTTTCCTATTTTCGGTAGTCACATTTTTTGCTTCAAATTCTTCTTTATCTTCCTGGGAATCCTCATCTATATCTATTAAATTGTCAAGAATTTGTCTATTATAAGCAGAACTTTTAGTGGAAACAGCCGTGGAATTGCAAATGCCTTGAGCTTGAGAAACTGCAAAGAATGTTTCTTCAGTTGTAGATATTAGGGAATCTTTAGTTTTTAAAGAATTCTTTATTGGCACTTTATTTGGCTTGATGAAAACTCCATCATTGTCCTGTTGGTCATTATTATTTTCTTTTTCATATAGTTTTGGTAGTTTTTCATTTACTTCAACTTCTTTGTCTGCAATATTTTTATTTTTATTTGTTCGTCTTTTGTGTGCCTTCTTCGGCTCTTTTTCCGCGACCTGCTCATTTTCTTGTAATTTTAAGGTCTTTCTTATAACTTTAGTTGATAATATTTCATGTTTTTCTTTTTTACTTGTCGATTGTTGATTCTTAACTTCTTGCTCTTTCTCATATAATTCCCTAGAAGCTTTTAGTGCCATTTCCAATTCAATATCGAAACTATCTTCTAAAGGATCAGCAGCTTTTGATGATGATTTGATGTTTGTAGTTTTTGATTTGGATTTAGGCTTTTCTTTCTCTGATGGTGGTTTGGGCAAAGCTTTTGTTTTAGAGCTAGTTTTAGTTTTGATAACATCTTTTTCATTCTCAACTTCAGTTACCGCTGCCAATTTTCTAGGCATCGCTATATATGACTTGGTATTAGCAACTGGCGTTTGCAAAGCATTTTTAGGAGTATAGGAATTCTCGACGTACCATTCATCAGTGGAAGAGTTAGCAACATGTCTGGTATGAAAGAAAATAAAATAAAGAATCTCCGTAAAATATTGAAAAATAACTTTTTCAATTTTTAGTGAAAACTTTAATTTTTAGTGAAATCGTCAGTTTTTTTTTAACAAACGACAAGTGAGTAACTTCTGGTTGAGATAATTGCTCTAGTAATATGTAAAATTTTTCCAATTTCCATTAAAAAAAAGAAACTTTTTAAAGAAAACGCGATGTTTTTAGAGAATAACTTTTTAGAGAGTCTTTTTTTAAGAAAAATTGACATTTTTGTGAAAAAAAAATATTTTTTTGTAAAAAAAATGCTTTTTAGTAAAAATTTGTTTTTAATGAAAAAGTGACCCTTTAGTGAATAATAACGTTTTTGGTCATAAAGTGGCTTTTAAACAAAACAAGTGAACTTTTTAGAAAAAGCCGTTTTTTAGAAAAAAATTACCTTTTTTAAAAAAAAATCTGTTTTGTAAAAATTTATTTTTAATGAAAAATAGAATTTTTGGTAATAAATTGACTTTTAGTTCGAAAGTTACTTAAAAAAAATTAAAATACTTTTTACCATAGTACAATAAAAACTAGGTAAAATCACTACACACTTCGTTCTCAATTTCAAATCCCTGAAAAGTCAAGCAAAAGAAAATAATAAGAAAATATTTTTTTCATTGTATTTTTTTTTTATTTGTCTAAAATAAATATATTAAAATATTTTTTAAAAGTTCATTAAGAGAAGCATTTGTAACGCATTTTATCATAAAAAAAAACTCGTGAAGTTTAAAAAAGGTCCAAAAAGTAAGATTAAGCAATGGAGTGACGTGCGCGGTGCAAATTTCAAATTCAAGTTATTCAATATTTTCTTCTACTTCGACTTTCATTCTGCTTTCTTGACATTACAGGGTCTAAGAAATTGACAACTCTCCCTAGTGATTTTACCTAGTGTAGTTCTGCCATGCTTTTTACAATTTATTTACTAAAAAGTGCCGGACGAAAAAGTAACTTTTTAGTTAAAGTGGCCCTTTTTACAGAAAATGTGACTTTTTACTGAAAAAAATTACTTCACTCAAAAACTGACTTTTTAGTAATAACGTGAATTTTTTCTATTCAAAAAGTGACTTTTTTTTGACAAATTTTAGTTTTTTAGTAAAAAAGTGATTTTTTACTGATAAATCGACATTTTCAGTGAAAAAGTAGCTTTTCTCAAGCAGAAGCAGACTTTAATAAAAATAAATTTTAGCCAAAAATTAAGTTCACAACTTACAAAACTGAGCGGAATTTGAAAACCAGCAATCAAAATTGTTTAATGTTTTAAAGTTTTATGACAAAGGTTTTTGTAATATTTCAGTTAAAATGAAAAACTTACTTGTATTCCTCACACAATTTCCGATCATTGCAACACTGACATTCCGATTCCCAGCGACATGGCCTCTTATCGTTGTAAAACTTTTCGTTTTTCCTCATAAGGCGACGTCTCTCAACTGAGCTATTAAATGAAGTTGAAGATGATGAGGATGACAAATTTCTTGAAATCGATTGTGAAAAGTAATACATGCGATTCATACGAGCTGAAGGCATTTTTAAGGCGCTACGTTGAGATTTAGCTGAACGTGTAATATGTTCTTTGGAACGATGATACTGACTACAACAGGGTGTTAAGTGCTTGCGATTACGGAAATGTTTTTCTTTTTCATAGTAGTCTGAATCGGATGAAGTATCCATAGAATTGCAGCTATTGCTATAGGTACGCTTGCGCAATACCTTTCGCCTTTCTTTACATGCAGAAGGCGCTCTTGCTTGTAATTCATGTTTACTTGACTTCTGCAATCGTGGCAGATCGTAATGACTGTGATGATACTCCAGTTCATTGCCATACCTACGACGATGACGTATGGCTTTGAGGTGATAGTCGTCCTCGGCCTTTTCACAGGCATATTTTTCGCGTAGAGCTTCTCGTGTGCTTTTTACCATACGGTATGTTTTAATCATTGTTGTGGTTGAGGCAGAATTTTTCATGGCTCCAGCTCTACTGGAGCGTATATACCTAGCAGTTTCTCCAGAATGTAAAGAATCATCTGAATCATCATTTATTCTGCTACTAATTGGACTGCGTTTACGACTACTTCTACCAATTTTTTTCTGCCTTGTAGCTGTCATAGTTTTATATTCATTTTCACAAATCTTATTTGAATCTGCACATAATATGGTGTTATCGCCCCCGTACAAGGAATTATGACGATTCAGCCAGCTGCCCACTTTGTCCTCGATTTTCTTCTTGTCAAATGTACTGAGAATACGATCAAAACCTGTTTCTTTTAATTGGCGATTGTGTTCGTTTATTATGGGCAATGTCTGATTGAAAATATCCACTAGTGCATCATTTTTCCCATTTTTTGCACTCTCCGGCAGAGCCACCGTCTGGTTTTTGTTAAACAATAAGGCAAATCTTGTACTATTTGTAACATTTTTTAAAATCTCAGAATCCACAGCTAAACTGTCAGATTCATCATCTTCCATGGAGACTAATTCATCATTGTTATCATCATCGCAATCTTCTCTGTAAACATCTTCCAATTCGTTGATATCTATTTCATCAGGGATTTCACTTTCGGCTACATTCTGAAATGAAATGAAAGTAAAAAAAATGCTATAGTGGGTAAAAATTTAGTTTTATAAAATTTCTTGTGATTTTCTGCGTATATAAGACTTTTACGAATGCTTCTTGAATAAGGCCGATACCAACAAAATTTAGAAAACTGCTTTGGGCATACTAATAATACTACTAAATATCGGGAGGCAACCGAAATAATGATCCGATTTTGTCCAAAATAGTTATCATACTCGGATTTAAAAAAATTATATATGCCAAATTCTTTTTTATCCTCAATGTAAAGACATGTACATTGATCACAAGCTAACATGAATATCCAGGTGTGGCTCATACCAACATTTCTATTTGTTAAAAACATCACAAAGTTAGGATATATTGGATAGTGCAGCGTATTCGAAATTAACAAAAATGTACACTTTGTTTTTACAACTTACATCCAAAAAGCTGGCCCAAGTTTTTGATCTTTCATATGTTAATTGCTGCAGATGCTCCAAGTCAAATAGTTTTGACTCCATTGTGCATAAAAACGTAAAAGTTTAAAAATTAAAACAATTTATTAAAGAGCAAATACGAATTTCTGAAGAATATTTCCTTTTTCAAAAAGTGGCGTCACACAGAGTTGCATATAAAAGTAGTAAGACTACATTTACATTGGGTGTGTTTAGGACATAATTTACATTGTGCGGTTCATTCTATGAGTGTTTTTGGTGCCGATGTGCTGCATTTAACTTTTGTGGTCATTCAGTAGTAAAAGTATGTTGTTAGTAGGGGAGACTCGGCTCTCTATGTTAGGAGCTCAAATTCGACAGATCTATAAATGTTACCAAAGGTTGATGTTCTTGGATGGTTAGTGACAAAACTACTACCAAAAAGATATGATAAATTTGTATTTGTAGGTTTTATACTACGATTTTTAAATAACACCCCATAGGTGGAAAGGGTTATTATAAGTTTGTGCTGGTGTATGTAACGCAAAGAAATATTAGTCTTAGACCCATCTTTTAGTATACCAATAGGTTTAGAATCACTTTCTGAGTCGATTTAGCGATGTCAGTCCGTCCGTCTGTCTGGCTGGCTGGCAGGACGGCTGGTTGGACCCCCATGTAAACGATGTAATCAAAGTACAGGTCGAAATTCTAGAGATAATTTTGATTTGTAGTGGGACCATGCCTATTGAAATTCGTCAAAATCAGTCCAGTATTTATGGTACCTCCCATAGGTCCCACTTCCCGAAATTGACTTATTGGCCACTAATATCGATAATTTCCATGAAATTTAAAACAAATTGGTTCGGTAATAAAGGAGGTGTCAAACGACACCTTCACTCGGAGGCCCCAGGGGTCCATTGTGGACCTTTACTAGAGAAGGAGGAAGAAAAAGAATGAAGATAGAGAAAGAGAAAAGATAGAAGAACGTTGTAGAGAAGACTACCCTATCTAGGTCAGTTGAGACCAGTGATGAACCCTACAATATCATTCAACCTACACTGTTGTAGATCCTGTAGGTCAGCAAGGAATCTGCTGCCTAAAATTTGAGTCTTAGCTCTTGCAGCCTTGGACAGTGACAGAGAATGTGTTCTACCGACTCGGACGAATCCTCATCTAGACACAGTCTGCAGAGGTCTGAAATGCTGCTATCCCACCTATGTAGAATCGAATTTTAGGCCCAATGTCCCATAAGGAACCCTATACAACTTCTTAAGCTTGACCTATTTAGACCTAATAGAAGCTTAGTTCCATTACTCTCCGGTTTTGGCCATAGAGCTCTAGATGTCCTGCACGTCACCATGTTACCCCACAGCCTTGTGGTTTCCTGGCTAGTCCAGGACTTAATGTCCAGGTAAAAGTGACAGATGGGTGGAGCCATGTCCGACACTCTTTGGCTTAAGTCTAGACTTGAGCCTTGTCTGGCAACTTCGTCAGCAACTTCGTTGCCAACGATGTCACAATGACCCGGAACCCAGCACAATCTAATCCTATAGCAAAGAGATAGCTCAAGAAGAGCTTTCCTACATTTTTTGACTAGTCTGGAGGTAGTAACCACGCGAAACGTTGCAACGTTTTTCAGCTATAACTTGACGAATATTGGCTTTTAATTTCTCAAGAGTTAAAGGTTAATTTGCATAACATGGTCTTTCTCGTAGCCCTACAAAACGAAATAAAATGGTATTAAATCGCATGATATGGTGGCCAGTTGATATCACCACGACGAGAAATTACACATTTAGGAAATGTCTCTTTCAATAAAGCCATATTGGCTCGAGTTGTACGGCATTGTTGAAACCACATATTCTCCATGTCGTATTCTTTAATAATGTGCCATAAGACAGTCCTAATTCCAGAGAACGACAAGGAATCTATACATTCGAATCTTCTTTTTCTTACATTAGCGATATTTTCAGCGGAACGAGCGAAACGATAGCGCACAGGCCTTACAATATTTGTAACCGTTCAAATTTCTTCACAATTTCGAAAATTGCTTATATAGTTAAACGATAATCCATAATTTCCTGTTAAAGCACGATATGTGGCTGTTGAACAATCACCATTTTTGTAGTATGTTTTGATAATTTTAATGCGTTTAGTGATACTTAAGCGATCCATTTTCGTCAATATAAGACTTTCAACTGAAAAGAAAAATCGGTTTAACAACTTAGTTTGACAGATGTCGAATTCCAGTTCCATACTTTTGAAACCACGAAATGGATAACCCGATACATACAATTTGTATGTCTCGTTTCACACGAATCAGGTTTACTTTATCAGTTTTTCTTTAAATTTCTTTTAAACCTGCATTCACGTTCACATACAAACATTTGTCTTTATACAGTTTTCATTTTATTAAATTTCATACAAATTTTCAAAATTTTCGTAAACTTGATAGTACGGTCAGGTTTGCTCAATTTGAATTCTATCAGTTTTTTCTCATACAAATTCAAGACTTGATAAGCCAAACCTGACTAATGTAAAAGTAGACTATGAACAAACCAAAATAACGCCGCGGCAATGCTAAGCAGATGTTTCGAACAAAATTTTTGTTCGGACAAAAATGTTTTTTATATGTAGTTATGATAAAATATTTAAGATAAAATATTTTCTTTATTTCTTTAAGAGATAATCTACATGTAAAAAATAGTTTGTTCGAAACTAATGGGTGAATCAACCTTTAGTCGCTATATGTAGATATAGCCTAAAAAGAAAAACTTGTTGACAATCAATGTAGTGGTCAAGTTTATCAAATAGTCGATGGTTACCGACTTAAGCACATTCTTGTTTGTTGTTATTACTGGAATCAAAATTGCTGACGATTTTTTATTTATTTTCTACATTTCATTCCAATAATTCTCTTCACTATCTTCCCGCCTTTATCATAACATACAACACTGTAGTCGTTCTTGATTGTTTTGTTTTGATATGTTTGTCTTGATTTTTCTTTAAAGTCATTTCTAAACAAGAACATTGAACAACAGTTTGTGCGGAATATTTTGTTTCTCGTAAAAAAAGTATTTAAAAAATTTAAAAATCTTTTGCCAAAATGTTTAAAAATTGATGAAAACCAGAAGCAAAATTGTAACAACTACAATTTATAAGGTTTTGAACCATAAAAGTTGATTTAATTTTGAAATTAGAATTGCTGACGAAAAAGTGACGTCATTGATAATTTTAGTCACTCCCAAGAAGAAAAAAATCTAAGTAGAATTTTTAGCTTATTATAGAAAAAGTGCTGGAGGTAAACGTAATCATTCTTTTGGACAAGAAAATCAAAAATAGATTAGAAAAAACAAGATTTTGTTATATACCACATTTGAAATATACTCGTAGAAGGTGTGTTCTTTGGAGGCTTAAAATAGGAAGTCTTCAATGTGTACTATGGATATATAAAAAGTTGTTACCCCCCTAAAGGTGAGTAATATAAATCTATAATAGGTATCAAAAGTTTAATGTGTATTTAAGTTTTAAATGTAAATGGTTGGTCATAGATATGTTTATCCTACAGCCATTTTAAAGTCTATCGATCCAAATAGAATCACTTTCTAAGCTTAGAAAGTTTTAGCAATGACCAATCCAAACAGCAGTTCGACTAACTGGGTACCTAAGTATGTACGGCTGATATTCAATGAATAAGTCACTATTTAAGATGGCAAATTAGAGTGTTGTAGTCGGTCAAGCCGGACTATATGTACCCGACAGAACTGAGGTGTAATGTGAATTTTCACTGATGTCAAATGTGAATCTATTTATGTAGCTACTTCATTTCTTAGAACTAGTATTATTATTCTTTGTAGTCTGAAGGAAATTTGAGGTTTTTCCAAAATGATTCCAATGATGAATACGTCACTTTTTAAGAGGACAAATTGGAGAGTGTTATAGTCGGTCAAGCCGGACTATATTTACCCGACGGTACCGATGTGTAATGTGAAATTTCACTTATGTCAAATGTGAAGCTTTTCATTTTTATACCCTTCACCACCATGAAATTCAAACAAATACTGCTTATGTTAACCAAAATCAATGTACCAAATTTCGTTGAAATCGGTCCATATTTGACTCCCATACAAAGTCTTCTGTCAAAATGCACTAAATGAGACAAAAATCTCTGCTCATAAATCTGAAGATAACAATTTTGAGTTTATTTTCTGCATACATAATTTTTGTTAAAACTGTAATCAATTTGCCAAATTTTGGAATAATCCGTCCACATTTGACCCTAGCTCTCATATATGTCCAAATGAAGGAAACAGCTTAAATATATAAGTTTAGAGAAAACGTTGTAAATGGCAAAATTTAGCAAATATTTGTCTTTATACACGAAAAAGAACACCTTTGACATTAATGGTGAAGGGTATCGTATGGTCGGGCTTGACCGACTATAGCACTTCCTTACTTGCTTAGAACTAGTATTATTATTCTTTGTAGTCTGAAGGAGATTTGAGGTTTTACCTAAATGATTCGTGCAAACCATCGGATGAAATGATAATTTCTTTAAATATATTAATATATATTAATGTCATTTACGGTAATGAGTCTAATATGGAATTAAAGTGAAATTAGATAGCCATAGGGACCTATTTAGGTTTCTTCTTAATTCAGGATCTAATTACCATATATAGATGGAAAATACGGGGCTTTATATCTGATACCATATGACGCATATTAAGGGTGTAGCCTCAGTTGATAATTTATCCTCAATTACGGTATCGTTGATATAACGAAATAAACAGGAACATAGCATACTTAAAAATCTTAGCCTAGATATTATCCTATGTCATTGTTAAGTAGAATACTTAAAACTTTTGTGTAGGGTAACATACATATATATAGGCTTGAGCGTCTAAAATTCTTTCTTAATTGTTATACCCTTCGCCACCATAGGTGGAATGAGTATTATAAGTTTGTGCTGATGTATGTAACGCATAGAAATATTTGTCATAGACCCACCTTTTAGTATACCAATAGGCTTACAATAATTTTTTGAGTTGATTTAGCGATGTCAGTTCATCCGTCCGTCTGGCTGAACCCCATGTAATCAAAATACAAGCCGCAATTCTAAAGATAATTTGATAAAATTTGGCACAGACCATTTTTTTTTTTTTGATAGTGGGACCATTGCTAATGAAGTTCGTAGAAATCCGTCCATTGTTAAATGTACCTCCCATAGGTGCCACTTCCCGGAATTGTTTTTTGGCCACAAATATCAATATTTTTCATGAAATTTTAAACAAATACTGCTTATATTGTCTACCTTGGTACCGCAGTAAATATAAATAATGACATTAGTATCGAAATTAAAAGAAGAATCATAATTGCCAACAGATGCTATTTCGGCCTAAGCAGGCAGCTTAAGAATAAAATCCTCTCAACAAGAACTAAAATTACGCTCTACAAAACGCTTATAATACCAGTGTTATTATATGGTGCTGAATCATGGGCACTTGCACAAGCTGATGAAGCTGTTCTTGGAGTGTTTGAGAGGAAGATCCTATGAAAAATCTATGGTCCAATTAGCATTAACAATGAATTTCGGCATCGATTTAATCATGAGCTGTATGAGTTATTTGCTGACAGCAGCGTTTGCGTTGGCTAGGACATGTGGTGCGAATGGATGAAAATACTCCAGCAAGAAAAGTGTTTGAACATGATCCCGAGGGAACTCGAAGACGAGGACGACCAAAACTTCGATGGAAAGACCAAGTAGAAGGAATGTTATCCAAGCTTGGCTTACGAAATTGGAGAATATGCGCACAAGATTGAAGCGCATGGAATTCTAAAATATGCTCGGCCTTTGGCCTTAATAGGTTGTAATATAGGTCATTTAACTAACGAACTAACTGCTTATATTAACCAAAATCACTGTACCAAATTAATTGAAATCGGTCCACATTTGGCCATAGCTCCCATACAAACTCTTCTGTCAGAACGCACTAAATGAGACAAAAATCTCTAAAACGCTCTTAAATCTGAAGATAATGAGAATTTTGAGTTTATTTTTTGCATACATATTTTTTTTAAAAGCTGTAATCTTTGCCGAATTTCGAGATAATCGGTCCACATTTGACCCTAGCTCTTATATAAGTCCAAATGACGGAAATAGCTTAAATATATAAGTTTTGAGAAAATGTTTGTATGATGGCAAAATTTAGCAAATATTTGACTTTATACAGGAAAAAGAACACGTTAGTGGTGAAGGGTATCGTATGTTCGGGCTTGACCGACTATAGCACTTTCTTACTTGTTTTTGCATGGAATTTGCTTATTAAAAGATTTTTAATTTTATAAAACTTTTTATGCTTGATTGTTAACCTTGTGGACAAAAACACAAATCTAAATTTTGGCCAGGTTAAGTTGTGTTAACTGGTTTGTTTAATATGTTTTATGTGGCTTCGTGAAAATGTTATTGTTAAAAGGCACATGTATGTGTTCTTAAATAAGTTATTTTTAACTTTTTGTAATATTTTGTAAGCATTACTAATCATACTATCTTGGCGGTGCAGGAATAGTTGTGCCTTTACATACCTTTTTCTTAACAATTCTATGAATTATATAAATACAGTGTGTTTCATGTTTCCTAATTTAAAAATATAGCAGAATTTAATTTGCAAAACTAAATCTAAGAAAAAATGTTAAATTGGAATTGTGCTGATGAAACATATTGAAATAACAGTCCGACAACCACTTTTAAGAGTTATCGACTCAGAATCACTTCCTGATTTGATTAAACGTCCAGTATTTAAGCTTGTTTACAATGTATAGGTCGCTATTTAAAGGGTAAATTAGTGAAATTGGGCACAGACATTTGTTTTATTATTTTCTGTTTCATTTTCAAGATTTATTGAATTTTGGATTACCTCCTTCTACCACAGAATTGCCTTTTCGTTATAGAGATGTTTGAAACAAATTGAAATATCAGTCGGACAACCGCTTTTAAGAAGTGATCGACTCAGAATCACTTCCTGATTTGATAAAACGTCCAGTATTTAAGCCTGTTATCAATGTATAGGTCGCTATTTAAAGGGTAAATTATTGAAATTTGGTACAGACATTTTTATTATTTTTGTGTTTCATTTTCAAGATTTTTATTGGACTTTGGATTACTCCCTCCTACCACAGAACTGCCTTTTCGTTATAGAGATGTTATCTTTAACAGCTACTATAAGGCAAATCACTGTACTATTTGTTAAAAACGGTCCATATTTTAGCATGTCTTCCACACCAGATCTTTTTTTAAGACAGTTTAATATCACAAAAACGGTCATAAATCTGAAGAAAATTAAAGCTATAATGCAAAATTTTGCGCACATAAGTTTTATGAAAACATAAATTGATGCACGAAATTTGAACATTAATTTCGTGTAAGACCCTATGTCAACTGATATGATTTTAATCAAAATACACAAAATATTTTGCTTAAAAGAAACTTATGTTTGTTGATAGTTAAGGAAGATTTTATCTGAAAGGTGTATTGTATCACAGATTCGGTCTTGAAGTTTTAACTCATTTGGTTAATAAAAATACAAACTTAATTTGAAGGAAGCAACTACAATTTTTATGATCTCTATTGCAATTTTGTAGCGTGTCGTAACATTCTTAGCTATTATGATATTAGCCCTTCTTTATAAACTTAATTAACTAAACTTTCCATCTATCTTTTTTTTTAGTACTGCAACTTCAACCTCTACAAAATCCTTTACTCTCAATCCCCTCTCAAAAATAAAAAGAATTCTCAACATAATACTCTTTACAAATCTGGACTTCCACAAACATCACTAAAATGAATCGTTCCGATTCTATAAGACGCGATCGTTCATTCGATAGCGTTCTCAATAAATTGATGCGCATGAGATCACAGAATCATGAAAGCTTTAAGGCGGCCATGTATAATTTTTTAATAGCTGCTGGTATAGCAGCATTTGTGGCTGTGTGTTTTATACTCGGACCCTTTGTAAGACCTTTACTGTGGGCATTTTTAATGGGCGCCGTGTTATTTCCCTTCAAACGAAAGTTAGCTCAATTATTAAATGGTTGGTTTGAGAAACTGGAAGAACGTGACTCCAATGTTCTAGTAGCTTTAAGCTTAGCTCCTTTAGAAGCCACCGAAAATTGTGGAAAATTTTTGGTGGATTGGTTGAAGGAGCATTGGCAAGTGATAACAGCAGGACTTGGTGTGGCCACATGTATGAAATTACTAGTCTTATATGCTCCCAAAGGCTTCTTGTGTGCTGTATGGCGTTTGATAGTCTTCTCCCATTCATTGTTTGTGCAAATGATCGGCTTTTTGAATATATATTTGGTATGTACCTTAAATAATTTAATAAGATAGTCAATAACATTCTCTATTTATTTGCAGTTAGCTGCCATTGTAGCTGTTTATCTAACATCCGTCTATTTCTTTTGGAAACCCTCCAATAGCAACCGTTTTGTCATTGCTGGTCAATCATTATGGATTGCTATAGTTAGTTATGGTTGTAGCTTTTTAGGAGCTCTACAAGTACCTGTCTTCATTATGATTATGTTATATGTGGGAGCATCTATTATTTTTCATTTACGCTCCACTGAAGAAACTAGTTCATTTGTGGATAAATTGAAAAAGCTTTTGGATAGAACAGATTTTGAAAAGTCTATAAGTGCTTTAAACTTTAAACCAATCGGAAATTTGCATTCAGACATTGAAGACGTTTCGTTTAGTGAGACAATGGATTCCGTGGAAACTCTAGAAGCCTATGAGGTTAAAGATGATGTGATCGAAGAAGAGACACACCTGAGTGATTCATATTTCAAATATTTATTTTATGCTTGTATTGTAACGTTCTTATATCGTAATGTTTGGATGTTTATATTGGCCGCCATTCCGATATTTATGCATCTGCTTTTTACTTTGGGTAAATATACGGGTTTTACGGATTTCATAAGTGCCAAAATTAATGATGTCTACGAAAAGTTAAAGGTAATTTTTAGCTACTTTTAATTGGTACTAATTGTAATTTTTGGGTTTACGTTTACAGTCCTGGGCTATTGAACATCACTCTGCGGTTTTGCCTCTTTGTCTTCCTGGTATTTTAGAACTTAACTATAAAATCAATACAATTGTACGCAACTCCCTAAAATCTTCTGTGGATTTGGTTACCTCCATTCTAATGATTATTCTTATGATTCTACTCATTGTTTTCTTGGGTGTCTTCTTTTGTGTTAACATTTATTCCGAAACTATTGAAGTGGCCTATTTGGGCAAGGATCTTATTAATAAGACCATAACAGATCGTCCTGAATTAATTGATATTTTACCTGCCAATATGCAATCATCTATTGACGATGCCCTGGATAATGCTCATCATTATGGGCGTCGTAAAATTGAAACTTATATAGACGATTGGCTTACTGATGCTGATCCCATACATGCTACTAAGCTAAAGGAACAAATTTTAGATGTTTGGGATCGTTTGATTCAATACTGGATTGACTTTAATAAATCAGATTCTTCGTATGGCCCACGTGTACCCACAGATGCTTTAAAGAGTACATTTGGTGAAATTGTCGATAATCCTGGTAAGTTTAAAGTTTTCAATTTTATTTCTTTTATTTTTGGGGGTCTTGGTATTTTTTTTGTTTGTTTAATTTTTTATGTTTTTTGTTAATATGTTTTAAACTAATTTATGTTTAAGTTTCAAGTGCTACACATTGCGATTTATTTAAACCCATACAATTCACAAAACAAACTAATCCAAAAAAATCCATACATATCATATTTAAATTCAAAAGGGGATTAACAATATTATTTTATATAAATATAGAAAAAAATCTTTTAGAGAGGAATTTCATCCAAATATTTTCCTATCAGTAAATTTTTTAAAGAATTCCTATAAAAATAGTAGATTTTTGAAAAATTTCCTATAAAAATAGTAAATTTTTGAACAATTTTCTATAATAAGTTTTTAAGTTTTGAAAAATTTCCTTTAAAAATCGTAAATTTTTGAAAAGTTTCCTGTAAAAATAGTAATTTTTTGAAAATTTTTATACAAAAATAGTAAATTTTTGAATATTTTCCTACAGAAATAGTACATTTTTGAAAAATTTCCTATAAAAACAGTAAATTTTTGTAAAAATGGTAAATTTTTGAAAAAAATGTCTATAAAAATAGTAAATATTTTAAAATTTGCCTATAAAAATAGTATTTTTTTTTTAAATTTGCTATAAAAATATTAAATTTTTGAAAAACTTCCTAAAAAAATAGTAAATTTTTGAAATTTTTCCTATAAAAATAGTAACTTTTTGAAAAATTTCCTATAAAAATAGTAAATTTTTGAAAGAATTTCCTATAAAAATAGTAAATTTTTAAAAATTTTCCTATAAAAATAGTTATTTTTTGAAAATTTTCCTATAAAAATAGTATTTTTTTTTTAAATTTGATATAAAAATATTAAATTTTTGAAAAACTTTCTCAAAAAATAGTAAATTTTTAAAAAATTTCCTATAAAAATAGTAACTTTTTGTAAAATTTCTTATAAAAATAGTAAATTTTTGAAAAACTTCCTATAAAAATAGTAAATTCTTGAAAAATTTCCTATAAAAATAGTAAATTTTTGAAAAATTTCCTATAAAAATGTAAAATTTTTAAAAAATTTCCTATAAAAATAAACAATTTTTGAAAAATTTCCTATATAAATAGTAAATTTTAGATAAATTTCCTATAAAAATAGTTGATTTTTGAAAAATTTCCTATAAAAATAGTAAATATTTGAAAAATTTCCTGTAAAAATAGAAAAAATTAAATATTTCCTATAGAAATATAAAATTTTTAAAAAATTTCATATACAAAAAAAAATTTGATGAATTTCCTATAAAATTAGTAAATTTTTGAAAAATTTCCTATAAAAATGTACATTTTTAAAAAACTTCCTATGAGATAAATTAAAAAAAAAAATCCTATAAAAATCGTAAATTTTTGAAAAATTTCCTATAAAAATAGTAAATTTTGGAAAATTTTCCTATAAAATTAGTTATTTTTTGAAAATTTTTCTATAAAAATAGTAAAGTTTTGAAAATTGGATAAAAATAGCAAGTTTTTGAAAATTTTAAAATAATTTACCATAAAAATATTTTGAAAAATTTCTTATAAAAATAGAAAAAAAAAATTAAAATTTTGGAAGAGTTTTCTGTAAATAGATAAATTTTGAAATTTGTTTCTAAATATTTTCTGTAAATAATGGAAATTTTTGACAGTAAATAGATATTTTCGAAAAGCATTCCATTTTTTTTTTATTTTTTCAAAAATGTGGGTGTAAAATGTGGTAACAAGTTTGTAGTAAAATTGAAAATTGTCCCTTTAATATCAAAAACTATCAACACATTTTCCATTAAAACCAAGTCCCGTGTATAAAAATCAACAATAAAAAAATTGAAGTGTCTGCTTAACATGCATGTTTCCATGGCTAACAAAAAGCAATGTGTTTTTAATAAAGGACATTTTAAAGAGCTAGTTTTAGTGGCGAAACAGGGTATCATTGGCTGGGCCAAAAGCAATACACAAACCATAATGGAAGTGGCTGAATCTCTATGGCATATAATACGCACCAACTTATCGATGATCATGTCATTTACTGGAGAAATTCTTTCGTTGGTGTTATCTGGAGGTCAGGCATGTGTTGAATTCATATTAGATATGGTAAGTTAAATAGGTGTTCATTGGTTTGAAAAGAATATTCCTAATTCTTATTCTTTCTTATTTTTATTTCTATAGATTGTATTTTTTACTGCCCTTTTCTATCTGCTTTCGAGTAGTCAAACCAAATATGCTCCTTTACAAGTAACCAAATATTTAGGAGTATCTTCTTCGGGTTCAAAAATTGCAGAAGCTTTGGAAAACTCGATTTCTGGTGTCTTGATTTCAATGTTTAAAAGTTCTATATTTACGGGTCTATTTACCTGGCTGGTTCATACAATCTTTGGAGCTCGTATTGTTTTTCTACCCTCTGCCTTGGCGGCTATATTATCGGCTGCTCCATTTTTGGGTAGTTACTGGTGTGCTCTTCCTGCACTTTTGGAAATCTGGCTGGCTCAGGATCGTCTATATGCCGGTGTTGTTTTGTTCTTGTTGCAATTTTTTGTGCCTCCATACTTTGAGGCTGCCATATACGCTGAAATGAAGGGGTAAGTTGTATTTGAATGATTGTGTTAAATTTTCAATAAATTTTTTAAATTTTCTACAGAGGCGGGCATCCTTATTTAACTGGTTTGGCTATTGCCGGTGGCATGTATTGGATTGGCTGGCAGGGTGCCATTTTCGGTCCCCTTATGTTGTGTTTCTTTATTGGTATTTTCGAGGTGGCTGCTGTTGCAATGCGTGCGAATGATGATGCAAGGTTTGTTTAATTCAGTTAAATTTTTAATGGATTAACCTCCTTAATCATAAACGAAAAATAAAGTTATGACAAACTTATAAATCGAATTTTCCATAAAAAATTCCTACAATAAGCCTTTGATAATTTTATACTTTGTTTATGATTTGGGAGTTATTTCTAAAGTCTATGTAATTTTTATGTTATACATTTTAAAACTATAGTTTGTTGCATTATTTTCGTTGTTGTCCTAGTTTTTTTTTCGATTAATGTCAATATCTAGTTTCTAATTAGTAAAATTTAACAATAGAATTCACTTAATTTATATTCGATTAAAGGTCAATTAATTACGCTAATAGCTAAACAAAACATTATATTCTGAAATGTCACCAAATCAATAGGCCAAGTGTTGCCAACCTAGCAACAACAAAAATAAACTATAGCTCAGTTCAGAATCCGCTAAAAATATTCTAGTATTGAAATTTGCGGTTTAGCAAATGGAATAAAAGTTTTCCAAATTTTTTTTTTTCATTTGCTATACTAATTTGCGAATGCTATAATACTACCTTTTCAACGGATTTTTAGAAAATATAACTTAAATTTAAATAACATAATTTCTTAGGTTGGCTTTTTCTAGATATACAAACGAAAATATAAATGATTTACTAAAAGCGTAAGTGTTTTTAAATAGAATTTTAAATAGAAAACTTCGAACACAAATTTATTACTAACCAATGAGACGCCGTTTTCTCATATTTTTTAACACGGTTAGAGTCATTAAATATTGCTCATACAAACATTCAAAATTTTCATAAATATATTATAATATTTCGCATCATCGCAGTATATTTTTATAAAAGTAAAAAATTTTTGACTCGTTTGCTATAAGAATTTTTTGAAAATTCCCTATAATAAGACAATTTTTGAAATATTTTCTATAAAAGAAATTTTCAAAAAAGTAGTTAATTTTTTAACAATATTTAAAATAAAAATTCGATTTCATAAAGTTTATAAAAGATAATGATAGAAATTGTTTCTATAAAACTACATATTTTTGAAAAAATTCCTAAAAAAATAGAAAATTTTTGAAAAATATCCTATAAAAATAGAAAATTTTTGAAAAATTTCCTATAAAAATAGAAAATTTTTGAAAAATTTCCTATAAAAATAGAAAATTTTTGAAAAATTTCCTATAAAAATAGAAAATTTTTGAAAAATTTCCTATAAAAATAAAACATTTTTAAAAAATTTCCTATAAATAAGAAAATTTTTCAAAAATTTCCTTTAAAAATAGAAAATTTTTGAAAAATTTCATATAAAAATAGAAAATTTTTAAAAAATTTCCTATAAAAATGGAAAATTTTTGAAAAATTTCCTATAAAAATAGAAAATTTTTTGAAAAATTTCCTATAAAAATAGAAAATTTTTGAAAAATTTCCTATAAAAATAGAAAATTTTTGAAAAATTTCCCATAAAAATAGAAAATTTTAGAAAAATTTCCTTTCAAAATAGAAAGTTTTTGAAAAATTTTCTATAAAAATAGAACATTTTTGAATAATTTCCTATAAAAATAGTAAATTTTTGAAAAATTTCCTATAAAAATAGTAAATTTTTGAAAAATTTCCTATAAAAATAGTAAATTTTTGAAAAATTTCCTATAAAAATAGTAAGTTTTTGAAAAATTTCCTATAAAAATAGTAAATTTTTGAAAAATTTCCTATAAAAATAGTAAATTTTTGAAAAATTTCCTATAAAAATAGTAAATTTTTGAAAAATTTCCTATAAAAATAGTAAATTTTTGAAAAATTTCCTATAAAAATAGTAAATTTTTCAAAAATTACCTGTAAAAGTAGTAAATTTTTCAAAAAAATCCTATAAAAATAGTAAATTTTTGAAAAATTTCCTATAGAAGTAGTAAATTTTTTTTTGAAAAATTTTGTATAAAAATAGTAAATTTTTAAAAATTTTCCTAAAAGAAAATACATTTTTGAAAAATTTCCTTTAAGAATAGTAAACTTTTGAAAATTTTACTATCAAAATAGTAAATTTTTGAAAAATTTCCTATAAAAATAGTAAATTTTTCAAAATTTTTTTTTTTTAGAAACTTTTACTTTAAAAATAGAAAATTTTTGAAAAGTTTCCTATAGAAATAGTAAATTTTTGAAAAATTTTCCTATAAAAATAGTAAATTTCCTATAAAAATAGTAAATTTTTGAAAAATTTCCTATAAAAATAGTAAATTTTTGAAAAATTTCCTATGAAAATAATAAATTTTTCAAAAATTTCCTATATAAATAGTAATCTTTTCAAAAATTACCTGTAAAAGTAGTAAATTTTTCAAAAAAAATCCTATAAAAATAGTAAATTTTTGAAAAATTTCCTATAGAAATAGTAAATTTTTTTTGAAAAATTTTGTATAAAAATAGTAAATTTTTAAAAATTTTCCTATAAGAAAATACATTTTTGAAAATGTTCCTTTAAGAATAGTAAATTTTTGAAAATTTTACTATCAAAATAGTAAATTTTTGAAAAAATTTCCTATAAAAATAGTAAATTTTTGAAAAATTTCATATAAAAATAGTAAATTTTTCAAAAAAAAAAAAATTTTTTTGAAAATTTTACTATAAAAATAGTAAATTTTTGAAAAATTTCCTATAGAAATAGTAAATTTTTGAAAAATTTCCTGTAAAAATAGTAGATTTTTCAAAAATTTCGTATAGAAATAGTAAATTTTTGAAAATTTTTCTATGAAATTTTGTAAAAATTTTCTATAAAAATAGTGACTTTTTCAAAAATTTCCTATAAAAGTAATAGATTTTTAAAAAAATTCCTATAAAAAGAGAAAATTTTTGAAACACTTATAAAAAACTAGAAATAAAAAACTTCCGATAAAAATAAAATATTTTTTAAAAAAATTCCAATAAATATAAAAAATTTTTGCAAAATTTCCTAAAAAAAGAAACAATTTTGAAAAATTCCCTGTAATAATCGAACATTTTAAAAAGATTCCTATAAAAATATTGTTATTGCAAATTTTCCTACAAAAAAATTTTCCAAAAAATTTGTATAGAAACACAAATCAAAAAAATTGTATATAAAAAGACAATGTTAAATAAATCCTATAACTCCAATGAAAATAAAATTATTTTTTTCCCAATTTTCGAAAAACATAAAAATACATTTGTTTTGCTCAATTTTCGGAAAATGCGGTATAAAAAAATTTTTCAAAAAATTGCCACTAAAAACAATTTTTAAAAAACACTAAAATTTCTATAAAAAAGTAAATCTTCAAATTCACTTTAAAAACTCAATTTTCAAAAAATTTCTTAAAAGGACAATTTTTTCTTATAATTTTTTTTTATTTACACATTTCTTTTTTGTTTTTGATTTAACTTTATTATATTTTGTCATATATTATAAGATTATAAAACATTTATTGTAGATGCTATAATTATATAAAATCAAAATATTCATTTAATACTTACAGACGTAGCTCTGATGAAGATACTCGTACAACGTGAGTTTCCTTCCATTAAAGATGTCGGCGCATCTTAAAAAATCGTACTAAAATTAGAACCATAAATTAAATGATACTTACTTTTTTAATTCCAATTAACATTTAAGTAGTTAAGATACATAAATGATACCAATTGGTATAAAAATATTCCAAACAAAACCCAAAAAAAACGTCTAACAATACATTTTGCTAACTTTACTTACAATCTCTAACATTTTTGCATTTGCTTGCTTTAGCCCCAATACTACTTATACACATACATACATACATAATTCAAAATTTGGTTTTCCATTTAATAAATGTGAAAATTTTGTTCATTTCATGCGAAATTTTTAATTTCCCTTTGTTTTTAGTTTTACAAATTTTTGATTTTTTTAAATATTAAATTCTTTTTTCCAGTGCACGTCGCCATTCCTTTGATTTTGACTATTAACAATTATGTATGTTATGTTAGTTATTTCTTTCTTTCTTTATTGTTTTGTTTTATTGTTTTCAATATTTTTTTATTTTATTTAACAACAATATCCATTTCTTCTTGTTTCAACTTTATACTCTACTAAACAACGAACGAATTTCAATTATATTTAAAAATATATAAACCAAATAATTTTAACATGAAATACCTAATTGTTTTAAACAAGACTATCATTAGTTTTTAAAATTAAAGAGATTTAAAAGAATTTTATAATTGAAAAATACATTTATAATATGTACAATGTAGTATTATTAAAAAAAGAATAATAATGATAATGTGCACTCCATTTTAGTTTTCTATCTTTTTTTTACACTACCTCGAATAATGATCTTGAAGAATTGTCAAGAAATTGTCAAAAGAATTTTTAAATTATAAATCAAAATATAATATATTTTTGTTAAATGTTTTTATTAAGTTTATAGTAACAAATGCTTAACTAATTAATAAAAAATAATTAAAATGTGAAAATCTAAAAAAAACTAAATATTATGTTTACTATTGAATTTTAGAATTTTTTATTTAATATATTTTATTTTTAAAGCTAATTTTCAAGAAATAGAAAATTTTTGAAAAATTTCATATAAAAATAGTAAATTTTTGAAAAATTTCCTTTAAAAATAGAAACTTTTTGAAAAATTTTCTATAAAAATTGAAAATTTTTAAAAAAATTTCTATAAAATAGAAAATTTTTAAAAAACTTTCTATAAAAATATAAATTTTTTTTAACATTTTTTTATAAAAAAAGAAAATTTTTGAAAAATTTCCTATAAAAATAGTAGCATTTTGAAAAATTTCCTATAAAAATGGTAAATTTTTGTAAAACTTCCTAAAAAAATAGTAAATTTTTGTAAAACTTCTTATAAAAATAGTAAATTTTTGAAAAATTTCCTATAAAAATAGTAAATTTTTGAAAAATTTTCTATAAAAATAGTAAATTTTTGAAAAATTTCCTATAAAAATAGTAAATTTTTGAAAAATTTCCTATAAAAATAGTAAATTTTTGAAAAATTTCCTATAAAAATAGTAAATTTTTGAAAAATTTCCTATAAAAATAGTAAATTTTTGAAAAATTTCCTATAAAAATAGTAAATTTTTGAAAAATTTCCTATAAAAATAGTAAATTTTTGAAAAATTTCCTATAAAAATAGTAAATTTTTGAAAAATTTCCTATAAAAATAGTAAATTTTTGAAAAATTTCCTATAAAAATAGTAAATTTTTGAAAAATTTCCTATAAAAATAGTAAATTTTTGAAAAATTTCCAATAAAAATAGGAAATTTTTGAAAATTTTCCTATAAAAATAGTAAATTTTTGAAAAATTTCCTATAAAAATAGTAAATTTTTGAAAAATTTCCTACAAAAATAGTTCGTTTTTGAAAAATTTCCTATAAAAATTTTAAATTAAAAAAAAAATATCTTATAAAAATAGCATATTTTCGAAAATTCTCTGTAAAAATAGAAGGTTTTTCAAAAATTTCCTTTAAAAATAAAAAAGTGTTTGAAAATTTAGTAATTCTAACATTTAGTAATTCTAACATTTTGAAATACTGTTGGAAATACCTTATTTTGAATCGTCTTAGTTTTAGATACATATTTATTTTTTTATAACCTACTTTACCTAAAAATTTCTTCTTTCCTCGATTTATTAGTAATACAGCCGTGGTTGATGCAATAGCACAAATGAAAAATGCCAATAACGAACATAATAAAAAGCACTCAAAATCTAGCCAAAATATAAAGAAAATGGAAGCAACGGTACCAAATCTCCCAACGAAAAAATCGAGCGCAATAAATAAAATTCCGGAAAACCAAACGAATAACGAAAATTTAGCAAAAGAAAAATCTGAAGAAAAGGTTAAACAAGAAAATAAGGAATCTTTTGGAGACGGCAAAGTTACGATTGAAGGAGCTAAAGGTCGGACTGAAGCTTTAAGAAATGAGTTACAAGAGGAAGTAAAGGAAATATTGGAAAAAACTACAATGGATGTTGTAGATAAGATGCCCTCTAGTGACATAAAGAATGTTTTACTTGGATCGGATGATCCAAAACCTTCTAACAAAAATGATTCCCCACCATCGTCACCAAAATCTGTGGAATTAAAAATAATAACTACCACTTACCATATCCTACCTAACTCTTTATAAGAAAATTTTTGTAAATTCGAAAACAAGGCTTATAAGCAAAGGATTGTATTCGGAAAAACTCGATGTATGTATTGTAATTTATGATTTATAGTGGAAAACTGATTATTTACAAAGTTTTTTGTAAAGACAATGATATTTTTATCAGTTCTTTATAACATCTTTGAATCTTTATCTAACACAAAAGTCTATTACTAAATCCTTATTGATTATAAGCTTTAATTCGAAATACAGGGCCCCCTTAAATTAACTATTGATTGCTTACCTCATGCTTGTCAATGTATTTTCTTTCTTGCTCTCTATACTCGTATATATTTTACCAAAGTTATCCAAAGGATGCTTACTTAAATAATTACTCCTGCCAAAGGATTAGACTTCTTTTTTATATATATTTTCTATATTTTACACTTAATATAATAATTTACTTAGCCAATTTTTGTTTTATACATATACTATTTAATAAATCTTTTTCTATTTAAACAAAAAATAATTTATATTTTTTTCTATTCAAAATTTTGTGGTCGAAATTTTTAAAAATATCTAATACTCGTACATGATTCAAATTTTCGAGGTTTGATTTGAATATTTTAAGACTTGTCAACAACTCGGTAAATTCTTTTAAAATAGATTTAACCAAAATGTATGTCATTGCAAAAATGATGCCATTATATATGTACAGTGACGGTAAAATTATTAGTACCCCTTAGAAATTAGCAGTTTTAAAATATTGAAATTGTTTTTCTTTTTTTCTTATTACTTTCAGCGATATGTTGCGTGAATATTCTTACAGCAAGACAATGATCACAGGCACAACTAGAAAATATCATAAGTGTGTTTCAGTGATAATTTAATCAACGAAATGTCGTGCGCAGTTTCATGTTTATAACCCCAACCACAAGTTTAGAACAAGTATATAGAAAGAATTATATCTAATATGATTTATGTGGCTTTGTGCTAAAAGGGCCAATGTCAAAATAAATAATTTTAAGAAATTTGATTTAAAGTTTTTATTTTCCATATATATATAATTGCCCAGAAAACCCTTATAAATCTGTTTAGAGTTAGAGATTACACAGCTAATCAGCCAAATAAAAGAAGAATAAGAGAATCTAAATTTACATTGGCCCTTTTAGCACCAAGCTACAGATTTAATGAATAATATTACAAACGTGGGTTATTTACACGTTATTAACTCTATGCTACAGTTTCGAGTTTTTCAGATTTCTGGCGGGTTTTACATCGTCTGGTATTACTACAAAATTGAAGATTGGGTAATACGAAAAACTACGATTAAATGTTGAAATGTTACGGGCAAATTGTTTAATATCATTTACACGAGGATTTCATGTCACAGTAACTCTATCTCTATAAGGAGATAAAAGAGATCTCAGACGGTGTTTTAAGCTTTGCCTTTTAGAAAGAGATTTAGCTCATTCTAATGCAGGTAATACACTCTACAACTCTAGAACTATCCAACTCCAGCACATTGGCCGCTCATTTCACAATTTTTTTAATCACATTTTGCAACAAAGTCATGCAGTGACTTTCAGAGCGTCGGTTGTTTATGGTTTGTTCATGTAACCCCGGTCTTTTAAAAAACCCTAGAGAAAATCATCTAGCGGCGTTAAATTAAAAGAACTAGGCGGCCTATTGACATCACCCAATTGAGAAATTACTCGACTGGGAAAATTTCTCATGCTATAGCTGAATTGTAGTGAATAGCTGAATTGTAGTGAACCGCCGTGGTATAGCAGGTTAGTCATCCGCCTAGCATACCAGAGGCCCAAGTTCGATCCCTGGCCAGCTAGCCACTGGTTATTGAGTATTAGGCTATGTAAAACTTCTCTAACTAATGCATTTGCCGTTCGTAGCCGGCGTTAAAACGTAGGTCCCTTTCAATGAGTCTAAAAACAGAATGTTTAGCTTGTGGCGCCTTCTTGCTGTAACTAAAGGTCACTGATGTCACGGTGACGGCGTTTCCTTGCTCATTTTAATAAAAATACGGGCCTATGGCACTTTCTTTCGATGCTTATTAGAGGACTTCTTGTACATTTTATAAGCCTTATATGCGACAATTTTGTTTATTATTTGAATAGGCCTAATCACTAAAGATGATTTTGTAAAAAAAAAGTTTTCGTTCAGTTTTCCAAACAGCTATGTAGTTTAAGTAGAGAGTTGAAAGGTGGTGAAAAGGTCAGATAAAGCTTTATATTATTCAAAACTGTAATTGCACGTCCCGTCTATTTTTAGAACAGTGAAGTTGGAATATCTGTTGTTAAATAGACGCATTATTTAAGCTTTTTGTTCTGCAGCCAATTTTATTTTATTTACATCGAAGACATGTTAATGCTGTAGGGCCCATCGCCGATGGAGGATGCTGTAGTAATTAACAATTTTACTATTAATAACACAAGTATACATGGTTTTGGATCTAAGCAGCCAAAAGCTGTTTCTAAGGTTATTTGGGGAGCCGAATCCGAATTTCTGTTTTTTCATATTGGATCTAGTTTTCGAGATATTAAATAAACACATTTTTTACAATTTTTGACAATTAATCTCCAGTTTATTAATTAAAAAGTTTTAAATAAATAAGAAAAGAGCAGTCTGAACTGAGTCGCTTGTACAGTTTGGGATCTGTTTCAGGCATTTAAGTCCAACAGTAGTCACTCATAATGACCTTGTCTTCAAATCCTTGGTTTTGATTTTCCCCAAATCTTTACTCGTCCCTTGTACCACCAAAGTTTTTAGGAAAAAATTAGAATTGGGAATGCAGAAATGTATTTTCAGAGACATTCGAGCTCAAATCTTGCAATATTTAATCAACAAACTGTCGGTTATCCGCTAGAGATCCGGGGATTTGCGGTTGCTAAGAAACTTTTGTACAACATCTTGAAATGATAGCAATGCTTCTGCTTTATTGGCCGTTAAACATTTTGTTTCTGTAGGCTTTTGGCGGCTTAAATAATGTTTCTAACGACACCAACAGCTGACTGTTATTGCGGTGTTGCCAACATACGCGAACTTACAAACTAAAAGAAATTTTAAAAAACGAAACCCGGATTTAAATTCAGCATCTTAAATAACGTCAAGATCTGTTCTCATCTGCTCTGGTCCAAAAGTTGACCGTATTTTGTAAACTTGTGTAAATGATGTTTGTCGATCAGAAAAAAAAAAAAAAACGAGATATTTTTCAGATTTATACGCCAATTCATCGATAAAAATCTTACGAAATGATAATTTTTATCTGATTCAATAAGAACGGCTTCTAATCTTTAAAACTATTCAAAATTTTAAATAATTTGACTTCATAGGTATTTGGTTTTAATTTTTTTATAACATTTTTTTTTATTTAAATAAATACAAACTACGAATGTGCTACAAATTAGAGAAGATGAAGAAAAAAGCGTGCCTCAATAAAACGATTTTGATCTATGAGGGGTTATTATTCTATAATACAAACATTTAGAAAGGGAACTCGGGATGTTTTTCAGCTCTGGAATATACAAAAAGAAATTTTAGATTATCAAAAGTATAAAAATATTAAGCGGTTCATAAGTTTTAATGTAAGGTCTTACAATCATAGGTAATGTTATTAAAAATATTAAAGATGTTTTGACCTTTAACCTAATAACACACCTTGTGAAATGCCCAATTAAATTTAAACAACTTACCCCTGGAAAAATGAAAAATCACAAATGCGCACATCACAGTCCAGAGCCTTCATTTTCTCCATTTCATCTTCGGTCAATTCAAAATCGAATATATCTAAATTTTGCTTCAAACGTTGAGCATTAGTACTTTTAGGTATGGTCGAGATACCACAATCAAGTATCCAGCGCAATAAAACTTGGGCTGGCGTTTTGCCATGAGCTTCGGCAATTTCTTTAACCACAGGCACATCCATTAGATCGGGCAATTCACGTTCAACTCCGACCATTTTGTTAATATTTGCTATACCCTTAGAGCCCAAGGGGGAATAGGCGGTAATGGCAATGTTCTCATTCTTGCAGAAATCAATCAAATCGGGTTGTTGTAAATAGATATGATATTCGATCTTTAAGGGATTAAAAAATTAGGCAAATATTTAAAATTACAAAATCGAAATGAACCCAAATTTATGGAAATAAATATGTACCTGCAAATTGGCTGGTCTTATTTTGCAATTATCCAAAACGTTTTGTATCTGTTTAATAGTGAAATTTGATAGACCTATGGACTTGGCCAAGCCTAATTCATAGATATGCTCCATTTTCTGGAAAGTTAATGAACATGTTTTATCTACCTTGTTTTATAGTTTTTATATAAACTTCAAATGTTACCTTCCATACAGCCAAATGATCGGTGGTTTCATCTATTACAACCTGACCTTTTTCATTGCGTTTAAATTCACCATTTTCGAAAAGTATTCCAAAGGGAACATGCACCAAATACAAATCAACATAGTCCAATTGCAGATCGGATAAGGAGTTACGTAGAGTAGGCTCTACCATTTCTGGTCTTATAGCTGCAAGATAAAGTCAAACAAATATTTTAAAGGTGTTCCTAGAACCGGAATCTGGGGGGTTACTGCGTATTTCGATTCAAAAGAAATTGTTTTCGAAACACAATGCTTTAAGCATACAAATTCGAACAGTTTTATTTTCGAATCGAGATGCGCAGTAACCTCTAAGTTTTCCTAAATCTTTAGGTCTTCGAACAACTAAAAATCATTTAGTATATCATTATAGTCTTTAGTATGCGGAAACACCCTTTCCGAATTCTAAACTTCTTACCAAATGGTGGCAATTTTGTTGTAATAAAGAGTTCTTCACGTTTAACGCGTCCCGAATCTAACCAATCCTTTAGAACTCTTCCAACAGCTTTTTCATTCATATAAACGGGGGCGCAATCAATATGGCGATAGCCAGCTTTAAGGGCTAAATGTAGAGCTTCTTCAACTTCTGCATCGGGTGCCTTAAAATTAAAAAAATTAACAATTATAAATTTTAAGAATGAAATCCATTATATTTAAATTGTAGGTCAAAACCAACCAAAAATGTAAAATTCTAAGAAATACAAAGCAGTTCAAAATTCAAAAATTTTATGATAAAATTATTGGCCATGGAACGCTACACTCTTGAAAAACTAAAAAGTGTAAATTTTTACAAAATTTGACTTGAAATTTGAATTTATAGGTTTGTTCCCGTACTCTAACGAAACTACCCAGAACAGTCCGAAGTTGTCAGAAACTACTCAAAAAACAACAATTTGTATTGAAAATTTTGTACGGGAACACGTTTGTGTAAGTTTGGGTTGTTTCGGTAAAGTAAGGGAACACACATTATATTTCTGAAAAACTGTACAAGGTACATAAATAATTTTTTGCACTTTTAAAGTTTATTTTATTGTTTATGTAAAAGAATTTCAAAAATTTCAAAAAAGGAAACCCAATTGACCTTTTTTGCAATTAAAATTATGGTATATAGAAATTTGTCATTTTTTATAAAATTCGATGTTCTGGATTCGTTTTTGAGTTCGTTCTACTTTTTATTTTTGAAATATAAAGAGAATATATGGAACTATATAACTGCATTTCAAAAAGTTGCAAATTCGGCTTGACTTTTTTGTTATATGTTCGAAAACACAAAAATTTTCGTAAAAATTAGACAAATTTCGTTCAATGCTGTACGTAAAGGGAATGTTGGACAGACACAATGATTGAAAATCATCGTAGAAACCCATTCTCTGTGAATATATTACAACATTAACTTTTAATAAAAAAAACTTCCTCGTAAAAAGTAAAAAATTTACTCCATCTTTTTGAGAAAAAAATTCGCTTTTTTGAAAAATATTTGACTTTGGAAATTTCTTAACATTAAACGGTTTAAGATATTTAAAAACGGTTTTCAATTTTTTACTTCTTGAGCTATTGGCTGTATGTCAGTATTTAAAAAAAAAATATGGGTGTAATATCGAATGCACAATGGACCAAAAACTAAAAAAGTCGAAGAGAAAATTGATTTTTTTATTTTTTAAATGAAATAACTTAAAACCTATAACATTTATTTTAGTGAAGTAAGCATGTTTTTCTTTGTTTCTTGAAGCTCATTCCAAAATGTAAAAAACAACTATGTAGGAAAATAACTGAAAGAGCTACACGGTCCAAAAGCTTTTTTACTTTTGAGGTATCCTACTTTGACGCCCAATGATTCACCCTGTGTAAATACAGGGTAACCATATATCCAAAATTTAGGAATCTTGATGTTGCCGTGAGTGAAGATTGAACCCAGGCTCAAAGTGATCAGTTATACTTAGAAGTAGGCGTGCTAACCAACTAAGCCGCAGCCGGCCAAACAATTCAGCTTCTGCATGAGAAATTTCCTGGTCGCGTATTTTCTCTGTTGTCCATTGGCAGCCTAGTTCTTGTGATTTAGATTCTCCGGATTATTTTCTCTGGGTCATTTAAAAGACAGGGATAACGTGGACAAACCACAAAGAACCGAAAGATCAAATTCGGATTTTAGATTCTATCTGTCACGATCCGGTTTATAAAAAAGAGAACAAAGATTTTAATTAGGACTATGTTGCGATACGGTATTATAAATTGATCGTAAAGAAACTTTAACTACATCAAAGGTTGAAAATTGGACTGCATTGAGAATTGCTTTACATTGAGATTGAGGTTAAAGATTGAAATAGAGGTTGACGATAGCAAATTTGGATATTGGAAATTGATTTATTAAGAGATAATAATTTGAAAGCTTAACTAAATAAAGGTCAATGTTTAAATATTGGACCATATAAAGTTCATAACAACAAGCATTATCCTATATAGAGAACATTGATGTTATTGACATATAAATAGATCAATTGGATTTATAGACCCTAAAATACGAATTGAACCGTTAATTCCCCCAGAAATGTTCTATGTAACATAAAAACCTGCTGTGCATTTTTTTTTCAAAATTGGATAAGGTGAACAAGTGCCACATCCGCACACAAAGTGTTAAACTTTGTTGTTTGGGAAAAATTGGGAGTTTTTTAGGTTTTGCCCAAATTTTAACCACTTAGAATTAAATTATTTAAAAAAAAATTACTGGAATATAAAATATAAGAACTAAAGAAGCTTTATTTTAAGTCATCAACATTAAAAATCCATGAAGTACATTCGGAGTTATTGCAATCTTTCAACGAAAATTCGTGTCCTTGACGACACGCCTAAGGATATGCAGCCAAAAATTTACTTAATGATAAGTAAATTTCAAAGTAAGACATGTTTTACAATTCTATGACCTGTAAGTACTAAATAGTGGAGTTTCGTTAAAATACAACTGAATTTATTCAGTTTTTTCATATTAGAAAATTATACTTTTTTCTCAGGTTTCAAAAATCATTTTTTAATTTTTTGAAAATTTTGTTCAACAAATATTATAAATAATGTATTTGCTTTTCAGTATCATAAAACAAACAAATGGGAGAATAAATTACAAAAAAGCGAGGTCGAAATCGTAAAATTTCGCGAAAATGTGAATTTTTTGTAATAATTTGAGTATATGCTTGTTAAATTGTAATAATATTCAGCATTAATTAAAGTAATAGTGAATATTCTTCCTTAGACTACATAGAATGTACACGACATTGTTCTTTTAAAATTGGAAAAGTTTAACCCTTTCTTTACCGGGGTCAAAAGTCAGAACTGGAGTTTTTTTCATTTTCTATAGGAAAGTGACAGAATATTAAGAATTTATTACCAAATTTTGTTCAAAATGTAAAAATAAAGATAAAAGAATAATATGTGGACTTTATAGATATCAGCAAGAACAAAAAGTGGACTTTATAGATATGTATCAGCAATTAAAAATTCGTCTATTTACGGATCAACTATAAAAAATAAAACAATATACAGGCAAAGCCGGGTATAACGAATCCCGATTTAACGAAAATTTGATATAACGAACGCTTTTATTTTTTCCATTGAATACCTTATATAGCGAATATTAAGCAAATTTAATACGCGATATAACGAATAATAAAAAAAGTTATGGAAAATTTCCATAAATTTAAACATTTTATTAATGTGTATTTGAAAATCGAGTAAAAAGAAAGTAAAAAGTATGTAAGCTGTGCAAAAAAAAGAATCAAATTGTCGTTTTCGTAAGATTTTGACAGATTCCAACGAAAATTTCGTACAGTGATTTTTAAATCTTAAAAAAAATTTCCTCTTAATTTTGTATAAATATAATAAAATTTGAGGGCAAAATCTAAATTTCGGGAAGCCAGACCTATGAAAGGTTCCTTTATAGTCTCACTATAAAAAAGATGTCTGTACTAACTTTTATGAAATTATCCTTAAAAGTCGGACTTTGATAAGAAGATTACATGGATGACAAGCCTGTACAGCAGTCAAACGAACTGACATCGTTAAATCGACAAAGTTACTGATTATGAGTAGATTAGTATGTGCTCTCAGACCAATATTTCTATGGTGGTGTAGAGTATAAAAACGTTGCGATATAACGAATATTTCTGTATTACGAATGAGCCTGACATTATATCTTTCGTTATACCGGGAGTTGCCTGTACTATGTAATATAGATTAAGGATGGAAAATTGGACTATAAATATATCAAGGATTACAAATTTGACTATTTAAAGGTCAATTATTAAAAATTTAACTATTTTCAGCCTTATTACAAGTGTCCAAGTCGTATCTTCGACTATGAGAGCTTGTACTAGATTAAAGAAAACATTAACACAATTTCTTTAATCTAGTACGAACAATAAAAAATACGACTTTAAAACTCTTTTTAAAGCTGATTGAGTGGTAATAATTTTAATTCTAGAATTATTTCAAATTTTTATTTTGACAATTGTTGACATTTTAAATTTAAAAAAAATCATTGATCGATTTGTGTGAAACACATTTAAATACTAGATTAGATCTATTGAAACCTTCTACTTAAAGGTGTGAAATTTAATATAATTCCTTAGGTTTGTAAAAATTGTAAATATTCGTAATTAGCGTGTAATTACAAATATTTACTTAATACATAATTACAAAATGTATGCACGTGGAATACATAATTGTAAAATTTATGTGTAAATCCAATAAAGGCAGGTAAATAAAATCATATTGAAGACAATTTTTTTTAATATGTCTTTGATTTTTTGATAAAATTTCAATGATTTCTTCAAATTTATGTATTTTATCTTGTTTTGTAATAAAGAAATAAAATAACACAAATTTATTTATGTTTGTAATATCTAATAATAATATTTATCTAAAACTACATTTATTAGGTTAATTTTATACCCCTTTTCTCAATGTCGGCTAACGTTCAATCGAAACTAATAGTATCGGTTAACAGAATTTGTATATAAAGTGGGGAAAATGTTGAGATTTTTGTATCTAGTCATTACCTTGTATATAGCAGTATTAAGGCCGATAATGCTATACGATGTTGCCGTATTGTGTATGACTCTTGGAAATCCGCAATTTTTCATCGCAAGATACTCGAAAGGGTTCAGCGAATGCAAATGTGTTAATTGTGGGTACGCTTCATACCTCATAATCGGTTACACTAAATGCAATTTTGCATTTTTTATCTCTTAACTGCGGCATCTTATCTTATTATATTCTTAAACGAGCAATAATTGTATATATATATATATATATCTCGAAAACGGCTCTAACGATTTGGATAAAATTTGGACAGTGGGTATCTTTTTTGATGTATAGGTCGAAGAAGAAGGGACTTTTTGAACTTTTACCTCTAAGAGGGTAAAAACGGGTAAAAAGGGGAAAAAATCGAAAACGCTATGTCTCCTAAAGTAATATATATAGAAACAAAATTAAAATTACGTTTTTGTGTTATGCTCTTTAGCGAAGATGTTGCGGATAAGCCGGCGAAGGTTTTAAAGTTGATAAGACTAATTTCCGACAGATGGCGCCACGGAAAATTACTAAAAATTAATTAAATCGTAAACTGTATATTTGATCATGCTATGATCTTTAGCAAAGTTGTAGCGCATGAGCCGACGAAGGCTTTTTAGTTGGTATGAATAATTTCCGACAGGTGGCGCTACAGAAACTTACTCAAAGTCAATTTAATCGTAATCTGTACATTCAATCATGCTACAATCTTTAGCAAAGTTGTTGCACATGAGCCGACGAAGGTTTCTTAGTTGGTATGAAGAAATTTCGACAGGTGGCGCTACTGAAATTTACTCAAAGTCAATTTAATCGTATGCTGTACATTTAATCATGCTATAATCTTCAGCAAAGTTGTTACGGATAAGCCGAAGAAGGTTTATGAATTGGAATAAGCAAAGTCCGACAGGTGGCGCCACAGAAAACTACTCAAAATGAATTAAATCGTAAACTGTGCATTTGAACAGACTATAATCTTTAGCAAAGTTGTTGCGCATGAGTCGACAGAGGTTTCTGTTGATATGAATAATTTCCAAAATTATTCAGAATGAGTTAAACTGTAAACTATGCAAACTATGTGTTGGTCGGACAAAATAAATCAAATAATTCAAAATTAACTGAATATTTCTACAATGTCTTTCCTCTAAATTTATTTTAGCACTTTATAATATAAAATATATAAAAACTTTAAAATTTTCCTCAAAATGCTTATCATAAAGCTCCGAGCAAGGCTCGGTCTACCAGGTACTTAGGATTAAGACAGCTGTTGCAATGGTTACTATCGCAGTGCATGACATTTCCGTCACCATTGCCTACAAACGATGCTACGCGAAATTCCTGGTATAATATATAATATAATAATAATAATATCTACACTGATGGCTTGATTCAAAAATTAGTTAGATCGACTTTAAGAACCTCTACAAAGATATATTGCACAGTATTGTGTTTTCAGGTCAAAAACTCTGGTCGTTAAGAAATTAAGAGACTGTTATTACGAGTATGTCTCTAGATTCTGTCTTTATAAATTCAACATCATTCCAGGACCTTTTCTGGGACATAACTGGGAACTGTAAAGAGGAGTTAGACTTATCAATTTCAGATTAGCTATACTCTGGTGGCATTCATCTAGGCACTTTCAGGTTCCTGTAATTAAGAGAATGATATTTAAGCGTCTGTCTAAGAATTTATTCAGCCCAAGCATAATAAAAATAATAAAAATCAAGTTATCAAAGATATGATTTAGTAAATATACGTTTTGTATTACCGGGAGTCGGGTCATATTTCACTAAACCCCCTATATATTCCTGCTGCGAAAAACTACTATAATGTATCATATATAAAAGGGCTCACAAAATTCACAAACACTCTTAGAAAAACCATTAAATCTGAAGAAAATTATCGAAAACGCTGTCACCGTGAATTCTCTGCTATACTAAGCCATGATAACAGATTTTTTGTAGCCACAATTGGCAAATTTTGACGTCAGTAACCTTCGTTTCCAGCAAGACGGTGCCACTAGCCACACAGCCGGCATGAGAAATTTTTCACCTCGTTCATGTGATTTAACGCACCTGGGGCTATTTGAGGGTTTACGTGAACACAATAGCAAGAAATAACTTAAAAAGATGAAATTCGACTTTGAATAGACGAGAGCGGAAGAGTGACGATGAACTAGAGATGAAATCAAATTTCATTATTTAAGAAAATTTATATATACCCTATAGGTGGAAAGGGTATATTGGGTTTGCTCTGATTTTTGCAACGCATAGAAATATTGATCTGAGACCCACCTTTTAGTATACCAATCAACTCAGAGTTGTTTTAACGATGTCCGTCAGGCTGGCTGGCTGTCCGGTTATCTATGTAAGCTTGTTATCAATGTACAGGTCGTAACTTTAAACATAATCACTTTTTTTACACTGTAAAACCTACAAGAAAAAAGTTTTGGGAACACGATTCCGATGGGCGATGATATTCGCTATAGGTTTCAATGTGATAATCCCTATACTTTTTTTTGGCAAAATCGGATTACTATTTCGGGTACCTCTCATAGGGATGCCTTCCCGGAATAGAGTTTTTTGTCCTTTACAGCCATAAATTTCATTGTATTTTAATAATATTCAGCACAAATATTGCTTAACCTTAATCAGTGTACCTAATTTTGAAGGAATTGGCCCATATTTAACCATACCTCTCAAACAAAACACATTCTCAAAAATAGTTTAAATACACATAAAACACAAAAATAAATCTAAAGATAAATGCATTGTATTACTAAAACTTTGCACAGATAAATATTTTGCAAATATACATAAATCGATAACCAAAATTTTAAAACAATCGATTCACAATTGACCCTAACTCCCACATCAGGCCCTTAGCCGGAAATGGCATAAATCTTCTTAAGTCCTGAAATTTTGAAAAAATAGTACATATTATATGTATGTACGTCTCTTAGACTTAACCTTAGTAGTGAAGGGTATCATATAGTCGGGCTTGACCGACTATAGCTTTTCTTACTTGTTTTTTTACTAAAACGTTGCACAGATAAGTAGCTCCCATATCAGACCCTTTGCCGGAAGTGACATAAATGCACTTAAATCTTGAAATTAAAAAAAAATGCAAATACGAGGATATTTTAACATTTGACCTTAGCAGTGAAGGGTGTCATATAGTTGGGCTTGACCGACTATAGCTGTTTCTTACTTGTTTTTTGTGGTTACCTGAAATTTACCCTCCCTTTATTGAAATGAAGTTGATTTTTTTATTTTATACAATTTTGTCTAGGGACAGATTCGAATATACAAACACTCTTACTTGTTGTAAGCTTCCGTCCAAGTCAGTCCAGTAATCTGCTCTAAACCAACCTACGGGTTCACTATGCAAATGTGCAGCTTCGAATCAAAGTTAAAGCCAAATGTTCATTCAATATTGAATAAATGCGAGTCTCACCAAAAATTACTTTTTTCAGAACAACAAAATCCGATTTGGGACTTTATAAAGCTCATCCTTAAGCTTAATAAGATCTTTTAGAAATCAACTATTTAAAATTTTGTTATTTAGAGATCTACGATAAAAAAAATATCTTTTAGGAATCCACGATTAAAAATGTTTCCATTTAGCGATCAACGATTGAAAATAACTTCATTTAGGGATCTACGATGAAAAATTTGACTATTTAATGATCAATTATTAGAAAGAGTTTATTAAGCGATTTACGATGGAAAATTAGTTCATTTAGGGATCTACTATTACTGCTATTTAACCACCCTTTAAGAAGTGAAGTTAGTCTTTTAGGATATTTATAAATTTTATAGAATTTTGTGGTGGGGCAGATTCGATTAGAAGACACTCTTACATGCTGTAAGCTTCCGTGGTAATATAATGGACATCAAGGTCCAAGTCAGTCCAGTTAACGTCCCTAAACTAACCTAGTTGTGCAACGTCTAATCACAATTTTGTAAACGGGTTTTTTATTCATTTCTAACCTTAAAACTTTGTTTTAAACATTTTCTTTCTCAAATATATGAAATACAATAGTTTTGTTTAATTGAAATTATTTATTGGTCTAATGTCTATATAAAAGCTTTGTCTAATGGGTTTTAAATTACTATTTCCCTCAAACGTTAAATATATAAGCATTAGGTTTGGTTTAATTCTAACAATTATAGTGTTTGTATACAAAAGAATTTTTTAATGCATGGAATTTATTTACATCTATTGAATTTAATCAATAAATTGGTATCTTAAAATATAACTATACAAATGCACGACTATTATTAAAATAACAAAATAATTATTTAAACCGGTTCTAAAGGCAACTACAAATAAATTAACATCCATCAGATGCATTCGAATCTTGTGGTTGAGTTAAATTAATACATAAATAATATAAAACCTAAAAAGAACAAAAAGATTTGTTTGTTTTCAGAGAAAGTCAATGAAACATCCACTATCTTCAAAATTTAAGATTTTCAATGAATATTAAACCGGTTTTGTAAATGTTTTGCGGGGTACCTGTAAGCCCTCAATAAGAAAACAAAACAATTATGCTTTCGAAAGGTGTTAGTTAAAGTTCTTGCTTAGATGGTCAGTTTTGAAAACGAAATTGGGTTAAATAAATTTATTTAAGGTTCTTAACTAAAAAAAAAATGCATTTGTTTAAATAAGTTATTCAATTTGTATGTAAACAAATCAATATTATTTTATGGTCTGCATTTGTTGTTAAATGACGTTTTAATAAAATCAACCATTTATACCCTACATCATTATTGCAAAAGGTTGGGCTTGTAGTGTTTGTAAAGCATACAAGATCTCATGTTATTTCAGTACAAATTTTTAAATTTGAACATTTTTTCGTTTATCATTGGAAATTTTGAAGAATTTTAAAAATTGTATGAGCTAGGAGAATGTAGGTAGGGAAAGTAAATTCCACATACGAACTGTACGGCTAAACAACGAATTTTCTCTGTAGTTTGGTGCTCTGTCTACTGGCCAGTCGACTACGAAGGGATGAGCTCTAACAGATAGATGTGTATAGCGTAACAAATTCGAGTTTTGGGAAATAGTTCCTTGATTTAATTAGAGCACATTCCAAAGTAGTAACGATAGAACAGTGTGACACAACCCACATTGCGATGGTGCTTATTGCTGAATACCCTACTGTCAGCAATAAGCACCTTTACCCTCTACTGCACTCGGTCGAAAAGCTCCAAAACAGAATTTAAAGCACCGGCCTATACATGAGAGTTGTATTCCATTTTTGGTCAGATATTCTTCATCTTTTTCTTCTTCTGTTATCCTTGACTCCCAGTGGAGCATAGGGCCTCATTTGGTCGGATATAGGTATAGTAAATAGTAAGGAGTTCAGATGAAGCTAAGTATCTCATACACCGTTTAAGACTTGAAAAATGTGGTCAGTCTAACGGACATCACATTGAATTCTCAAGCCCAGAAAATCAACTGTATCTGTTCCTCGATATTTTCACCACCCATTAATACAGATAAAATAACATGATCCGCCGTGATTGAATGAATACGAATGGCAAATGTTACTATCATCTGCAAAAGAGTAGATGGGATTGGAAGTTTGGCGTTGAAGGTCGTTTATAAAGATAAGAAATAGAGTAGGGGAAAGAACGGAGCCCCGCGGTACCCCTGAATTTAGCTTGAACTCGTTTGATGAGATCCCATCTACAACAACTCTTAGAGTGCAATCTCTGAGGAAGCTCGATGGGAATCGAGAGAAGTTATCACCGACACCAAAAGCATAGATCCACGATTTAAAATTTAATTTAAGTATCTACGATTAAAAAAAGTTTATTTAGAGATCTACGATTTAAATGTGTTCAATTAGTATCTACGATTACAAATTTTACAATTTAAAGATTATGATTAAAAAGTAGTTAATTTAGCCATCTAAGATTAAAAATTAATTCATTTAGTGATCTACGATTGAAAATGTGATCATTTTGGAAACTACGATTAAAAATTAAATTTTTTTAAAGATCTACGTTTAAAAAGTAGTTTATTTCGCGATCTACATTTGAAAATGAATTTATTTATTGATCTACGATTAAAAATTTGATCATTTTAAAATCTCCGATTAAAAGTGAGTACAGTTAACCGTTTGGAGATCTACGATTAAAAATGTTATCATTTAGAGATCTACTATTAAAAATCACTTCATTTAGGGATATACAACTAAAAATTTGGAGATCAACATTTTAAAATTAGTTCAGTTAGGGATCTATGATTAAAAATTAGTTCATTTAGGAATCTACGATTAAAAATTTGACAATTTAAATTTCCACGATTAAGAAGTAGTTTATTTAGCGATCTACGATTAAAAAAATTTTATTATTTAAAGATCTACGACTAAAAATGAGTACAGTTAAGCGTTTGGAATTTTTTGAATTTTATCATTTGGAGACCTACGATTTACATATAGGAATCTATGATTATAAGATTAAAATTTTAACCATTTGGAGATCTATGATTATTTAAAAATTAGTTTATTAGGGATCGATCTATGATTAAATCATTTAGAGATATATGTACTATTAAAAATTAGTTCATTTGAGGATATACAATTAAAAATTTAACGATTTGGAAATCTAAGTTTGAAAATCATCAAAGCTTAGGCCATTTTGAGGATTTACACAAAACAAGCAAAAACAAGTAAGAAAGTGCCCTTCTTTTCTCGAAATTTTGCAAATTGATTACAGTTGTCACAAAAATTATGAAAAAAAAAAAAAACAAAAATTATGAAAAAAATAAACTTAAAATTCTCAATATCTTCAGATTTACGAGCGTTTTAGTGAATTTTGTCTCATTTAGTGCGTTTTGACAGAAGAGTTTGTATGGGAGCTAGGGTCAAATGTGGACCAATTTTGTATAGTGATTAAGGTTTACATAAGCAGAATTTGATTTAAATTTCATGAAAAAATATTGATATTTGTGGAAAATATATCAATTCCGGGAAGTGGGACCTATGGGAGGTACTATAAAAAAAATTATCTGTGCCAAATTTCATCAAATTATCTTTAGAATTGCGACCTGTAGTTTAATTACATGATTTACATGGGGGTCCAGCCAGCCAGACGGACGGACGGACATCGCTAAATCGACTCTGAAAGTGATTCTAAGCCTATTTCTATGCGTTACAAACATCAGCACAAACTTATAATACCCTTTCCACCTATGGTGAAGGGTATACAAATGATATCGAAAAGTTGTACCCAATTGTTACAAGTCCAAGTTCAAAGAAAATTAAAACTCTTACAATTCTACAATTTAATTGTGTTAATGTACGATCTACATATATGATAAATTACCTTAAGAGATAAATCAGAATTTAATGAATTTTATTAAAATCAAAACATTTATTATGTGTTTGTTTCGCAAAACCGCGATGTCTAGAGGTTTTTCTTGAACGACTGATAAGCAAGGGTTTAAAGTTCTTTATGAATTATGGAATAAATATACGAGTAATTAAATTGTCTGAGACCGATTAAGTTTGTCTGTCTTTAGAATTTCTTTTCAAACTCGATCAAGCTAATAATACTGAAGGCTGGAGAAACTCTTAAGAACTCTGCCATATACATTTGTTGTTATACCCTACACTCATATAGATTTGAAGGGTATTATAAGTTTGTGCTGATGTGAATTAGGTTAGGTTTGTCAAACACCTTCACTCGGAGACAATTGGTTCCTCTGTAATTCTTCCTAAGTCGAGAAGAGGCTATAAAAGAGATGCTGTAGCATAGACGATAGGAGAATTAAGTGTAAAAAAAGAGACAGTAGTAAGTGTGAGGTAACAAGCCTGTGTTATCAAAGAGGGTAGCAACCTGTCTCAGTCATCTGAGTCCAATTATAAAGTTTACAAGATCACATAGTTACACTTTGTTATTAAAATTGGCCCAAATTAATCGATTATTTCGGAAACCATCTATAGGCCTGACTTTTCGCTGTTCATATCAATAAATTTCAGTCTCATTTATTTATTTATAGGGATCTACTATCAAAAATATGACAATTTAAAGATCCACGAATAAATAGTAGTTTTTTAACGATCTACGATTGAAAATGAGATCATTTAGGGATCTACGATTAGAAAGATTTGGGATCTACGATTAAAAGATTGGAGATAATTTAGAGTTAACCTGTAGACAAACAGGTCAATGTACGGTCGGAAAGCTAACCCTTAAAGCCTTAAAAAATCTTGGTCTCGGATAATAATTTTTGATATGATAAGCAAAAAAACATCATAACTTTAAAACTAAATCAAATATTAATTCCAGATTTTGAAATTTGGTCAACAATGCAACAGCAAAGACATTTCTGAAAACTTAAATGACAAAAAACGAGAAATTTTTAAGTAATTGCGAAAAAACAAAAGGGCTTAACTATAAGTTAAATATTTTCTGAAACCAAAAGTGCTTAACTACAATACAAATTTTGAATGTTTTTGACCGTTCACATAACACATTTTGTAGCTAGATGTATTTTGGTTTCCTGTGTCATAATCAATCAAAAGCTCAATTGTAATTTTTGTGTTAGTTACGCCATTTTAAATTTCAGGTGGCGATACAAATGTATGTCTGTATATATTAAGCAAATGGGTGATGTATCCCCTACATCAACAAGCAACGGTTCTGATTGGTCTTAATTTTTTAAGCCCCCATGGGTTTCCTGCTAACATATTATAACTGTAATCAAATCCTACTCGCACCTCCTCGTGGTACATCTTGAAAACCTGAGCAACCTAGTTGAAGATGCTGTAAACAACCCGACTGGGATTGTAGGTCAGGGCTAACGTGAGAGGGAGTTATCTTGGAGCCATTCCGACGTATTTGGTCTAAGGGTCCAAGATAATTGTACTTGGTAAAGTACGAAACTGTAGCGTCAAAGCTTGGCCTACAAAATTGAAATTCTAAAATATGCTCGGCCTTTGACCTTAACAGGTTGAAAATATAGACCATTTAAGTATGTAAATACTTTTTGACTTCTTGACTTCTTGACGTTCGGTTCACATTTTGACTATAATGGTGTAGGATATCTTATAGTCGACTTGACTGACCATAAAACATTCTAACTTATTTTAAAATAAATAAATTATAAACATTTTAACACTTTTTAAAACCGGAAAATTAGTATAATATTAAATTAATAACACCAAAATTTTGAATATACATTAAACAAAAATCTGAAATTTCGATAAAAAACGCTAAAATAGAAATATTTTTTGCCCAAGCTGTTCTTACCTGCCATGTACCAATTCCCAAAACTGGCATTTTTACACCATTATTAAATGTTAAATATTTTTCACAAGCCATTTTTTATTTAAATTATTTATTTTGTTAAATCACTAATAAACAAAATAATGTTTTCACTTTGAAGGTACGACGCCAACAATGATTCAAGTTCAACTGACTCCATATTCATCAGATACTTCACTTTTATTGCAACCGGCGGCCGCCGATAGAACAAAATCAAACAAACTTTTTTTATGGTTACAAATGCGAGAGAGTATAATAATTTAAGTTTTATACAATAATTTCAATGAGCAATAAAACCCCAAAGTGGATGGTAAAATTTCCATTCCATAAAAACTGGTGTGAGATACTTACATTCTTTAGATACGCTCCTAGAAATATGCTACAAATAATTGTTTTAAAAAGTCGTGGGTATTTGTTGGTTTCAGTAAAAATGGGTGGTGGTTATAAAATTTAAAATTCAAATTGTGGGGAAATGTGTTAACAGTCATTAAAAATTTAGGGAATATTTTCAATAGAAACCAAAACGTATGTAATTATAACTAAAAATTTTGTGGTTAAATAGTTCTCAACAATTTGTTTATTTTTCCCTATGCAGGAGTTTATTGGAATTTTAAAATCCTTAATTATAAAATATTAATTTGACAAATGTATATTTGTATTGAATGGAAATTGTCCATATGTACATTAATTAATTTAACATTGCATGTTGGTTTATTGATCATTTTTTAAAGACCTTGCTTTTAGGAACAAAAAATATTTATGGCTTGTTTTGATTAAGGATTTTCTGTAAAAAAATGTTCTTTTAAAAATTGTATGTATGTATATTTTGGAGGAGCGAAAAAAAATTTTTATTGAAATTCCATACGCCTGGGTTAAAAATCAATGCTCTACATCCTAAGGTGCTCAGAAAAAAATTTTGTCTTCCTAGGTTATTGTCCTGATGTGGCGCACAGGACGCTTATTTCTAGGACCCATTTGTACGTGAAAAAATGGGAGTTTTTTTTAGGTTTTTGGTAAATTTCAACCAATAAATTTATGTTTTTGGCAAAACCAATGATTGAATTTCTAAATTAGCTTTCATTAGAGTCATAAAATTAAAAATTAGCTTTCATTAGAGTCATTAAAACTATCCATATCCATGCAGTAGTTTTTAAGTTATTGCAATTTGTCCTAGAAAATTTGTGTCCTTTTCAACACGCCTAAGGATATGCAGCAAAAAAATTAACTTTAGAATACAAAAATTACAAAGTAAAACATTCCTTATCGTATAAAGACTTATAATTATTAAATAGCTGAACTTTATTCAAATATAATTAAATTTATATAGTTTTTTTTATACTGGAAAATGGTACTTTTTTGTAAGGAACGTTTCAAAACCAGAGACCGGATATTAATACTTTTAAAACAATATTTTCATATTTAAATCCATAAAAAAACAATCATTGGAGTTTAAAAAAATATAAAAATCCCTCATGATTTTTATTTGTTCGAAAAATTTTGTTTCTTTTTTCAATCCGATGAAAATAAAATATAAAAAAATCGTTGGAGATATTTATCAGTACAGTTCAAAATAATTTTCATCTTTTTTCATCCGATGAAAATAAATTTTGATAGCAAAAATTCAAATTTTATATCGGTATTTGCCCGAGTATAAAATATCTTTAGGACGTTTAAATAGCAATGAATTCAATTATTTTTGCAAATTTTATATTGAAATGGATTTAGGCAACAAATGGTCGTTGTATAAATGCAATGCATTTTTTATTTTTTCAAAGTCAATTCAGAAGTTCAAAAATAAAACAATCAATAAAATATTTTTCTGTTCGGATATTTATCGTTAGAGATATTTAAATTTTTCATCATGAGGGATATTTATATTTCAAATATAAATCCCTTTTTTAACCTAGGAGTATCGAATTTCAGTAAAAGTTTTTTTTTTCGCTCCACCCTAATGTATATAGCCGTGTTACAGAATTAAAGTTTGTTCGAATGTGGAATAAATTCGGTATGTATTTCTTTTACAGTTCAATATTTGAACAATTTCTTCAATTATTTAGTGTTATTTGTTGAAACAAAGATTGATTTCAATTAAAAAAATCTTGTATTTCTAATATTTGGGAATCTTTTTCTTCTTCTGTTATCCTTGACTCCCAGTGGAGCATATGGCCTCCACCATCCTTTTATGTCGGACTCTATTACGAGATGTTAGGCATATGCCATTCCATGAATAGCTTGCCGCTTGCAACTCCTCATCAATTGACCTTCTCCACGTTCTAGCAGGTGCATCAACACGACGCACTATGGTATTTCTGCTGCAAAAAAGCCAGTTTTTGACCACCGCTTTTGAAAAATGTAATGATGCAGTTCTATAAAGAAGAGTCTAGATATAAGAGATCAACAATTGTTTTCAAGAAAAAGTTATATTTGAAAAATGTAATGATGCAGTTCTATAAAGAAGAGTCTAGATATTAGAGATCAACAATTGTTTTCAAGAAAAAGTTATATTATGTATTATAAAAAAAGTGTTGAGATGTGCTTAATGTTCTGAAATGAAAAGTGATGAAATTTTTCATCAAAATCAGTGGCTCATGTATCGAATATAGTTTCACAGCTTTAATCTTGATGTCGATTTAATTAAGAAACAGAACATTAATCTCGTATATAGTTTAGGAAATATCAGAAAATTAAAAAAGCTCTACACAATTCAGTATTTTAGTTTTTCTTTAAAAAAACTAAGTTGACTCGGTTTTGCTCGGTGCTCTCTCCTTAACCACGTGAAAGGCGAAAGTCTCTTCTTCTCCGAAATTAACCGATCGTAGAACAAAGTTTAAAATTTTTCTGAAAAAGTCACGTAAATTGTTACCCATAATTTAGGCAAAAAGTGTTGTAGTCGTTTAGGGGTAACTTTTTAATTATATTGCATTTAAGTGTTGGTCCAAGGTAGGTACCCCAAGAAGTAGACGGATTTCAACCAAAATTAATAGAGCTCTTTGTGTCGAATTCCAGAAAATTTTGTTAAGAATTCTGTCTAATTCGTTGAGAACAAAAATAATTGAACAAAATTGGAATCCAAGGCAGGTACCTCAAAGAGTCAAGGGATCTCAACCAAAATTTGTACAACTATTTCTTCAATCAATTAATAGACATGTGTCTAATTTTTCTAAATTCCGCTCAGAGTTGCGGCTTATGCATTGAAAAAAATTTGTCCGGGGCAGATACCCGAGGAGTCAACTGATTTCAAATTAGTAGAGCTCTTTTTCAGATCAACTAATATACAAGTGTGCCGAATTTTATTAAATTCGGTTGATAATTGTGGATTGTACATTAAAAAGAAAAATAGGTGAAAATGGGGGCGCAACACAGGTACTCCAAAAAGTTGACTAATTTTAACCAACATTAGTAGAGCTCTTTCTTAAATTAATTAAGAGATGTGTGTCGAATTGTATCAAATTCTGTTAAGAATTGAGACTTGTACATTGAAAAGAAAAATATTTGAAAAATGGGGGTCCAAGTCAGGTACCACAAGCATTCGACGAATTTAAACCGAAATTAGTGAACCTTTTTTAATTAATTAATAGAAGTGTGTTGAATTTACCCAAATTATGTTTAGAATTGCGACTTGTACATTGAAAAGAAAAATAGGTGAAAAATGGGGGTACAAAGCAGGTACCCCAAGGAGTTGACAAATTTTGAAAATTTTTCTTATCTATATAAAACTGAACAAGTATGCAAAATGTCAACGTTGTAGGATCACTCCTTCTATTTTTTGAACTTCGATGTATGAAGAAATGCCACTGTCAGACAGCCTCCTTCCTGTGGATTCCAACGAAGCGCTTGTAGAACAATGCTGGTATTTGGCCTTCGAAGTATGTGGCCTATCCATCGCCATTTTCGTTGACATGCTTCTATAGAAGCAGGGATATAGTTTGTCGCGTTAAGTAGATCTTCATTTCTTATGCGATTCGGCCACCATATATTAGGGATTTGCCGTAAGCATTTGTTTGCAAAGGTTTGCATGCGCTTATCAATGGCATTTCTGCCTTTCTAAGTCTTGCAGCCGTAATACAGAATGGACTTGACATTCGAGTCGGTTGTTGTTAATTTTTGCCGAGATTTCCATATAGCTAGATTTTGCCTTATTATTACACAATTCAATACCCTCAGCAGTGCCACCTTTTGTAGATACCAAACTTCCAATATAATTAAAGGTACTTACACATCCAATAACCTCGTTATACACAAATATTATGTCTCCAAGCATAATCTTTGTCTTAGAAATATTGATTCCCAGCCCAGCTGTCCGAGATTTAACAGTGATTTCGTTAGTATTTTCTAAAAGGTGGCCATTCGACATACGTCATCAGCATATTTTAAGTCCTGCGCGTCTACCATTCAGAGCCGTGCGCATTATATTGTCGATGACAAGGATAAAAAGTATAGGTAACAAGAAACATCCTTGTCTTACTCTAGTAGTGACTTCGAACGGGTTTGACAATTTACCTTTGTTTAGGAGTCAACATTTGAAATCCACGTACATTGCCCGAATTAAGTTCGGAATTTTCGTTGGCATGTTACGATTTTCTAAAATTATCCATAGATAGCTTCCGTTGACACTGTCGAAGGCCTTCATAAAGGCGATAAACGTTAGGCAAATGTAGCTACGTTTCTAACGCAGTCGGATTTATGAGCTTTAACGGCTTTGGCCAAGGACTATCAATCCAGCAACACCGGCAATAAATGTATGTAAACTTATGTTACATTTTTTTATTGGAGCAGTCCAAGTATAACATTTTAAAATCTGATTTTTATTTTTTAGAAAAAAGATAACAGTTATTTTTTGATTTTGATTTTTTTAAGCAAAAATAAAAGTTACACTTAACTTTTATTTTTTCGAGCAAAAATAAGCATAAATAACAGTTATTTTTGATTTTCATTATTTCGAGCATAAATAAAAGTTATTTTTAACTTATTTTTTCGAGCAGAAATAAAAGTTTTTATTTGACAACAATTTTTTCGAGTAGAAATAAAAGTTATTTTTGTGTTTTTAGCCCCAATTATGATTGCAAAACTCAACTCCATTAATTTTTGAACATATGCAAATTATTTTCACTGAAAAATTATCTTTGTTTGAAAAATTTTTTTCATAATTTTATCTTATATTTCAACAAAAATAACTTTTATTTTTGTTAAATAAAATAAAAGTCAAAAAATAACTTTAATTCATGCTCGAAAAAATAAGAGTTAAAAAATAACTTTAATTTTTGCTTGAAAAAATAAAAGTCAAAAATAACTGTTATTTTTTATCGAAAAAATAAAAGTCAAAAAATAACTTTTATTTCTGCTCAAAAAAATAAAAGTCAAAAAATAACTTTTATTTTCTGACTTTTACGGCCAGAAGACCAAATTTATAGCAATTCTGTAACATGCATTAGTTGCAATGGGGAGCACTTACGGAAACAAAATAACCTTTCAACACACCGGGAGTGGAGTAACAGCTGTATAACTTCATGCTGCATTAATAGACAACGCAGCTCCTCAGCGACATCGATATCATCTTTGATGTCTTCCACGATATCATCGTCTTTGTCGTACGTCACTCCTCCTCCATCTTCCAGAGAGCAACAACAACTGCAGTAGCTTAAACAAGATCAGCTTTAACAACAACTGCAGCCGCAGTTAACAGCACATATAAAGATCATGGAGATCACCAGTTTTATGCTTCGGCATGGAACTGAGGTCGCAACGGTCCAAGAAACTAAACTAATTAACACTATCAGTATCCAGAGTTGTAATGGATACAACGTTTTGAAGTTGGACGGCAGAAGTAAGGGTAGAGGCTTAGCATGCATTCCACACCAAACATTGCTTTTATTTAATTTTGGAAACAACTAATGAAACAACCAATACATCGAAAAAATACATCGAACATCATGGTATTGCAGTCAGGTCATAAGCTGCAAAGATTGAGCTGTACAACGTATACATCCCTCCAGTTGCCACCTGTTATTATCCACATATTAGCTACTTGCCAAATGGAGATAACCGCATGGTGATGGGTAATTTGAATGCTCACTATGAGCTTAGACTCTCAAAGCTCGGCACTGGGAGAAAAAACTTTTTCACTGCCAAGAATCTGCTGCTTTCTCCTGCCTAATCATCGGAAACGCTCTTCACCAAATGGACGAAGAAAGTATCGCTGAAACTAAATGTCTTAGCCGACGGTGAAAAAAACCCCGCCTATAAATATTAGGTGTGACATTCGACAGCTTATACTCATTTTCAGCAAATGTCACTACAACTTTCGATGAAGTAGTAATAAGGTCCTCAAGTCTCTAGACGGAAGCACTGGGGAAGTAGATATATATAGCAATTGGTAGGTCAGTGGTAAATTACGCTGCACCCGTGTAGTCTCGCCAAGTGTGAGAAAAATGCTGCCTAGAAATGTCCTCAGAAAGCCATCTACATGAGGAGACGCAAGTCCTACCACTTAAGAAACATAGCCAAATGCTAACAAGGCAGTGTCTTCTCTGATGTCATCGGAGATGTCATCCGAACCAAATTCTAATGGACATCTTTCTGGCTATCAGAGTGATATCAGATAGCAAACCATCCTGCCACTCAATATCACCTTATACAAAGCAGCTCTGGAAGACATTATGTGGGGTATACTGTATATTTTTAAACAATAAACAAATGGATCATAAAGTAGACGACTATTTTTTGGATTTATAACAAAATTTTATAACAAAAATATACATTTTTTTAAGAACTTAACAAATCTAACAAATTCTTTAAATTTAAGTAAAAATTAAACCAAACTAAAAAATATAATTTTTTTTATAAAAAATCCAAAATGGCTTGCTGTACAAAGAAAGTAGACGAACGTCAATATAGTCCAAATTATACACGTCGATCATTAACGTTAAAATTCTATGCTCGACATGACGATATGGATGAAAAGATAGCAAAATCATCACAATATCAAAATTTTTGCAAGGAAATTGAAAAACGTATAAGTTACGATGCCCGGAATGTTTATAAGGCACCAGTAACTGAAAATCAGCGATACGGTTGGCTGGAACGTTTAGCCGATAAGTACACAGGTTGGGATGAAGAGATTCTAATGCATAGAACACCTTATGATGAAATGATGAATCTTATGAAAATAACATTATGCTCGAAAAAGTTTAGATAAAAGTTTGTGAAATACATATATAAATTGAAAATATGTTCATGTCGATGGCTTAAGAAAAGAAGGCCTAACTCCATTTTTTGTTTCTTTACAGGAGAAGGAAAAAAGTAAATGAAAACCCTAAAATTTTATTAAAAATTGTACTAAAATTTTTGTTGTGTCCAAAATTTTATGAATTTTATTAACTTTTTCTTCTGTAAAGTAACAAAAAATTGAGTTTGGCCTTTCTTACATTAAGTCATCGCTATATAAAAAATTAGCAAATGTAATGTCTAATGATTCAAAAGATTTTTATTTGGAGAATTTCAAAATCGTCTTATCGGGGAAAGTAACTAAGCATGTACATTTTGTAATAACTAAGCATATACATTTCGTTGCAATCATTCTTTTGAGGTAATTTTCGACCACTTTTTGACACATATTGGGCGGTATTTCCGCCATAACTTGACGAATGTTGGTTTTTATATGCTCAAGAGTTAACGGTTTATTTGCATAAACAGGTTTTTCGCGTAGCCCCACAAAAAAAGTCTGGTGTCAAATCGCATGATCTTGGTGGCCAGTTGATATCACTACGACGAGAAATTACGCGGCCAGGAAATCTCTCTTGCAATAAAGCCATATTAGCTCGAGTTGTATGGCATGTGGCACCGACTTGTTGAAACCACGTATTATCCAAGTCGTATTCTTCAATAATGTTCCGTAAGATAGTCCTAATTTCTGAAAACGACGAGGAATCGGATCTTCGGCAACACTTTCACTTACAGCTCCGATATTTTTAGCGAAACAGTGAAACGATGATGCACAGACCTTACAATATTTGTAACCGCTCCAGTCTCTTCAAATTTCTTCACAATTTTGCCAATTGCTTCGTAGTTGAACGATTATGTAAACCATAATCTCCTCTTAAAGCACGATATGTGGCTGTTGCAGTATCACCATTTTTGTAGTTTGTTGTTGTAGTTTGTTTATGCGTTGTGTGATACTTAAGCGATCCATTTTCGTAAATGTCAGACTTTCAACTGAAATTAAAAAAAAAAAAATGATTTAACAACTTAGTTTGACAGATGTCGAATTGCAGTCCTATACTTTTGAAACCACGAAATGGATAACCCTTTATTTTATTATTGTGCTGAACTTTGCTGGTTTAGAGTTATTAACCTCTGGATAGAGGCTAAAGTGTGTATACACTAGGGTTGCCAGACACAAACCCGGAAAAAGCTGGACATAAGGTAAAAAAAACTTGACAACCCAAAAATTAGCTGGACATTAATAAAAAAAACTTGCTTTAATAAATTTTTCAAATTGTTAATCAACTGAAAGTGGACAAGATAACATGCCCGAACAAATCGACATTAAATGTCCGCCATCCTAACCAAAATGGTTAGAATTGCAATAATTCGACTGAAAAGTAACAAATCTGCTAGTGCCGATGGTTTGCCGCAGATCTTTTTAAGGCAGGAGGTGATGACTTGATAAGGAGTATGTCCCAGCTTATAAAAACCATATGATTAGAAGAACATATGCCGGACGATTGAAGTCTCAGTGTTCTTTGTCCAGTCCACAAACAAATTAGATAAAACTATTGTCAATTATAGAGGTATAAGTCTTACTTCAATTGCATATAAGATAATATCGACCCTATTGTGTGAAAGGCAAAAGCCCAAAATTAACGAAATAATTGGAACCTAATAATGTGGCTTTAGACTGGGTAAATCTACCACAGACCTTCACGCTACGTCAAATTCAGGGGAAAACACAAGAGAAACAAATTGAAACATATCATCTCTTTGTTTACTACAAATCAGCTTTTGACAACCCGATACGTCAAAAGAGGAAAATCTTTCAAAGCATGACCTACGAAATTGGAGAATTGGAATTTTAAAATATGCTCGACCTTTGACTTCAACAGGTTGTAAATATAGGCCATTTAAGTAAAGTAAATACAATAGAGAAAATTGATAGAAGCACTCAATTAATCAACGCATAAATCACTTAAGTAAAAAAGAGAAAAAATACACTTTTGGGTTCATTATCATAAAGATAGTTTTTCTTTAAAAATATAAAAAAACTCAATTCTCCGATTTTAGCTGGACAAATTTAATTTTAGCTTGACACTGGACAAGCGCTAAAAAAGCTGGACAATCCAGTCGAATCCAGCCTGACTGGCAACCCTAGTATACACTTTAGTATCTATCGAATTCTGAATAATGCTGTATTTTTGGTGTTGAGTAGTGAAAGCATTGGCATAGGGTATCATATCATAGAAGAATATATAGAAGGTCGTCAGCTGATCCACTAAAATTTAGTATTCTACTAAATCACACGTACACGAAATGAAAGCTTTTTTGACAAACAGAAAAGCTTTTTGTACTCAAAATTTTGTTTGAAAAATTACGCGTTATTTTGAATGAAACGCACTGTTCTAAATTGCACACATAAAATGTTATTTTTTTTAAATATTTTAACATTATTTTGATGTCGAAACACTTTTTATTTTTTACAAACTGAAAATTTTTTATTTTGTTTTCTTTCGACATTCTTTTTTTTGTTTTTGCTGGGACTATTGACAGGTCCCAGGTGTACTTTGACGTTTCGTTGACTTTCTAGGTATTTATTTATTCTATGTATCATTTGGCATAGAATAAATAAATACCTAGAAAGTCAACGAAACGTCAAAGTACACCTGGGACCTGTCAATAGTACGGATCAGTAATAGTGTATTGGTAAGCCTAAAAAGAGCTTTTACTTTTCTTAATGAATACAAACAGTTGCACAAAAAAGTATGATATGATGGGACGAAAATTTTCTTCAAGATTTTCTCCGTAATTTTAAGAAATTTTCTTGAGAAATCCATATTTTTAGGTATAGAATGAGTTTTACTTGATTTTAGGATAATTAAAATCTATAAACAATTTTTTATTCTAAATTTCATTATTTTTTTAATACCAAAAATTGCAGCCCTACTTGTTCAATACAAATTAAGCAAAAACAAAAAAAAGAATGTCGAAAGAAAACAAAATAAAAAATTTTCAGTTTGTAAAAAATAAAAAGTGTTTCGACATCAAAATAATGTTAAAATATTAAAAAAAAAAATAACATTTTATGTGTGCAATTTAGAACAGTGCGTTTCATTCAAAATAACGCGTAATTTTTCAAACAAAATTTTGAGTACAAAAAGCTTTTCTGTTTGTCAAAAAAGCTTTCATTTCGTGTACGTGTGATTTAGTAGAATACTAAATTTTAGTGGATCAGCTGACGACCTTCTATATATTCTTCTATGGCCCAAATGCCCAGATTTACAACTAAACTGGTAGATCACAAATTTCGACCTGATTACAATAATCCACCGATAACGGAAAAATACTATTCCCGCCATGAAAATAATCAAGTTCTTGCTGATACAAAACAATACGAAGTTTATTATAACGAACTTTTAAGACGTCAGAATTATGATGCCCGTGATCACTTTCTGGCACCCATAACTACAAATCAGACATATGGATGGCTGGAACGTTTTGCCGATAAGTATACGGGTCGGGATGCTGAGATATTAATGCATAGAGCCAAATACGACAGAGTAATGGAGATAATGAAAAAAATAGTATGTGAGAAGAGATTAAGAAATTAAGAGAATTGAAATAAACGGAAAGTCATATTCTCAAAAATGGATTTTATTTATAAACTAAACAGATTTGGTTGTTTAGACATTGGGTGGACAGTCACGATAATCATAGTCGGTAAGACTACGAAGTCCATTGTGTTACCACGGAAAAATTCATACCACTGGCTGCACCCGTGGAGCTTTAAAAAGATCTTAAGTCGAATATTGTCTACGTCAGTCAGACTAGACATCGAAAAAAATATGTATGTACCCAGGGTTAGGCTTCTTTTGTACTACAGGGCTGGGCAGAGAAGATGTTTTGTGAACTCCTCCTTCTCCTCGTTACCACATTATCTGTACGCCTAACCGAGCGCCTTCCATCAGACATTGTAATATCATGGCTGATCCAAATACGGATACATCAGGTCTTGATAATGCTATTAATCTGTAAGCGTTTTCAATTATACTCCACTTGTCTATGTAATGATGTCGTCTGCCTCTCCTCTGTAAATATCCTCCATTAACATTGCAGATTGTCTTTGAGAAAGTCTTTTGAACCAGAGAGACTAGCTTTATCCTTCTAGATACTGGTTTATCTTCTGGCGATCACAAACTTTTAGTAGATTCTTTAGGTGTCCCGGTTTTTAGAAATACCTTTGCGCGTTTCTGAATTGATTCGGAAATCCCATTGAGAAATTCCCTCTGCTAGTCATCCTGTTTTTCAGAATTGCGGATTTCAAAATTAGTAGAGTTCTTTGCTGAATAAACTATTAGACGTTTGAGAAATTCATAAAATTCTATTTAGAATAGGGACACTGAGAAGAAAAATAGGTGAAAAAATGAGGGTCCGAGGCAGATACCTAAAGGAGTCGACGAATTTCGATTTTTGTTTTAATTTTTCTTATCTGTCTATGTAAAACTGAACAATAATGCGTAATTTCATCGTTGTGGGATCATTTCTTCTATTTATTGCACTTCGATATTTGAAGAAATACCACTATGCACCTACCGGGCATTGTTTGGGTCTGAAGTTTTTGATTTGAGTGAAAAACTGAACAAAAACAACGCATGTTTTTGGAATTCGTCTTTAGTGGTGAGGTCCATTTTTAATTAGGAGGTTATGTAAGCAATCAGGGGATGAGCCCTACAAAAAAAGGTTATGTAAAGAAGTATAGAGGGAGTGGTGTTTGTGGATATTCGATTTGAACCCTTGGATATCATAATTAGAAGGGAGGACTAATGCAGGAAGTTTATTCCACATTCATGCTGTGCAGCTAAAAACCAAATTTTCTCGATAGTGCGCCGTGCGATCTACTTTAAAATTGACTACAAAGGGATTGGCCCTTGTGGAATTTCGCGTGCTACGAAAAAATGAACGGATTTCAGGAACAAGATAATAGCGATAAAAAACGAGAAACGCAACTCACACTACGACGATGTTGCCATGCATGGGAGTTGTATTCCATTTTCGGTCGGATATAGGTGGTATAAAAAGTAAGGAGATCAGTTGGAGTAAAGTATGTGCTGCTCCGCTTTAGACAGCCGAGACACTTGAATGCTTCTGTCGACACTTGGAAAACGTGTTTAGTCCAACGGATTGCACTGAATTTTCATGCCCAAAGCATCAAGAGTTTCTGCTACAACTACAACATTGGATCTTATGAGCATTAAAATCGACCGTGTTCGAGCGACCCCATTTGGAATTATAGTGTGATCTCCGAGAAAGCTCGATATAAAAGGAGAGAAATTGTTAACTTCACCAAATACAAGAAGTTTTGATAGAAGTTCTCCATGATACACTCTATCAAACGCCTTTGAAGTATCGAGATTTATAACTTTACTTTTGCCAAAACGGTGAATAGAACGGCCCCATTTTTCTTGGCTCAATTTCGTATGCCTTGAAGAAATGCGCTACCATTATAGTAGCGATAAAACTGTGAAAAGCATTGCACATTACGACGATGCACCAATGAGTTGGTTACCCTACTACCATCGATGAGCACCTTCGCCCTCACTTGTACGCGGTCGAGATGCTCCAAAATAGACATTGAAGCAACGGCCCATACGTGAGAAATGTATTCCATTTTCGGTCGGATATAGGTAGTATAAATAGTAAGGAGATCAGTTTTAATAAAGTATGTCTTACGCCGCTTTAGAAAGCCGAGACACTTAAATGCTTCTGTCAACACTGGGAAAACGTGTTTAGTGCAACGGACATCGCACTAATTTTTCATGCCTAGAACATCAAGAGCTTCTGATTTCCCAATATTTATACTACCCATAATTACAGATGAAGCAACATGACCCGTAACTCGTTTGTGTATTGACAGACAACATTGAACGATCCCATTTAAAAATAGTCAGGTCGGAATTTAGTATATTATTCATAATTTACTTTTTGGCATTAATCTCCAACGTACCTTGCCTATAGTTGAATGAATACGAATGACAAATGTTGTTATCATCTGCCAAAGATTAAATAGGATTGGAAGTTTGGCATAGAAGGTCATTAAGAAATATAAGAAAAAGTCTAGAAGAAAAAACGGAGCTTTGTGGTACCCCCGAATTAATCTTGAACTCGTCGGATGATAACCCATCTATAATAACAGCGATCTTTGATAAAGCTCAATATAAGCAGAGAGAAATTGTTACCTACGCCTTGGATATATCGAGAGCTATAAATTTACTTTAGCCAAAATGGTAAATAGAGCGGCACCATTTTTCGGTCCACATTTTAATAGTGATGCCCATTATAGTGTTAGCAATCAGACGATCTCAACCTTTCATTTCATATATGGGCAAATCCTGTGTGACGAACGATACATTTGTACGGATTTTGTTGTACTTAAATGAATCTCATTGTCGTTTTACACGAGATATCTTTGCACAGATTTCAGAGGATATTAGCCCATCGATTGTGCTATCGAATGGCATTTGTTAATTTACGTGCTTCTGTAATTATCATCAAATCGGTCATAGTAATAAAAAAATTTTAAATACAATAAAGATAGAGGTAAATCAGAGGATTACAAAACATCTTTTATAAAATATTTTAAAGTTTCCAGTTTCACCAAAAATCCAAAAATGAATTGTTACGGACGCTACGTGACGGACGATACAGTATTTACTTGAATGGTTTTTTATTAGGAAAAATTCATATTTCATATTTTTTTTAAGTTTTCGTAAATCAGTGAAAATAATTGTGTTAGTTGTTCCTAAATTTCATCTCCTTCCTCTTTATTTTCGCGGTTAAAACTGCGATTTTTGGGCACAATTTAATATTTTACAAAACGGCTACATACATATATTTATTTAAAGTTTTACACTTTTAACATCTTATTTTTCATCCCAAGAATGCTGAGGCTAGATGTTAGAGTGTCCCAAAAATCAAAAAAAAAAATTTTTTCAAAAGCTTCAAATTTGCCCCACTGTATGTTTTTTTAACACCAAATACCTTAAATTTAATCTGTGGATATAAATAGTGTTATTGGTTTATGAATAAGACGTGTGTTCGTAAATTTCGTATTTAATAAATATCATTTTGGAGAAAATATATACCCGTGACGGACGCTACACACTTTCCAAAACATATTATTCTGTAAAATGCTATATTAACATCTATATATTTATAGCCTAATGTAAAGCATACTATAAGTTCTCTTCACGAACCAAGTTCAATTGGAGAAAAAAGAAAAATTGCACTAGTCAAATGAAAAAAAACCTTTATTTCTGTGACGGACGCTACACATTCTGAGTCCTTTTTTACTTGACGCTATTTATATCACTCCAATTACTTTTGATGGGTACTTTTTAATCTAATTTTATAAAATTAAGCAGACTTTGAGCCCCTACTGAAACCTGATACCTAAATGTATGTTTTTGCGATTTTTATGAGCTTTTAATAAACCTAATATTTTAAAAAATTTTTAAAAATTCGAGATGGGTGCAAATAAAGACCTGCCATTCACGAAGAGAGAAATCGAAAATTGTGTAAATTTTATATTCTAAGGATCAATATATGGTCAATTTTTTCGTTAGTACAAATACGTGATTTCGACAGTTTTAAATTTTTTTCTTGGTTTAATGTTTTTCGGATTTGTCCATATACATACATAATTCCCCCGACAATGAGCTGCACCCTGTTTTATTTTCAGACTCATTGAAAGGGGCGTACGTTTTAGGCCGCCTCCGATCGGCAAATGCTTTAGTAAGAGAAGTTTTACATAGCCTAATGTATGGTTCATATAACTCAAGCGTCTGACGATTGAGTGAAATTTACATGTGTTTTGTTATTGTAACAAAAACAAAATACGTGTAAATTTAACTCAATCGTCAGGCGCTTGAGTTGTATGAACCCTACATAATACTCAATAACTAGTGGCTAGCTGAGTTATGAGGTGAATCGCTTTTTTGAAAATTTATTTTTTCAAGGGGGTCTGGCCGGGGATCGAACTTGGGACCTCTCTTATGCAAGACAGATGACTATACTGCTATACCTCGGCGTTTGCGCAATCTGTCGAACGTTTTGGGTATATCAAGAGCTTTAACTATATAACTACCTTAATAGATATAGTGGTTTTACAGAAAACTTTAACTAAGGCCAAAACTCATAGAAAATTTGTTATTAAAATTGATTGGAAACTTTTTAATTGCATTTACATATTAAAAAAAGCTCTAAATGTGTGGAAATAATTATTTGGTTAAATTGACCGAAACTTATCCGAAAATAAACCTAAATAAATTATTACATGGGAATATTGACAGATGTAACATTATATACAATGTTTTGGTTACTTTAAAACTTTTACATTTTAATGTCTTAATTATTTTAAATTAGGCTTATTTTAGTCTTTCACACACACACACACACAATCTCATACGCACTGACATTGGACTTGTACGAGTATGTAAGTATGAAAGTTTTTCCGGATGTCGCCACACGACCTACTTTATTTTGTTAAACCCACGACTAAATACCCAGATTTTGATTTGTAAGCAAAATAGTTGAGCACACATACATACACGCAGCCATTAAATAAAATTGTCCTTTTTGAAGAAATAAATTGACAATGCGTCTCTTAATTTAAACTATTAAAGACGTTTAATACAACTAATCCTTAGGTTGATTCCATAAAGGAAAAGAGGCGCATGGACGGAAGCATTTGTGTGTTATTCTTCGCCCTTGGATATAAATATTGTATCATTGTTTGTTAAACAGGACTAGATTAGTAACATAAACATTACTTCATTTATTTTCTAAATCATAAGCCGATTGAGCAAATTTGCATGAATTATCTCGGTAATGAAGATAAAGTAAGATTCTGGGATTAAGTGACAAGATTATCCTCTTACTGAAATTTTAGCAAAATTAGTATAAGAGAATAGGAGATACATAATTATAAGAGAGCAGGCAATGTTTTCTCTTTTTTTTTTCAACAAAAATCGTTATTTTGAACAGACTATGACCAAACTGATGTAGGGGATGTTGGATACCAAGCAATTGGCCTTAACTTATCTTGGTTATCCTTCATCTCAACTGTGGACACAGAAGTCCTCGTGGTATCAACCGGGTAACTATGTCAACACCCCTTAATGTAGTTAGCTAACATGTGCAGCAAGTTCTTCCATTAGAACAATCAAATATATGGGTTAGGACGTCGGGCTAGTGACCCACTCCTGAAAAAAAAACAATTACTATTAAAAATCTAAATTTAGATAAAAACGGTCCCCCTAAATGTTAAAAGAGGATATCCGAAACTTCGATGGAAAGACGAAGTAGAGGAAAATCTTTCAAAACTTGGCCTACGCAATTGGAGAATTTTAAGGGTAGAACCAAGAAAATAGAACCATTGTCAACAGCCAGGGATCTATTTTAAAAATTTATAAATTTTGCAATAGAAATTGAGAATTGGAATGGGGAAAGCTGGTAGTCAAAGCGGTTCAAAACTAAAACTTTCAACGGATCGACGGTGGAATAAGCTATTATAGCTTTGTTCCACGACTTATCCGCTGAAAATTAAAGTTTTAAAAACTTTGCCTTTGGGCTATTGATTTTGACTTTAATGTTTATGTATATCCTGCGGCCAACAATGGAGCAATTGTTGGGCGCCATTTTTGTCAACGACTCTTGAATCGGATTCGGTGGAGGACTGACTGGCAACGCTTGGCATGGCTAAGCCGATAGAGGACGTGCTGTTCACCAAATCAGTCATCCACAAGTCGCTGATCAAAAAGTAATTGCAAAACCAAGAAAATAGAATGTTGCGATGTCCATGGACTAGCACATTCTCCAGATTCCAATAGATAGGAATTGAGATATGGCATTTGGCCTCAATTACTTTTTGATCAGCGACTTGTGGATGACTGATTTGGTGAACTGCACGCCCTCTACCGGCTTAGCCAGGCAAAGATCACCATGCCAAGCGTTGCCAGTCAGTCACAAGATCGAAGCGCGTAGTTTTCTAAAATATGCTGGGCCTTGATCTTAACAGTTTGTATATATTGGAAAGTTTTAGAAAACATTTTTAGTCGAATTCCAATTTCCATTTGTCGAAAAAAGTTGAATACACATGGTATTCATGGTGGGTGCAACTTTACTACCGATCAAGACCGTCTGGTTACAGAGGACAATGGTAAATAAAAATACATGAAATGGAGTTGGCTGGCCGCAAGGTGAAGGCGAGCGAACAGATACCAAAAATATTAGTACTCAGCACATTTTTGACAATATTCTGCATATAAAAAAGTAATCCTGCATGCTCATACCTGACTAAAACACGAACGCTAGAGCCTTTCGAAAGAGTGTTTGGACTTGTTGACGCGGAATCAGAATTTTGGCGTCGATTGATAACTGTTGATAAAATCTGAATCGACTATTACACACTACAGTACACAGAATGAGTGCCCGGCAATGGACTGAAGCCGGCCGAGGGATGCTCAATGGGTTTGAAAGATTATTTCGTCGATTTCTTAGTGGACTACCTTGAAAAAGGACAAACCATCAACAGCGAGTATTACTGTGCAATATTGGAGCGATTGTATGTGGGCGATGTGACTTAGTTGGTTAGCAAGTCGACTACTAAGCATAACATATCATATTCAGTCTGGGTTCGATCCCCGGTCTCAGTAACAAAAATTTCTATAAACATTAATTTCTATTTAAATTATTAATTACCACAGCATCCTACATCGGCTTTAAGCCTACAGCAATAACATGCTGTCGATGAAAATCAATAAAATTAGCTGTATAACAAAAAGCTTAAATAATGTTCTAAAAATAGATATGACGAGCAATTATCTCTCCTTTTCACCACCGTTGTCCTCTCTACTATCCCTTTTCCAAAAAAGATAACCAAATTGTATATGAGCAGAAATCAAACAGTTTTTATTCCTTTTGAAACCGACTTTCAACTCGAATAATTTTTGTACCCTTAGGAGTTCAAAAAATCTGATTACAGATCTTGAACTAGCAGAAACTTCTGTATACTGAACACAATATCTTAGTAGCGCAAATTTGCGCTTCTAAGCCTAATTGGCATGCAAATTAAAAAAAAAAAAATTAAAAAATCGATTGAAGCATTCAAGTATTTCTTCATATTTCGTTTTCTTCTGCATTCGTTTTAACATTTCGACAAAAGTCGTTGTTCTACGAAACAGACACCATACTTAGGGACTAAATCCACTTCCCTTTAAATTTTAATTATGTCACTTCTAATACTACTTAATGGCTGATAAAATTTAAAGCTCGTTTTCGCCACTTTTTTTTGGTAGCCTCAAACGAATTCCACAAAAAATAGATAACGATTTACAGATGTTTCAATTTCGCATCGTTTGATATATATCTCGTTGATGTGCTCCATATGACGAAAACTTTAGCGAAAATTTTTCAAAATACCAAACTATCGGTTTACGCGATAGTTTTTTGCCATTTAGCACCTAAAAGCAAAAGCGCACCAAAAAATCATCGTTTGATAAAATTTTATGGAGATTTTGAAAATCATACAAAAAAGTGCATATTGGTTTAAATGGTTTTAGATAGAAAACTGAGACAAAATCACATCATTTATAACCGATTTGCATCAAAAGTTTGTCAAAAATGTCTTTATTAGCTGAGAACGCGAAGGTTTTATCAAAAAACATTTGAATAAAGTACATCGCTCAAAATCGTTCAGGAATGGTCTTAAAACTATTCTTTAATAAAGCTTTACCTTAGATCTGAAGCGCACCAAAATATTATAAGGATTAACGATTTGATGGACCAAATAAGAATTTTATATTTTAAAAAGATATGCACCTATTAAAACTTATATTTAAATAAAAAATTCGTTTAAATTAATTTTTTTTTTAATTCCGAAAATTAAAACTATTTGATTTTGTCCATACGAAACTGAGAAATTTTCAATTGAAATTGAGAATTTTTGATTTGAAATTGAGAAAAGCCCAAATGAAATTGAGAATATTCAATTGAAATTGAGAATTTTTAAATTTAAATTGAGAATTTTTCAATTGAAATTGAGAAAAGCACAATTGAAAATGAGGTTGAATTTTTTAATTGAAATTGAGAAGTTTTCAATTGAAAATGAGAAATTTTCAATTGAAATTGAGAAATTTTCAATTGAAATTGAGAAATTTTAAATTTAAATTGAGAATTTTTCAATTGAAATTGAGAAAACCCCAAATGAAATTTCAATTTAGGTTTTCTCAATTTCAATTCTAAAATTCTCAATTTCAATTGAAAATTTCTAATTTTCAATTGAAAATTTCTCATTTTAAATTGAAAATTTCTCATTTTAAATAGAAAATTTCTCATTTTAAATTAAAAATTTCTCAATATCAATTAAAAAATCAACCCCATTTTCAATTGGGCTTTTCTCAATTTCAATTGAAAAATTCTCAATTAAAATTTAAAAATTCTCAGTTTCAATTGAATATTTCTCATTTCCAATTGGCATTTTCTTAATTTCTATTTTACTATTTTTATTTATTTATTTAGTCAATGGAAATAAAAAATCCTTACTGACTATGAAATACAAATAAGTACATGCAATAAATTAATGTAAATTAAACATTTAATAACGTATAATTTCACGTTTTAAAGCATTGATGCAAATATTATAATCTATTTTGCTTGAAAAGTTGTTATATTGTGTGCATATTCTTCTGATTGGATCATTGGCAGCATAATTTTGACGACAAAATTGTGTAAAAATCGGTTTAAATTTACAAATTCTTATTCAATTTACAAATTCTTATTTTCAATTGAAAGATTCTCAATTTCAATTGAAAATATCTCAATTTCAATTGAAAATTTCTCATTTCCAACTGAAAATTCTCAATTTCAATTGAATATTTCTCAATTTCAATTGAAAAGTCTCAATTTCAATTGAAAATTTCTCAATTTTAATTGAAAATTCTCAATTCCAATTGAATATTTCTCAATTTCAATTGAAAATTCTCAATTTCAATTGAAAATTTCTCAATTCAATATTATCGCATAATTACAATCTGAATTGGATACTTTGTTCTTTAAAGTATTAAGATCGGAACCGATTAGTAAAAGAACATTTGAACGAAAACACATTGATGTAGTACCATAAAGTACCAGGCCTGTGGGCTATTATGGACTGCCAAGCAAAAAGGAGAGTTAAGCAAAGTTTTTAAATTCAAACTAAAGGCATATAAGACCAATGGCATTAAATTGCGATGGAAATAGGAATAAATGTTGTTTAAAGATGATAGAGGAAGAAGTGTTTATGAATATTAGATTTTAACATTAAAATGTCTTAATTAGAATGAAAGACCACAACAGGAAGTTTGTTCCACATTCGAAACGTACCACTAAGAAACGAATTTTCCCTGTAGAGTGTTTAGCGAATACTGGTCCATCGACCGCAAAGGAATAAACTTTTGTTGAATGGCGAATTGCTTGGTTTTAGGAACAAGTTTGGGTTCCAGGAACAAGTTTGAGCACATACCATTACAGTAGCGATGAAACAGAGAAACAGAACCCTCAAAAAAGTTCAAGTGAATTAATATAATTGGGTATATAACCTCAATCCATGAGCACCTTCGCTATCTCTTTTTATAACATTTCCAAAAGATTATTTGACTAGTTATGAAATTTGATAAATAACTTTAGTAATAAAGGGGTTACTTACCTTTTCACATTCCGAACATTTATACTCGATATGCACGATTCGAGGACAACGATGCTGAGCCAGTTTAAAGGCATCATCATACAAAGTGCGACAAAGCTGACACAAATAAGCTCCAATCTTATTATCAATACTAGCCAAAATTGCTTTAGCCTCTTCGGTAACCTCGACCACATTGAAAGCAGGATCAATGTCACCCTTACGCACCACCAATTCCTCATCATCACGCAATTTACGTATAATAGTGCCAGAGACAGGACTAATAGTTTCTTCATCCAACGACATGTGTTTGCGTAATTTCATGCGTTTACGTTCGGTCTTATGAGTTTTATAAGGTCTGGAGGTGGTGGGAAGTTGTGGTGACATTAAGAACCGTTGGTGTTCCTTATCTTGCTGCTGGGGTTGAAGAGAGCTTGGCATTGGTAATGAATCTTTGTTTCTTGGATAATTAGTTAAATCTATATAAGTTTTTTCCTTGTCTATTTGTTCCTGACCTTCCTCTTGTCGCTTTTGAAAATCTCTTTCGAATAATTTGGCCAAGCCATCGACAGCACGACTATGCAATTCTTTATTTTCATAGATTAACTTATTGCGTGTCAACACATTGCCGGTCTTTTCTAGTTCTTGTTCTAAATCTGCTTGATTTTGTAAGCGCAACATTGTGATGGCCCGGGCAGACAAAGGATTTGTGTCATCTTCGTCATCACCCAAAATATCCACATACTCCTCCTCCTCTTCTTCGTTGGGCTCGATATTGCTAGTGTCTTGGGTTTGCGAGTTCAGATTTTCATTTCTTGGGGTCTGCGGACTTTGGGGTGATTTATGTGTTGGTTCATTAGTTTCATCGTCTTCGTTGAGTTCTTGAGAACTTAAAAGTGTTTCATTTTCCTCTTCATCTTCCTCGTTTTCCTCATCCTCTTCTTCGTCTTCCTCCACATCTTCCTCATCTTCGGTCAGCACAATTGTTTCATCATCCACATAAATAGTGGTCATATCCTTGTGATGATTTTGATGCTGTTGTTGCTGGTGATGCTGACGATTTTGATGATGTTGATACTCTTATATTGTTGAAGAACTTCCGCTTCGTTGACTCTTAGTTATTTCTCCAAAATTGTTGATTGTTTCTCTATTACTGTCAATATTAAAACTTTGTGTTGCTGGTGCTGTTGGTTCATAAGAAGACTCCTCGTTCAAACCATAAGCCGCAGTTAATTCCTCACGTCTTGTATAGGTCATCGAGTGTAAAAAGTTATAATGCTCCGTTATTGCGTTGGTGTTTGGTGCTAATGCTTCGTTTGTTACCGTCGTTCCCATAACATGCGGACGCCACAAATAATGTTCGTCTGACATAAATCTTGGACGCTTTCGGGGCGGTGAAGGTGTTGAGGGTGGTGTAATGGGCACAATATTAACTGCAGCTCGTAGTGATAAATCTAATGGTGAAAGTATTAAGTTATTTCTAGATATTCCTACGGAAGTTGTCGTTGTTGGCGCTGATGAAACAGTTACAGGTAGATGAGATTGATGATGATGCTGTTGTGGTTGTTGTTGTTCAAGATGATGTTGATGTGGTGGTGGAGGTCTTGAACTAAACTGCGGAAATGTCTCGTTTATTGTTGGTAATGCACGACATTCCACATAATGTTCACTCACCATTTTCAATATTTACTGTAATTAGTGTAGTAGTGTAGTTCATGGGAATGGACTATTGCTGTTAACATTAACTATAATGTGTCTAACGGCATGTACTTCTCTATATTGATATGTAAAGTACTAAAAAAATATGAATTTAATTAGAACCGCCGTGGTATAGCAGGTTAGTCATCCGCCTAGCATACCAGAGGCCCAAGTTCGATCCCTGGCCAGACTCACTTGAAAAAATAAATTTTAAAAAAAGCGGCGGTTCACCTCATAACTCAGCTAGCCACTGGTTATTGAGTATTAGGCTATGTAAAACTTCTCTAACTAATGCATTTGCCGTTCGGAGGTGGCGTTAGAACGTAGGTCCCTTTCAATGAGTCTAAAAATAGAATCGGATGCAGCTCATTGTCTGAGAGAAGTACCCCTTGTTTCAATTTGAATGTTGTCGGGGAATTATATATTATATATATAATTAAAACACAAGTTTCACTTTTTCTCATCAAAGTTTCAGTTGCAAATAATTATAAAAGTACAAAATGATCAAATTACCAAAAAAGAACAACCACACGATTACACAAACAAACACGATTACCGTCGAAAGGACAGAAAAAGTGGCATATAGAAAAAATTATCTAAATCTAAGCCGATTTATAATTCTTGCTATTTCGGTCAAAAGAAAAGAAGCTGTAAATATTTATGTATATTTTACATGTAAATATCTAACTCATATGAATGTTTTGTAAATTTTAACAAATTGTTTTCAAAACAAAAACTATCAAATTACCCACATAAATAAACATAAGTAAATGTTTTCATTTCACAAGAGACGGATACAAAAACACACAACAACAAAGAAAACTGTGTAACTTCCGCAGCAGTTCCTTTTAAAGAAACATTTCCCCCAAACCTCTCAGTCAGTCATAGCCATAAGTACTGGCACACAATAGATTAGACTATTGACTGACCATTGTTGAACCTATTACGAACAATGTTATTTCCATATATTGAATAATTTATTTAAATAGAGCGCCTACGGATTACGTGGTTTATTCTATTGTCTTGAATTTACTTACTTTACATACATTGTAAATATGTATATCCAGGGAACGTTTGTAGGTACTTTAAATAAGTTTAAGCCAAATCCTATTTTAAATCTTTTAATCTTAACATATGGAATATTTTTCTCTTATCTAATTTTGCATGTGAAAATTTGTAAAAGACAGATACAAAATATAAAAAAGGCCTTTGAAAGTACTTTCTTATCTAAAATGAGCATCAAGAATTAGCCAAAATTGGTAATTGAGATAGGAGATGCAAAATGTTCTATGAGGCAAATTAAATTCTAGTTCTTTTTTCTTCAAAAGCAATGCCGTCAAACCCGAATACATATTTATGAAATTAATGTTAATCACTGTAGGCGAATAATTGTATATTATTCACCAATTTCCCACGAACTTCTTCTGTTATCATTGACTTCTAGTGGAGCATAGGGCCTTAAAAGTTAGTCAAAGTCAAGACATAATATAGGAATTTTTAGAAATTCTGGCGTTCAGGAAAAGGTTTCCCTTTTCGGTGTTTTTAATATGCAAAGCTGCTAAGTCTACTTTTTAAGTTAATTCAGATTTTTATGTTATATGAAAGAAAAAGGTAAGCCCCGTCGATCAGCTTGTAAGAAAAACTGCTACATCCACCAAATGAAAATGTTTGTAGGAAAAACTGCTAAATCTAAAATGAAATGAAAAACATAAAATATAATTTTGAAATATGTACACTAGTCGGCAGAATTATTTTGACAAACCAGTTGTTTTTCTTCTTTTTTATTTCCGGTCATATGCAATTAAAAAAATAAATTAAAAATATTGAAAATAGTAAAAAAAATATTGTAATTTATTAGAAAACATAAGACCTTTCATATTTTCATTCCTGTTAACGGTTCCATAAACCATCATCAATATTTAAGAGTATTGAATGAATATGCATTTCCCTACGGCGATAAATTGATCGGAGAACCATAAATTTTCCAACAGGATAACGCTCCATGTCATAAGAGCAAGATGATCACAATATTTGTAACAGAGGCTGGTGTTAAAAAATTTTGGATTGGCTTCCCTAAAGTCCAGTTTTTTATGTAATAGAAAATGTGTAGTCATACAGAAAGCAAAACAGATCTGCGGTTTTGACAAGAACAAATGATAAAATGGTTATTGAAGTCGCAAATGCTTGGAAAGAGATTTCAATGGATTTTCTGCAGTTCTTGATGGATTCTATTCCGAACCTACACCAAATCGTTTTAAATGCTAAAGGAGAATATATTTTTGATTAATTTAAATAATTATTATTAATTTGTGTTGACCTTGAAGTTCCCAAATTTTTTAAATACGCTCTGTAAAAATATGTCAAAATACTTATGCCACATCCTAAAATTTACTTTTTTAGTTTCAATTAAAAAAAAATTATACATAACTTTTAAAATATGGAAGGTTTTTTATTTTCTAATAAATTACAATATTTTTTACTATTTTCAATATTTTTAATTTATTTGTTTAATTGCATAGGACCGGAAATAGAAAAAGAAGAAAAACAGCTGGTATGTCAAAATAATTCTGCCGACTAGTGTATGTATAATAAAATTTTTGTCTCTCCTGCAAAATTTGCGTATTAAGCCGACGACTATTTCAATTTTATTGAAAAATATACCAATAGGTTAATAAAAAATTGCCCTTAAGTTTTTTCTGTGATCAGCGATTTTGAAGTTATTTACATCGCAATTAAAAAAAAAATGCAATGAAGATTTTCTTTTATTGTTCGTATATTTTTTCCAGCAACTAAAACAAAAAAAAAGTACTTAAATATTTTTCAAATATTTTTTGTGTAGTACTTACGATCAAAGCCATCCATCACAATTGTCATGTCTTATCAGGTTTATCGGATGACCATTTCGGCAAAGGTATTCCCCTTGCCTTGGAATTACGCCCAAATCCATTAAAACTGGCAAGACACGTTCAGGCACTTGTCCGGAAATTTGGTGGTCAAAAAGAGTGTATAATTCCATTAAGTTTTTAATATTCACTTTTTTTAAACTCACAACAAACGATTTTGCAATAACTGAAATTTTAATTTAAAAAGATGCCATATTGCAGTAAAAATGCAACAAGTGCAAACAGTGTTACCATTTTATCAACTTTTTATATATAAAATTTTGGAGGTCCATAACTCGGAAACTAGGGCTTGTAACCAAATTTTTCATTTAAAATTTTTTGTTCAAAATCATCAATTCTTATTTTTTTTTAGACCGGCCACATACATTAAAAACATTTAAATATAACTTACATTTTGAAAACTTTACAGGTTCATAACTCGAAAACTAGGCCTCGCCGACAATTTTTTTATTTAACTTTTTCTGCTCAAAATCTCCAATTCTAGCCCCTAAAAAAACCGGCTTGAATAAATTGCATTTGTTCCCTTTTATTATACATGTTTTTTTAAGTATAACAATTTTTATTCAAATTGGTCAAAATCGGTCAAAAATTTCAGCAAGTTTTGATGAAATTAAAAAAATATAAAAAACAAGAAAGAGTACTGCATTCGGCTATACCTAAGCTTAAATACCCCTTATCAATCAAAATTGTTTTTTAAATCAAAATTTAAGGAAAATTAAAGCTGATGAAGAAAATGTTCGAAAATATTGAAGAAAAGCTGATTAATTAAACCTGATGTGTGTGAAACAGCACATACTGTTGTGTAACAATTAAAGAGAAATCAAGCAAGGCGAATTCATTACAGGTGGTGGCAAGAATACAACATGACAAAATGAAACCCCATATTGTTTTTTTAGGTTTGCTTACATTTTGTCAAATTTTTGTTTGTTAAATTTCTAGGCGAATTCATCAGCTGGGCTCTTGATATCACTTTCATTATTACACTATGATATCAAGACCATAGTGTAATAATGAAAGTGATATCAAGAGCCCAGCTGATGAATACGCATGAAAATTTAACGAACAAAAATTTGACAAAATGTAAGCAAACCTACAAAAACAACATGGGGTTTCATTTTGTCATGTTGTATTTGTTGTATTCTTGCCACCACCTGTAATGAATTCGCCTTGATCAAGACCCTAGCTTATTAATTCGCCTTGAAATTTAACAAACAAAAATTTGGCAAAATGTAACCAAAACTACAAAAACAACATGGGCTTCATTTTGTCATGTTGTATTTGTTGTATTCTTGCCACCACCTATGAATTCGTCTTGAGGAAAATGGAATATTTTCATCAGGCCGGTTTTAAAACTCAAAATTTAAACTTTTTCATTGGTGCGTTTTAATATACAAATAGAAGAAAAAAAGTAAAAAATACTTAGGTCGATATTTATACCCTTCACCACCACAACTTATAATACCCATTCCACGGGTATTATAAGTTTGTGCTGATGTATGTAGCACATATAAATATTTGTCCCATGACCCATCTTTTAGTATACCAATAGGCTTAGAATCACTTTCTGAGTCGATTTAGCGATGTCCGTCCGTCCGTCTGGCTGGTTGGCTGGACCCCCATGTAAACCTTGTAATTACACTACAGGTCGCAATTCTAAAGATAATTTGATGAAATTTGGCATAGATCATTTTTTTGATAATGGGATAATGGCTATTAAAATTCGTCAAAATCGGTTCATTATTTATGGTACCTCCCATAGGTCCCACTTCCCGGAACTGATATATTGGCCACAAATATCAATATTTTTCATGAAATTTAAAACAAATACTGCTTATGTAAACTAAAATCACTGTACCAAGTTTCGTTGAAATCGGTCCACATTTGACCATAGCTCCCATACAAACTCTTCTTTAAAAACGCACTAAATAAGACAAAAAATCACTAAAGCGCTCGTAAATCTAAAGATAATGAAAATTTTGAGTTTATTTTTTGCATACATAATTTTTGTGAACCGCCGTGGTATAGCAGGTTAGTCATCCGCCTAGCATACCAGAGGTCCCAAGTTCAATCCCTGTCAGACCCACTTGAAAAAAATTAATTTTCAAAAAGCGGCGGTTCACCTCATAACTCAGCTAGCCACTGGTTATTGAGTATTAGGCTATGAAAAACTTCTCTAACTAATGCATTTGCCATTCGGAGCCGGCGTTAAAACGTAGGTCCCTTTCAATGAGTCAAAAATAGAATCGGATGCAGCTCATTGTCTGAGAGAAGTACCCCTTGTTCCAATTGGAATGTTGTCGGGGAATTATATATATATATAATTTTTGTAACAACTGTAATCAATTTGCCAAATTTCGAGATAATCGGTCCACATTTGACCCTAGCTCTCATATAAGTCCAAATGACGGAAACAGGTTAAATATATAAGTTTTGAGATGGCAAAATTTAGCAAATATTTGTCTTTATACAGGAAAAATAACACCTTTGACCTTAGTGGTGAAGGGTATCATATGGTCGGGCTTGACCGACTATAGCGCTTTCTTACTTGTTTAAAGTTTAAAATTTCAGATACGACGAAGCTGTTTAAACAGCTTCGTCGTATCTGAGATTTGAGTTAACCAAATTTTTCGAAAATGTAGTGTTTTGTTCATAATTGGAGGATGCTTGGTATGGTGATGCTTGGTAAACTTTACTTTTGTTCAAATTTAATATGGGCTTCTGAATTCGAAAAAATACGAGAGTGGACAAAAAAAAACATTTTTTATTTATTTCGCCCCACATAAGGGTCGCCAAAATACATTTTTCGTCACATCTTCGGCATTTTCACTCGCTTTTGCTTTATTAGTCATTGGTCTCACATATCCTGTTCAAGTATTTATCCTTCAGACTTTGGTTCCTACCACCCTAATATACATTCCTAGTATCAGAAAATTAAAAACTCGTTAGACTTTTACTAAGTCTACTTTTACATTAGTCAGGTTTGGCTTATCAAGTCTTGAATTTATATGAAAAAAAAAACTGACAGAATTAAAATTGAGCAAACCTGACCATACTATCATGTTTACGAAAATTTTGAAAATTTGTATGAAATTTAAGGAAAATAAAATGAAATGAAAAAATAAAGAAAATGTTTGTGTGTAAACATGAATGCAGGTTCAAAAGAAATTTAAAGAAAAACTGATCAAGTAAACCTGATTCGTGTAAAACGGGACTAAGGAAGTTTTTCGACAATTCCAACCCAACTTTTAAAAATAAGCTATCTTTTTTGTCGCACATAGCAATACACTTTTTCAAAGAAATAATAGAAATATCAGGTTAACATAAGGAAAATACTTTTTTTTTTATTGTTTTATTTGCTAAACTTAATTATTTTCACTGCTTATCTATGGCATTCACATGAATCTGATATGGCTGTCACCGATAAGAAATGAATGGACCACATTTTATAAACTCAAGAGCCGTCAAAAACTTTTATTGTTTCAAAACATGATTGATTAAATTTTTTTTTAATTTTACATTAATTTTTTAAATTCTTGTTGTATGAGTTGAGATATCATGGGTAAGTACTAGCAAGAATTATAAAAAATAGATTACGTCATGCGCATGATTTTTAATATGATGACGTAGATTAGCCCATTAAATGATAAATCATGTTTAACTTTGGAATTTCTTTATTTACAACATACAATTGTTGGTGCATATCCTTAAGGTACAGGGCCAGTACATAAAATGTGCGCTTGTTTACAAAAATGTTCATATAAAGAAATATTTGAGTAGGATATAATTAAATCTGGCAGCACTGAAAAAATCTTCCTCGCGGAAAAGTAGAACAAAGTTCTACTTTTTTCCATTGCCGCTTGAAATTTGACAAATCAAAAAACAGCTGATTGCCGCCCGCAGTCGCTTGCCGCGTGCATTGGCCTTCTACCTTTAGGCGCGTTTTCAAGAACATGAATTTTCGGGGGAAAACTGCAATTACTTTTAAACTACCTCATGGATTTTCGTCTTTCACAATTTGAAATAAAGCTGTATTAGTTCTCTTTAATATTCTATTATTTCTTCTTGAAAAAATTATATTTTTGGTCCAAATTTCGCAAAAACAAAAAAATAACCCATTTTCCCCATACAAATGGGCTCTTAAACTTTGGACCCGATGATCGCCTATAGAACGTTGTCCGGTTTGGCTCAAATTTTCAGATCTAAACTTTTAGTAGTAGTATCTCTTGCACCGTTTTAGAAAACCGAGACACTTGAAAAATGTTGTGTGTTCAGTCCACCGGACATCACATTGAATGCTCATGCCCAGCACATCAAGAGTATCTGATTTCTCGATATTTTCACCACCCATTAATACAGATGATCTAGCATGATCCGCCGTGCGTTTATGCTTGAGCATACAACATTGAGTTTTACGCTCATTAAAATCGACTTTATTCGCACGACCCCATTCTGAGATTGCTTCTAAATCGCGGTTTAATGATTCATTCATGTTTTGCCTCATAGTACTAATCTCTAAAGGGTTTGGCCTCTGATTAAATGAATACGAATGGCAAATGTTACTATCATCTGCAAAAAAGTAGATATGATTGGAAGTTTGACATAGAAGGTCGCTTATAAAGATAAGAAATAGAGTAGGAGAAAGAACGGAGCCTTGCGGTACCCCTGAATTTAGCTTGAACTCGTTTGATGAGATCCCACCTACAACAACTCTTATAGTGGGATCTCTGAGGAAGCTCGATATAAATCGAGAGAAGTTATTACCGACACCAAAAGCAATAAGTTTTAATAGAAGTGCTCCGTGCCACACTCTATCAAACTCTTTCGAGCTCGGGCAGAGGTTGAGTGCTTTCCGGCAAGCGGGAATTACTTGCAAATAAGTCAGTTAAAAGGATAGCTTTGTCAACCTGGTCAGTGAATGTTTGACCATTCTTTAAAAGAAAATAAATTGAAGAACTAGCATTATTCTTAAAACATTAGCCTTCTTTAGACAAAAACATCTAACAAACAAATGACTATTAAATTTAACCCTCAACGGACATGCCAACATATCATTATTGGTTGAAACCGGCTTGACTTTTTGTAATATGTTCGAAGACACAAAAATTTTTTTTAAAAACAAGTAAGATAGTGCTATAGTCGGCCAAGTCCGACCGTACGATACCCTTCACCACTATGGTAAATGGTGTTCTTTTTCTTGTATAAAGACAAATATTTGCTAAATTTTGCCATCATACAAACATTTTCTCAAAACTTATATATTTAAGCTGTTTTTGTCATTTTGACTTATATGGGGGCTAGGGTCAAATGTATACCGACTATTTTGAAATTAAGCAAATTTATTACAGTTTATACACAAATTACGTATGCGAAAAATAAACTCAAAATTCTCATTGTCTTCAGATTTATGAGCCTTTTTTTATAGGTTTTCGTCTCATTTAGTGCGTTTTGAAAGAAGAGTTTGTATGGGAGCTATGGCCAAATGTGGACCGATTTCAACGAAATTTGGTACACTGATTTAAGTTTACATAAGAAGTATTCGTTTTAAATTTCATGAAAAAATATTTATATTTGTGGCCAATATATCAATTCCGGAAAGTGGGACCTATGGGAGGTACCATAAATAATGGACCGATTTTGACGAATTTCAATAGCCATGGTACCACTATCAAAAAATGATCTGTGCCAAATTTCATCATTATCTTTAGAATTGCGACCTGTAGTTTGATTACAAGGTTTACATGGGGCCAGCCAGACGGACGGACGGACATCGCTAAATCGGCTCAGAAAGTGATTCTAAGCCTATTGGTATACTAAAAGGTGGGTCTAAGGCAAATATTTCTATGCGTTACCTATGGTGGTGAAGGGTATAATTAGACAAATTCCGTTCAATGCTTTACGTAAAGGAAATGTTGCACTGACTGAATTTTGGTTTAAGATCATCTTTGAATCCTATTCTCTACGAATATATAATAAAACATTAACTTTTAATAACTTCTTCGTAAAAAATAAAAAATTGATACCATCTTTTGGACAAAAAAATGCACTTTATTTTGATCAGCTAAAAATATTTAACTTTGGAAATTTTTCAACATTAAACGGTTCAAGATATTTAAAGGGTTAAAAGTTTTTTATGACAGTTCTTGTTTTTTTCCAACTGCTAATCTTAACCCTTTCTGAAAGTTTTGTCGGCGTGTGTTTCATATTTTTCAAGAATATTAGAAGTTATTTATTTTTCACTTCATTTTTAGTGAACCTCTTTTAGTAAATCACTATTTTCTTATACGATTCAAGTTTATAGCTTTAGCTCTTTATATATTGCTTTAGCAGCGTTATATTCAAATTGGCGCATCCATTTAGTAACAACTTTCGAACTTTATTTTATATATTTTATTTTTATTTAATAGATTAAAACTAAAATATTTTAAAACTTAATTAAATTGATAATAACTATTTACAATATTTACATTAACAAAACCTATATCATTTTCTAAAATCCCTCCCTATTCGATATCTATATCATCTTCTGGCTCTGGACTTGAAGCATTTGAAGATAGAGTAGAATCGTAACTTTCCTCTTTTTCACGTTTTTCGCGACGCTCGCGGGCCCTACGATTCTGGAACCAGATTTTAACACGGGTATTTGTCAGATCCAAAGATTCAGCCAATTTATTGGCATCTTCGGCACTTAGATAATTCGAATTTCTGTAAGCATTTTCCAAGGTTTGCAACTGGGCGGGAGTGAAGGGTATGCGCGGTAAACGTCCAGGAGTACGTTTTGCGGGACCTTGACGTAAAGATCTGGGCAATTTTGGTGGATGATAGCGAGAATATTGTAACCAATCCAGGACAGGCATTTCATCCAGACACTGTTGTTGGAGATGTTCCTGATGCTGTTGTTTAAGTTTGTGGTGTTGTTGCTGCAATTGTTGTAAAAACTCCAATTTTTGTTCGGGATTATTTAACATCATCATAAATGGATGAAATTGAGGAACTTTGTTGGCACGTTTTATGATACCAATAGAACGATTGGTACCTTCGTATTTCTCCCCAGCACGATTTAATATATAATCAATACTAAAATCACTCATTTTGAAAAATTAAATGAAAAAAAAAATTAAGAAATTTAAAGGAATACTAAAAGATCCTGTGCGAATGCTAGCAAATGTTGAACTGTGCTAATTTTGCAAATCGTTTGTGGTTTTAAAGGATCTTCTTCGAAAGTAACCAAATCATAACAAATCACCATTTTTAATTTAAATTCCTTTCATCCTGGATAAGTGCAGCCATTTCATTTTTACAAAAATTTTGTCTCTTTTTGGCAAATCAACAAAATTCATTGAGATTTTTTGTGGTTTGTTGCAACCAGTAACAAGGGGCGTAACTCATGCCACACAACAATTTCAAAACACACAGTTTTCAATTTCAATATTGTTTGGTTTCAGTAGTTTATTATTATCAGGTAGCAACTGAATCTCTTATCATCTTATCGCCATTGATTCGAAGCGAAAAAAAAACCCTCATCAAAACAATACGAAGGCTCTTATTTAAAATATATTAATGAAATTGTATAGTCCTTTTTTATGATTTTTTTTTTTTTTTGTTTTCTTTTGGCTGATTGATTTTTGGTTTAGATTACCCCAATGTAACATAGTTTTATTTGTATGATGAGATGGGAAAATAAGTTGAAAGGCATATTTTGATATGTTTTGATTGGAAAACAATTATAAAATTGATACAATCCATGTAAACATATGCATTTACATAAAATATCATTATGTAGATTTTTAAATCCTTTTTTACAATTGGAGTGCAAAATTATTAATCTTACGTAGACCGGAAGCTAAAGGAACTTTTTCTTTTAATCTTCTTGACTCCAAATAAGGCATCGTGGTGTTTTGGGATGCAGTTTTTTGTCAGGAGTTTCCAGCTAAATGCTGAAAACGTACTGAAACTGTGGAAGGAGCACTTTTCCAAATTGTTGGTATTAAATGAAAGCGATCAAGATGGCACGTCTGAGCAAATCAATGATGACGGCGTTATATGACCACCACCAAACCAAAATTGGGTTAGAATTTCAATAGCGCGATTAAAAAATAATAAAGCTGCTGGTGCCGATAGTTTGCCAGCAGAGCTTTTTAAGGCTGGAGGTGATAAGCGCGATTAAAAAATAATAAAGCTGCTGGTGCCGATAGTTTGCCAGCAGAGCTTTTTAAGGCTGGAGGTGATAAGCTGATATGATATATGTCCCGGCTCCTATAATACATATGGTCAGAAAAACGCAGTGCCCTTTTGAATCTAAGTGCCCTTTGTCTTGTGCACAAAAAAGGAAATAAAACTGTATATGCAAATTATAAAGGGATAAGCCTCCTCTCAATTGCATATAAGATTCTATCAACCATACTGTTGAAAGCTTAAGTCCAAAATTAACGAAATAATTGGGACGTACCAATGTGGCTTTAGACCAGGTAAATGAACCACTGACCAGATCTTTAGTCTACGTCAAATCCTGGAGAAGACCGAAGAGAAACAAAATTAACGAAATAATTGGGACGTACCAATGTGGCCTTAGATCAGGTAAATCAACCACTGACCAGATCTTTACTCTACGTCAAATCCTGGAGAAGACTCAAGATAAACTAATAGATACTTATCATCACTTTGTTGACTACAAAGCAGCTTTTGACAGCCCGATACGGAAGAAGGTGTTTAAAGCAATGTCTGAGTTCGGCATTCCCACGAAGCTAATAAAGCTTTGCAGGATGACACTAACTAATACAATATCATCTGTTAAGATAGTTAAGAACCTATCAGAGTCTTTCATAACTAAACGGGGTTTCAGACAAAGTGATAGTCTATCATGTGATCTCTTCAATATTGTGTTAGAGAAACTCTTGCGAGATGCAGCAGTTGATACAAGTAGTACAATCTTCAATAGAAAACATATGCTACTCGCGTTTGCCGATGACATTGATATTCTGGGACGCACCTTGCGCGAGGTATCTGCCGCCTTTTCCAGTATCGAGAAGGAATCAAACAAATTGGGTCTGCAAACAGACCACTAGAATTGGATCACATGTGCCCGCTGAAAACTGTAGCTTCGAAGTTGTAAAAAAATTTGTATACCTTGGTACCGCTGTGAACATCAACAATGATATAAGCTTTGAAATTAAATGTAGAATCATACTTGCCAATCGATGCTATTTTGGCCTAAGCAAACAGGCAGATGAAGCTAAGCTTGGAGTGAGTCTACGAGAAATCTTTGGACCAGTCTTCGTCAACAATGGGAATCGACATCGAATGAACCATGAGCTGTATGAGTTATACGCTGACATAGACATAGTAAAACGCATTAAGCAACAGCGGCTGCGTTGGCTAGGAAATGTTGTGCGAATGGATGAAAGAAAAGTGTTTGATAATGATCCTGAGGGAACTCGTAGAAGAGGGCGTCCAAAACTTCGATGGAAAGACCAAGTAGAAGAAAATCTTTCAAAACTTGGCATAAGAAATTGGAGAATATGCGCACAAGATAGAAGCGCATGGAATTCTAAAATATGCTCGGCCTTTGACCTAAACAGGTTGTTACTATAGGCCATTTAAGTAAGTAAAGTAAGCTGACAACTATTTCTAATTCCTACTCCAACCTTCTCATTGTACATTCCGGTTATTTGGGGCCATTTTAACATATTTAGTCTAAGAACCAAAGATAATTGTGTTCAGCAAAGAAGGGCTTGGGCACCCATTCTGGTGTTCTTTTTAAAGTGTTTGTGCTTCTTTGCGTAGTCAAATTTTAACTTTAATTCAATGCATTACAATGGTCTTATATCGAGCCCTTAGATTAAAATCGTAAACGACATTCCGTTATATATCTCTTAAACTATTAGAGATAGCGTAGTACAGTTAACATATTTTTGTTTCCTTCTTAAGTAGTTTTCTAACGTGTAAAAATCGTTATAAAGGGTTTTTCAATAAAAGCACTAAATAAAACAAAAATGCGATTGCAGAAGTCCCGATGCTGAACCAAATTTTCGCATAAATTAGCCGATACTGCTGCAATTTCACGTTCGACATTCGTACGAAGTTCATCAATCGTCGCTGGCTTCTTGGCATAGACCAAAACTTGACGTAGGCCTACAGGAAATGTCTTCTTCTTCTGTTATGCTTGACTCCCAGTGGATCATAGGACCTCAACCATTCTTTTATATCGGACTCTATTGCGAGATGTTAGGCATACATCATTCCATGAATTGACCTTCTCCACGATCTAACAGGTGCACAAACACGGCGGCCGCTTCCTTGTGAATTCCAACGAAGCGCTTGTCGAGCAGTGTTGGTACTTGGCCTTCGAAGTGTGTGGCCTATCCATCGCCATTTCCGTTGACATACCTCTGTGGAAGCAGGGATTTCGTTTGTCGCATTAAGAAGATCTTCAGTTTTTATGCGATTCTGCCACCATATATTATATATATTATATATTATTAGCATTTGTTTGTAAATGTTTACAGTCGTTTATCGATGGCATTTGTGCGTTTCCATTTTTCGCAGCCGTAATACAGGTGAACCGCCGTGGTATAGCAGGTTAGTCATCCGCCTAGCATACCAGAGGTCCCAAGTTCAATCCCTGTCAGGCCCAGTTGAAAAAAAAATAATTTTCAAAAAAGCGGCGGTTCACCTCATAACTCAGCTAGCCACTGGTTATTGAGTATTAGGCTATGAAAAACTTCTCTAACTAATGCATTTGCCGTTCGGAGCCGGCGTTAAAACGTAGGTCCCTTTCAATGAGTCTAAAAATAGAATCGGATGCAGCTCATTGTCTGAGAGAAGTACCCCTTGTTCCAATTGGAATGTTGTCGGGGAATTATATATATATATATATAATACAGGATGGACTTGACATTCGAGTTGTATATTCGTAGCTTAGTTGTTATTGATATTTGCCGAGATTTCCAAATAGTTCGAAGAATGCCGAATGCAGATTTTGCCTTATTAATACGCGATTTAATATCCTCGTCCGCGACACCTTTTGTAGTTACTAATTAATTAATTAAAGGTATCTACACATCCAACAACCTCGTTATCCACATTGATGTGTGTCAACAGGTTTGCGCCATAGTCTCCGTGCATAATCTTTGTCTTGGAAATATTAATTTCCAGACCACCTATACGCTATATTCAGCAGTAATAGCGTTAGTATTCTCTTGAAGGTGGCCAGAGCTTTGGCTTAGAAGACATACGTCATCGGCATATCCCAAGTTCTCAAGTTGTTTAAAGGTTGTCGTTCATTGGATACCGCGTTTACCATTTAGAGCCGTGCGCATTATGTTGTCGATGACAAGGATAAAAAGTATAGGTGATAAGAAACATCCTTGCCTTACTTCAGTATTAACATCGAACGGATCCGATAGTTTACCCTTGTGTAGGACTCGACATTTAAAATCAACGTACATTGCCCGGATTAAGTTGAGAATTTTCGTCGGCATGTTAGTATTTTCTAAAATTCTCCATATATGGCTTCTATTGACACTGTCGAAGGCCTTCATAAAGTCGATAAACGCTACGTAAATGGGAGTGCGGAGTTCTTAACATTGCTCTAATACTACTCGTATTCTTACTGTGTTGATTAGATCGACACAAGAACGGGTTTCTCTAAACCCAAACTGATTTTCGGAGTGTAGAGGAAACTGAGTCGGATATTCTGTTCAAAATTACACGACTTAGTATTTTGCTCGGTATTGGGAGAAGTGTTATTTATACCCCTGTAGTTATTGCAGTCTTTGGGGTCACCCTTTTTTGGAAAATGGCTAACGGCGTCAAATCGCACGACGGTGGCGACCAATCGACTGGACAATTTCGCGAGAGAACACGTTCTGGACAATTTCGCGAGAGAAGACGTTCTCCAAACTCGTTTTTCAACAAATTGATTGTGACATTTGCTGTGAGGCTAGTGGCGCCATCCTGTTGGAACCACATGTTCTCCAAGTCATTATCATCCAATTCTGGCCAAAAATATTCGGTTATCATTGAACGGTAGCGATTCCCATTCACAGTAACGTGTCGGTCTTGATCATCACGGAAAAAGTAAGGCCCAATAACACTGTCGGCTCATAAACCGCACCAAACCGTAAATTTTTCGGGATGCAATGATAACTCATGGAGTACGTGTGTATTGCTAACTGACCAATAACGCATATTATGTTTATTTACGAAGCTATTCAGCCAGAAATTAGTCTCATCACTGAAGATGGTTTTTGTTTTAACGTTGAGGTCACTGACTCCGAATTTCTGTAGTAAATTTTAATAATTTTTGACTCGTTGTTGGCTCGTATATCTTTCCATCATGAAATGGCAAACCTTACTGAAGAAAAATGGCGACGTTTGCTGTCCCTGTCGCTGTACTTTTGTAGCGTCAATGCTGAAAAACCCGATATATAGTCAAATAGACGCTTTAAACTTGTCCTTGTATATAGTAAAAAAGTACCTTCAATCATGGTCTGGTAAATAGTCAAATAGTAGCTTCAATCGTGGTCTTGTATATATTAAAATAATAGCTTCAATCTTGATGTTATGAATAGTAGTATAAATTCAAATAGTAGTTTCAATCGAGGTCTTGTAAATAGGAATAGTCAAATAGCAACTTCAATCGAGGTCTTGTATATAGTCAAATAGAAGCTTCAATCGTGGTCTTGTATATGGTCAAATAGTAGCTTTAGTCGTGGTTTTGTACATAGTTAGTTAAATAGTAGCTTCAATCGAGGTCTTGTATATACTCAAATAGTAGCTTCAGTCGTTTTCTTGTATATAGACAAAAAGTAGCTTCAATCGTGGTCTTGTATATAGTCAAAAAGTAGCTTTAACCGTGGTCTTCTGTGTAGTCAAGTAGTAGCTTCAATCAAGGACTTGTATATAGTCAAATATTAGGTTCAGACGTGCTCTTGTATATAGTCAAATAGTAGCTTCAATCGAGGTCTTGTATATAGTCAAATAGTAGCTTCAGTCGTGGTCTTTTATATAGTCAAATATTAGCTTAAATCGTGGTTTTGTATATAGTCAAATACTAGCTTCAATCGATGTCTTGTATATAGTCAAATAGTAGCTTAAATCGTGGTCTAGTTTATAGTCAAATAGTAGCTTCCGTGGTATAGCAGGTTAGTCATCTACATTAGATGTCCCAAGTTCGATCCCCGGTCAGACCCACTTGAAAAAAAAATTTCAAAAAAACCGGCGGTTCACCTCATAACTCAGCTAGCTACTGGTTATTGAGTATTAGGCTATTAGGTCATGTATATATGTAGTAAAATAGTAGCTTAAATCGTGGTCTTGTTTATAGTCAAATAGTAGCTACAGTCGTGGTCATGTAGTAAAACATTAGCTTCAGTCGTGGTCTGGTATAATCAAATAGTAGCTTCAATCGTAGTCTTGTATATATTCAAATAGCAGCTTTTGTATATAGTCAAATAGCTCCTTCGATCATAGTCTTGTCTATTTCTGATCGATGGGATCGCGAACTTGTGTACCTAGGTACCGCCGTCAACATAAATGACGACATAAGTTTCGAAATCAAACGTAGAATCATTCTTGCCAAAATATGCTTTTTTGGCCTAAGCAGGCAGATAAGAAATAAAACTTTTTCTATAAGTAAATAGAATTGAAAAATGAAAGGAGTCTTGCATAAGGGGCGCTCTTAGAGGTAGATTTATTCTGTATGCGTATTTCTATTAAAATGTATTACACAGAGGGGGAGGGGGTTAAAAATCTGCGAAAATATCGTTGCGTAATATGTGAACAACCCCTAAGATGTGATCCCATCTACATATAACAAATGATATTGATGCAACCACTGAAGAAGCTTGACTCTATCGAGCAATTTTAAATATACTGGTCTTAGATAAGGGTACATTTATGTTATACAACTTTTATATGTTATGGCCCCAAAAGTACAAAAATGCCCAACATTTTTAAGATTTAAAATTTAGGATTTTTAAAGAGTTTGTCTTAGTTGTATTATCCTATATTGAAAACGACTTATCCAACGATTTTGGAGTTATTTACATCGCAAGTAAAAAAAATTAAAATTTAAAAATTTTTATTTTTTAAAAATTCATAAAAAATGGAAAATGGAAAAAAATTCGTATTTCGGCGATCGTAAAATTAAGAATATTTTTTATTTTTACCATTAAAAACCATGGATTAGTTGTGATTTTATTACAAAAAAGGTGAAAATACCCAAGTTTTGCAAAAAATTTTGTCACATAAATTCTATTATAAAAAAATAAGAAAGTAGTATAGTTGGTCAAGACCTACCATTTAATACCCTTCACAACTCAGGTCAAATACAAAACGATTTCAACTAAACTTGGTACAATGATTTCTGTTTATATATGCAATATTCATTTCTAATGAAAATATACTGAAATTTGAGGATAAAATCTCAAATCAGGAAAGCCAGACCCATGGAAGGTACCAAAAATAATGAACCGATTTTATGACGGACGTACTGGCATCGTCCTTAGGAAGTGATTTTAAGTCTACTGGTATACTTTAGGTGGGTCTAAGACCAATATTTCAATGCGGTCTAAGGTCTAAGACCAATATTTCAACTTATTATACCATTTCTACCTATACATTGGGATGAAATGAAGTAAAAGTCAAAATTCAAAATACTTTTATGAAACTAGACACGAAGTAGATATTGAGATTTTGACTACAAATTCCGGTATTGTTAAGAAGATCCAGTATCTAGGGGTCGGATTTGACCGACTATAATACTTTCTTCATTATTCATATTTTTGAATGAATTTTTTTATCAAGAAATATTAATCCCTGATAAAAGTATTAACAAATGCATTAAGTTGATGAGTATGGAAAAAATTCCCCAATTTTTGTTTGTATGTTAATGAATAATGTTATGATATCGTATAACATCTGTGAAATAACTGATTAGATTTTTATAACAGTTATAAAGTAAAGTAAATACAGACAGTATTTATATAAATATTGTATTCATAATTTGCACAAAATTGTAAATTACCAAAAAAAAGAAGAAAAGTTTCATATCTTATCGTTTGAACTAGTGGAATTAATTAAAAGCCTAAAAGAAATTAATTTATTGTTTTTTTTTTTTATAAAAACTGATCTATGAGTAGGTCTATGTTGGAATATGTAGAAACGTCTACATTGTAGACATTTAAATTTCTTTTTATAAGATTAATTAATTAAAAAGTATTATTTATGTTTATTGATTTAAAATTGTTTTATGATAATGGGACTACCAGATAGTAGTTCCACAGATATGCCACTTATGTTAGAAATACATTTTAATGAATAAAGTAAACGTACAATAAAATTAGTAATAAAAACCACTTATAAAGGATATCTATGAAAAGTATATAGTACCTACCCTGCAGTAAATGCCTGTAGAGAAACAATACTGTTTTGCTATTGACAATGTCTCCAGTACTACTTACCTATTTTGCCCCATCCAATGTTATCTACTATTGACATTTAACATTTAGAATTCCTACGAAATCTACCAGTAGACATTACAACTATTTACTTAGTATTGACTTTGTAGTTCTTTTGGTCCAAATGGAGACATTGGGATCAAATCGGGGCCTATTGATATACATATATGTTGACACATTCGTTGACAATGTCACCAGATATATACTAGAATAGTTGTCTCTATATATTCACTATTTCAATACTGAACTAAAATTGGGGACATTTGAATTGATGTTACACAAAGTGTTGACATGGAGACACATGACCCCAGTTTTACTACAGGGTAATTATATGTACCTATACTTTTCATATGTATGTATTATATTAGGGGAGTTCAAAAAACTTAAAATTTAATGAAAAAAAAAACACTGATTAACATAAATGCAACTTCTGCGCAGTACAAGAACTGAACTTACCAACCCTTGCTTTCTTCTATCTTATCAGGTCTGGTTTTCGAGATACTATTAAGCATTTCATGTTTCTGATAGAAACCTAGTTTTTTTGTGGGATATTTTGTTGAATAATGCGAAGTGGTGCTAGCACATCTTCAATATTTTTAAGGTTTTTGAATCTTCGGAAAACACTGATCAACATAAATGCAACTTCTGCGCAGTACAAGAACTGAACTTACCAACCATGTTTCTGATAGAAACCTAGTTTTTTGTGGGATATTTTTTTGAATAATGTGAAGTGGTGCTAGCACATCTTCAATATTTTTAAGGTTTTTGAATCTTCGGAAGTGTCTAGTTTACGTTTTACAAACCAAAAATTAAATTGAGTTGTTGCTCTTGAAACTACGTGATCAAAACTTAGAAATTTGGAATTTATAATGAATACCAACAGCATCCATGTTGATATACAAATGCTGTTACACTTAAACGATAGCACAACTTCCGATTATTCAAAAACCTTTAAAATATTGAAGATGTTCCAGCACCTCTCTAGACTATACAACAAAATATCCCAAAAAAAAAAAAAAGGTTTCTAGCTAAAACATAAGATGATCAATATCTCTAAAACCAAACTTGATGAGATCTAAGTATGTATAGGGTTTTAATGAAGGAAATTTATAATTCTTGTGTAAAAATTTTGTCGATCAGTGTAATAAGGAACCGCCGTGGTATAGCAGGTTAGTCATCCACCTAGCATACCAGAGGTCCCAAGTTCGATCCCCGGTCAGACCCACTTGAAAAAATTAATTTTCCAAAAAAGCAGCGGTTCACCTCATAACTCAGCTTGCCACTGGTTATTGAGTATTAGGCTATGTAAAACTTCTCTAACTTATTCATTTGCCCTTCGGAGCCGGAGTTAAAATGTAGGTCCCTTTCAATGAGTCTAAAAATAGGATCGGATGCAGCTCATTGTCTGAGAGAAGTACCCCTTGTTCCAATTGGAATGTTGTTGGGGAATTATATAAAATCTAATTATGTAAAATATTTTTGTAATATTAGAGTGAGAGCAAGGGTCGAATTTGGACTAATTACGAAAGCCCGTTTACAAATTTATTTATAATAATGTTATCTAAGTTTTGTGAAAGATTGAAGTAATTATATTTGATACGTTTTTTTAAGTATAATAACGATTTCAACCTATCCTCCGAATTGCTTATAAGTTAATAAAGTAAGTATTTATTTGTAATTGAAATGGTAACCTAATCTCAGGGCATTATCGGAATACATAAAATTTAGCAACTCCAAGGAATTTTGTGGTTAAATACAAATTTCTTTTAAATTATTCGACCGATCGATATGAGTTCTCTCTAACCATATTATTGACGAGGTATTGCCTTGACGACGTGTGCAGTTTTCAAGATCCCAGATTTTACAAGATTTAAGAGGTATTATGTTTTCGATAGATTATGATGAATACCAAGCAACAGTTCAGATTTGTCTGAACTTGGTAAGCCCTGACTTATCTAGGTTATCCTTTATCTCAACTGTGGACACTGACCTCCTCGTTGTAACACCCGGGGAACTACGTAAACACACGTTAATATAGTGAGCTAACATGTGTCGCGAGTTCTAACATAAGAACAATAAACAAAACATGGGTTATGACGTTGGCAGTTACTATGAAAAAAACTAAAATTAAGAATAAAAACGAAATATGACGTCCGAAACTTCGATGGAAAGATCAAGTAGATGAAAATCTTTCAAAGCTTGGCCTTTCAGGCTCGGCCTTTGACCCTACTTAATTAAATGACCTATTTTTACAACCTGTTAAGGTCAAAGACCGAGCACATTTAAGAAATCCACGTGCTTCGACGTTGTGCGCATATTCTCCAATTGCATAGGCCAAGCTTTGAAAAATTTTCTTCTAGCAATTAGACATCAGGTCTTGGTAATGACAGCAATCTGTTAGAGCGTTGCCTATCCAAACAAGGCCACATCTGTTTGGTGTAAATACAGCCATTGACAGACGCCCACCTATCATTTGCTAAAAAGTTAAATCTCTCTCGCATTAGGAGCTTGCAAGTGGCTAGAGGCATTCCCACGGTCTCCAGTTCGGCTGGAATCGGTAAGGTAGTCCATAGTCTTGCAAGATCTTCTGCTCTGCAGTTCCTCTGTAATATTCCTGTGGCCCGGCCATATGAGGTTTATACTGAACTTCTGGGCCATCTCGTTAAGAGATTTGCGGCAACTCAGGGTTGATGTTGAATTTAGGAAGTTGGAGTCCACAGATTTAATGGCAACTTGGCTGTTAGAGAAAATATTAATACCCACAATGATCGGGTAGTCTTCGTGATATATTTGGGTCTATAGCATTAGAGTAGACCCCGAAACCCATTTGGTTGTTAAGTTTTGAGCCGTTAGTGTAGAAGTATATATACTGCCAGAAGTTCTGCCGTTCTATGCATCTCCATCTGGTATGAGGGTATGGTACTTCTTATCGAACAATGGTTTGGCCAAAGTGCAATCAGTGATCCCTGGTATACCAGGAATCGTGTTAAGGATTACGCTATTATTCGACCACTGTGACAGCTCCCTCAGCAAATGATAAGATTTATAATAACTTTTTAATGAATCCTAAAATTATTTCTAGGGTTGTAATTAAACATTTTAAAAAAGAAATCACCCTAATGCTAAAATTACAAATGGATTGAGTAAATTTTTTGTGAATGAATGAATGAATAGTTTTGTGGTACGAGTTAAGTTATTTTGTTGAGGTTTTATTTTTTACAATAACATTGTTAACAGATCGTCAATTTTGATAAGACACTTGATACTTGATGAGTCCGACCCTGTTTTTCTATGCCTCCCTTTCGCTCTTACTTTTTTGAACTAATTGAGAAACAATAAGGGCGAAATAAAACAACTGTAACATTTAACTCGATGATGATGCGATGAGATGGGAAGGGAAGGTAAGGAAATGAGGAAGTACTCGTTAATTGTATGTAATTGTAGATCAATGTGGCAAAGATATCGGCCACACCAATTATCTCTGTAATTTGTCCGGCAAAACAAGAAACATCTTCTTCATTCTCATCATGACAATCATCCCTTTCTTTTATTTAATAGCTAAAGTATTATACGAGTAAGTATATCGTTAACTTTTTTCTATTAATTTATTTAATTGTTTTCGTTTTAGTTTTAATTTTCGTATCTGGCTTCTTTGTCTTTGGTAATTTTAAAGAGTCCTTGCAGATGCAATATTTTTTCGCCTGCTTATCATCTGTACATTTGGCTGTTTTTTCATAGAGACTCTGACGGCTAATGTCCTCAACATTTAAATGGATTTTTTTAGTTTGCGGATCATAATCAAAGGTGGCACTGAATAGAGTCTTTGGCTCGGTTATCGGCGATGTTGCAAAATCAATTGCATAAGTAGTGAAATTATTTGGATTTCCTCCAATTTCCTCCTGATAACGTTTCTTTGCATTTGTTATCTCTTTCAATTCCAAAGGACTGCACAAAGCTGTCATATTCTTGAGCTCATAGTAATGATTCATCTCCTGGATAACTTGATGGGTCAGCATCTTAATCAATTCACTTTTGGTTGATTCTGTCTTATAGGGCAGACAGGTACACCAGACTTCTGGTATGCTGGCATCATCACAAGTGCGATTTTCAGGCATCTCCTCAAATACACTCTGGCATTTGGGGCAATCATAGGTTTGCTGCATTGTATAGTTGGGTTCAGCCAATTTTAATAAATGCTGCAAAGTCATGTTAATATCGAATGGATTGACCAAACGCTTTTGATTTATCTCTAAGTTCTTTACCAAATCCGGATATTCCTCTTCAAACCATTTCGGTACCGACATAAAGAACATGGGTAAACGTTCTTCTAAAAATCCTTCCGACAACTTGAGCAGTGGACCCCAACGTGTACCATGGTCACTAAAAAACATAACCACCGAATTTTCAAAAACACCACCACTTTCCAACTCTTTAAAATATTTAAGCATTACGTGATCCATGGTCGCGGAGACATCGTAGGAATTGTGACTGAATGAATTGGTCCAAAAGAAACCCAAGCTGCTCTGATTCTTAAAGCGTGTTACAAATTCCATGCCGTAATCATAGATATACTCGCCGAATTGTCTTCGTCCTAGGCAATAACTAAGGCCAGCTTTCTTTTTCTTCTTCATACTCTTCTCTATCGCCAATGCCGTCGGCCGAAAATAATAGTCAGTTGGTGGTTTCTTAAAACCCTTCAATCTGTAATTGAACGTTGACATTGAGGTAGTATCTTCGGCATAGGCCGTGAAATAGCCTTGGTTCTTGAATTTAGTCCATATAAAATTGCAATTATCTAAGCCTCCAACTGTTGTTTTAGGTTTACATTTTTCATAGACTGTGGTTCTGGTATAACCAGATAACAGTGGCATTAAGTTGGGTAAAGTATTGTCACCAACCTGAAAGTAAAAGAATAGACGTAAATGATTAAAAGTTCGAATCTTAAGATTTAAAGATTTAAGTTTGCATAAAGATTTTTGTTAAAAATTTTAACCGAAAAAAATATTACACAACGAATTGCAACCGGAAGACGAGTGTTGGTCAAAGAAAAAAAAAGTAACCTCCAGAATGCATTGCTATTACAAAAAGGTATGAAGTTCATATTTCATAGTCCGTTTATATTTTACTGTTGATAAAACCTGGATCCACTATTACACACCAGAGAACAAAAGGATTGCCCGGCAACGGAAGCAATGAAAGCCGACACAAGTACTCCGAAGCGGTCGAAGGAGGCTCAATGGGTCTGAAAGGTTATAGCATAGGTTTTCTGGGATTGTCATAGCATTCTCTATCTCAAAAAACAGAGAGTATTACTGTGCATTATTGAAGAGATTAAAGGTCGAAATCGCTGCAAAACGACCTCATATTAAGCGAGACAATGGCAAGACAATGCAATCACGGCTAAAAACGCCTGCAATTGCTGTCGTATCCACCGTATTCGTTCGCTTTGGCTTCCTCGAACTATTGTATCCTTTTAAACCTAAAAAGATGGCTCATAAATGAAAAATTCATCTCACGCTAGGAAATCATCGGGCATTTTGCAGACCTTCCGGAAAATTACTTTTCGGACAGGATCAATAAGTTGGAAAATCACTAGAATAAGTGTATCGAGCTCAAATAAAGAAAACGGAAAATATTGACCAGAAGCTGTTGTTAAGGAGAGATTCACTGAAACAGCTTTCTGAAAGTTTTCAGTGAATATCAATTTTGTGCATAACTGATGCGCTAAGCACCACCCCATCGGATGCTTCAATTGAAATTTCGCAATTTGCTGCCTCTGGACATAACTGGCATACAAACTGCTTCTTCTGCTACAGTTAATGGTCGAACAATGGTAACGGTCAGCTGATGTACCATTAAGGATAATATTATAGTAAAAAAACGCTACTTTTACACCGATGGCTCTAAACCCGAGCCATTCAGCTTCAAAGCACAATGTGTGAACTTTAACAAAAGAGCTTTTGAGCTTTCACACCGACACAATATGTATGAGCAAGACGCAACAATGTTTGTTCTGCTTATACTAGCGTAAAATTGTCTTTTCAAAATCAGTGCTCGATTATATGAAGAAAATTGTAAGTCTGGCAACATTGATTGTAGGAACTTTGATTGTACTATCGAATGCCATTTAATTTAATTTTAATTTACATATTTGTTTTGAAGGAAAAAGATATTCGCTTTTAAAGTGCTATGACGGACGCTACAAAAAATGGAAGTGACTTTTTTTTCAACACGTAACATAGTATTAAAAAAATTGTAAATATATTAAAGATAGAGGAAAATCAGAAGATTACAAAACAGCTTTTATAAAATATTTTAAAGTTTCACCAAAAATCCATAAATTAACTGTTGCGGACGCTACATGACGGACGATATAGTTTTTAGAGCTGTTAGAGTGTCCCAAAAATAAAAAAAAATTAAAAAGCATCAAATTTGCCCCATTGTATGTTTTTTTTAACACCTAATACCTTAAATTTAATCTGTGGATATAGACAGTGTTATTGCCTTATGAATAAGACAGACATGTGTTCTTAAAATTTATATTTAATAAATATAATTTTGTAAAAAATATATATGGTGACGGACGCTACACACTTTCCTATACATATTATTCTGTAAAATGCTATATTAACATATAAATATTTCTCACCTATTGTAAAGCATACTATAGGTACTATTTACGAACCAACATCAATTTGAGAAAAAAGAAAAATTACACTAGTCAAATTAAAAAGAAACCTTTATTTCTGTGACGCACGCTACACACTGTGACCCCTTTTTTACTTGATGTTATTTATATCACTCCAATTACTTTTAATATGGTCTTTTACAACTTATTGTATAAAATTAAGCAGACTTTGAGCTCCTACTGAAATTTGATACCTAAATGAATGTTTTTGCGATGTTTATAAACTTAAAAAAAACTTTTATTTAAAAAAATTTATAAAAATTCGAGATAGGTGCAAATAAAGACCTGTCATTCACGAAGAGAGCAATCAAAAATTGTATCCATTATATATTCTAAAGGATCAATATATGGTCAATTTTTCCATAAACTCAAATCGCGATTTTAACAGTATTAAAATTTTGCTGTTGGTTTAATGTTTCTCGGATTTGCCCATATATTAATTCATCAAATCGTTAATCCTTATAATATTTTGTTGAGCTTTTGATCTAAGGTAAAGCTTTATCAAAAAATAGCAATTCGCGATGTGCTTTAGTGAAATGTTTTTAGATAAAACCTTCGCGTTCTTAGCTAATAAAGAGATTTTTGGCAAACTTTTGATGAAATCGGTTATAAATGCCATCGCTTTTATTCCTTGTGTGATTTCATCTCAGTTTGCTATCTAAGACCATTTAAAGCAATATGTACTTTTTGCACGGTTTTCAAAAATTTCATATAATTGATGAATTTGGTGCGCTTTTGCTTTTAAGTGTTAAATGCCAAAAAACTAGGTTTACGCGGTAGTTTGGAAATTTTCATACATACATACGGTATTTTGTAAAATTTACGTTCAAGTTTTCGACATTTACACCTGTCGTATGTTATACCTATAGGGATCGATGCGAAACTAAAAGATCTACCAATCCATTCTGATTTTTTTTTTTTGGAATTCCCTGAGGCGGCCGTAATTAGATTTTGAGAAAAAAACTTTTCGAGTTGAAAGTCGGTTTCAAAGGAATTAAAACTGTTAGATTTTTGCCCATATATATTTAAGTCATTTCCGTCATTGACCCTTATATGGGAGTCATATGTATGTGGGTCGATTTGCTGGAAATTTGATTGCAGCTTGCAACATTTTTTTGATTGCAACTTGCAACATTTTCGTGTGGTCAAATATGGATTAAATTTGGTACAGTTTGTATAAGCAGTACTTGTTTTATAAAATTTACAAAAATTCAATGCCAGGAAGTGAGACCTATTGGGAGTACTAGAAATAATGAACCTAGTTAGACCAATTTTAAAAGCAATGATACTACAACCTCAATTTTATATTATCTTAGAATTTCGACCTGTACTTTGATCACAAGCTGACGGACAGATATCGGTAAATCGACTCGGGAAGTGATCCTAAGTTTTTTGGTATAAAGAGTGCTCTAAATAAAATTTGTAGTTGGATTTTCTTAAATAAAAATCAAACCTTTTAATATAAAAACTCTACAAAATACGCAAATATAATGACATATTATACAAAATCATTTAGCATTAAAATGTTTACTTAGTTGTTTTAGTTTTAGGGTTTTGCAAAATTATCGACTTTTTTCGGAAACCCTCCCATTAAAGATTTTACAGTTGCTTCTGATATCTTTTTGGAGCATGTGTTCCACCTGCGCTTAAAATCGGACATGTTCTTGGAAATCTTTCCTGTGTTCTTCAACTCCTTTTTTACCAGAGCCCAATACCTTTCCACAGGCCGAAGTTCTGGACAGTTAGGTGGATTTGCCTCTCGTGGTACAAAAATGACATTATTCTTTGAGTACCACTCAAGTGCCTTTTTTCCACAATGGCATGATGCCAAATCGGGCCAAAAAAATTTAGTCACTCTGTGCTCTCTTAAAAAGGGTAACAACCGTTTTTGTAGGCACTCCTTTATATAAATTTCTGTGTTTATTGTGCCAGATGCCACAAATACTTTACTTCTTTTGCCACAACTGCAAATAGCTTCCCACACGAGAAACTTCTTAGGGAATTTTGTTTGTTTTTTTGTGCGAAACTCTTGCCGAACATTGCCCCGTTTATCAGCAACATAAAAATCTTGAACAGGAAGTTGAGAAAAGTCTGCCAGTACGTATGTTTCATCATCCATCACACAACAGGTGTATTTTTTTATAAAATCAGACTTGAATTTTTTCGCTCGTTTTTTTGCATCTAAGTTCTTTATAGCATTGCGATCTGGAACCTTTTGGACTTTGTATGTCTTCAGTCCAGCATAAGTTTTGACTCTATGTGCAAAATTCGTAGAACATTTCACCGTACGAGCTGCTTTTCTTAAAGAAGTGTTAGGCGCTCTTCGAAAGAGTCGCTCGACTTCTTTTGCCTTACCAATATCTGTAGGACCTTTTTTCCTCCCTGATCCAGGTTTTCTTTCAATGCTCAGGTTTTCCTTATACCGTCTGATGGCATTAGAAACCGTTCGAGGGTCAACTTTCAAATTTTTAGCTATTTTTTTAAAAGTCCATGACGGATTTTTTTGAAAAGTTTTAATTATATTTTCACGAACTTTTTTTTCGCAGTCCATTTTGATTGAAATAACTATTGAAAATTAATAATTTCTAAAATAATAGTATCTGGCATATCTATAGAAACTAACTTGATCAAAAAATAAATTATTTCTTGCACTATGGATAAATTTTGTCTAAAATAGTAAATGCATATTTTTTTTAGAACACTCTTTACTATGGTGGTGAAAGGTATAAATAGTTTAAATAAAATGTAATTTTGGCTTTTGAGTGTTACTTATCAAAATGGTACAGTGCGACGCAAAATTTTTAAAATTCCAATGCTTTTTACTATAACATTTTTTACATTAAACAACATTTTGCTCTCATTATAAGTTATTATTTATCAGTTATAAATATTTCTAGCAAATATTAATTAAAATGCCTAATTAACATGAAACTTTAAATGTTACCATTGATTATTTTTAACAAGTTGTACAAATTGATAAGACTTTCTAGATTGTAAAAATTTTAGAAGAAATTTCCGTATACATATTTTTTTTTCTAAAACATTGTAAATTATTGTACCATATTCTGACTAGAAATTTTAATTGAATTAAAACAAGTGAAACATTTGCACATTTTCTTCAGTCTCTTTAAAAAAAAAGTGTTCTTTAAAGTTTTCCGTAACTTTTGTCACATTTAAAATCTTTGGTCTCATGTAGGCCTAACTCAAACTTTTTTCGAAATTGATTTTTTTTTGTGATTCTAATGCATTTTACGCAAAAACACCTCCCCTCAAAGTTAGCGGTTATTTAAGTAATTTTTTAAAAAGCCCTAACTTATTCATAACAAAATATATTTTTTAAAAATATATTTTTATATTAAACTTTTGTTGACAAAATTTTTCAATATTATAAGCTTTTCTATAGGTAACTTTTTATCTCTAAAACTTTCTACTAAAATCATTCCACATCAAAAGCTTTCCAATAAAAAGCTTTCATTATTTATCTAAAGTCTTATTATATTAAAGTTTCGATGTCAAAATATTTCATATAGAAAACTATTTATATAAAACTTTCCTTTCGAAAAATTTCAATATCAAATATCTAAAGCTTTCTAAAAACTCTTTATATTAAAAAATCCTATATAAAACTTTCGATGTCGAAAGGATTCTTATAAAAAACATTCAATATCGAAAGATTTCTTATATAAAATATTTGTAGTCAAAATAAATATTTCAGATAGACAACTTTTTATATAAAACTTTAATTTAGAAAAATTTCAATATCAAATATCTAAAGCTTTCTAAAAACTGTTTATATTAAAAATTCTTATATAAAACTTTCGATGTCAAAAGGATTCTTATAATAAACATTCGATATCGAAAGATTTCTTATATAAAATATTAGTCGTCAAAATATTTCAGACAGAAAACTTTTCATATAAAACTTTCCTTTAGAAAAATGTCATTACCAAATATCTAAAGCTTTCTAAAAACTGTTTATATTAAAAAATCCTATATAAAAATTCCGATGTCGAAAGGATTCTTATAATAAACATTCGATATCGAAAGATTTCGTATATAAAATTTTTCTATAAAAAACTTTCAATATCAAAGCTTTCCTATAAGTAACTTTTGATATAAAAAGCATTCAACTAAAAATATTCCATTTCCTTCCAATTTGCGGAAAAAAAGATTTTCTATATAAAATTTTCGAAAACTTTCGATATCAAAAGATTTTTTATATAAAACTTTCTACTAAAAACATTCCAAAATAAGAGCTTTTCAAAATAAAAATGCCAATATCTAAAGATTTCCCATATAAATCTTTCGATTTCGAAACGCTTCCTAATAATAAACTTTCGGTATGGAAAGATTTCATTTGATATCGAAAGATTTCATATAGAAAACATTCCAAGTAAAACTTTCAATATCGAAAGCTTTTCAAATAGAAACAATATCGAAAGCTTTCCTAAAGAAAACTTTTAATATCGAAAGATCTCTTGTAGAAAACATTCGCTATTGAAGCTTTCCTATAGAAAATGATTCTTATAATAAACTTTCTATATCAAAACTTCCCTATAGCTAACTTTAGATATAAAAAGTTTTCAACTAAAAATAATCCATTTCCTTTAGATTTCAGGAAAAAAAAGATTTTCCATATAAAATTTTTAATGACAAAAGTTTTTAATAGAAAGCTTTCGATATCAAAAGATTTTTTTTATATAAAACTATTAAAAATATTCCATGTTAATACCTTTCCAATATAAAAATGCCAATATCTAAAGATTTTCTATATAAATCTTTCGATTTCGAAATGCTTCCAAATAATAAACTTTCGAAATGGAATGATTTTCTATAGAAAACTTTTGATTTCCTTCATAAAACTTTTAATATCAAAAGATTTCATATAGAAAACATTCCAAGTAAAACTTTCATTATCGAAAGCTTTTCATATAGAAACAATATCAAAAGCTTTCCTATAGAAAACTTTTAATATCGAAAGATCTCTTGTAGAAAGCATTCGCTTTGAAAGCTTTCCTATAGAAAACATTCGCTAGGTAAAGCTTTCCTTAATATAAATTGTTTTGATCACTACAGTAAAAAGACCTAAGTTACATTTCTGTGCCTTGGTGCTAAAAGGGCCAATGTCAAAAAAAGTAGTTGAAGCCAAATAAAAGAGGATAAAGAAGGGGATCTAATGCAATGATTAACTCAAAACAGTAAAAAATTGACATTGGCCCTTTTAGCACCAAGCCACAGATTTATGCTCTGAATGAGAATACAAAACGCTCTATCTCAAATTAGTTTTTTATATGTTTAAAATTTAAGAAAAAGTTTTGAGTACCAAATTCGTCTTTCTTTTTAATAAAAACCTGCATTTAAAAAAAGTAAAATTTTGTCAATTACTGTTTTAAATCAACTTTTACCTTCTCCTGTAAAGATTTAAATATACGAGTTAGGGCCTTTCTATATAAGACCAACGAAATACAGAGTATTATAATTCTTTAAAAAAAAAATTACCTTATTATAACCCAATAATTCGTACCATTTATTATCAACGAGATACTTGAACATTTCCGGCATATTTCGTCGAAAATTTATACGCGATAATGTATCAATACCAATCATTAAAATACTCGGTTTACGACGTTCTTTTGATGGATCGTTCTTCGATTTAGGTTCGGGTTCAGGTTGTATAACAGTTTTGTTCACTTGAATAAACGAAAACGCATCTTCTTGTAAAGTTGATTTTAGAGCTTTAGATTTACACTTGACAATAATGCCATTAATGTGAAAGGGGACCACAAAATTTTGATGAAAATTTGCACAGGGAAGTAGTCTGGAAAAAGAAGGAAAATATATAAGAATTTAATATGAATTTTAGAGTAATCGTCGCTAGCCTGGACAAAATTTAAATTTGCCTCGAAATTTAGCATTTTGATTACAGTGTTTTTAAAAAATATGTGTGCAACAAATAAACATAAAATTGTCATTATCTTCAGATAAACAATAAAAGTTTATATGGAAGCTATAGTCAAATATGGTCTGATTTCAACGAGTTTGTTATATAAGCAACATTTCTTTTAAATATCATCAAAATATCCCGAAGTTTGTGGCCAAAATCTCAATTTGGGGTAAGTGATTTTCCACTTATTTGTCAAAAAATATGTGTGCCAAATTTCATCAGGTTTTGGGTTTTAGAGTATCAATTAACTATTTGGCAACTTTTTTTGAAGAAATCTTTTGCACTCCAACCTCCAAATTGGTTCAAATTGCTTTGAAAATTTAAGCTGAATCGGATGAGGGTGCCCATGACCCGCTCAAAATGTGCAAAATAACAGTCTTTTTTACTTTGATTTCTATGGCCTTTTAGTGCTAAATAACTGAGTTTTGTCCGAAATGTTATCAAATTTACTTAGTTTTTTTTTCATATTCAAAAATTATACTTTTTTCTCAGGTCCGATTCAAAAATCGTTTTAAGATTTTTTGAAAATTTTGTTCATCAAATACTACAAATTCTAAATTTTCTTTCCAGTGTTATAAAACAAAGAAATGAAAGAATAAACCCTTAAAAAAATAAGGTCGATATCTTGAACCGTTTCGCCGTACCTGTGATTTGAAATCGTAAAATTTCGCGAAAATGTACATTTTCGGTCATAATTTGACTATATGCTTGTTAAATTGTAGTTATTCTCAGTTTTAATAAAAATAGTAATCAATAATTGCTCAGTCTGTGAAAAATGTATGTCACTGTGTTTTTTTTTTTTCAATATCGGAAAAGTTTAACCTTTTCTTTCCCGGGTTCAAAGGTCAAAATTTGCTTTTTAATTTTCAATGTCAAAATGGCGGAATATTTAGAATTTATTAAAAGCAAAAAAGTATTTATTTTTATTAATATTAAGTTTAGAAAAAAAATATTTTAAACCTAAACAGCCACAAAAATAAGAGAAACAAAATTTGGGTCATTTTTGTCCCGATGTCTGTTAAGGTTTCTATTTTTTTTTAACAAATATAGTCCTGATACAAAATAATCACTTTTTGCATTTTATCGAAATTCGCTACAAAATTCATTTATTTTCCTTACTTATGAAAAATTAAAAATCCAAATTTTGATCTTTGCCCCAGTTAAGTAAGGGTTAAGCTTTTCCAAAATCAAAAGCATATTTTAGCACAGATTTTCTACAGATTGAATATTTACTATTTAAAACAACCGTCCAGACAGACGGACTAACATTGCACAGTGGGATAGTTTAAAAATAAAGTGGAAATAATTTTGTAACTTCTAAACCAAATTTTATCATCATAGCTGTTATAATTTGTCATTTATTAGCAAATAAGCGATTAGCATAGACGAGGTTATACGAGAGCTATGGTCAAATGTGAACCGGTTTTGCCCGATTTCAATATCTAAGAAATAAAGAATATTTATGCCAAGTTTCAGTGACCTATATCCTTTCGTTAAGGTTTTATCGTGCCAACAACAGACTGGCAGACATACGGACAGACGGACAATTTTGGTTTTTGAGCTAATATTAAGGAAATTACAAACGGAATGACAATCTCAATATACCCCCATACTTTTTGATGGCGGGTATAAAAATGAGGTCGATATCTTGAACCGTAACGCACAAAGTTGAATTTTCTGAGCTACTGCTATTTATGGTTCCACAAAAAGCACATTTTTCGAAATTTGTCTTTTTAGGGTTAAAAAGGTAAATGCTGTGGAATAACAATTTCTCTATTAGCATTTTCACTCTACTTTTCACGCACTAACAGTTGGTAACAAATACTAGTTCCACTCCACTAAACTTTTTCAATTTATGATTTTCAGTTTAAAATTAAAAAAATATGACTAGATAAGAGACTTTGTGAATGCGCTAATTAGATTTTTTAATAAGAGACTTTGTGAATACGCTAATTAGATTTTTTAATTAAAACTAATGTAAAAATAAGTTAATTTATAAGCTAAACAATATAACAATACTATGTTTCAGTTATCTCACATATTGACTGAAATATGAGCACTTAAAACTGAAATACTTTTATCAGAAATATTTAAATAATTTGAAATTTTTTTTTTTTTTTGAAAAAGTTTCGAATTTTTAGCATAATATCCGGAATATGTGAAAACTGAGTATTTTAGCACTTTTAAAAGTTTGTCGTTCTAGTTAGCTTTGACAAATGTCTCAGTGTGAGCGCTATATGAAAAACTAAGAAAAATTATTAAGAATGTTTGAAATTTGACTTTCAATTTCTGAAAAACTGTACAAGGTACATAAATAATTCTTTGCAGCAATAACGTTTATTTCATTGTCTATGTAAAACAGTTTCAAAAATTTCAAAAAAGAAAACCTAATTGACCTTAATATTAAGGTATATAGAAATTAGCAATTTAAAAAAAAATGTTTTTTTGGATTTGTTTATGAATTCGCGCTACTTTTTATTTCTGAAATCTAAAGAGAATATGTGGGACTATATAACTGCATTTCAGAAAGTTGCAAAATCGACTTGACTTTTTTGTTATATTTATGTTCGAAAATACAAAAATTTTCTTAAAAATTAGAAAATTTTCGTTCAATTCTGTACGTAAAGAAAATGTTGCACTGACTTAAATTTTGATTTAAAATCATCCTAGATGCAGTTTTATTATCACTTTTTTTTTTGTTTCAAACCACTGTGAGTCGTAAAGAGCATGAAATTCGCTCGGAAAAAACGCTATAATTCAGAAACCGTTTGAGCTATTTATAAGACATCTACTTAAAAAGAAAGCTTATTAAGTATTTATTACAAATTAATGCTCACCTAGCTTTCAACTTCTCGGGCTGGGCGCCACGTGTTAACATTTTCACTCCCTGAGTTGTTTTATAGATCTCCGTCATGCTGGCTGGTTGGCCAGAAAGTGCAGGTCGTTACTTTGAAGATAATTTAATGAAATTTGGCACGGACTTATATTCTCCTATACTTATGGTAACCTAAATCAGTGTATTCAATTTTGTAGGAGTTAGCCCATATTTGACCATACCTCCGATACAAGATACATTCTTTGTCTTTTAAATTCCCAGAAAAGCACAAAAATGATTATAAATATAAAGATAATTGCTTTTTTGCTAAAACTTTGCACATATAAATATTTTGTATATGTTAACCGATAACCGAAATTTGGTAACAATCAATCCACAATTGACCCCAGTTTCCACACCAGGCCCTTAGCTGGAAATGACATAAATCTACTTAAATCTCGAAATTTTAAAAAATCTCACGTAGTATATGAGCAAAATTCAAACAGTTTTAATTAATTTGAAACCGACTTTCAACTCGAATAATTTATGTGCTCTTGGGAATTCGAAAAATCTAATTGCAAATTTTGAACTCCCAAGACTTCAGGTATACTGAACATTAGAGTGGTTCGAAAAAAAAGTTGAGTCAGTCACCCCCTAGGATTAAAGATAATGTAAAAATAATTCCAAAAAAAATATATTTTTTTACCACGCCTACAAATACTGCCCTTTTTGTATTTTGTTAACTGTGTCGCCATTTTTAGTCCGATCATAACATATTATACATCGATTTTCAGAGCTCTGTCAAGGCTACATTTCTCTCTTTGATAGTTTTTTACAACCTCGTCAATTTATAGTCATAACTTTTTAAAATTCGAGTCGTACCCACCCTAATCAAATCGAGTAAAAATCTAGTTTTTAAAAGTTATGACTATAAATTGTGCGATAGTAAAAAACTATCAAAGGGAGAAATGTAGCCCTTGCAGGGCTGCCAACAGCGATATATAAAATGTTATGATCGGACTTAATATGGCGACACAGTGAACAAAATAGTAAAAGGGCGGTATTTGTAGGCGTGGTAAAAAAATAAAAAAATATTTTTTGGAATTGTTTAAACATTATCTTTAATCCTAGGGGGTGACTGACATAACTTTTTTTTTGTATGGAAGGCGAACCGCTCTACTGAACATGATATTTTAGAAGCGCAAGTTTGCACTTCTAAGTGAAACTGGCATGTAAATTTAAAAAACGTAAAAAAATCTATTGAAGCATTCACGTTTATTTTCATATTTCGTCTTCTTCTTCATTCGTTTCAATATTTGGACCTAAGTTGTTGTTCTATGAAATGGACACCACACTTGGGGGATGAATCAATTACCCTCTAAATTTTATTTTCGTCACTTCTAATACTACTTAATAGCTGACAAACTTTGAAGCACGTTTTCGCCACTTTTTAATTTTTTTTTTTTTGCATATTTTTCGGCCGCCTCAAGGAATTTCAAAAAATGTTTAAAGATTAATAGATCTTTCAGTTTCGCATCGTGAATATATGATATATATCTCATTAATGTGCTTCATATAGGTGTAACATACGACAGGTGTAGATGACGAAAACTTGAACATAAATTTTTCAAAATACCGGTTTTTCGCGAAGCGCACTCGCAAAAATGTATAAAAATTTTCCTTAGATCTGAAGCGCACCAAAATATTATAAGGATTAAAGATTTGATGCACCAAATAAGAATTTTATATCTTTAAAACATATGCAGCTATTAAAACTTATATTTAAATAAAAATTATTTTTTAAATCAAATTTGTCCATAAGTTAAGCCAGCAGAATTTTGTAAAATGTTCTCAAATTTCGCGAAAATCGCGTTTAAAAAAATAACAAATAAGAGTGCTATGTTCGGCTACGCCAAACCTTAAATACCCTTCACCAATGGTGTTACAAAAGTAAAGTGCAGAGTGGAAAGAGTTTTTGGTAAATTACAAGTATGTATGTTTCTAAAGACTGATTTAAGTGAATCCTACAAAAATACTAATATATGTATATTGATTTTCTAATCTGAAAAAGTTTCAAATCTCGATAATTAACACGCCTCATAAATTTAATTTTTAGGCGATATATGAATAATACTTTAATTAGTGAATAACCTTGTTTTATATTGGGGGTATATTTTGGAGGTAGATTGAAATACAAACAATTTCAGAAATTACACAACATTGTAATATTTCGCACCTTGAGAGAGGTCGTATTTAAATGCATATATCTTTAAAATTAGAGGACCGATTAAATGGTTGCTTTAATGAGAATATTTGGCGGACCTTTTTATATTAGACTTTCGGCAACAACACTTACGTAAGATATGAATAAAGGCCATCATAATGTTCAAAAGTCACTTATTTAAGACATATTTTGGTATGCTGAAATCAAGTTTGATGAGCTTCTAGATGGCATACCGAGATAACTTATATGTATAGGTGTTAGATGTTAATAGCGTTCTACGAAGTACAATATTAAATTGCATCATATAGTTCTACTTACAACTGAGATATAGCCGAAACTCGAAATTCGATGCTGAATTACAATTTTTTTATTTTCTATAAACACCAGGGATATCGCCAAAATTCAAAATTCGATGAGAATTATTTTTTTTAATAACTGTATTTTTCAAAATAACTATGTTTTTTCAAAATAACTATGTTTTTTTCAAAAAAGTTTTTTGAACTGTATATCAAATTTGAAAAAATCATTCAACGCAACACACTATTGAATTTCATCAAAATCGGTAAATTAGAAACTGAGATATCGCCAAAGCAATATAGGTCGATGTACGCAAATTGGCATATTTTAGAAAAAAATTTTTAAAAAACAATATTTAAAAAAAAAATCGAATTATATATCAGATTTTAGAAAATACTCCATTGCAGCATGCTATTAAATTTCATCAAAATCGGTCTATAAACACCAGAGATATCGCCAAAATTCAAAACTCGATGAGAATTTAAAAAAAAATTTGTTTAAAAAACTGTATATTTCATAAAAAAAAAATTTCGTCAAAAAACTGTGTTTTTTTTTAATTTTGAACTGTACCTACATCAAATTTTAGGAAATCATTCAACGCAGCATACTATTGAATTTCATCAAAATCGCTAGATTTATAACTGAGATATGGCCAAAGCAAAAGTTATCGATGTACGCAAATTGACAAACTTTAATGTGGGGTTTATATAACTCAAGCAGCTGACGATTGAACTGTATATCAAGTTTTAGGAAATCATTCAACGCTGCACACTATTAAATTTCACCAAAATCGGTAGACCAATTACCGAGATATCGCCAAAGCAAAAGTTATCGATGTACGCAGATTGACAAATTTATTTTTTTTTTGTTAAAAGTATTTAAAAAAAAAAATGTTTGAATTATATATCAGGTAGTAGTCATACCAGAGATATCGCCAAAATTCAAAATTCGATGAGAATTAAAAAAAAAATTTAAAAACTGTATTTAAAAAAAAAAATTTAATTCGTCATCGAAGTTCAGTATTTTAGCGATATCTCGGTTGTTTATGGACCGATTTTAATGCGTAGGGAATCTGGTGTATAATTCGTCTGGGTACACCCACCAGGAGCTCCACAAACTTGATTTCAACAGACAGACAGACAGACGGACATGGCTAAATCGACTCTTCTGGCGATTCTGAGTCGATCGGTATAATTTTTATGTTTACAGTATTTTTTTTTAATTTTTGAATTAGATATCAGATTTCAGAAAAAACGCAACATGCTATTAAATTTTATCAAATCGGTTTATAAACATCAGAGATATCGTCAAAATTCAAAATTCGATGAGAATTAAAACAATTTTTTTTTAAACTGTGTTTTTCAAAAAAAAGTTTTGAATTTCGTCAAAAAACTGTGTTTAAAAAAAAAAGTTTTTTTGAACTGTATATCAAATTTTAGGAAATCATTCAACGCTGCACACTATTGAATTTCATCAAAATCGGTAGACCAATTACAGAGATATCGCCTTTGCTTTAGCGTTATCAATGTACGCAAATTGACAAATTTAAAATTTTTTTTTTTAAAAACTGTATTAAAAAAAATACTCGTATATCAGATTTTAGAAAATACTCCAATGAAACATGCTATTAAATTTTATCAAAATCGGTCTATAAACACCAGAGATATCGCCAAAAATTCGATGAGAATTAAAAAAAAAAATTTAAAACTGTATTTAAAAAAAAAAATTAAATTCGTCATCGAAGTTTTGTATTGTTGTCGGTTGTTTATGGACCGATTTTAATGAAATGCTGCGTAGGTAAATTTCCTAAAATCTGGTGTATAATTTGTCTGGGTACACCCACCAGGAGCTCTACAAACTTGATTTCAACAGACAGACGGACGGATATGACTAAATCGACTCTCCTGGCGATTCTGAGTCGATCGGAATAATGAAAAAATTACAAACTGAATGACAAGCTTATAATAATATTGTTTTTTTCACTTGCATAATTGCATTATTTCTTCGTGTTAAGGCATATATAAATTACCATAATACCATGAAATGACAGAACACCTGAAAATATATAAGTTGTGTTAAAATCGACATAAATAAAACTAATAAAAATAAAATGGCTTTTAAATTAGGACTTAAGGAAAACTTTTTAAATTGTTGGTCCATATTTGACCTTAGTAGTCATATAGTCGGCTTGACCGACTATAGCTTTTGTTCCTTGTTTTTTTTACTAGTTTCATATTTGAATTTATATATCGGAGTAAATGTTTGGATACATATTAATGCGAGTAAGTGTATCACTGTGACAATAGAAATCATTTATCGATTCATATTAATAACATATGTATTCGATTATTAAATGAAGTACCAGATTTTAATTCCTCTGCTAAAGATAAGATTATAAATATTCTTTAAAAATGCTAAGCACTTGATATCATAGATAAGTTCACTTAAACTTAGGAAAACCCTAACAATCTTATCTTTTTCCGACAAATCATTGCATGTGTTTGATAATTAAGTGCCGAATATTAATTTCAAATCATCGCGTATTAAAACATATTTGTCTAGGTAAATAGGTACTACAAATTATTGTAAGTATTTATGTCTAACACAGATTTTTTTTAAATGATTTGATTGCTTACAAGGTCAAATATTCTTTAGGTTTTTTAAATTATTAAATTATTTGTTTACTTAGTTGCATGTTAGTTATTATGTTTTTTGTTTATGCCCATAAAACTTAAATTTATCATAACCATAATTAATATTAATAGAAAAGAAAAGAAAAAAATCGCAACTTACTTAAAGCTTGTATCAACACTTGAGCCACTTCCGGTTCGTATTATTTCTTGATAGCAACACGATACATCCTCTTCTATGGTCGCATTAGTTTTATGTTTAGACGTCTTTCTCAAGCCCTCAGCTACTGTATAATTAATATGCAAACGATACAGAGCATCCAGATCATTGAAAGATTTTGTTATAATGGCCTGATCCTTGGTGCAGCCCGTGGAATGCTGGGGCTTAAATATCTTTTTAATATCCACTGAGAATGGATCCACATAGGGTATATGACAGCGACTGGTGTTAATGAAATATTTTTGTTTTTTCTCCTCTTTCGAGGGGGAAGATGTTGTCTTTGCCTTGGCATAAGCAGGTGTTGGAAGCAAAGGTTCAGGTGATTTCATCGTTTGTTTTTGTTGTGCTTCTGTTGATTTATTATTGTTTGTTGGTGGGTCAGTAATTTTTTGCGCTGTTTCGATTAATGTTAAATTAATTGCAGATTTGGGTGTTTCTATTGTATTAATTATACGATTGTTATAAGCAGTTTTATTTAAATTAATTATTGTTAAAGTTTGTATCATCTTTTGAAGCAATTACTATTTTTATACCCACCATCAAAAAAATGGGATAGTATATAAAGTTTATTATTCCATTTGTAACTCTTTGAAGTTCTATTCTTATGTCTTAGAATCTAAAGTCTAAAGTAATGAACTTTTGGTCTTAAGGGTTAAATTGTAAAAAATGCCATAGTCGATCAAGTCTGAATATATAGTACACTCTCATGCTTGTATGTGACATTTTTTTTCGAATTTAGATACGCATACCCTCCAGCTTTTTGGATTATTTACTGGTAAAATTTTACTTTTGTTCAATTTTGATAATGCTATTAATGAATACACTGTGCTCGATTTTGACAACTTTTTTACCGATAAAAGAAAGACGAACCGCCGTGGTATAGCAGGTTAGTCATCCGCCTAGCATACCAGAGGCCCAAGTTCGATCCCTGGCCAGACTCACTTGAAAAAATAAATTTTCAAAAAAGCGGCGGTTCACCTCATAACTCAGCTAGCCACTGGTTATTGAATATTAGGCTATGTAAAACTTCTCAAACTAATGCATTTGCCGTTCGGAGCCGGCGTTAAAACGCAGGTCCCTTTCAATGAGTCTAAAAATAGAATCGGATGCAGCTCATTGTCTGAGAGAAGTACCCCTTGCTCCAATTGGAATGTTGTCGGGGAATTATATATATATAGTTTTCGAGATATAGCGTTATAAAAAATGGAGGATTTTGCGCAATAAATATTCGCGTAACTCGAAAGCTGTTTATTTTCTTGAACTAAGTAAAGAAAAACCTAGTGGTCTTTCTTTTTTAGTGCTATCCGTTTTTTACGTTATCTCTAGTTTTCGAGATGTAGCGTTATAAAAAATGGAGGAGGTTGCGCAATAAATATTCGCTTAACTCGAAAACTGTTTATTTTCTTGAACTAAGTAAAAAAATTGAAATTCAGCAACAAAATTATCTTTCAGGAACACTTATTATTTGTTATACCCTTCACCACCATAGGTGGAAAGGGTATATTGGGTTTGTGCTTATGTTTGTTACGCATATAAATATTGGTCTGAGACCCACCTTTTAGTATACCAGTCGACTTAGAATCACTCCCTGAGTTGTTTTAACGATGTCCGTCCGGCTGGCTGGCTGGCCGGTTATCCATGTAAGCTTGTTATCATTCTACAGGTCGTAACTTTAAAGATAATTTAATGAAATTTGGCACAGGCTCATATTTTGGTCCAAGGACGGTCCCTATTCTTTTTGGATGAAATCGCATTACTATTTCGGCTACCTCTCATAGGGATGCCTTCCCGAAATAGAATTTTTGGTCCTTTACAAATTTAGTTGTATTTTAATTATATTCAGCACAAATATTGCTTATCATAACCTTAATAATAATTTTTTAATAATTTAATAATTTTGTAGAAATCGGCCCATATTTGACCATACCTCCCATACAAGACACATTCTCAAAAGATGTTTAAATACACATAAAAGCACAAAAACGTTAATAACTCTAAAGATAAAAGCATTTGATTACTTAAACTTTGCACAGATAAATACTTTTAGAAATATGAACCAATAACAATCGGTCCACAATTGACCCTAGCTCTGATATAAATGATATAAATCTCTATATAAATATGATATAATCTTAGAGATATAGATATACATAAGGATATAGATATACTTAAGGAAAACTTGTTTAATTGTTGGTCCATATTTGACCTTAGTAGTGTAGGGTATGATATAGTCGAGCTTGACCAACTATGGCTTTTCTTTCATGTTTAATTTTGATTGTGATTTTAAGAAACGACTGCTCAGATTAAAAAAATAATTTGGGAAAGATAATTTTGTTGCAAAATTTCGATTCGGCAACATCCTTAGTATATGGTGGCCTAATAGCGTAAGAAATTAAGATCTACTAAGCGCTACAAACCAAATCCCTGCTTCTATTGGTGTATGTCAGTGGAAATGGCGGTTCATAGGCCACACATATTGAAGGCAGTGTGCGATTTGTGGAGCAAATATCAACATTGGTCCAAATATAAGAGGCAGTCTTGTTGGTGTTGGTGGCTGGAACTTGGCCCTATGCTTCACTGGGAGTCAATAATAACAGAAGCAGTTGGGTGCCGCGCATGCTCACTCCTGACCAAAAACACGAACACGAAAGCACTTCGAAAAATTGTTTAGACTTGCTGGACCTACTATTACACTTCAGTGAACAGAATGAGTGCCCGGCAATGGGATGAAACCGGTACTACACCATTTTCAATTGAAATTAAGAAATATTCAATTGAAATTGAGAATATTCAATTGAAATTGAGAAATTTTCAATTGAAATTGAGAATTTTCAATTGAAAATGAGAAATTTTCAATTGAAATTGAGAATTTTCATTTGAAATTGAGAAATTTTCAATTGATATTCAGAATTTTCAATTAAAAATGAGAAATTTTCAATTAAAATTGAGAAAACACTAATTGGAAATGAGAAACATTCAGTTGAAATTGAGAAATTTTCAATTGAAATTGAGAAATTTTCAATTGAAATTGAGAAATTTCAATTGAAATTGAGAAATTTTCAATTTAAATTGAGAAATTTTCAATTTAAATTGAGAATTTTTCAATTGAAATTGAGAAAAGCACAATTGAAAATGAGGTTGAAATTTGTAATTGAAATTGAGAAATTTTCAATTGAAATTGAGAAATTTTCAATTTAAATTGAGAATTTTTCAATTGAAATTGCGAAAACCCCAAGTGAAATTTCATCCTCATTTTCAATTTAGGTTTTCTCAATTTCAATTCTAAAATTCTCAATTTCAATTGAAAATTTCTCAATTTCAATTGAAAATTTCTCAATTTCAATTGAAAATTTCTCAATTTCAATTGAAAATTTCTCAATTTCAATTAAAAAAATCAACCTCATTTTCAATTGGGCTTTTCTCAATTTCAATTGAAAAATTCTCAAATTAAATTTAAAAATTCTCAATTTCAATTGAATATTTCTCATTTCCAATTGGGATTTTCTCAATTTCAATTTACAAATTCTCATTTTCAATTGAAAAATTCTCAATTTCAACTGAAAATTTCTCAATTTCAATTAAAAATTTCTCATTTTCAACTGAAAATTCTCGATTTCAATTGAATATTTCTCAATTTCAATTGAAAAGTCTCAATTTCAATTGGAAATATCTCAATTTCAATTGTAAATTCTCAATTCCAATTGAATATTTCTCTATTTCAATTGAAAATTCCCAATTTCAATTGAAAATTTCTCAATTCAATTTGAAAATTTCTCAATTATAATTGAAAATGGTGTAGTGCTCCGAAGCTGACGAGGGAGGTTTAATGGGTCGAAAACCATCAACAGCGGGTATTACTGTACATTATTGGAGCGAATCAAATGTTGTTTTTTGGTGATATAGGAGATGTTGGATACCAAGCAATGGTTCAGATTGGTATTAACTTGGTAAGCTCAGACTTAACTTGGTTATCCTTCATCTCAACTGTGGACACTGAAATCCTGAAACCCGGTGAACTACGTTAACACCCGTTAATGTAGTGTGCTAACCCATATTTTTATCGTTCCCATAAGAACGATAAAAATATGGGTTAGGACTCACTTCTGGAAAAAACAATTACTATGAAAAAGCTGAAATTAATATAAAAACGGTCCCCTAATGTTAGAAGGGACGTCCGAATATTCGATGGAAAGACAAAAAAGAGGTTAAACTTTAAAAGCTTGGCCTATGAAATTGGTGAATATGCGCACAAAATCGAAGCGCTTGGAATTCTAAAATATGCTCGGCCTTTGACCTTAACGGGTTGGTAATATAGGCCGTTTAAGTATTAACTGGGGTACTACGTAAACACCCGTTAATGTAGTGAGATAACATGTGACGCGAGTTCTCCCATAAGAACGACTAAAATATGGGTTAGGACGTCGGCCTAGTAAAAACAATTACATACTATGAAGAAGCTAAAATAGTATAACAACGGCCCTCTAATGTTAGAAGGGACGTCCGAAAATTCAATGGAAAGACCAAGTAGGAGAAAAACTTTCAAAGCTTGGCCTATGAAATTTAAGAATATGTGCACAAAATCGAAGCGCTTAGAATTCTAAAATATGCTCTACCTTTAACCTTAACAGGTTGGTAATGTTTGCCGTTTAAGTATTACCCGAGGTACTACGTTAGCACTCGTTAATGTAGTGAGCTAACATGTGCTGCGAGTTCTACCATAAAAACGACAAAAATATGTCAACAATTACTATGAAAAGCTCAAGTTAGTATAAAACCGGTCCCTTAATGTCGGAAAATTCAATGGAAATGTTAAGTAGAGGAAAAACTTTCAAAGTTTGGTATATGAAATTGGAGAATATGCGCACAAAGTCGAAGCGCTTGGAATTCTATAAAATGATCGTCCTTTGTGCCGCGAGTTCTCCCATAAGAAGGATAAAAATATGAGCTAGGACTTCGACTAGGACTAGGACTTCCTAAAAAAAAAGAAATTACTATGAAAAAGTTAAAAATAGTATAAAAAAGGCCCCCTAATGTTAAAAGGGACGTCCTAATATTCGATGGAAAGACCAAAAAGAGGAAAAACTTTAAAAGATCGATACGCATGGAATTCTAAAATATGCTCGGCCTTTGACCTTACAGGTTGTTAATATAGGCCATTTAAGTAAGTAATATATACCATACCCCTCCTAATTCAAAGCTTGGCCTATGAAATCGGAAAATATGCGCACAAGATCGAAGCGCATGGAATTTTAAAATATACTTGGCCTTAACAGGTTGTTAATATAGGTCAAGTAATATGTAAGTAAGTATATATCTATATAATTCCCCGACAACAGTTTAGACAATGAGCTACATCCGATTCTATTTTTAGACTTATTGAAAGGGACCTTCGTTTTAACTCCGGCTCCGAACGACAAATGCGTTAGTTAGAGAAGTTTTCCTAAGTTATGAGGTGAACCATTTTGTCTTGAAAATTTTATTTTTTCAAGAGGGTCTGGCCGGGAATCGAACTTGGGACCACAGGTGTGCTAGGCGGATGACTAACCTGCTATACCACGGCGGTTCACAAGTAAGTAAGTATACGTCCTTAATATATACTATAACCCTCCCTATCATTCTTAAATTTATCGATACTGCTAATATTTAAGACAAATATTTGCTTTGATGGTGGGTATATTAAAGTCGTCACTGTCGACTACTTAAAATGAACTTACTTATTGTTATTGTTGTTAATCCATCATTTGCATAATTATTACTTATGCTATTATTCGTTCCCATTGTTCCCTCATCTTTTGAGGAATTTTTTGCTGATTTTACTATAGAATTAGTAGCATCTGTAGTTGTAGTAATATAAACAGAATCAGGGTCCGTAGTTGTAGAAATACGAATATTATTAATGGTACTAATACTTTTAATGCTTTCATTTAGAATTGTGGTCTCAGAGTCTCTTTCTGTGCCTTCGTAGCTGATATCGTAAATAGTAGTTTCCCAATTATTTTCATCTGAATCCGTTTGATTGTATTCCTTGTAATAAGCTTCTGTTGTGCTGAGGGAAATTGAGTTATCGCTATTGCTAGTAGCTTTAAAAATGTAGCTCTTATTTTGTAGTTGATAGAAATCTTTATAGTTTAATATTAGGGGATTCTGATTTTCTGGATTGGTGAGATTTTTAATGGGTTGGTTAGATTCTGTTATGCTCGGGAAAATGGCCTCGTTCATGTTATTTGCATCACTACTACTACTAAGTGGTAGCATAGGAGTAGTTATGGATTTATTATAATCTTTATAGGAATCATCATAGTTTATTGTCACTAAGTCCTCATCATAAGTGAGACTGATGTTTTCATATATATCATAAATATCACTGAGTGTATTGAGATAAATATCACTATCATTTTGACTACTTGCAGTAGCAGTTGTAGTAGTAGTTTGATAATTAATATCAATACTATAAAGTTTAATACTATTTTTATTTACTACATCCGTTTCATTGTAATTCAAAAATGTTTCATTGTTATTTTGAATCCAATTTATAAGACTTTGAAAATTATTTATCACATAAATTGATTTAACAATTAGAAAACATATTAATAAAAATTTTAAAAGCCAATATTTTCGGCTTTCTTGTAAATGATGAGAATTTTGATTAGGATCAAAATTGTATTCCTGCATCACAGGGATCTCATCATCATTATTTTTTAAAGGCTGATATTTTATATCTTGCATTTTTCTTTTTTTTTTTTCTTTCTCTTAAAATATATATTTTTTTAAAAACTTTAGAATCACATAATTTTTGTAAACTTTTTTTTTTTAATTTTATTTTCAATTCATATGTAACACAAATTATGTTCAAATGCCCGACGATCGGTTGCGTCTGATTTCAAACGTTTCATATTAATAACTAAATAATGAAGAAGAAAAAATAAATAATTTTTGTTGTTTGAGTCTGACGACTTGATTTGTTTCTTTTCGTTTGCCATTATTATTATTATTTTTTTAATGTTTTTTTTCTATTTTATTATATTTTATCCACAAAATTCTTATCACTTAAAGGTTCGAATTTGAGTTTTTTTCTGTATAAATTTGTTTCTATTCTTTAAACCATTTGAAAAAAAAAACATTTTTTTTTTGTGTTTTTTTTTTTCATTATTTTTTATTTATAATTGTTTAATACTTATTATTGCAATAATTATCATAATTTATGTTATGTTGTTTGTCGCAATTAGTCAATGACAATGAAATAATTCGAGAGTAATAATTTAAATTTAAAAATTAACTAAGAATTTTATGTAAGATAAAACCAACTTGTGAATCACTTGAATTCGAGCCCCTTTTTATACCCACCATCAAAAGGAAAGGGGGTATATTGAGATTGTCATTCAGTTTGTAATTTCCTTAATATCGGCTCAAAAACCAAAATTGAAGTAAAGGATCTCCCAACTAAAACGCAGTTTTTAAAATTTAAATATAACACAGATATTAAAAAAAAATCGTGAAACTTTATAATATCGTAAAGTAGACAGAATGAGGTTATGTATGGAACAAGATATCGTGCAGATGGCCGCCGCGGCTTTGCTAGCACACACGCTATTTTATAATGAAATTTTCAATGACCTTTTTGCATAAATGCTGCCGTATTTCATTAATGCCGTCCAATTTCCTTTCAAGGCTTGAGTCGACGTCTGCTTATTCGCGACAACCATCGACTTCAAAAAAAACATAAAGAAAAAAAACTAAAGGTGTTAAATAGCACGATCTAGGCGGCCAATTCCGGTCTCCAATAACACGACCGGGAAATGACTCATGTAGCAATTGAATTGTTTCTCTGGCTGTATGTCATGTGGCGCCGTCTTGTTGAAACCACTTGCCCTCCACATTCATTTCTTCAATTATAGGCAAGAAAAAACTAGTTATCATTTCAGGAAACCGAACACCATTGACTGTTTGCGCTTAATCTGCCTCATTTTCATAAAAAAAGGTGTAATGACCACACAGTGACACGTTGAGGAGGCATTTGCTTCTCGTAAATCACTCGATGATTTTCCTCACCCCAAATGCGACAATTCTGCCTATTGACGAAGCCATCAAGATGAAAATGGGCCTCGTCACTGAAGATGATTTTATCGGCAAAATCAGCATTTTCGTGTTGTCTCTTCAATACCCAATTAACGAGCTCCCTTCGCTGTCCATGGTCATCTGGCTTCAGTTCCTGAGTCAATTGAACTTTGTATGCATGAGATGCAAATCTTTCGTCAAAATTCGCTGCATAGTGGATTTGGAGACACCAATTTGCTTAGCTCGGTGTCGAATTGAGGTCAATGGAGTTTGAGCGACACCATCACGTACAGCTGCGACATTTTCGGTCGATCGACCTGTTCGAAAAGGCGATGTTATTTTTACATCACTAAAAGTTTCGGCAAATTTATCCATTAATCTCTTTACAGTTGACTCTTTTGGATCATTATTGTGACCCGAAATTGACCGAACTGTAGCCGCAAAACTTTCACCATTTTGGTAAAACAATTTCACAATGAGAATGCGTTGTTCATTCGTGTAGCGCTTCATTTTTACTAACCTCGTACCTTCTACTAGCAAACAATAACAATTGTTCAAATGTCTAACAATGACACTTCGAATCGCGCCAAATTTAAAAATTGCGTTCTAGTTGGAACACACTTTATATTCTGAATCCTTATGAAATTCTAAGACGATAGAGCGATGCCCGTCTGTCTGTTGTCGGCACGATAAAACATTAACGAAAGGATAAAGCTCCCGTATAACCTCGTCTAGGCTAATTGCTTATTTGCTAATAAATGACAAATTATAATAGCTATGAAATTTCATTCAAATCGGTTCACATTTAACCATAGCTCCCATACAAAAAACTTACGGAAACAGCCTAAATTCCACCTAAAATACACTTAAATGCCAATAAATGATAAACAGTAATAGCTTTGGCCACTCAATTTAGCACAAGGAAGTCTTATGCCAATGTCAACTAGTGTGCAAAATTTTGTCACAATCGGTCACCATTTGACTATAGCTCCCATATATGTAAGAAATTTTGTTATAATCGGTCAAAATTTGGCTAGAATTCTTATATATATGTATATAACATCCCCTTTTTATAACTACAATCAAAAAGATTCGGATTTATAGTCAGCATCCCAGTAAAACTTTTCATTACCAAATAATGAGTTAAACAGTTAAACTATTGAACACGAACTACTTACTCATTCGCTGTTTAAGTCATTACATTAACATGGGGATGTCATTGGAGGCAAGTACTTACCAATTGCAGAAAAGTAATGACTTGGGTAAGCAATTTGAAAGCAACAACAACAACAGCAACAACTTTTTTGTTGTTGTTTTATTAAAAACATATATTTTTAAACGAAATACAAAATTTTTTTTATGATCCCATGGGGGCTCGAACCCAGACCCTCCGACTGCTAAGTAGTGACTCATTTACTGAGCTACTTCATAAGTTGAAAACTTAGCAGCTTATAATTGATATAAACAATTTTTATGTTTAGATCCAAAATCATGTGAAAATAACTTTGTTTTTTTTTTACCTGCTTTTTTTTGCTTTGTTGTAATTTTTGGAAAAATATTTTTATACGATTTTTTGTAATTATTTTAAAACTTTTTTAAAATTATTTTAAAACTTAAACAATTTAAATCTTCTTTTTTGTATAAGTTTTTCGGACATCCTTCTCTAACATTAGGTAGTGGGACATTTCAATTCTAATTTTATCCTCTTCATTGTATTTTTTTTCAAGAGAGGGTTACTACCCGTAATCCTAACCCATTTTTATCGATCTTATGGGACAACTCTCGGAACATGTTAACTCTCAATATTAATGGGTGTTAAACTATCTCCCCGGGTGATACCATGAGGAGGTGTGTGTCCACAGTTGAGATAAAGGATGACCCAGATAAGTTGGGCTTACCAAGTTAAGACCAATTAGAATCGTGTTTGGTATTTAACATCCCCTACATAATAAAAATTGACTCATGATGGTATTTTTTCATTAACGTGAGTTAGTTTTACAAATTTTGTTTACAGAAGATAATATTTAATATCTTAAAATTCAAAAATCATTTAAAAAGACTCTTTTAATAAAAAAAAACTAAAAGAAATTGTTGCCCTTGGTGGGATTCGAACCGGGGCCATTCAGTTTAAATTACCATCTTAATTACAAATAAGTACTTCTGTAATAACTTATTGTTTATTCGGATGGTATGTTGTAGTCGTTACAAGGTAACTAGTTATCAGAGTACTTGCCATTACCAAAGTTTTGCTGGGATATTAAGAATGCACCAATATCCAGACTTTATATACGGTAGATGCATTAAGAACTCCTAACAAAATATGTGAGCCTGTCGTATTACTATCAGCTTCTTTATCCTAACTAAATATTAAGCTAAACAAAAAGCATTTAACAATTTATTAATGTAAAACCATACCAGGTTACGATGCCGAAATTTGTTCAAAGTAAATACTGGGAAAACTACTTACATACTTTTAAATGTTAAACTATAAAGCTCCTGCAACCGAATTTAGTTCAAATATTTTACTAACAATACCAATTAGCATAACAATTTTTTTCGAATCTGGTCCACATTTTGAATTAGCTGCACCCTCGTAGATATATGAGAGATATTTCTAAATTTAACACAACTTTATGGTGAGTATAAAAAATTCGCCACAGCCGAATATAACACTCTTACTTGTTATACCCACCATCAAAAAGAAGAGATTGTCATTCAGTTTGTAATTTCCTTAATGTTGGCCCAGAAACCAAAGTTAATGTATGTATATCAGGGTGAAGCGAAAAACAACTATTATTGATATTTGATACGCCTGGGTTTAAAAACGATGCTCTACATCCTAAGGTGCTCAGAAAAAAATTGTTTGTCTTCCTAGGTCAATGTCCTGAAGTGGCGCACATTTATTTCTAGGACCCATTTGTATGGGGAAAAATTGTAGTGTTTTCGGTTTTTGGTAAATTTCAACCAATAAAAATAGGCTTTTGGCAAAACCAATAATTGGATGCAGAAAGCAACTAAAACAGCTTTCACTAGAGTCATAAAAACTAAAAATCCATGCAGTAGTTTTTAAGTTATTGCAATTTGCCCCAGAAAATTCGTGTCCTTTTCAACACGCCTTAGGATATGCAGCAAAAAAATTAAATTTAGAGTACAGAAATTACAAAGTAAGACATTCCTTATCACCTAAAGACTTATAAGTACTAAATAGTTAATTTTTTTTTTAAATATAATTAAATTTACATTGTTACGTCATTCTGACGATTTTTACTTTATTAATTTTAATTGAATTTAAAACAACAATTTAAATAAACTAATCCTTTACATAACTGACTTTATGTCAAATTAAATTTTAATGTCAAATTGAATTTTAATGTCATTTGTCCTCCATATTGAATTTTTAATAAAAACCCTTCTTGTTCTAAACTCGAAACATACCGGTTGTGTACTTATTTATCTCCTCGATTTTTAAATTATTAAAACAGTTCCCTTTTATAAAAAATCAATTTTAGTTTGCTAATTAATTTTTATTTTGGCAAACAGTCCTTAAAAAATATTAAGGAAAAACATACATAATATTTTTTATATTGGAAAATTACTTTTTTAAGGACTGTTTCAAAACTCACTTTTTAAGTTTTAGAAAATTTTGTTAAAAAAATATTCAAAATTTCAAAATTTTTGAACGACATGTTAAAATAGATAGATGTGGTAATAAAATCCAAGAAAGTTCAGTTTAATATCTCATACGGTTTCCTCGTACCTGCGACTTGTTTCGTAAATTTTCGCAAAAAAGTAAATTTTTGGACATTATTAAAGTAAATAGATGCGTAGTAAATTTGATTTAAGTTTTCTTTTGATAAAGCTTATACTGAATTTTATTGCCCAGTCATTGAAGAATGTCCGCCAGAACAGATATTGGATGATCTTAACCCTTTTTCATCGGGGTCAAAGGTCAAAATTTTTGAGTGGCAAAAATACGAAATGTTATGAATTTGGTGGCGAATTTCGATCAAAATTAATAAAAAATATATATTTTAACGTATAACATTCGTTTTCTCAAATAAGGAATAGACATAAGTTTATTGTTTGTTTTATTGTCACTCATTTTTTAAATCCTGATGATGCTATCCAAAGGATAGCGAAATATCGACTATTTATTAAATTATAAATAAATTTAATAAAATAAAAACAACAGAAAAGACCTCGAGCTTGTAATGAGAGTTTTATTTGAGAAAAAGGAAAAGGTCGAAGAAAAGAATTATACATAGTTATATTGTTTTATTAAAACTTTTTTTTAACCCTTAACAGACATACACTTAAATGCCAATAAATGATAAACCTTGTCGCTTCCCGCCATACTGCACATGTGCAAAACTTTACGTTAGAACTGGTGTGATTATAGTTGTAAAGTTGTATCAATCCAATACACAACTATTGGGCTTAGATCCCAGATCTTACCTATCGAGTTTCTGCAGAATAAGTAAGTGTTTAATCCATTTTTCATAATTTCCAACGTGGCCCAGTGCTGATATCATCTCACTGATAGTATTCAAGAACTTGACTGCTACCAGTATCACTACGTCATCAGCATAGACTACAATCTTCCTTTCCTGTTTGTGAATTCTTCTAAGAATGACGTTTTCCGCCAGTAGCCAAAGTAATGGGGACAAAAACCCCCTGCGGAGTATCTCTTGTCACGTTTTTACGAATGTTACTGTCCCCTAAGCTTAAGTTTATGATCCTACTGTAAAGCTTGGTCGTTATCCAGAAAACTCTGCAAACCCATATTATTAAGTGAGTCTCAATATCAAGAAAAGCAGAGAATGTTTAATCCTTGTATTCAGGCCTTTTTCTATAAAACCAACCACTCTCAATAGATTTACCTTTAAGATAAGCTTGTTAAGCGTTACTTATGATCATCAATTCTAACGAGTTCCTAAGATAAATTACAATCACACGCTCGTGTGTTTTTTGAAGAAAAGACCACATGCTTAATGCCTTCCCTGCCTTTGGTGAAAAAAATCACTCTACCGGGAATAAAACAAGCTTATGAAAATACATCAAAGAATGGATAGATAATAGTCGGAGGAATTTTGTAGCATAGCAGGAATAATACCCGGGCCGGCCGATTTTTACGGAAAGAACATGTTCCTTAATCACATCATATCCTGCCTATTAACATTTTCGGTCAAGATTAGAGCACTTCAACTAGATCTAGGATCCAGTTACCTGGAAAGTGAGTAAAGTGAGTTAATCATTTATTATCTCTAGCAAAGTTTTTGCACATGAGCCGGCGAAGGTTTTTAAGTTCGTATGAACAATTTCCTATAGGTGGCGCCATTACTTTTGAAAATTACTCAAAATTTACAGTACGTTTACACACGTAGGTGACTTGTTACAAGTTGTGTATACGTATTCTTCTGACATGCAAGTAAAAAAATCACTGGCAATCAAAATCGCTTGCAAGTGAGCCTACAACTTGCAGAAGTGTGATTGTGTTAGTAAAAAAATATAAATGTATTGAGCTTTTTTTCACTTGCACTTGCATGTGTAAATGCCGTGTTATTATATCGTAAACTGTGCATTTGATCATGCTATGATCTTTAGCAAAGTTGTTGCACATGAGCCAACGAATGTTTCTAAGAAGGTATGACCAATTTCCGACAAAAAAAATTGTTGTCACACTATGCAAAATATTATTAAGCTTTATTTGTGCAAAATCTGAAATCTCTAAATTTTTGGAGTTTATGCCAGAAAAAAACTCCATTAGTACAATGTCAAATATTTTTTTTTAATAAACAAAATCAATAAAATGATTCATTAATTTATTTGGCGGTTCAGCAATGAGCGCAGGGTACAGTTAGTATTTTATAGAGGAAATTATAAAAAGGTATTGCATTTGGCCCAAAGTTCATTGAGACGAAATTTATGATATTTATTTTTATCAAGAATAAATATTTTACTATTTCATTGTTTATAAAGAATGATTTGACAAATAAACGAAAAGTTTTGCAATGTGCTTAATTATTGTTTCTTTAGGTATCTGCAATATTCAGTTCTGCTAATGCATTCTATCAAGGCAACTTTTTTAAAAAGTATTTGTACAATATTTATGTACATTTGAATATTAATGACCATAAACATTTGATTATCAGCAAAGAGCAAATATTGTTTTATGAAAAATTATGCGGTTTATATGAAAATATATTTTAGCACTTGTCAGAAGTTATGCAAAATATGCTGTCGGCAGCTATGATTGACTTCTGTTCTAAAATTTTAAATCTAGTGATTTGCAACAAAAGTAAAAATAAAGGCATGTCACATATTCCGTTCGAAATTGATAACATTTCCTTGTTAAATTCCAATTGAAATGTTCTTAAGTTTTACAGATTCCGAAATTTTTTTTTCTACAGATTCCGAAAAATTTTTACTGATTTTTTAATTGAAATCATGTCATGTCCCACCGAACAGTTGCAGGTTGTTTTTAATTGTATGTGAGTACATAAAAATCCAACTGCAAAACAGCTGTTTGGTGGGGCATTGATAGGAAAAAAATAAAATTTAGTTGAAAAAAAAGATGGCTGAAAAAGGCGGGAACGAGCCAAAGAGAAGAAGAAGAAGAAAAAAAGAAAAGCAAGAAGAAGAAAAAAAAAGGGCTAGATTGATTTTGGTGATGGTGCAGAAAGGACAGTGATACTGAGAGTGAAAATTTCAAATATTATTTTTTTAAAAAAAAGAAAATTGTTTTACACATATACATATATACAAAAAAAATATAATATATACATGTTACACAAAACACAATTATTGAAACAACTCACAAATTATTATAAACAAAATATAAATTTTTAAACAAAACAAATAAAATTTATCGAAATAAAATATATATATAAAAAAGAAACAGAAACACAAATTGATTTTTTTTGGAAAAAACAAGCATACACAATACCATTAAAACACTAATTATTTTAAAATAAACATATAATAACAATAAACACAAAACAAAACGTTAAAATTCCACAACACATAAAAACAATAACTTGCACAAAAATCCATAGACAAACGAGTTTCCAAATACTAATCCTGGTTACCAAGCCCAGGATACTCAATAGAAGGGGGGAGTTTATTTGACGGACTACGGACCGAAATACATAAAAGGTTTGGAAAGGTTCGGGTTTTTTTTTGGGCCTTACCACTTAAGGTGAGGGCTGTACAGCTCAACAACTTTAGGAAAAGGGCAACGGATCTTCTCCAAGGACTGAGAGACAGGACACATTGGACCAAAACGGACCGAATGAACTTTCCCTGGATGGAGGAAACTGTTTGAGGTAACATCGGAGAGTCACCATGATGGAGTGAGGCAACAACAAACAGGTAAGTGAGCTAAATTATTAAGTAAGGGTAGATTTAGGGGCAGTTCCTAATAATTAGGCCAAGGAACTGCCATGGAAGAGGGTGGGCAGGCCAAGCAGCGAAACACCAGCTGCAAAGCCAAGAAAATAGAATGTTGCGATGTCCATGGACTAGCACATTCCCCAGATTCCAATAGATAGGAATTGAGGTTTGGCATTTGGCCTCAAAAACTTTTTGATCAGCGACTTGTGGATGACTGATTTGGTGAACCGCACGCCCTCTACCGGCTTAGCCAGGCAAAGACCACCCTGCCAAGCGTTGCCAGTCAGTCCTCCACCGAGTCCGCCTCAAGAGTCGTTGACAAAAATGGCGCCCAACAATGGGGGCCCGAATATCGGGTTTCCATATATCCATAGTTCAATATATTACTATTTACTTGTCATTAAATAAGGTAAGCAAATCCAGCGTAAGTCATACTGATCAAGATCATTCAAGGTCAATCAGTATTTGCGACGCTGGAATTGTTAATCTTATTGAATGAGAAATAGACAGGCCTGCTATTGGTCTTTTATCTAGAACTTTTGTAAGTCTCATTATCTGAGAATTAATATTCTGATAATGACAGCGACAAAGTTCTAGAAAAAAGAGCAACAAGCAGGATATACATAAACAATAAAGTCAAAATCAATAGCCCAAAGGCAAAGTTTTCAAAGCTTTAATTTTCAGCGGATAAGTCGTGGAACAAAGCTATAATAGCTTATTCCATCGTCGATCCGTTGAAAGTTTTAGTTTTGAACAACTTTGTCTACCAGCTTTCCCCATTCCAATTCTCAATTTCTATTACAAAATTTAAATTTTTTTTAAATAGATCCATGGCTGTCGTCAATGGTTCTATTTTCTTGGTTCTACCCTTACTAATGATTAATGCTCACTTATAATAATTAAATAAACAAAAAAGAATTATCTTAAAAATATATTTCAATAATATACATATATATAACTATTATTAATACAATTTTTTTTTCAGCTTGATTTGAAGTTTTGTGATAAGTATTAAGAAGACAAAAAAGAAATTTTTATAGGCGTAGATAGATTAGCATGGTAGAAACTAGGGCAAGTAAGATGCAAGGCGATTCCGCTTCTTCTTCCTCTAGGCCTATCCTAGGAAGGGTTCCTTCCAGTATAACAGCAACAACATCCGCAACAACAACCTCAACAACAACGATTACAACTTCCACAACAGCACCGATTATGTCGAATGTGGTGCATCCTGGTACACAGCCTTTGGACCAGATCCCACTGCTAGACACCAGCATCAGCTCTCCTAGCTACAGCAGCTTAACAGCCCAAAATGTGCGGCAAGAGTTTCGGAATCAGGCAAACTCCAATGCTCAGCCAACACACCCACTTTCGGAGCCAAATATACAAAATCTTATTGACTCAACAGTGGGAATCAGACAAGTGGAGATGCTGCGCACCATGGAAGAGAGGCTAAGAGAGTTGGTACCTCAAATAGTGGCCGAAAGTATCAGGTCACTGTCAAGAGCCTCCAGTAATGCCATGCCACCACTGCAACCAGCACCTGATTTCAACAGGTCACAACAGCAGCCTCAACACGCTACATACCAGCATCGGCAATCGTTTATGCAGCCACAACAACCAGCACCAATACCACATTTTCCACCGCCAAATCCACATACTACGGCACCTCATCAAGACCCTCATAGATCCCACTTCAGCCACAACACCTCCTATGGCCCCGGACGCAGTAGCACATTCCATCACGAAGTGCCACCACAACATTACACTTCATCCAGCAGCTCTCAATTTACTCGGAAGCTGGGTTTAGACAAATGGGGCGTAAATTTTGATGGGTCGTCGAAGTCAATGGGGGCCCAGGAATTTGTGTTTAGAGTTGAGGAGATGCGTAAGGATTACGGGAACAGCTGGCCGGAGGTGTTATGCCAATTCCACCAATTATTGTCGGGAGAAGCATTAGAGTGGTATTGGATGCAACGACGACATCAGCCAGCTCACTCATGGGATGAGTTAAAGGAGGCGGTAATTAACCGATTCCGTCGATTCAACAGCGACATGGAGATACATCGCCAAATTATGGACCGTCGCCAGCAGTCGCAAGAACTTTTTGAAGATTTCTATAATTCCGTCCTAAGGTTGAGGAGCCAACAGACCAGCCCAATTTCCGAAACCGAAATCATTGACATTATGAAAGTCAATCTCAAGAGTTCGATGGCACAACTGGTTTTTCCAATCAGGATGTTCGGCTTGAGTCACTTTCGGGCAGAATGCAAGAAGGCCGAGTCGCTTCTGCAGACCCAGCGACAATCATATGGCCCACGGTTCGCTCCTAGAGTGCACGAGCTTTATGGCGATTACGGTGAGCAGGCAGTGCCGGAAGTTGAGGTGGAAGCAATTAGCAACTCTACAAAATATATCTGCTGGAATTGCAGACAACCGGGTCATGGATTCATGGAGTGTCCATCGCCATCGCGGAGGTTGTTTTGTTTTAAATGCGGGATGGACAACACCGTGACTCCGAAATGTCCACGCTGTTCGGGAAACCGGAGGTCGGACCCGTCTGCTGGGGAACCACGTCCGAAACCTACAGCCCAGTAAGCAAACTGGAGGATTTTAATGACCTAGAGGAAGAAAAGAATAAACGGGTCGTTAAAATCTTAGTTAATAATAAAGTTAGGATAAGTGAAAAGACAGTAGAGCCTAAGGTTAGGGAGATTAAGCCATTGCATGTTAGAATTAAGGATTATGAAATAGCTAGGGAAAGAATTTTTGGTAAAACGCGGATTGAGAAAACGAGGGAAAGGTATAGAAAACGAAGAGAGCTTAGGCGTGAGGTCGCCAATGTATCCTTATACGAAGGTGACGACACCCGATTGTATACCCGTATCTCTATCAACGGGGTAGAGATCGAGGGTCTTTTAGATAGTGGTGCGACAGTAACAGTCCTCGGCGAAGGGTGTTACGATGTCGTGAAGAAAGCGGGAGCTATGGTCCACAGTTTTCCTTCGACAGTGAAAACTGCAGACGGTAGATCGCATAAAATTCAAGGCCGGTTCAAAGCTCAGATCAAATATAATAGAGTAGAAAGGGAGATAACCTTCTACCTGGTACCGACCTTGAAGAGATCGCTTTTCCTGGGTGTCGACTTCATGAAAGCATTTCGTTTGATAGTTAATTTGGATAGCTTGACCTCAAATGATATGCTTTGGAGTGAGGAATCGGGTGAAAATCCGATGAATCCTTCAATGCATATACTTTGTGATCAAGATAGAAAGTTGTTAGAAGCTATTATCTCAAAGTTTCCTTCGTTTGTGGAAAAAGGACTTGGGAAGACTGACCTAGAGACACACATAATAGATACGCAAGACGCAGCGCCTGTAAAACAGAGACATTACCCAGTGTCTCCTGCTGTGCAAAAACTTATGTATGAGGAATTGGATAGGATGCTTGCTATGGGAGTTATTGAGACTAGTCAAAGCCCCTGGAATAATCCAGTGACGCTAGTGCGCAAAGGCACCAAAAACAGGCTTTGTTTGGACGCACGAAAACTCAATGCTCTCACAGTCAAGGACGCCTATCCACTTCCCCATATAGAAGGATTGCTTAGCAGACTGGGTGACACGCACTATATATCTAGTGTGGATTTGAAAGATGCTTTCTGGCAAATCCCACTAGATATACAGAGTCGTGAGAAAACTGCTTTTACAGTGCCGGGGAGACCACTTTATCACTTCACAGTCATGCCTTTTGGGTTGTGTAATGCGGCCCAAAGGTTATGTCGGTTAATGGATAAAGTGATCCCTTCCGACTTGCGAGATCGAGTGTTTGTGTATCTAGACGATCTTCTCATAGTTACACCCGACTACCACACCCACCTAGAGATACTTGAGCGGGTAGCTGAACTTCTTTCTAAGGCTAAATTAACTATTAACGTCGAAAAATCCAAATTTTGTTTTAAGGAACTCCGATATCTAGGATATATTGTTGGTGGCGGTATGCTAAAACCTGACCCTGACAAGATATCCTCGATACTGGAGTTTCCTTATCCCAAGACACCCAGGCAAGTGCGCGGTTTTATGGGGACTACCGGCTGGTATCGTCGGTTTATCAAAGACTATGCGACCATAGCCACACCTGTTTTCGATACCTTAAAGAAAACGCGCGCGTTTAGTTTTACGGATGAGGCTAAGATAGCGTTTGATAAGTTAAAAAAGGCACTTACCTCAAGTCCGGTACTGCGTCATCCCGATTTCTCAAAGCACTTCTTTGTGCAGTGCGACGCGTCTGACATCGGAATCGGGGCCGTGCTCTTTCAGAAAGATGAGGTCGAAGGCGAACATCCGATTGCGTTTATGTCGCAAAAATTGACGCCAGCTCAACGCAATTATTCTGTGACAGAGCGGGAGTGTCTGGCAGTAGTTATGGCCATCAAAAAATTCCGTGCCTATATAGAGTTGATGCCTTTCACAATAATAACTGACCACTCGAGTCTCAAGTGGCTAATGTCCAACAAGGAGCTCAGTGGAAGGTTAGCACGATGGAGCCTGCTACTCCAATCCTATACTTTCAATATTGAACACCGCCAAGGGAGCAAAAACATAGTACCAGACACTCTCTCTCGCTATAACATGGACGAAATTGTTGTTGATGTCAGGCGACTCATTGACCTCGAATCACCGGCTTTTTCTTCGGAAGAGTACCTGGAATTGATAAAGGAAATAAAAGAAAATGAGAGTCTCGTACCAGATGTAAAAGTTAAAGATAACTTCGTATATAAACGTACCGTTCATTACTCTGGCGACGAATGTTCCGAAGATTTTTCATGGAAACTCTGGGTGCCTTCAGCATTAAAAGAAGAGCTCATAGAAAAAGCCCACGTTCCTCCAATTTCCAGTCATGGAGGTTTTCACAAGACACTTAAACGGTTACGCGAGTACTTTTTCTGGCCAAACATGACCAAACATGTTCAAGAATATGTGAAGAAATGCGAGGTATGTAAGGAGAGCAAAAGTTCTAACCAAGTCCTTCGACCGCCAATGGCTGAAAATGTCACCGACATTGTCAGGCCCTTCCAGAAAATCTATATCGACTTCCTGGGACCATATGTGCGCTCAAAATCTGGAAATTGTTTTATTTTTATTGTCCTTGACCATTTCTCTAAATTTGTTTTGCTAAAAGCGATGGCCAAGGCGAATAACAAAAATGTGGTACGATTTCTGGTGACGGAAGTTTTCCACAAATTTGGAGTGCCAGAAATAATTCTCTCCGATAATGGCAGCCAATTTGTGTCAAAAGAATTTGGAGAAATGATTGAAGGTTTTGGAATAAAGCATATGAAAACGGCAATCTATTCGCCCCAAGCAAATGCGTCGGAGAGAGTCAATCAATCGATCCTAGCAGCAATTAGATCTTATTTGAAGGATGACCAGAGAGATTGGGATAACCATCTCTCAGAGATTGAGTGTGCTCTTAGGTCATCAGTGCACACATCGATTGGTATGACTCCTTACTTCGCTTTGTTTGGGTCGAATATGATTACTCATGGGAGCGTATATAAATTGGCAAGAAAACTACAGCTTATGGAAGACACTGAGGCGAATTTCATACCGAAATCTTTAAAGAACGATCTTATCCGCAATAAAATACGTGAAAATTTATCCAAAAGCTATGCTCTTAGAGCAAAGCAGTATAATAAACGGACACGCAAAGTTCAATTCAAACCGGGTCAAGAAGTTTTTAGGCGCAATTTCGCTCTCAGTGACTCCAGTAAACTGTATAACGCAAAAATGGGGAAGAAGTTTTTGAAATGTCGTATCGTTCGTCCGGTCGGGAACTGTTACTACGAGCTAGAAGACCTGCAGGGAAAAGCAATTGGTGTGTACCACGCAAAGGACATAAAACAATAAGTTTAATTTTTTTTCTATACTTGTCCAAGTTTTTTTTGCCGTCGGTTGCTATAAAATCCTGGTCCTAGTTTATTTTATTTCCCAGTTCTCTCGTGTAATGATAATATTCCTAACTCTTTCTCAATACTCCCTGTGGTCACCTCCTACGACAGTTTTTAGTTTTATTTATATATAGTTTTTCTTTTTATTTCCTTTCAGTTTTTATAGTAGTTCAATGAATTTTAGGTTTTTTTATGAATTTAAAGTTTCCTTTATTAGAATAAGAATATTAAAGTTTTAATTTTATTAGTATATAATTAATAGGATTTAGTAATATAGATAAGGTATATGAATTAGTAGGATAGTTTAATTTACTTTAATAATTAGGATAATAGAATTTGTAAGATAATAATAATAGGAATATGTTAATTCTTAGAATTTCTAAATGAATCAAGTCATCATCAGGTTTCTTTATGAATTTTTGCTTGAAAACCTGTTCAAGATTTAAAAAATTTTTGTTTTGCTTTGAATGCTATTTTAAATTGGGAACTATCAATTTCTATTGGTTCTTTTATTTAAGTTTACTATTTTATTCAGAGTTCTTTTCAAATATTAAGTACGATTAGTTGATCCTTAGCACAAGAATTCAACTCAAGCTAAAATTACAATTTCCTAATCTATTTAGCATTTGGACTAACTTGGTGATAATATCTAAGTTAATTATAATTTATTCTTCGACTTTTTGCATGACCAGTAGCCAACGTTTTTAGTTAGTTACCTTTTGTAACTGCTACTAGACTATTGGTGCATCTCCTTTAAACGTTTCAGGGGAACTATGCCATTAGAAACTGGGAGATGTTAGACACCTAGAATAGTAGCATATACTAAAATACGAATTTACAGCAAGTCAACGCAAGATTGTCGAAGTTTGTCAACCGATTATATACGTAAGTAAAATATTCGGTGGTCAATTATAATTTAAAAGAGTAAAATCACCAAGTATCATCCAAATGACTAAGTTAGATTAAGAAATTATAACTAAAAAAATATTTATTACTCGAAATGAAAACTCTTGGTACAAATTATATAATATATGAAGGGATTCTCATATTTTCTGTTTTAATTCAAAAATAAAAACTACAAATAATAATAATAATGATAATAATAATAATAATAATAATAATAATTTAATTTTCACTTACCATTTCAAATATTGGCTTGGCCCCGTTCCACACGAATCAAGTATACTCGATCAGTTTTCTTAAATTTCATACAAATTTTCAAGATTTTCGCAAAATTGATGGTACGGTCAGGCTTGCTCAATTTTAATTCTGTCCGTTTTTTTTTTTTCTCATACAACAATCGGCATAGGCTGGAAATAAAAAAAAATTAAATAAATCAATAATCAAACCAAAATATAAAAAGAGAAGAATATATACGACTGCAAAAAAAAAAAAACAAGAGAATATAATAAACAAAATAAAAATAAATAGAACTAAATAATAATAAAAAAAATAAATAAATTTTGCCAAGATTCTTTCAAACACAATTGGAAGCATGATTTAATAATACTGAAGGTTGTTCCATTCTCTCATTTTGTGGCCATGATAACTTTCTGACGTTTGTTAGGATAGTGAAAATTTGTGTATTTATTTGTTTATGCATAAAAAAAAAACTTAAGAATATTTACTAAAAATGTTCATTAAATAATCATACAATTTGTTTCAACAATATTTCTTTAATATTGTATATAATCTTCATTATATGCTTAGCTTCACAATTACACATTTTTTTTTGATATTAATCCCAATGTATTAAGAACCCCTTTTCTTAATGTGGCAATGTTTTTCTTTCAATTGTTTCCAAATATCAAACTTCAAAAACCCAATATACTTCAAAATATTTTTGAAGAGTGAGAATGAAACTTCCGTGTAATTATTATTTCATGATTGGAAGTATAAATCGAGCTTGTTAATGCTACACCTTTTTGAAACTTTTCGAAATCTAGACAAGCTAAAATCTTTTCCTTCCTTAAGACTCATATGTAGAATCAAAACATAGAGTAACCTACCTGTTGCTTCGGGCTCCTGCTCTTCAATTAGTTGTTGGCTGTTGGAACCATAGACTACCACATAGAGTGCGACCATATGTTCTATTAAGAAACAAAAAGAAAATAGAAAAAAATAGCAAAAAATAATGTAAAATGACATTTCATATATGCACATGACGTTTCTTAAATGTACCTACGTCTCTACAATGTACTTGACAGTTCCGTCCGCAGTCTAGTTGTAGTTTATGGTTGGAAACATCAATCCTTTATTAGAAGAAAACAAATTTAAACTATAATTAAAATCTGAAAACACAATTTACAAAAATCAACTACTTACCTTATCCAGAAATTTAGCTTATAAAGTAATTTAATAAAAGTCATAAATATTTAGTCCTTTTATTTCTGGTGAAACATAGGGCCTCAATTTAATAAAATATATCTGAAAAAAAAACAAGTAAAAAAAAATATTAGTTTAAGTTTTATAGAACAACAAACAATTAAAATTCAAAACGAAATTGATGTCAACAAATTGTCTATTAGTATCACCGGTGTAGACGCGGTGTTGAAGATTTAAGTTACCGTGTCGATAAACAGGTCGTAAATCGGACGCAAAACCAACGCCGGCAATTTGTTTTTCCTTCGGCATGGTTTTTCTTAAACACATGGATTTCTTTCAATTTATTTTTCATAAATCCATTTTTTTGGTTATGAATATGTACACACACAGATTTATTTCACTATTTCACATTTTATTGGCACTTTTTGGTTTATATCACACTAATTTTCTTATGTTTGTTTTCAAATAAAATTTTCCTCTTACCTTGTGTATTGTCCGTCCGAGCTGCTAAAATAGAAATGAAAAAGCCAGTGATGCCAATATGTAAGAAAAAAGATGATCGGTGTTTAAGGATGCCAGATCAACAAAATTTGAAGTGGTGGAAAAATAAAGGTATTGCCAGGAGTAAGAGGTTTAGAATAAGGGAAGTTAACAAAATTATTAGTTGAGGTGGATTTAGGAGTTCCCCTCCCATTTCACTTTCACGGATGAAAATGAAATGGTGGGGTTTGTCATGTCCCACCGAACAGTTGCAGGTTGTTTTTAATTGTATGTGAGTACATAAAAATCCAACTGCAAAACAGCTGTTTGGTGGGGCATTGATAGGAAAAAAATAAAATTTAGTTGAAAAAAAAGATGGCTGAAAAAGGCGGGAACGAGCCAAAGAGAAGAAGAAGAAGAAAAAAAGAAAAGCAAGAAGAAGAAAAAAAAAGGGCTAGATTGATTTTGGTGATGGTGCAGAAAGGACAGTGATACTGAGAGTGAAAATTTCAAATATTATTTTTTTAAAAAAAAGAAAATTGTTTTACACATATACATATATACAAAAAAAATATAATATATACATGTTACACAAAACACAATTATTGAAACAACTCACAAATTATTATAAACAAAATATAAATTTTTAAACAAAACAAATAAAATTTATCGAAATAAAATATATATATAAAAAAGAAACAGAAACACAAATTGATTTTTTTTGGAAAAAACAAGCATACACAATACCATTAAAACACTAATTATTTTAAAATAAACATATAATAACAATAAACACAAAACAAAACGTTAAAATTCCACAACACATAAAAACAATAACTTGCACAAAAATCCATAGACAAACGAGTTTCCAAATACTAATCCTGGTTACCAAGCCCAGGATACTCAATAGAAGGGGGGAGTTTATTTGACGGACTACGGACCGAAATACATAAAAGGTTTGGAAAGGTTCGGGTTTTTTTTTGGGCCTTACCACTTAAGGTGAGGGCTGTACAGCTCAACAACTTTAGGAAAAGGGCAACGGATCTTCTCCAAGGACTGAGAGACAGGACACATTGGACCAAAACGGACCGAATGAACTTTCCCTGGATGGAGGAAACTGTTTGAGGTAACATCGGAGAGTCACCATGATGGAGTGAGGCAACAACAAACAGGTAAGTGAGCTAAATTATTAAGTAAGGGTAGATTTAGGGGCAGTTCCTAATAATTAGGCCAAGGAACTGCCATGGAAGAGGGTGGGCAGGCCAAGCAGCGAAACACCAGCTGCAAAGCCAAGAAAATAGAATGTTGCGATGTCCATGGACTAGCACATTCCCCAGATTCCAATAGATAGGAATTGAGGTTTGGCATTTGGCCTCAAAAACTTTTTGATCAGCGACTTGTGGATGACTGATTTGGTGAACCGCACGCCCTCTACCGGCTTAGCCAGGCAAAGACCACCCTGCCAAGCGTTGCCAGTCAGTCCTCCACCGAGTCCGCCTCAAGAGTCGTTGACAATCAGTAGCTCTATATTTGTTCAAATATTGAATAAACAAAGAAAAACGTACAAATTTAATTCCACTTTAAAAAAAAGAAAGTAGTTTCCAAAAAAAAAAAATGTTTTACTTCATCTGTAAAGGCAAAATACGAATTCATTCCACTTCCGAACGGAATTTGTTCTGTGATATGGCTAATATAAGTTTTAAACAAACATCGGGATTTCTTTAAATTAATTCAATTATAAACATTTGTTTTTTTTTTAAGTAGAAAACTTTTCTTGTATAAGAACAACCATGAAACAAATATTAATATTTATTTCATGAGAACAACAACCAAAATCCTCTATAGGTTTTAGAAAGTCAGTTCGAATTTTAAAGTTAAAGCTTTTTGAAGTACGGCTGTATTGCCATTAGAGTAGTAAATAAGTCTTACAATGTAAAATGGGCAATTCGATTTTAACTTAAATAAAATAAATGAAAACCCCTAATTCGGGTCCAATCATCAATTTATATCATTTTCTCTATTTACATAGGACAAATAAAATTCAAGTTTCCTTATTAATTGCTGAACCTTGGAACGTGTCAGTTCTTCCATGCCACTGCTTAAAGCAAATAGTTTTTGGAATTCAGCTTCTCCTTTGTTGGGAGCCTTTAAAATAACCTTCGTAAGTGTTAGTAGTTTTAAAATATCACTTAAAGCTGCCAATTTATAGTTAAGAGTAGACATTAGCTGGCGTGAATCCGCTTTTAGCACTGTACGATCTTCTACAAGTAATGATTTTGGTGTACCAGTCGTTGGCATAAGCTGAGTGGCACCATTTCCCGTTGTTAGAGCCTCCATTTCAACAGAGATTATAGCATCTTCAACATCCTCAAAATTAGTGCCATATTTGAGACTAGAGCTAAGATTGATTAGATAGGCGACAGCTTCGTTGGCATTTGTCATGTGTTCGCCATTGAAAAAGCGCACAGTACACGAGTAGGCTGCTAAAATATTCCAAAGATTATAATGGAGACAAGGAGCTGGTTCTTTACTACACAATGTGGAAAATTTGGCAATATTTTCAGCTAAGGCTGGTATATTATTTTCTTGTTGTTCATTTTGAGTGTTTAGGACTACGATTTTAGAATTTTCCCTTTTAACCCACCAAGGTTTAAATTCAGGCATTAGTTTCATTATATCTCCAGAAGATACCAACTTTTTAAATTCTTCCTTTTCCTCGTCGGTCAATCTTTGCCATACCTCATCGGCATCGTTGATATCAATATCCTTTAGTCTCTCCGCAATGTCGGCTTCATCAGTATCATCGCACGAACCCTCCAAAGTAGAGCCATCTACTCCTTCTCCATCCTCATTATCCGAATCTTGATCATTTTCTTCATCATCTGATTCTAAGCCGTCCATATCGAAATTGTCCGCCTCCAAACCCGCATCCGATTCTCGAATACGTTTTAATATATCATAGATTTTACGCATATCTTCTTTATTTGCCCCATTACCTCCGGAAGACGAGTTCAATTCGTCCTGAACACATTGTTTGTAAAATTCCTCTGAACATTTTAAATGTTGCTGTGATTTGTAGCAAGGCAATGAGCAGTAAACGATGTTACAGCGTGGACAAGTATATTTAAAGGGTTCCTTGTGGCAGCTATAATAAAAAAAAAATTAGTTAAAATGTATTATTTTCACTTTTGATTTTATTTCTTATTTATTTCCCTTACATTTCGCAATTTTCTGCAGACATTTTTGATTCAATATTAATTTGTAGACAGTAAATTTATTTGTTTATTGCTATTAACTTTTAAACAAAATAAAAGTCAGCTGTGTCATCAATTGTATTATTGTTTAGATAAATAAGAAGAAGAATCTGACTTTATTGATATTCTACAGGGTGGCTCGGATATTAAAAAACAACATTGCCAGTATCCTTATTGGCGAACAAATGATGGTAGCTGGTTAGCCTTTATTGGTTCAATACCTGTGTCACTTGAGTGATAATGCTGGTGCCGACCGAGCTGCTGTTACTGCTTAGAAACACAAAGCGAATGATTCCTACATATGCATTGTATTGTGATAAAACCAGGATTGCGCTACTAAATATTTTTTTTCTATAATTTGTGTTGTGGATGTGCTCTTGCAGAAAAAGTGTTCCCTAATTTAAAAACGAAACAAAATACTTAATTTTTTAGAACTCTTACCATTATACTAACGATAAAACGGAGAAACTTAACCCAAATTGGCTATCCTTAATAGGAGGTAAGCACCGTAGCAACATATACTTTGAAGCACAGACCCATATATGAGTGTTGAGTTTCATGTTGGTGAAACATAGTTAAGATATCAAATGGTCCAATGGACATCTCAGAAGTTCAAAAGTTTCTGATTATACAATATTTGTACCACCTATTATTACTGGTGAAGCAAAATTGTTCGTCATGCGTTTGTATGTTAGAATGCAACACATTAGCCCAGTTCACTCCGTTGAAAATAGTCTAGCATCGTAGCATTTGCAAATATATTAAAATTATATCAAACATTTTTAATTTGCAAATGCTACGATGCTAGACTATTTTTAACGGCATGAACTGGGGTTATGTTTTGGTTCACTTATACAATTTTGTCAAAAGTACAAAGTTTTGTATATATTCACCGGCTGAGAGATTATAAAACACATTTTTGACCTTGGTATTGGAAATAAAAGTAAGTAGCGAATATCGCTACTTAATCATAAATGTATGTTTCGTAATTTTCCATTAAAAATTTAAAAATTCCAAATGTTTACTATTTGTCCCGGAGATTGAGCAATAACATTTATTAAAAGTTTTGTTAAACTTGAACACAAGTAAAATTTACCAATCATCTCCTCAAATTGTAAACAAAAACTTAAATTTTTGCGAAGTTGGGGAATTCAAATCACATGTACGGCGAAGCTGTGCAAGATATCGTCTTAATTTGTATTCTCCCATCTGTATATTTGGTGAACCGTCGTGGTATAGCAGGTTAGTCATCCGCTTACCATTGCAGAGGTCTCAAGTTTGATCCCCGGCCAGACCCACTTGAAAAAATAAATTTTCAAAAAAGCGTTTCACCTCATAACTCAGCTAGCCACTGGTTATTGAGTATTAGGCTATGTGCCCGTTATTCCAATTGGAATGTCGTAGAATTCATAGTGTAATAATAAAAGTTATATCAAGAGCCCAGCTGATGAATTCGCCTTGAAATTTAATATACCAAAATTTGACAAAATGTAAGCAAAACTACAAAAACAACATGGGTTTCTATTTTGTAATGTTGTATTTGTTGTATTCTTACCACCACCTCTATTGTTGTTGTTGTTGTAACTGCGATATTATTGGTAATATCGTAGAAGCGGCAGTCCTTGGTCAGAATCCTAATTCCGAATTCCGAGTCGTTCCGGTACGAAGAACCGACTGCCGTGGGAACTTCTATTGATTCGCCTTGGTAGAATTAAAATGATTTGTAAATTTTTATACTCCGATGAAAATAAAAACAAATTTTTTTTTTTTGAACAAAATTTCTAAAAAATTAAAAATGTAATTTTATGAAACCGCCCTAAGAAAAAAAATAATTTTCTGCTGTTTCACACACATTAGGATTACGTTCACGCACGGACATTTTCTTCATCAGTTTTCATTTATTTTCTTTAAATTTCATAAAAATTTTCAAAACTTTCGCAAACCTGATAGTACTGTCAGGTTTGTATCAGTTTCAATTCTGTCAGCTTTTTTTCATAGAAACTCAAGACTTGATGAGCCAAACCTGACTGGTGGGAAAGTTGACTTTCCAATATGAAAAAAAATCCAAAATCAATTTGTTTGGCTGCTCACTTTTAGGCGTGGCGACAAATTATCGTAGAAAAATTGCTAGAACTCTAAAACTACAGCATGGATTTTACAATATTTTGACTCAATGAAAGCTGTTAAAGTTCTGTTTTAAATTTTATTGCTTAATTTTCTAAAAATGTATATATATATATATATATATATATATATATATATATATATATATATATATATATATATATATATATATATATAATTCCCCGATAACATTCCAATTAAAACAAGGGGTACTTCCCTCAGACAATGAGCTGCATCCGATTCTATTTTTAGACTCAATGAAAACGTTTTAACTCCGGCACCGAAGATTTACATAGCCTAATACTTAATAACCAGTGCCTAGATGAGTTATGAGGTGAACCGTGGCTTTTTTGAAAATTTATTTTGTTTTTTAAGTGAGTCTGGCCGGAGATCGATTCTAAAAATTTCACTAAAACATAACTAACCCATTTTCCCCCATACAAATGGTGTTCCTAGTTGCATTAAAATGTTGTTTCCAGTGGTTTTGACATCATTTCAAATCCATTTTGAAAATGAGAAAATTATAATTGAAAATAAGAAATTGTCATTTGTAATTGAGAAATTTCCATTTAAAATTAAGACATTTTTAATTGAAAATGTAATTAAGAAATTTTCATTTAAAATTTAGAAAAGCCTTATGAAAATTTCTCAACTACAAATGGAAAATTCTCATTTTAATTTAGAATTTCTCAGTTTCAAATTAAATTTCTCAATTTCAATTGGAATTTTCTCAAACTAAAATGAAAATTCTCAAATTCAATCTCATTTTCAATTGAAAATGGTGTAGTTTAAACTTTATTCAATTTTTATTAAATTTCAAATTTAAAATGAATACTATAAACCGTTATTAAAATACCTGTTTAATAGTTCCGCCATTTCTTAACACCCTGTACTTTGATTGAACTTTTGAAAAACAACAACAACAAAACAAACAATCGTCTTTGTTTATCGCGCACGTGCAGTCAATTCTTTTGCCATCTGACATTTATCGCCGTCCTCCTTTTTGAGTCCACATTCTATGCCAATCGGAACGAATAAAAACAACGAGAAAAATAAAAAAATGTGCTTTCCTGTCATTCATTTGCTCGAATAAATTTCTTTACAAGTTTTACTTGTGACGAGTGGTGACGGTTGTCTTTGCCTGTGCTGGCGGTCGGTTATTAACGTAAAATAAAAACAAGTGAACAGTCCGCTAATAACGCGCATTTTCTTTAATAAAAACTTAACGGAATTAGTTTTTTTTACCAAGGAAGCAAAAGAATAAAATCTAACCAAAAAAATTGTATCTGGTCTTTCGAGTGAACAAAAGTCTTAATATGGAGGAGTCAACAGCTGTAGTAGTGAATGGGAATCACTACGAGCAATTACATCAGGGACGCTTGAATATGTACAAATCCAAAGTTGATGTTGTCTTGGGCGCCCAATGGGGTGACGAGGGCAAAGGCAAAGTGGTCGATATGTTGGCTTCCGAAGTGGACATTGTTTGCAGATGTCAGGTAAGTTAAACAGTTGCGTTTGTTATGATTTAATTATATCCTAATATAATTAGGGGCGTGTTTTTCCCCACTTGTATTTCCTTCATCAAAACCTATTAAAAACACCCTCGACATGCCAGTAGAAAAGTTTGTATTTGTTACTGCTCAAGGACGTTTTGAAAATCAAAGAAGTCATTGCCTGACATATTGTCTGTATCCCAAACACACATTCTCTTCTACGTTTCGTCCGGTCTATTTAAGTGCATAAACATATGATATTATTGGAATCTTGAACGTCTACAAAGCGTCTATAACAATTTGTTCTTTATACGATTTGTAACCAGAGAACAAACTGAAAAAAGTGATGCGTAATGGATTGCATCAGCTTTGTATGAATACGATTTGTTTCTTTTAATTTACTTTATATTTCTATTTTCTTATCTTTCAAAGATTCGTCGTCGCTATTCTTTTCTTTTTTACATTATGTCCCTATTTTAATATTTATATATTTCTCGTTCGTTTATTTTCTCTTCTTTTACATAATACACATTGTTCTTTCCTAGCCTCAGTCATGGACACATACAAATTACACTACTCAACGCCAAAAACTAGTTTCATGAAATAATATTTGTATGTTCCGAAATATCCTTAATTTAAAATTAAACAAGTCTGAGTGTTCTAAAAAACAAATCTTATACCTATACCTTTATAATCAACCTTATTAGGTTGTCGAATATACGACTACGGCAGTAAGTACTAGATTAAAGAAAACATCAACACAATATCATTAATCTAGTACTAACTGTCGTAGTCGAAGTCGTAGATTCGTCAACAGTAATAAGGCTGAATAGTTACATCATAATAAAAATCATAGAGAAGATCAGCGTTAATACGGTTGTTAAATATACGACTTTGACTACGACAGTTAGTACTAGATTAATAAAATTGTGTTGATATTTTCTTTAATCTAGTACTAACTGTCGTATACTCGAGACCGATTAACGCAAAATTATGCACACTGCCTGATAGGCATAAAAAACTGCCCAAATTCTAACTTCATAGATACTATAACTTGATATTTATTAGCATTAACTGGCTTCCGAGGGTAGATTTATATGGGAGGTATAATCAAATGTGAATCGATTTTGCCCAATTTCAATAGCAACGTTTTCCAAAAATTGATGAATATTCTTCCCAAATTTTATTGATCTAGCTAGACATTCAGACGGACATCGCTCTTTCGTCTTAGAATATCATAAGGATTCAGAATATAAATGGTTTTTGAGCCAATATTATAGGAATTGCAGACGGAATGACAATCTTTTTGAAATTAAAATTTCGACCGTTTTTATAATCAGAAGACCATAACGAATTTAAAAAAATTTAGTGGGAATTAATAATAACAGAAAAAATTAAATTTTGTAAACTAGTGTTATTCTTAATGTCTTAGAATTTTGATTTAAATTTTGTTTGCAAATACTAATTTGTATTTTTTAGAAACATTTTTCAAATCTCTGTTATTCAGTTGTTGTTGTTTATCAAAATATAGGCACTCTGTTTTTATAAAACGTTTCCTATTTTGGTAAATTATTAGTCACGTTTCTGGCAATGTTTTAAATATGTATCTAGTTTTTGAGATTTTTATTTATTTTCTTTTGTTATAAATGCCAGTACAAATAACTAATAGAAAATGCTGAGGGTTTTAGGATCTTATTAAAAAAAAAAACGCAAATATAAAATATTTTTTTACTGCTAATTAAATGCTAATAAAAATAATACGTACAAAATACACTGAAAATAATCCATGATAATCCGTGTACCCCAAAATGACTTTGTTTAGTTTTTATCTCTCCATATATGGAAAGGGTATTCAAAATTTGTGCTGAGTTATGTAACGAACAGAAATATTTGCCATAGACCCAGCCCAAAATTACTTTCTTTAGTTTTTATACCCTCCATAGGTGTTCAAAATTTATGCAGAGTTATATAACGCACAGAAATATTTGCCATAAACCCAGCTGTAAGTTACCAATAGACTTAGAATCACTTCCTGAGTCGATTTAACAATGTCAGCCCGTCCCTCTAGACGGCTGGCTAGACCCCCATGTAAATTTGTAATGAAAGAACTGGTCACAATTCTAAAAATAATTTGATGAAATTTGGCGCAGACAATTCTTTTATTAGTGGAACCATGTCTATTAAAATCGGCCAAATTGCGAACCATTATTTAGGAAACCTCCCATAGGTCTTACTTCTCGGAATTGATATTTAGGGCACAAATATCTGTATATTGCTATGCAATTTAAAACAAATACTATACAATATCTATATATTTTTATGAAATTTAAAACAAATACTGCTTTTGTACACTGCACTTAAATTAGTTGATATCGATCCATATTTGAACATAGCTCCCATATAAACTCTTCTATCAAAACTCACTAAATGGGACGAAAATCACTAAAATGCTTGTAAATCTAAAGATAATGACAATTTTACGTTTATTTTTTGCATAGGTACGTAATTTTTGTACAACCTGTAATCAAATTACTAAATTTTGAGATAATCGGTCCAAACTTGACCCTAGCTCTCATATAAGTCCCAATGACGGAAATAGCTTAAATATTGAAGTCTTAAAAAGTCTATCTGAAAACCGAATGACATAAGCGATTATACAAAGTTTCGAAGCTAAATCTTCGGTATTTATCAACAAGGTAGGCGGCATATGCCTTCATTTTGTCTATATTTCTAAAGGCGGATTTTATTTTTTTGTATTATAGGTAGAAAACATTTTTTTAAATAGTACAAAAAAAAATTAAATTTTTATGTATAAATCTTTCTTCGTAATTAAAACAAAAAGTTTTTTGTGTTTAAAAAATTTTTAAATTATTGCACTTCCTAAAGGTTTCTTTGGAAAATAGGAGCAAAAAAATGTATAAATAAATATTCCAAAAAGCACTAAATCTAAAATGTTACACATACTTTTTGTAACTTTAAAAGCTATTCGAAAAATGGACAAAAAATTCGTAATACAACCTTTATTCTCTAAATAATTTCAACAAGTGAAAAAGGGGATTTATAACACATTAGAAGTCATTAGTTTATAATACAGTTGGTGAATTGTTATCATTTGTTCAAAAATAACAATATTTAAAGTGTATGACAATATAACATAATAGTATTTCGAATCGTCATTATAATCATTAATACATACATTGAAAAAGATAACTTTCTTTATGTAATAGAGATAGTTTTAATTTTCATCATTTCCAGCAATATGACAATATTGTACCTATTCTTCATGAACATAGATTTAGTATTTCGTAATAATTTAATAAAAGAGATAAAGACAAACGGAAAAACTGGAGTCCAAAGTAACACGACATATGTACGTACGTAAACATGTTCATAGAACAGACATACATACGACTTTACCATACAAACATATTTCTTGATAAATGAAGAAGCCAAATACATAATTTCACAATGGTCATACTAAATTTCAATTCTTCAATTTCAGTTATGATTTTAAAGAAAGTGATGCAATATCTTTAAAATCTTGCAAAGCTATTTTTGAGCTTAACCAAATGTTTGCCGATTTATTATTCAATATAATTATTCCACTTAACTTATCTTTTTCGTGTATACTTTATTTCCAAAACATTTTAGTATTCTTTATCTAATCGCAAAAAGAAATATGAAAGTGCATTTCGAAATTAAATTAAAAAATAACAAACACGTCTCGTGTATGTATGTACAGTTTTTATTTAAGATATTGTAGAAAATTTTAGAAAATAAAATATCTTTTACGTTTTGTGAAATAAATTAGGCGTATTAAATTGTTTTTATGTCCAAAACAAAATGTTTTCATTATATATGGAATAATTTTGTTAAAGTTATATAGTCGTATTTAATATAAATTTTAGTTTATAATTTTAAATATTATTTTTGTATTTTTGTCAAATACAGACGAAAAACACTGTCGGTCATCAGTTTATGGCACCTACTTAATTAAACATTGTACATCATTATCTCTCCAAAAAATAATTACAGATACTTAATTTTTTTATATTATTATTTATTTTGTCTACTTTTTACGTGCTATACGTTGATCATTTTTATGGTTTAATAGACATTCAGTTATTTAATAATGTGAGCTTTTTCCGTTTATTCGATATTACCGGGAATATGGGGTTTTTGATTAAGTACTAAGGACACATAATATAATTAAAGGAAAATTTTTTTCAGTCTTAATAAATACCAAAGTTATTAAAGTTTTGTTTTATTTTTAGGGATACTGTTTATAATTCGGGAATATCAAATAATAAACATTTTCAAATTAAGTTGGCTTTATTGTGATTCGAAATATTTCCCTATACTTCTTTCAAGATCAACATTTGTAGAATATAGCTCGTCTTATTACCCATACGGTCGATTGCTGTTTTGTTTCCGGCTCATAAGTGATTTGTCATCTGTCACAATTTTAAGCGCGTCTTTTGTAGCACAACAGTCGAACTACAGCAGTCGGTTTACAACAAGAACAACGACTTTTTAATAATTTCCTAACAGGACTTGAATTGAGCCTTTGTTTTTAATTAAATTTTGTACAGATAGTTTTTTTTCCAGTAGAATCATTGCTATGGAAATAGGTCAAAATTAGTCCATTATTTCTAGTACCTCCCATAGGTCTTACTTCCCTGAATTGGTTTTGGCCACAAATTTCGGTATATTTTATTGAAATTTGAACCAAATACTAACATCACTGCACCAAATTGAAATCAGTCAACGTTTGAACATAGCTCCCATGCAAACCTTTCTGCCAAAAATCACTAGATTATTTTCGACAAGATCGCTCGAAAATAATATAATAATTACAATTTTATATTTATTTGTTGCACGCTAAATTTCTATCAAATCGGTCCAAATTTTACCCTAGCTCCCATATAAGGGTCAATGAAAATGACTTAAATAAAAATGTCTTGAGAAAATTTTAGTGTTATGACAAATTTATGCAAATATGTATCTGGATTTATTCAAGAAAAAGAAAAGCCATTTTCCCTTAGTAGTGAAGGGTATCATTGTCTGTCTGTCTTAATCGGCTATAATACTTTCTTACTTGTTATAACTGGAAATGGTTTTGTAAAGAACCACATTCATTAGTAGGTGTCATAAATAGCCTTATTGCGAGTGTCTTATGTTAAACTACGACAGTATTTATTAAATGCATTAAAAGCTTTTGAATAAATAACTTTACTAAACAAACAATAAAAATATTATTAAAACTTTTTATTTTTTATTTTATTTTAGGGTGGCAATAATGCTGGTCACACTGTAGTCGCTAATGGCACAGAATTTGATTTTCATCTTTTGCCCAGTGGCATTATTAACGAGAAATGCATTTCAGTTATTGGTAAGTACTTTTTATTCATTATTACCTGTACCATCATAGGTGGAAATTATATTATAAGTTTGTGCTGGTGTTTATAACATGTACCTTAAATTATAACCATTGACTTGATTCAACGATGTCCGATAAATAGATGATATTTATATAGAGATTTATTTCTTGGGACCGGTGCCATACTATTGAAACTTATCGAAATCGATCCATTATTTCTTCCAATTTGAAGGGACTGTCTTTACAATTTTACAACCACAAATTGATATGACCTACATATGTATATGACCCATTTTTGAACCATTTGTAGTTGAAATGTTTCGATAAATGATAATTTTTTATCAGCCAAAAATTGATATGACCACAGTTTTTTAGGGTACCTATAGTAGACTTGGCTGACGATACGAGAGTACTTTTTTCTGTGTGATAAAATATAATTTAAAAAATGTTAGTATAAAGTTGATCTTACTATCTTTTATCAAGTTAACATCTTTAGTAAGACATATTCTTTTCTGAAATCGTTGTTGTATATCCATATTTACTTAAAAGTGAAGGGTGTCAAATTCTCCGGCTTGACCGACTAAAGCCTTTTCTTATTTTTTTTTTTTTTTATTGTATTAAGCTAATAAAGCGCTAAACACTTGTTCTTTGATAAGATTTTGGTTTAATCTGTTTTGATAAGCAAAACAAAAGATCTTTTTTAACTTTATTTCTTATGTATGAAATATTTGTTGTTTTTTCTGCTTAGCAAAACAATATTTTTTGAATATACACACCCATTTCTTGATTAACGCTTGCAAATTTCAACGTACAAACAGAAAGATTCTCAAAAGAGTATTTTGTCTTATACAACTTTGGCATATTTCCATAAAATTATTTTTCTTAAGGTCGTATAAAAGGTCGATATGGAAGAAATTCGTTAGAAAAAATTTGTCTATAAAAACAAAACAAAAGTGAACAATTATTAAACAACGTAAATTCGATTTTTTTTGTAGATTCTGCAAAAATTATGAAATTATAATTGTTTACGTTATCGGAACACATTATACCTACTATATAATAAATGTTAAAAAAATATAAAAATCTACAATATCTACTATATTGCACTAATTTTGTTGGGATTTTGAATGAATTCCGCATTTTACTTCTATAGAAAAAGTAAAGCGAACAATTTTTGAAATGAAAACTGTTTTTTTTTTTTGTCGATTCAACAACTGACCAAATGAAAACATTTTTCAAATATTAAATCAGAAAAAGCTCCAGAAAATAACCTGACCCGCCAAAAAAGAGCTAATATTACCAAATTTTTTGACTATCGATAGCGATCTCGCAACCGTTTTTAAACTATTGAGTGTCTTATTAGAAAGCAAATAATTAAACAATTTATATTTAATTGACATTTAAAATCTATGTAAGGATATATTTTGTTATTATTAAGTTATTTTTCCTTGAAAAGCGTTTATCAATCCCCGAATTTCCTGATATCATATTGATTCCTTTTATTCTTTTTGGGCTTTATGCGGTTTTCGGATAATAAACGTATTATGCGTTATGCTGAGGAATGTATCTACAGGATAGATACAGTCCATATTTGTTGTCACATATCTTACTGATGACATTTTTTTGTAGTTATCAGGCATGTCAAAAATTCCGCTCGGAATTGAAACCATTCTGTTGTTGAATTCCGATCGAAATGGTTTAAGGTTCTATAGATTCCGAAAAAATGTTAATTGCTCTAAAACATTACAAAGCCCCATTATTTTAATTGAAATCAGTAATTATATCTTTGTTTTAACAAATAACACTGATTAATTGAAGAAATTAATGAAATATTAAAAAATCTATGAGAAGCATACAAATTTAATTCCACTTTAAAAATCGTTCTACTTTTTCTATAGAAACAAAATACGGAATTCATTCCACTTCTGAACGGAATTGAGTTCTGACGTGGCCGTATATTTCAAATTTGCTGGAGATGGTTTTAAAGAACACTTTATATCTAAATAGTTATATCTAATAGTTAGGGTATCATCACATGTTACTATTATTAGGTCTAACTTAGTAGAATCAGGCAACGCTGACGGGGCCAGCTGGCAGAGAATAAATGTGATATATTAAAATTATAGAAGTTTACGAAAATATTTTAATATTGCAACTAGAAGATTTTAAGTTGGGTAGTTATACTGATGAAATAGGAAATACTTGCTTGTGACTTAACTATAATTACTAAATCTGTTAACTAATAAAGATTCAATCATCATTAACTAATAAAGATTCAATCATAATAAAAAATCTTAGAATTCCTCTCCTCTTTTTTATTCATTATTTACATTCAACAAACAAAATAAAGTTTAATTTGAATAGCTTTATTAAATCGATTTTCATTAAGTTTTCTTTGTTTATTAATGCATATTTATATTATTATAATTTTTGCGGGTTGTACTGCTATCGCCACTTTGTCAGCACAAATGTCACAAGACTAATTTTTATCATTAGATAATCAGCGTTATTGCATAGCAGTACTTAAGTATGTACAAACGAATATTCAAGTTGTTATTTCGTGCAAATGTACAAACTTTTATTATTATTGTAAAAAACTATAGTAATTTTTAAAGCGTAGAAAGGTAATAAAAAAATTAAACCGAAAATATACAATATAATTATATCATGACATGCTTTTCTACTAACTCATTAACCGTTAACTTGTTGTATTAATTTTCCTGTAATTGAGTGCATACACTGAGAATAATTTTAAGGCAGCAAATGATAACAATAAATAATGGCTAAGTCGAATCAAATTTTTTTTTAAATTTCCTGTTTTTATTTTTTTTAAAACATTTTTTAAACTTTATTTGCTCTTTGCGTCGAAAACGCTACACAATTTTTGTTTTTTTTTTTTGAGTCCTAGCTTTAGGTTGATAAAAATGATATTGACTTTATAATGAACATGAATTTGCATAATTTAAGTTATTTTTGTTGTTTGGATCAAAAAAGTTACGTTGTCTACCCTCTGTGTCGTTTTCGACTCATGTAGGAAAAACATATGTTTTTGGTGGAAATTTTTGTCATGTTTCTTTTTTGTCAATCATTGTGCTTTTAACAGGTGGTAAAGTTCTTTTTACGTAATTTAGAAGAAAAACTAAAAAGATTGGGTATAAGCTCATGCTAACAAAATCAGGGCCAACGTTTTGTTTTGGACTAAGTTCATGACAATGGGTATTTTCTTCCTCATATACTCTATCTCGTAGGTTAGGTTAGGCAGCAGGAAGACCATAAGATCCGCGTCACTTGGTTCCAAGATGAGGTCCCTTTGTAATTTCTGCAAGGGAGAGAGAAAAGAAAAATTCCTAATCTACCGTATATAAGAGGCTTAGTTAATAAAACTAACTAATAAAAGAGACTATTTTACGAATGTTGATGTTCGACATCTCTAATAGATCGTGTAAAAATGAGAATCCCAGATGGAGGGTCCTAATAAGAGCAAGGGCTGGGCAGTGACACGGAGATGTTGTGACAACTTCTGCAGTTGTCGTTGCTTTGAAGATTAAGTTTTCTAGCATGTACACCTATTATACAGTGTCCTGTGAGTACTGAGATAAGGGTGCGACGTCTATGGTGCGGAAAACAGACCCAGATTACAGAACGCTTACTGTCGTAAGTTGGCCATGTAAGTCTAGAGATCGAACAGGTCGTTTCTGTGGACCAGTTGGTCTGTACGGTTCTAATACTCTATCTCGTAAGTAAGCTAATTCAGACTTAAAAATATGAAAAAAGCTTTTTCGTCTACCAAGTAAATATAGATTACTTTTTATACTATTTTCACCCCTATTTTTTATACTATTTTCACCCATATTTCCACGACAACATTCCAATTGGAACAAGTGGTACTTCTCTCAGACAATGAGTTGCATCCGATTCTATTTTTAGGCTCATTGAAAGGGACCTACTTTTTAACACCGGCTCCGAACGACAAATGCATTAGTTAGAGAACTTTTACATAGCCTAATACTCAATAACCAGTGGCTAGCTGAGTTATGAGGTGAACCGCCGCTTTTTTTGAAAATGTATTTATTATTTTTTTTTTTTCAAGTGGGACCTCGGTATACTAGGCGGATGACTAACCTGCTATACCACGGCGGTTCTCAAATTTGGATAAACAATAAAAACCCAAAAAGTGGCTCCATGGGGGATACGATAACGAAACTACCCAAACCAGTCCGAAGTTACCCAAAACTCACCCAATTGTGTTCCTGTTCTCAATACTGGTTTAAGTCTTTGCTAAATTATGAGATACATTTTCTTCACCCTCTTTCTCAAAAAAAAAAGCAAAAAATTAGTTTGAAAAATTTTAATCAAAGAAGAAGCAAAACAAGAACAAACAATTTCTAATAGTTTAAAAAACTTTACGGGAAGTTGGTTATATGAGAGTGTAATTCATATAATACTCAAATTTGTCCGAACTTACCCAAAAAGTAAACAAACAAAGCAATTATTTTAGTACAAATTTTTTCTTGAATCGTTCTAAATTTTAATGTAAAAAAAACGAGTAAAAGGAAAATACAAAAATCTTTTAAACATAGAAGAGTAGTTCCATCAAATTTAATGAAGTAAACTTAGTCAACATCTTTGGACGAGGGCGCTAAATGTTTAGCTAAAATAACTTTAAATTTATTTTACTTTTTACTATTCTCCCACTTCTTTTATCTTCTTTGCGGAAGGGTCTATTTTAAACCCTTTTAAGTTTTTGTGTCGATATGCCTTATAGGACCCACTTTTCTAACCTAACCTATGAATTTTTTCGATGTAGTAATTTTAACATATTATTTAATTAACTTTCATATATATATTATGTAGCTTTGCTATAAAAACAAATTAACTTTTGTTTCCGGTCTGTTTGTGTAAAAATATTGTACAAAATCAGTCACTCATATAAATTTTAATGAGTAATATTTTTATTGATTTTTTCTTATCAATTGAAAAAATAAAAATCTAAGGGGATAGACAGTTTAAGAAAATCACATTTTTATTATAATTTTTTGTTATTAATTTGCTTTATTTCAAGGCTGTAGACAGTTATACGAAAAGAATTTAATGAGAATTTTCACATCTAAAAATGTTTCTATTAAAATTTAAACACGATTAAAAAATCAGATAAATATTTAAGTGGTATACTAGAGCGGGTCAAAAAGTCTATGACATTTTCATTTTTTTATAAAAAAAGTTTAATAAATTTTTAACATAATCTCTAAAGAAAACTCGGGTTTCTTTAAACATGGTTAAACCGGTTTGTTAAACATGGTTAAACACTGCTCAGAGTCAATAACATGTTCTTAATATTATTGTTCAAAAAATGCGTCAGCGACTTTGCAAAGAGATTTCTCACAGTTAAATGCTCGTGCAGTATAAAGCAAACACGTTTTGATATCATAACGATGTTAGCTAACTCACATTACTACACTTTTTGATCATTCAAACAAATTTAGTGGATCTTTTTAATGTTCTCTAGAGTTAACGCGTCGTTTCGAAGTCCATTTGGTTCTGCAACTTCGGTGTCTCGGGAAGTGAAACCTATGGTAGGTACCAGAAATAAAAGACCGATTTTGAGCAATTTAATAGCAATGATCCCACTGCCCAAAAAACTTTCTCTTTCAAATTCCATTAAATTATTTTTAGAATTACACAGTTATTCAAAAATTGAGCTTATTGCTGCGGCACGAACTTTTGGAATAATTCTTAGATACATTTTGTCTGCGAAAATAATTTTTTTTGGTTGGCTCTAGTTTTCGAGATATACATATATTTTTTTTTTTCGAAAAAGAGGTTTTGCACGACTAGATACAGTCGTGCAAAACCTTTAACTTTTAATGAAATGAACAGTTCTTAAAGGATTTCAGTATGATATAGCTTATTTTGTTTAACTCTTTGAGCCACAGTTTTGTGTTTATTATTGTATTAGCAAAACAACCCTATTATTGGATTGATTAAGGATTATTTATTATTAAAAAAGAAAAAACTAATTTTCGCTTCATTTTGAGGATTTTGTTCAAGTAGAACAATAAATTTGTTCTGATTAAGATCGGAAAAATATGTCTCATTTATGGGTATGCAAAAAGGGGCTTTGCAGGTTCGCATTACCATATAGTACACACTTAACTTTTATTTTAGTCACAACTGACCTGTTGAAAAAATAAAGAGGTTTCCCCGAGTTTAAATGAAGATACAAATATAACTAGTGCACTCTAGCTACAAAGTTTCACAACAAATGATTAACGGAGGCTTTAAAAATATATATTTTTTTTATAATTTGTAAACAAGTTTAGACGAAGAAATGAGTGAGTGGTTTGATAACTAACCACCAAACCTGAAAGAGTTAACACATTTCCACTTATATGATAATGGAAAACAAATTTAACTTTTATTGTTTCTTCTATTTTTTATGATTTTTTAAAAAACGAAAAAAAAAATTGAAAGAATATTTTTTTCGGTGTAAATTATGTGATATCTCTAAAACGGATTTAAAGCGGATTTAAAAAAATGTTAGACGACTTAAAGATAGAATTGTTCTTGAATTTCGGATTTTCTTATTAGCTCAATATCACCAGCCGCTTTGAAATTATAATAACACTATTTGCAAAAAAAAAACAGTTTTTCGGACTTAAAATTATATATCGAAAATTAGAGCTAATCTCGAGCCGCACAATCTTGTTGATCTGTGTTATGAATTGCCACCTGTTAGTAATTATTTATAGGTATAGTAATTATTTCATAGGTATGCATATAAGCTCGTGTACTTCAAGCGCATTACATTTTATTTTTAAACTCGTCTATTGTGTTATCTCGTGATCTTAATAGTATAAGAATTTAATTAATAATGATAGATAAAGAAAATTAAAAAAACTCTATGTTTACAAATAATCTTATTTCTGTGGAATATACTATATAATCTATATACAGATACAAGTATTTATAATAAGGTTAAGTAGACTATTTAATATATAAAATGACTACACCATTTACAAAAGTACCTAGTCTTTAAATTGAGATTTATCAGGTATGTCACAAATTCCGTTCGGAATTGAAACAAATCCGTAGTTAAATTACGATAGAAATGGTTTAAATTTCTATAGATTCCGAAAAATTTGAATTGCTTCAAAACGTAACAAAATACTTTTTTCAATTGAAATCAGTAACACAATCTTTGTTTCAACAAATAACACTGATTAGTTGAAATTGTTCAAATATTGAATAAAAAAATATATATAGAAATTCAATTCCATTTTGAAATTAGAAAGTGGTTTCATTCCGAAAATTTTTTTCATTTTACTTTTTCTATAGAAGCAAAATACGGATTTCATTCCACTTCCGAACGGAATTGAGTTCTGTGACATGGCTGTATATTATTGTAATATCTTGTGTAGTTTAGAAGCTATAATCTAAATTACATGTTAAATTGTGAATTATTAGTTTTAACTGCTTTAAGTGGTACATAATACTACATCTATAAAGATCTTTTTAAGATCATGAATCAAATAAGGACGTTTTGTAAAATATTTACTTCAAATCTTCGTTCTACCTGTTTGATTTTATTTTGTTCTTCATACATAATACAAACAACCATGAAATGATGTTATAGCTACTTGATAAAACCAAAACCTCACGTCCGTTTTATATCTGTGCACAATATATCTATGAGAACTTTATGTTGATGCCAAAAAAATAAAAAAGAAATGAAAATTTTTCACTACTCTTCCCTTGACATTCAACAACAAAAATTGTATAGAAGAATAGTTCGAACAAAAATAAATTTCATTTTCTATGAAAATGAAAAGCCAATAAAACAAAATCGTGAAACCGGACTATATTTCGCTTATTTTCCTTGAATATACTTATTATAGAAAAACTTTTACATATACAATTTTTTTCTGTTTTATTTTCACTTTTAACACAAAAAAAAATTATATGTATATATTTTTGCTATTTTATTTATTTATTTTTGTTCTATGCATAATAATAAAAATAAAAACATTTTGTAAATCACATGACTTAATGAATATAACAAATGAAATAAACAATAACTGAAGCGAATTTTCTAATTTTCGCAGATATCATTAAACGTGCTAAAATTTTATTTGATCATTTTTTTTTTTATTTTTTACTTATATATCATTTGTTATATCGGATTAAAATGCTTGTGTATAATAATCAAAAAAATGCTATTGTATTCATTTTTGTTGTAAATTATTAACAAATTATACACACACATAGATAAATGACGTCAAAGTACTTAATTATTCATTATAAAAAATTCTCACAACGTTTGACATAAAATTTGTATCACAAAAATGTTTTTAAAATCATTCTGTTTAGTAAGTACTCACTCCCATTAATGTGTAACCCAAACGTTAAATCGATAAACAAATTGAAATAACTCGTACAAAAATCATTGGTGGAAGGAATTGCGGGTAATGTGATATACATATTTGATTTAAGATTGCTAAATTTATAGTTTTTGTTTGATTAAAATATGATTTTTAACCTTCACATGCTACATGTGTTATGCTTCTACGGAAAAATATTCAAACCAAAATTTCAGATATATTTTAGAAAATATTTTAAGTCAAATTAAAATCGATTTTAAGAAATGTGCAGGTAATGTGGAACACCACATGTTGGCACTTTTTTTGATTGTAGGGGTGAATATAAAAATGCTTGCTCTTATGGAAGTAATGACGGTAACCAGAGATCATCACTCTGCTGATGCCTTTTTTACTTTTTCATTCTATATTACAGATTCGTATAGAAGGAAAATTATTAAAGTAAATTGAGATATTTTTTTTAATTTACTTGAACAATTTTAAATATGTCCTCTCATAGAAAAGTCTCAGGATTCTGTCTTCCTGAATTCTATATCTGTCATTTGTCATGTACTCAATAAGGCCTACAACCCAAGCTAGGACGTTATTTTAGTGTAACAGAGTGTTATTCTTTCATAAAATGTATTTTTTCATAAAAACAAGTGATTTTTATATGGTACCTAATACTAATACAGTTTTAATTAGGTTTTAAGACACTAAAAACAATTTTCTTTTTATTAAAACTAATTATATCTATTAAATTTTTAATTTCAGGCAATGGTGTTGTCATTCATATTCCATCATTGTTTGACGAATTGTCCAAGAATGAAGCCAAGGGTCTGCATCAATTGGAACACCGCTTGATTATCTCCGATCGTGCTCATATTGTATTCGATTTCCATCAAGCTGTTGATGGTATGCAAGAAGCTGAAAAGGGTGGCAAATCGTTGGGCACCACCAAGAAGGGTATTGGTCCAGCCTACTCCAGCAAGGCTACCCGTAATGGCATTCGTGTGGGTGAGCTGTTGGGTGATTTTAATCTCTTCAGTGAAAAGTAAGCACACAATTTAAATTTTGAAATGCAAGTCTATAATATATGGAAATATTTTACTTTTTTTATAGATTCAAATCTATTGTTGCAACCCATTTGCGTTTGTTCCCCTCCATTAAAGTCGATGTTGATGCTGAGCTTTTGCGCTACAAAGACTATGCTGAAAAGTTACGTCCTTATGTCAAGGACACAATTTGCTTTTTGCACACTGCATTGCGTCAGGGCAAAACTATATTGGTAGAAGGTGCAAATGCTGCAATGTTGGATATTGATTTTGGCACGTATCCTTATGTTACGAGCAGTAATTGCAGTATAGGTGGCGTCTTGACCGGCCTTGGTTTGCCACCACAAACTATTGGCGAAGTTATTGGTGTTGTTAAGGCTTATACAACACGTGTTGGTGATGGTCCTTTCCCCACCGAGCAATTGAATGTAAGCATTAGATACTTGTTACTTCCTACTGTCTTTAATTCAAATGACTAATGTTTATAATTACAGGAATTTGGTGAATTGTTGCAAACTCGTGGATTTGAAGTTGGTGTGACCACTAAACGAAAACGTCGTTGCGGTTGGCTGGATATTCCTTTGCTAAAATATACCTCATTAGTTAACGGCTACACCTGCATCTGCCTTACAAAACTTGATATTTTAGATACTTTAGAAGAAATTAAAGTTGCTGTTTCGTAAGTCTTTCTTTTCTTTAGTTTTTATAAGAAAAATCTGTTTAATTGGTTTAATTTGTTTTATTATTTAGTTACAAACGCTCTAACGGCGATAATCTTGATCATTTCCCTGGCACTATTGCCGAGTTGGGTAACATTGAAGTTGAATATGCTGTCTTGCCCGGCTGGAAAACATGCACAGAAAATATTCGTGACTTTAAGGACTTACCTGTAAATGCACAAAACTACGTACGCTTCCTAGAAAAAGAGCTTAGTGTACCCATTAGATGGGTGGGTGTTGGCAAAGGTCGTGAATCTATTATTAATGTACATTAGCACTTATTTACTTAGTTTAAACTTTTATTATACCACACAACTTTCTTTAACTTTTTTTGTTTTATTGTCCCCAAATGCAAGTTCAATTTTTTATCCGTTTCATTTGATTTAATTTTTTTTCCTTTATTATTAAACCGGACTCTATTATTGTGTTGCTTTATTTTCCCATTTTAAATGTAAAAGATTTTGTGTAAGCTTAAACTTATTTTATAATTTTAAAAGAAAATATTATTAATAAACAACATTTAAATATAAATACTTAAATATTTGACGATAATGCAATAATAAACAAAATGTTAAATTACAAGTGTAAAATGTATTCGAGTTCATGGCATAAAATTTAGATTTTTGTGTAGATATTTAAAAGAGAAAATTTTGAAATCTGTTTGTTAACACAGTTTCATAAGAAATTGCCTATGAAATAAGATTATATTTTCTCAATAGTATTTGATTCTGTGAATACAAATATGGTAACTTTAAAGTTAGCTCTTGTTTTCGAGATATCGCGATTTTTATATTTTGGGTTTTAACAAACTTTTTTGCAATATTTTACTCAATTTGCCCAAAATCATTTTTTTTTGGCATTAAGAATCTACATCACATTACCTTTCATTTGACTTCTTAGTCATTGGATAGCATACAAAGATGATACATGATCCTTTAGATCAAACCTCATATGTGGCAGCGTTCAGTAACATTCATTGCCACACCACTAAATACGCGATTTCAGGTTATTGAATTAATTAATTATTGAATTAATAGTGTATTAAGAGGTTGTTCTTAGCAGAAGAAAATAATTTGCCACAGAAAACAAGAGTTGTTTTGGCACAACTGAGATCGGGATGGTCAACAGGATAGACATCTTTTGGTCTAGCATATACCGTGTCGTCCCCAACGTTTTGTCAGCTACCTCATAATACCCCCACATTATTATTGAGCTTAACAGATCCCCATGGCTTGGAGTCAGGCTTACCACGATCTGACTATTTACCCAAGAAGCTACAGTTCAGCACGGCACCGGAGGTCATAATTTCTAATAGAATCGACTGAAAAATTCGTAAATCGCTTTTCAAGCCAATTCGATTTTCACAGATGGTTGGTTTTTTGAAGAAGCAAAACATCAAGAAGTCTTATAGACTTGAGGACGAGTGCAGTGTCTTTCAGGCAGAAATTTTTAAAGTATTGATGGCCACATATTTAATCACTAGTACCAAAACTAAAAACAGTGAGGTGACAATATATATATATATATATGTCGATAGCCACCTGCCCTTTAGGTGCTGCAAGGTCAAAGCATCAAGTTCCAACTAGTCAAAATATCGTTGGTCTCATGTAGAAAGGAACTAACTCACATATTAAAAACTCACATAGGTAAAAACTGATTTAAAGCAGTAATTGACACAATTTTACGTTTTTTTAAATGCAGGTTATTATTGAAATGAAGGACGAATTTGGTTCTCAAAACTTTTTTTAAATTTTAAACATAAAAAACTAGAATGAGATAGGGCTTTTTGTATTCTCATTTCGGAGCATAAATGTAACTTAGGGCTTTTTTCTGTAGTGATTAAAACAAATTATATTAAGGAAAGCTTTCAATAGCGGATATTTTCTACAAGAGATCTTTCGACATTAAAAGTTTTCTATAGTAAAGCTTTCGATATTGTTTTTATATGAAAAGCTTTTTAAATTTTAAACATATATAAAACTGAATTGAGATGGGGCTTTCTGTATTCTCATTTCAGAGCATAAATGTAACTTAACGCTTTTTTCTGTAGTGATCAAAACAATTTATATAAAGGTTGATATGGAATGTTTTTAGAAGGAAGATTTGGATACTATTAGAAAATCTCTTGATATAAAAGTTTTTCAATCCGAAATATTTTGATGATAAAAGTTTTATATAAGAAATCATCAAAAGTTTATTATAGAAAACCTTTCGACATCGAAAGTTTTATTTAGAAAATCTTATTTCCCGAAAAGCTTTCAATATGAAATGTTTTTAATTGAAAGCTTTTTATTATTATTTTTATATCAAAGCTTTCCTATAGATAACTTTTGATACATATAGGAAAACTTTAATATTGAAAGTTTTTTTATAGGATAGTTGTACGTAAGAATTCTTTCGATATCGAATGTTTGTTATAAGATTCCATTCGATATCAATATAAACAGTTTTTTAGAAAGCTTTAGGTATTTAAGTTATCTATAGGAAAAGTTTTTCATATTGAAATTTTTGTATAGGAAAGTTTTATATAAAAAGTTTTCTATAGGAAATATTTTGACGACAAATGTTTTATATCAGAAATCTTTCGATTTTGAAAGTTTATTATAGAAAACCTTTCAACATCTTTATTATATTAATCCTTTCGACATCAGTATAAACAGTTTTTTAGAAAGCTTTAGATATTAAAGTTTTCTATAGGAAAAGTTTTTAATATTGAAATTTTTGTATAGGAAAGTTTTATATAAAAAGTTTTCTATCTGAAATATTTTGACGACAAATGTTTTATATCAGAAATCTTTCGATATCGATATAAGAAAACTTTAGATAAATAATGACAGTTTTTATTTGAAAGCTTTTAATGTGGAATGTTTTTATTAGAGAGTTTAATATATTAAGTTTCCTATAGGAAAGATTTTGATATTAAATGTTTTCTATCCGAAAATGTTGCAAACAAAAGTTTAATATAAGAAATCATTATACATCCAACCGAAAGCCTTAAGATTTGAAAGTTTTCTTTTATTTATTGATGCAAAGACACATAATTTGGACAGATAGGGCTTTTAAAATTTTTTTTAATGAATAAATTAGAGCTTTTTAGAAAATTACTTAAATTACCGCTAATTTTGATAAATTACATTAAATTTTTGTGATTATCAATTTCAAAAAAGAGTGAGTTAGGGCTTTCTACATGAGACAGCAATATGTAGATTGGCCCTACTAGACCTATCACTCAGATCTAGGATTTAACTGTATTGGGTTTTGGGTCATTGCAACATCGATGACAACGAAGTAGCTGACGAAGCCTCATGAAACGGCTTGAGTAATCCAGGATTATTCTGGTACGTTGAACCGGCTATCGCGGGAATATTTAGATACTGTTTTTAAATTATTCTGGATATTTTTCTATATATCCCTTCTACAAAAGTTTTAATTTCATTTCTTTCAGTGGCTTACAAATAATAAATAAAACTTTTTTTACTTGAGACACCCGGTTGATGAATTAAATTCCAATATCTCTATCGTGTGTTAACCCAGAAAATTTACTATGACAATCAGATATCAATGACGAGCGACTTTTATGTCGGCGACACAACTAAACTTTTTCGGTATAAACCAAAAGAAGCACAGTCATACAAAGCCAAAAAAACAGAGAATGTCATGAATCTAGTTTATTGTATAACTACTTAATAAAATTAAAATATAAAACACGTCTTCAAAATCTTATTTTGTATGCAATTGCAAAATTCCTTTGAAAAAGCAGAGCCGTTAGTTCTCAATAATTCATCAGCGACTCAACGCAGTCAAATATTAATCATTTGACTTTGAACCTATAATGACAGCTCGAATGTGCTTTTCCGTAATCTCGTCCATTTCTTTTTTAACTGGCTAGAACTCTGGTTCAGCGCTGCTCAAAACAAAGAGATTTGAATACCTCGACCGGATTTCTATATAAAAATGGTAATATTTATATTTCTATTAAAAACATTTTATTAATTTTTATGCAAAAATCTAAAGCAAATTCTTCGGAAACAACGATTTTATGTACACGTGTCACAACAAAACTAACCTCACTTTCTTTTAAACAATTCTAGGCTGCTGCTCCTAAAGATATTGAGAAGCCCCAAGGTGCTGATTCTTCATCCGTTCATCGCATCCGTATCACCTTGACCTCCAGAAATGTACGTTCTTTGGAAAATGTGTGCCGCGATTTGATCAACGGTGCCAAGAACCAAAACTTGCGCGTTAAGGTATGTTACATTATGAATGTATGAATAATACTATGGCATTTACCTGGAGGTTTTGTTTCTTTGAAAAACTTAACCTAGTCATATTAAATGCTAGAATAAACTACTTAAATCGGACATTATTCTTAATTTATTCACACAAATTAAGAAAATTTTTATGGTTTAAGTAATACGCCAGAGTTTTAGCGGCTTCAAGCCGCATGCATATACTAAGGCGATTTGATATTTTTCTCTAAAACTGAACACTATATTGGATATAAACTGAAATACAACTTAAATTAAATATGTTTTCTTTTTATTTTAGTAGTAATTACTAAAAGTTTTACACATTTCTATTTAAACAATACAATTAAAAAATTTGCTTTAATTTTGCCAATGGTTTACAAACGGCCATGTTCTGACAAACGCTACGATTTCAAAACGCAAACGATTTGAAAAACGCCAAATGTATTTCTTTGATGTTCTGAAAACCGCGCGATCTTTTTGTAAACAATTGACGGAAAATAAAAGAAATAAAATTTTTTAATTGCATATTTTAAATGGAAAATGTGTAAAATATATGTAATTCCTATTAAATAAAAAGGAAGTAACAAATTCTTAAATATAAAATAAATTATACAACACTAGCCTTTCGAAGTTCATTCAACCAGATGGATTTCAGTCTTTTTGTAAACCATTGGCAGAGAAAGTGTATAAAATTAAAGCAAATTTTTTAATTGTATTTTTTAAATAGAAATGTGTTAAACTTTTAGTAATTCCTACTAAAATAAAAAGAAAACATATTTAACTTAAGTTGTATTTCAGTTTATATCCAATATAGTGTTCAGTTTTAGAGAAAAATATCAAATCGCCTTAGTATATGCATGCGGCTTGAAGCCGCTAAAACTCTGGCGTTTGCGTTTTGCAGAACACCTATCAAGCGATTTCAAATCGTAATCGCAAAAGTTAAGCGTTTGGCGTTTGTCAGAACATGGGCGAAAAAGACTGAAATCCATCTGGCTGAATAAACTTCGAAAGGCTAGTGTTGTATAATTTATTTTATATTTAAGAATTTGTTACTTCCTTTTTATTTAATAGGAATTACATATATTTTACATATTTTTCATTTAAAATATGCAATTAAAAAATTTTCTTTCTTACAAAAAGATCACGCGGTTTTCAGAACATCAAAGAAATACATTTGGCGTTTTTCAAATCGTTTGCGTTTTGAAATCGTAGCGTTTGTCAGAACATGGCCGATAATTTTATTATATCAAATCATAGCTTCAATTCACAAATTATTTTTTAAAATACTTTATTAATAACATACCTATTTATTATTTTTTACAGGGCCCAGTACGCATGCCAACCAAAGTTTTGCGCATTACCACCCGTAAAACTCCCTGTGGTGAAGGTTCAAAGACTTGGGATCGTTTCCAGGTAATAATCTTTAACTGTTCTAAAACATTTATTTAAATGTTTTAGCAAATTTGATATCGGTTTTAGTGCTTAATCTTTTGATTGTTCCAACTCTTACCAGTATCTTGTAGTTTGCTAAGAATAAACGACCTCTCATAGTCCCTCTGAAAGATTTGTCTACTTTCTTATGGCTCTCAGAGTTCTACAAAAATAAAATGCAAACATTAATTTGTTGAATTTAATAAATTTCTTTTATTAATCTCCATACTTTTACCCCCTTTTCAGATGAGAATCCACAAGCGCATCATCGATTTGCACTCCCCATCTGAGATCGTCAAGAAGATCACCTCGATCAACATTGAACCTGGCGTAGAAGTTGAAGTTACCATTGCCAACTAAAAAGTACATCTTTAAGATGTATAATTTATAACTTTTAATAAAAGTAAAATTTAAAAAAAAAACACTCATACTTTTTATATTGCTTATTTTATGGAATGTGATTAGGGTTTGAGGGAAACAAAATTGCATTTTTATATGTTTACCATTTTTTTTTTTAATATTCTCTTTACAAAAAGTTTGTAATTCGACTTGAAAGAAAAACTTCAAATCACGATTTCTTTCGAATGGAATCACATTAACCCCAAGAAAGCTAATAAAATTATATTATAGACCCTCCCGTTTTACTTACCGAATGGCTCTTAAATCGGCCAATATCTAAGAAATTATTTTTTTGGACAGATCCCCGTCACCACAGCTTCTGCAAAAGTCACTGGTATGGTAATTCCAAGTCTTGGTATCTCACCGCAGCAGCTTTTTCTCAAAATTTGAATATATTTTTTCAGATTTAACAAGTAAGAAAGTGCTATAGTCGGTCAAGCCCGGCCATACCATATCCTTCACTAGGATCATTATTGACCGAAAATTGATTACAGTTGTTACAAAAGTTATGTATTCAAAAAATAAACTTAAAACTCTCATTATCTTCAGATTTATGAGAATTTTTGTAATTTTTGTCTCATTTAGTGCGTTTTGACAGAAGAATTTGTTTGGGAGCTATGGTCAAATGTAGAACGATTTTTGGGCCTATGGGAGGTACCTTAAATAGTGGACCGATTTTGATGAATTTCAATAGCCACGGTCCCACTATCAAAAAAGTGATCTGTGATAAATTTCATCAAATTATCTTTAAAACTGCGACCTGTACTTTGATTACATGGGGGTCCAGACTAACATCGCTCAATAACCAGTGGCTAGCTGAATTATGAGTCTTTTTTGATTTTTTTTTCTTTTTTTCAAGTGGTTCTGGCCTGGGAAATTGGAACCTCTGGTATGATAGGCGTATGACTAACCTGCTATACCACGGCGGTTCTTTTTCTTTAATACTAAAAATTATATTAATATTTAAGTATCCAATAAATTATTAAAAAATTTTGTAACACGGGCAGCGCCGGGTCTCCACATTTAGTATGTATAGATAAATATATTTGTGATACGTATTCAAATAATTAAAAAATGTTGTATAATAAACGGAATGTTTGATATATTTTATAATAAAATCTCCTCTAGTAGTAATCCGGGACTGGGGCGCAAGCAATTTTAACAAAATCTGAATAACGAACCATACTGTTATTACTAACATTCGCTTCCCGGAAAATGTTATCAACCTAAATTGGGAACAAATGATAAAAGTTAATCAAATTTAATTTCAAATTTGTACAATTTGCGATGTAGCTTACCTCTCTTACACTCAAACCTTCTCCCCAATTTTGTAGTAAATTTCTCAATTGCCTGGCGGGTATTACACCGGTATTTCTGGGATCGGCCGCCTTAAAAGCAGCAACAACTTCATCTGGTAGATTCTCCACTTTAGAATGTTGATGCATTACCTCTAAGAAATCGGCAAAACTCATTTTTCCACCTTTCTTTTTCAAATAGTTAATTAGCTCTTGTATGGTGGGCGATAGTCCCAACGATCTCATTATCACGGTCAATTCATCCAAAGTGGTAATTTGACCCGAACGAGCAAATAAATAAAAACATTCACGAAATTCTAGGTAGATGGTGGCGAGACAAGTTTGAAAGAATAGAAATAATTACCGTTATGAAAAGTTGATATGTATGTAAGTAGATCATGTTATTATGGGTCAAGCTTTCACTTCCGCTTTTATGACAAGACTTTCATTATTTTAGTTCATTAAACTTACCGTCAATATCTTGTTCCTTGAAGTAACGAGCCTGGAAAATTAATAGAAAACTTAAGATCAATCAAAAGACGAAAAATTATCATTTATGGATCTTTATCTATAAGCATCAAGTATTTTTTCTAATTTCATGATAAAGATGCATACGTAGATACAGCAAAAATATTTATAATACAATAAAAAAAATACTCTATATAAATTATAAAACATTCTTACCATTATTTAGTTTTATTTAAAAATTTAAAAAATAGAATTAAAAATAAAAAATAAAATAAATATTCAACAAATGAAAAACAAACGAACTATGACGAAAGAAATTGGAAAAAAACAAGTTTATGATCGGTGTGGTCATATTATCATTTTGTAACCACTTAAACCATTTAGCGTTTTTGCTTTTTGTAAACATAAGTCGATAATCAAAATTCAGTTTCTATGGAAAAACCTTCCCTATGCCGGAAATGATATAAATAGGCTTTTAAAACTTTTGAAAAATACGAAAATTTATTCAAACAAGCAGTCCGTCTACTAGAAGTTGACCATAGCTTCGATAAATAACGACATAAGTTTCGAAATCAAATCACACTGAATTACAGATGCTTCATATTTTTGCCTAAGCAGGCAGCTAATAAATAAGGTCTCTCTGTGAGAACTGCAATTACGCTCTATTAAACGTCTGTAGTATGTCCCGTTTCACACGAATCAGGTTTACTTGATCAGTTTTTCTTTAAATTTCTTTTGAACCTGCATTCACGTTCACACACGAACATTTTTTTTCATCAGTTTTCATTTTATTTGTCTTTAATTTTATACAAATTTTCAAAATTTTCGTAAACTTGATAGCACGGTCAAGTTTGTATCAATTTTAATTTTCTCATACAAATTCAAGACTTAATAAGCCAAACCTGACTAATGTAAAAGTAGACTATGTTATTATATGATGCTGAATCATGGTCATTGCACATTCAGATGAAGCTTAAGAGGAAGATTCTACGAAAAGTGTTTGAACAAATAATATCGACATCGAAAAAAAAATGTATCAGTTATGCGCTGACTTAATATATAGTGAAATGCATTAAACAGTAGCGTCTACTTGACTTATACTTCTGAACTTTCTATTTAGAACTTATATTTCTGAACTTTCTATGGATTCAGTCCATCATAAGCATCATAACGAAGCTATAGTGATCCAGCAAACGAGAATTCAATATTGGTAAAACAATTATTAGTCGTAATTTCGCACAGAGCTTATTGTCCAATAAATTCATTGCGAAACTTGCCCCGACTGGAATTAAGTCTGTTGTCAAAAAGCCAATAGGAAATGTAAATTATGAATTAGAAGATGTAACTGGCACTCATACTGGAGTCTACCACATAAAAGATATTTGGATATAGACTTATGTCACCTTTTTTAAATTAAATTCTGTAGTGACCTTGAAATTTAGTCTGTTTTGTAATGTTGACCTTTGTTTATAAACTTTAGTGTTTTCAACAGAAAGTGGAAAATCACTAAATCGCCTTAAGATTTCATAAAGAATCTTAGGCTGCTATTTTAGGAATCACAAACGGAAACATATACCATTAAGTTCTTGATGGTGGTCACGAAATAATAAACATTAAACAGGCAAAAAACACTTAAACGTCTTTGAATGTTTTCGCGTTTATTATATTTTATTTGTTTGCTCTATATTGTTCTCTCACATGATGCCTTCACTGAACACACTCATTGAAGTTTAAATAATTTTTTTATGTGTACGTGTTTGTTTAGTTTTTTGTTGCTATATTCGTGTAGTTTTTTGATTTTTGACGTGTCAGTGGTTTTTTTTAAACAGACAGATTGTGCCAAAGAAATTCGCTGAAATTTTTAAATATAGAAAAATATCCTAAAAAATATCCATAGCATAAGTTTAGAAAATGTATAAAAATATAATTGTATTGCTTGTGCTAGGTTTGGCAGCCGTAAATGGGCAGCGGGTGGCCCCCGGTGTACCACCACAGCACTATGTAAGTTGCGAAATCATAAATAAATTTTTTAACTTTGGCTTAATATATGCATATCGTATCTTTTATGTTAATTTGCAGCAACAACCTCCCCAGCAATACCAACAGCATCCTCAGCAGCAACAACAACAATACCAGCAACATCCACAACAAAATCTACCGCCTGGAGTAAGCCCTCAACAATACGTAAGTTTCTACTTAAAAACCTACACCAAAAGTATGTTACTAAGGCTCATTTAACCATATTATGCCATTCTAGCAACAGCAACAGATGCAACAACAACAAATGCAGCAGCAACAACAACAACAAATGCAATACCAACAAGTACCGGTACAACAACAACAGCCACCAGTCGCCCAACAAGTACCAGTTCAACAAGTTCCCGTACATCAACAACAGGTACCGGTTCAACAAGTTCCTCAAGGCCATCATGCTCCTCATGGTCATCACGGTCAACAGCAAGTCTTAAATGCTGCCAACATTCAACATGAAAGGGAGTAAGTAATTAATAAAAGTGTCCAATCTAAATTAAGTAATATATATTAAAGTCGGTAAAATCTGATTTTATGATACCTAATAATACAGGTTAAATGTAGTCAAAAAGTCAACATAAAAATATATTGCCAAATTTTGTCATCGTACAAACATTTTTTGGAGACATATATACGAGGGCAGGTCAATAAGTCATGTTTTTATATATGTTTTATACATAACTTTGTACAAATAGTCTATGCAGAGTTCTATATGCTTGCTTATGTACTTAAATGGCCTATATTTACAAACTGTTAAGTTCGAAAGGCGAACATATTTCAGAATTCCACGTTTTTCGATCTTGTGCGCATATTCTCCAATTTCGTAGGCAAAGCTTTTAATGATTTTCCTCTACTTGGTCTTTTCATCGGGCGTCATCTTCTATGAGTTCACTCGCAAGCATTTTTGAACACTTTTCTTGTTGTAGTATATTATCCAGGATTATCACCCAGGGATGATTGCTTTAAACACCTGTCAAAAGCAGCTTATATTTACAACCTGTTAAGTTTAAAGGGCGAACATATTTCAGAATTCCACGTTCTTCGATCTTGAGCGCATATTCTCAAATTTCGTATGGATGCCAAACTCAAACATTGCTTTAAAAACCTGCCAAAAGTAGCTTTTTAGTCAACGAAGAGATGATATCCGTCACAGGATTTGACTGAGACACATATCAAATCCTCAGGATTTTACTTATTCTTAAGATCTGGTCAGCGGTAGATTTATCTGGTCTAAATGTATGGTCGATAGAATCTTATATGCAATTGAAAAGACGCTTACACCTCCAAAACTGGCACATACAATTGTATCACCTTTTTTGTGGACAAAGAACACTGAGACTCCAATCGTCGGTTCTTCTTACCATATGGATTTTATAAGCTGAAACATAATGGCAAACCATCGACACCCGCAGTTTTTCAGTCAAGTTTTTGCAATTCTAAACTCATTTTGGTTGGGTGGTGGACATATAACGCCGTCATCATTGATTAATTCAGGTGTGTCATCTTGGTTGCTTTCATTTGATACCAGCAGGAGAAGAGACAATTGCCAAAACCATCCGTTTGGTGTTTAACATTTTGGTATAGGCCAAGTCTTAAAGGTAACCCTGAGACCAATATCTCTATGCGTTACCTATATTATTACAAACTTTTAATAGCCTTCCCACTTATGATAGTGTAGGCTATAAATACATATTGTTATAAGACTATATTTTCATATACCAATTGTCTTATCAAGTCACACTTACCATAGACCAAGCAGATAAGGGTTCAATTAAATTTGTTGACTTTATTTTAAAGTCAATAAAACTCATTATTTGATAAAAATATTATTGGAAACCTAAAAGATTATTATAGGTATGTGAAAAACCAAATAATTAATATTTCTGTTTCTAGAATCTGAAATGAATTTTATGACGCATCAAAATTAAAAGACATAGAAACCATCTAAGAATTGTCATCAATATCTCTGAAGTTTACTATCAAAATCCTCCAAACTTTGTTCGAGTCCCTTTTTAAAAGATTTTATTTTATATAATAATTTCCATGTTACAAATATATAAACGGTAATTTATCTACAGGTTGAAAATATTGCGAAGAATTATTTATTTAGGTTAATATTGGTTGGTGTTTTGTTTGTCATAGGAGATTTAACACAAGATTGTTCTGCTCGATTTATTCCTTTATGGCCCGTTTTATATATCAGCGATTAGACTTATCATACAAAAATAATTCTATACCTACGAATTATTATGTACATATTTTTTCTGAGAAATTCGACAGTAAAGATTTCGCAAGAGTTGTAGTACTGCTTTTCTTAACTGATTCTATCTGACTTGAAAGTCTTAATACAGTCATGGACTAGAAATGAGATACATGTAAGAGTTCAATTATAACTGTACCATAAATCACCACTTATGATACCATTTCCTCAAAAATCAATTTTCTTCGGTTTTACTTTTTCCACTTTTTTCTCAAATTCTGTAATTATCTCAGATGTCCCATAAAGTACCCTTAGGTCACTATTTATATATAGTTGTTCATTGGAACCATTTACGTAACTCAAGAAATTCTCTCCAGAATTTCCTAAAAAAAGCAATTTCTGTTTTTGTAAAGTTTTGCTTTCTAAGATATCCTATAATATTTTATTTCAGTAGTCCATGGGACGCTATTTCCATTTAATATATACATACATATGTTATTTTAAATATGATAATATAGTCCATCCCAGCAAAACCTTGGTAATGGCAAGTACTCTGGTAACTGGTTACCTTGTAATGACTACAACATACCCTCCGAATAACTAATAAGTTGTTACAGAAGTACTTAATTGTAATTAAGATGGTAATTTAAACTGAATGGCACCGGTTCGAATCCCACCAAGACCAACAATTTTTTTATTTTTTTTATTAAAAGAGTTTTTTTTAATGATTTTTGAATTTTAAGAACTTAAATATTACCTTCTGTAAAAAAAATTGGAAAACTAACTCACGGTAATGAAAAAATACCTTCATGAGTTAATTTGTTTATGGAGGGGATGTTGGATACCGAACACAGTTCTAATTGGTCTTGACTTGGTAAGCCCAACTTATCTGGGTCATCTTTTATCTCAACTGCGGACACTGACCTTCTCGTGGTATCACCCAGGGAACTAGTTTAACACCCCTAAATGTAGTGAGCTAACATGTACGAAGAGTTGTCACATAAGATCGATAAAAATGGGTAAGGACGACGGGCTAGTAACCCTCTCTTGGAAAAAATAATTACAATGAAGAGGATAAAATAAGAATTAAAATGTTCCACCACCTAATGCTAGAAGAGGGCGTCCGAAACTTCCATGGAAAGACCAAGTAGAGGAACATTCTTCAAAGCTTGGCCTATAAAATTGGAGAATATTCGCACAAGATCGAAGTCCATGGAATTCCAAAATATGCTCGGACTTTGACCTTAACAGGTTGTAACTATAGGCCATTTATGTGAGTAAGTAAGAGTCAATGTTATATAACCAAAAAGGAAGATTTAAACTATTTAAGTTTTAAAATAATTAAAAAAAACTTCTTTATTTTTTATTAAATGCATTAAACATTTACAAAAAATCGTATATTTTTCTAAAAATTACAACAAAGCAAAAAAGCAGGGAAAAACAAAGTTATTGTCACATGATTTTGGATCTAAAAATAAAAATTGTATATATTAATTGTAAGCTGCTAAGTTTTCAACATATGAAGTAGCTCAGTGGAAGAGTCTCCGCCTAGCAGTCATAGGGGTCTTGGTTTCGAGCCCATGGGGTCATAAAAAAAATTTGTATTTTTGTTTTACATAAAACAACAACAAAAAAAATTGTTGTTGTTGTTTTCCAATTGCTTACCCAAGTCATTACTTTTCTGCAATTGGTAAGTACTTGCCTCCAATGACATCCCCATGTTAATGTAATGACTTAAACAGTGAATGTGTAAGTAGTTCGTGTTCAATAGTTTAGCTGTTTAACTCATTACTTGGTAATGAAAAGTTTTGCTGGGATTATTCAGTTTTTTTTATTAAATTTCGATTGTATTGTTACTTAACATCTAAATGTTAAGTGATTAACAGAAATCTGTTAACTATAAATGTAGCTATGTGGCTTTTGTCTTTGCTAATTAAATTTGAACTTATCTTCACACACATCCATCTAATCTACAATGTTAACGCATTAAATAAACACAGTAGTTTTGCGGTTTAACGAACCTATGTATATAATGTCAGGCCGCTTCGTTAAACTAAAAAGTTCGCTATATGCAGTATTTATTTTAAACATCCGCACTTGTTAAGATTTATAGGCACTTCGTTATAAAAACTTCTGTGATTATCGTACTTGATGTCACAAATGCTTGGTATCTTTTGCCACAACTGCAAAAAGCTTGCTTGTTTTTCTCCGGAACTCTTCCTGAACATTTCCTCGTTCATCAACAACATAAAAATCTTGGTCAGAAGTTGAGAAAGGTCATGCATCAGCAACAGGTATATTTTTTTTATAAAATCTGTTTCAATTTTTCGTTTTTTGGTTTCTAAGTTCTTTACCGAATTGCGATCTGAAATTTTCTGAACTTTGTATGTCTTCAGCCCGGCATAGACTTCGAAAAAGTTGCTCGATTTATTTTGCCTTACCTATATTCCTTGGACCTTTTCTACTTCATGACCCAGGTTTTCTTTCAATGCTGAGGTCTTTCTTATACCTTTTAATGGCATTTGAAACAGATTGAGGTTAAATTTTTTTTATGTAAGATTTGTTTTTTTTTAAATAAAATATTTTTGAGTTATTTTTTCGTTAAACTAAGTACAAAAAATATTCGTTCGCTATGTAAGGTATTCAATAGAAAAATTCAATTGTTCGTTAAATGCGGTGTTCGTTAAAACGATGATTCGTTAAACCGCGATACTACTGTAGTTTTTTAATACTCTTTTTTGTGATGACGGTCTGCAGTCGGTCTTAGGTTTTAAAGGGTTAAGAAATATTTATTCTATTATTGTTTTTTTATACCCTTCACCACCATAGGTGGAAAGGGTATTATAAGTTTGTGCTGATGTATGTAACGCATATAAATATTTGTCTTAGACCCACCTTTTAGTATACCAATAGGCTTAGAATCACTTTCTGAGTCGATTTAGCGATGTCCGTCCGTCTGGCTGGCATGTAAACCTTGTAATCAAACTACAGGTCGAAATTCTTAAGATAATTTGATGAAATTTGGCAAAGATCATTTTTTTTATAATGGGATCATGGCTATTGAAATTCATCAAAATCGATTCATTAATTAAGGTACCTCCTATAGGTCCCACTTCCCGGAATTGATATTTATTTATTTATACTATATATTATAAAGTAAATTTATAATATATATATAAAAAAAAGGCGCCGGGTAGCTAGACCATATGCGCACAAAAATTAAACATTTATTTATAAAGGATTTAAAGATTGAATTCATAAATATTTTCAGAAAATTTAAATAACAAAGACAAAACAAAACAAAAATATAATTAAAAGATTTATGTAGGGTTCATATAACTCAAGCGTCTGACGATTGAGTGAAATTTGCATGTATTTTGTTTTTGTTACAATAACAAAGCACATGTAAATTTCACTCAATGGTCAGACGCTTGAGTTATATGAACCCTACATAAAATTAACAGATAAACATAAAATGAGCTTCAAAAATAATACGGAAAAATAAAATTTATTTTTTTTTTTAAATCAAGTAATACTTTTTTTTTTAATTTAAAAAGGAAATTAATTGGTCTAAACATTTTGGATGTTGTGCTTTTTAAGGCAATTTTTAATCAGTGGCAAGTTGTTTTTAGTGATGCAGTCTAGGACTTCATCTAGTGGCATATCCAGTTTTGATTCCAGGCATTCCGAGAAGATATGGGCAACAGTAATTCTTTCAAGACAAAAGCTGCACACCGCAGGCTCAGTCTTGTCGTAGTAGTGCTGGGTATTAAAAACAGTTTTTCCGGTTCGTAACCGTCCCAAGAGGATGCATTCTTTTCGAGTAAGAGTTTTGCAATATTTTGGTCTTCTAGACTCTGCGTTCTGCTGTTTTTTGAATACTCTAAAAGGATTTGATATTGTTTTGGAAAAAGCGGGAACCTCCGTGATTTCATGCAAATTAAGTGCTTCCTTAGCAGCTTTATCCGCTGCTTCGTTGCCGCCAATGCCAATGTGAGCCGGAATTGATATATTGGCCAATATTGCTTATGTAAACTGAAATCACTGTACCAAATTTCGGTCCACATATGACCATAGCTCACAAACTCTTCTTCAACAAGTAAGAGTGGTATATTCGGCTTTACCGAATCTTGGATACCCTTCACCAATAGTGTTTCAAAAGTAAAATACAAAATCGTATGAATATATTGATAATTATATAGTTTCTGATTACTGACTTAGTTGAGCCCCACACAAATGCTTCATATGTATATTAATTTTTTTTTGTTCATACTAAATGTAATTCCTAGCAATATTTGGTTATACTAGTACAAGGTGGCGCAAAAGTAATCCTCCTATCAGAAAATGGTCTAAATTTTGCGATTGGCCCCTAATGTCAATTCTGTTTTGGCATTTGTGTAGTAAACACTTGCAAAATACACGTTAATAAACAATGTTACTCTACACTGCTCCAGAACGCGGAATATTGGTGACTATTTATTTGGCCAATAATCGGTCGGTGACTTTGGCACAACGTGAGTTTCGTCGCAGATTTCCTAGTCGTCCAACGCCTACTGGTGAAATACTGCTCGCCTCGAAGAGACTGGCACAACACGAGATGCTGCCAGGCGTGGCAGACCCCGGAGTCGCCGTTCTGCAGAGAATATTGCTGCTGTAGCCGAGGATGTCATGGAAGCGCCGTCGACATCGATCAGACGACGTGCCACGCAAATGGGTATCAGTCAACGGTCTTTACAGCGAATTTTGGTAAAAAATTTGAAGATGTTTCCGTACAAAGTCCAGACGGTGCATCAGCTGTTAGCTGCTGACCGCCAATCGCGTCTAACATACGCTCAAGCCATCCCTAATCACCACCAAGAGGAAGACGATTTTTCATTAAAAATAATCATGAGTGATTAAGCCCATTTCTATCTTACCGGGTACGTAAATAAGCAAAATTTACGTGAAAATCCGCGTGTAACCCACGAAGAGCTATTACACCCACTCAAAGTCATTGTATGGTGTGCTTTTTTCGCTGGAGGAGTCATCGGACCTTTTTTATTCAAAGACGTAGCGGGCCAAACGGTTACTGTGAATGGTGAGCGCTACAGAGCAATGATTAACGAGTTCCGTTTGCCGCAACTTGATGAATTGGGATTGGAAAACATGTGGTTCCAACAGGACGGTGCAACGGCATACACTGCACGTGCCACAACCGATATGCTGAAGGATGCATTTCCCGGGCGCCTAATCTTCCGTTTTGGCGATTTGCACTGGCCAGCAAGATCGCCTGATTTGACCGCTGCAGACTTCTTTTTGTGGGGCTTTTTGAAGTCGCGGGTTTATGTCAACAAGCCTCAGACTCTTGCAGCTCTTAAAGACAATATCCGTCAAGAATGTGAGGACCTAAAATGCTATAAAAAGGGCTCAAATGACAATCAACTCTGGCCGGAAAACGAAAAGCTTTTCGGTGGCGTCATCATCTAGAATAGTTATGGACCCAAAGGTTAGGTTGGGCAGGTGGCTGATGTATAAGGCAGCGTCACTTGGATTCTAAAGTTCGATAGACCAGATAAACCATGCAGAAAAGATGCTTCAAAATGTAGATGCCCTTAGATTTGCAAGAGTACATCGATTTGATGAAGATTAAGTATTCTGGCACACAACCCAAAAACACAGTGCCCAGTGAGGGTTGTGTACTTTAATTCATACGAATTATCCAACTATTAAAGGTTAATGATTAGTTATGTAAAACTCTGAAGTTAGCGGACTGATTTAGGTCAAAGTTTTAACAATGATTGTCAATGTATACAAGCCTTAGAATTATAAGGTATACACTCTTAGTTTTAGATACATGCGTGAAATATATAGCTAGCTATGAATGGATATCAGCTTTGGCGGAAAATTTATTGAAGATTTACTTATTAATCTGAAGTTAGTTAACTAATTAAGATGAATACTTCAACAATAATATTTGGGATGCATTGTTCTTTCGATCTGTCCGATGGATGTGTGGAAAGTTTTGCTCTAGTTCTTTGTGCAATTATAACATGATTTAATTTATCAGCATTAAAGTGATTCCCGGTCGGGGTTATATGGGAGATAACAGAAAATTTGAACCGAGCTCGCCCATTTTCAAAGCCGAACTTTTCAAGATATCGCCCTGAATAACGATATTGTACAACGTCTTTATACTAAATGCCATCATCGTATCTATTGTAATAGATAGATAATTATAATTTGTCATTTATTAGCTGCTAAGAGATTGCCTTAGGCGAAGTTATACGGGAGCAATAGTCAAACGTGAACGGATTTCTCCCAATTGCAATTAAACAATTTAAATTTTCGTTGATATGTGAGATACATACATACATATGTAGGTTTTGAACGGATATCATATACTTAGCTGCATTTTTGTACTTCCTAGGAAGATTACCTATAATTTGATATATAATACATACTCAAATGTAATCATAAAGTTCAAAAGTCAGACATAGAATTAAGATAAATGCAGTGTGTCTGTCTGCTAAAATCAGATTTGTGGAGCTCCTGGAAGGTATACCCATATGCATTTTACACAAAATTTTAGGATATCGTCCCACCCTGAGCTCCAAAAACTTGACTACAACAGAAAAAAGGACAGACAGGTAGACGGACGGACGGACAGACAGGTAGACGGACGGACGGACGGACAAACAGACGGACGGACGTCGCGAAATCGATTCTCCTGCCGATTCTGAGACGATCGGTACAACTTGAATGGTATTCATGATCAGATTTGTGGAGTTTATATCAGATTTTAGGAAATCCTCCCACAAGGAACGCTGTCAAATTTCATCACAATCGGTCCATAAACACCTGAGATATCGCTGAAACAATATTTACAAAATGTCAACAAAATTTCTTAGACACGTACTTTGGGCAATTTGCTGTACATCACAAGTAGTGTTTTGGCGGTATCTCAGTTGTTTATGGACCGCTTTTGATAAAATTTTATAATGTGCTTGGCGGGGGAATTTCCTAAAATCTGATATAAAATTTATGTATGTCCGTGCTCCAGGAGGATGGTTTTTCCTATTTCTGCATTTCATTGTTTCAACAAACATTCTCTAACGCGTACTTTGGGCAATTTGCGATACATCAAATTGAGTGTTTTGGCTGTATCTCAGTTGTTTATAGACCGATTTTGCTAAAATTTTACAGAGTGCTTTGGGGAACCATTTCCTACAATCTGATATATAATATATTATCACATGTACACCAGGAGTACCTTGTTTCTCTTATTATTTAAAAGTGTGTTTCAATCAAGAATTTTAAAATTTTCGTCCAATTTTTGGTATTTTTTCGATATTTTCGGTGTTTATAAACCGATTTTAATGAAATTTAATAGCGTTCATTGCGGGAGAATTTCCTAAAATCTGGTATATAATTTATGTAGGTCCACCCTCCAGGGGCTTCAGAAACTTGATTTCAACAGACAGACAGACGGACGGACAGACAGACAGACGGACATCGCTTAATCGATTCTCCTCCCGATTCTGAGTCGATCGGTATAATTTTTATGGGGTCTACGATCACTAATAAAAAAATTACAAACGGAATCACAAACTTATAATACCCTTTCACCTATTGGTGAAGGGTATAAAAACGCACTAAATGAGACAAAAATCCCTAAAACGCACATAAAAAATATCTCTAGATTATTTTTTGCCCACATAATTCCTATAACAACTGTAATCAATTTGCCAAATTTCGAGATAATCGGTCCACATTTGACCCCAGCTCTCATATAAGTCCAAATGACGGAAACAGCTTAAATATATAAGTTTTGAGAATATATTTATATGATGGCAAAATTTAGCAAATATTTGTCTTTATACAGGAAAAATAACACCTTTGACCTTAGTGGTGGGGGGAATCGTATGGTCGGGCTTGACCGACTATAGCACTTTCTTACTTGTTTAATATGATTTAGATTCTTAAGTTTATAGCCATTATACCATATTAAAACAATTTTTAATAACTTTTTTTAGGCATATCCAAGAGCATATGCAAGTACCTATTGACACCAGCAAAATGTCGGAGGCTGAATTACAATTTCATTATTTTAAAATGCACGACTCCGATAACAACAATAAGTTAGATGGTTGTGAGCTCATTAAATCTTTAATCCATTGGCATGGTAAGTTACATAACTAAATTATTTATTTATTTCGGTATAAGATTAAAGCTTAAAAAATTACATAATTATAACATTTGTCCCTTGTTATTTGATTTTTTTTATTTTCATATTAATCCAAAAACTGCATTAATGTTAAAAAATTAAAAAAAAAATCAAAATCACATATTACACATGTGCCGTTGTGTATTTCATAATATGTGCTTAATTAATTAAAATTGGTTTATGGTCACATCATCATGGTGAAATGCCATTAAAAATGCAATCATGAATGATCGAACGACTAGAACAAGGAAGTAAAGATGCTCATGCTAATAGTGGTCAACAGCCAACAGTAGAGGAAAAAATATTTACAGATGAGGAACTGGTAGCTTTAATTGACCCCATCTTACAAATGGATGATACCTCGAAAGATGGTTATATTGATTATCCCGAATTTATGAGGGCCCAACAGAAATCACAACAAAATCAACAACAGCAACAGGCACAGGCACAACAGGGTGGCCATTAGTTTTCCATTCCATCGACTAGAGTGTTCATTTTAGATTACTTTTTACTTTTTGTTTTCATTTCTTTTTTCTTTTACTGTTGTTTAGTCATGTTTTAAGAATCTCTTTATTTTGTTACTTTTAATTGAAACATTTTCGAATCGGCACTTTATCTAATATTTGAAAAATATTTTCTTACTTATACTTATCTATTTTTAAAATATTAATTTTCAAATATTTGTTGCACACTTTTTTTACTGAAAAAGAAATACTTAATGACTGATTATAAAGAAGCTCAGTTTTAAAACAACAACAAATAAATTTATCTACAATTGTTTAAACAATTGTATTAACTTAAATATAAAAAAAATAAAGTTAAAATGACATAATTTTTTTTAAAAAGAACCTAAATTTTTCGTATTGTTTTGTTATAACATATTTTGAAATTGGTTGTGGTGAGCTTTTATTATTTGATGGGCCTTTTGAGCATGTTAAATATAATTTTCCGTACATTTTGCAACTCCATTATAGCTGAGGAAGATAAAACCAAAGAAGGGCACAAAGAACACGAAGAAGGGGAGGCTGGTACAGGCGAACGAAGTGGCACTACTTATACCGATGAGAAATTGGCTGATATCATTGATTACGTTATGAAAACCATGGATTTAAATAAAGATGGTTATGTTGATTACACTGAATATCGTAAGAGTGAAGAGGCCTCAGCCAAAGATGATAATCAATAGAACTTAAGTTAGTTAACCTTTTTGTATTTCTTTAATTAATTTTTATGTTTATATGTTGTTTTTTTCCAATCATGACAAAAGTTTAATGTAGTTTTTTATTGTTTCTTAAATAAAATGAAATTAATATATTTTGTTAAAATCTATATATTTTTACGAGGTTTGGCTTCTATACAAAAAAATATATCAGCTTTATTTCTATTTTACGTGCGATCAGATTATTTGAGTCCTTTTTTTATCCCAAAACCAGATCTGTTAAATTTCAATTAAGATTAGTAATCAATTACATTACATTTGAAAAAGAATCGTACTAATTATATAATTATCTTTTAAGCAATTGCTAAATACTAATAATCTCAAAGTAATCTGGATTACAGGAAATTACAGAAAATAATCAAAAAGGAATCAGAAGTATTAAAAAAAGAATAATCAGACTACTTTCAAAGATTACTATTGATTCTTTTTGAAAAAGAATTAAAAGTAATCTTTAAAATTAAAGAACATAATTTTTATTACTTTTGATTCTTTTTCTTGTAATTTCAAGTAATTCAGATTCATATTCATTATAAGTAGTCGTAATCAATAAGTAATCGTGCGAAAATGAAAATAATCGTAATATAAGGATTACTTCACCTTTCAAGGAAAAGTAATCAAATCAGTAATTATAGAGATATCGAAAAATTTAACTTATTTTTTATTTTTGGAAATATGTAAATAATTTACTGGTTGAAGTTAGGATTAGAAGGCGAATGTCTCGTTAACTGGAGTTATTTTCGGGAAAACAGATGACAATTTAATTTAAGGGCTTTATGTCCAAATATCTTTTGTTGGGTATTGCTTGTTTTGGAGAACCTATAGATCCACACTGCCACGAACTCATGAGCATTTTTAAACGATTGTCAAATTTTTATTTAATGTAATAACGCAAAGTCTTCGGCCATCAAAACGTTCGGAGTACATGCGAGGGCGGGTCAATAAGTCCGTGGCTTTTTGATTTTCCAGCCTCTTTAGTTGGGAGATTAAATTTGATTTTGTCAAGAATCAATTGTAAGTAGGCTACTTTGTGACCGTACTAGCACAAAAGATGCTGGACTTTCCAGACGCCCAGTTGAGGTCTTTACATCCAGAACAATTTAAAAAATTACCATTTAGTTTTAGCTGATCTGTGATTAAAAGTAAAAGAGAAGTGAGACCCAGTGTTTTTAATTTTAAATGATCTCTTGGTTATAAGAAAACTTTCCGCAATATAGCGAACGAATTGCTAGAAAACATTTTAAAACGCAATTGTTTCCACAATTTCAAAGAATTGTTTGGCGTAGTTCAACAGCAATACAAACAATTTTTTTTTTAATTTCCTAAGAGGGAATGCGAGCCGATAAAGTCATAGGAAACGTTTTAGTATACAAGGGGTATAATCCTCATTGACTACCTCAAAGAGGGGAAAACAGTTTATAAAGAATTGGGAAAAATGAACGCAATTAGCGCAAGAAGAAAGTTATTTTCCACCTGAATTTATTGTATTCTATGGCAAAAATCCATAAATTGCTGCATCATGAAGAAATGGATCGGCAGAAAGAGATTTGCCTCCTATTTCAAACAACTTAATGGAATATAAAAGAGAACTGAAGTAGCTTTATTTGAAGTCATCAAAACAGACATTTTAATACACTAAAGCACGAATTATATATATTTATATATATATATATATATATATATATATATATATATATATATATATATATATATATATATATATATATATATATATAGAATTATAGCCAAGTGTTGACCGATTGTAACAAAATGTTACACACTGGCTGGCTGCAAAATTTAGCCATAGCTTCTAATTTAATAGCTTTGAACCGGAATTTGCTACATTTTTTGGTTTCCGGGAGTGTTTTTTATATGAAAGCTATAGTCAAATATGGACTGATTCCTAAAAAAAATTGATATACTGACCATAAAACTTCTCGATTCTAAATTTAGTCGTCATAGCTATTACAATTGCATTAATTTATCAGCATTAATGTGATTCCCGGGGCGGGGTTTTATGGGAGCTCTAACTAAATTTGAACCGATTTCGTCCATTTTCAATACACAACTTTTTTAAGATATCGAAAATACTTGTGTAAAATTTTGTCTCTCTAGCTCTTGTAGTTAAGGAGCTATAACGGACATAAACCCCCTTTTCTTTATGAATTTTTGTGTTTCCGTAAGTTTTTTATATGGGAGCTATGGTCAAATGGTGACCGATTGTGACGAAATTTTGCACACTGGCTGGGATTAACATAAGACTTCCTTGTTGTATGGAAGCTATGGCTAAATGTGAACCGATTGATTGATGAAATTTTATATGCTGCCTATGGCTTATGTAAAACTTCTATATAGCAAATTTTATTATTATAGCTAGTTAGTTATTTATTAGCAAATAAGCGATTAGCCTAGGCGAGGCTATACGGGTGCTACTGTCAAATGTTAACTCATTTTGACCAATTTCAATACCAAAATTTTTTTAGAAATGAATAATGTTTTTACTAAGTTTCAGTGAGCTAGCTCCTTTCGTTTAGGCGTTATCATGATTTCAACAGACAGACAGACGGACATCGCTCAATTTCATAAGGCTTCAGAATATATATTGCTTTTTGGTTTTTGAGCCAATATTAAGGAAATTACAAACGGAATCCCAATCTCAATATACCCCCCATTCTTTTTGATGGTGGGTATAATGATGTGTGCAACAAATAAACATTTTCAGATTTGACTTCTGCTAGAAAAATTTGTATGCAAACTATGGTTAAATATGGACTGTCCAGACGGATGGAAGGACTGATATCGTTAAATCGACTCAGGAAGTGATTCTATTCTAGTCTATTTCTATGCGTTACATACATCAGCGCAAACTTTCTACCTATGGTATAAAAATTAAGAACAATTTTAGAGGTTTTGGTCGTATTTTCCTACTGACATTTATATTTTATTCAAATAGATTTAAAATTGTTGCATTGGTGACCCAAAACTTAAAATCCGAAGATGAAGTTCTAAATTACGACCTTTAGTTTAATTACAAGCCGGCCTTTGATTCAGGAAGTTACTCTTAGTCGATCGGTATACTTAAGGAGGGTTCGTAGACCTATATCTCCAATTATGTGTGCTATAATAATATTCAATATGTCTTTTAAGTTATATTATTTATTTATTTATTGAGATATTTGGTATTATTGCTTATAAAAAATTGCATCGAGTATCAATTATAACATTTAATTGTGTTATAAATATATATTAAAAACTAGCAACTACTTTAACATTATCAAATATGAATAAGTTTTTATTTTCGTTTAATTTTTTTTTTTTTTTTAAGCAAGCTTAAGCTTTGAGACATAGATAAAGACTTCTAAGTTCAGTCAATTATTTCTAAATATTTTTAACTCTTGAAAACGGAAGTATAGAGATGATTTCTTAATAAAAAATAGAAATATTTGTTTTGTTGTAAACGCAGGCAAACGTTTCATGTTTTTTTCTCGGTGTGATAAGATATATTTTTTTTTTTGGTTTTTGTAAAGTGTATAATAAAAATTAGTGCAATTCTATTTGTATAAGAGTTTTCTTTTTGGACAATACTGTGAGTTTAGGGGGGTTTCGTGTCAATAAAAACACAATATTGCAAAAGTTGTCTTTGTGGTAATTATTAGAATTATGTTTTAAATTCAAATAAATGCAATTAATAAGTTAATTATTTTAAAGATTCATAAGAAGCTTACCTACAACTGAAAGCAATATTGTGTTTTTTTTTTCTTATTAAAATCTCTTCAATATTCGTATAAATATCACTTAAGTTTCTATAATTAACATCAATTATTATAATTTATTTATTTATTACTGAAATGATTTTTCTAAACCATTCATTGAGTTTTCTTAGCGCGTCTGCGCTTAAAACCTCCCATTTGTTTCAATAATTGTGAGTTTTCATCATCCATATCGAGATTCGGCTCCCAAAGTCTTAGACGTTTTGGTATGTAAATTAAACCAAGTAATGTAATTGCTATAGGAAAAATATTTAGAGAAACTAATAATGGTTTCATATTGTTTATAAATTTCAAAACTTACAATTCAATACACAAGGAAAGATGACGTAGAAATTCAAAGTACTTGATCGGAAATATAGTGCTTCAGTTAAATATAAGACCATAGTCAAAGCCAAAGAACAGCCTCCCATGCTGACCACTCTGTAATAATAAAATTGGTGTCAACAAGTGTAAAACATAGTCACATCAAATTAAGGGTAATTAATACTTACGGTCGATAATGTATGTACAGAGTGCAGTGAACCAATGCTAAGGCCTTCAGCAGACAGTACATGCCAATTATACGAGATACGGTGTAATCACCTGAAACGATATGTTGGAAAAAAAAAAAATAATAATTCTCAATAGTTGCACTTTCAAATTATGAGCTGCACTAGGGATGAAAATAATCTTGCACCAACAGCGAAGACAAAAATTACTTTATAGTTCATTATACCATTTACAATTTGAATCATTTTATCATTCTCTTTAAAAAGGCAAAATTAGCTGGAGGCCAAATCTATAGAATATAGTGGATGCGAAAAGCGATTTGAAGACCCATTTATTAAATTTTCCTATAGTTTTTATAGTTGACATGATATGAAACAAAGAATATAGTGCATGCGGAAGCAATTCAAAGACCAATTCATTAAAATTTCATATCGTTTTCATTAATTTGTGAAATTAAATACATAGAACTTTTTTTCTTTTTCTCAGTCTCGGTTTCTAAATTAGGTTTGAAAGGTGGTGTCAAAACGACACATTCACCCGGAGACCCTTAAGGTCCATTGTGATCCTTTACGGATAGATAAGAGTGAGATGGAAGGAAACTGAAAATCTGGGAAAAGATAGTATAAGAAGAAGAGAAGCGAGAAATCATAGAGTAGTTACGAATGACCTGTCTAAGCCAACTGAGTCCAGTAATAAAACCTACAATATCGTTCAGTTTGCACTTCTGCAGATCCTGAAGTTCATCATGGAATCTACGGCCAAGATATCTGAGCATATGATTTTGGAGCATTGAAGAATGTGTTCGTTCCACCGATTCGAAAGAATTCTCATCTAGACATAGTCTGCAGAAATCCAGAATGCTACCATCCCACCTGTTAAATCTGAGCTAAATTTTGAAACGCCTTAAAGCACGGTAATACATATTAAAGTACATTATTTGAAAGGTTTTTGCATTATCTGGATCAATATCAATAGATTTAAAACCATTTTTTAAAAAATGCAATGAAATTGTATTCCTTTGAGAATATGCCCGTCTATAATATTTTTGAGCATGACAACAACCCAAAGTACATTTTAAGTTAAGTGAAGTGTTGGCTTTCGGGCTGAAATATTAAAGTTTAGACTAGCCAAAAAATTTAATATCGAAAATTTGGAGTTTAAAAATTTTTTATATAAAAATTTTGTCTGATAAAATTTTTAATATTTAAGATTTTTTATAAAATATTCTAATTCTATAAAAAAAAAGATTTTAATATCAATAATTTTCTATTAAAAATAAAAAAAACTTGTAGAACTAGCAATTTTTAACTTGTTTAACGAATAACCAGAAACTCCTACTGCCCCGAGCAGTACGAACTTTGGTACGAGACGTTGCCCTTACAGAGCCTTTTTTCGTCTTAATACTTGGGCACATGTATGCCTCGCCTGTTTGCATTGCAAATCAGTTACTGAAAGCTGATTGAACTACGATTTTAACTTTGGTTAAATAGAAATATTTTTCACTAGAACCAACATTTCAATCCTCATCTTAAGTAGTATTAAAAGTAATGAAATTAAAATTTAGAGGGCAATGGATTCGTCTCCCAAGTGTGGTGTTTATTTCGTAGAACAACGAACTAGGGTTCAAATGTTAAAACTAATGAAAAAGAAAACATTATATGAAAAAAAACCTGAAAACTATTTTTTACGTTTTTTAAATTTGCATTAAAATTACGCTAAGAAGTGTAAACTTGCGCTACTAAGATTTTGTGCTCAATATACCTGAAGTCTAGGGAGCTCAAAACTGTAATTAGATTTTCCGAATTCTTAAGAGTACTACAATTATTAACTTAACTGAAAAAGAACAAAGCTGTGTGTGCCGATGGTTTGCCAGCAAAGATTTTCAAGGCCGGAGGTGAAGAGTTGATAAGGCGTATGTCCCAGCTTATAAAAACCATATGGTTAGAAAACTGGTGGTTTCTACAAACAGACAGTCCACAAAAGTTAGACTACATGTGATCGTTGAGAATTATAACTTCAAAGTTGTAAAAGAATTTGTTTATCTTGGTACTGCAGCACGGTGGCTCAGAATACATTTTCATTGGCCAAAACCTAAATTTGTTCATGACATAGATTCTTAAAATGTTGATGCTATTAGAAAGGAAACATATCAAAACTAAGGTAGCCGACAAATTTTGTCAAAATATTCGCAGTAGTGGCATGTTGCTAAAGGCAACGAATTTAAGTTAATTTAGAAACATAAAGAAATATGTAGTATTTGATCTCGTATTAATTACGATTTCTTGGAAACTATTATTGCGCTGCGATTTTTTTGTTATATTGGATAGACTTTTGTTTTTAACAAATGAGCACCCAGTATAATTTCGTTAAATTTAAAGTTTAATAGTGTAAAACTTTTAAAGGACCACAAAAGGAACAAAAATCGAAAGCATCTAAAGATAGGCGAAAGTGTTTTCTTTTAGCTTATATATATTTTTGCATCCGCCGGACCCGCCCATAGAACACTTTTTTATTTTAATGAAAATAATAAAAATTTTTGCATACAAAATTCTATCAGAATTGTTAGTAAATTGCCATAAATGGAAATCGCAGAAAGCAAAACGTAGTACGGTGGAAAGATATAATGGAAATAAGTCCATAACTTCCAAACCGTTGGGCGGAGCCCCCAAAGTAGGGCACCTCAGACTCATTAATCACTTAAAGCGATATATAATTTTCATTTTCCGACCGATTTGAAGAATCATACTATGTAATAAGCACGTAGGTCATCAAAAAACGTGGCGACATACGTATCCTATCTTATGGTTTTAAAGATATTTTACTTCAAAATTTTAAATTTTTGTTCCATTTGAGCCATCCTAATGAAAAATTGAAAAATACCTCAATGACAATAGGGACCAACCTGAGGAAATCAATTATTATATCGTCATCCAAGATTATCTTGTGGTCTAAATTTGAGCCAAATCGGTTAAGACGAAGTGGGTAAAAGTGGGTTAGCACATTTGAAACGGAATTACAGATCCAAAATTTAACTTTAAGCTTAAATTTTTTACAACCGCTGTACAGATCTTTATAAACCTAAACTCGATAAAAGCTTTAGATGTTATCTATTGACTAAAAAATTAACGACTACAAAATCATTATTATTTAGAAGGTTACAGATAAATAACGATATAAGTTTTAAAATCAACAGTAGAATCATACTTGCCAACAGATGCTATTTTGGTCTAAGGAGGCAGCCAAGAAATAAAGCTCTGTCTGTAAGAACTAAAAAATTTTTTAAAATTTTGGACATGTACCCTAAAACCACCTGTGTTAAAAAACCACAATTTTTAGAATATTTTTTGTGTCCGCAAAAAAACTTTATTATGGATTTCAAAACTTTTTTAAATTAAATTGTATTAAGTATAAATGTTCTTAAGGTCTGTGTCTGTGCAAAAACACGACACATTTTTCTAAAAAAAAACTCAAATTTTCGAAAAGAGTTTCTGTATTCAAAAATGTTAATTAAAATTTCAGAACTCGTTCTGAAAATTATATTGCTAAATTTCTAATGTATTGCTCTATACTGTTTCCAAAAATTATCATAATACCTAGTTTAGTTTTAAAGATTTTTGCAAAAAATTACAAAGTAATATTAAACAAGTAAGAAAAGCTATAGTCGGTCAAGCCCGACTATATTATACCCTTAACTACTAAGGTCAAATATGGACCAACAATTAAACAAGTTTTTCTTAAGTCTTAGAGACGTAGATGCATATACTATGTGCTATTTTTTCAAAATTTCGAGATTTATGTCATTTCTGGCTAAGGGCCTGATATAAGAGCTAGGGTCAATTGTGGACCGATTGTTACCATATTTTGGTTATTGGTTTATATTTATAAAATATTTATCTGCGCAAAGTCAAATGCATTTATCTTTAGAATTATAAACGTTTTTGTGCTTTTATGTGTATATAAACGTCTTTTGAGAAAGTGTCTTGTATGGGAGATATGGTCAAATATGTGCCGACAACTCTATTCCGGAAGGCATCCCTATGGGAGGTACCCGAAATAGTAATTCGTTTTCGCCCAAAAAGTATAGGGATCGTCCTTGGACCAAATTATCAAATTATTTTTAAAGCTACGACCTGTACAATGACAACAAGCTTACATGGATAACCGGCCAGCCAGACGGACGGACATTGTTAATACAACTAAGGGAGTGATTCTAAGTCGATTGGTATTAGTTTTAGACCAATATTTCTATGCGTTACAAACATCAGCACAAACCCAATATACCCTTTCCTACATATAGTGGTGAAGGGTATAAAAATTATGTAAATTTATTGTTGTTGAATAATAAGTTTTCAAAAATGTAAAAATTTTTCGGATCGGACCAAATTGGGGAAAGTTATAAGGACCCAAGGTGGCCATATATGGTCCATTGTAGAGCCCACTGAGCTATTGATAGATACGCCTTTAAACATTGCTCTAAAAGCTCTTCTACTGATGTTCCAAATTTTGTCAAAATCCGTCCAGCAGTTTAGAAATTGCTGAGTTAATACCAAAAAAAAAAACCTCATTTGCACCACTGTGCATTAGTGAAGACTATTTCAGATTCAGCATAGCCGAATATTACACTCCTACTTGTTTTATATTATCTTGGTTTTGTTTTACCTTCTATAAATTGTGTATCAGCATGATCCAAGAATGATCTTCGTTCTATGTAACTTCGAAAAGCTGTTCCCAAATCCATAAAGGCCACAAATGCTATCCAGCCCCTAAATGCATATAACAATTTACGTTCCATATTCGTGTGGTAAGGCATTTCGGCGACTTTGTTGTAATACCTTGTGCTAAACAAAAAGGTTGATGCTCCTCTTTAATTGTTAGGTCGTTTTATTTAAAACCCTTAAGACTCTTCAGTTATGGCAGTAGGTCTTCGAGTATGTACTTATGTTACTTATGTATGGATGTATGTGATGTAGTACCAAGTAATTGTTAATGCTAACAAGAGTTCTTTGGCTTAAAATTGAAAATTGAATTATTGCCACCTGAAATTGTTGTGCGGTTTGTGTGTTAACTTTTATTTATGTGTTAGGGAATCCTAATAACTCGCAACTTTTTTTCTTTAGTTTTTCTGGTTGCTGTGCAACTTCCTGTTTCCGTTTTTCATACAATAAAACTGTTTTATGTTCTGGTTTTCTTTTATTTTTTCAAGTTGGCAAAATCAATATTTTTGTTAGTTATAAATGTAAATTTTTCAGCACGCGATTTAAGATTGCTTTTTTTTTCTTTTTTTTTTTGTTTATTTTATTGAAATAATCAGATAATAATGCTTATTTATATACATACATATTATGCATGTTTATATTTAGGTTTTCGTTGTATATGTATATTGATTTGTTAAGTTAGTTATTTTATTAAAATGTTACTTTTATCAATTTTTCAATTTGTAGATTTATCTAATTGGCTTAAACTATTTTTGGCTTCGTTTTTTTTATAATTGTGATTGTCTTTTTTATTTATTTATAACATTTTTATTACATATTTTTAAATTTTTTCAATATTTCCGTCCGCGTTCTTAATGGGCTGCCGTTTATTTTTGTTTAATACAAATTGTGTTCTCTTTCTGCTGGGAAAATTAAGTAGAAGAAATTGAGAGAGTGAAAATATGTAACAGAATTTTATTAACAGAATTCCATAACATTAAAAATGTTACTAACTAAATAGAAGGGCATCCAAATAATTACAAAATCTGTATAAGAAACAGTGCAGTTTTGTGTAATCAAAACTTAATTGTTACAATATTTCTTTAGAAAACTAGACGATATTATTATTTCTATAAAAAATTTACAAAACATATAAATTAAGCCATTTTTGTATGATTATAATACATATTTAGCAATTTTTGTATGATACCAAATCTTATTACAGTTATTAGCATTAAAGTCGTTGACGTTTTTGACTCAGCGTCACTTGAGTCGACAATAATTTGGTATTATGTAAATGTGTTGCGTTGGGACGATGTAGGAGATGTTAGATATTAAGCTTAATTTGTCTTAATTTGGTAAGCCCAGGATTATCTTAGTCTATCCCTCATCTGAACTGTGGGCACTGATCTTCTAGTGGTATCATGTGGTTAGCTACCTTAACACCCGTTAAAGTAGTGAGCTAACAAGTGCCGCGAGTTTTCACATGACAACTATAAAAATTAGTATGAAAAATTAGAATAAAAACGGACCCCTTAATGTAAGAAGATGACGTCCGAAACTTCGATGGAAAGACCAAGAAAATCTTTCAAAACAAAACGAAATTGGAGAATAGCTCAGAAGATCGATCTAAAACTTTCTCGGCCTTTGACCTTGACAGGTTGTAAATATAGGGATGACTTATTATCGTTGGGACGACATATTATCGATATTAATAAGCACATCTTAAAAAAAATAAGCACATCTTCAATATCCGAACTTTTAATACCCTTCACCAACATAGGTGGAGAGGGTATTATAAGTTTGTGCTGATGTATGTAACGCATAGAAATATTTGTCTTAGACCCACCTTTTAGTATACCAATAGGCTTAGAGATTTAGCGATGTCCGTCTGGCTTTACATGGGGGTCCAATGTAAACCTTGTAATCAAACTACAGTTCGCAATTCTAAAGATAATTTGATGATATTTGGCACAGATCAATTTTTTGATAACGAGACCATGGCTATTGAAATTCGTCAAAATCGGTCCATTATTTATGGTACCACAAATATCAATATTTTTTCATGAAATTTAAAACAAATACTGTTTATGTAAACCAAAATCACTGTACCAAATTTCGTTGAAATCGGTCTACATTTGACCATAGCTCCCATACAAACTCTTCTGTCAAAACTCACTAAATGAGACAAAAATCACTAAAACGCTTATAAATCTGAAGATAATGCGAAATTTAAGTTTAGTTTTTGCATACATAATTTTTGTAACAACTGTAATAAATTTGCCAAATTTCGAGATAATCGGTCCACATTTGACCCTAGCTCTCATATAAGTTCAAATGAAGAAAACAGCTTAAATATATAAGTTTTGAGAAAATATTATTGCAAAATTTTGCAAAAATTTGTCTTTATACAGGAAAAAAACACCTTTGACCTTAGAGGTGAAGGGTATAGTATGGTCGGTCTAAGCCGACTATAGCACTTTCTTACTTGTTGAATTTTTAAATTGATTTTTTTATATTAAAATTTGTGTGAAAATATGTTGTTTATGATTTATTCAAGTGATTCCAGTGGTGAAGAAGAAAAGAAACCCTTAAGCTTCAAAGGAAATTCGGATATTTTAAACATGCAATGACAAAAAAGTAAGCAAATCGTTGCAAGAATTAAAGAACGCCGTAACTGACAAAAAAATCAATAATGTTTTTTTTTCATAATTTTTATAAAAAAATGCGTTTATTGGTTCCGGTCCCATATTTATATGATGAAAAAATTTACTTAAGCCTTCTGCGTTTTGAAAAATACCAGTGTTTTATTTGGCGTAATCCAAACAAAAACTATTCTTTTTTACAATGGTTTTTTACTTATTTCAAAATTAATTTCAAAATTACTTCAAAATTAACTAATATCGTCTTAAATCCTAAAATTTCGTTTCCATAAAAATTACTTTTAATTAAAGCATTTTATAGGTCTGTGGAAGAATAATAGACTTGAAAGGAAATGTTTACAGCCAAAATATACATTTGGGGAAGTTGTCTGTAGTTTCGTAATTCTTTAAATGCTCACTTTCCAAATCTAGGGGATTTTCTTGATTGAATTGTTTTTTGAACTGTATTAAATTGAAAGCATTTAAAAAAAATTACATTTAAAATCTGTCCTTATCACAGTGGTCCAAATACTCAATGTAGCCGAAAAGAAGTTATGATTTTAACAATAAAAACATTTAAGAAAAATGGGCGCCATCTGTAAATAAATAAAAACGAATAATATATAATATAAATCGGTCTACATTTGACCATAGCTCCCATACAAACTCTTCTGTCAAAACTCACTAAATGAGACAAAAATCACTAAAACGCTTATAAATCTGAAGATAATGCGAAATTTAAGTTTAGTTTTTGCATACATAATTTTTGTAACAACTGTAATAAATTTGCCAAATTTCGAGATAATCGGTCCACATTTGACCCTAGCTCTCATATAAGTTCAAATGAAGAAAACAGCTTAAATATATAAGTTTTGAGAAAATATTATTGCAAAATTTTGCAAAAATTTGTCTTTATACAGGAAAAAAACACCTTTGACCTTAGAGGTGAAGGGTATAGTATGGTCGGTCTAAGCCGACTATAGCACTTTCTTACTTGTTGAATTTTTAAATTGATTTTTTTATATTAAAATTTGTGTGAAAATATGTTGTTTATGATTTATTCAAGTGATTCCAGTGGTGAAGAAGAAAAGAAACCCTTAAGCTTCAAAGGAAATTCGGATATTTTAAACATGCAATGACAAAAAAGTAAGCAAATCGTTGCAAGAATTAAAGAACGCCGTAACTGACAAAAAAATCAATAATGTTTTTTTTTCATAATTTTTATAAAAAAATGCGTTTATTGGTTCCGGTCCCATATTTATATGATGAAAAAAATTTACTTAAGCCTTCTGCGTTTTGAAAAATACCAGTGTTTTATTTGGCGTAATCCAAACAAAAACTATTCTTTTTTACAATGGTTTTTTACTTATTTCAAAATTAATTTCAAAATTACTTCAAAATTAACTAATATCGTCTTAAATCCTAAAATTTCGTTTCCATAAAAATTACTTTTAATTAAAGCATTTTATAGGTCTGTGGAAGAATAATAGACTTGAAAGGAAATGTTTACAGCCAAAATATACATTTGGGGAAGTTGTCTGTAGTTTCGTAATTCTTTAAATGCTCACTTTCCAAATCTAGGGGATTTTCTTGATTGAATTGTTTTTTGAACTGTATTAAATTGAAAGCATTTAAAAAAAATTACATTTAAAATCTGTCCTTATCACAGTGGTCCAAATACTCAATGTAGCCGAAAAGAAGTTATGATTTTAACAATAAAAACATTTAAGAAAAATGGGCGCCATCTGTAAATAAATAAAAACGAATAATATATAATATAAATCGGTCTACATTTGACCATAGCTCCCATACAAACTCTTCTGTCAAAACTCACTAAATGAGACAAAAATCACTAAAACGCTTATAAATCTGAAGATAATGCGAAATTTAAGTTTAGTTTTTGCATACATAATTTTTGTAACAACTGTAATAAATTTGCCAAATTTCGAGATAATCGGTCCACATTTGACCCTAGCTCTCATATAAGTTCAAATGAAGAAAACAGCTTAAATATATAAGTTTTGAGAAAATATTATTGCAAAATTTTGCAAAAATTTGTCTTTATACAGGAAAAAAACACCTTTGACCTTAGAGGTGAAGGGTATAGTATGGTCGGTCTAAGCCGACTATAGCACTTTCTTACTTGTTGAATTTTTAAATTGATTTTTTTATATTAAAATTTGTGTGAAAATATGTTGTTTATGATTTATTCAAGTGATTCCAGTGGTGAAGAAGAAAAGAAACCCTTAAGCTTCAAAGGAAATTCGGATATTTTAAACATGCAATGACAAAAAAGTAAGCAAATCGTTGCAAGAATTAAAGAACGCCGTAACTGACAAAAAAATCAATAATGGTTTTTTTTCATAATTTTTATAAAAAAATGCGTTTATTGGTTCCGGTCCCATATTTATATGATGAAAAAAATTTACTTAAGCCTTCTGCGTTTTGAAAAATACCAGTGTTTTATTTGGCGTAATCCAAACAAAAACTATTCTTTTTTACAATGGTTTTTTACTTATTTCAAAATTAATTTCAAAATTACTTCAAAATTAACTAATATCGTCTTAAATCCTAAAATTTCGTTTCCATAAAAATTACTTTTAATTAAAGCATTTTATAGGTCTGTGGAAGAATAATAGACTTGAAAGGAAATGTTTACAGCCAAAATATACATTTAGGGAAGTTGTCTGTAGTTTCGTAATTCTTTAAATGCTCACTTTCCAAATCTAGGGGATTTTCTTGATTGAATTGTTTTTTGAACTGTATTAAATTGAAAGCATTTAAAAAAATTACATTTAAAATCTGTCCTTATCACAGTGGTCCAAATACTCAATGTAGCCGAAAAGAAGTTATGATTTTAACAATAAAAACATTTAAGAAAAATGGGCGCCATCTGTAAATAAATAAAAACGAATAATATAGCATTACTCGTATTTATGTAAAACATTTTTTTTATTTATCTAAAGTTTGGAATTTATATCACAAATTTTAATCTACATTAATAGGAGCTATAGAATGAAACAATTTTAGCAAGAACGGATATACAACAGCATTAAGTTTCTTATTTTGTTGTTTAGTTAAATAGTTCCCCCTATTGATGGACATTTAAACTCTAACCGTCTTATGCAAAAAAACTTAACAAAGGTTGGTAAACCAATGTTAGGCTAAATTCATTAAAGTATCATCCTAAAACGATTTTTAGCCTAACAAACCGATGATAAACTTCAAGCATCATATAATTTAATCCACATAATTTAAAGCTACGTTAAATATTTCACTGTTTTGACAAATAATATTTTGCAAAAGCTTTTAATAAAAGTAATTTAGTTTTGAGACTTCTCTAATCAAAAATAATATTTTTACAACATTTCGTGATCATTTCTTTATTTTCCCATTTTTTTCTATCATATAAGAGGTTTTGGGTGGTGGAGAATTTATTTGTTAAAGAACTGTTTTTTTGCATACCATTTTTAAACAAACGTTTGTTAGCCTTAAAGTATTTGTAATTCTTTAAGCAAGATTACAGATTTTTTTTTTGCATAAGACCGTAAATCAAATAAAAACCATTTAGGCAAAACATTGACAAGCTACAACTATAAAACATTGACAAGCTACGACTATTAAGATTACAAAAACATAAATATTAGAATTAAAGTTTTATAAATTACAATTTAATAATCTAATTAAATTTTACATTGAACAAAATGTTTACATATAAAACACAAATGTACAAAACTCCATTTTTTTATACAAATCATTTTATTGAAAATATAAAAATAGTAAAATTTGTTCTTACCTTTGTTTAATTAATTTCAGAACAAAAAAAATATAAAAACTTTGTCTTATTTTTTATTTTGGTTTAACATTGAATTAGGGAAATTGTGTTTTCTTTTTCGTATGTGTAGGCAACATTGTTTTGCGTTGCCAAACAATTGATCAATGTTTTGATCAAAAACATCAAACTGAGTTTTATTTCACATCATTCCAAAAGCAGCAAAGAAATCTTTTTCGAATTTTACAAGTTTTGTTTACTTTACGCGCTTATTTTTTTCAAATAATTTATTCGTTTAATGATGTACAGAAATCGTAAATTCAATAAAAATGGAAGAACGAAAAGTACGGATTCCAATGAAAATAAAAGAGGTCTTAATACAATTGACGAAAATACTACAATAAAAATACCTGTGAGTTGATTTAATTGTGAAATTCCTATACACGCATTTTACTTTAATTCTAAATATTAGCGTACAAACGAAGAAACAACTAAATTTAAAGATGTTACTGAAATTGATGAAATGTTAAGTAGTGAAGAGAATATTCCGGCTTCACAGGAACCTACCCAAAGATATTTATCCCAGCGCAGTACTATTGCGGCTACGTTAGGTCGAACACAATCGCGCATTAATAGCTCCCAAAGACCACCCAATACCTATTTTGAGCTGGCTCTAATGAAGGCAGGGGTGCAGCTAGATGAGGGTCAAAATTTCGTGTTAGGTAAGTGTTGCGTTGAAAGAAAAATACAAATCAAAAACAAGAAACTTTGATAAATTAAAAAAAACAAGAAACTTGATACTCTTTACGACAATGGTAAAAAATTTACCAATATTAAAATTAAAGACATTGATCCACTTTTTAAAGCAATGTTTGATATAAAATTTATAAATCTTATTTCATTCCTTCTTAAGCCTGTGATCACATCTCATTTGTCAACAAATTACGCATTTTGCTGGACAAAAATCAAAACTTTCAAGATAACTTAAACATGTTCGTAACCGGTCTACGTGATGCCTGGTCGAAATATGCCTTAAAATTACTTTCCGGTTGTACTATTAGCATTCCTGGCGATGAGAGTGTTTATCAATCCCAAGATAGTATGATTGTAAACTTCTTTATGATTGATTGTTTGCGTGAAAAAGTTCTAGATTTACTTTTGATGCAAATAAAAAAAGCTACCAGTGAAAAAACGGTCACCAGCAAAACGGCGGCTAATGCTGTACCACTGTTGCCACTAATGCTCTCTCAGCTGCAATATGTGGCCAGTGCTTATGGCGATAGTATTTACGAAAATATTAAGGAAAATTTTGAAACGGGTTCGGAACAGTCTAAATGGGATATAATTGCAAGTGCTGAACTAATATTGGACTCAAGTAAGCACGATGATTTTGCTCAACTATTGCTGTAAGTTATATAATTAATTATATTATGATTTTGAGATAATTTTCGTTATTTCCCCAAAAAATGGCAATTTGGGCTTTAATCTTTCATTTGGTTTGATTTTTTTTTGTGTAAATGGGGAAAATTATCTCAAAACTATCGATTTCCATCACATATCGGTGACTAGTTTTAAAAATCTTTACTTGCAGGGATAATATGGCTAACAGCAAGGAGTTATTTAAAAGCTTAACCATACAAACCTTAACAAATTTGAGATTAAGTACTTATATGCAAGAAAAACTTCGCGCTAAAGTCTTAGCGTATATTAAGGAAGACCAATGCCCAAAAGCAGTAAGTAACAATTACACAAGCAAACTATTAACTACAATTATTATTGTCTGCTTCCTTTGTAGCTATGAAACTATTTATATAAATAACGGCCTTATAAAATACCAAAAATGTTAACTTATTTTTAAGATAATTCTTAAACGTTGATTTTTTATTATAATTTAGTTACATTTCCACTGCATCGCAGAATGCACTTTCACTAATAGACCACGCCAATATTATGTACAAACTAAATACTCCCAAAACGTTAACTTATACACTGCCACTCTCTCTTTGACCGATATTTTTTTAAACCTCTTTAGGTTTAAACAGCTTCGAACATAGGTTTTCAAATGTATACTCGGATGGATTGAAGAATGGGATAATCTTCTTTACCCCTCTTAAAAAAGAAAATTTCTTTCAAGCTTCCTTACCCTTTCAGTATTTTTCATGCCGAAAAGCAGCCGTATACAGGGCGGCCAAATGGTTATGATACAGCAGGATACAAAATAGAAATGTTTTTGTATTAAAAGTCAGTTTGTCTTAAATATGCTATTTCTTGGCAACATCTGTTTTTATTCGTCCATTTCGGTCATCCCTTAAGGGCATAGCGAAACATTCCACTATAGAACAAAAAACTATAATATATTCTATATAGATATTTGACTCCATACTTTTTTCCGTCAAAAGTGAAATTAAACACATAAACGCACAAACAAACATACGTTTCATGAGGACGTGTGTGTGCCTTAGCTTTCTCTCATAGCATGATCGTCTCCATTAGTTTTTTCTCAATTAGAGTAAAAGCGGTATACTCTCTTTTTTATGGACCATACGACAAATCTGTGTATGGAAGTGCAACATCTTTTTAGAGACTTTGATAGAACAATGTACCTGGTCACACCTTTGCAGTCAATATTGACAAATCTGGTGGTATTCTAAGTCCGAAGAATGCTTAACCGAACTTACTCAGTAGTCGAGTTTACAGTTTACAGAAAATCTTAAAAAATATTTATGTGTTTAAGTTTTTCCGAAACACCCTTTGGAAACAATTATAATACATAATTAATTTATTTTTTTTTTGCAGACTATTCCATTACTTATAAAATTTTTGCTAAAAATTTTGTCTGAAGATAGTGAAGACAGTACGAAAGAGGTACTCATTTAAGAATTATATTTATATTTTATTCATTACATTATTTTTTTTAGTTGGTTAATACCTTGCGTGAAATTTTGCACTGGCGAGATGATAGTTCCACCGGTTCATTGGCAAAAGATAAACAATTGCAAATTGAACTTTTTGGTTACCTAGAGCAAGGTCTTACACGATCTAAGAAATTTTATTCCATATGGCAAAAGACTCTAACGTCATTGGCTTCAACACAATTTAAGTATGGACATAATTTAAGACCTCATTTATTTTAAATTAATTAAAAAATTCTTTAGGCCTATAGATTTTATAACTGTCTTACTGCTTATTCATATACGAGATGATAATTCTTTTTATTTGGAAAATGTGGTAAGTTAAAAAAAATTGTTATGCTTTTAATAGACGTAAAAAACGTCTTATTCTAATTTATTAACATTTTAAGCTTCGTCGCCATATCAGGCAATTGTCCACATCAATTGTTCAGGAAATTCGTAATAAATATTCACCAATATTGGAAAAACATTGGCATATTTTAATGCAAATAATCAATTTGTATTTGCGGGATAAACATAAGACGGTAGTAGATTTTGCCAGGACTTGTTGTGGGTATGTACTTTTATAAAGCGAATCTAAGATACATAGTTTTTAATCTTCACCAAATATAAAAACTTCCCTTAAAGAACATTTTTCGAAATTTCTGAGTCTGTACAAAAATCTATACTTAAAAAGTTATTGGAGTTAACATGTGAAAAATCGAATCATAATACTACAAATTTTGCTTTACAAATGCTAAGAGATTTGTGGCAATTATATCCTAAAATTTTACATAATTGGGGCATGCTGTTGTTGGTAAGATAAATTTAGAAAAATTAAAGAAAAATTTAAAATAATAAATGTTATTTTAGCCCTTTTTAGATCATATCCATGAAATGTCACTATCACAAACTCGTATTGTTATGGAATTATTATCATCTATAGCATTTCCAGCACCCACAATTGATGAATGTACAACTTTGCAGGATCAAATTGATATGTTGGTTAAAAAGCAAATAATTAACCGAAATATATTGTAAGTAGATACAAAATAAAACATTGATTGCATTATTTCTCAAAATGTTTGAATTGCCATTAATCATTAAAATATTTGAATTGTTTCAGTGTTAAAAAACAAGGCATTATTGGGGCTGTACAATTGATAGATTGTATTGCTCGCATTGAACAACATCAAATTGAAGCGGACGATTTTGAAACTACCTTTAGTACAATCAGCGCTATACCAGATGGTAGAGGTAAAATTGCAGCTAAATATATAGGTAAGTTTCAATGAAGTTACAATCATGTAAATTGCGCAAAATAATAAGGGGACTTTATTTAAGAAAATGACTGGGTAACGAACAGAGCAGAAAGGTACAGGACAGCAAAATAGCATCAATAATAAGGGCATTAACCAAAATCTATGATCTGTTTATGTTCTATGTGCACCAGATTTAAGTTTATTTTCCAAACTTGGTGTCCAATTATTGTTTTCAGCACTATTCCTTGACTAATAATGACATTTTGAAAATTATATTCAAAAGCTATTTGTCCCAAAATTATTCACACATATTAATTGGTCATTTAAGATATCTGATAGATTGGAATTTGGCTACTATTTTAAATCCCTACAAACTCGTATGGTTAGCTGGATAGAACGACGACTACTAAGCATAACATATATTCAGCCTGGGTTCGATTCCCGATCTCGGCTACATCAATTTCTGTAATTATTTTCTATTAAAACTAATAATTACCACAGCATTTTCCATCGGCGGTAAGCCTACAGCAATATCATGGTCGGTGTCACGATGACATCACCCTCCGAGTGGTATCAGTGAAGCCGGTAGAGCCAGACTGTTTTGGCTCTCCAAAGGAACCCGAGATCTTGAAGGAGATACCGACTGAGACCGGCCGGAAGTTGAGGTTACAGTAACATCAAGTTCCGAATCCAACTCAAGCGACACGTCCGCAATAATCTGTGTGACTCCGGTGACTGGAGTCCATATAATCCAATAGCCCCTTGAATCTGTCCTGCATGAATGTCCCGTCCGACTTATTTTTGTGTTTATTTGTTTTTTTTATTTTTACGTTTTTGTTTGTTAAGAGTGAAATTTTGATTCCCACGAGTATAGGGCAAACGAAGTCGCTCATGTCATAACTCCCGATAACTCGAGAACGTTTACCTCGAAAAGCCGATAGCACGGATATCGCTTGGGAGTGTTAGTTTAAAGTATTAACCCGCTACTATTTGATTTTTCTCCTACCACCCACGCATGAAAAGGGTTTTCTCGTCAACTATTTATGTGGCTGGTTCCTCACCAATGAGTGGTATTCATTCCCCTATCCGCCTCCCGGAGACGCGCCCTCTAGGGGTTATAAAGGGTTATCCATTTTGCGGTTTCAAAAGTAAACGTAAATACATATAAAATATTTTGTTTCATTATATTTCTTTTTTATTATAAAGTTTGAACATTATGTGTAAATCACTAAATAAATTATTTAAATTACCACCACGTGAAATGTTGCAAGCATTGATTCTTTTGAGGTAATTTTCGACCATTTTTTGACACATATTTAGCCCTAACTTGACGAATGTTGGTTTTTAAGTGCTCAAGAGTTAAAGGTTTTTCTGCCTAAACACGGTCTATCGCAAAATTTTGGTGGCCACGACGAGAAATTACGCGGCCAGGAAATGTCCCTTGCAATTAAGCCATATTCGCTCGAGTTGTGTGGCATGTGGCACCGTCTTGTTCTTCAATAATGTGCCGTAAGACAGTCCTAATTCGTGAGAACCACGAGGAATCGACACATTTGGATTTTCGGCAACACTTTTACTAACAGCGGCGATATTTTCAGCGGAACGAGTGAAACGATGATGCACAGGTCTTACAATATTTGTAACCGCTCCAGCCTCTTCAAATTTATTCACAATTTTGCCAATTGCTTGCGTAGTTGGTCGATTATGTAAACCATAATCTCCTCTTAAAGCACGATATGTGACTGTTGCAGAATCACCATTTTTGTAGTATGTTTTGATAATTTTTATGCGTTGTGTGATACTTAAGCGATCCATTTCCATCAATGTCAGACTTTTAACTGAAAAGAAAAAAAAATGGTTTAAAAACTTAGTTTCACAGATCGAATTCCAGTCCTATAATTTTTAAACCACGAAATGGATAATCCGATATAATATAAAAAAGTGTGTACTACCACAGCTTTAAATTGAATTGCTTTAAAAGCAGCTATCTCCATTTTCTGATAACTCAAATCGCAAACTTAAGTTAGACTTAAACCTTTATTCTGCATGCCTTCAAAACTTTACTTAACTAATTCAAAATTTATTAATTTTTAATATTCTCTCCATCCAGAACGAATACAATCATCAACTTTACACTCTCCAGAGTTATTAGCTTTATTCTACGATGAACTTGCCATAGTTTGCTCTGCAGGCGAGGCTGATCGAGCAAATGCTTTACTATTGGATATACCTTTTGTCATATGGTTATGCGAGCTAATGACATTTTACTTTCAAAACAGTTTTGTAGCTGAACATAGTCCTGGCACTATAGAGTAAATATAACCTTAATTCAATTATAATAATTTTAAATTACACTTCCAAAATATATTTCTAGTGGCATTAACTTATGTTATATGAAATGTATAAATTCGCTTTCGGACACCAACACAGAGGAACAACAAAGTGAACTACCACAAATTGCTATAAATATTGCTGAATTAGTTTTAAGACCACCAAATGAGTATGCCTTCTTAGTATAGCATTAAAAAGTTATTTTTCTTACATTTTTTAATTTTTTTTTTACAGAGCCAGTTCCTCAATACTCATTTTATCACCTTTATTTAATTTTGTTCGAGCTTTACACATGCTGCGTTATGAAGGCAGCTTAGAGATAATAAACGCCCTGCTAGGATGTGCCATAATTTTACCTAGATTCTTTGATGATGATAATGTTGATGCAATATTCTTCGATTACGACGAAGAAAAGCAAAAGAAAATACTCGATATTTATTTTCATTGCATCAATTGGATACGAGAAACCATTAGTTCTTTTGCTACACAACGTGAACCCATGATACGACAAAAAGTTTTACAACGTTTAGCCGATCTTATTGGTATAGAAGATAAAGTAAGACAACTTTTACAAAAAGCTCCTACAGACTACACTCCACCCCAGTGCGAATTTATAAGCGATAAAATTCAAAATACATCATCATCAGCCTCAAGTAAGGCTGGAAATAAAACTCGTGTTGCAGGTAATAAAAATAAAACCAAAGCAATACAAAATGACACTGAAATGACGAACATCAATGAAACACATTTGAATGATACTACAAGAGCTGGTGATATCACCACAAAACTGGTAGGCGCCAATAAAGCAAAGTCATGTTCAAAAAATAATTTTGAAAATATCTATGGACCTAAAGAAATTTACAGGTTTGTTATCATTCTTTGCAAAAACAAACGAAATAATCTACATAGTTACACGTTTCTATTTCCATTTCCAGACAAATGGACACAAATATTGTCTTAGTTTTAAAAGAAAAACTTGATTTAAAACATCCTTTACCCCCAGAGTATATTGGTTATCGTATGGGTTTACTAGAGTTACGCTTTGTGTTAACCGATATTGTTAGCAAATTAGAATCGGTTGTGGGCATACAAAAATTTCAAAGTGAGCAATCTTTGCAATATATAGCCAAACCTGGCTATTTTATATGCGATTTATCCGACTTTATTGGCACCATTGGGGAAAATATGAAAGTGGTAGGTTTCTAGAGTTTCCCAACGGGTTTAAAAATTTAGTTTTATTTAAATATAACATTTTGACAGATTTCTTCAGCCATTACTTCGAAAATTGCAGAAGTCCAAGGCATTCATAGTCATGCTGATTTATTTACGGAAGAATTCAATTTATTAAAAGTTTGTTTTGGCTTGTGTCTTCGTTTATTAGTGGCATTTTTCTCTTGGTCCGAATGGTTTGTAAGTGAGCATCGTATTAATAAGCTAAAAGGTAAGTGATCATCATTTTATGATTTTTTATATCATTTGATTTAAAAGCATTTTGATAAAATCTAGAATAAATTCATAGTTTAAGGACTAAGATTTTTTAAATATTATTATCTTCTAAAATTTAAATATTATTTAATAACAGTATAAATGTAGATTATATTAAAAATATATAGCACTAGTTCCTTTAAAGAAAACTGTAAAAATCGTGCATCCTTTCCTCTATAATTTCGAAAAAATAGTTTAAAACAGTTTTTTATATGTACTGAACATTTTAAAATTTTGAGTTGACTCACTCTCGAGGAATGTAAAGAATATGATGTAATTAATCATAAACCTATTTTGTGCAGAAATGGATAATCAACAAAAAGTAGGACAACAAATTATTTAAATACGGTTTCTCGAGTTGTTAGGAAGTATAATAAATTCGGTACTATTAAAAGAAAACCCCGGGCTGTTTGCGGAAAGGGTATTTCTGATCCTAATAAGAAAAAACATATTGTTTCCTAGAAAAAAATCCTAACTTGTCCAACAGAAAAGCGGCATATAAAGCAATTGTTCGGCTGAAGTCGTATAAAATACAAAAGGTGCAGGATAGAAATTTTAGAAAGAATAAAGAAGCGAAACAGCGACCTAAAAAACTGCATTGCAATTTCTTAACAAAATATAATTGCCGACTTTTCTTAGCTTCCGGGACAGACTTTTACGTTGCCGATGCAAGAGGAAATGAAGACGAAAAATTCCGAAATTTGGCAAGCACTTGTACTTGTGGCAAAAAAAAAACAATCCCTTCATAACAACTGAATATATATTTTATATCAAAGAATGACTTACATTTATACAGCAACATGAGGTATCTAATTTCTTGTGGCCTGATCTTGCTTTCTGCCATTATAGTAAATCGGCCATGGAGTGATATCAAAGAATAATGGCGTGCCAAAAGAAGTAACTGTCCAGAACTCAGAGCAATTGGGAGATATTGGGCCCTCGTAAAAAGAATAATGAAGGACACAAAGAAACTCGCCAACGACATTTTAAATTTTAGAATGAAGTGGTCCATGAGCAACATGAAGGTTACTGAAACCACTACTTACTTACTTTGGCCTATAGTTACAACCTGTTTAGGTCAAAGGCCGAGGATATTTTAGAAACCACTACTTATATACTTAAATGGCCTATAGTTACAACCTGTCGAGGTCAAAGCCCGAGCATATTTTAGAATTCCATGCGCTTCTATCTTGTGCGTATATTCTCCAATTTTGTATGCCAAGTTTTGAAAGTTTTTTTTCTACTTGGTCTTTCCATCGAACTTTTGAACGCCCTCTTCTACGAGTTCCCTCAGGATCATTATCGATCACTTTTCTACTATAAAAACCTTAATGGGAAATAAATCGAACAAAATTAAATTATTAACAAGAAACAAATAGTTTTTATATTTCATTTATAAAAAAGTTATAGTATTATTCGTGAACTATTTATAGAATCTCACTCCTTACAAAACATTTTTTAAAAACATACAAGTTGAGAAAAATTAGTAATTTTTGTTAAACCTTTCTTTTTCCTAGAATCTCTTTTAGTTTTAATGGAAAAACCACAATATGAGCGGCTAAAAGATAAACCAGCACCTGTATTAGCAGCTGAAGTTTTCAATGTTTTAATAAAATATGAAAAATCAATTGTAGATCTAAAATCCGCTGTTTATCTATATCAATTGATGGTGATATTAAATGTTTTATCAAATAAAGATGCCAAAATAAAGCAACTACAAGAAATAAGTAAGTTCTTTTTTCCACAAATTTAAGTCCATTTAATCTTTCGTAACTTTATTTTCCACAGGATCTTTGTGTCGCACTTTATTGTGTCGCAAATGGTTCAATTATGATGGGCTATTGGAAAAAGGAGCTCAGTGTAACATTTATTTAGATGAGTTGATAAAGGGCTTTCTGCGTGACTCCGACTTTAAGAGGCAACGTGAAATATTGCGCATTGTAAGAGAAGAATCAAAATCATTGAATGGCAAAGATAGTTCCCTTAAATCATTTCCTAATTTTAAAAAGTATGTGGTTTCTTCTAATCAACTATTTATTATAAACGTTAGACTTTTCTTTTTAATTTCAGAGCCAATTTTCCTTTATTTTTCCGTGGTTTATGTGAGATTCTTATAACTTCGTTAAATCAAAAGCTAACTGCAAGTTCATTGGAATCCACAGATAAATTAGAATTTTGGGAATCAAGCTGCAAAATTTTGAATATGCTTTTAGAAGTTGTGCAGGCTTTAGATGTTCCAAGAAATTTTCAAATTTTTCTTAAGGTAAAATCAAAAATTTGTGAGAAATATTATTTCCATATAATTATATGGATTATGTCTTACAATAAAACAATTGACGGCAGTTGAAATTTCCCAGGGAATTTTGATTCATACAAGCATGTCACAGAACTAAATTTCATTCGGAAGTGAAATGAACTCCGAAATTTTTCTTCTATAGAAGAAAAATTCGGAAATGAAACCACTTTCAATTTTCAAAGTAGTATTCAAAGTAGAATTAGAATTAAATTTGGTTGTTTTTCTTTGTTTTTTTTTTTTAATATTTGACCAATTTCTTAATTAATCAGTATTATTTATTGAAACAAAGATAGATTTCAATTGAAACAATTGTATTTTGTAATGTTTTTGGACATTTACAATTTTTTAGAATCTATAGAACCTAAACTCATTTCGATCGGAATTCAACTACGGAATGGTTTCAATTCCGAACGAAATTTGTGATATGCCTGATAGTTTTCTAGACTGAAATATACAGCCATGTCACAGAACACAATACCGTTCGGAAGTAGAATAAATTCGGCAGTAGAATAAAACCACTTTCTGTTTTAAAAGTGGAATTAAATTTGTATGCTTTTCTTTATTTATTTAATATTTAAACAATTTTTCAATCATTTAGTGTTATTTGTTGAAACAAAGATAGAGTTACTGATTTCAATTAAAAAGAAAGTTAAGACTATTCTAAACTTTTCGGAGTCTGTAGAACCTAACACCATTCTGATCGTAATTCAACTACGGATGGTTTCAATTCCGAATGAAATTTGTGACATGCCTGATAATTATGTTTTGTACGTAAAAAAAAAAGTATTTTATAGTTTGTAATATTGAAACACCATTTAAATATCTCGGTTTATTTTAAATGTTTGTCTCTTTTTACACCCATTATGTAGCATTCCCATTTGTATTTAAAACTTGTCCTTCAACATGGCTTGAATGTGTTCGAACATTATCTAAGGCAAAATCCTGAACGTGTTTGTGAATTAATAAAAACTATGCAAACTACTACCAGATTTCTACATCATCTCTGCTGTCATTCTAAGGTAAAATCATTTTAAAGTCAAACTGTTTATAAAAAAAAGTAAGGGCAATCCATTTGAGAAATATTTTATTTTATTTATTATTTATAATATTTTTTATAAATTTAAAAAATGTTCACCTATATTATGCAACAAAGCGCCAAATATCATCTTATTGGTTGATTGTGGTTTATTTACGTCTTTCAAATGACCCAGAGAAGATAATCTAGCCAATTAAGGCCACGAAAAACATTATTATGGTTTGCTTACCGAGGTACCAAACCATTTTCGAAAAAATACGAAATATGGAAGAGCATTTGTATAACGAAGTAAAAGGTTGGGCGAAAAAGCAGGGCTGTACACTGGAGTTACTCGACGTTCAAAAAGTTCCTTGTCTGAACTAATGTATACGAGCTCGCATTATCGTAATGGAGAAAAATATGCCTTTGACGATTTTTTTTGCTTTATTTCCCATTAGCAAAATATTGAAATATGTATGTCTTTTGTGAATTATATTTTGCCAATTTGTATATTATTTCAGGCCATTAAAAATACTGCCATCGTTAGTCAGATTCCCTTTCTACGTGAAACTGTGGAAAATTATGTTTTTCGTATTAAAGCTCTACTAACTGCCAATAAATGTGCATCGGTTTTCTCAATGGGTAATTTAAAGAACAAAGATTTGCATGGTGACGACTTAGTATCACAAGTGAGTATCTTAAAATTTAATTATTTTTTCTGTTTTCAAAAACTTTAACAAAAAAGAGTGATTATCCTTTCGGTTAAAATTAATTGGAATTTCGCTAGTACGTATAATATACATACTAAATACCGATTTGCCAATTATTATGTTTGTTCCCGTACTCTAACGAAACTACTTAAAACAGTCCGAAATTGTCAGAAATTACTCAAAAAAACAACAATTTGTATTGAAAATTTTGACCAGGAACACTTCAAAGTAAGTTTTAGTTGTTTCGTAAAAGTAAAGGAACACACATATTATGTTATCGAAATCTGAGGACAAGTCTAAATAGCTTTGAAAATGTTTGGAATCTATAATTTCTATCTTTAAATTTTTTTGTTAAATATGTTCTGTATTTTATTTAAAGTCCGGCACATTTAGTACAGAGACTGGGCAAGATAGTGACGAGGAAATACCGGATGATGATGTCAGTGTTGATGAAACAATAATGGGCGAAGACGAAACGATAAATTCACGAAATGACACGGGAAATCGTAGTACCAGAACCAGTTCAAGAAGCAAATGTTTTTAATTAAATTGAAAATATTATTGTTAAACTTTATGTAACATCTATTTCTAAACGCATTTATTACAATAAAAACAGGACAAAATCCTTTTCTTATTTAAAAATTTGTATCTTTAGCAATGGTTACACTGTGCTTGAATTTGACAACTTTTTTTTACCGACAAAAGGGAGACGTAGTGGGTAAAGATAATTCGAATACGCTGAATTCAATGGTGCTAGTTTTTGAGATATAGCGTTATAAAAAAATATTCGCGTAACGCAAAAACAATAAATATTCGCGTAACTCAAAAACTGTTTATTTTCTTCAACTATGTAAAAATTCGGCAAGAAATTATCTTTTAGAAACACTAATTATTTTTTTTTCCGAGCAGTCGTTTTCGAAATATTTTTTTTTTGTTTTTTAATAAATTTGTTGGTTTTTTTTAAATTACAAAAATTTCCATTTTCAAAAATTTATTTAAAATTCCATAATCTAGTTGTGCAGATCTCGAAAACTAGAGCTAACCTAAAAAAACGGTAAGCACCAATGAATTCATCGTACTCGAATTATCTTTACCCACTAGGTCTCCCTTTTTTTCGGTAAAAAAAAGTTGACAAAATCGAACACAGTGTAATTGACAAGGCAACTGAATTTTCGTTATCAGTTGCCATATATTATGTCATTTTGGCAATTGGCAACACAATTAAAGTAGAATTGCAATACACAATTGAGTCATAAGCTTCGTCTAGAATATGCCAAAAAAAAAAAAAAATATGTCAACGATCTTAAGGATTTCTGGAAAGCCGTAATTTTCATAGATAAGTACAGGTACAATATTTTTTGCTCAGACGGAAGAAGATTCGTATGGCGTACTTGATTTGAACACATTTAAAGACGACTATGAAGCACGGAGGTGGAAGTGTGTTGGTGAAGGGTGGAGTGTGTAATCTGATTAATGTGGAAACGATGGAAAAGACCCCCTATTTCAATATTTTGATATGAAATTTGGAAGCTAGCGCCGAGAAAATGTGTTTCTATTTGAAAATTTGGGCTTTAATCTTTTTGACTGATATATTATCTTTCATTTGGTTTGAATTTTTTGGGAAATAATCGAAGATTATCTCAAAAATATATCTGAAATCGATCGATTTCCATCACATACCTTTGTTTCAACAAATAACACTGAATAATTTAATAAATTGTTCAAATATTGAATGAACAAAAGAAAACATTTCACTTTTAAAACAGAAAGTGGTTTCATTTCGAAAAAAAATCCATGTCACAGAACTCAATTCCGTTCGGAAGTGGAATGAATTCCGCACTTTGCTTCTATTGAAAAAGTAAAACGAACAAATTTTTCGGAATGAAACCACTTTCTATTTTCAAAGTGGAATTGAATTCATATGTTTTTAGTTGTTTATTCAATATTTGAACAATTTCCTCAATTAATCAGTGTTTTTTGTTAAAACAAAGATAGAGTTGAAAATTTCAATTAAAAAAATCTTATTTTGTACTGATTTTGGACATTTAAAATTTTTCGGAATCTATAGAACCTAAAACCATTTCGATCGGAATTCAACTACGGAATGGTTTCAATTCCGAACGGAATTCGTGACACGCCTGATAATACGGAATTCATTTCACTTCCGAACGGAATTGATTTTTGTGGCATGGTTGAATATTTCAAGTATTCGGATCAAAAGGAAAATATATGGTGTGAGCATCCAAATTCGACAAATGGAAAAAATGGCGCAAAGTTCATTAAAATAAAAATAAAACTCAAATGTAATTTAGGTTTTTAGTCATGTTTTCGTGAACATGCTCTTTACTCATTATTTTATTTATATACTTTTTTTTAAGTTTTCTTATTTTTTGTGGTATTAGAAATACAATAGATTTTCTTGAATACGTATATGATTAAAAACACATAATTATTGTAGTAAATTAGACTAACAACTTTTACATCTGGAATAATTATACATAATAATATACTTCTTTTTTTTTGTTTTTTTTTTCTTTTATTATTTTTTAATATGTTTTAAAACCATTTAAAGTATTAAAGATTAGTATAAAAAATATATTTTTTTGTTTTGTTTTTAAACATAAATTTTTCAAAATATATAAAAAAAAAAAATTAAATGATGTATAATAACATTGAAAACGTTCACATTAAAATAGATTTTATAAATGGAAAACAAATTTGTTGAAATAAAATAATTAAATAGGAAATAAAACAATTAATGACCCGATAATTCGGTATAAGTAAAAAAAAAAAATTAAATTTTTTTGAATTTTTTTAAAATTATTGTGAAATTGGATATACTTGTATGTACTAGTATAATATGATGTATTTTGGGTAAATAAGTATTTTCAATATTGTATAATTTCTAACTTTTAAAATATGTAAGTATTAAAAATAAAATATATTTATATGTATTTGTCTTACATCCTAATAAATAATAACTCTAACAACAACTTATTCTTAGTAATAATTAATTAATATGTAATGGCATCTTTAATGATCAATTACTTAGGTACAGGTGAGATATTGGAATTGTAAACCTTTTTCCAGCGCCATCCTTCGATTTAGAATCATAGATAGTTAATTTGCCTTCGTAGATTTAAAGGGAGGAAATTTGTGAAGATATCAGAGCATTTCGCTAATCATCTGTCATCATCATATTGTCCTTCTCGTGGAGAATTTTTTTCAACGCTCTCTTTAGTTTCTTGGCAATCTTCTGCTTTTCCCTCAGCTCCTGTTCTAATTCTTCATTTCTTTGCTTTAGTGCTGTCTCCTCTCTTTCCAAAGCGTTATCACGTTCCTTGTGCTTCAAGCGTGACTTACGGCTGGCCTCATTATTCTTCGCCCTTTCCAAAACTTTTTTCTGTTCATTTTCACTCAAATGCTGTATCTCTGAAAGATCTGGTATATCACTGTGAGTTTTAGAAGGACGGCCACGACCTCTTTTGGTTGTTGTTGTTGTTGCTGTGAGTGCGGGAGAATTTGGAGCTGTATTTACATAACTAGTTTGATTTGAGAAGGAGTTTATGCTGTATGGTGTGCTGGGAGGTGAAAAGTCTATGGTCGATTCATCGACAATTTGTTCGGATTTAACGGAGGCACATTGTGGAGAAGTGGATATTAGATCGTAATAGATCTGTTCAGCGGAATTTGCTGTGTTTACTGAGGCATCCATTAACTGCAAACACAGAAAAATAATATAAATTAGTTCGATTAGTTTATTAACAAATTATTTTAGTAACAAGTAAGAAAAGCTATAGTCGGTCAAGCCCGACTATATCACTACTAAGGTCAAACATGGACCAACAATTAAACAAGTTTTCCTTAAGTCTTAGAACAAACATTTTCAAAATTTCCAGATTTACATCATTTCCGGCTAAGGGCCTGATATGAGAGCTATTGTCAATTGTGGACCAATTGTTACCAATTTTGGTTATTGGTTCATATTCATAAAAAATTTATCTGTGCAAAGTTTAAGCAATCAAATGCATTTATTTTTAGATTTATCAACGTTTTTGGGCTTTTATGTGTATATAAACATCTTCTGAGAATGTGTCTTGTATGGGAGGTATGGTCAAATATGGGCCTATTTCTACAAAATTAGGAACACTGATTAAGGTTATGATAAGCAATATTTGTCCTGAATATTATTAAAATACAATTAAATTTGTGGCTGTAATGGACCAAAAACTCTATTCCGGGGAGGCATCCCTATGGGAGGTACCCGAAATAGTAATCCGATTTCACCCAGTAAAACAACTCAGGGAGTGATTTTAAGTCGTTTGGTATACTAAAAGGTTGGTCTCAGACCAATATTTCTATGCGTTACAAACATCAGCACAAACCCAATATACCCTCTTTCCACCTATGGTGGTGAAGGGTATAAAAAATATAAACAATCTAACTGAAACAAGTATTATACCCAAAAATTTAAAAATATTCAAAAAATGTAATTAAATTGTAGAGATATCTATATCTTAATTTTCTTATAACAGCATAAACTTTACAAGTCTGATATGAGAGCAGGTTAAAAACGTGGACCGATTCCAGAAAATATTTATCTGCCTAAAGTTTTAGCAAAAACTTTCAATTATTGCTCAATTTATAAGGGGTTTTGTGATGTTCAAGGCATTTGAAGTACATACTAGTAAATTATATTTTTTACTTTATTTAGATTCTATTCTGGGAAGGCAGGCCTTAGGATGTTTCCGAAAAATGATATACGTTGCTCTAGAAACTTTGTCATAATACCTTTTAAGTTAGTTTGTTATACAACTTTACACAATTTTTTAACTCGCTATTTAAAATAATTACCTGAGCAATTGAATCTAAAACGTTTGGTGTACTAATATCCGGATTTACGGTTTCCCGACATGTTTTAGTATCCAAATGAAGTTTGAGACGCTTTGCCAACATATGCTGACTGGTGCTGGTCGTCTGTGAGCTGTTACGTTTTAAGGGATTTACCACAGATGCCTTCACATCCGAACAATCTGTCAAACTAATCTCATCCATGTACTCATCAGTATAGAATTGATTAATCTCCTTGTTGAGGTCACACATATCATCCTCTGTATTAAGAGCTGAAGCTAAGAAGTCTGTCTCCTCAGCCACTGCTGCCGCAATGCTATTGCTGGGCCTTATATAAGGCTCAGCTTGCAAAATGTCTTTAATTAGATTGGATGAGGATTGAGATTGTGACAGTGGCTGCAAGCAGCCAGACGAGAACATTATTCCAGATGGTTGGGAATTAAGGATACATTCGCTTAGAGAAAAATCATTGCTCATACTATTTAAGTTGACCGCTAATTCGGCATATTCCTCGGGACAGTTGGTGTTGTCGAGGTCGTCGAAATGAATTGAATCCATTTCTTGACTAAAGGGTAATATGCTGAAAATTTCATCAGTTTCATTAGTTTCTGCCATGTTGTTTAAATTAATGATGTTGCTGTTGTTGTTGTTATTTATATTAGAGGTGGTAAGGATATTGTTGTTGTTGTTGCTAGTATTATTACTGTTGTTATTAAACAATATATCATCTAACATCATTTGTAGTTCCATCTGATGCTGTTTGCTGTTCCTATCACCAGCCACTTCAGTTGTTAACTGCTGTTGCTGTTGATGGTATAAAATTGTGGGTTCTAGCTGCTGTTCCAACGACGCAGTTGCTGCTGTTGTTGTTGCTGATGTTTCCTTAAGTTTGCTGCTGCTGCTGCTATTTTCCGTCAACAGATTTATATCGAACAGATTGATATCAAAATTTTCTAACGTTTCCAAAATGTTGTTGTTCTCTTCGTTTCCTTTTTCGTTGCTAAGGTTGTTGCTGCTGTTGTTGTTGCTATTAATAGTAATGTTGTTGTTTGTATTGTTGCTGCTGTTGGTGTTATTTGATGTTGATGCTGTAGCTTGTTGTAAGTATTCTGAAGATTTTAAGAGTCGAGGCGGAAGGAGGAGGATTAAAAGAATTTTTTATTAGTTTGGTTTTTTTGAAATTGAAAGGGTTTAATTAACATAAATTTGTTGCGAAATTTTTGTTAAGACTAAACGACAAATGAGTTTTTATTATGGATTTTAAATCTGTAAAAACTTTAAAGTTTGTTATTTTAAGTTATAAAAAATGAAGGAGGTTAAGCAATAAATATTCGCTTAACTCGAAAACTGTTTATTTTCTTGAACTAAGTAAAAAATCTAAATTCGGCAACAAAATTATCTTTCAGGAAAACTAATTATTTTTTTAATTCGAGCAGTCGTTTTGTTTGTTTTGTTTGCAAAAAAAAAAATATATTTTTTTTTTTTTTTTAATCAGAAAAATTTAAATTTTCAAAAATACATTAAAAATTCCATAATCCAGTTATTAATATAAGCTAATGGGAAACGAAGAGCAGAAAACAAGCCCTAAATGATAAAAATCCACCCACAACTTCTATATATTATCCCTAAAGTTCATTTATCATTTAGGGCCTGTTTTGTTTGGCACTTTGTTTCCTATTCTTCTTCTTATGTTATCCTTGACTCCCAGTGAAGCATAGGGCCTCCTATAAGCGTATATTAATAATAACTGCAAAAGTGTTTTTTTAATAAATTTATTTCCAAAACGACTAGGTTAAAAAATTATTGGAGATATAATTTTGCTGTCGAATTTCGGTTTTTTTACTTAGTTCAAGAAAATGAAAAGTTTTCGAGTTACGCTAATATTTATTGCTTAACCTCCTTCATTTTTTAACTAACTTATATTTTAAAATTATTAAAATTTAATCAGATTTAAAACAATCTTAATAAAGTTATGAATTATGTTTATTAGTAGCAATGAATAAATTCCAACATTTGTCACTTGTCGCTTAGTATGAATTTTGTTAATCATGTTATATTGTTTCAGTCATTTGAATAAATAGAAATTTTCGTTAAAGTCTTTTAAGTGCAATGACAATTTATTACTAATAAAGAAGATAGATAGATGGCAAAAGAAAAATATATTTAAAAAAATCTTTAAAATTCTAAATTTTTTTTCATATTTTAACTCAAAATTATTAAGAAAATCTTTTTTATTTATTTTCCTATGGAAATAAATTTTATTTACTAAATTACTAATAAAAAAAGATAGATTGCAAAAGAAAAATAATTTTAAAAATCCTTAAAATTCAATTTTTTCATATTTTAACTCAAAAATATTAAGAAAACCTTATTTTATTATATTTCCTAAAGGGTATCAGTTTCATAAAACTGTTAAAGAAGTGTTTTAATAACATTTTAAATGTTAAGTTCTTGTTTAACATATAAATAAGATGTTATGTAAATCTTAACATCTTTTGGCTCTGTTGGCAAGATATGTTATTCATTTCATTTAACAAATAAGCTTATTTTTATAACAGACCTCTGTTATTAACTTTAACATTTTCTTAGCATCTCTGTTTTTCTTTGTTACATATGAATCGAAATAAAAAGTGTAGCATATTTTTGAGTGCTTTCAGTTAAAAGAAGACAACTATTTTGTTTAAATTCGAACTGAAACAAATGTAATGTTTTTCTTTTTTGGCAGAATTAAAAAAAAAAGAAATTATTGTGAAATTCAAGGGGAAAAACCTTAAAATAGTAATTATCAAGGCAGATATATTGAAGGTAGTTTCACTGGCTTTTACTAAATTTTAATAAGGGTTTTTGAAGTTTATTTTTTATGGCATATGAAGAATAGCGTTGCCACATTATTTAGTACAATTTGGAAATTTTTAAATAATATGTGTAATATATATTTTATATATAAATGCCAAATTAACATCCAGCTTGAAAAAGGCAGTATAAACATGTAAAAAACTGACAAAAAATTGTTTTCTTATTGTAAAAACTAAAATAAAAATTTCAAACGATAAAAAATGTGAATGCTGCTATATTTTCCATACGATAGGATACTCCTGGCGTGAATTCCTAAATACTGAACAATTAATGCAAAAATATTAAGCCTTGCGTACATCCACCTTGGTATATTATGCTCTTTTATTTCAGGTTCACGTTTTCAAAGTACCTTTCCTTCATGAGCAATGTTAATAGCCAGGATTCAGCAAGGATATTAAAATAATTACAGTACTGAAAACTATGGAAATATAAACCCACTGAAATCATCAATACATATATTAGTTACGCACCTGTTAAAGCTTTCATTAATATGTTCCAGAAAACTGGAATATATAAAATTTTTGACACCTACAAAATGGATAGAGTTTCTATGATTTTATATAGGTTAACATCAATGAATTCAAATGATCTGGAAAGTAGAAATTTACGCCTCTTGGTATGTGTTTCATATTTGCCGACTCACAAACCAATGGTAGCGGATCAGATTCCTATAGTAACCATTGGATTATTTACAAGAATTTGCCTCATACAGAGACGAGAAAATATCTTGTCGAAGGAGGAAGTGATAAAACCTTGTAAATTTATCAACTTAATAAATTTTATCGCATTTTATCTCATAAGAGGATCAAGCAACATCCGTCAGCGAAGAATAGGGACTTACAGTGACAAACTGATTAACAAATATATTAGCCGTTAGTTAAATTAGCCATTGAGACTTCTGAAACTATAATAAGAACAGACTTCGTATTTAGATAAATTCTTCCTGATTATGGTTAAAAAGAATTACGTGATTCAGTTCTTCTACCGAAACGTCAAACTCTCCTTCGCTGACAACGGGAATGATATGATAACGATCTTTTTGTACCGGAATCTTCTAATAAAAACATAACGTTTTTTTAGTAGTTTTATAATTTAAAAAATTTTATAATTTGAAATAATAATTCTATTTGCAAAATAAATTAATTTCTATTACTTCAAATCGCCGCTGAGACAACAATTTTAGTTATGTGTTTTTTTCTAAGTATCCAGGAAATTATAAAAAATCTATAAAATTATATTATATATTTAAAGCTATCCAGCTCTTTTCTCCTAGAACAAGTAAAATATAGGTAAACGGTTACGTTTGCAGATGCATAAGCAAAAAAGGTTTTAAATTCTGTAATAAAAAAGTGTTTAAATTTAAACACATAACTCATATTGTCGGTGCAGGGACAAAAAAAGGGAATATCTAACATAATATGGTAGCTTTATTTTTATTGAAATGTCAGAACCCTTAGAATTGTCAGAAAGTGAAATTAAATTTAGTAACGTAAAGTGAAATTACCTTCATTATAATATACCTTGGTAATTATGTATTATATTCTTTACAAATATATTTAAAAAAAAAAATTAGCTAAATCATGTTTTTGAGTTCAATAATAAAAAAATTTAGATAAATTTGAAAAGAAATCGAAATTCAGAAATTGAACAAATTAATTTTTTAATTTTAAAATTTTTTTACATTTTTCAATTCTTGAATGAAATAAAAAATAAGTTAAAATTAAGAGAGAATTTAGGAAAAAAATGCATTGTTAAAAATTTTGCAAATATTTGCAATGATTTTAGCAAAATTTCTGTAAAACACAAACTCATCAATGTCGAGGCAAAGTGTTGAACATAAATGAAAACCGGCCAAAGAAAAAATCCAAACCAAACATGCCTGAATGATTCATCTTTGTTTAAGTATTTTCAAATTCATTGTCCCAACTCATTTGCGAAAGCTACAAATGCAAAGAGCAACAAAACAAAACAGAGACAAATAGAGAGCAAGAGAGTTAGAGAGAGAGAGGAAGTGAGAGAGTGAGAAAGTATATATTTTATACAAAATTCAGCTGTTTTCATTTTTGTATCTTATAGATACCTATACATTAAATTGTTTGATTGTTTTTGTGTCTGTTTAAACATGTGTGTTTAAAGCGTGCACAGTTTTGCTTCGTTCAAATTTACCAAGAAATTGTACAAGCCAGCAGCAACAGAAAGAAATACATATTAAGTATACGTTTATTAAGAAAGGGTTAAATTTTGCAAATTTTGATTAGAGATTTCTAAAGAAGTGTCTTAGAACTCAATTTCGTTCGGAAGTGGCATTTTCTGAAAGAAACTACTTTCATTTAAATTTTGTAATTTTTTATTAAAGATTTTTAGAAAAGTGTCATAGAACTCAATTTCGTTCGGAAGTGGCTTTTTTCTGAATAAAACTACTTTCATTCGAAATCTATAGAAGCTTATACTATTCCGATAGTTATGGGTGACAAGTAATTGTTTGTATTAAACAAAAATATTGAAAATGCAATTCAAATTTCAAAAATTAAACATTAAATCGATTAAATTTGTTTAACACATACCGTTAATGTAACTGTTTACATGCATTGCAACAACAACAATTACCATGAAAAAGCTAAAATTATAATAAAAACGACCCAAGTAGAGGCCTACGAATTTGGGGAATATGCACACAAAATAGAAGCGCATGGAATTCTAAAATATGCTCGGTCTTTGGCCTTAACAGGTTGTAAATATAGGCCATTTTCAAGGTTTAGTTAACTAAATTTTTTAAATACTTAATTTGAATTAAGATATAAAAATTAACCCCTCCAATTCATAATCAAAAAAATAAAGCTTATAATTCAAATTTTTCATACAAATTTCAAATTATAAGAATTTAATAATTTAAAAATTTGTTTATGAATTAGGGGGTAAATTTATTAAAAATATTAAGAATAAATTTTAAAAAATTGTTATTTATGACAAATATAGAATAATTCAACTTTTTTTTTAAAAATTAAAATTATTATTTATCAATTTTTTAAAGTTTTATTTATTTAAAATTTTGAATAAAATTCAAATTATGGTATAACTTTTAATTAGTTACATTTTCATCTTCTTGATCATGTGTTTTTTTCTTTAAATTATATTCAAAAATTTTTTCTCCAAAAAAAATTTTGTATAGGGTCCAAAATCTAAAAAAAATTATTTTGCAAAAATTTCAATAATTAAAACAAAATTCTTTTAATATTTTTAATAAATCATTACCAAAAATACATATTAAAAAAATAAGTTAAAATAATAAAAATTAACATTTTTTTTGTTAAATATTACCTTAATCAGTGTCAAAGATGAACCTTTCACTAACACGGTCACTTTACGAATAAAACAAATCTTAACAGTGGATTTTTAATAACAGAGAAACTAAAAACAAATTATAGAAGAAGAAGCAGCAAAAACAAAAATCTTTGCAACAAAAGAGAGAGAGAGAGAAGGAGAGAGTTATAAACAGAGAAATATATATGACACAAAAAGTGTGTGCTTTTGCATGTTTCTGTTAATTTTTCTTTTCTTCTTGAGGTTTTGCCAAATTTATACTGACAAGATCATTGTAGTGGCCCCACTCTCTTTTTTTGCCAAAATCGTAAATACAAATAATAATGTTAAAACAAAATACTCGCACCTTTTTCCAAAAAAGGTCTATGTTGTGCCTATTGATCTCTTTTTAACAATTTTTTCCGGTGGCGATTTTTGCGAAGTTATACCATAAATATTTAAAGGGTGTAAGAGAGATAACTAATATTTTGATTAGACCGTGTAACAAGTGTCATTTCCTTTGTCGCCAATTAAATCTATAGTTTTACTCTAGTTTATGTGTGTATAATGATTTTACACGCATACAAGTGCATCTTTATGGTGAAATTAAATAATTTTTTCTTTAATATCTGAGAGGGGGTGGCGGATCTGGAAGTGGATGCATACTAGGTAACTAAAACAAAGAAAAATTTGTAAATTAACTTTTTGTAGAAAAAATACTTTCAAAATGCATATTTTTTTTTAAATTTTGGCCCTATGACCCAATTTTTGAAGAAAAGACCTGTTTTTTTAATTTTTATAGAAAATTTTTTAAATTTCAAAATTTTTAATTTTCACAATTTTACCAATTTTTATAGAAAAATGTTTAAAATTTAAATTTTTAAAGAAAATTCAAATTTTCAAATTTTTTTTAATCAAAACTTTTTAAAGGAAAAATATACGAATTTTGAGCCTCACCATCTATGATTTTGAAGAAATTTTGTTTATATGTACTTAAGAGTGTCCCACCTTTGTATGGAGTAAATTAAACTTTGTAGTACAGATTTTTTTTCACCTTTGACCCCAATAATTTGTAGGTGCCTTTAAATACATTTTTGTATAAAACTGGCATGTTCAAACTTTGGCGTCAAGTCGACACGCTTTTCCGATATTTGCCTATAACTTTTGATACAGTAATCAGATTTTTATGAAACTAGGCTCACTTTTCAGCGTATGTTCTACAGTTTCATGAGCCTCATCATCTCTGATTTTGTTTATATGTACTTTAGAGTGTCCCAACTTTTTATGGAGTAAATTAAACTTTATAATACTGAAATTTTTAACACTTGACCCCAATAATTTATCGGGAACATTAAATACATTTTTGTATAAATTAAACTTTTTTCAAACATGAGAAGAAACCTCTTATTTTTACCATATAACTAGCATGTCCAAACTTTGGCCTCAAGTCGGCACGCTTTCCCGATGTTTGCCTATAACTTCTGATACAGTAATCAGATTTTTTATGAAACTAGGCTCATTTTTCAGAGTATGTTCTATAGTTTCATGTTTTTTTTTATGAAACTAGCCTTAATGCCAGTTTAGATTTCTTTTAATAACAAAAAAATCATGTATTGGAGAACATAGAAGATTAATTATGACCTTGCCTTGAGGATATCTCAAAAAGCATTATTTCCATTTTTCGAAGGAAAAACACGAATTTTGAGCCTTACCATCTCTGATTTTGAAGAAATTTTGTTTTTATGTACTTTAGAGCGTCCTGCCTTTGTATGGAGTAAATTAAACTTTGTAATATAGCATTTTTTTACATTTGGCCCCAATAATTTATAGGCGCCTTTAAATACATTTTTGTATAAATTAACCTTTTCTCAAAAATTTGAAGAAAACCCATATTTTTCCCATATAACTAGAATGTCCAAACTTAGACGTCAAGTCGGCACGCTTTCCCGATATTAGCCTCATTTTCTTTTAATAAAAAAATAAATTAATCATGTATTGGAAAACATGGGAGATTAATTATGCCCTTAGCTAGAGGATATCTCAAAAAGCATTATTTTCATTTACTTTATCCTTCACTCAAAGATTCCTTATAGTGTTGGCATCGAAAAATAAAAACCAAAAAAGTGAGCCCATAGGGGGATCGAAAAATAATAAACTTTTTGTTAAACAACTTACAGTACAAAATTTCAAATTTTATAATTTCTTCATGAATCGATGGAAATTTTTTATATTTTTAGTAAAATGAATACAAAAAATGTCCATCGATTTATGAAAAATTTTTCAAATTTCAAAATTTTTACAGAAATAATATGTGTTGTTAAAAAAAAAATGAAAAAATGTTCAAATTTTAAAATTTGTACTGAAATATTATGAGTTGTTTTACAAAAAGTCTATTATAATAGATTTTTGTAAAACAACCCGAATTATTTTAGTACAAATTTTCAAATTTGATAATATTTTTATAAATCGATGGAAAATTTTTATATTTTTAGTAAAAAAAAAAATATAAAAAAATTCCATCGATTCATGAAAAAATGTTAAAATTTCAAAATTTGTACTAAAATAATACGAGTTGTTTTACAAAAAGTCTATTATAATAGATTGTTTTACAAAAATCTATTATACTCGTATTATTTTAGTAAAATGAATACAAAAATTTTTTTTTTCAAAATTTTTATTGAAATAATATGAGCTGTTTTACAAAAAGTCTATTATAATAAATTTTTGTAAAAACAACCCGTATTATTTTAGTACAAAATTTTAAAATATGATAATTTTTTTATGAATCCATGGAAATTTTTTATATTTTTAGTAAGAAAAAAAATATAAAAAATTTCCATCGATTCATGAAAAAATTTCTAAATTTTTACTGATATAATTTGAGTAGTTTTACAAAAAGTCTAAAGTAATAGATTTTGATATTTTTTTATGAATCGATGGAAATTTTGTATATTTTTAATAAAATTAATATAAAAAATTTCCATCGATTCATGAAAAAATGTTCAAATTTTAAAATTTGTACTGAAATAATATGAGTTGTTTTGCAAAAAGTCTATTATTTCGCGATGACAACATGGGTCTAATTGTTTTGGTTTTATATTTTATTGTCAACACTATAATCCACATTTGAGAGAAGAATAAAGTAAATAGAATATATGCTTTTTGAGATATTCTTGAAAAAAGGACACAATTTATCTTCATTGTTGTCCAATGCATGATTTAAGTTGGTTAGGTTCAAAATTCGTATTTTTCGATCAAAAAATTTTGATTTCTCCCATTGTAGTTGGAGTAAAATACCTCCCAATCAATTTTCTTCCCGGAACATAGTTTCCACAAATTTGTTTTTATCTTATGAAATTTTTTACAGATTTTTTTGCCTTTGGAACAAGTGGAATAAGTAATGCTCCCAGAAAATGGAAACGAATAAGACTAATATCAAAGACTCTTTAAAATAAAGATATTGGACTACATACATTTTTTCAAAAGTGAAATTAAATTGGATAAAGAACAATAAAAAACAGATAAACGCACAAAAAAATATACATTTCATGAGCACTTGTGTGTGTCTTAGCTTTCTGTCATTGAATAATAATCTCTATTAGTTGTTTCCAAATTGGAGTAAAAGCGTTATACTCTTAGTTTTATGGGACTTATCGAAAAGACCATACGGCAAATCAATGTATGTAAGTGCAACATCTTTATACAGTCTTAGCTTATATCGTCTTCCAATTAATCAGTTTATACTTTAAAAGTGAATTCGGAATCTTCACAAGTGGAAGAAAGTAACATGAAATCGAGAATGAGGACACGAAATCAACGTAATTATGCCCTAAATATTAAAAAAATTAAGAGAAGTAGTAAAGAAGAATATGAAACTAAAAATTTTAATCAAGCGAGTAAAGTTTTTGAAAATAAAAATTGGCTTTGACCAAAAAAATTTTTTACTGTATAAATGGATTTGTATAAGAAGGCAGGAAAGCTAATTTTGATTCTTATAAGAAATTAGCAAATTTCGAAAAACATAATTTGTTCCTGTAAGAATTGGTTCGAAAACAATCAATAACACAAAGACGACCCAGAAAATACGAAGGATATGACAAAATGTAGTTTTAATTTTAAACTAAGGTGATGTTCACATATTACGTAACGTTCTAAGGGGGGAGGGGGTATGACTTTTGTTATGTGTATTTCTATTAAAATGTGTTACACAGGCGTTACGTAATATGTGAACAGCCCTTAAATGTACGGAATTCAGAAGTTTTTTTGAAGCTTTCAGTCAAATGGTTAAGATACCACAGAATATACGACAGAGATATTCGTTTATGTATCGACAGTCAGGCTGCCATAAAATCCCTATGTAATGTCCACACGACATCTGTTCTTACCCGCGAATGCCGGGCATCTCTTAACGACATTGCAAGATCGAACTTTTCTGGGTACCCGGGCATAACAACATGCCTGGTAACTCCACCGCGCACGAACTTGTTAAATCCGGTGCTCTCCTGAGTCAGGATAACATCGACCAATTTACGGGCTTACCGCTATCTGCCTGCAAATCAATAATTAGGCAATTTCTTTTCGCGTCAGCGCAGAGCAAGTGGTCTCCGGAAACCACTTCTTCCATATCTAGGCAAACATGGCCCACTTACAACACTAAATGTTCAAAAGCTTGGTAATTTTACCTCGACATAGACTCGGCAACCTTATCTTAACCCTAACAGGTCATTGCGCTTTTGGGCTACATGCCAGAAGACTTAATCTTCAATTCTATGACTACTGTCGTAGTTGTCATAACACTTCTTTGTCACTGCCCCGCCCTCTCAACTTCAAGGGCTCTCAATCTGGGGGCACCTTTTTTGGAATAACTATTTTTGTTCTTTTCTTCCAGTCTATCCCTTGCAGGTACCACAAAGGGACCGCTTTTAGGACCAAGTGTCACTGACCTAACATCGGCTGCCTGCCTAACCTAACCTACAACATTGCGCTGCATTTTATTTGCATAATGTTAAAAAAATGCAAACATTGGCAACGCCACAGCTCTCAGCTGTTGTGCAAACACAAAAAACTAATTATTAAAATGGCTGATGCAATGAACAAGTGAGTAAATTTTGTTCTTACATTGAAAACTGGTGCATTATTCTCCGGTCGTTTGTAAAACTATTCCGAAGTTACCCAAAACTCACCCAATTGTTTTTCCGCACACTGTTTTGGTTTAAGTATTTACTAAATTATAAGAGTAATTTAATTTTCTCCCATCCTCAAAACAACAAAGACTTTTTCTTTGGATAAATTTGGGTAACAAATTATTTTCATAAAAAGAAAAAAATAATGTAAAAAAGCAAAGTAAATAAAGCAAAACCAAAATGTTTTTAATAGCTTCAAAAACATTTGTTTTTGCAAGATAAATAATTTGTGTTTTGTTTTTTGTTCTCGCACTCTTGTATAAATTCTGTTATTTAAGAGAGTTACCTCATAAATTGCTCTCATTTGTCCAAACTCACACAGAAAGTAAAGAAACACACGTATTATTGTTCGAGATGTTTCGTTTTTTTTTTTTTTGGATTTCTTCTTTTTCTACTCTTCTTTTCATAATCTTTTTTGTTATCTCTTGGTCACTTGGTCGTGTGTTGAATTTCACAACAATATTAAAAGTGACGTAGAATATTATGCGAAAAGTGTTAAATAAATTGCAAATAAAAAAATTCTAAGTCAATAAATAAAATCTTTTAAAATCTTTAATCACTAGATTTCTGAAATTCGTTGAACTTATTATGGGGTAAAAACTTATAGCTAAGAAGTGTAGGTATTTATTTATGTCAAGAAATTGCTGTTTCATTTTGCACTTTGAACATGTTTAAGCATGCTAAATTATGTATGCAATTGCAATGGAAAGCTTATGTTTACTTAAAGAAATAACATAGGAGGCATTTTTTGCGAAAAGTTACATATCCGATCTAAAGGAAATAATTTTTAAAAGGACCTAAAGTGTGCCGAATTGCGTCTAAATTTCGAACAACAAAGAAAATCTATCCAGCTCAAAGACCGCCAAATGATTAGACTGATCCAAGAATGACAGCTGTGGACGTTACTAAATTTGCTAATGAGCCAACGGGTATTTCTATTGGAGTGCATACTGTTCGCTGCAGATTGAATGATGCCAATTTATTTGCCAGACGTCCCGCAAAGAAACCGCTAATAACTAAGGCCAATTAAATCAAGCCAAATACCAAGGGGGTGGGGGTTACTGCGTATCTCGATTCGGAAATAAAACTGTTCGAATTTGTATGCTTAAAACATTGTGTTTCGAAAATTATCTTTTTTCAAATCGAGTTACGCGGTAACCCCCCAACATTGCACGACAAGCACTTCGTTGGAATTCACAGGGAAGCGCGTCGTGTTGGTGTACTTGCTAGAACGTGGAGAAGGTCAATTGATGCGGAGTTGTAAGCAGCAAACTTGAATGAATGCTGAACATTTCCCAATTAAAGTTCGATATAAAAGAATGATTGAGGTCCTATGCTTCGCTGGGAGTCAAGGATAGCAGAAGAAGAAGCGGAATTAAATCAAGCGCCTTGATTTTGCTAAGCTGTATCAATATTGATCAAGTGAACAGTGGGCAAAAGTGCTGTAGAGTGATGGGAGTTAATTTCCGGTTCTCATGGGATAAAATATATTCGAAGACCACCTAAGCAGAGATATTCTCCCAGACATTAGCTACCAACAGTAAAATATAGGAAAGTAAGTGGTAAGTTACTTTTGCTTTTCACCGAAATTCTTGATTTTAAGTAATTTATTGGTAGGTGCGTTTTCTTGTGACAGATCCTAGAAGAAAATACGCTCCCACATCTTCTGGAAAAAATGCCCCCAAACTGCATATTCCAATAAGACAAGGACCAGAAGCACTCTAATCGCTTGGTTCTTAACTATAAAAGCGACCATGGTGTGCACGTTTTGGATTGGACGTCACAATCCCCCATAGAAAACCTATGGGAGATTTTAGATCGGGAAGTTAAGAAAAAAAATCCTTAAAATTTGGCGGAATTAGAAAAATGTTAAGTCAGAATGGGAAAAATACCCCTACACGCTATCGTGTCCCCTGTGGGTTCTATGGCCTACAGACTGCAAAGCGGTAAAAGAAAAATAAAGGCTACGCTACCAAGTATTAGTTTTAAGTATATTTTTAACCAACATTTTGTAAATAATTTAAATAAAGTTATCGTTGGAGGTTTGTTTCGGTACTGTAACTGGGTGATTCCTATCTATTGGATGAACTTTCGTTAAAAAAGCTAAATGTCTCTTTTACACATTAATCTTTAATTTTTGGACCAGTACTAAGTAAATGGGTGATGTAGCGTATGTTGGATACCAAGCAACGGTTCTTATTGGTCTTAATTTTGTAAGCCCAGGCTTATCTTGGCCTATCCCTCATCTCAACTGTAGACACTGACCTTCTCGAGGTATCACCTGGTTAGCTACCTTAAAGTAGTAAGTCAACAAGTGCCGCGAGTTCTTCTATGCGAACTACAAAAATATGGGTTAGGACGTGGGGCTGGTAACCCACTTCTGGAAAAATATTACTATGAAAAAGCTAAAATTCGAATAAAAACGGGCACCTTAATGTAAGAGGACGTCCGAATCTTCTATTGAAAGATCAAGTAGAAGAAAATCTTTCAAAGTTTGGCCTACGAAATTGGAGAAAAGCGCAAAAGATCGAAACGCATGGAATTCTAAAACATAAGCGGAATTTGACCTTAACAGGTTATAAATATAAGCCATGTAAGTAAGTTCTAAGTGAATGACCCTGAGTACTGCAAAGTACAGTATTGGAACTAGGAAAATAGGTTATGAAAATAATGATGGAGAAAGTAATGTTTGAGGAAATTTGATTTGTAATTTCCTACATTTTTAATGGTCAAAAAGATATCTCTACGAAGTTTTTTCCATATACAGGCAGTTCGGCAAATGAATGAATATTATCTCTAATGTGTTGTGCGGTCCACTGGCAAGTCGACACAAATGGATGTGTAGTGTAATAGAAGAAAGAGACAGGGTTTTCAAAGAAAAACGTTTTTCGGGAAAGAGATCGCTAATCTTTTAGGATTAATAACATTTAAGAAGACATAAGGAAAGAAAAACGCATGTATCGCAAGAATCCAAGGTTTTCGGAAATACGTTCTTCCAACTTATAATTTCTAATCCACTGGCCAGTTGACCCCAAATAGATGTACTATAAAAAAACGCACACTTTTCAAAGGTAAACGTTTTTCGGGAACAAGATCCCTAATCTATATATAGCAAATGCCATTGTAGTAGCAATATAACAGTGTTATACGTATGTAGATTAAAAAGTGTTAATTACACCAATTCAACTTTATTTTCGAATTTAGTTACGGAGTAAGTTCCCTAATTTTGAACTATTTCCTGAAACAACTCTTTTGGTCAAAGACTGTACAATGAAGGTAACCTAGATTAAGTCCTTTGACTTTAGACCAAAGTATTTCAAGGATTCACAGTATTTGCGAAATAATGTGCAATAAAGTTGGTTAGTAAGTCGACTATTACATTAACATAACAAATTGTGCATGGGTTCGAGCTGACGTCACCACAACATACTCCATCCGCAGTAAGAACAACAGCATTAACACGCTATCGATGTGAAAAACATTAAATTGGCTACGCAACAGCGCGTTCCTAAAAACAGATGTCGCATTACCGGAAACAAATAAGCATATGGATTATACCTATATATACATATACTTATATCGATGGCAAAAAAATTGAATTGATTTGATTACTGGGACGATGTGTCCTCTTGGAAAATAAACTGAGAAAAAAATTGAGGAAAGGTCAATTTCAATTTGTAGGCTCTAAGTGGTTGATTTTTAAGGAAGTTTTGAATATCTCAAAAAAGTACTCAAAGCCAGTTCTACTCTTCTGTCATATTTTCCAAATTCATATAACCAACCCAAAATAACTCTTTCTCATTTTTTTGCTCATCCTAAAGGTACAAATATTTTTTAAAGATCAGTTTAAAACCAAAGATATCTGAGCGATGTCTTCATATTTTGGGCTGATCTTTGAAAATGGAGCAGTCCACTTTTTCATAGAATCCGTCTTCAGAGAATTTTCTTAAGACCGTTTTTAGGTATGAAGGATTGGATGAATCTTGAAATTTTAGTTTAAAGAATATAAAAAATTTGTTCTTTAAAAAGAAAAAATAAAGGTTGTCAAATTTAAAAAAATTTAAAACAAAAAATTTTAGTTGGTGTAAAGGCATGTATACGCTACTGATGCTTCTGCCATTTTACACCCTTTACCTTGGCACCAAAAAAACTCACTCTTCTTCTTTAACATCTACCACCATTCTTCTTTTATGGGCCATCATCTTCATCAACTGTTCCAAAGGTTTTCACAACGAATGGTTCATTGCACTGTGATTTCTTATGTGATTTTTTTTTGTTAGTTTTTTGCCTTTGTGCCTAAAAACTTTGCAAACTCTGGGGGATGTCCGAGGTCAAAAAAGAGAGTCCAGTTTTAAATAATAAAAAATAAAATAAATAAAAAATAAATAACGGTCCTAAGTCCATGAATGAAATTCATGATGAGTTTATTGTTAAGTGCTTTACATAAGAACAGAAGTGACCAAAAAAAATCCTTCATTAAAGGATTTCATTTCTTTTCAGTTTTGATCACTTCTGTTTCTGGATTAAAAACACATTTATAGGTACACACATAACCATGATATTGACAACTCTGACGACCTAGACTTATCTTTATGTCATCATTGAAAAAGTTAAAACTTTTTCTCTGACATTTCGAGAGAAGCTGGCGGTTTCGAGTAAGTCGCACCATGTACATACACAGTACTCACCATCTATGAATACCGGAACATTTATCTCTTCAACTGTAGCAGTAGGCGGCATTGCTCCACTCATATCCGCTTGTGAAAGGGACATATCGGCACCCGTCAACTCTATGCCGGCCATTGATGCCAATGTCAATGGTGCTTGTGTTCGAACTGACTGGACTTGGACTTGTTTTAGTATTTCTATATTCTGTTTGTTCTCTGACAAACTCAAATTGTTTTGTTGTACAGTTGTTGTACTTTTCACTTGTGTATTCTTGACGCTTCTTTCTTGCTTTGTCGCAAATTGATCGCTCTTGTTTTGATTCTCCGCTAATGGGGCAGAGTTTATTTTCTCTTGTTGCACAGGACTTTGGTTCTGGTATCGAACTGTCCTTTGTGGAATAAAGTTTGTTAATTTCTTTAACACTTGCGGTTGTGCATTGCTTTTCACTGAAAACGTTTGCACTTGAGACCTTGGTAAAAAGGGTATTCTTATTATTTTCTTGTTCTCGGTCGAGCTTGGGATAGCTTCCGAGGCCAGGATCACTGGCGCAGTATTCTGAGGCTGTGGGAGGTGGTGTGGCTGAGAATTCAAATTTCTCTGTTGCTGCGTTGTTGTTTGAGTTTGAGTTGCCAACCGAACCAGTTGATGATTCGAAGGCCTGGTAAGCAAAAATATTCTTGGTCTCGAATTCTGTTGGGGTATTTGTATTAATTTTCTTTGATACGGCCTCTTGTTGTTGGTTTGATTCTTTGTAATAATGTTGCTCTTGACGCCAAGCAACACTTTGTTGCTCTTGTTGTCCAATTGAATGCTGTTTTCCGTTTCTGTTGTTGCTGTTCTCATTGACGTGTCCAATGGAATTTCGATTATTTCTTGTCGCTCTTGTTGGGGTTCCTGGATCATCAGTATTATACTTTTCGATTTCTCTGAACTTGTTGTTATCGTAATCGTATGTTGCACCTGCTGTGTTTGTGGTTCCGTTTCTGTTAATCTGGTTGTTGTTGTTTTGGTTATTGATGGTTTGGGGCCTGGATTGGCTAGATTGGATTTCAGTGTTGAATGCCATTTTGATCTTGGCTATAAAGGGGTGCATTTTTATAAGGTTTTCAATTCAAAATTCCCACAGAAATTGTTATTAACAAAAATCAAACGGACAACAGTTTTATAAGGCGATTTAAAAGAATACACAGAAGTTCAGTTCAAGGCAGGACATTTGACATTTTTTTTTTTGTATTCAGACAAAGTTTTGGATTTCGGTAAAAACAATTTGATTTTTGTTTTCGTTAATAATAGAGTTGACATGAGTGGAGCAATTGCATTTTGAGGAAGAAAAAACAAATAAAAAATACCATATTATTGAAGGTCCTTTAGCAAAAAAAAGGATTGTTTGGTCAAGGATTACAAACAATTTTTAGAATTTCGTGAGTTATGAATGGAGGGTGGTTTTGGTCCAAATGTTGACTCTTTTCTTTCCTTTTTTCGGTATTTTTTCAATGGTATATGTGTGTTTTTTCGTTTTTTTTATTTGTTTTTTTTGCGTTTGAATTTGTTTTTTTTTAATTTTTTCATATATATTTTTTTTCTTAAAATTTTTTCATGTGTTTTTTTTATTTTTTTTTTCTTATTGTTTTTTTTTTTTTTGTATTTTTTTTCTTATTGTTTTTTATTTTTTTTTATATTTTTTTTATATTTTTTTTTTCTTTTTTTCTTTTTTTTTTTTTTTCTTTTTTTATTTTTTTTTTCTTTTTTTATTTTTTTTTTTCATATTTTTTCATATTTTCATAATTTTTTTCTTAATTTAATATTTTTTTTATGGGGATAGGGTGCCATAATTAGGGGAGTGATTTTCATTAATCTTATGATTTTTACCAATCAGATATACTTAAAATTATGTAATTCTAGAACATATTTTACTATATAAAATTTTAGAATTTCCATATAATTTTTTTTCCAAAACTTCTTTAACATTTCTTTTTTGTTTTGGAATTAAAAAAATATAATATTTTCTTATATAGAAATTCATAAAAATTTTCAATGATACTTACTTTTAATTCTCCGTTGGAAAGAAACAATGAAATTGTTAGGGAACCTCTAAACTTGCTCTGAAAAGAGTCTTAGACGCAACTTCCCTTCAAACTAAAATGAGATAGAAATACAAAAGAAATGATTAAAAGATTGGTTTAAAAAGAGATTTTAAAGTCTAAAATTTAATTAATATACTCGAATCTAATATCCTAGAAATATTTGTTTCCCAAAAAGAAAAATTATTCGCACTTGATCCTTGTTTATTACATTTATTTATTAATGTAATAGACAATTTATTGATAAAAGCCAAAAAAATGTTTGTGGGAACAACCAATTCCTCGACGCGTTTCGATAGTTGGTTAGGCCATCATCTTTAGGAGGAGTATCCATCCCTGCTTTTAGATAGATCAAAAACCTCGCATTATTACCAATTTTACAAACACAATCATTAAGAATTATGTTTGTAAATCAAAGGTAAAAGCTCGGATTATCGACTGAACAAAACATAATTCGTAATGATTGTGTTTGTAAAATAGGTAATAATGCGAGGGATACTCCTCCTAAAGATGATGACCAAACCAACCATCAAATGGCCTAACCAACCACAAACATATTTTGTCTTTTATCAATAAATTGTCTATTACATTAAATTCAATCATGGAATGAATGCATTTGCTTTAATATCAAAATATTAAAAAAATCGTGTCAAAATCCATCGTATAATAAACATCACCATCAAAGTACAATATGGAACAATAATCAAGAAATTCTAAATTTTATTTTTAAGCCAAATAAGTGAAAATTTTTTCATCATACCAACATTTTTTCGGTCTACATTTGATAGCTAGGGTCAAATGTAGATGGAATCTAGTTCAATTATTGGAATATAAAGAGTGTTCTAAAAAAAATATGCATTTACTATTTTAGACAAAATTTATCCATAGTGCAAGAAATAATTTATTTTTTGATCAAGTTAGTTTCTATAGATATGTCAGATACTATTATTTTAGAAATTATTAATTTTCAATAGTTATTTTAATCAAAATGGACTGCGAAAAAAAATTTCGTGAAAATACAATTAAAACTTTTCAAAAAAATCCGTCATGGACTTTTAAAAAAATAGCTCAGGGAGGAAAAAAGGTCCTACAGATATTGGTAAGGCAAAAGAAGTCGAGCGACTCTTTCGAAGAGCGCCATACACTTCTATAAGAAAAGCAGCTCGTACGGTGAAATGTTCTACGAATTTTGCACATAGAGTCAAAGCTTATGCTGGACTGAAGACATACAAAGTCCAAAAGGTTCCAGATCGCAATGCTATAAAGAACTTAGAAGCAAAAAAACGAGCGAAAAAATTGAAGTCTGATTTTATAAAAAAATACACCTGTTGTGTGATGGATGATGAAACATACGTACTGGCAGACTTTTCTCAATTTCCTGGTCAAGATTTTTATGTTGCTGATAAACGGGGCAATGTTCGGCAAGAGTTTCGCACAAAAAAACAAACAAAATTCCCTAAGAAGTTTCTCGTGTGGCAAGCTATTTGCAGTTGTGGCAAAAGAAGTAAAGTATTTGTGGCATCTGGCACAATAAACACAGAAATTTATATAAAGGAGTGCCTACAAAAACGGTTGTTACCCTTTTTAAGAGAGCACAGAGTGACTACATTTTTTTGGCCCGATTTGGCATCATGCCATTATGGAAAAAAGGCATGGGAGTGGTACTCAAAGAATAATGTCATTTTTGTACCACGAGAGGCAAATCCATCCAACTGTCCAGAACTTCGGCCTGTGGAAAGGTATTGGGCTCTGGTAAAAAAGGAATTGAAGAACACAGGAAAGATTTCTAAGAACATGTCCGATTTTAAGCGCAGGTGGAACACATGCTCCAAAAAGGTATCAGAAGCAACTGTAAAATTTTTAATGGGAGGGTTTCCGAAAAAAGTCGATAATTTTGCAAAACCCGAGTACTAAGTAAACATTTTAATGCTAAATGATTTTGTATAATATGTCATTATATTTGCGTATTTTGTAGAGTTTTTATATTAAAAGGTTTGATTTTTATTTAAGAAAATCCAACTACAAATTTTATTTAGAGCACTCTTTACATATCTAATAAATAGAATATATATATCGAAAAAATAGGGGTTTTAAAACGATTATGTTATTTTATTAAAATAACAATTTCCTCATAGACCAGTCCTCTGATGTTCGAACCTTCAACAAGTGGGTGTGTGGCCCATAGTATATATAAGCTCTTATAGTTATATAACTTATTTGCTATATTTGATTATCTTTTATAAATTTTTCTATTTTTCTTGGAAATCATAAAAAAAATATCAATTCCTAGAAAAAATAAATTAATCGATTTGCAAACATGTTATTCACTTGGTAACATTTATTATTTTTATTTTCTATTTTGATAAACAATGAGGGTATATCTTGATATGCATATTAAAAAAAAAATAAAATGGAAGATAAAAAAACCATACAGTGACACACAAAAATAAATATATATAAAAATGTCTTATTTGAAGGGCAAAGGGTATAAAATAAAATACTGACGCCAGAGGGCGCTTTCTTCTAATACAAATAATTTGGCAGATAAGAAAATTGTTTACTAAAAAATCAATTTTGTGATAACACTTTTAATGAAGAGGGTATAATGAGTTTGCGCCTATGTTTGCAAAACATAGAAATATTTCTTTGAAATTCACCGATCGCCGATTTAACAGAGGACGCACATTTTTAAAACGACGATTGATGGCTGGCTATCCATTTAAACATTGTAATCAATGTTTTGATCGTACTTTGTAACTTACATGGATCAAATTTAGCACAGATGTTTCTTTTGGAACCGAGAGGCAATTGACCCTACCACCCCCTCATCTTCTTCAACATAAATTATACTTATTGCCGTATATCTTCAAAACTATCAATGGTAAAGCTTTGAAACTTTGTGCAAGCGTCAATTTTGGCAATGGGTATAGTTTGGACGAAATATGGTAGGATCGGATAAGAAACATTTTGTTCCCCATACGAATAATATACTAAATTTACACATTGTGAATACATTTTTTTTAAAAGCAGGATCGGTGCAAAAATAGTTTTATAAATATTAAAAAATTCCTTATCAGTTTTCCCGCATGTAGAATGACCCCTACATATGTATTGTGATACTTGATTATTATGGATACTTGATTTGAACCTTTGGATATCATAATAAGAGGGAAAGACAGATGCTGAAAGTTTATTCCACATTCGTGCTGTGCGGCTAAAAAACGAGTTTTTTCTATTGTGCGTCATACGATCCACTGGAAAATTTACTACAAAGGGATGAGCCTTTGTGGAATTTCAACTGCTACGTAGAAATGTACGGGTTTCAGGAACAAGATCCCAAATTTCGTTTGAGTACATACCATTATAGAAGCGAAAGAACCGTTAAACGCAACCCACTAGGACTATGTTTGAATGAATACGATGTTAAATGTTGATATCATCTGCAAAAGAACAGATAGAATTGGAAGTGTAGGAGAAAGAACAGAGCCTAGTGATACCCCTGAATTTATCTTGAACTCGTCGGATGATTGCCCGCCAATAACAACTCTTATAGTGCGATCTCTGAGAAAGATCGATATAAACCGAGAGAAATAGTTACCTACACCAAAAGCAAGTATTTTTAATTTGGTGAATAGTACCATTCATTCCATTTTACCATTTTTCGAATAAGGAGGATAATTTGTCACCTGTAGAGCGACCCTTACGCAATCCATACTGCCGGTCGTTTAGTAGACTAATTGACCATACTTCCCATTATTTTGGGTAGCGCTGATCAAATTGCTATTGGGGTTGCTAGCCTCAGCCTTTTTGGGGATTGGCGTTACATTAGCAGCCCTCTAACACATAGGAAATTCACCGGCATGGCATAATGAGCTAAAAATGTTGACTAACGGATAAGCTAACGTCCAAGAGCACTTCTTTAATACCAGCGCTCTTATTAAAACGTTTTACATGATATCGATTTATATGGCAACTGCCCAAAAGACCATCTACCGTTTTAGGTGTTTGTCTTTTTAAATCGTTCCTTTAAGACAGACCACAGATGCTTGATAGGGTTTAAATTCGGGGACTAGGGTGGCCAATGTAAAAGTTTTATAAAATATTCATTAAACCATCCCTTGGTTATTTAAACCATATGTTTTTTTTATCATTATTTTGAACAACTGCTCAATAAGTATTATTTCGTGAAAAGTTTTGTCCCTTACTGTATAAGTACTTCACTTGCCCAGACATTTATAATTCATATAAATATAAGTATTAAGTACGTACTTTACTAACGTAAATTCCATTATCTATTTTCAAATCATTTGTCAACTAATTTATCATTAAAAAAAAGCTTTTTATACCCCACACTAACATAGGTGGTACCCTTCTCACCTATGGTAGTATTATCAGTTTTTGCTTGTGTATGAAGCGCATAGAAATATTGGTCTGATATCAGATAAGTCGTTCTGTATACCTAAATATATACATATGGGAGATTTCACGTCAAGTGACCGAACTTTTGAAATCTATGTCTTTCGATTTGGATGAAATTTACACCAAGGTTAGGCCTTTTGGATAGTATTTTAAAGACAAATTCCTAGCAAGATCGGTAAGTTAAGGGGGGGGGGGTAGTCAAAATTTGATATTTTGTAGCCCTTACAGAGCCGCGAACACCGATATATAAAATGTTATGATCGGACTTCAAATGGCGACACAGTGAACAAAATACTAAAAGGGCGGTATTTGTAGGCGTGGTAAAAAAATAAAAACATTTTTTTAGAATTGTTTTAACATTATCTTTATTTCTAGGGGTGACTGACACAACTTTTTTTTGTATGAAAGGTGAACCGCTCTATTGTACAACATATTTAGAAGTTTTTGCTTAGAAAAATATCTTGCAGTATGATAGCTAGGGTCAAGAAGGGACTGCTTGTCACGGGATATTAAAACAATTTTAAAATGCAGATCTTGAATGGGAGGTTGGTCAAATACGAAGCAATTTAAACAAAATATGATACAGTCACTTACAGCGACCCTTTATATATTATTGCTTAAATTTTCTAAAATTTCAGGGACCTACGTTTAAACTCCGGCTCCGAACGGCAAATGCATTAGTTAGAGAAGTTTTACATAGTCTAATACTTAATAAAACACAAAGGAATCGCTTTTAGGACCCAAGTGACGCTGACCTAACATCGGCTGCCTGCCTAACCTAACCTTTTTTGGAAAATTTATTTTTTCAAGTGTGTCTGGCCGGGGATCGAACTTGTGACGCTGACCTAACATCGGCTGCCTGCCTAACCTAACCTAATACTTAATAACCAGTCGCTAGCTAGATGAACCGCTTTTTTGGAAAATTTATTTTTTCAAGTGTGTTTGGCCGGGGATCGAACTTATGACCTCTAGTATGCTAGGCGGATGACTACAGAACCGAAATCACACCGGTTCCGGTCCTGTAGTAAGTACCTGAAATAATCAACCTATTTAAGCCAATTTCAATAGAAATGTCTTTAAAATTGCACTTGAACTTAAAATCAATCGGAAAACTATAAGTTAGTCTCACACCCATTTTTATATGTTACAAACCAATCAGACCAATAGGATAGAAAGTTATGTGGGGTTTATATAACTCAAGCGTCTGACGATTGATTGAAATTTACATGTGTTTTGTTATTGTAACAAAAACAAAATTTATGTAAATTTCACTCAATCGTCAGCCGCTTGAGTTATATAAACCCATTAGTAGTGCTTTGTAGCTTCTTATGAAAATCAGTTTTTCAGTTGCAGTCCTCTAAAACTTTATAAGTAAACAGTAAACAATTAAGAATTGAAAATTGTATCAAAGAGGACGCGGTAATACCAAGGTACCAATCAGCTTAAAAATGTATGAAAAAAAAGTACAATTGTATCATGTTTACCATCCCTGGCCTATAATCCAGTGGTGTAGGGTAGCAAAGCTTTTATAAAAATATACATAATATTTAACTTCTTAGTTGTTTTGAAAGAATAAAACTTTTAAACAAATACCACCGACGGTTTGTAGTATATCAAAGATAATTATGTACTTAAAATTATTAACAAAAAAAGCTTTTAAGGTTTTTCCATGTTATTAAAATGGCACTAATCTCTCCGGTAATTATAGATAATTACACATTTCAGGGGGAAAATGTAATGTTTTATAACTTTTTATAATATTTTTTATTGTTTAAAAAATCTAAGCAATTAAATAATGTAAAAAAATTAAATTAAAAAACAAACAATGATAAGCACAATATGGTTGGCAACCGGCCAAAATGGCGTCATATGGTTTTCGGAAAAAGAGAATTATAAAATTTTGCACTTATACGAAGGCAAACGAAAACACAAATGTACAAACAAACAAGTATTGAAATGCAAAGAGCAGCGAATGTTAATTAAAATATTTAACACAAAAAAAGTTGAGGGACAGACAAATTTAAGCAATTCTTAGAAAAAATGGTTAAAAAAATCATAAACTTAATTTGTAAATATTGAGATACAGACAAGGTAAATGGGTATTATTAAAAATACCCAGAAATAATTGCAATAACAATAAATTAATTTAACTGCTTAGAAAGTATTTTTGAAGTAAAGCTCTCATTTTCAAAAATGTTAATGATCTCAAGTAAAGGTAAACATAAATAGGTATTAACATATTTATGTTAATTACATAGTATAGAAATCTTTGTATGTGCCAACATATGTTTGTGTGCATGTGTTTAAACATTCAGACTTATAGGTATATGTATGTATGTTATAATTTAATGCTATTTAATTAAAAACTTTAAAATTTTTGATACTTACAATTATATAATTTAAAGCAAACGCTTTTCGCTGTTGGGTTTTTTGGAAACCCGTTGAAAAAAAATGAAAACTTAAAATATGATCGCGGTTTGAGGAAATTTATCGAAAACTTCCCCTAAACGTTTAACAATTAACAAACAATTTAACTGCGTAGTTTCTTTTTTGCCTTTAGAAAACAAAAAAAATATATGATATACTCAACTAAGTCTTTTCTATACTAGATATACTAAATTAACCGTATCAACGTTTGACTACGTTTTCAAAAAATATTTTTTCACTTTACATGTATTTTTATAATTTTTTTTTTTATATTCTTTTTTAACTTAAACTTCTTTTCTTTACAAAACTGTATAAATTTTTATTAAAAATTTTACATTAAACAGACTTAATAAAAATTCTGTTAAAATTCACTGTAAATCACTAAAGGGATATTTTCCTGCTTTTAGTTATGAAATTAAAACACTTGGTTTTCTGGCAAAAGCGTAAAGTGAACAAACCGTAGATTTTAAATTTTCTGAACAGCTTAACTTTCGTTGTGAAATTCATTTTTCAGTACGAAAACGACCTGCAAGTCATCATCATAATATGTGTACAAATCATCATAGTATGTGTACAAAAACGAAAAAGCTTTATTTCTTGTACGTACTTTTACGAGTAGAATACGAATTCATATAGTATCTGTGTAGTCAGTCAGTCCACTTGAATAAAGCTTTGACAAGCAAAATAATAAACTAAATGATAAAAAATCCCCCTTTTTATGAATACAAAAATACTGTTTTCTGCTGTTTGTTTGCCAGCCAAAATTTTAAAACAAACGAACAATCGCCTCAAATTGTTCGTTTATTTTCAAATTTTAGCAAAAGTTTTGTACGCTTTCAAAATTGAAAACTAAAACAATCTATAGCTATCGTAGTAGAATCTTTACTTTGCTTAACTCTTTACATTGTGAAATTCTATCAGGGTTTCATCATTCAATATGCGAGTATTTATACAGTGGTTTAAGTGTAAGGGCATTGCACTTAGCATACCACGTCTCTTGTATTAAATGAGCTTAATCTAAATATAGTATTTGAAGTTAAAAGTAAGCTCTAATTGTAGAGTTATCGCGCTTCAAACGCACCGCAAGCAGCGTACCTGTGCCAAAGTACTAAGACGTGAAAAGGCTCGGGCAGTAAGAGCTTTTGAACCCTCGTTAAAATAGTTAAGAATAATGCTAGTTCTACAATTTATTTTCTTTTAAAGGATGATCAAACATTTACAGACCCGGTTGATAAAACTAACCTTTTAGCTGAATTATTTGCAAAGAAATTCCTGATTGACGGAAAGCTTTCAACCTATGCCCACTCTCGAAAGAGTATCCGTGACTATGCCAAATATATTCCTTCTCGCCTGTGCAGAAAAAAAAGGTTATATGAGTCTCAACAAGTCTCACCATAAATAAGCCTCTAGGGCGCTGTTCGACGCTTGCTCGTCCTTTAGTTTACCTCCTTAGCACCTTCTGCCATATATATAATTCCACAACAACATTCCAATTGGAACAAGGTGTACTTCTCTCAGACAATGATCTACATCCGATTCTATTTTTAGACTCTTTGTAAGGGACCTTCGTTTTAACGCCGGCTCCGAACGGCAAAGGCATTAGTTAGATAAGTTTTAAATAGCCTAATACTCAATAACCAGTGGTTAGCTATGAGGTGAACCGCTTTTTTGAAAATTTATTTTTTTCAAGAGGGTGTAGCCGGGGATCAAACTTGCGACCTCTGGTATGCTAGTCGGATAACTAACCTACCACGGCGGTTCTAAATATAGCATTTAAAGTAAAAAGTTAGCTATAGAGTTAGTGCGATAACTCTATAGAATTAGAATTAGTTATAGAGTTATCGCACTTCAAACGGATCGCAAACAGGTGAAGCGTACCTGTGCCAAAGTACTAAGACGATAAAGTTAATGCTACTCCTCGATCAATAAGAGCTTTTGGTCCCTCGTTAAAAGAGTTATTAATAATGTTAGTTCTACAATTTCTTCTCTTTTAAAGGATGACCAAACATTCACAGACCCGGTTGGTAAAACTAACCTTTTAGCTGAATTATTAGCAAGTAATTCTTAATTGATGGAAAGCTTTCAACCTTTGCCCACTCTCGAAAGAGTATCCGCGAGTATGCCAAATATATTCCTTCTCGCCTGTGCAGTAAAAAAGGTTTTATGAGTCTCAACAAGTCTCAACATAAGTAAGTCTCTAGGGCCGCATGGGATACCAGCACTGGTCTTAAAGCAGCGCTGTTCGACGCTTGCGCGTCCTTTAGTTTACCTCCTCAGCACCTTCTACCATATATATAATTCCCCAACAACATTTCAATTGGAACAAGGTGTACTTCCCTCAGACAATGAGTTGCATCCGATTCTATTTTTAGACTTTTTGTAAGGGACCTTCGTTTTAACGACGGCTCCGAACGGCAAAGACATTAGTTAGATAAGTTTTAAATAGCCTAATACACAATAACCAGTGGCTGGATATGAGGTGAACCGCATTTTTGAAAATTTATTTTTTTCAAGAGGGTCTGGCCGGGGATCGAACTTGCGACCTCTGGTATGCTAGGCGGATAACTAACCTACCACGGCGGTTCTAAATATAGTATTTAAAGTAAAAACTTAGCTATAGAGTTAGTGCGATAACTCTATAGAATTAGTTATAGAGTTATCGCACTTCAAACGCATCGCAAACAGGTGAAGCGTACCTGTGCCAAAGTAGTAAGACGATAAAGTTAATGCTACTCCTCGATCAATAAGAGCTTTTGGTCCCCCGTTAAAATAGTTATCAATAATGTTAGTTCTACAATTTCTTCTCTTTTAAAGGATGACCAAACATTCACAGACCCGGTTGGTAAAACTAACCTTTTAGCTGAATTATTAGCAAGTAATTCTTAATTGACGGAAAGCTTTCAACCTATGCCCACTCTCGAAAGAGTATTCGTGACTATGCCCAATATATTCCTTCTCGCCTGTGCAGTAAAAAAGGTTTTATGAGTCTCAAGAAGTCTCAACATAAGTAAGTCTCTAGGGCCGGATGGGATACCAACACTGGTCTTAAAGCAGCGCTATTCGACGCTTGCGCGTCCTTTAGCTTACCTCTTCAGCACCTTCTACCATATATATAATTCCCCAACAACATTCCAATTGGAACAAGGTGTACTTCTCTCAGACAATGAGTTGCATCCGATTCTATTTTTAGACTTTTTGTAAGGGACCTTCGTTTTAACGACGGCTCCGAACGGCAAAGACATTAGTTAGATAAGTTTTAAATAGCCTAATACTCAATAACCAGTGGCTAGATATGAGGTGAACCGCATTTTTGAAAATTTATTTTTTTCAAGAGGGTCTGGCCGGGGATCGAACTTGCGACCTCTGGTATGCTAGGCGGATAACTAACCTACCACGGCGGTTCTAAATATAGTATTTAAAGTAAAAAGTTAGCTCTAGTTATAGAGTTATCGCACTTCAAACGCACCGCAAACAGGTTAAGCGAACCTGTGCCAAAGTACTAAGACGTGAAAAGGCTCTAACTACCAGCATCTTCGTAATAAAGTTAATGTTACTCCCCGATCAATAAGAGCTTTTGGTCCCTCGTTAAAAGAGTTATTAATAATGTTAGTTCTACAATTTCTTCTCTTTTAAAGGATGATCAAACATTCACAGACCCGGTTGATAAAACTAACCATTTAGCTGAATTATTTGCAAAGAAATTCCTGATTGATGGAAAGCTTTCAACCTATGCCCACTCTCGAAAGAGTATGCCAAATATATTCCTTCTGTTACGCCAATCCCTAAAAAGGGAGCGGCAAACAACCCTGAAAACTGCCGTCCAACAGCAATTTGTTCTGCACCCTCCAAGGTTTTGGAGACCTTCTTGTTAAAACCCGGAATCTAACACACTAATAAGCGACCGCCATTACGGACTTTGTAGGGGACGCTCAACAGGGGGACCTGCTAGCCTTTCTATCGGAAAAATGGTGTCATTCAATCCACCGTTTTGGCGAAAGTAAAGTTGTGGCTCTGGATATATCTAAGGTGTTCAATAGAGTGTGGCATGGTGTACTTTTATCAAAACTTGTTGCATTTGGTGTCGGTAATAACTTATCTAGATTTAAATCGTGCTTCCTCAGAGATCGCACTATAAAAGTTGTCGTGGATGGGATCTCCTAAAACGAGTTCAAGATTAATTCAGGAATACCGCAAGGCTCCGTTCTTTCTCCCACGCTATTTCTTATATGCATTAGCGAACTTCTATGTCAAACTTCTAACACTATATACTATTTTGCTGATGATAGAAATGTTTGCTATTCGTATTCATTCAATTAGACCTCTGGACATGAGAATTCTGTGTGATGTTCGTTTGACTAACCCTATTTTTTAAGTGCCAAAGAAGTATTTAGTGTCACGGTTTTCTAAAACGGTGTAAGAGATTCTTCACTTCAGCTGGTCTTCGAACTATTTTCACCACCTTTATCAGACCGAAAACGGAATACAACCCTTATGTATGGACCGGTGCTTCACGAGAGGGCGAAGGTGCTTATAAATGACAGTAGGGTTTCCCACTCTATTGACTCACTTGAATACTGTCGCAGAGTGGATTGTGTCTCACTGTTCTATCAAAACTTATTTTTTATCATAATATAGATTCTTAAAATTTTTATGCCATCCCCGTTCAAATATAAAGGAATCCTATAAGCTCTTATATATATAATTTCCCGACAAAATTCCAATTGGAACAAGAGGTACTTTTCCCAGACAATGAGCTGCATCCGATTCTATTTTTTAGACTCATTGAAAGGGACCTACGTTTTAACTCCGGCTCCGAACGGCAAATGCATTAGTTACAGAAGTTTTACATAGCCTAATACTCAATAACCAGTGTCTAGCTGGGTTATGAGGTGAAGCTCTTACCTATTTTGACTGTTGAGGTTTTATCAGTAAATTTCATCCTACATAGCCTTATTAACTTTTGTCCGAAATGGCCCATACAGAACTTCAAAGGCCATATGATTTCATATCATTTTCTACTACACTTCACCCCCTGTCAATTTTTTTCTTCAGAAACAACTACATATGGGCAAATCCTGCGTGACGGACGATACATTTGTACGGATTTTGTTGTACTTAAATGAATCCCATTGTAGTTTTACACAAGATATCTTTGCATAGATTTCGGAAAATATTAGCCCATCGATTGTGCTCTCGAATGGCTTTTGTTAATTTACATATCTGTTTTAGAGAAAAAAGATATTCGCTTTTAAAGTGCTGTGACGGACGTTACACAAAATGGAAGTGACTTTTTTTTAACACGTGTTGGTGTAATTTTCATCAAATCGGTCAAAGTAATAAAAAAATAGTAAATACATAAAAGATAGAGGAAAATATTTAATATTTTAAAGTTTCCAGTTTCACCAAAAATCCATAAATGAACTGTTGCGGACGTTAAGTGATGGACGATACAGTTTTTACTTGAATGTTTTTTATTAGGAAAAAATTCATATTTCATATTTTTTTTTTAAGGATTCGTTAATCAGTGAAAATAATGGTTTTATTTGTTCCCGAATTTCATCTCCTTCCTTTTCATGTTCGCGGTTAAAAATGCGATTTTTGGGCACAATTTGATATTTCACAAAAAGGCTACAAACATATCGTCGTTGAAAATCCAAAACTGCTTATCATCAAAAAAATCAAAATCGAGTTTTTGATTGATTATGATTCGTAAAGTTGTCTTACATGTCTCTACCAATTTTTAGATTTTTACGATCAAAAATAACGGTTTTATATCAATAATTCAAAATTGCGTATCAACATGTGCACTATTTTCAAAATTCAAATATGCGTATCATCAAACTTGGGGTAAGATATGAAAATAAAATATTTCAATTTAAAAAAATATATATAATTGAATTTTTGCTTCTCCTGTAAAATTTGAAAAAGTGTTGTTACGCAGTTTTGGATTTTCAACGACGATATATTTTTTACATTAATTTTCGTCCCAAGAATGCTGGGGCTAGCTGTTAGAGTGTCCCAAAAATCAAAAAACAATTTGTTTAAAAGCATCAAATTTGCCCCACTGTATGTTTTTTTAAACACCTAATACCTTAAATTTAATCTGTGGATATAGACAGTGTTAATGCTTTATGAATAAGATAGACATGTGTTCGTAAATTTTGTATTTAATAAATATCATTTTGGAAAAAATATATACTGTGACGGACGCTACACACTTTCCTTTACATATTATTCTGTAAAATGCTATATTAACATCTATATATTTTTAGACTAATGCAAAGCATACTACAAGTTCTCTTTTCGAACCAAGTTCAATTGGAAAATAAAAGAAAAATGGCACTAGTCAAATTAAAAAAAACCTTTATTTCTGTGACGGACGCTACACACTGTGAGCCCTTTTTTACTTGACGTTATTTATATCACTCCAATTACTTTTGATGGGCTCTTTTACATCTAATTGTATAAAATTAAGCAGACTTTGAGCCTTTACTGAAACTTGATACCTAAATGTATGTTTTTGCCATTTTTATGAACTTTTAAAAAACTTTAAAAATTTTAAAAATTTATAAAAATTCGAGATGGGTGCAAATAAAGACCTGCCATATATTGTATCCAATATATATTCTTAAGGATCAATATATGGTTAATTTTTCCATAAACACAAATATGCGATTTTGACAGTTTTAAAATTTTGTCCTTGGTTTAACGTTTTTCGAATTTGGCCATATCAGGTCCTCAGCTGGAAATGATATAAATGTACTAAAATCTATAAATTTAAAAACAAAAATCACACATACGAGTATATGTATGTCTGTAAGACTTATGGAAAACTTGTTAAATTGTTGGTCCATATTTGACCTTAGTAGTGAAGGGTATCAAATTAAAATTGCCATTAAGTCGAGCTAACACAAGTCATACCACGAGTGCTGATCCAAGATCGAATTAAAACTTCACTGTATTATATTTTGCAAAATATTTAAACAAAAATTATATTTGTGTTGATATTTTTTAGCTTGGAGATACACAACAATAAAGTGAGATGTAATTTATTTAATTATTTATTTTTTTCAAATATTCGCACAACAACAATTTACATTTTATTGGATGTATGTGATTCGAAATTTATAAGTACATACTCGTACATACATCAGGCACAGAATTTAAAATTTCTTTGTTCTTCAATTGTTTACTACAAATTAACTTTTCCTCAGAAATAAGTATTATTAACAATTTTATATTGCTACGCCAATTTAGATTTTTCGTCGCGTGGTTCTGGGTTAGTGTGTGTTTGTCTACATTTTAATTTTATTTTGATCTATAATTAAAAACTTTCTTGAACAATGACAGAGCAAATTTAAAACACATAACATTTCTCATATCAAGTCGGCCAATCATAATCATTAACAATTTAATGAATAACAAATAAAAAGTTTTCTAACATATCTAAACGAAAAAGATTTTTCCTATTAAATTTTATACTTTTGGGTACTTTTATATTTACTATCTGAAAAAACCTAAAGCTAAATAGGTAAACAAATTTCCAGATTTTAACAGAAACTTTTTAAGATTTTTAAATCTTCGATAAAGTTTGAGTGTTCGGTAAGTTAAAAAGTCAGATTAGGTTCAGGCCACGGGAGAGTCACATGGTTCAGTGATTTGAAATCATTATGAAAAATTGCGACAAGTTAGAAATGTGATATCTTGATTCGATTTATTATGCTGGCCAACAGCAAAATTTGAATTTTATTGATTTTTTAATATTTCCTTTTAAAAACTGTCTTCCTGTCGTCAACATTTCTATAAAAATGTCTTCCTGTCGTCAACATTTCTATAAAAATGTCTTCCTGTCGTCAACATTTCTATAAAAATGTCTTCCTGTCGTCAACATTTCTATAAAAATGTCTTCCTGTCGTCAACATTTCTATAAAAATGTCTTCCTGTCGTCAACATTTCTATAAAAATGTCTTCCTGTCGTCAACATTTCTATAAAAATGTCTTCCTGTCGTCAACATTTCTATAAAAATGTCTTCCTGTCGTCAACATTTCTATAAAAATGTCTTCCTGTCGTCAACATTTCTATAAAAACGATTTCCTACCGTCAACATTTCTATAGAAATGTCTTCCTATCGTCAACATTTCTATAGAAATGTCCTCCTATCGTCAACATTTCTATAGAAATGTCTTCCTATCGTCAACATTTCTATAGAAATGTCTTCCTATCGTCAACATTTCTATAGAAATGTCTTCATATCGTCAACATTTCTATAGAAATGTCTTAATATCGTCAACATTTCTGTAGAAATGTCTTAATATCGTCAACATTTCTGTAGAAATGTCTTCCTATCGTCAACATTTCTTTAGAAATGTCTTAATATCGTCAACATTTCTGTAGAAATGTCTTAATATCGTAAACATTTCTGTATAAATGTCTTCCTATCGTCAACATTTCTATAGAAATGTCTTCCTATCATCAACATTTCTTTAGAAATGTCTTCCTATCATCAACATTTCTTTAGAAATGTCTTCCTATCGTCAACAATTCTGTAGAAATGTCTTCCTATCGTCAACATTTCTATAGAAATGTCTTCCTATCGTCAACATTTCTATAGAAATGTCTTCCTATCGTCAACATTTCTATAGAAATGTCTTCCTATCGTCAACATTTCTATAGAAATGTCTTCCTATCGTCAACATTTCTATAGAAATGTCTTCCTATCGTCAACATTTCTATAGAAATGTCTTCCTATCGTCAACATTTCTATAGAAATGTCTTCCTATCGTCAACATTTCTATAGAAATGTCTTCCTATCGTCAACATTTCTATAGAAATGTCTTCCTTTCGTCAACATTTCTATGGAAATGTCTTCCTATAGTCAACATTTCTATGGAAATGTCTTTCTATCGTCAACATTTCTATAGAAATGTCTTCCTATCGTCAACATTTCTATGGAAATGTCTTCCTATCGTCAATATTTCTATAGAAATGGCTTCCTATCGTCAACATTTCTATAGAAATGTCTTCCTATCGTCAACATTTCTATAGAAATGTCTTCCTATCGTCAACATTTCTATAGAAATGTCTTCCTCATTTCTAAAGAAATGTCTTCCTATCGCCAACATTTCTTGAGAAATGTCTTCCTATCGCCAACATTTCTTGAGAAATGTCTTCCTATCGTCAATATTTCTATAGAAATGTCTTCCTATCGTCAATATTTCTATAGAAATGTCTTCCTATCGTCAACATTTCTATAGAAATGTCTTCCTATCGTCAACATTTCTATAGAAATGTCTTCCTATCGTCAACATTTCTATAGAAATGTCTTCCTCATTTCTAAAGAAATGTCTTCCTATCGCCAACATTTCTTGAGAAATGTCTTCCTATCGCCAACATTTCTTGAGAAATGTCTTCCTATCGTCAACTTTTCTTTAGAAATGTCTTCCTATCGTCAACTTTTCTTTACAAATGTCTTCCTATCGTCAACATTTCTTTAGGAATGTCTTCCTATCGTCAACATTTCTTTAGAAATGTCTTCCTATCGTCAACATTTCTATAGAAATGTCTTCCTATCGTCAACATTTCTGCCTCCTTCCCATGACCTATTTTGCTAGTTCTATCACAATACAATGCCCTGAGTCCAATTATTTAAACATTGTGTTAAGATGTTCGATTTTTCGAAAAAGTTAATTGCCTTTTTCTAATAATTTGAAAACCATATTTAGTTCATACATTCAAAATTAATATATTTTTAGCATTTACATTCAACATTTTATCTATTCGATAAGAAACCGATCGATATTTTTAAATAAATACGTGACAAGCACAGACACGTACATAAACAAGTTACTGGAAGTTAAACTAAAATTTCTGTAAGTGTATATGTATCTACTTAATGTTTTTAGTGACATCTACATGCTCTAAATTTCCCCCAACGAGGGGAATGGAGGGATTTTTCATAAAAGCTTTCACTATGACCATATACAAGTTCAAAATAAGGGGAATTTTGACGTTTATACCAACACTAAAGCACTAGTAAAACCCACATGCATACAAAACAGAGAACCAACACATGCAACCAATTCTTGGAATTGCCAAAGCTTTTACTAATTTGTTTTTATTATTGTTTTGGTTTTTTCTCATGTGTCTCTTTTCTTCCTACACAAATATGTGGGAAAGAGTAAAAAACGAAGGTATTTTTTTAGCTGCTAATGTTAAACTTAAATAACTGAGTTGGAAAAGCAAACAAAACAACATCACGAATGAGTCATCAACAAGTTTAACAATGTGAAGAATACACAGACGAACGGATGGACAAAGTACTTTGGCAAAGATAGATTTGTAAATACACTTGATGGAAGCAGCAGCAGCGGCAAGAGGCAAACGAACGATGTTCACATGACTTCCCCTTCCACACCTCTTATGTGTATCAACTATTTATCATCGTGGGGAAATCTGCAAAAAATTCCCTTTTAAAAAGTGGGGTCATAATAACATATTGCAAACATTTGAACATACACATTAGGGTAGGTCGAAAAATTATAGATTTTCCACATCACGAGTTCTTGGTAATAGCAAAATCGTTTCTTTTAGATATAATGATTATTGTCTATTAGAAAAATATTTAGAAGATGCTCATGTTGAATGGCAATGAGATATCATTAAACTTACAAAATTTTTATGCTTAAAAACACCAGATCAAAACCATTAGTATTAATGTAGGAGTACGCCAAGGTTGTGTTCCGTCCCACGGATATTTAACAAAGGGCTTTATGTTGTATTCAGTCACTCAATGTCTGGCCAATGTATGGTATCTTATGGCTCTTCATGATCGATTACACTGATGACGTATGTCTGTTTTCTCACCGTTTCCCTAGCATGATCCAAATTTAAGTTAACATTAAGAAACCTAAGTGGATTACAAACATTTGTCAACTGGAGCCTTAGACACCCTTTTAATTTCAAACTTATATAAGGTTCCGGAGTTCTCGATTCCAGACCTCCGGAAGACCCGCAAACAAACAAAGGCGTCAAACTGAAAACTAGTTGCGGGAGTTTGGAGTATTATGGTCGAGATGAAAGATATGACTTCCGATAATCATACTTGGAAAACGTTTGTTCTACATGTAATTAAAGTATAGAAAAGTCTTCCTAACGTCAACTTTTCTATATATAGAAAAGTCTTCCTAACGTCAACTTTTCTATATATAGAAAAGTCTTCCTAACGTCAACTTTTCTATATATAGAAAAGTCTTCCTAACGTCAACTTTTCTATAGAAAAGTCTTCCTAACGTCAACTTTTCTATAGAAAAGTCTTCCTAACGTCAACTTTTCTATAGAAAAGTCTTCCTAACGTCAACTTTTCTATAGAAAAGTCTTCCTAACGTCAACTTTTCTATAGAAAAGTCTTCCTAACGTCAACTTTTCTATAGAAAAGTCTTCCTAACGTCAACTTTTCTATAGAAAAGTCTTCCTAACGTCAACTTTTCTATAGAAAAGTCTTCCTAACGTCAACTTTTCTATAGAAAAGTCTTCCTAACGTCAACTTTTCTATATATAGAAAAGTCTTCCTAACGTCAACTTTTCTATATATAGAAAAGTCTTCCTAACGTCAACTTTTCTATATATAGAAAAGTCTTTCTAACGTCAACTTTTCTATATATAGAAAAGTCTTCCTAACGTCAACTTTTCTATATATAGAAAAGTCTTCCTAACGTCAACTTTTCTATATATAGAAAAGTCTTCCTAACGTCAACTTTTCTATATATAGAAAAGTCTTCCTAAAGTCAACTTTTCTATATATAGAAAAGTCTTCCTAACGTCAACTTTTCTATATATAGAAAAGTCTTCCTAACGTCAACTTTTCTATATATAGAAAAGTCTTCCTAACGTCAACTTTTCTATATATAGAAAAGTCTTCCTAACGTCAACTTTTCTATATATAGAAAAGTCTTCCTAACGTCAACTTTTCTATACATAGAAAAGTCTTCCTAACGTCAACTTTTCTATGTATAGAAAAGTCTTCCTAACGTCAACTTTTCTATGTATAGAAAAGTCTTCCTAACGTCAACTTTTCTATAGAAAAGTCTTCCTAACGTCAACTTTTCTATAGAAAAGTCTTCCTAACGTCAACTTTTCTATAGAAAAGTCTTCCTAACGTCAACTTTTCTATAGAAAAGTCTTCCTAACGTCAACTTTTCTATAGAAAAGTCTTCCTAACGTCAACTTTTCTATAGAAAAGTCTTCCTAACGTCAACTTTTCTATAGAAAAGTCTTCCTAACGTCAACTTTTCTATAGAAAAGTCTTCCTAACGTCAACTTTTCTATAGAAAAGTCTTCCTAACGTCAACTTTTCTATAGAAAAGTCTTCCTAACGTCAACTTTTCTATAGAAAAGTCTTCCTAACGTCAACTTTTCTATAGAAAAGTCTTCCTAACGTCAACTTTTCTATAGAAAAGTCTTCCTAACGTCAACTTTTCTATAGAAAAGTCTTCCTAACGTCAACTTTTCTATAGAAAAGTCTTCCTAACGTCAACTTTTCTATAGAAAAGTCTTCCTAACGTCAACTTTTCTATAGAAAAGTCTTCCTAATGTCAACTTTTCTATATATAGAAAAGTCTTCCTAACGTCAACTTTTCTATATATAGAAAAGTCTTCCTAACGTCAACTTTTCTATATATAGAAAAGTCTTCCTAACGTCAACTTTTCTATATATAGAAAAGTCTTCCTAACGTCAACTTTTCTATATATAGAAAAGTCTTCCTAACGTCAACTTTTCTATATATAGAAAAGTCTTCCTAACGTCAACTTTTCTATATATAGAAAAGTCTTCCTAACGTCAACTTTTCTATATATAGAAAAGTCTTCCTAACGTCAACTTTTCTATATATAGAAAAGTCTTCCTAACGTCAACTTTTCTATATTTAGAAAAGCCTTCCTAACGTCAACTTTTCTATATAGAAAAGTCTTCCTATCGTCAACTTTTCTATATATAGAAAAGTCTTCCTAACGTCAACTTTTCTATATATAGAAAAGTCTTCCTAACGTCAACTTTTCTATATATAGAAAAGTCTTCCTAACGTCAACTTTTCTATATATAGAAAAGTCTTCCTAACGTCAACTTTTCTATATATAGAAAAGTCTTCCTAACGTCAACTTTTCTATATATAGAAAAGTCTTCCTAACGTCAACTTTTCTATGTGTAGAAAAGTCTTCCTAACATAAACTTTTCTATATATAGAAAAGTCTTCCTAACGTCAACTTTTCTATATATAGAAAAGTCTTCCTAACGTCAACTTTTCTATATATAGAAAAGTCTTCCTAACGTCAACTTTTCTATATATAGGAAAGTCTTCCTAACGTCAACTTTTCTATATATAGAAAAGTCTTCCTAACGTCAACTTTTCTATATATAGAAAAGTCTTCCTAACGTTAACTTTTCTATATATAGAAAAGTCTTCCTAACGTCAACTTTCCTATACATAGAAAAGTCTTCCTAACGTCAACTTTTCAGATAAGGGAAAAGTCTTCCTAATGTCAACTTTTCTATATAAAGGAAAAGTCTTCCTAACGTCAACTTTTCTATATATAGAAAAGTCTTCCTAAAGTCAACTTTTCTATAGAAATATCTTCCTATCGTCAAATTTTTTATAGAAATGTCTTCCTATCGTCAACTTTTCTATAGAAATGTCTTCCTATCGTCAACTTTTCTATAGAAGTGTCTTCCTATCGTCAACTTTTCTATAGAAGTGTCTTTCTATCGTCAACTTTTCTATAGAAGTGTCTTCCTATCGTCAACTTTTCTATAGAAATGTCTTCCTATCGTCAACTTTTCTATAGAAATATCTTCCTATCGTCAACTTTTCTATAGAAATATCTTCCTATCGTCAACTTTTCTATAGAAATATCTTCCTATCGTCAACTTTTCTATAGAAATATCTTCCTATCGTCAACTTTTCTATAGAAATATCTTCCTATCGTCAACTTTTCTATAGAAATATCTTCCTATCGTCAACTTTTCTATAGAAATATCTTCCTATCGTCAACTTTTCTATAGAAATGTCTTCCTATTGTCAACTTTTCTATAGAAATGTCTTCCTATTGTCAACTTTTCTATAGAAATGTCTTTCTCTTGTCAACTTTTCTATAGAAATGTCTCCCTATCTCTATAGAAATGTCTCCCTATCGTCAACTTTTCTATAGAAATGTCTCCCTATCGTCAACTTTTCTATAGAAATGTCTTCCTATCGTCAACTTTTCTATAGAAATGTCTTCCTACTCAACTTTTAAGTGGGTTTCAGATCAATTTTCATAAAATCATTACCAAACTATTTACATAAATTATTGAACACCCTAATAACTGATGATTGGCATCTGAAAGCTATTAACTTAATAATAAGTTTATTAAAATATTAATATTTGTATTGGCATGTTAGCATACATTGCCATAAAATTTTATGATGTATGTATGTATGTACATATGTATCTAATTTTGTGTTATTATCTTTTGACAATCCGTTACTGGTACTACCATTGCCAATATTTTCGGCACGATCTCTTTTCACTATGAGCAAATTATTTAATTAGACAATAGAATTACAGAATAGTTTTAAAAATAGCTTTGTTAGCTCAAAATTTATATGTACATGAATATAATATAGTTTTTGTTATGTCTCGTAAATAACGTGACTATCAACTTGATCACTTTGAACATGGCGATTTCTAATTTTTACAATATGGCTGATTTTCATTTTGCACACGATGAGATGGCAAAAAAACAGATTTTAGCGGCAATTAAAAACTGTAAACAAAGAGAAGAATTTGCCTTTGTCAATTGTTTTGGTTATTTTGTTATTGTTTATATTTTTAGGGCGAAAATAGTGTAAATAAATATTAAGATCGAGACTTCATACACTGCAGAACAAAATAATAAGAACAGTTTCTCGAAAATTTCGGAACTATATTTAATAATTTCGAAATTTGATTCAAAATTTTATTAAAGAACCAAGCAAAATAATATTCCTTTATATATAAAAAAGCCCTAGATTCTCAAAAACTTTAAATTTTATATTCTTGTACCCTAGACCACAATCAAAGGTTTCTAGGCACATATTAATAGCTCTACTTTAACCAACATTGTATTTTAATTCTATCGTTAAAATTCTTGGAAAAAGCCAATGACATTTAGCGTCATGAATGTGTTATTATTTTGAATTCTTTCTGTACCTCTTAGAGGTCATTAGGCAGCCATGAAAAAGTTTAAAAGATATAATTATCCTAAATAGTAGCGTGCCATCAAATGACGTTGTTTGAAATTCTACAAAAAATCGATACAAATTATAGTGTAGGCGTTAAGGATGATTCATTGCACCGGGTAAATATTGAAAGCAATAAAGAATAAATGAAGTTAAAAATCTTGACACTAAATAGCCATTGGTCAACAGACAAATTGAACATTAGTTAAGCTAAAAAATTGGAAATGACAAAAACTTAATATTTGTGAAGATTAATTTTAAATTTCTGACCCTAGACACAAGCCAATGTTTTTAAGAAAGTTCCAATGTAGTAAACATAGCTTTATAAAAAACCGAAAATAAGAGGAATTCACTAGGAATACGAATTTCTAGCGAATCAGGAAACGTGGGTGGACAAGCGAGATATCGGGGAATACCTGAGAAGATTTTCTATGGAGATCCATAGTTAGAATATCTAATAGAGCGAGTTGAGTATTAAGAATTTTCTACAATTTCATATGTGGGATTTCCAGATTTCCAGCAAAAGAGGCAACGTGAGCAGATAAATAAGGTATCGAGTTATAGCAAAGGTTGTTTTCTTCGGGTTGTAGTTGAGAATGTTTTCCATAGTCAGAGCCTTTAACAGAGCTAATTGCTAGCAGTTATTACGATTTTACTAAAATTTTAATATATGGAATTATGCTAAGGGAGGATTCTAGGTTCCCAAAAAACAAGGCAACGTAAGCGTACAAATCAGATATCGGCGTGTAGCTAAAGTTGTTTTCTATGAGCCCCCATAGATGTTACTTCTAAAAAAAAACAAGTTGCTAGGAGTTATTAAAATTTTTCTAAAATTGCATATATGGTAATATGGTAATGGGGGATTAAAGATTCCCAGGAAACAAGGCAACGTGGGCGGACAAACGAGGTATCAGGTTGTAGCTAAGAAAGTTTTCTATTAGGATCCATAGTCAGAATATCTAACAGAGCTGGTTTCTAGGAGTAATAAAGATTTTTAAAAAACTTCATATATGAGATTATGTTATCGGAGCGGCCAAATAATGTATCGGGTTGTAGTTGTGGATATTTTCTATTGAGATCCATAGTCAGAATATAAAAATATGGGTAAGGATGTCGGGCTAGGAACCCACTAAAATTAAGAATAAAAACGCCCCCCTAATGTTGACGACTATGACAAACGGAAAAAGGGTTTAAACCCTTGACGTATTTCCACGAGTTTGACTCGTGGTACAATTTCTGTGCCTAACATGATTATCACGAGTCTAACTCGTTTTGCGACTGTTCTTAAGCATCAAAACTGGTTTGTTTACTGCAAGTTGTGTGCGATCAATTGGAAGCGAACTTTGTTGCGCTAATTGTCAAGGTGTTAAGGATCAGCAACTGGAACATTCGAATTCTACTCTCCAGGAGATAAGATGGAATGGTCACTGCATCGCCATGAAAGAAGACACAAATTTGATTGTGGTTTTATGGTGAACAAAAGAACGCGAAATCTGGTTTCCAGGTTCACCCCAGTAAGTAAAAGGATAGCGACAATACGTGTCAAAAATAAATACTTTCACCTGAGCCTGATTTGTGAAAAAGTTGATGACGTTAAAGAATCCTTCTATGATAAACTTGAGAAAGTCTATGATGGATGCCCCAACCATAACGTTAAAATAATGTTGGGTGATTTTAACGCAAAGTTAGGAAGGGAAAGCTGCTCTGAACCTACTGTTGGTAAATTCAGGCTTTACGGTGAAACGTCTGACAATGGTATTCTAAAATAGGCTTGGCCTAAAGGTAAATTGTCTAATAAGCACGAAGTTACTACTGGAGTAAGACAAGGATGTATTTATCTTGTCACCTATACTATCGACAGCATAATGCGCACGGCTATGAATGGTAGACACCGTATCCAATGGACACCCTTTAAACAAATCGATGACTTGGAATACGATGATGACGCATGTCTTATGAGTCAAAGCTCAGGTCACCTTCAAGAAATTTCTAACGCTATTACTGTTGAATTTCGGGCAGCTGGACTGGAAATCAATATTTTCAAGACAAAGATTATGCCTGGAGGTTATGGCGCAAACCCGTCGATACACATCAATGTGGATAGCGAGGTTATCGAATGTGTAGGTATCTTTAATTATCTTTATAGTTTGGTATCTATAAAAAGTGGCGCCGACGAGGATATTTAATCTGCATTCGACATTCTCCGAGCTATTTGGAAATCTCGGCAAATATCAACAAAAGGTCATATGTTCAACTGGGAATCAAGGATAACGGAAAAAGAAGAATTAACAATAACTAAGTTACGAATATACATACAACTCGAATGTCAAGTCCATCTTGTATTATGGTTGCGAGACTTGCCAACGCAAATGGCGGTGGATGGGCCACACACTTCGAAGTCCAAATACCAACATTGCTCGACAAGCTCTCAGTTGGAATCGACAGGGAAGAGGCTATCGTGTTAGTGTTCCTGCTAGTATGTGGAGAAGGTCAATTAATGCGGACTTGCAAGCAGCAAACTATTCATGGAATGACGTATACTTAAAAGGATGGTTGAGGCCCTATGCTCCACTGGGAGTAAAGGATAAAAGAAGAAGAAAGTAAGTAGTTGTCAAGCTATTCTGTCCACTCCCGCAAACTACTTAAATGTGATCTTTAAAGAGTCATGATTACTGATGTACTATGTTTGGTGAAAATCGGTCCATTTTTGACCATCACTGGCTTTATTGCAGTTTATTCAAACCGCAGACATTGAGCCCAAATTTCTAGGGCTAATAGAACTTTTTATTGTGAGTCGGTTTCCGAGATATAGGCATCAAAAGTTTGAACATAAAATGCGTTTAAATATTGTCGGCATTTCTTGACTGATTTCAATGATCTTGGTGTCATTGAAAAGGTAATACAAATTTCATTCTGATGGCATCAAAATTTGATCCCAACGAAATTTAAATCAAAATTGCCCTGGTATTATGCCCCAATCTTCGGGCACTTGTCCAGAAATTTGGTGGTCGAAAAGATCGCAAATTTGTATTAAGTTTTTAATATTCCTTTTTTTTTTAATCACAGATTGCAGATTATTATATTGCAGTAAAAATGCAACAAGTGCAAACAGTGTTACCATTTTATCAACTTTTTATATATAAAAATTTGGAGGTCCATGACTAGGAAACTAGAACTTGTAACCAAATTTGTCATTGAAATTCTTTATACTTATTTTTTGGTAAACTAACAATTATTTGATACCTACATTGTTTTGAAAGTCCAAAGTTTTTGAATCATATCCATAATTACAAATTAGTCTGACATGATTTTAGCCATGTGACCGATTTTAAATGCCATCAACTACGTGGCCCAATAATTAGAGAACACAAGATTTTTCAAATATTATTCATTTTATACAAATTTGTATCTGTATTTTAAAAATATATTCATAAACAGTTTAACTTACCGCACATCATATTGTTGTTCAATATTGATGACGCTAGACACAATTTCACTGACTTTACACCTAAACCTCGACGTAACACACGACTACCTTTATCGTTATTGTTCTTGCAATTATTTAGGTGTTTTGTAAGTTTTTTATTTAATTTATTCTTTTGAAAACGGCACATAAACATTCGTTGATTTAAACAAATGTTGCCAATAGAATGTACAATAATGTTTCTGGTACAATGATGCCAAAGACTAAAACGCATACGTTTTTGACAAAAAAGTTGAGATTTTTTTAGAGTCTGTTGTTTACAGTATAAATGTTGCATAGCAAACAAAATAATGTTGCCCAACAAGTTTTGTTGCTTGATTAGTTTTGCTGCTGTTGTAGTTGTTATTGGTGTGGTGAGGGGATGTAGCAAAAGTTGAGTTAATGTTGTTGAGATGTTATTTAGTTTTGCCAACAATGAATTAGCAAAAATAACAGCCAACATAATAGAAGAAGAAATTGTTTGTTGTTGTTTGAATTTGTTTGTTTGTATATGCAATTGTATCCAATAAAAACGTGAGAATTTGTATATATGTTAAGTTTAAACACGTGTATGATTTTGTTAATGAAAACGCCTTAAAGTATTCTTTGGGTTTCACTTATTAAAAAACAAAATGCGTCTATCGCAAAACTTTATTAAAGATTTATTATTTAATATTTTAAACTTTCATATATTTAAAATTTATTTTCATTAAATTTTAATATTTTCAACACAAATTATATAATTTGAATATTATTTTAATAAAATTTATAAAAATCTTTTATTTTAGTATAAGCCATTACTTTAATTTTTTTTAATTATTCAAATTAACGTTTGAATTTCATCAATTTTGAAATTATTAGCAGGTATTGTAAAATTTTAAACGATTACACTTTGTTTTATTATCACTTTTTTTTAATTTTTAAAATTTTTGTTGTATTTTCCACTTTTTTTCTCTTAAGCCTTTGACAGCTGATTTACTCTTTTTATTCTGTAATAATTTTAGTTTCTTAAAACTTTATTTAATTTTTTCGCCACCGGTAGGTAATTCTATACGTTTGTCTTATCAAAGAAATTCAGAAATAAACTAATTTATTTTATTCCAACAGAGTTCGCTTAGGAAATTGCTTCTATTTTTTGCGATTTTTTCTTAATGTTTATTTTGTTTTTGTTAAATTCATTGACGTAGCAGTCGTCTGTTTCGTTACCCCCGTTTATACAATCAGGCCTGCCAGATTTGCCGATTTATAGGCATTTTGGCGATTTTTGAAGTGAAATATAGTTTAATGCCGATATTCATATTTTGGCTAGAAAATTGTTGATTTTTAAGATAATATCGAAAGCAAACTTGATTTCAAAGTTTTAGCAGATTTTTTTGAACATAATAGACAAATCAGAGGTTAAAAAAAGATATGTTTTCAAAAATTCCCAAACATTGGAATTTAAAGAGTGAAAATTTGGAAAGGAAATACAAATTTTTAATAAACAAGTAAGAAAGTGTTATAGTCGGTCAAGTCCGACCATAGGATACCCTTCATCACTTAGGTCAAAGTTGTTCTTTTTGCTGTATAAAGACAAATATTTGCTAAATTTTGCCATCATACAAAAATTTTCTCAAAACTTATATATTTAAGTTGTTTCCGTCATTTGGACTCATATGAGAGCTAGGGTCAAATGTGGGCCGATTATCTCGAAATTTAGCAAATTGATTACAGTTGCTACGAAAAATATATTTGCATATATATAAAAACATTAAATTCTTATTATTCTCTGATTTACGAGCGTTTTAGTGATTTGTGTCTCATTTAGTGAGTTTTGATAGAAGAGTTTGTATGGGAGCTATGGTACTGTGATTTAAGTTTACTTAAGCAGTTAAGCTGTTTTAAATTTCATTAAAAATATTAATATTTGTGGCCAATATATCAATTCCGGGAATTGGGACCTATGGGAGGTACCATAAAAAATGGACCGATTTTGACGATCTTTAGAATTGCGGCCTGTACTTTGATTACATGGTTTACATGGGGGTCAAGCCAGTCAGCCAGACGGACGTAAATTTCATTTCAATTTTTATAGGAAATTTTTCAAAAATTTACTTTTTATAGGAAATTTTTCAAAAATTTACTTTTTAAAAGAAATTTTTCAAAAATTTACTTTTTAAAGAAATTTTTCAAAAATTTACTTTTTATACGAGATTTTTCAAAAATTTACTTTGTATAGGAAATTTTTCAAAAATTTACTTTATATAGGGAATTTTTCAATAAATTACTTTTTATAGGAAATTTTTCAAATATTTACTTTTTATAGGAAGTTTTTCAAAAATTTACTTTTTATAGGAAATTTTCCAAAAATTTACTTTTTATAGGAAATTTTTCATGAATTTACTTTTTATAGGACATTTTTCAAAAATTTACTTTTTATAGGAAATTTTTCAAAAATTTACTTTTTATAGGAAATTTTTCAAAAATATACTTTCTATAGGAAATTTTAAAAAATTTACTTTTTATGGGAAATTTTTAAAAAATTTCCTTTTTATGGGAAATTTTCAAAAATTTACTTTTTATAGGAAATTTTTAAAAAATTTACTTTTTATAGGAAATTTTTCAAAAATTTACTTTCTATAGAAAATTTTTCAAAAATTTACTTTCTATAGAAAATTTTTTTAAAGTTTACTTTTTATAGGAAATTTTTCAAAAACTTACTTTTCATAGGAAATTTTTCATTTTTTTTTTCGAAAATTTGCGTTTTTAGGACTTTTTTCGAAAATTTACATTTTATAGGAATTTTGCTATGAAAAATATTTGGCAACATTTTTTGAAACTAAATTTTTTGCTCTATTTGTTTTTAAAGTGGATTAAGTCCCATACATTTTTCAATTAAAAAGTAAAAATTTTTTCATATAAAACCAAAAATTTAAATTTGTTTGTTTTGACAATGTCAATTCAAAAATGACTATTTTAAAATGTTTGTTTTGAAAGTGGTATAAGTCCACTCAACCTGCTAAAAAATGCATTTCCAAATGGTTTTTATAAATTTATTTTTATGAAAGAATAAATTTTATAGGTTCTGATCAAAACTTAAGATTTAACTTACTAAAATTTTTAAAAACACTAAAACCCTTTATATCTCAATTTACAAAAAATGGACTTTCAAAATAAGGTCTTCATTTGTGATATATTTTTTTTAGCAATTCTGATTTTTTATCCGATTATTGAAAATTTACCGCCGATTTTTTTTTTTTTAAATATGCCGATTTTTTCACGAGAAATTTCTGGCAGCCCTGAGTAGCAGTCGTCTGTTTTATGACCCTCGTTTATACAATACAAATTATAATGAGACAAAAACAATTTCAAATTGAAATTTTCAATATATTTTGTTTTTGTTACCCAAACGAAACGCATACATTTTGTCTGTGTTTCTCACTCGTTCGTATTATAAAAACAATGCGTACAATTTCTCTGTAATAATACTAGGAAGAGAAAACTAAATAGAGAGAAAGCTTATAAAATAAGGGTGATGCCATATTGCTAGAATATTATTAAAACGCTAATTGTAAGTCACTCATTTCTCAACCGCATTTTATAAACGATTAGAGGTTGTTCCAGAAATTGTATTATTTTTTAAAGAAATAAGTCAAATAAAAATATTAGAAGATACTTTTATTAAAGTGACATCTTTTATAAATACTCGAAAAACAATAATTTTGCTATGTCTCAAAACTGTTCTACTTTTGACCGTTCTTATTTATTTTACATAAAAATCAAGTGTCAGGTTCATTTGATAATGACTTGAAAATTTATTTGTATGTTGAAATTTTGTTTAGCAGTTAAACGCAACGCACTATTGAATTTCATCAAAATCGGTAGATCAGTAACTGAGATATCGCCAAAGCAAAATTCGATGAGAGCTTAATTTTTTTTTAAACTGTATTTTTTAAAAAAGTTTTTTAAAATTCGTTATCGAAGTTTAGTATTTTAGCGATAGCTCGGGTGTTTGTAGACCGATTTTAATGAAATTAAATAGCGTGCTGCGTAGGGAAATTTCCTAAAATCTGGTGGGTACACCCACCAGGAGCTCCACAAACTTGATTTCAACAGACAGACAGACGGACATGGCTAAATCGACTCTCCTGGTGATTCTGAGTCGATCGGTATAATTTTTATGGAGTCTAAGACGAATAATTACAAACTGAATGACAAACTTATAATACCCTTTCATCTATTGCTGAAGGGTATAAAAACAAAAATGTCAACTATAAATCAAAGGTGTTCTAACAGTGAAGTCGAATTAAAGAAAATGGTCGAATTTCGCTTTTATAATCTTTTTGAAAAAGTAACCAAATTTAAAACAAAGTACACATGTACACATTACAGAAAAAAGTAATCAATTTTGGTTAGTAGTACACAAAACTGCAGCACTGGTGGAGTGCTGCCTAAGAACGCTGTGACAGGGTGTTGAATCTTAAGTAATCTAATTCAATGAGCAATTTGTTTATAGCAAGGTTCCACAGCAGAGATCATAAGACGCCTCCTTATGGAGTACCTCGACATGCTACCTTGTGGACTGTAGCAGTGCCCATGGTTGAGCTTATGACTTTGTAGGTGAGTAGTTTGTCTACAAAAGAGATGGCAGATTTATCAACCCCTGACTCCTCTATTGCGGACATAATCGACTAGGGTTTTATGTTGTTATGTAAATAATGGGTGTTTTTTTTAGAGGTATAGAACTTCGAATTGAAATAAAACACAAGAAAATCGTTTTAATGTCCATCAATTTGGCTTCATTGGAAGGATAATTTTATGCCATTAATGTTTAAATATGATTTCGGGCATGTGGCCGCCGCGGCTGGCTCGAATAAAGCCAATTCTACAGGTCCAATTTTCAACTACTTTTTCGAGCATATGGGGCCGTATGTTGGCAATAACGCCACGAATGTTGGCTTCCATGTCCCCTAACGTTTCTGGTTTGTTGGCGTAGACGAGCGACTTCACATATCCCCAAAGAAAATAATCCAGTGGTGTCAAATCGCACGATCTTGGTGGCCAATTGACAGGTCCATTCCGCGAAATTATGCGCTCATCGAATGTTTCCTTCAATAAATCAATTGTGACGTGCGCTGTGTGGCATGTAGCGCCGTCTTGTTGGAACCACAACTCATCCACATTCATGCCATCCAATTGGGGAACAAAATAGTCGGTTATCATGGCTCTATACCAGTCTCCATTTATGGTAACTGACTCTCCAGCATTATTTCGGAAGAAGTATGGCCCAATGACTCCACCAGCCCATAGAGCACACCAAACAGTCAGTTTTTGTGGATGTAATGGCGTCTCAAGGGTCTCATGTGGATTCTCTTCACTCCAAATGCGGCAATTTTGCTTGTTGACGTAGCCATTCAACCAAAAATGAGCCTCATCACTGAACAAAATTTTGCGATGAAAATCAGCATCGAGATCAATCTCATTTTCGGCCCATACACCAAAATCATGGTCTTGCGGCTTTAATTCTTGCACAAGCTGGATCTTGTAAGGTCGCTAGCCAAGATCTTTGCGCAAAATCTTCCATAAAGTTGATGGACAAAGCTCCAATTGCTGTGCACGGTGGCGAATCGATTCATTCGGGTCCTCTTCAACACTTTGCTCTACAGCGGCAATTGTTTCTTCGGTTCGCACTGTTCGACGTCGCTGCGGATGCGTATTATCACATAGAGTAAACGTAGTGCGAAAACGATCCATGGTTAACCGAATTAATTGCTCTGATGGACGATTATGTCGACCATAAAATGGACGGAGCTTGCGGTAAACTTCGCGAACTGAACCATTATTTTCGAAATAAATTTGCACGATTTGCAAGCGTTGTTCTTTTGTCAACCTGTTCATGATGAAATGGCAAACCAAACTAAATATTAATCACTTGACAGCTGACAAAATGGCCGCCTGTTAAAAAAGTGATGCCAACTTAAAGTTCTATACCTCAATAAAAAACACCCGATATAAGATAACACCTTCGATTTTTTAGTGCGCAGTCCACTTGAATACCAAAATGGTTTTTAAGTGCCTTATAGGTTTTAAAGGCAATTCCTATTAAACAGTAATTCTAGCGTTAAACGTTAAGAATAATTAAAGAGTTATCAAAAATCTGGCAACACATACATACGGCATATGCCCGCGCATTTTTCTCTCTTTATTCATGTGTTCAGGCGAAAATTGTTGCTGCTTTTAAACAATTTTGCAAAATCATTCTGTTTTTCGCACAGATACTATTGTTTAACACATATGTATAAATTCAATTTGCAAAATTATGTAGATTCAAATGTTTGCACATTGTATCAAGCTTTTAAACTGCTCTTCTCTGATAACTTTTAAAGATGATTCATTTCTTTGAGGGGAGGTTAAGACTACAAACGTTTGTTGCGGTGGCATTATAGGAATGAGTTTCCCTCATTTCCACAATAGAGTTTTTTTTTTTTACCTTTGGAGGTGGCTTTCTCATATATATGTACGTACGTATGTATGTATATATGTATGTATGTATATATGTATGTATATATGTATGTATGTATATATGTATGTATGTATATATGTATGTACTTATGTATGTATTTATGTATGTATATATGTATGTATGTGTATATGTATGTATATATGTATGTATTTATGTGTGTATGTATGTACATATATATGTATGCATGTATTTATGTATGTACTTATGTATGTATATATGTATGTATATATGTATGTACGCATTTATGTGTGTATGTATGTATGCATGTACCTATGTAGTATGTAAGAACCCTGTAGTAAAACTGGGGTCATGTGTCTCCATGTCAACACTTTGTGTAACATCAATTCAAATGTCCCCAATTTTAGTTCAGTACTGAAATAGTGAATATATAGAGACAACTTTTCTGGTATATATCTGGTGACATTGTCAACGAATGTGTCAACATATATGTATATCAATAGGCCCCGATTTGATCCCAACGTCTCCATTTGGACCAAAAGATCTACAAAGTCAATACTAAGTAAATAGTGGTAATGTCTACTGGTAGATTTCGTAGGAACTCTAAATGTTGAATGTCAATAGTGGATAACATTGGATGGGGCAGAATAGGCAAGTAGTACTGGAGACATTGTCAATAGCAAAACAGTATTGTTTCTCTGACGGCATTTACTGCAGGGAAGTGTCTGAAGGCTATTATTACACCCTTCAGCTCCATAGGTGGAAAGGGTATTATAAGTTTATGATGATGTATGTAACGCACCGAAATATTTGTCTTAGATCCACCGTTTAGTATACCAATAGGCTCGCTGTCTGGCTGGCCGAACCCCCATGTAAACCAAGTAATCAAAGTACAGGTCGGAATTCTAAAGATAATTTGATGAAGATTGGCACAGATAATTTTTTTTGATGTTGGGACCATGGCTAGTGAAAGTCGTCAAAACCGGCCCATCATTTATGGTATCTCCCATAGTTCCCACTTCCCGGGATGGATATTTTGACCACAAATGTTAATATTTTTCCATGAAATTTAAACCATTTGACCACAGCTCCCATAGAAACTCTATTGCCAAAACGCGCTAAATGAAACAATAATCAATAAAATGCTCGTAAATATCTAGATATTGAGAATTTCGAGTTTAATTTTTGCATACGTAATTTTCGTAGAAACTATAATTAATTTGCCATATTTCGATGTAATCGTTCATATAATTCCCAAAAGACGAAAACAGCTTCAATATATATAAGTTTTGATAAAATTCCTGTATGATGTTCAAATTTTGCAAATTTTTGTCTCCATACAGGAAAAATAGTATTTTTGACCGCATCGCAAAAAAACAAAAAAACACGAGGCAATGCGATGGTTTCTTTTTAGTATCTGTCAATATTGTACTAAACATGTGTGGTAGCCATGTTCAGTTAGGATAGTATTAGGAAGTGTTTGGATTTAATTTTTCTTGTATGTTACAGGATGTTACTGTGAATTAATATTATTAAGGCGGTATGTAGTAATGGTTTTTTTTTATGAATGAAATTTCGGTTAAGTTTGAAAAGTTTTTTTTTTAAATTTAGGCGGGGTATGATGATATGGTTCGAAGAAAGAGGGACAAACAGTTTATGTTAAAACTTTATTAGTATGACAAGAAAGAGATAGGTTTAGTAACAAAAAAAGGCGCTTTTAGAAAAAAATAAGAAGATGGCTCATTGGAAGTCCAGTGTCATTATGGGGGAGAATATATAAAGGGCTGACCAGTATGAAGAGATTGATTAATTATTCTAGATGTGGCCAAACATCACCTTTTGTGGATTATAAAAAAAAAAAATATTTTTTTTGATTGTGAAGAACAAGGAGAAAAGTATAAATAACTTGTGATATACAAAAAATTTAAGCAGTATTTTTTTATTTTTAAAAATAAATTATCAAACAAACAAAAACGTAAGGAAGTGATGAAAATTTGTTTATTTATTTATTATTCTTAACATAAGTGTCTTTGTGATGTGTTTAATAGATTACCTGGGATTCCTTGAAAAAGGCACCTTATGGTGAATAAATTTCCTGCATTACTAAGAAGTTCTGGACGGAGAGCTTTAAACTGGTATTCGGTTGTAGCAGGACCAAAAGTTTGGGTGTCGAAGACCAGAGACTGAAAAAAAAAGCTCTCCTTAACCTTTAAACCTTGGGACTTTTGATTGGATTTAACCAAGAAACTGATTCACGATTTAATAACTATAACTAATATCCCTAAAAGCGAGTCACCAGGTAAACTAAGTATTGTAAAAATAAGTTAATGTACCACATTTAAAACACCATATAGATTGATAAAGAAGAGGAAATCTTAATATTAAAATACTCTGTTGGTATATGATTTTTGTTGGCTGCTATAACCGCTAATATTAGACTCAAAAAGAAAAAAAAAGGAAACAAAACATATAGTATTAGATAAGTAGTTTTAAGTTATTTAAGAATTATAGGTTAAGCTTTGTTTGTTTAAGATATTTGTTGTTTAAATAGTAGAAAAGTTATCAAATTGCAGGGTTTTTAAAGTTACATCGAAAATTTGCTCACAATAGTAATCTTTTTCTTTTGGTAGATTTACCTAATTAAAATATATCTGATTTTAGAGAGCTCTTTCAGGTCAGGTCATTTTTGGGTTAGTTTTAAAGGCTCGGAGTTAGGAGTCAAAAATACCAGTGAGTAAGTTTTTTTTTGATTGGTAACACGAATTTAGGTGTAAAAACGCTTAAAAAAAGACATTAGAGTAATTTGATTTCTTTTATATTTTTTTTCCGTTTAAATAATCTTTATTTCCTGTTTTTATATTTGTTTGATTTTATTTGTATTTTATATATATCGGTTTAGTATAATTATTTTATTTTATCTTTTAATATTCCCAATTAGTTTTAAGATATCTTAATAAAAATATGTGTTAATTATTGAATAATGAAAATTTCAGAGTAAAACTCATTCCTAAGGGGTAGGAAAAGACTGGAAGTGGTGAGGTGAGTCGGAATACGGGGTCACTAAAAAAAATGTTCATGGATAAAAGTGACCATGGTAGGGTAATGGGCGGTAGGAGAATTCCATCTTTCTCCCTTTATGTCGGTGTCGGTGTTGTGTTTAGGTTCTGTATGTTTGTTATGTTCTAGTTAAATAAATTGGTACGGTCTTGAGAGCTGAGTGAGGGTCCAAAGAAATCTACACCCGAAAAGGTTCCATGCATTCCGAGCTAGGCGATGGCCGCTCAGTATCTTTTAAGAACACGTAACAATATGGCGCCCAAAGAAATAATTGTTTGATTTTGTGTACAATACCTACACACAAGATAATAATCTAATAAATTTTATAAAATAGTCCAAAATTTAGGTATATAGCAATGGATATTATTCTTTGAATATATTGTAGCCGTTCAGGATGAAAATATCCTGAAGTCCGTTGTACAGAATATAGATGAGAACGATATTCAGTTTTGTATGTATACCAAAGAAACCCCAAACAAATGCATCCCATAAGAGTTTTGAAATTGAGAACTTATGTGTGATGTACTATGTTATATATACTTTTTTTTGCAATTTAACTAGAGTAAATTTTTCTTAATAGTTACAAATCTAATACAAACAAAGATACATTTTGTTAACCGATCAAGATCGTTTCTTGAAGTCTGTCGTAGCATATATATTTTCGTTTGTATGGGCCTTTGTTGTTAATGACGTTAACAACAATGCGTGACTATTAATTCAAATGTTTTCCAGTAATTATGATTGAGACACCAAAAACATAATGCTCTTTTTGTAGAGTGCCAACTAAAATATTACCGATTAACCACCACTTTCATTCACCGCCCCTTTAGCAATATAAATTCAATCAATTTAATTTTCTAATAATTCGTATTTTTAATAGAGTTTTTATTTACGTATTTACGTGTGAAAGTAAGCTTAAGTATTCTTATAAATTTTCGTTTATGGTTAATCTAAAAATATCTTTTTTTTTTATTTATTTTCATTTTTATTATTTTTATGTTTATATTTTAGTATTTAATATTGTAGTCATCATTAGTATTATAGTTTTATATTAAACAAATTTTCGATTACATACGTTTTTAAAGTTATTGGTTTTTACTCTCGAATATTGGTGATGAATGTACAAACCCGCAACCAGGCTAAAAAGAGAGAAAGTAATCGTGAATTAGGCAGACAATCTGTAGAATTTCAAACAAATAGAAAAAGAAATAGATTACCCGAATTCGATTTGAATAGATCCACACTTCCATCCGAACCGAAACTTCAAAGATTTCCAAAAATGTCCAATCCAAATAATAATGATGTAAGTGCTCACTTTATTGACATGTCCAACACTATAATGGCGACGTCATCTCGACCAACAAACGCCACAGCAAACCACCAATCTGGTATAATAAATAGTGTCCCTCAGACCAATAGTAGTTTGAACGAAAATATAGACCCAGAGGTTAGAGAATTAGTGGCTGATGAGGCCTTAAACGTTCAGAGGTCTTTAGAAGATAAGGTCAGAAAAATGGTACAGGAAGAGATGGCTGAGGTTAAAAAGACGATGACTGATTTATCGATGGCTATTCAGAATCTTTCGAAAATAATTGCTCAACATCCTACAGCGGCAAATACAAATCCGACTATTATTAGTAATACCGGAAATGTTGAAGGCAACAATCAAGTTCCAAACCTTGCGTCAAGTAATGTTGTGGCTGATAGGGTGGTACCGCGCAACTCTTTTCCAATGTTTAATTTTGTTCCAAACTATCCACCTCCTGCCGTGAACCCAAGTCTCACCAATAATAGTAACAATAGGTCCAATCTAACCGGAAATGAAACTTTTGATATTCGTCAGATTCGAATCGACAAGTTAGGGTTGAGTTTTGATAACAAATCGATGTCGGTCGATGATTTTATTTTCCGGTTAGATCATCTAAAGACCCATTACAACATAACCGATAGGGAGGTTGTAAGAGACTTCCATTTATTAGTGGCAGATTCTGTTAAAGATTGGTATTGGTCCTTCATAGGAACCCATGGTATGACGGAATGGCCAGTTTTGCGTCTTGCGTTAAAATCGCAATACCAAACACCACGGTCCAATTTCGAAGTTATGCGTGATCTGGTAGAAAAGAAACAACAAAACCATGAATCGATTGATAGTTTTTTCCAAGCAATGAATAAATTAAGATCTCAACTTACGCAAGCAATGCCAGAATATGATATGATAAAAATTATGAAGAGGAACGTTAATCCAAATTTAGCCAGGATAGTGTACCCCATAGCAGTTTCGTCAGTAGAACAATTGCGGATCGAGTGCAATGAGGCGGAAAGAAATTTCCCAAGGAGGGAAGTCAAGAACGTAATGCCTCCACCACGAGCACCTAATCGGATGGTGAGCGAGGTTTATTTCGATGAATACTCGTATGATCCAATTCCTGCTAGCCCAATTCAAGACGTTGTAGAGGTCGATGCGGTGCAATTACAAAAATCAACTCTAGTCTGCTGGAATTGTAAAACTGCAGGTCATGCTTTTATGGAATGTCCGGTGGAACAGAGAGCGCTTTTCTGTTACCGATGCGGCAAGCCAGGAGTAGTGACACCCAAATGCCCGATATGCCAACAAAAAAATTTCAAGAGTGGCGTGGGAATGACGGGGGACCCACGTCAAAAGGAAATCCCTGCTCCATCAAAAGCATAGGTTCACCTAGAAATGAAACAGATAATAATAGTGTGGTTAATAATGATTTAAAAAATGAGAATAGTTTCGTTAATTCCAAGACCAGACACTATTTTACTCTAGAAGCTAGGGAAAAGAACTATGAAAAGGTTAAGACAAAAATTTTTGGAACTGAGGGGGTAAACACTAGTAAGTCTAAAAAGATAACAAAATTGAGAGATGACTTTAATGAACGTAGAAAAAGAAGAAGCAGAATTGTTGAGTCCATAGTCAGGTTCAGTAAATCAAATAATGACCCGAGAATTTTCATTAATGTATCGATTTGTGATAGCCAAGTTCGGGGATTGTTAGATTCGGGAGCGTCCGTGAGTATTTTGGGTAAAAACTGTAGGGAATTTGTTTTAAATTTAGGATTGTCTATTCAACCGATGCTGACCAGTGTGAAAACTGCCAGTGGTCAACATCAAAGAGTTTTAGGCAAAATAAAAGCCAGTATACATTATAAAGGTCAAGAACATGATATGTTTTTGTATCTTTGTCCTGATCTGGAACAGCATCTGTATTTAGGAATTGACTTCTGGGAGTCATTTGGCCTAGTACCGGATGTCGATAGGGTAGAAGAGATAAATTTGGGAAATTTAAATAAATTTGTAGATAATGAAGTAGAACATAAGTTACGTCCGCATAGTCTGTCCGAGCAACAACAACAACAATTAGATGAAGTAATAAAACTTTTTAATACGTTTGAGGAAAATGGTCTGGGAGTAACTCCATTCGAGAAACATTCTATCAAATTAATTGAGGGAGCGGTACCCATTAAAGACCGGCACTATCCGATTTCGCCCGCAGTACAACAAATAACTTATGCTGAAATTGATACTATGCTCAAGTTGAACGTGATAGAAGAAAGCGAAAGTCCTTGGAGCAATAGGACGACTATTGTTCGCAAGCCTGGGAAAAATCGTTTTTGTTTGGATGCTCGCAAACTCAACAACCTCACGGTAAAAGACGCGTATCCACTGCAGAATATAGATGGAATACTTAGTCGCATCGATGAAACATATTTCATCAGCAGTGTCGATTTGAAGTACGCGTTCTGGCAGATAGAGTTGGAGGAGGAAAGTAAGCCTTACACAGCTTTCACGGTGCCTGGTAGGCCTTTATACCAGTTCCGGGTGATGCCATTTGGGCTATGTAATGCCGCTCAACGTCTCTGCAGGTTAATGGATAAGGTGATTCCTCAGCGCATTAAAGAAAATGTCTTCATCTATTTAGATGATTTACTAGTGATTTCTAGTTCATTTGAAGAGCATTTAAAGCTGTTAGAAGAAGTAGCTGTATGTTTGAGAAAAGCCAATCTCACTATTGGACTCAAAAAGTCTCAATTTTGCTTTCAAGAACTAAAATATCTGGGATTTATAATTGGAGGGGGAATGCTGAAGACAGATCAAACAAAAGTTGAAGCGATTCGAAACATTAAAATACCAAAAACAACGAGAGAAGTGAGGAGCTTCCTTGGAACCGCTGGGTGGTACAGACGGTTTATTAAAGACTTTGCGACAATCGCTGCTCCATTGACAGATACCCTTAAAAAATCAAAAAAAATTTATTATGACTTCAGAAGCGATAGAGTCCTTCGAAAAATTAAAAAAAGCGCTAACCACCGCACCTGTACTCAGACACCCTGATTTTACCAAACGGTTTTATATACAGTGTGATGCTTCTGATTATGGAGTTGGTGCGGTATTATATCAATTAAATAAAAATAATGAAGAACACCCGATTGCATTTTATTCCCAAAAATTGAATTCATGCCAAAGAAAATATAGCGTTACGGAAAAAGAATGCCTAGCCGCGGTGATGGCGATCAAAAAGTTCAGGCCCTATGTTGAAATGATGTCGTTCACTGTAATAACAGATCATGCCAGCTTAAAATGGCTCATGACGTTAAGAGATCTGAGTGGAAGATTAGCTCGCTGGTCTTTGCTGTTGCAAGCTTACGATTTTAATATTGAACATCGGAAAGGGTCGGACAATATTGTTGCCGATATGTTGTCCCGAGCACCAATCTGTCATGGAGTAGAAGTTAATGAATTGTCTAGTGAAGATCTATTAGATTTTGAAACTACAGAGTTTGAATGTGAAGAATATTTAGATATGGTTAAAAACATAAATGAAAATTCTGATAAGCTTCCAGACTTAAAGGTAATCGAAGGAAAAATCTACAAGAAAACTTTAGTAAATACGATATTAGGAGAAGAATGTCCCTGGAAACTATGGATTCCATCAAATCTCACTTCAACGATGATTGAAAAAGCGCATATAGGAAATACGATTGCACATGGTGGTATTTTTAAAACGTTAGAACGGATAAGAAGATTTTACTATTGGCCTAGAATGACAATTCAGGTCAAAGAATACGTTAATGGGTGTCAAATCTGCAAAGAAACAAAATCTGCAAACCAAAACCTCATGCCAGAAATTGGTCAGGAAGTAAAAACTGATAGGCCTTTTCAAAAACTTTACATTGATTTTTTAGGGAAGTATCCTAGGTCGAAGAGTGGAAACTGTTATATCTTTATAGTGGTTGATCATTTCACAAAGTTTACTTTTTTGAAAGCGATGAGTGAAGCGACTGCTACCAAGGTCGTTCAATTTTTAAGAAATGAAATATTCCACAAATTTGGGGTTCCCGAAATAATCCATTCCGACAATGGTATGCAATTCGTTTCCAAGACCTTTCAAGAAATGATCGACGCGTATAAAATACAGCATATAAAAACGGCTTTTTACAGTCCTCAATCGAATGCCGCGGAAAGGGTGAACCAGTCGGTGCTTAATGCGATTAGAGCTTATCTTGAAGACGATCACAGAGACTGGGATATATATTTATCAGAAATAGAGTGTGCATTAAGAACTTCGGTCCACTCGGCTACTGGGGTAACACCGTTTTTCGCATTATTTGGATTTCATATGTTCTCTAATGGATGTGATTATAAGTTAGCCCGTAAACTCGCATCAATAACAGACCATGAGATTCGCGAATTAAAACCAAATGATAAGTTGGAGTTAATAAGGGAAAAAATTAAGCAAAATATGCATAAGGCTTATGAGAGAAGTGCTAATATTTATAATAAACGAGCTCGCGTTACCAAATTTGTACCTGGTCAAGAAGTTTTTAGGCGCAACAATGTTTTAAGCGACTTCGGGAAAAACCGCAATGCAAAATTTTGCAAAAAGTTTCTTAAATGTAGGATTGTAAAACCGATAGGAAACAATATGTACGAATTAGAAAATCTACAAGGAAAATCTATTGGTATGTATCACGCAAAAGATATAAAGATATAGTGATAATTAAAACAGATCTGTGATAAATTTCGTTGGATTAAGTGCAATATTAGAATATAAGAAATACTACTTGACGGTCTAAAAATAATAAGTTTGTTTTCATTAGTGTTATTTTTGTGGCGTCAATTTTGTATTTCTTAATGTTTCTTAGATTAGCAACTAGTACCTGTTCTTATCACATTATGTTGTAATTATACACTTATATTTTTTTTTATTTAATTATACATCCAAATTTGTGTTTATTATACAATTTATAGATTACATACCTACAGTTTTTCTTAGTGCAATATTTTCCCATATTTTTTTGTAGCTCGCAGTTTAATGTACCTGAAAAAGAAAATAAAAGAAACAGAAAGTAACATTCTTATATACAAAAACTTAAGATTCATTTATAAATACTTATCTAAAGATTTTGTGTGTAAAAATCCCATAAGAAACACTCCAAAATCACCGACAGAAGTACCTGTAATAAAAACATAGAATGTTAGCCAAAATTGAAAAAAAACAAAATAAGAATTTGTCAATACTAACCAGTGTTTTTTTTTGTTTTTGCCCGGCTAGTGAGACTTCAGGGTGTGGGAGTTCCCCACGTTTTTTTTATCATATATTTCGTAAGCCACGCACACCATCTTTTCCCACATTATGGTCCAAATCTGGTGTTTTGTTGCGGTGGCATTATAGGAATGAGTTTCCCTCATTTCCACAATAGAGTTTTTTTTTTTTACCTTTGGAGGTGGCTTTCTCATATATATGTACGTACGTATGTATGTATATATGTATGTATGTATATATGTATGTATATATGTATGTATGTATATATGTATGTATGTATATATGTATGTACTTATGTATGTATTTATGTATGTATATATGTATGTATGTGTATATGTATGTATATATGTATGTATTTATGTGTGTATGTATGTACATATATATGTATGCATGTATTTATGTATGTACTTATGTATGTATATATGTATGTATATATGTATGTACGCATTTATGTGTGTATGTATGTATGCATGTACCTATGTAGTATGTAAGAACCCTGTAGTAAAACTGGGGTCATGTGTCTCCATGTCAACACTTTGTGTAACATCAATTCAAATGTCCCCAATTTTAGTTCAGTACTGAAATAGTGAATATATAGAGACAACTTTTCTGGTATATATCTGGTGACATTGTCAACGAATGTGTCAACATATATGTATATCAATAGGCCCCGATTTGATCCCAACGTCTCCATTTGGACCAAAAGATCTACAAAGTCAATACTAAGTAAATAGTGGTAATGTCTACTGGTAGATTTCGTAGGAACTCTAAATGTTGAATGTCAATAGTGGATAACATTGGATGGGGCAGAATAGGCAAGTAGTACTGGAGACATTGTCAATAGCAAAACAGTATTGTTTCTCTGACGGCATTTACTGCAGGGAAGTGTCTGAAGGCTATTATTACACCCTTCAGCTCCATAGGTGGAAAGGGTATTATAAGTTTATGATGATGTATGTAACGCACCGAAATATTTGTCTTAGATCCACCGTTTAGTATACCAATAGGCTCGCTGTCTGGCTGGCCGAACCCCCATGTAAACCAAGTAATCAAAGTACAGGTCGGAATTCTAAAGATAATTTGATGAAGATTGGCACAGATAATTTTTTTTGATGTTGGGACCATGGCTAGTGAAAGTCGTCAAAACCGGCCCATCATTTATGGTATCTCCCATAGTTCCCACTTCCCGGGATGGATATTTTGACCACAAATGTTAATATTTTTCCATGAAATTTAAACCATTTGACCACAGCTCCCATAGAAACTCTATTGCCAAAACGCGCTAAATGAAACAATAATCAATAAAATGCTCGTAAATATCTAGATATTGAGAATTTCGAGTTTAATTTTTGCATACGTAATTTTCGTAGAAACTATAATTAATTTGCCATATTTCGATGTAATCGTTCATATAATTCCCAAAAGACGAAAACAGCTTCAATATATATAAGTTTTGATAAAATTCCTGTATGATGTTCAAATTTTGCAAATTTTTGTCTCCATACAGGAAAAATAGTATTTTTGACCGCATCGCAAAAAAACAAAAAAACACGAGGCAATGCGATGGTTTCTTTTTAGTATCTGTCAATATTGTACTAAACATGTGTGGTAGCCATGTTCAGTTAGGATAGTATTAGGAAGTGTTTGGATTTAATTTTTCTTGTATGTTACAGGATGTTACTGTGAATTAATATTATTAAGGCGGTATGTAGTAATGGTTTTTTTTTATGAATGAAATTTCGGTTAAGTTTGAAAAGTTTTTTTTTTAAATTTAGGCGGGGTATGATGATATGGTTCGAAGAAAGAGGGACAAACAGTTTATGTTAAAACTTTATTAGTATGACAAGAAAGAGATAGGTTTAGTAACAAAAAAAGGCGCTTTTAGAAAAAAATAAGAAGATGGCTCATTGGAAGTCCAGTGTCATTATGGGGGAGAATATATAAAGGGCTGACCAGTATGAAGAGATTGATTAATTATTCTAGATGTGGCCAAACATCACCTTTTGTGGATTATAAAAAAAAAAAATATTTTTTTTGATTGTGAAGAACAAGGAGAAAAGTATAAATAACTTGTGATATACAAAAAATTTAAGCAGTATTTTTTTATTTTTAAAAATAAATTATCAAACAAACAAAAACGTAAGGAAGTGATGAAAATTTGTTTATTTATTTATTATTCTTAACATAAGTGTCTTTGTGATGTGTTTAATAGATTACCTGGGATTCCTTGAAAAAGGCACCTTATGGTGAATAAATTTCCTGCATTACTAAGAAGTTCTGGACGGAGAGCTTTAAACTGGTATTCGGTTGTAGCAGGACCAAAAGTTTGGGTGTCGAAGACCAGAGACTGAAAAAAAAAGCTCTCCTTAACCTTTAAACCTTGGGACTTTTGATTGGATTTAACCAAGAAACTGATTCACGATTTAATAACTATAACTAATATCCCTAAAAGCGAGTCACCAGGTAAACTAAGTATTGTAAAAATAAGTTAATGTACCACATTTAAAACACCATATAGATTGATAAAGAAGAGGAAATCTTAATATTAAAATACTCTGTTGGTATATGATTTTTGTTGGCTGCTATAACCGCTAATATTAGACTCAAAAAGAAAAAAAAAGGAAACAAAACATATAGTATTAGATAAGTAGTTTTAAGTTATTTAAGAATTATAGGTTAAGCTTTGTTTGTTTAAGATATTTGTTGTTTAAATAGTAGAAAAGTTATCAAATTGCAGGGTTTTTAAAGTTACATCGAAAATTTGCTCACAATAGTAATCTTTTTCTTTTGGTAGATTTACCTAATTAAAATATATCTGATTTTAGAGAGCTCTTTCAGGTCAGGTCATTTTTGGGTTAGTTTTAAAGGCTCGGAGTTAGGAGTCAAAAATACCAGTGAGTAAGTTTTTTTTTGATTGGTAACACGAATTTAGGTGTAAAAACGCTTAAAAAAAGACATTAGAGTAATTTGATTTCTTTTATATTTTTTTTCCGTTTAAATAATCTTTATTTCCTGTTTTTATATTTGTTTGATTTTATTTGTATTTTATATATATCGGTTTAGTATAATTATTTTATTTTATCTTTTAATATTCCCAATTAGTTTTAAGATATCTTAATAAAAATATGTGTTAATTATTGAATAATGAAAATTTCAGAGTAAAACTCATTCCTAAGGGGTAGGAAAAGACTGGAAGTGGTGAGGTGAGTCGGAATACGGGGTCACTAAAAAAAATGTTCATGGATAAAAGTGACCATGGTAGGGTAATGGGCGGTAGGAGAATTCCATCTTTCTCCCTTTATGTCGGTGTCGGTGTTGTGTTTAGGTTCTGTATGTTTGTTATGTTCTAGTTAAATAAATTGGTACGGTCTTGAGAGCTGAGTGAGGGTCCAAAGAAATCTACACCCGAAAAGGTTCCATGCATTCCGAGCTAGGCGATGGCCGCTCAGTATCTTTTAAGAACACGTAACACGTTTGCCATTATTTTTCGAATGAAGGCAATATCATATTTAGTTTTTACCTTAACAATTTGTTGCTTTAAAGTTTTTGTTAGTTTTTTGAATACATAATTGTTAGCATAAACTTGAAATCAAGCCCTCAAAAGCAAGTATGTATGAGAATTTATTAACACACATGAAACATTAATAGCCTTCTCTGTTGCTGTGCGCAAGTTAATTTTTTGCAAAAAAAGTTTTTGGGGGCAAATCCCCATGAATGGCTGATGCAAGAGTTGTAGAAATTTACAACAGCTGATTTTGTTTGCAAATGTTGAGATGTCATCAGCTGCAAATGGATGCAGCTGAAACAAAAGAAAAAGATGAGTTTGTAAAATGATGCTGGAGTATCAACAAATGTGTTGTGTTGGTTTTGAAAGTGATGTTGAGCAACATGTTTATAATCATGTTCAACTTTAAGGAAGTTTAACAAGTCTATATCGTTCATTTTCTGAGTATGTATTACAAATATGTATAATTTCTTTTAATATAAAGATGAAAGTCTCAACTCATGTTATTTCGTTTGTTTTGGATAGACACTTTTCGTAGAACAAAAAAATATCGAATAAACCTTTTGCCATTTCATTAGTAGTAGCGTTATTCCACGATCATACAATTTTAAGTCTTTGTTGGAAAAAAACTGGTACATGACTTTTGAACTTATTATTTGAAGTATAGATTTGTCGTTCCAAAATATTTTGCTTTGACCGTAAAAAGTCACTAAATACAAGTCGACCGACTAAGAGCCGCCGCCGCTCGGTGGCTCAGAATCAATTTTCATTGGCCAAAACCTATACCTAGATTCTTAAAATTTGTATGCCATCAGAAAGGAAACATATCAAAACTAAGGTAGCCAGAAAATGTCAAAATATTCGCAGTAGTAGGCGTGGCATGCTGCTGAGGGCAAAGAATTTAAGTTAATTTAGAAATATAAAAAAAATTGTAATATTTGATCTCATATTAATTACGATTTCTTGAAAACTATAATTCATAATGGGCTTCGTTTTTATACCCTTCACCACCATAGGTAGAAAGTAGGGTTGCCAATCAGGCTGGATTCGACTGGATTGTCCAGCTTTTTTAGTACTTGTCCAGTGTCAAGCTAAAATTAAATTTGTCCAGATAAAATGTAAAGAATTGAAATATTTTGAATATTTTTAAAGAAAAACTATTTTTTTGAAAAAACTTTTGCAAAAGTGTTTTTTTTTTCTTTTTTACTTAAGTGATTGCTTGATCAAGTTCATGTTGTAATAAATATACCCTCTATAAAATTCCTCCATTGTACTTTACTTAAATGGCCTAAATCAAAAACCTGTTAAGGCCAAAGGCCGAGCATATTTTAGAATTCTATGGGCTTCAATCATGTGTGCATATTCTCCAAATTGTAGGTCAAGCTTTGAAAGATTTTTTATGTCGTTATTTATGTTGACGGCGGTACCAAGGTAAACTTATTTTTTTACAACCTCGTAGTTACAGTTCTCAACGATCACATGTGGTCCAATTCTTGAGGATTGCCTGTTTGTAGAAACTAGGAGTTTTGTTTTGATTCATTGACAACTAAAACCATCTTATTACATAGATTCCTTCTCGAAACTTGAAAAGGCGGCAGTCAAATCGCGCAACGTGCGTCCCATGATATCAATGTCATCGATAATCGCGATTAGCGATATTGTTTCAGATCTCGGACCATTACTTTTTCTCTCAATATCGCTGCGGTTAATTACGGTATTCGAAATTTGGCTTATCAAAAATTTAAAGATCCATCGAAGCAAATTATTAAAGCAAGTTTTTTACTTTTAATGTCCAGCTAGTTTTTAGATTGTGAAGCTTTTTTTTTTTTCTTATGTCCAGCTTTTTCAGGATTTGTGTCTGGCAACCCTAGTGGAAAGGGTATTATAAGTTTGTGCTGATGTATGTAACACATAGAAATATTTGTCTCAGACCCAATATCATATTTAGTTTTTACCTTAACAATTTGTTGCTTTAAAGTTTTTGTTAGTTTTTTGAATACATAATTGTTAGCATAAACTTGAAATCAAGCCCTCAAAAGCAAGTATGTATGAGAATTTATTAACACACATGAAACATTAATAGCCTTCTCTGTTGCTGTGCGCAAGTTAATTTTTTGCAAAAAAAGTTTTTGGGGGCAAATCCCCATGAATGGCTGATGCAAGAGTTGTAGAAATTTACAACAGCTGATTTTGTTTGCAAATGTTGAGATGTCATCAGCTGCAAATGGATGCAGCTGAAACAAAAGAAAAAGATGAGTTTGTAAAATGATGCTGGAGTATCAACAAATGTGTTGTGTTGGTTTTGAAAGTGATGTTGAGCAACATGTTTATAATCATGTTCAACTTTAAGGAAGTTTAACAAGTCTATATCGTTCATTTTCTGAGTATGTATTACAAATATGTATAATTTCTTTTAATATAAAGATGAAAGTCTCAACTCATGTTATTTCGTTTGTTTTGGATAGACACTTTTCGTAGAACAAAAAAATATCGAATAAACCTTTTGCCATTTCATTAGTAGTAGCGTTATTCCACGATCATACAATTTTAAGTCTTTGTTGGAAAAAAACTGGTACATGACTTTTGAACTTATTATTTGAAGTATAGATTTGTCGTTCCAAAATATTTTGCTTTGACCGTAAAAAGTCACTAAATACAAGTCGACCGACTAAGAGCCGCCGCCGCTCGGTGGCTCAGAATCAATTTTCATTGGCCAAAACCTATACCTAGATTCTTAAAATTTGTATGCCATCAGAAAGGAAACATATCAAAACTAAGGTAGCCAGAAAATGTCAAAATATTCGCAGTAGTAGGCGTGGCATGCTGCTGAGGGCAAAGAATTTAAGTTAATTTAGAAATATAAAAAAAATTGTAATATTTGATCTCATATTAATTACGATTTCTTGAAAACTATAATTCATAATGGGCTTCGTTTTTATACCCTTCACCACCATAGGTAGAAAGTAGGGTTGCCAATCAGGCTGGATTCGACTGGATTGTCCAGCTTTTTTAGTACTTGTCCAGTGTCAAGCTAAAATTAAATTTGTCCAGATAAAATGTAAAGAATTGAAATATTTTGAATATTTTTAAAGAAAAACTATTTTTTTGAAAAAACTTTTGCAAAAGTGTTTTTTTTTTCTTTTTTACTTAAGTGATTGCTTGATCAAGTTCATGTTGTAATAAATATACCCTCTATAAAATTCCTCCATTGTACTTTACTTAAATGGCCTAAATCAAAAACCTGTTAAGGCCAAAGGCCGAGCATATTTTAGAATTCTATGGGCTTCAATCATGTGTGCATATTCTCCAAATTGTAGGTCAAGCTTTGAAAGATTTTTTATGTCGTTATTTATGTTGACGGCGGTACCAAGGTAAACTTATTTTTTTACAACCTCGTAGTTACAGTTCTCAACGATCACATGTGGTCCAATTCTTGAGGATTGCCTGTTTGTAGAAACTAGGAGTTTTGTTTTGATTCATTGACAACTAAAACCATCTTATTACATAGATTCCTTCTCGAAACTTGAAAAGGCGGCAGTCAAATCGCGCAACGTGCGTCCCATGATATCAATGTCATCGATAATCGCGATTAGCGATATTGTTTCAGATCTCGGACCATTACTTTTTCTCTCAATATCGCTGCGGTTAATTACGGTATTCGAAATTTGGCTTATCAAAAATTTAAAGATCCATCGAAGCAAATTATTAAAGCAAGTTTTTTACTTTTAATGTCCAGCTAGTTTTTAGATTGTGAAGCTTTTTTTTTTTTCTTATGTCCAGCTTTTTCAGGATTTGTGTCTGGCAACCCTAGTGGAAAGGGTATTATAAGTTTGTGCTGATGTATGTAACACATAGAAATATTTGTCTCAGACCCACCTTTTAATATACCAATAGGCTTAGAATCACTTTATGAGTCGATTTAGCGATGTCAGTCTGTCCGTCCGTAGGCTGGCTGGACCCCCATGTAAACCATGTTATCAAAGTACAGGTCGCAATTCTAGAGATACTTTGATGAAATTTGGCACAGACGATTTTTTTGACAGCGGAACCTATTGAAATTCGTCAAAATTGGCCCATTATTTATGTTACCTCCCATAGGCCCCACCTCCCGGAAATGATATATTGGCCAAAAATATCAATATTTTTTCCAGAAATTTAAAACAAATACTGCTTATGTAAAATAAAATCACGGTACCAAATTTCGTTGAAATCGGTCCACATTTGACCATAGCTCCCATACGAACTGTTGTGTCAAAAAGCACTAAATGAGACAAAAATCACTAAAACGCTCGTAAATCTAAAGATAATGAGAATTTTAAGTTTTTTTTGCATACATAATTTTTGTAACAACTGTAATTAATTTGACAAATTTCAAGATAATCGGTCCACATTTGACCCTAGCTCTCATATATGTAAGTCCAAATGACGGAATCAGCTTAAATATATAAGTTTTGAGAAAATGTTTGCATTTTGGCGAAACTTAGCAAATATTTGTCTTTATGCTGGAAAAAGAACACCTTTGACCTTAGTGGTGAAGGGTATCGTATGGTCGGGCTTGACCGACTATAGCACTTTCTTACTTGTTTTTTTTTTTTTGTTATATTGGATGGACTGTTGTTTTTAACAAATGGTATTTGCGCACCCTGTATAATTTGTAGTTAGAGTGTTATGAAATAAATTTAAAACCACCATATAGGTATTCCTAAAATTTGAAGTTTAATAGTGTATAACTCTTAAAGGACAAAAAATGAACACAAAATCGAAACCATCCAAAGATAGCCAAAAGTGTTTTCTTTTAACCTATATATACTTTTACATCCGCCCTGACCCGCCCGTAGAACACTTTTTTATTTTAATAAAAATACTCAAAAATTTTTACATAACAAATTCTACCAGAATTGCTAGTAAATTTTATGTGCATATAGTAAAAGTGTTGGGGAGCTTAAATTTAAAATATGAAAAGCCTAGATTTCATTGGGACGGCACAATTGGCCCCCAAAAGTAGGGCACCTTAGACTGATCACTAAAACGATATTTAATTGTCATTTCCCAACAGATTTGAATAATCCTACTATATAATAAATAAGTAGGTCAAGATCTACAAGAAAACGTCGCTACATATCCTATCTCTTATGGTTTTAAAGATATTCGTCTTCAAAAATTAAAATTTTCAATTTGTCTTCCGTTTGGGTCATCCCAATGAAAATGCAGTAATTTCATAAAAGTACTTTTCTCAATTAAGTACTTTTTCTTGCCAAGAAAAGAGCAGAAGTATTTTACAGAATAGCTAAAAAATATTTTTTCTATGAAACATTTATTAACATACATACATACATACATACATACTTTCATTTAATTATAACAAGAGAAAAACAATTTGGACTCAAGCTGCGATAAAATTAAAATAAAGTTTTCAGAGAAGTTCAATGTTATAAGAACAAGGTGCCAATTTTTAGAAAATATAACAAAAGAGCTTTTATTTATATTTACTTTACAGTTTACTAGGTTTTTATACAATCAAATTTATAATTAAACGGGATCATTACACCAAACTTGGTCTTATAAAGTCTATATAATCCTCTGTATAATTCAATTTCACTTATAGGGTACATTTTCCGATTTTCAATCGTAGATTTTAATATTTTCCAATTAAAATATTTAATTCAATTTTCTAATCATTGAAATTTATATACTTAAATTTTTAAATTGTGGAACGTTTAAATATAAAGGGTGGCTGATGAAAGCTGCTGCCAAAAAATTGTAATAATTGTTTATTTGTGTTCCATTTATATTTTACATATAGTTTAATCTTTAATTTAACGAAAATGAAGAATTGGGTGATAAGATACATCCTTGTCTTACAATTTACCTTTATGTAGAACCCGGCATTTAAAGTTCACGTACATTGCCCGAATTAAGCTCAGAATTTTCGTTGGCATGTTACGGTTTTCTAAAATTCTCCATAGATAGCTCCTGTTGACACTGTCGAAGGCTTTTATAAAGTCGATAAACGCTAGGTAAATGGGGGTGCGAAATTCATTACATTGCTCCAGTACTATTCTTACTGTGTTGATTAGATCAACACAAATTCTATTCTCTCGGAACCCAAACTGATTTTCGCGGAGTGTTTCAGAAACTGCGTCAGACGTTCTATTCAAAATTACTCAACTATTTTGCTCGGTATTGGAAGAAGTGTTATTCCCCTGTAGTTATTGCAGTCTTTGGAGTCACCCTTTTTTGTATATTGACTAGTATACCTTCATTCCAGGAGGTTGGTAGAGCTTCTTCTTCCCATATTTTACGCACAAATGGGTGCCACAGTCTCGTCGATCCTTCAACGTCACATAAAAGCATCTCCGATGAGATATTGTCATTGCCCGGGGCCTTGTTGCGCTTAAGGCTTTTAATGGCATTCTTCACTTCTTGTATTGTTGGTGGGCTGTCTGAAATTCCATTGCATAAATAGTCATGGTCGGTTTCATTTTGCACTTCCGTCAGCGCTTCTAATCCAATGGGATTGTTTAATGTTGACAGCGCCAACCTCCCTCCGCACTGTTTATTATTTTTTGCAACCATACACCCTTTATAATCTAACGGATTTTAATAAAACGTTTGAGTTGGCTTGGGCATATTGTGAGAATAAAATGTGCCGTTTCTCCAGAAGAGCAAAACCAAACATACTTACTTTCGTAGGCCAAGCTTGGATAGATTTTCTTCTACTTGGTCTTTCCATCAAAGTTTCGGACGTCTTCTTCTACGAGTTCCCTCGGGATCATTTTCGAAAACTTTTCTTACTAGAATATCCATCCGTTCGCACAACTTGTTCTAGCCAACGAAAACCAAAGCTCCGAAAGAAAAACCAGGAAGAGGAGGACATCTCGAATTAAAGAGGAAGCGCAATTGATCAAGATGCTTGAAGATCTATTCTACCTTCGATTAGCGAAACAGACGTTTTACTATCCAAGAACGAATCCATCAATTTCAGATAACCCATCCTGAAGAGAAGGCGAATTGTGAAGGGTATAAAAGATTAAGCATTGCACTCTGACTTGTTTTTACCAGGGGCCATGATCAGTTCACATCTGCAAATGTATCTCATAAAACTGGTTAATGTTGGGCAAATTCAATACAATTTCAAAACGTGACGTTAAGCGGAGAATACAATGAAACAGCGAAAAACACACAATAAAAGATCAAAAGATACAATAAAAGAAGAAATGAGAACAACAAACTGCAGGAGAATAAACAAAAGACTTTTTTTTTGTTGATCAAAACAAAGAGTGCGGCTTAAACCGGCGATCGCTAAAGAAAGTCTACTTAAAAATAAGATTAGAATGTAAAAGTTAAATCAGTTTCAATTGAAAGGCGAAGGAGAATGGATTAATACGGTAACAACTCAAAGAAGGTTAGACAAATTTTTATGGAATATTAGAAAATGATTTCATTTACTGGTTTTGAATTTTTACGCTAAACAGGAACTTAAATAAAAATGAAGTACATGTGGACAATTTTGAGTCTAGCTTCTGCATGGCTGATTACTCTGTCCAGAGGAGAGGGTATTAAAAACGTTTTACTTTTATTGGCTGATGATGCGGGCTTTGAAATAGGGGCCTACTTGAATAAGTACTGTCAGACACCTAATCTGGATAACTTGGCTAGAAAGGGCCTACTTTTTAACAATGCCTTTACCTCGGTCAGCAGTTGTTCGCCCAGTCGTGCCCAAATCCTAACGGGTCAAGCCAGTCATGCCAGTGGTATGTATGGCCTACATCAGGGAGTTCATAACTTTAATGCTTTGCCGGGAGTAAGATCATTGCCAAATGTATTGAGAGAACAAAGTCAAGGTTCCGTGTTAAGTGGTATTATTGGCAAGAAACATGTGGGATCTAATGAGGATTTTAGATTTGATTTTGAACAAACTGAAGAGCAACACTCCATCAATCAAATTGGCAGAAATATTACCAATATTAAGTTACACACCCGTGATTTTCTGGAAAAAGCTAAGAAAGAGAATAAGCCCTTCTTTTTAATGATAGGATTCCATGATCCCCACAGATGTGGTCATATAACACCGCAGTATGGAGAGTTCTGTGAAAGATGGGGTTCGGGTGAGCTGGATATGGGCACTATACCCGATTGGAAACCTATTTACTATGACTGGCGCAATTTACAAGTACCACCCTATTTACCGGATACCGATGTAGTACGTCAGGAGTTATCGGCTCAATATATGACCATGTCACGTTTGGATCAGGGGGTTGGCTTAGTGCTCAAAGAATTGCAAAATTATGGTTATGATGAAAACACTTTAGTTATATTCACCTCCGACAATGGACCACCTTTTCCGCTGGCACGCACCAATCTCTATGAACATGGCATAAGATTACCATTTATACTAGCCTCACCCAATGCAAAGGATAGGCACTTACAAACTACCTCAGCCATGACTAGTTTGCAAGATATCTACCCCACTGTTTTAGAGGCTTTAAAGGTCCAACAAGATAATACTACCCAGCAACCCTATACCAAATCCCTTTTACCTCTGCTGCAGTCAGAGCCCCAACCTTTGGAAGATGATGCCGTTTTTGGTTCTCACAACTATCACGAAATAACCATGAACTACCCAATGCGCATGATACACACTAGACGCTATAAACTCATACACAATCTCAATTACTGGTCCTACTTCCCCATCGATCAGGATTTCTATACCTCTCCCACATTTCAACAAATTCTAAATGCCACCATTAATCATCAACCCTTGGCCTGGTATAAGAATTTACAATCCTACTATCAAAGACCCGAATGGGAATTGTATGATATTAAAATTGATTCTTTGGAACGTTTTAATTTGGCCGATAAGCCCAAGTACAAGGCTACTTTGAAGGAGTTGAAGCAACGTCTGTTGAAATGGCAGGAAGATACTAATGATCCTTGGCGTTGTGCCCCTCATGCTGTGCTGCAAGCTCAAGGTGTTTTCAAAAAGAATCCGGTTTGTTTGTCTTTGGCCCATGAGGCCCTCAAAAAGCCTTTTACTCAGTATGAGAAATATTATTTAATTTAAATTATAAAATAAATGTTCTTTTTAGATTTTAAAGAGATTTTATTAATTGTATTAATATAAATAAATATAAAAATTTTTAGCTAAAGTTTTTAAATGTCGAAATCATTGAAAAAGAAGGAAGAAATTTCTATAAACGATCAAGACCGACCATATGATACTCATCAACACCGAGGTCAAGTGTTTTTTTTTTTCGTGTCCAAAGACAAATATTTTCTAAATTTTTTTTTATCATACAAAGATTTTCTTAAAATTTATATATTTAAGCTATTTCCTTATATTGGAGCTGGAGTCAGGATTTGGCATAAGTATTTTGACATATTTTAAAAAAGCGTACTTAAAAAATTGGGAACTTCAAGGACAACAAAAATTAATAATAATTATTTAAATTAATCAAAAATGTATCCTCCTTTTTGGAGGTGGTTCGGAACGGAATCTACCAAAAACTGTAGAAACTCCATTAAAATATCTTTCCAAGCATTTGAGACCCCAATGATCGTTTTATCTTTTGTTCTTGTCAAATCCGCAGATATATTTGGCTTTCTGTATGACTACACATTAAAATCTGGACTTTGGGTAGGCCAATCCAGAGTTTGAACATCGGCCCCTGTTAGAAATTTTGTGATCATTTTGCTTTTTTTTTTATATACTAAACGAGGATATATTTTTGTTTAATTAAAATAATTATTATTAATTTTTTTTGACCTTGAAGTTCCGAATTTTTTTATATATGCTCTGTAAAAACATGTCAAAATACTTATGCCACATCCTGAAATTTGCTTTTTTAGTTTCAATACAAAAAAATATACAAAATATTTAAAATGTGAAAGGTCTTTTGTTTTCTAATTAATTACAATATTTTTTACTATTTTCAATATTTTTAATTTATTTTTTTTAATTGCATAGGACCCGAAAGAAGAAAAACAACTGGTATGTCAAAATAAATATGCCGACTAGTGTAAACTAACGTTGACAATTTTGCAGAATCAGTTCACGTACATAATCGGTGTTTTTTGGAAGAAGAACCGATTTACGATTTATCCAACTGTTTTTTCATCGCCCTGAATGATTTATGTTACTCTAAACCAGTTAGTACGTTAAAATGTTTTGAGTAGGTCTTTAAATTGGCAAAAATGACACATATAGTCCGAAATATAATAGTCAACCTTCGGTTAATAAAGATTCGATTAAAACCTCGGAAACGCTTCTATATAACCCTGTTAATGAAAACAGCATAAATGCTATTATCTATCAAATTATGTCAAGCGTAAAAAATGTGTATGCTTTGATCCACACTCGGACATAGACGCCATATAGTCCACACTCAGAAACCTAATAGACATGTTTAAATCTAATACATAAAATCTCCCATTTTAATTGGTATTTAATGCAGGCGCCTTAAGGTATGCTGTAGTTTTTATAAGAAAACGACCAAAGCTTTATTTTAAATTTAAAGCAAAGCTTTAGCGTTAGGCAACAGATTTTTAAAAACTTTGCTTAAACTCGAGAAATTGCCACCCAGTCAATGCAAGAGATATTTAGTTAAAAAACATTATATTGGGTTTGACGAGCAGTAATTTCGTTTTAATACCCACCATCAAAAATAATGGGGGTATACTAAGACTATCATTCCATTTGTAATTCTCATGAAATTGGCTTAAAGACCAAACACGATATATGTATTTTCTGAGTCCTTATGAATTTAAAGACGAACGAGTGACGTCCGTCTATCTGTTTGTTTATTAAAGGCGCCAAAGGGCCTCAACCAAATTTGGCAAGAATATTCCTCATTTCTTGGAAAATGTTGGTATTAAAATTGGGTTCACAATTGACTATAGCAGCTTCATACACATTTAAATACATTATCAAACGTAATATTATTCTGAATTTGAATCAATGTAATTAAAAATGTATAAACTTAATAGGTCTGAAAGGGTTTAACCTGTAGACCTTAAATAAATAAATAATAAAAAAATAAACAACTTACGGAAACAGGAAAACTACTAAAAATAATAGGAAACTTCTCTCAGTCCGTCAGTTGAAAGCACGATAGCTCCTAAACAGAAAGAGCAAGAGCAAAAAAAAATTACAACAGAATTTTTGATTCACAACAGAATTTCTGATTTCTTGAAAATGTTTGGTATTGAAATTGGGTGAAATCGGATCACATTTGATTATAGCTCCCAGATAACCCCACCTCGGGAATCACTTTAAAACTAACAACTAAGAGTGTTATATTTGGCTGTGCCGAATCTTATATACCCACCATTCAGTTGTACGAAAGTAAAATATTTGGACTAAATTCGGTTGCAGTAGTATAGTTAGTATAGTTCAATATTTAAAAGTTTTGGTGGTTTCCCTAGCCTTTCTATATTAAAGTAACGATATGTATTGTATAATATAAATAGTACCTGGTTGACCAAGCCTTGCTCGGAGCTTTATGATAAGCATTTTGAGGCAAATTTTAAAGTTTTTATGTATTTTATTTTATAAAGTACTAAAATAAATTTAGAGAAAAGACATTGTACAAATATTCAGTTAATTTTGAATTATTTTATTTATTTTGTCCGACCAACACATAGTTTGCATAGTTTACAGTTTAACTCATTTTAATAATTTTGGAAATTGGTCAGAAACCTTCGTCGACTCATGCGCAACAACTTTGCTAAAAATTATAGTCTGATCAAATGCACAGTTTACGATTTAATTCATTTTGAGTAGTTTTCAGTGGCGCCACCTGAAGTTGTTCATACCAACTAAGAAACCTTCGTCTGCTAATGCGTAACAACTTTGCTTATGATTATAACATGATCAAATACACAGTTTACGATTTAATTAACTTTGAGTAATTTTCTGTGCGCCACCTATCGGACTTTGCTCATTCCTATTCATAAACCTTCGGCTTATCCGCAACAACTTTGCTGAAGATTATAGCATGATTAAATGTACAGCTTACGATTAAATTGACTAAATTTGATTGATTCAGTAAATTTCAGTGCGCCACCTGTCGAAATTTCTTCATACCAACTAAGAAACCTTCGTCGGCTCATGTGCAACAACTATGCTAAAGATTGTAGCATGATTAAATGTACATCTTACTATTAAATTGACTTTGAGTAAGTTTCAGTAGCGCCACCTGTCGAAAATTATTCATACCAACTAAAAAGCCTTCGCCGGCTCACGCGCTACAATTTTGCTAAAGATCATAGCATGATCAAATGTACAGTTTACGATATAATTAATTTTTAGTAATTTTCAGTGGCGCCATCTGTCGGAAATTAGTTTTATCAACTTAAAAATCTTCGCCGGCTTACCGCAACATCTTCGCTAAAGAGCATAATATGATCAAATTTACAGTTTACTATTCTATAAAGAACATACATACAGACAAACATTCATTTGTTTAAAAGGTATACCTAACATTACTAATTTTCCCCCTTTTATCCCCTAATTTCAAAAAGATCCATATGCATATTTGGTACTTCTTTGGTACCAATTGAATTCGGTACATTTTATTAAAACGCAGTTAACATAATGTTCCTATTCATATTTCTTTTTGAGATGTTAAGTTATCATTTTATCCCTTTTTTATCCATTTTGGCCCCAAAATCAAAAAGTACCAAATACGTGTTTAATGTTTCTTTCACATCTATTGATTGCAATATAAAGTTTCTTTCTATATTCTTTCTATATTCTAAGTACCAAAAAAACTATTTTCACACTTTTTTACCCCCTATCGGACATAGTTTCAAAAAAGTACCAAACACCTGTCCGCTTATTTTCATAGCTGTTAAAAACGTAATTTAAATTTTGTTTCTATACCTAGTTAAATGCCATTAAATATCTAGCTATATGCTAGCTATGATGCTAGAATTAAGTACTGATGGCTATCAGGCAGCACATAATATTTTGCGTGAATCGTTCAACATTTAACCATCGATTTCATATTAAAACCTCTCCCAAAAATAACTTAAATGCCACGACTTGTGCCATTGCTTAATAAAGACGTTTTAATTCTTTTCTAGGCAACCATGGTGTTGGCAAGGCGGCAATCGTTTCAGAGTTTTTCTTACTTGACACCTAAACCTTAATCCAAATCGGTAAATAAGAACACGTGATATCGTTGGGAGAATTTATTTATCAAACTCAATTGTTAAAAACAATTTGAAAGACCTTTTCCTAGTTTCTCTTAAATTTGACCCAATTTATATTTTGCCGCCTTAATACAGTTTGAAAGCTACAATTATTAATATTATATGCCTTCTTGATGTTTATCTCTGTTGCTGTTATGACATACTCTCGCATTTTCATTCCCTTCCAACACCTGAACCTTTCTTGACGCCTTTAAAAACACACTTCCACAACAATTACTCCAGTGTCATTGTTGTTTATCTTTGACTTCTCTAACCTCACATTTATGATGACCCACCAGTTGCGTTGTATGTAAATCATCATTTTACACTCCCATGTGTGAGTATTACTTGGGTTCCTACAATGTATGGAGAATATGTGCTAATAGTACGCAATACCAGAGCTGGTTTGTTATATTCCGATGTGTCAATTTCCAAATAAATATGCACCATGCTTTGGAATGCCCCTTAAAGCCAATAAAGACAAGATGAAGGCATTTGTTAATCCAAATCGGTAAACAAAAAAACACATGACATCGTTGGCACATTTATTAATCGAATTAAACTGTTTATGACCATTTGAATCTTAAAGCTCGATATTTTTGATTCACTTGATTACGATGGTTCGGTTCTAAAACATCACGAATTTGATCCATTTTGAAGTTTATCTTTATTTGTTACAAAAAATGGGTTGTAATGGGTGTTTTTTTTAGAGGTATAGAATTGAAATAAAACACAAGAAAATCGTTTTAATGTCCATCAATTTGGCTTTATTGGAAGGATAATTTTATGCCATTAATGTTTAAATATGATTTCGGGCATGTGGCCGCCGCGGCTGGCTCGAATAAAGCCAATTCTACAGGTCCAATTTTCAACTACTTTTTCGAGCATATGGGGCCGTATGTTGGCAATAACGCGACGAATGTTGGCTTCCAAGTCCCCTAACGTTTCTGGTTTGTTGGCGTAGACGAGCGACTTCACATATCCCCAAAGAAAAAAATCCAGTGGTGTCAAATCGCACGATCTTGGTGGCCAATTGACAGGTCCATTCCGCGAAATTATGCGCTCATCGAATGTAGCGCCGTCTTGTTGGAACCACAACTCATCCACATTCATGCCATCCAATTGGGGAACAAAATAGTCGGTTATCATGGCTCTATACCGGCCTTCATTTATGGTAACTGACTCTCCAACATTATTTCGGAAGAAGTATGGCCCAATGACTCCACCAGCCCATAGAGCACACCAAACAGTCAGTTTTTGTGGATGTAATGGCGTCTCAAGGGTCTCATGTGGATTCTCTTCACTCCAAATGCGACAATTTTGCTTGTTGACGTAGCCATTCAACCAAAAATGAGCCTCATCACTGAACAAAATTTTGCGATGAAAATCAGCATCGAGATCAATCTCATTTTCGGCCCATACACCAAAATTACGACGCATTGCATGGTCTCGCGGCTTTAATTCTTGCACAAGCTGGATCTTGTAAGGTCGCAAGCCAAGATCTTTGCGCAAAATCTTCCATAAAGTTGATGGACAAAGCTCCAATTGCAGTGCACGGTGGCGAATCGATTCATTCGGGTCCTCTTCAACACTTTGCTCTACAGCGGCAATTGTTTCTTCGATGCGCACTGTTCGACGTCGCTGCGGATGCGTATTATCACATAGAGTAAACGTAGTGCGAAAACGATCCATGGTTAACCGAATTAATTGCTCTGATGGACGATTATGTCGACCATAAAATGGACGGAGCTTGCGGTAAACTTCGCGAACTGAACCATTATTTTCGAAATAAATTTGCACGATTTGCAAGCGTTGTTCTTTTGTCAACCTGTTCATGATGAAATGGCAAACCAAACTAAATATTAATCACTTGACAGCTGACAAAATGGCCGCCAGTTAAAAAAGTGATGCCAACTTAAAGTTCTACACCTCAACACGAGATATATAACTATGTCAAACCAAAAAGATCACGGAGCAAAATAAAACTAAACCGGCTCAAAACATTTTAAAAGCCAATGTCCATCAAAAAGGGGCAATGGTGTCTGGTTAGTGGGATTTTTATGGATTTTAATTTTCAAGCTTATACCGGATTACACAACAATTTATTCGGATGTCAACTGTTATTAGTTGGAAAAACTGAACGATCTACTTAAATAAAAAATGGATCTGACCTTTTTAAACTCATTAGTCAATAGAAAAGTTGTTGTGTTCCACTAAGATAATGCGACCCTTTATACATTTTTGGTCACTACTCGAAAGCTTTTACAGTTAAAACGGGATACTCTGTCACACCCACCATATCCTCCAGATCCAGCGCCTTCGGAATTGTATTTGTTCCAAACAATTCAAAAATTTGTTGGAGAGTTAAACTTTTATCTCAAATAAAGAGGTAAAAAATCAGCTGCTTCAGTTTTTTGACAGCAAAAGTTCAAACATTCTATGATGACAAAGGGTGTTGGATCAGAATAACAAATATATAATTAATTAATATTTTTATTCAATATTTGAAACATGTTGATTTTCCAAAAGTAAAATTACTTTCCAAACAACCCAATACTATTGGCTCTTAAATTGATTACAAATTTGGAGTTTTGCCAAAATTTAAATTAAAGTTCAATGATTTAATAAACAATTACAAAAATGTGCAATAAAATAAAGTCACATAAAACAATTATTTATAAACTTTATTATTATAAAAGAAGGTCGACAAAGAAAAAAGTAATTAAAAAACTAAAATTGCTTGATTGGATAACAGCTATAACTATTTTAAAAATTAATTAATAAAATGGTTTCCTTGAAATTATTCATAATAATTGTTATCCTGGCAGTCTTGATTGGAAATGATGTAGCAGAGGCAGCCGCTAAGAAGCAGAGACGTAATATTAAAACAAAAAAGGCGCAAAATCAAAAACTTAAATCAAATTTAAAACAAGGTAAGTTTTTCTTAAATCTAAAGTAATTTTTCAAATAATTTGTAATTTAAAAATAATTTCAGCTTCCTCTTCAAAAACCAATCAACGCAATGGCAAAATGAACTATTACAATTCCCACCTTTGGCCCTCAACTAGCTCCTACTACCGTCCTGTTACCTCATCATCATCCCAATTTTTACGCTCGCCTTCGTCATCATCTTCGTCTATGTTTTATCCCATGCATTGGTCTAATTCCTATTTGAATCCCTCTTCGTTTATGTCTTCGAATAACTTAAGACGTACCGATGAGTTTTCTTCCCCCTCTCTAACTACAGCTCCCTCATCGGTGATGTCCATGCCTAGTTCCAGCAGCTCCCTAATGTCTATGGGCAATTCTCAAATACCTACTCTCTATGATATGAGCGCTTTTACCGGCAATGCTGGCTTAGTGGAAAATCCCTTCGGTAGTTCGAGTCAAAATTTTTGGTCAATGGGTGAAACGGTAGCTCCCACCTCAAAACCTAAAATGAATTTATTTAATAGTTTTAATTATAATGATGATGGTGGATTGTTTGGTGGATTTTTAAATCAGTTTTTGAATAGAAAATGAAATAAATGTTAAAGTTTTTTGTATATAGTAAAGAACAGTAGAGCGTTTAAATATATTTTATACCCTACACCATGGTGTAGGGTGCGCCATAGTAGTGTAAGAAATAAAAGAAAATTGCACATCTATCTCTTTCAGACCGTGATGCATCGATTGTGCGGGTGGGTCTCGATTTCAATATTTTTGCTTCTGTTAGCCCAATGTGAAATAGACTGGCATGCATCGATTGCGCAGATTGTTTTTTATATTTGCTTCTCACATTTCTTTTCTGTTTGACCCTAGCTAGTATTTGTTAAAAACTTTAATTTAGATTTTAGAATTTTCTTATATTAAATTCTTTTTGCCCTATGAAAAGGTTTAGATTTAAAAATTGCTCCTAGCCAAAAAACAAATTTACCAAGAAAAATATTTTGTTTTAAATAAATTAATTTGACAACAAATATTTGTCATATTTTTTGCGAAAATATTCAAATTAAATCGTTTGGCATTAGGCCAAAGAATTCCGAAAATAAAAATCACGAGACGTTGAAAACCTAAAAGATCACATAAGTAAATCATATTCTAAATCATGTGTTTTCTTAAGAAATTATTTTTATTCTAAATTCATGATGATTTGCAAATATTCAAATAAATTATACAAAATTAAAAAATAAACACATGAGAACTTTTACTATAAATACTTATACGTTAATTTGTTTATTTAAAACTAATTATTATGCCAAAGAATATTGTTAATAATATTAATTTAAAATTATTTTTCTAAGAACTTTAGCATTGTGATAATATGATTTAAAATATCTATTTTCGAATTGAATAGCTTTCTTGAAAGATAACACGATGTTACAAATGAGCAACTTTTGTGAAAACTTGGAAAGCGACCTAGTAGAGGTTATAAGCCTAGGTGAAAAGCATTTTCAAAAATTTCGAAACACGTGAAAAATTTCGAGATATTCGAAAAAAACTGTTTTCGGGTAGGTCGTAGCACTTTAGTACCTCCAACTCTCACATTTGCAGAGCGATTTTTATACCCATCATCAAAAAAAAGGGGAAAATTGTCATTCCGTTTGTAATATCTTTAATATTGGCTCAAAATCCAAAAGGGATATATATTCTGAATCCTTGTGAAATTCAAGACGATTGAGCGATGTCCGTCTGTATGTTGAAATCACGATAACACCTTAACGAAAGGAGCTAGGTCACTGAAACTTAGCAAAGACATTCTCCATTTCTTGGAAAATTTTGGTATTTAAATTGGGCAAAATCGGTTCACATTTGACTTTAGCTCCCATATAATCTCACCTAGGCTAATCGCTTATTTGCTAATAAATGAGAAATTATAACAGCTTTGATGAAATAAATTTGGTATATAGAAGTTTTTCATAAGCACTAGATATTTAAATGCTAATAAATGATAAACTATAACAGTTATGATGACTAAATTTAGCATAAGGAAGTTTTATGTCAATGCCAGCCAGTTCGCAAAATTTTGTTAAAATTGGTCACCATTTTATTTTAGCTCCCATATAAAAAAAACTTACGGAAACACAAAATACCAAAAAGAAAAAGGGTTTCTGTCCGTATGTCCATCAAATTAACTAAAAGAGCTAGAGACAAAAAATTTCAAAAGTATTTCCGAAGAGTTGTGCATTGAAAATGGGCAGTATATCAAATTTTATAGGAATCGGTCCATATTTGACCAGACCTTTCATATAAAAACCACTCACGGAAACCATTAAAATGTCATAAACGTCAGTTAAGAGCTATTAAATTATAATGTATAACAAATAAGCTTTATATAAGTACCAGTTTTGTGAGAATCGGTCAACATTTGGCTATATTTCGTATATGGGCGAAAATCAAACAGTTTTTATTCCTTTTTTATTTGAACTCGAATAATTTTTGTACTCTTAGGAATTTTGAAAATCTAATCACAGATTTTGAACAACCAAGACTTCAGGTATACTGAACACAATATTTTAGTAGCGCAAGTTTGCGCTTCTAAGCGTATTTGGCATGCAAATTTAAAAAAAGGAAAAAAATCGATTGAAGCATTCACATTTTTGTTTTTCATATTTCGTCTTATTCTTCATTTGATTCAACATTTGGACCCAAGTCGTTGTTCCACGAAATATACACTACACTTAGGGGATAAATGTACTTCCCTCTAAATTTTAATTTTGTCACTTCTAATACTACTTAATGGCTGCCCAAAATTTGAAGCTCGTTTTCGCCACTTTTTATTTTCTTTTTCCCAAAAAAAAAAAAATAGATAACGATTTGTAGATCTTTCAATTTCGCATCGTTTGATATATATCTCGACAGGTGTAAATGAGGAAAACTTGAGAGTAAATTTTTCAAAACCGATTTTTTTGCCATTTAGCACCTAAAAGCAAAAGCGCACCAAAATATCATTGTTGCTAAAATTTTATGAAGATTTTGAAAATCGTGCAAAAAAGTGCATATTGGCTTAAATGGTTTTCGATTTCAAACTGAGACAAAATCACATAAGGCATGAAAGCGATATCATTTATAACCGATTTGCATCAAAAGTTTGTCAAACATCGCTTTATTAACTGAGAACGCGAAGGTTTTATCTAAAAACATTTCAATGAAGCACATCGCGAATTTAGCTCAAAATTGATCAGGAATGGTCTTAAAACTATTCTTAAAAAAGCTTTACCTTAGAACTGAAGCTCACCAAAATATTATAAGGATTAGCGATTTAATGGATCAAATAGTAAAAACCGTTTTAAATATCTTGAACCGTTTAATGTTGAGAAATTTTCAAAATCAAATATTTTTTGCTGTTAAAAACGTTAATTTTTTTTCAAAAAGATGGTATCAATTTTTTACTTTTTACGAAGAAGTTTTTTACCGAAAGTTAATGTTTTATTATATATTCGTATATAATAGGGTTCTAAGATGATTTTAGATCCAAACTCAATTCAGTGCAACATTCCCATTCTTCACACAGCATTGAACGAAATTTTGTCTAATTTTTAAGAAAATTTTTGTGTTTTCGAACATATAACAAAAAAAAATCAAGCCGATTTTACAGCTTCCTGAAATGCAGTCATATAGTCCCATATATTCTCTTTTGATTTCATAAATAAAAAGTTTCGCAAATTCATAAACGAATCCAGAAAATCGAATTTTAATTTGAATTGCGAAAAAAGGTCACCCAATTGACCTTTTGAAATTTTTAAAATTGTTTTACAAAAACAATAAAATAAACTTTATAAATGCAAAAGATTATTTATGTACCTTGTACAGTAGAGCGGTTCGCTTTCCATACAAAAAGAAAAAGTTGCGTTAGTCACCCCCTAGGATCAAAGGTAATGTTAATACAATTCTAAAAAAAAATTATTTTTTTACCACGCCTACAAATGGCGACACAGTATTTTTTTACTGTGTCGCCATTTTGAGTCCGATCATAACATTTTATATATCGGTGTTCGCGGCTCTGTAAGGGCTACATTTCTCTTTTTGATAGTTTTTTACTACCACGTCAATTTATAGTCATAATTTTCAAAAAACTAGATTTGTACTCGATTTGATTAGGGTGGGTACGAATCGAATTTTGAAAAATGATGACTAGAAATTGACGTGGTAGTAAGAAACTAACAAAGTGAGAAATATAGCCCTTATACAGCCGTGAACAGCGATATATAAAGTGTTATAATCGGACTAAAGATGGCGACACAGTTAACAAAATACGAAAAGGGCGGTATTTGTAGGCGTTGTAAAAAAATAAAAATAAATTTTTTAGAATTATTTTTACATTTCCTTTAATACTAGGGGGTGACTGACTCAATTTTTTTTTCGAACCACTCTATTGTACAGTTTTTCAGAAATGTAAATTCTAATTTCAAGTAAAATTATGCAGGTCTCACTTTCCGAAATTGATATTTTGGTCACAAAAATCAATATATTTTCATGAAATTTAAAAATACCACTGCTCATGTAAACAGAAATCACTGTTCCTGTATTGTGTCGAATTTCGAATTTTAACCTTTAGACATGGGGTCTAAAATGGCCCAAAATTTAAGCTCCATGTCTTTGAAGATTTAGAATTTATTATTTTAATAAAAAAGTCTTAAAATTTTTTTTTTACGTTTTGTTCGAAATTTGCTAACAATTTCCAAAATTTTTTTAATTTTGTCATGAAAAACTAAAAATCAAAAATTTGACTTTTGACCCCGGCAAAAAAACGTTAATCTCATACGATTTTCAAAGAGACATTATCCAAAGACTGAGTTATAATATGAAATAACAATTTTATTAAATTTGAACGTAAATAAAACTGACCAAAAATCTCTTCAAATTATCACCAACAAATTTAATATTTGCGAAATTCGGCGAATTCAAATCACAGGTATGGCGAATCTGTGCAATATATCGGCCTTAATTTTTTTGGTTTTTATTCTTCCATTTATATTTTTTAACTGGCCTATGAAAAATGTTTAAATTTTTATTATTTGTTGAACAAAATTTCTAAACAATTAAAAACTGAATTTTGAAACTGGCCTGAGAAAAATACTCAATTTTGAAATATGACGACAACCAGGTAAATTTAATTATTCGGTATGTGATGGAAATCGATCGGTTTTAGATATATTTTTGAGATAATTTCCATTTCCATGAAAAATTCAAGCCAAATAAAAGATACTTTCCTTAATATTGGCACAAAAACCAAAATTGAAGTATATTCTGAATCCTTATGAAATTCTAAGACGATTGAGCGATGTCCGTCTGTCAGTCTGTTATCGGCACGATAAAACCTTAACGAAAGGATATAGGTCACTGAAATTTGGCATAAATATTCTTCATTTCTTAGAAAATTGGTATTGAAATCGGGCAAAATCGTTTCACATTTGACCATAGCTCCCGTATAATCTCGTCTAAGCTAATTGCTTATTTGCTTATAATAGCTATGATGATAAAATTTGGTACATAGAAGTTTAACATAAGTACTAGGCAGCATACAAAATTTTATCCAAATCGGTTAACAGTTAACCATAGCTCCCATACAAAAAACTTACGAAATTAGCCTAAATTCCACCCAAGGAAGTCTTATGTCAATGCCAACCAGTGTGCAAAATATTGTCACAATCGGTCACCATTTGACCATAGCTCCCATATAAACAACTTACAGAAACACAAAAATACAAAAAGAAAAGGGGGTTTATGTCCGTTTGTCCGTCAGATAAAAGCGCGATAGCGCCTTAACAAAAAGAGCTAGAGACAAAATTTTACCAAAATATTTTCGATATCTTGAAGAAGTTGTGTATTGAAAACGGGCGAAATCGGTTCACATTTAGTTAGAGCTCCGATATAACCCCGCCCCGGGAAACACATTAATGCTGATAAATTGAATACAATTGTAATAGCTATGACAACTAAATTTTGAATAGAGAAGTTTTATGCAAATATTGGTCAGTATATCAAATTTTATAGGGGTCGGTCCAATTATGATTGCACCAATGTCCAGACTTTATATACGGTAGATGCATAAGAACTCCTAACAACATATATGGACCTGTCGTATTATTATCAGCATGTTTATCCTAACTAAATATTAAGCTAAACGAAAAGCATTTAACAACTTATTAATGTAAAACCATACCAGGTTACGATATCGAATTTGGTCCACATTTTGAATTAGCTGCTCCCTCGTAGATATATGAGAGATATTTCTAAATTTAACACAACTTGATGTTGGGTATATAAGATTCGGCACAGCCGAATATAACTCTCTTTCTTGTTTTCTACATACCTTTAGAAATGCCGTAAAGAACACGAAATTTCGGGAGAAAATTGCAAGATCTTCAAAACTACATTTTGGATATTTTTATGACTTCAATCAAAATTCTACGATAAGTCTTTTAAAATAATATTATTCGTTTATGCATTAAAGGGTTTATTTTTAACTTCCTTACATACAAACCTATAAAAACGTTTGGACCCGGTATAAATAATCGGGTTAAAAATTACAGAGTTATCAAGATACTATAGGTATTTTATTTGATTAAACATTAACATATATATTCTAGGTTATTGTCAATAATAGCTATTTTCCGATGAATACATAGCATTTAAATTATTCGGTAAAACATAAATATCCTCAGGACGTCCATTAAAGTAATAAGGACGTTTCAGGGCGGTCAATTTTGAATCCTGAAGAGATGAGGATGATGGTGATGGGTTGGGATACAAATTATAATTGGAGGATGCAGTTGAAGGTGCCGACGAGTGTGGTGGATTAAAATAGTTTTGTGCTGGATTTGGTCTATAGCCGTTAAGAGGAGGAGGTGGTGGCGGACGTGTATTAAAGCTGGAAGGTACATTAGCAAATTGTAGAGGGGATGATTGTATATCATTAGGTGGGGCACCCATTTGATAGATATTACTCGGTTTACCATTGGCTAGGAAATTAATGGGTAAATTAAATATCGAAGAAAATGGGGGAAAAGAAGGCAAGGACTGATAGGGCAACATGCTGGGATAACCGGACATAGGTGAGGGAGTGTTACCTAGAGCCAGGTTAGGCAAAAACATATAAGGTGTGGGAGGCAGGCGTACATAATAGATAGGAGAATTGCGTGAGTAGGAGGAAGAAGAATGTTGTTGATTGCTTGAGGGGCGTCTTGTGCCAGCACCACGAGACATTGAATCCTCATAATCACTGGGCATTGAAGGTAAAGGAGAGTAGCTGGGATAAAACATTTCCGGGGGCATTATAAAGGGATAGGGTACATAAACCGGTTGGGGATAACTCATTATAGGCATAAAACGGGGTGTGACAGGAAATGGTGCTGGCGTAAAGGCATCAAAGGGATTAAACATTTGGGAAAATAAACCCGCCATGGGGGGAGGAGGTAAATTATATAAATTCCAAGGGTAAGCCATATTGTTGACAGCCGCTGGAGAAGATGTTGGAGAAGAAGAATGAAATGATGATACTGGCCCCTGTTGGTAGGCATTAGCCTGGCCTAATTCTCTTTTCTCATATTCATTGAGTAAAGATTGATAGGGCTCATTTAAGTCCTCCTCTGATTGGTAGTGTTTTAAAACCTCTTGCATGGCAGCCTCTTTATCATTAACAACATATTGAGCTGGAGGCAAATGAGCTAATGATGATGTTGAGGATGAGGTTGATGGTATGTTTTGTGACTCCGAATTCAGATGCCCTCCATTCGAGTTTGGCAAAACGCTGTTGCCACCATTGTTAATAGCATTGGCATTGGGGTGTGCCGTTAAGCCAGATGGCAATGATTGGTGCTGTTGTTGATGTTGTTGGGAATGCAGCAAATGCTGCATCTGAGCATGTACCTGCTGCAGCTGTGGCTGTTGATGATGCTGTGTCGATGATGATGAGGATGATAGTGCTGTCGTCTGTTGTGCCAAAGTTGTCTGCAGTTGCTGCTGTTGCTGCGGTGTATTTTTCATTTGAGCCATATTGGCTGCATTTGCGTTCATCGCATTATGATGCAACAATAATAGAGCCACAAATAAGTGGCCGTAACTGGTGGTGATCTTATTTTTAAGCCACATTATCTTATTTATTTAGATGATGCTGTTTATTTAGTTTCTTTTTGATTTTTTTTTATTGCTAAAACGATTAACATTAAACAGAAAAAATACAATATATTAAAAATAGTTTAAAATAAATGTGTGTGATCATTTTGAATGTAGGTTTATGTTCCATTTTATGCAGATCATTCTTTAATTATTTCAATTCTGTCTTCGCATTTACTTTGTTGCTTTTGTTTTATCAATAAATAAACTTTTGGCATATTTTCTTTTAAGTCTAGTTTGGAATATTATTACTTGATCTACGTAAGATTGATCTATTTTTAATGTTATTCATAGCAAAAATTAGCCAATGAACGTGACAAGTGATTTTTAGTATTATTTGTTACAATCGTTTACTACGATGGTTGCCTTTTATATTTTGGTGTTTGGAAATTCTAGAGTAATGTACGAGAGTTGGCAATTTTTCGATACCAATTTCTTATACCCATCATTAAAACCGGCATGAAACCATAGCAGTTCTCTGACACGATAAGTCTTTCTTTCTGCCAACAACAGAATTAGTTGTTCCGTATCAAATGGATGACCTGCTAAAGCATCAGTCACTTGTTAGGATCAGCCTAACTATACTTGCAACAGCTTATTACTAACTGGAGTAAAATGAGCCAAGAATCATTATCCCCAGATATTTGACCTCAGTCTCATATCTCAAACTAACGTTACCATACCACGTAGCTGCTTGCCTTTCAGCAGTATTTTAACGGTCTTGTCCAGAAATACCTTAATATTAACACTAACTCCCCATTTATTAACGCCGTGCATAGCATGTTGACCTCTTCTCCCCATATCAGCATACGTACACAGTTTTTTATACCCTTCACCACCATAGGTGGAAAGAGTATTACGTATAAGTTTGTGCTGATGTATGTAACGCATATTTGAAAGATGGGTCCTTTTAGTATATCAATAGGCTTAGAATCACTTTCTGAGTCGATTTAGCGATGTCAGTCCGCACGTCCGTCTGTCTGGACGTCTGGTTGGAACCACATGTAAACCATGTAATAAAAGTGCAGGTCGCAATACTAAAGATAACTTGATGAAATTTGACATATATAATTTTTTGACAGTGGGACTACAACTATTGAAATTCGTCAAAATCGGTCCATTATTTATGGTACCTCCCATAGGTCCTACTTCCCGGAATTAAAATATTGGCCACAAATATCAATATTTTTCATGAAATTTAATACATATACTGCTTATGTAAACTACAATCACTGCACCAAATGAAATCGGTCCACATTTGACCATAGCTCCCATACAAACTCTTCTGTCAAAACGCACTAAATGAGATAAAAATCACTAAAACGCTCGTAAATCTGAAGATAAAAGAATTTCAAGTTTTTTTTGCATACATAAATATTTGTCTTTATACAGAAAAACGAAAACCTTTGACCTTAGTGATGATGGGTATCATATGGTCGGCCTTGACCGACTATAGCACTTTCTTACTTGTTTTGATTGCTCTTAACTTGGTAAACCCAGACTTATCTTGGTTATCCTTTATCTCAACTGTGAACACTGACCTCCTCGTGGCAACGTTAACATTCGTTAATGTAGTACAAGTTCTTAAATAAGAACGATAACAAATTGTGTTAGGTCGTCAGGCTTGTAACCCACTCTATATTAGAAGAGGACGTCCAAAACTTCGATGGAAAGTACAGACAATCTTTCAAAGCTAGGCGTACAAAGTTGGAGAATATGTACACAAGACCGAAGCGCATGGAATTCTAAGAAATGCTCGGCCTTTGACCAAGTTGTAAATTTAGGCCATTTAAGTGAGTAAATAAGTCGCTAGCGCCTACAAGTATTCCCGCTATTAAAGTAACTACTTCATAAGAGAAACTCACATCATCCAAAATGACCAATATTCTGGAGAACCCAAACCCAAGAAAGTCAAGAACTCAAGATGTTAAAAGCACTCTTAAAATAAAAAAATATGACAAGAACATATTTGGCAGAAGAACTGCTAATCTTAACATGATGCCAAGCCTCTTCAACGGATCTCCCCTCACTAAAAACAAACTAGCACTAGGTGAGTTGCACAATGTCATCTTCTGTAATCCTTGACTCCCAGTACAGCTTAGATCCTCAACCATCCGTTTTTATTAGATTCAATTGCTAGATGTTAGACATACGTCATTCGATGGATAGTTTGCTTCCTGCAACTCCGCATCAATTCACCTTCTCCACGTTCTAGCAGGTGCACCAACACGCTGAACTCTTTCCTGTTTATTCGAGCTATGATGATATTTGTCCTTAGAAGTGTGTGACCTATCCACTGCCATACCTCTTTAGAAGAAGGGATTGTGTTTGTCGCGTTTAGTAGATCTTCATTCCTCATGCGATTCGGCCACCATATATTAGGGATTTGCAAGTTTCACAACCGTAATTCAGGAATGACTTGACATTCGAGTTGTTTATTCGTAACATAGTTTTCCGAGATTTCCAAATAGCTCGGATAATTCTCGTATGTAGATTTTGCCTATTAATACGCGATTCAATGTCATCGTTGGAGCTACCTCTTACAAAACTTCTCAAATAATTGAAGTAAACTAGTATTTTCTTAAAGATGACCTGATCTTTGGCTTAGAAGACACACGTCAGCAGCATATTCTAAGGCCTTCAATTGTTTAAAGGTTGTTCATTTAATACCAATTCTGCCATGAGCATTATGTTGTAGATGACTAGGATAAAAAGTAAAGGTGACAAGATACATCCTTGCCTTACTCCAGTAGTAACTTCGAATGGATTTGACAATTTAAAATCCACGTACATTGCCCGAATAAAGTTCTTTGAATCAATAGAGTTGGATACCGATAAGTATCTTCGCCCTTTCCTGTACGCGGACGAGAAGCTTCAAAATATACTTGGAAGCATCGGCCCATACATAAGAGATGTATTCCATTTTTTTTTTTGGATATAAATAAGGAGATCAGATGGAATGAAATATCTTTTGAACCGCTTTAAAAACACAATATTGGGTCTTCCGGGCACTAAAATCGAGCCTATTTGCCCGTCCCCATTCGGAGATTGTATTAAGATCCCGGTTTAACGTTTCATTCATATGTTGTCTCATGGTCTCATTCTCCAAAAGGCTTGGTCTATAATTAAATAGTAAGAATGGCAAATGTTGCTATCATTTGCAAAAAAGTATATAGGATTGGAAGTTTGATGTAGGATGTCATTAAAAAATATAAGAAAAAAGGTAGGAAAAAGAACGGAGACAAAGGTTTGGGCTTGTGTCCGACAACATTCCAATTAGACTCATTGAAAGGACCTACGCTAGCTGAGTTATGAGGTGAACCGCCGCTTTTTTGAAAATGTATTTTTTTTCAAGTGCGTCTTGGCCGGGGATCGAACTTGGGACCACTGGTATGCTAGGCGGATGACTTACTTGCTATACCACGGCGGTATCTGTTATAGATACCGTTTTTTTTTAAAATGCTCGGGTATAATCCATAGCTTTAAGAGGGAAAACTAACCAATGTGTGAATATTTTGCCATTGTGTCCATTTAACGAGAAATTGAAAAATAAGCTACAGCATTTGACCAAGAAAAACGTTATTTTCCACCTGCAAGGATGAATTGGGCTACATATAGCCCTCTCATCCGCCATATTTTCAAGATTTAGCCCCGAGTGACTATTTCTTGTTCCCAAACTTGAAGAATTGGCTAGGTAGAATGAAATTTGACTCAAACGACGAAATGATCTCACCAAATATTCATATTTTGAAGACAGAAATCAGAATGGAGCTAAATTGAACTGCCCTCTTAAAATGCTAAAAGACGGGGAATGTTTTGGTGCATAACATTTTTGTTCTTTGTTAGTTTGCTACCTTCGACAAACTAATTTAATTTTTTCCAAATTGTTTAGAAGTTATGGTGCAAAGTATTGAATTTGAAGCTTTCGAGTTTTACTTCAATAACTTTTAAACTACTTGGCGGATTGTGGCCTAATATGCAGAAATCGGCCAATGGTTAGTTGGAGTTTTAGACCAATTTTTAAAAACATGTCTATTTTTAGCACAGTGACCTCTGAACTGATAAAGGATAAAGCTGACCACCAGCATGTAAAACCTATTGGTCCGTACAACTTTCGCAACTATAAACCTATCGAAAAGATTTCTACACATTCGAAAACTACTTAAGAATGAAAGAAAAATATGCTTACTCTACTACGCTATCTCTAGTAGTTTAAAAGATATTTAACTGAATGTCGTTTACGATTATTTAAATCTAAGGGCTCAATATAATGATAATATATATTAACTTACTAACTCGAAAACTGTTTATTTTCTTGAACTAAGTAAAAAAATCGAAATTCTGCAACAAAATTATCTTTCAGAAACACTAATTGCACAGTATGACAAAATCAATTTTTTTTTGAGTGCACATGAGTAATGTTATGAAAATAGGCTTAAACTAAAGAAATACGTGTCTCGGCGTTTTGCTGTACCACGTCAGAATTGTAAGAAAATCGATTTTAAAGATTCGAAGGACCGAGGAGGTTCACGTGTAACGTAATACTATTATAAAAAGTTATATAAAAATAGAATGGGTGAACCTATTTAAATTTTTTTCCGCTAGAGGACGCTTTAATTTCCATGTAAAATTAAAAAATATCCAAAAAAATGTACGAATTTCATTAAAAATACAATTTTTGACACAAAATAATAGTTAATATATCATATTCATTTTTGTATTTTTACATTACATTACATTTTTTTTGGTATTTTTTTAATTTACATGAAAAATAATAATAATTTTCCAAATTTAATTCCCTTTTCAAAACTGACTCAAGCATTTAAATCGGTTCACCCATTCTATTTTTATAGAACTTTTTTTTATATTTGACCAACACTCAGGGGATGACCCCTACGTATGCATTGTATTGTGATGGAACTTGGAAAAAAAAGTTATGGGAAGGAGGAAAGAGGGAGTAGTATTTGTGGACATTTGATTTAAATTTGTTGATGTCATAGATGAGCGGAAAGATTTCTGAGGGAAGTTTATTCCACATACGGACAGTACGCCTAAAGAACGAGTTTTGTCTATAATGCGTTGTGCGATCCACTGGCCAATCGACAACAAATGGATGAATCCATGAGGACATACGAGTACTGCGTGCAAAAGTTCGGGTTTCGGGAACAAGGTCCCTGATTTCATTAGAACACATACCATTGTAGTATCGATAGAACAGTGAAACACAACCCACATTGCGATGATGTTTTAGTGAGTCAATAGAAATGGCTACCCTACTGTCACCAATAAGCATCTTCGCCCTCTTCTGTACACGGTCGAGTAACACGAAAATATACTTTGGAGCACCGGTCCATACATGACAGTTGTATTCCATTTTTGGCCGGATAAAGGTGGTATAAATAGTCAGGAAATCAGATGGAGTGAAGTATGTCTTAGCACCATTAAATTCAGCGTACTCGATTTATCTTTACCCACTAGGTCTCCCTTTTATCGGTAAAAAAAAGTTGTCAAAATCGAGCACAGTGATATTAATAACATCTGACGAAACAGAACCAAAAACGATTCAAAATCCAATTGGCCAACAGGTGTTGAAAATTTCTTTAATTTTTTGGAAAAAGTTATGCAAAAAATAAATTCATTAATTTCTTTAAACTACTAATTATGTACTTAAATTAAATATTTATGTTGCAACATAATAAGTCTTAAGTTAAAGCACTAAATTATTATAATTCCGCATTCATTTTTAATAATCTTTTAAATTGTTGTTATAAAACATTTAATTATTCACTTGTCACATTCATTGCATTTCTTGGCAAATGCAATGAAATTTCGTTTAAAAAATAAATAATTGAGCGCGAAAAGTGAAATTTGTAGACAGTTTTTAATATTATGGCAATTAGTAATAAGTCGCATAGAACGAATTGTTGATGTAGAAGAAATGGCATTTCAATATTATGTAATTTATGTTTCAATTTTATGCAACAAATTATATGATTTCTTGGCAATTTATATTTTTTTTTGCACTTTTTCACTTTTGATTGTCTTTAAGGACTTACTTTCTTGTGATATTTTTAAACAACTTTTTCAATATTTTATTTTTCCTTAAAGAATTTTCCTTTTTCTAAACCAAACTCTTCGTTAGTAGATTTTCAAATAACTTCAAATTGTAAGTGAGCTCTTGTTTTATATCTGAAAAGTTTTACTTATCAACTTCTTTTGAAAAGTTTGCAATTGAATTTGTGAGTTTATGAGTATCAATTTCTTTCGTTTACTCCACGAAAGAGTTGTAAAACACTTGATCATGTCCACAATTTTACTCCAGTCTGTGTGATAAAAATTCCCCACAAATCCAGTTTTTATTGTATTAGTAAGAAGAGAATCAATCGTTTGCGCCTTTGCTCATGCGCACTTTTAATACAAACTTACTACTTTATTTATTGGTGGTTGTAAAGAACACCTTGGCATCTTGGCTTGGGGCTATTATAGTTGTAGTATTAGTGGAGGCTTGAAAACGGAAACAGTAGCAATAGTCATGTCACGATTCAACAAATATTAGCTAAAGTATTGAAAACCCCCTTAAGGGTAATTATGCTAAGTGCACAAAGTAAATAAAAAGCAAGTTAAGTTAGTAAAGCCAGATCATATGATACCCTATCAATCCCGCGACAGTCAGTATGATAGCTACGTTACGGAATGACCCCAGGTTTCTTAGCCAACGACTGTCAACTCAGCAACAACAAATTCATAATTTGTAATTTTGGAGCAACATATTCCGGTAGTGCTGCTCTGCATTATTTTGGCCCGTGTTGGAGTTAAAACAAATTCCGGACCATGGATCTGCAGACTATACCAGAACCATATGCAAACCCAGCTATTGTGCAACGCTTGTTTGGACTGGTGTAACCTTAGTAACTGTTCATGACTTCAGCATGACAGGTAGTGGTGGAAGAGTTTCGTTGCGCCGTGCTGCCAACAACGTCGAAACTCAGAGTCTTCTTCGACATCATCATCTTCTTCGTCGGATTACTCAATTTCACCACCGTCCATCGTAACAACCATGGCAGCATCAACATCAGCAGCACAATCCATCGACGCTTAACACCATCGATTGCAGTCCGTTTTGCTGGGGTAATAACAATTCTGCAGTTCAATTTCAAGGTAAAATATCTGAGATAATGCGATTAATGCAGCAACACAACATCGTAGTCGTAGCGGTCCAGGAGACAAAACTTACTAAAAACTCCCGTCTGCAAAGTTAAAACGGGTGTAACGTTCTCCGAAAAGACCGCACCAGAAATAACGGTGGAGGCATCGCATTTATTATCCACAACTTAGTGCAGTATAGAGTTTTATCTCCTGATCTACCCAATAGAGACCAATACCTTGAGGCTCGGGGTATTGCTGTCACATCAGGGGACACGGTGTTAGAACTCTATAATGTCTACATTCCTCCTATAACCAGTCCGTCTCGGCATTAGAACCCTATTAGAAGTAGAAACACGGCTGATTTTGGGTGGCTTTATCGCGCACCATGATCTTTGGCACTCATTTCTTGGGGAAGACCAAAGTGGTGAGTCGTTAGCGGAACAAATTGACGAGTCCAACTTCTGTACTTTAAATGACGATGCTCCTACTCGGATTATGAGTAATTGAGCCAGTTCTTCCGATATAAAAATTGCCTAGTCTAATTAACTGTGTAGCCTGGCGCGCTGTTGTGTCTCTAGCTTCAGACCACCTGCCCATAATCATTAGACTGGAGCGACCAAACGGTTTTATCGTCTCTGAATGCCATACGGACATAAACCGGAAAAAAGAAGACTGAAACGGCCCTCGTAAATGTACGACGTAGAGGAGTTTCGCGTAACCATCAACGCTGCAGTCACTTGCTTCATCACTGCTGGTAGAATACCAGTATTGACGCCGAACTTCCCAGCAGAAGCAGTGGGATCCGCTGAAAAGGAATATCAGCAAGTTGGTAAATGAGAACAAGTGGAACCGTTAGCTTGATCGCATAAAGAACTGAAACTTTGGCGCGGGAATAAGTAAGTTGTGGTCCACTATTCGATCTCTCTCGAACCCTTAAAAAAGTATGATCGGGTCGCGATATCCGACCCATTAACGTGCTCGCGTTTATTATTTTTTGAGCACCCCGAGATACAAGGAGAAAAGGAGCATTGTTCGCAAGCTGCTTAATCTCCCAGTCTCGGACCCATCAAATTTTTAAGCCCGATTTAGTTGCAAAGGGTATCCGTGCAGCTAAGCCTTCAAAGGCAATTGGGATTGACGGAATTTTCATGCTGATGCTAAAACACCTAGGCGAGAGAGGAGTCGAATTTTTGTCAGGTGTCATAAATCTGTCTATGACTAGCCCTATACCCGATGTCTGAAAAGTGGGTAGAGTGATCCTAATACTAAAACCTGGTAAACCCGCGAATGAGGCTTTACTCCTCTTCCAGCTGACCAGCCAACTACCAGCAGTCCGCCACCAGCATGGATTCAGCAAAATGCACAGCACCACCACAGCATTAACAGCCATTACCACTCAGATCGCACAAGGCCTTGTAAAAGAACGGTCGTTGTTGACTTGTCAAAAGTCTTTGGCACGGTAAGCCACCCTCATCCAAGACATCCAGCAAATTTCAAGAGATGGATAGTAAATTATTTGAGTGGTCGTCAGTCGTTCGTAGAGACCAGCGCTCAAAATACCGTGGAGTCAAACAGGGAGTTCCTCAAGGCGGAGTTCTGTCGCCACTCTGTTTAACATCTACCTCTCTCAACTCCCAGCTCCACGACAAGGTGTTGATGTGATATCATATGAGGACGACTGCAAAATAATGGCTATATTTTGGAAGACCTATGTGGTAAGGTGAATCGTTATCATAATATCATCCACAATTTCTTCACTGAACGTAACCTGAAGATACAACCAACCATCCTCAGCGACCCCATTTACTACCAGGACAAAAGAAGTAAGCCTCTTGTAGAAGTAAGCCTACAAGATCGATGGTGTACCAATTCCGACAGTGAACCACCCGAAAATCCTGGGAATCACACTTGACAGTCTTTTTACTTCATCAGCACATGACACAACTGTCGAGCATAAATTGCGACATGGAAGCAAGGTCCTTAGAGCACTAGCCGACAGTACTTAGGGAATGGACAAAGAAAGCTGGTCTATCTATAAAGCAATTGGTCGGTCATTGGCAAATTACGCTGCCCCGGTGTGGTTAGCGTCTCTAATCGATATCCAGTAGAAAAATATTCAATGCTGCCAAAATACAGCCTTAAGAACTTTAACAGGCTGTCTACAATTTACCTCACCACATCATCTTCATGAGGAAACAAAGATCCTTCCAGTAAAGGAACACAACATTATGCTATCTCAACAGCTACTTTTTTGATGTCATAGGAGAAATCATCCAAATTTTAACATTACACAGTTGGCATCTTCCCCGAGGTATGTCAGGAAAGATCTTCGCGTGTATAAGGATAGCATACGAATGAATGTTATATTAGGAGGTCGCCCAACGCCGATAGTAGAAGAAGAAAAGAACTTGCCGCTGAAAACAAGAGTCGTTCTGACTCAACTGAGATTGGGATGGAGCAACAGATTAAACATCTGTTGGTCCTCATAGACTGGGCCGTCCCCAACAGGTGGTCAGTTCACTTAGTGCTGAGGAATTGTGGACTCATCCAGTGGAATATATCTGTGTCTTGGTGCTAAAAGGGCCAATGTCACTTTTTTATTGTTTTAAGTTAATCATTGCATTTGATTCCCTTCTTTACCCTCTTTTATTTGGAACCAACAACTAATCTTTAACATAACTCAGAACAGATTTATAAGGGTTTTTCTAGGTATTATTGCTATGAATTTATATGCAAAATAAAAACTTTAAATCAAATTTTCTCAAAACTATTTTTTTGACATTGGCCCTTTTAGCACCAAGCCACAGATATAAAGACATTAGTTTCGAAATCAAACGAGGAATCATACTTCCAACAGATAATATTTTGCCCTAAGCAGGCAGCTAAGACTGTGTAAAATAATACGCTTTATAGAACGCTTATTATATGGTGTGGAATCATGTTTACTTGCAGAGACAGATGAAGTAGCAATTCTTGGAGTTTTGGAGAATAAGGTTCTACGAAAAATCGTTGAACCAGTCTGCATCAGCAATGAATATCGACATCGAATGAACTATGAGCTTTTTGAGTTATACGCTGACATCGACATAGTAAAACGTATCAAAAAGCAGCGGCTGCATTGGCTGAGACATGTTGTGCGAATTGATGCCGAGGGAACTCGTAGAAGAGGACGTCCGAAACTTCAATGGAAAGACCAAGTAGAGAAAAATTATTAAAAGCTTGGCCTACGAAAATGAAGAATATGCGCACAAGATCGAGCGCATGGAATTATAAACTATAATCGATAAAGAGAAGAGTGAAATATTTCGAAATTTTGCCAAATAATTCTTAGACTAATGTTCATATACATTTGGTACATTTTGCACCATACCCACTATGATAAATCACTCAATGGTGTAGGTTATTATTAGAACAGACTTGACCGAATTGAATTTACTATTTTATACAATAAAAACAAACTTTCGTGTCAAGAAATCGATGTCGGAAATGCGCGTAATAAAATTTCTGAAATAAAAATTCTCATAATCATAAAGTATATTACGAGTATGAACTAAGTAAGAACACATCATTATATAAGTAAAAATCTCATTAAAGTACATTAAATCCCAGATACAATTTTAGTCTTAAGAAAGATATATTCATATAATTCCTTCCACAATCCTAATAACGGTTTGATCACGAAACCCTAAGTAAATCAGCTCTTGAAGCTAAAGGATAATTAACAAATGATAAAAGTGCATCTGATCTTGCATAAAAACGAATAAAGATGAAAAAGGAAAATGAGGGAAAAGGGATTCCATAATTTTCTATACATTTAGTAGCAAATCATTATAATCGAAACGACTTATCCAACTCCCGGATCCTCTAATCTAGAGTTAATGTTAAACTTGCTCTAATCTTCTGCAGTCGAACTAATTCAACGGATGAATGTAATGACATCACGCATTACTTTTAATTGTCTCAGCTGAAAATGTTAAATGTAATTTCGAAATTGTCTTGTTTTACAAATTATAAATGACAATAAAACACGTCGAAAAGAACTTAAAAACGATAGAAAAAAGACTTAAGCGAATTGAAAGATACACGATTCTTGATTATGTTAAATTTAACGCTATTCTTCTATTTATCACAACAACAACATGAACAAACATGCACAAATAACTATGCAAAAATAATCAGTTTGTCTGTCCGTCTTGGCTAATTTCTACGCATGCCTTCATGGATTTTGTCCAAATTGTATTTCGGATTACACTCGAGGAAAAATCGTTAGGAACATTTTCTTAAGAAAATCTTAAGTTTTTCTAAAATCGAAAACTTTTCTATATAGAAAAGTAAAGTTATCGATAACTTTTCTATATAAAAAAGTAAAGTTATCGATAACTTTTCTATAGAAAAGTAAAGTTATCGATAACTTTTCTGTATAAAAAAGTAAAGTTATCGATAACTTTTCCATAGAAAAGTAAAGTTCCCGATAACTTTTCTATATAGAAAAGTAAAGTTCCCGATAACTTTTCTATATAGAAAAGTAAAGTTATCGATAACTTTTTTTATAGAAAAGTAAGGTTATCGATAACTTTTTTATAGAAAAGTAAAGTTATCGATAACTTTTCTATAGAAAAGTTAAGTTATCGATAACTTTTTTATAGAAAAAAAAAAGTTATCGATAACTTTTCTATAGAAAAGTAAAGTTATCGATAACTTTTCCATAGAAAAGTAAAGTTATCGATAACTTTCCTATAGAAAAGTTAAGTTATCGATAGCTTTTCTATAGAAAAGTAAAGTTATCGATAACTTTTCCATAGAAAAGTAAAGTTATCGATAACTTTTCTATAGAAAAGTAAAGTTATCGATAAGTTTCCTATATAGAAAAGTAAAGTTATCGATAAATTTTCTATATAGAAAAAGAATAGTTATCGATAACTTTTCTATATAGAAAAGTAAAGTTATCGATAACTTTTCTATATAGAAAAGTAAAGTTATCGATAACTTTTCTATATAGAAAAGTAAAGTTATCGATAACTTTTCTATATAGAAAAGTAAAGTTATCGATAACTTTTCTATACAGAAAAGTAAAGTTATCGATAACTTTTCTATATAGAAAAGTAAAGTTATCAATAACTTTTTTATAGAAAAGTAAGGTTATCGATAACTTTTTTATAGAAAAGTAAAGTTATCGATAACTTTTCTATAGAAAAGTTAAGTTATTGATAAGTTTTCTATAGAAAAGTTAAGTTATCGATAACTTTTCTAAAGAAAAGTAAAGTTATCGATAACTTTTATATATAGAAAAATAAAGTTCCCGATAACTTTTCTATATAGAAAAGTAAAGTTATCGATAACTTTTCTATATAGAAAAGTAAAGTTATCGATAACTTTTCTATATAGAAAAGTAAAGTTATCGATAACTTTTCTATATAGAAAAGTAAAGTTATCGATAACTTTTCTATATGGAAAAGTAAAGTTATCTATAACTTTTCTATATAGAAAAGTAAAGTTATCGATAACTTTTATATATTGAAAAGTAAAGTTATCGATAACTTTTCTATATAGAAAAGTAAATTATCGATAACTTTTCTATATAGAAAATTAAAGTTATCGATAACTTTTCTATAGAAAAGTTAAGTTATCGATAAATTTTCTATAGAAAAATAAAATTATCGATAACTTTTCTATCGAAAAGTAAAGTTATCGATAACTTTTCCATAGAAAAGTAAAGTTATAGATAACTTTTCTATAGAAAAGTAAAGTTATCGATAACTTTCCTATAGAAAAGTAAAGTTATCGATAACTTTTCTATATAGAAAAGTAAAGTTATCGATAACTTTAAAAGTAATGTTATCAATAACTTTTCTATATAGAAAAATAAAGTTATCGATAACTTTTCTATATAGAAAAATAAAGTTATCGATAACTTTTCTTTATAGAAAAGTAAAGTTATCGATAAATTTTCTATAAGAAAAGTAAAGTTATCGATAACTTTTCTATATAGAAAAGTAAAGTTATCAATAACTTTTTTATAGAAAAGTAAAGTTATCGATAACTTTTCTATAGAAAAGTTAAGTTATCGATAACTTTTCTGTAGAAAAGTTAAGTTATCGATAACTTTTCTGTAGAAAAGTTAAGTTATCGATAACTTTTCTATAGAAAAGTTAAGTTATCGATTACTTTTCTATAGAAAAGTTAAGTTATCGATTACTTTTCTATAGAAAATTTAAGTTATCGACAACTTTTCTATAGAAAAGTTAAGTTATCGATAACTTTACTATAGAAAAGTAAAGTTATTAATAACTTTACTATAGAAAAGTGAAGTTATTGATAACTTTTCTATAGAAAAGTAAAGTTATCGATAACTTTTCTATAGAAAAGTAAAGTTATCAATAACTTTTCTATAGAAAAGTAAAGTTATCAATAACTTTTCTATAGAAATGTAAAGTTATCGATAACTCTTCTATAGAAGTTCTACATAGTCTTACTTCTCTATATAAACTTTAACAGATTTATTTTCTCGAGTGTCCTCCTTCCCCTTAACTTGATCAGTTAAACCTGTAATGTGGTCGCTTATGTGTATGTCTGACTCTATTTAAGTTGTATTATACAAAGGCACGCGCTCATGTTTGCAGTCATTGGTCAGCATTTTATCTAATTAGCCTTGGAATGTCCTTGTGCACGTGAGATGTTTGTCATCTTGTGTAGCTTTGAACATGTGGCTAGAGTTGGAATTGTTCTTGGCAAAATTACTCAACAGTTAGTGATCCAAAAATAAACTTCTTACATAAGTGAGGAAGGAATTTGGGAATGCAGTTTTGTTTACGTTTTCACGGATAAATGATCGTAATGTCGAGAATATTTAGCTTTTCTGTCTGTCCTTTTAGTATAAGTAGTTGTTTGTTTGTTGGTTGGTTTATCTCAGTAGTTCTTAAGTATTTTGAAGAATTTGTAAACAAGTCTTCTAAAAAAATGGAGTTGGAAGGTATCATTTAATTAACGATCAATCAGAATTTGACCTTTGAGAATTTTAAAGACTTAAGATTCCTTATAAAATTGGCAATCTAATAATTAATTCTAATATTAATAATTTTTTCAAACAAATTTTTAACTAAATTTATTTTATAGCCATATCAGATTTCATGGTTAAAGTGTTTTAAATTCTAATAAAAATGTTCTTAATTAATCTTCCATTCAAAAATGTTGCTAGCAACATTTTGTAGCATTGTAAACATGTTGCTATACTGAAAACAGCTTTTTGGTTGTAGTTTAGCAACAAGACGAGGTGGCCGAGTGGTTAAGGCGTTGGACTGCTAATCCAATGTGCTCTGCACGCGTGGGTTCGAATCCCATCCTCGTCGAGATTTTTTTCCAATTTTATTTACCTATAGAAAAATTGTTAAAATATTTTTTATCGATAAATAAGCTATTTCATTAAAAATTTATCAATTACGTTATTATTTAATAGAAAAGTTTTCAATAACTTTAAAATTTTGTAGCAAAGTTATAGATCACTTGATTATTTTATAGCAAAGTTATCGATAACTTTACTATTTAATAGAAAGGTAATCTATAACTATAATCTATATAATTTTATAGAAAAAGTTATCGATAAATGTGTTATTTTATAGAGAAGTTACCAACAACTTTACTATTTTATAGAAAAACTATTGTTAGAAACATTTATAGAAATGTTATCGATAACTTTATTATTTTATATAGAAAATATATCAAAAACTTTAATATCTTATGGAAAAGTTATCGATAACTTTAATATTTTATTGAAAGGTAATCGATAACATAAATATTTTGTTAAAAAGCTATCGATAGCTTATATATTTTATTAAAATGTATTCGATAGCTTTACTATTTTACTAAATATGAATCGATAGTTTTACAATTCTATGGAAACGATTTTCTAAAGGAACGTTTTCTTACAACTTTCTCCAGGTGTAATTCGAAACACACAAGAAAAAACTTTAACAGAAAATGTATTCGTTGAAAAAATAGATATTTTGGGATTTTTCTGCCCAAATTTTTAAAGAAAAAATGAAAGATTTATACAAAAAGTTTTTGATTGAAATTTTTTTATAGAAACAAATTTAATAGAATTTTTTTCTGTAAAAACATATTAATTGAATTTTTGTCTATAAAAAAATCTAATATAATATTTTTGCGTGGAAAAATTAAATGTTTTTTTTACAGAAAAATTTCAAAAAATTTCGAAAAACTTTAATAAAAAATTATTTCTATCAAAAAAAAAACTTTAATGCAGAAATAGAAAAAATTTTAACAGATTTTTTTTCTATAAAAATAATTTTAACAGAACTTCTTTCTTTAAAAAATTGTATAATAAAAATTTTCCCTATAGATCAAATTTAAATAGAAATTTTTTCTAAAGAACAAATTTTGATAGAAATTTTTTCTATAGAAAAATATTAAGAGTCTATACAAAAAACTTATAGAGATTTTTTTCATAAATTTTTTTTCTGTGAAATAAACTTATATAGAAAATTTTTTCTATAGAAAAAACTTCAATACCAAAATATAAAAATTTTTATTAGAATTTTTTCTAGAAAAAAATTTGACAGATCAAATTTTAATAGAAATTTAGAAATTTATTAAATTTAAATTAGAACAAATTTGAATAGAAACTTTTCCTCTAGAAAATATTAGAAGAATTGTTGTCTATAAAAAATTTAATATAATTTTTTCTCTGGAAAAAACTAATATAGAATTTTTTTATAGAAAAGAACTTTAATAGAATTTTTTTCTATAAAAAAATTTAATACAAAAATAGAAAAAAAATTAATTGATTTTTCTATAAAAAAAAAATTTTAATACAAATTTTCATATAAAATTAAGATTTGAAAATTTTCCTATAGAAATATGTATATATTTTTGCTGCAGATCAAGTTTTTATAGAAATTTTTCCATAAAAAAAAATTTTAATATAAATTTTTCCTAAAGATTCAAATTTAATAAAAAATGTTTATATAAAAAACTTAAAACTTAATAACTTTTAAACTTTAAAATTAAAAATAATACCCATAAAAAACTGTTTCTACAGAAAACATTTTACTAGATTTTTTTTTTTTTTTTTTGTAGAAAGAATCTCTAATCAATTCTATTGTTTAAAAAGTACTGTTGTAGATTAATTTTTCTATAGAAACAACTTGAACTTCACCTCAGAGTTCAATTATGGACTGATTGAAGTCAAAATTAACCTACATATCGCACTAGTTCCTCTTAAGAGAGACAACTCAAAATTTAAATATTGGATTAATTTTGTCATCATACAAACATCATTTTGAACTTTAAATCGTTCTCGGAATTAGGTCTTAGATGGAAGCTAGATTAAATGTGGACAGATTATTCCATTTATATATGAACTTAATTTATATGTTCAAAATTTTAACAAATAACTGTCATTGTCTTCTGACTTTCGAGCGATTTCAAGGAAATAAAAGTGATTTTTGAGAGTAGATTTTGTACAAGAGAAAAATATAGGCCGATTCCAAAGTCGACTGCAATATTTCGCATATTTTTTCAAAACAGCTATTTACACTTCGGTTTCAAATTTTACATTTACAGACACCCAGCCAGCTGTCCGGATTAAAGAACGCGATTCTGAGTAGATTGTTATACTTAAAGGCCTAATAAATCTGTACTTTGCAGAAATTAATACTAACCTAATATAATATTTCCATCTAGAGTGGTGAAGGGTTTAGAAAGTGTGTTATTTCAATATCAATATCAAATCAAACAGTTTTTATTCCTTTGAAACCGACTTTCAATTCGAATAATTTGTGTACCCTTAGGAGTTCGGAAAATCTAATTACAGATCTTGAACTCGCAAAAACTTCTGTATACTGAATACAATATCTTAGATGCGCAAATTTGCGCTTCTATGCGTAATTGGCATGCAAATTAAAAAAAAAAACGTTAAAAAATCGATTGAAGCATTCAAGTTTTTCTTTATATTTCGCCTTCTTCCGCATTTATTTTAACATTTGGACCCAAGTCGTTGTTCTACGAAATAGACACCACACTTAGGGGATAAGTCCACTTCCCTCTAAATTTTAATTTTGTCACTTATAATACTACTTAATGGCTGCCAAAATTTGAAGCTCGTTTTCGCCACTTTTTAATTTTTTTCATATATTTTTTGGCCGCCTCAAAAAATTAAAAAAAAACAGATAACGATTTGTAGATCTTTCAATTTCGCATCGTTTGACATATATCTCGTTAATGTGCTCTATATAGGTATAATATACGACAAGTGTAAATGAGGACTTTTTGAGCGTAAATTTTTCAAAATACCGGTTTTTCATGGAGCACACTCGCAAATATGAATTAAAATTTCCAAACTACCGCGTAAACCGAGTTTTTTGCCATTTAGAACCTAAAAGCGAAAGCGCACCAAAAAATCATTCTTTGCTAAAATTTTATGAAGATTTTGAAAATCGTGCAAAAAAGTGCATGTTGGTTTAAATAGTTTTAGAATGCAAACTGAGATAAAATCACATAAGGCATGAAAGCGATGTCATTTATAACCGATTTGCATCGAAAGTTTGTCAAAAATCTCTTTATTAACTAAAAACGCGAAGGTCTTATCTAAAAACATTTCAATGAAACACATCGCGAATTTAGCTCAAAATTGATCAGGAATGCTCTTAAAACTATTTTTTAAAAAAGCTTTATCTTAGATTTGAAGCGCACCAAAATATTATAAGGACTAACGATTTTATGGACCAAATAAGAATTTTATATCTTAGAAAGATATGCACCTATTAAAACTTATATTTAAATAAAATTTTTTTTAAATTAAATTTGTCCATAAGTCAAGTCAGCAGAATTTCACTAAGACTCACATTTTGTCAAATTTCGCGGTTAAAAAAATCAAAAAATATTGTTAAAAAATATTTTTTTTCACTTGCATAATTGCATTATTTCTTCATAATACCATGAAACGACAGAATACCTGAAAATATATAAATTATGTCAAAATCAACATAAAACTAATAAAAATAAAATAGTTTTTAATTTTTTTTTTAAATTTTTGTTTTAACCGTCATAACTCCTGCGCGCATCGCGTATAATCATTAACGCGAACGGATTTTACATTCCCTTAGCTCCCTTAATAGAACTGCAAAAAAAATTTAGTGTGCGATCAAAAAATTTTTTGAATTTTTTTATTTCCGAAAATTAAAACTATTTGATTTTGTCCATATAAAAAATGTTATATAAACTATTAAAAAAGAGGGTTGGACATAACTTTTTTAAAATAAAAAGTTTTTCTTCTTTCTTATTTAGAAAATACTCTTATAGGTACAATGTTTCCATTTAAAAACATTTAAACAAATTTTATAAAAAGGAAATATTATTCACAAATTGTTTACCAAAAAAAAAATATATATATATTTAAACTGTAAACATTGCATCAGTTTTAACCTTAAAGTCACCCTTGTGTGGAAAACCACAAAACAAACAAATTTTAAACACATGTGTAGTTTCAATGTAATTTGCACTAGAGACAACATTTTCCGTGAATATTTTTATATTGTATCGGGTGTTTTTTATTGAGGTATAGAACTTTAAGTTGGCATCACTTTTTTAACTGGCGGCCATTTTGTCAGCTGTCAAGTGATTAATATTTAGTTTGGTTTGCCATTTCATCATGAACAGGTTGACAAAAGAACAACGCTTGCAAATCGTGCAAATTTATTTCGAAAATAATGGTTCAGTTCGCAAAGTTTACCGCAAGCTCCGTCCATTTTATGGTCGACACAATCGTCCATCAGAGCAATTAATTCGGTTAACCATGGATCGTTTTCGCACTACGTTTACTCTATGTGATAATACGCATCCGCAGCGACGTCGAACAGTGCGCACCGAAGAAACAATTGCCGCTGTAGAGCAAAGTGTTGAAGAGGACCCGAATGAATCGATTCGCCACCGTGCACAGCAATTGGAGCTTTGTCCATCAACTTAATGGAAGATTTTGCGCAAAGATCTTGGCTTGCGACCTTACAAGATCCAGCTTGTGCAAGAATTAAAGCCGCGAGACCATGCAATGCGTCGTGATTTTGGTGTATGGGCCGAAAATGAGATTGATCTCGATGCTGATTTTTATCGCAAAATTTTGTTCAGTGATGAGGCTCATTTTTGTTTGAATGGCTACGTCAACAAGCAAAATTGCCGCATTTGGAGTGAAGAGAATCCACATGAGACCCTTGAGACGCCATTACATCCACAAAAACTGACTGTTTGGTGTGCTCTATGGGCTGGTGGAGTCATTGGGCCATACTTCTTCCGAAATAATGCTAGAGAGTCAGTTACCATAAATGGAGACCGGTATAGAGCCATGATAACCGACTATTTTGTTCCCCAATTGGATGGCATGAATGTGGATGAGTTGTGGTTCCAACAAGACGACGCTACATGCCACACAGCGCACGTCACAATTGATTTATTGAAGGAAACATTCGATGAGCGCATAATTTCGCGAAATGGACCTGTCAATTGGCCACCAAGATCGTGCGATTTGACACCACTGGATTATTTTCTTTGGGGATATGTGAAGTCGCTCGTCTACGCCAACAAACCAGAAACGTTAGGGGACTTGGAAGCCAACATTCGTGGCGTTATTGCCAACATACGGCCCCATATGCTCGAAAAAGTAGTTGAAAATTGGACCTGTAGAATTGGCTTTATTCGAGCCAGCCGCGGCGGCCACATGCCCGAAATCATATTTAAACATTAATGGCATAAAATTATCCTTCCAATAAAGCCAAATTGATGGACATTAAAACGATTTTCTTGTGTTTTATTTCAATTCGAAGTTCTATACCTCTAAAAAAATACCCAATATAAATTGAAATACAACTCCTATGTATAGGCTGGTGCTTCAAAATCTAGTTTGAAGCTTCTCGGTCGCTTACAAAAAAGGGCATAATGAACATAAATTAATGTTAAATACAACGATATTTACAATTATGGTATTCAGAAGCGTTTTTGTATCATGTATCGTGTAAAAAACTACTACATAATGATATGCTTCAATTGCATACAACATTCAATAAATATATGATTGTATAGATTGTACCTGATTTTTTCATGCAAATTACCAACAACAAACATACAATCGTGTAATATAATACAATTATACAATAATATACAATGATACAAGGAGATTCTGAATACGGCAAATTTGATTGAAAAACTCTATGCTTCTTCAGCAAAATACACAGATATTGCCTATGTGTGATTTAAGGGTTAAATCGGTTATCTTGAAGTAAATTTATATGTATAAAAATGTATTTCTTATAATCTCTGAATTTATTATTTTTTGTATTTACAAGCATGAGAAATAAAATTCTTATTCTACCCGCCCCTGTTTTTTATTACTTAGAACTTTTTTTTTATCGATAATACAGTGCGCATAGCTGTTATCGACACATTCTTATTAACGTTCATACACCAAGGTCGCCACAGACGAGGTGGCCGAGTGGTTAAGGCGTTGGACTGCTAATCCAATGTGCTCTGCACGCGTGGGTTCGAATCCCATCCTCGTCGGAATTTATTTTTTTCTTTCTTTATTTTTAATTAAATAATTATTTTTATAATTATTCTTTAAATATTTTTATTTAATTAATTATAACCGAAAAATTCACTTAAAAAAGTTCTCGACGAGGATGGGATTCGAACCCACGCGTGCAGAGCACATTGGATTAGCAGTCCAACGCCTTAACCACTCGGCCACCTCGTCATATGTTGAGCCGTTGTTCAAGTTATCATTTCTCACTCACGAGTTCCTCAATTTTGTCAAACTTTTATTTTTTTTTTTGCAATAATTAGCAAATTTTTCTTATAATTGTTAAAAATAATTTTCGATTTTTTATTTATTTAATAAACATGCATAATATGTTTGTATTAAATTTCAATATCTATTCTGCTGTTTTGATAAATGAAAAGGAAATCTAACTTAATAAACGTTTCAATTTTTATACGAGGTGGGCTAGTTGATGTTTAGAAATAATCCCTTAACGATCTAAATACAATCTCCTAAAGGTAGGATCACACGATTGTCGTAAAGCACCAATTATTGGTATATTTATATGACAATCGTGTAATTTCTCAATTTATTGTCCCATATCGTAGCGTTTCTTCTCAAACCACGTAAGTACAAGAGTCTCGTTTTTCAGGAAACGAAAAAAAACTAAATAAGTTTTTACATAAGAGTTTTAAGAAAAACTTTTTTTCCATAAAATGTGGCTTTACGATTCTCTAAAAGGTGTAGAAATATATTTTGAAAAAATTGGATACTTACAAGTAACGGTAGTCGAATTTGTCGCTTACGTGTTTTGGGAAGAAAAATTTTTTTCAAATTGAAAAATTAAAAAGGCACATTTTATAAGATAAATTAAGACTTACTTTTTATTTAGTTAAAAAATATATATATTGCTAAAACCTTAGAGGAAATTATATACAAAGAAACTTATTATTATACATTATTATTATTTATTTCATTCTTAAGCTCACAAATAATATAATAACGAAAAACAAAATAAGGAAAAATTTCATTTGAAAAAACTATATTTTTTTTATTTATATTTTTTTTATTTATATTTTTATTATTATTATTTTTTTTTTATTATTATTAAAAATTTTATTTTTTATTGTTAATGGCAAGTTGTTCAAAAAAGGGCCAATTGCTTTCCGGCATTATTTTTTTTAAACTTATTAGATCATTAAATAAAAGACTTTGTCGAGCTTGAGGTCAGTTTATAATTAATATTCTTTATTATCATCGATATTTCGATATCCAACGGATATCATTTTCAAGATATCCGTTGGATATCGAAATATCGATGATAATAAAGAATATTAATTATAAACTGACCTCAAGCTCGACAAAGTCTTTTATTTAATTATACAAAAAAGGTCGAAAAATCACTAATATTAACTTATTAGATCATCATATTTTTGTTTTTTAATGCCAATGGAACTTTTGTAAATTGGAGACAAATTTATACCGAGATCAAAATAATTTTTCTTATTGGGAGATAAAAGGAACTCATCTTCAAATTTTAATTTGTAGAACATGCCATGTTCATTATATTTTAAGCACTTTATATCTGTGACTTGCGGATCACCCGCTTTTATTCCAGGTCTTATAGATTGATAAAATTTAATTTTTTTAAAATCTTTGAAAAAACTGTGTTCGAGATAGTGGACCTTGTAAGGAGACGGATTATCTCTGGCATTTTCGATTAGATGAACGAAATCTTTTGGAACAAAAAGTTCTTTATTTCTCTTCTTCCTTTCGATTAGGGAGTGGACCGAATTTGTGATATGAAACATAATTTCGAGAGTAATGTGCAGCACCAAAAATTGTTCCATTAAGTTCCAGATATTTTAATTATTTCAAAAGTAAAAGGCTAGTGGATGAGGTTCTGACATTTCTAACTTTAAATATAAAGAAATGTATGTTTTGAAAGAAAACATCATTTTATCTGGAGTTAACGAGGTTCTTAAAGTAATTAATTTAAGAACTTATTGCAAAAAAAAAAAAATACTTTGATTGGCTTGAAACTTTCGGTATATTTTCTCCTTCTCTAGAATGAAAAACAATGTATATAAGATTTCAGAATTTCCTATTATTAGTATAAAACAAATTCAATTTTTAATGCAAATGTCATTTTGTATGGCGCTTACGAGGTTTTTGAAATGGCTTTAAATTATTTTTTTTCATACAAAGTTGTCAAGATGAGATTGCAGACAGATGGCTAAGCTTATTTTCTATCATAAAAGCCAAAAAAATCAATTTTGGAAAAATGGCGCTTACGTGGTTTGAGAAGAAACGCGACGATATGTCAATTAGGAAGAAAATTGTGCTGATTTGCCGCAATCAAACGCAACTCTCGTGTGTCAATCGTGTGAACTGTTAGAAGGTAACTATTCGTCAATAAAAATGTCAACAAGTAAGAGTATTATATTCGGCTGTGCCGAATTTGATATACCCACCATCAAATTGTGTTAAATTTAGAAATATCTCTCATATATCTACGAGGGCGCAGCTATGTCAAAATGTGTTTAGCTTAGCGTTTAGCTTAATAATTAGTTAGGATAAACATGCTGATAATAATACGACAGGTCTATATATTTTGTTAGGAGTTCTTATGAATCTACCGTATATAAAGTCTGGACATTCTTAATATGCTGCTTGTATCTTAGAATCTCTTTGATTGTACTCGTAAATATAAAAAGGGGATGTTATATATATATATATATATATATATATATATATATATATATATATATATATATACGCGGTTCCTTAGCCTAGCACAAAAAGCGTGGTACAAACAGAAAAAAGTTAAGTGTTTTGGAAACTTCCATCTCTGCTATAAACACATGTTAAAATTTGTTTCGATCTAGTAACTCCTTCATATAGAAACAGGAATTCACAAAAGACGCATCCGCTATTTTTTTACAATGGAAAAATTAGAAATACGTGGTGTCATTAAATATTTACATAAAAAAGGTTTATCGGGACAAGAAATTCATAATGATATGGTGAATGTGTGAAAGTGAAAGTGCATCTTCATATGCAACAGTAAAAAATTCGGTTGCGGAATTTAAACGTGGTCGTACAAGCATTAAAGATGAACCACGTAGTGGACGTCTAAAAACAGTAACAACAACTTGTAAATTGTAGCCAAAGTGCATGATATATTATTAAATGATTGACGAATAAAAGTGCGTGAAATAGCTAATATCATGGGCATCTCAAATGATCGAGTCCATTTCATTTTGCATGAAGAACTACAGATGAAAAAGCTTTCTGCAACATTTGTGCCGCGTTTGCTAACAGTCGACCAAAAACGCATAAGAATGAACATTTCTCAAGCTTGTTTGGATCGTTTTAAGCGAAATAAAATAAATTTTAAGCGTCGTTTCATAACTGTTGATGAGACATGGATCCACCACTATACTCCAGAGACAAAGGAACAATCCAAACAATGGACTGAAGCTAGAGGAAGTGCCCCAAAGAAGGCAAAAGCAATTCAATCGGCTGGTAAGGTTATGGCAACGGTTTTTTGGGACTTCAAAGGTATTTTATTGATTGACTATCTGCAAAAGGGTGAAACAATAAATTCAGAGTACTATTGCAACCTTTTAGATCAATTAAATGTACAAATTCCTGGCTTACAACACAAAAAAATATTTTTTCACCAAGATAACGCACCAGCGCACAAGAGTGTTTTAACGATGGCTAAATTAACGAATTAAAGTACGAGTTGCTTGACCACCCACCTTATTCTCCTGATTTAGCTCCCAGTGACTTTTACCTGTTCCCAAATCTAAAAAAATCCTTGCTGGCAAGCGTTTTACCTCAAATTAAGATGCAATTACAGCTGTAAACCACTATTTTGAAGACCTTGAGGAAAACTATTTTAATCAAGGGATAGAATTGCTAGAAAACGTTGGACTAAGTGTATTGAAGTTTCAGGAGACTATATTGAAAAATAAAAATATTTTTGAAAAACTAACTATTCTCCTTCATTGGTAGGCTAAGAAGTTTCCGAACCGGCCTCGTATATAAGAATTATAGCCAAATGTAGACCGATTGTAAGAAAATTTTACACACTGGCTGGTATTTATATAGAGCTTATTCTTGAAAAATTTAGTGGCCCATAGCTGTCATAAATTCTAATTTAATAGCGTTTAACTGGCCTTTGCTACATTTTTTTTGGTTTCCGGGAGTGCTTTTTATATGAGAGCTATGGTCAAATATGGACCGATTCCTATAAAATTTGATATACTGCATCAAACTTCTATATTCTAAATTTAGTCGTCATAGCTATTGCAATTGTATTAAATTTGTCAGCATTAATGTGTTTCCGGATCGGGGTTATATGGGAGCTCTAACTAAATGTGAACCGATTTCGTCTATTTTCAATACACAACTTTTGTTACATATCAAAAATACTTTTGTAAAGTTTTTTTTTTGTGTTTCTGTAAGTTTTTTATATGGGAGCTATGGTCAAATGGTGACCGATGGAAACAAAATTTTGCACACTAGCTGGTATTCACCTAAAACTTTCTTTTGTAAAATTTTGTTCCTCTAGCTCTTTTTGTTAAGGCGCTATCGCGTCTTTTTTAAACGAAAATTTTTTGAAAAAAAATCAGTGTTAATTCCACTATATCTCTATAACAACTAATCGAATTAAGAAAAATGTGAGGAGGACTTAAAGGTAAAGTTGTTCTCGAATTTCGGTTTTTCTCATTATTTACCGATTGTGTTCAAATTTGGACTGATAATTTTTAAAGCACTATTCGAATAGGATCAGAGTTGTGGAGCGCGAATATTCGATAATTTTATATTTTGGGCCAGCCAAATATGCAGTTGTTTCTCCGAAATGGAATATACAGGAGTTTGCTATTTCTGAGGCGACCTTAAATAATTTCGAATTTTATAATTTCTTTTTTCGTTCTTTACACATCAGCAGTTAACAAAATTATAATCAGCCTTATTACGGTTGTCGAATATACGACTTTGACAGTTAGTAATAGATTAAGGAAAACATCAACACAATTTCATTAATCTAGTCCAAACTGTCGTAGTCGTATATTCGCATCTTATGAGCAACAGGGATATAATTTGCTTTAAAATTAAATCGATCCTAACTGTAAAAAATTACATTTTTTTTCTACAAAGATTTTATTACATTTTAATAATTTTATTAAAAATTTGATATTTAAAATTATTTATTTGTAAAAAATAAAAAAACTATCGACGAGGATGGGATTCGAACCCACGCGTGCAGAGCACATTGGATTAGCAGTCCAACGCCTTAACCACTCGGCCACCTCGTCCGTGTTAGACATTGTAACAAATAACAGTTTTCTTGTCAGCTATTCCTGTTACCAGAGTATGTGTGTTGTTATCATTAGTCACCACCTTTCTTGTTTCTGATAATGCCGTTATGATAAGACAGTTTATGGTAAAACAGTGTATGGTTAATTGGTGGTGAGTATTTTTGCAGTTGGTGAGTATAAATAATGTTGCCAGGCGAGAATTGTAGTTCATTCGAAAATATAACGTTAGAAACGTTATATTTCAAATGATTCAATAGAATAAAAATTAGACAAAATTGTTTATTTTTTTTCATTATAAATGAATTTTTAAAGTAGAAAATTTAATTTAATTAAATATGAAATATATTACTATAAAACTATAATTTCAGATTTTTGAAAGTTGTTGAATAATAAAAACTTGACTATTTTGTTATACATTTAAAAACATTAAGATAATGTAATTTTAACTACAATTCATAAAGATTTAACGCAATTAGTGAAATTGAAACTGATATGTATACAACAAATTAAAGATAAATTCGATATAACCACCAACAAATAACTCAAAACTTTTAAAATAATATTCAAATATAAACCGCAAGCAATTAGAGAATAAATTTCTTTTATCTTATTTTAAAATTTTTAAAGAAAATTAATGCTCTCCTTCATGTACGAATACCACAATAATAGTCTAATTAATGGCTGTAGTCATGTGGAAGATGATGATAATTACCACAAGATTTTTGTTTCGCATAAAAATCAGCAAATAAATATTTTCAGTGATAGTTATTTTTTTTTTTTTTTAAAGTAAAGAAATTTTTTAACAAAGAAAAGTTTTTGATAAATATTTAATTAAGTAGGTTTCATTGTTTTATTAATCACTTTATTCACACTTTGTTGATTTAATGCCACTAACTGTGATTGATATAGAATAAACTACTACTGGTTTCATTAAAAAAAAAAAATATTTCGAAATAATAAGAAAAACTCAAATAATTGTGGCCACCAGCTGCGAAAAATGTTAAATAAGAAATAATACAGATTTTTAAAAATTATTTATAAGATTTATTATCGACATAAAACTACGAACGTACTTCAAAGTTACCGACATCTCGTTATTCCAGAACAAAAATTAAGAATAATAAATAAAATATCATGTTATCGACAACTTTACTTTTCTATAGAAAAGTTAACTTTACTTTTCTAAAGAAAAGTTAACTTTACTTTTCTAAAGAAAAGTTAACTTTACTTTTCTATAGAAAAGTTATCGATAACTTTACTTTTCTATAGAAAAGTTATCGATAACTTTACTTTTCTATAGAAAAGTTATCAATATTTTTACTTTTCTATAGAAAAGTTATCGATAACTTTACTTTTCTATAGAAAAGTTATCGATAACTTTATTTTTCTATAGAAAAGTTATCGATAACTTTACTTTTCCATAGAAAAGTTATCGATAACTTACCTTTTCTATAGAAAAGTTATCGATAACTTTACTTTTCTATAGAAAAGTTATCGATAACTTCACTTTTCTATAGAAAAGTTATCGATAACTTTACTTTTCTATAGAAAAGTTATCGATAACTTTAATTTTCTATAGAAAAGTTATCGATAACTTTACTTTTCTATAGAAAAGTTATCGATAACTTTACTTTTCTATAGAAAAGTTATCGATAACTTTACTTTTCTATAGAAAAGTTATCGATAACTTTACTTTTCTATTGCAAAATTTATCAATAACTTTAATTTTCTATAGAAAAGTTATCGATAACTTTACTTTTCTATAGAAAAGTTATCGATAACTTTACTTTTCTATTGAAAAGTTATCGATAACTTTACTTTTCTATAGAAAAGTTATCGATAACTTTACTTTTCTATAGAAAAGTTATCTATAACTTTACTTTTCTATAGAAAATTTATCGATAACTTTACTTCTCTATAGAAAAGTCATCGATAACTTTGCTTTTCTATAGAAAAGTTATCGATAACTTTACTTTTCTACAGAAAAGTTATCGATAACTTTACTTTTCTATAGAAAAGTTATCGATAACTTTACTTTTCTATAGAAAAGTTATCAATAACATTACTTTTCTATAGAAAAGTTATCGATAACTTTACTTTTCTATAGGAAAGTTATCGATAATTTTACTTTTCTATAGAAAAGTTATCGATAACTTTTCTTTTATATAGAAAAGTTATCGGATAACTTTACTTTTCTATAGAAAAAGTTATCGATAACTTTACTTTTCTATAGAAAAGTTATCCGATAACTTGACTTTTCTATAGAAAAGTTATCGATAACTTTACTTTTCTATAAAAAAGTTATCCGATAACTTGACTTTTCTATAGAAAAGTTATCGATAACTTTACTTATCTATGGAAAAGTTATCGATAACTTTACTTTTCTATAGAAAAGTTATCGATAACTTTACTTTTCTATAGAAAAGCTATCAATAACTTTACTTTCCTATAGAAAAGTTATCGATAACTTTACTTTTCTATAGAAAAGTTATCGATAACTTTACTTTTCTATAGAAAAGTTATCGATAGCTTTACTTTTCTATAGAAAAGTTATCGATAACTTTACTTTTCTATAGAAAAGTTATCCGATAACTTTACTTTTATCCGATAACTTTACTTATCTATAGAAAAGTTATCGATAACTTTACTTTTCTATAGAAAAGTTATCGATAACTTTACTTTTCTACATAGAAACATTATCGATAACTTTACCTTTCTACATAGAAAAGTTATCGATAACTTTGCTTTTGTATATAGAAAAGTTATCGATAACTTTACTTTTATATATAGAAAAGTTATCGATAACTTTACTTTTCTATATAGAAAAGTTATCGATAACTTTACTTTTCTATATAGAAAAGTTATCGATAACTTTACTTATCTATAGAAAATTTATCGATAACTTTACTTATCTATAGAAAAGTTATCGATAACTTTACTTTTCTATAGAAAAGTTATCCGATAACTTTACTATTCTATAGAAAAGTTATCCGATAACTTTACTTTTCTATAGAAAAGTTATCGATAACTTTACTTTTCTATAGGAAAGTTATCGATGATTTTATTTTTCTATAGAAAAGTTATCGATAACTTTACTTTTCTATAGAAAAGTTATCCGATAACTTTACTTTTCTATAGAAAAGTTATCCGATAACTTTACTTTTCTATAGAAAAGTTATCCGATAACTTTACTTTTCTATAGAAAAGTTATCGATAACTTTACTTTTCTATAGGAAAGTTATCGATAACTTTACTTATCTATAGAAAAGTTATCGATAACTTTACTTTTCTATAGAAAAGTTATCGATAACTTTACTTTTCTATAGAAAAGTTATCCGATAACTTTACTTTGCTATAGAAAATTTATCCGATAACTTTACTTTTCTATAGAAAAGTTATCGATAACTTTACTTTTCTATAGGAAAGTTATCGATGATTTTATTTTTCTATAGAAAAGTTATCGATAACTTAACTTTTCTATAGAGAAGTCCTCATGTTTTATATTATACGATTTTTTTTAATTTACTATTTAATTGAATTATTTGGAAAACTCTAAACTCCTTTATCAATGTTTAAGTCGTTTGAGGAAAACTCGTTAAAATCTATTTAAAATTTATTCAAAATATTTTAGTAATTAAAGCCTTAGTTTAAGTCCATTCGACCCCACAGGTGTCCGTCTGTCTGTGAGCCATTTGAAAAATCTCTGTCATAATGTTTGGGGTTATTGACCATTAACTTACTTCGGTGCTGTTTAGTTACTATCATCTAAATTTATTTGTACATTAATTTTATTTTACTAAAATGTACTCACTCTCGTCATTTCTTACTTCTTATCATTTTCGAAATAACTAAATATTTTAGTTTTGTTCGAGTGCGTTTGAGATTTGAAGTATCAAATCAAATTGGTATTAGGCCATTAATCGTAATAAAATTATTTGATAATCGTTATGGAAGTCTGATCAAAAATAGAATAAAATAAAATAATGTTTATCTTGTTTCCCTTTTAATTTGATTTTCGTTTGGCTATTCTTTTTTTCTTGGGGCAATTCCATGGCAGAATCGCGTTAGACGCCTTGTTAGCGTTAAAGAAATGTGTAGATTTTGTATTAGCCAAGGTCAAAATGTGGAAAGTTAAAGTGTTATAGAATTAATTGGTTGAAATCATCAATCCCGCTGAATTATATAATTAACTACAAGTGAATGATGATGAGGTATTTTTTTGCCGTCTAAGACAACAGTAGAGATCAAAAGAAAATTAATTAAAAAATATATTTTAGTAAGTATAATACCAATAATAAATATTCTTAATTTCTTGAAAAATTTTGGTATTGAAATTGGGCAAAATCGGTAAACATTTGACCATAGCTCCCGTATAACCTCGTCTAGGCTAATTGCTTATTTGGTAATAAATGACAAATTATAATAGGTATGATGATAAAATTTGGTATATAGAAGTTTTACACAAGTACTAGGCAGCATATAAAATTTCATCCAAATCATTTCACATTTAACCATAGCTTCCATACAAAAAATTTACGGAAACAGCCTAAATTGAACCTAAAATACTCTTAAATGCCAATAAACGATAAACTGTAATAGCTTTGACCACTAAATTTAGCACAAAGAAGTCTTATGTCAATGCCAACCAGTATGCAAAATTTTGTCATAATCGGTTACCATTTGACCATAGCTCCCATATAAACAACTTATGGAAACACAGAAATACAAAAAGAAAAGGGGGGTTATGTCCGTCTGTCCGTCAGATAAAAGCGCCTTAACGGAAAGAGATAGACTAACAAAATTTTACAAAAGTATTTTCGATATCTTGAAAAAGTTGTGTATTGAAAATGGACGAAATCGGTTCACATTTTGTTAGAGCTCCCATATAACCCCGATCCGGGAAACACTTTAATGCTGATAAATTGAATACAATTATAATAGCTAAGACGACTAAATTTAGAATAGAGAAGTTTTATGCAACTATTGGTCGGTATATCAAATTTTATAGGAATCAGTCCATATTTGCCCAGCAAAACTTTGGTAATGGCAAGTACTCTGATAACTGGTTACCTTGTAATGAATACAACATACCCTCCAAATAACTAATAAGTTATTACAGAAGTACTTATTTGTAATTAAAATGGTAATTTGGACTGAATGGCCCGGGTTCGAATCCCACCAAGACCAACAATTTTTTTTTAATTTTTTTTTTATTAAAAACGTCTTTTTAAATGATTTTTTTAATTTTAAGAACTTAAATATTACCTTCTGTAAAAAAATTTTGGAAAACTAACTCACGGTAATGAACAAATACCATCATGAGTCAATTTTGATTATGAAGGGGATGTTGGATACCAAACACGTTTCTGATTGGTCTTAACTTGGTAAGCCCAGACATATCTTGGTTATCCTTTATCTCAACTGTGGATACCGACCACCTCGTGTTATTACCCGGGGAACTAGTTTAACACCCCTTAATGTAGTGAGCTAACATGTACCGAGAGTTGTTCCATAAGATCGATAATAATGGGTTAGGACGACGGGCTAGTAACCCACTCTTGGAAAAAACAATTACTATAAAGAGGATAAAATTACAATAAAAATGTCCCACCAACTAATGTTAGAAGGAGACGTCCGAAACTTCAATGGAAAGACCAAGTAGAGGAACATTTTTCAAGGCTTGGCCTATAAAATTGTAGAATATTTGCACAAGATCAAAGTCCACGGAATTCTAAAATATGCTCGGACTTTGACCTTATCAGGTTGTAACTATAGGCCATTAAAATAAGTAAGAGTCAATATTATATAAAAACTTATACAAAAAGGAAGATTTAAATTGTTTAAGTTTTAAAATATTTAAAAAACAAGTAAGAAAGTGCTATAGTCGGTCAAGCCCGACCATACGATACCCTTCACCACTTAGGTCCAAGGTGTTCTTTTTCCTGTATAAAGACAAATATTTGCTAAATTTTGTCATCAAACAAACATATTCTCAAAACTTATACATTTAAGCTGTTTCCGCCAATTGGACTTATATGAGAGCTAAAGTCAAATGTGGACCGATTATTATGAAATTTTTCAAACTAATTACAGTTGCTACACCTATGGTGGTGAAGGGTATAAAAACTTCTTTATTGTTTACTATTATTAAACGTTTACAAAAAAAAGTATAGAAATATTTTTCCAAAAATTACAACAAAGCAAAAGAATCAGGGAAAACAAAGTTATTGTCACATGATTTTGGATCTAAAAATAAAAATTGTATATATTAATTATAAGCTGCTAGGTTTTCAACATATGAAGTAGCTCAGTGGAAGAGTCTCTGCCTAGCACAAAATTGTATTTCGTTTAAAAATATGTTTTTTTAAATAAAACAACAACAACAAAAGTTTTTGTTGTTGTTTTCCAATTGCGTTTCAAATTCATTACCTTTCTGCAATTGGTAAGTACTTGCCTCCAATGACATCCCCATGTTAATGTAATGACTTAAACAGTGAATGAGTAAGTAGTTCGTGTTCAATAGTTTAGCTGTTTAACTCATTATTTGGTAATAAAAAGTTTTGCTGGGTGACTATAGCTTTCATATAAAAAACACTCCCGAAATCCAAAAAAAAAAAAAATGTATCAATGGCCAGTTAAAAGCTATTAAATTAGAAACTATGGCAGCTATGGGCACTAAATTTTCCCCTTTTTATATCTACAATCAAAAAGATTCCAAGGTACAAGCAGCATATTAAGATTGCATCAAAGTCCAGACTTTATATAAGGTAGATGCATTAGGAACTCCTAACAAAATATATGGACCTGTCATATTACTATCAGCATGTTTATCCTAACTAAATATTAAGCTAAACGAAAATCATTTTACAACATATTAATGTAAAACCATACCAGGAGCCAAATTACGGCATTCAATATCGATCGAAATCTTAGAAATTTTTAAAACATTTGTATAGCATAGTTTAAGGATAATCAAAATTATTTAAAAGATGCACAGTTTACTATATTTTTTTTTTTGAAGTTATTTGCCAAAAGATGAACAATAGTAAAAGAGTTTTAATTGAACAATATATATTTTTAAAAACTGATTAAAATGGATACAAAATTTCAATAAACATTTTGCATCGAAGTAACTTTGAACATGCCTAAAGTATACTTCACAATATTCGCTTAAAAGTCTGAGTTTTCGATCGATATCGAATGCGTTAATTTGGCCCCAGGTTACGATACCGAATTTTGTTCAAAGTAAATACTAGGGAAACCACTTATAACATACTTTCAAATGTTAAACTATAAATCTCCTGCAACCGAATTTAGTCCAAATATTTTACTAACAATACCAACTAGCGTAACAACTTTTTTCGAATTTGGTGCAGATTTTGACTTAGCTGCACCCTCGTAGATATATGAGAGATATTCCTAAATTTAACACAACTTGATGGTGGGTATAAAAGATTCGGCACAGCCGAATATAGCACTCTTACTTGTTTTTTTTTTTTTTTTGATTTTACATAATTTTAATATTAATGGTTTTTCCAAAAGCGAAAAAATTTGTAAATTTAGCTTAAGACAATTTACTCAGTTCTTAGAATTGATTATTATTTTTTGAGTCTTACATCAGATTTCCAGAGAAATTTTTAAATAAATTTTATTTCTACGATTTTTTATTTTAAAGAATAAATTAATTTAATCACCTGCTATTTCAATTTTTAATCTGTTCTATTTTAGTTTGACTACTTATAGAGATAAGGATCTCTAGCAGATTTTATTAAAAACTAAAGAGACTTAAAATGATTATTTGAATATCAATATTTTGATTATTAGGACAAACACATTAAAAGTAGATCCAAAATAATTGTATGGAGACAATTGCTGGCCAATGCAATAAAATGGAGGGGCACTATAATAATACATTATTACCCGAAAACTAAGGCAACAAGTTATCATAGACGATCAATGATCGCTGTTTGTGAATGATCAGCGATCAAAAATTCAAGTGGATTTATATAAAAAACTTCCATATAAAACAAAAGACTTAAGACACAAACTTCCATATTCCAAAAGCATTTAAAGTTTGTTGCTTAAGTCTTTTGAATGTAAGTTCTTTAAAATTGCGCTTTATTTACAGAAACCACTTGTTATAATATCTTAATCATACACTAACATTTACAAATTTTAATGAAAATCTTTGCATTCACTATTTTTTTTTGTATATAAAAACCATCTGTCTGTCCAGTTGTCAGACAAACGGAAAACGTCATAAAACAGTAGCTTAAGTAGCAATAAAATCTTAAGATAAAATGTAATTTGAAATCGTCGTAATAAAAAAATATGTGCTTTAAGAAAAAAAAACTTACACTTGAACTTGCCCTTATGGATTACAATGTTGTTAGCAAAGCATCGTTGACCACAAATAAATAATATTCATCATAGTCTCTTGCATTTATGAAATGAAATAAAAAAATATACAAAAAAAAAAAAATGCAAAAAAATAAGAAATTTCAAACCAAAATATCGTTTTACCTTGAATTGAAAAGTTGAACAAATCTTTTTGTGTTTTCATTGATGGATCATGGTGAGAAGTTGACATGTTTTAGAAAAAATTAAAATGATGCTGTTAGATAAGGAAAAAAAGTTTGTATAAATTTTTATTTAAAATGACAAAATAGATGTGAAATATGATCATTTTAAGACCGGAAGATTTTTTAGCGCTAGCTGATTTTGCAAACATTTTTAGCTGAGTATGAAATGACATAAATTTTGAGTCATAGAAAATGTTTGCAGCTGGAAAATTAAAAGTATGCAATTAAAAAGTTTTAGCTAAGTGAAGTAGCTTTTATAAACTTCAATAAAATTTAATAAAATTTTTATGACTTTTAATCTTACATCTATAGTGCACTATCATTGGTAAAATTCGAAACTAACAGTCAAAAAGTTTATGATTAGATTATGAAAAGACATATCATTGTCTTTTACTAAAATAAAAATTTAATCATTTTTAATAGAGACTTCCTTTCCCTGTCATTTCTTTATTTCATTCATACAAATTCAGTTTCATAATTTTGGTTTCAATATCAAACTATTCATATCTATATCAAAACTCATCATTTTAAAAGGTGTCATGTTTAGATCATTTAATTAAAAGTCTTTCTCTTTATAAAACAAATTAAAAAGAAAATATTTCATTTCAAATTTTTGCTAAAAAATAAATGAGGTGTTTCAAATATTTTATTTTTTTTTATTACAAATTTCTTTTATATAATTCCATTTATTTGTTTTAAAGACGAAATGATTTATTGGCAAAAAAAAGATATTGCGTGCCAAAATCCTTAGAGTTATGTAGCAGCTTCTAGATAAGTGCTACTTATGTACATTAGGGTGCTCCTTTATTTTAGGAAGCTAGGAAATTGAACCGTAACGGCCACTAGAAATGTTCTAGGTCACATGAAAACGTGCTGAGCATACGCCCACAAACTGTTAAACCTTTTTGTATGGGAAAAAATGGGAGTATTTTCGGTTTTGTCTAAATTTTAACCCCTAATATTATGAATTATAAAAGAGAACTAAAGTAGCTTTACTTTAAGTTATCAAAATTAAAAATCAATGAAGTAGTTTTATATTTATTGTAATTTTTCACAGAAAATTAATTTCCTTGACGAAACGCCTAAAAGTATGCAGCAAAAAATTTTCTTACTTAAATTTCAAAGTTAGACATGATTTACTATTCTTTGACCTAAAAGTACTAAATAGTTAAATTTTGTTAAAATATAACTGAATTTACTTAATTTTTTTTCATATTAGAAAATTATACTTTTTTGAAAATTTGGTTCAACAAATATTATAAAAAAATAAATTTTCTTTCCAAAATCATAAAACAAACAAATCCTAGAATAAAATACGAAAAGAAACTAGGTCCGATACCTTAAACCGTTTTGCCGTATCTGCGATTTGAAATCGTAGAATTTTGCGAAAATGTGAAGTTTTTGTAAAAATTTGAGCTTGTTAAATTTGACCAATTTAAACATTTATAAAAGTAATAGTGATAAAAAACTATCACTGACGTAAAATTTTCTAATGAAAACTATCACTGACCTAAAATTTTCTAAAGAAAACTATCACTGATGTAAAATTTTTTAAAGAAAACTATCATTGACGTTATATTTGCTAAAGAAAATGATCACTGACGCAAAATTTTCTAAAGAAAATGGTAACTGACGTATAATTTTCTAAAAAAAATTTTCACAGACGTAAAATTTTATAAAGAAAATTATCGATGACGTAAAGTTTTCAAAGAAAAATATCACTGATGTAAAACTTTCTAAAGAAAACTATCACTGACGCAAAATTTTGTAAAGAAAATGATCACTGACGTATAATTTTCTAAAGAAAATTACCACTGGCGTATAATTTTCTAAAGAAAATTTCCACTGACGTGTAATTTTCTAAAGAAAATTATCACTGACGTAAAATTTTGTAAAGAAAATTATCACTGACGTAAAATTTTCTAAAGAAAATTATCACTGACGTAAAATTTTCTAAAGAAAATTATCACCGACGTAAAATATTCTAAAGAAAATTATCACTGACCTAAAATTTTCTAAAGAAAATTATCATTATCAAACTTTCTAAAGAAAATTATCACTGACCCAAAATTTTCTAAAGAAAATTATCACTGACGCAAAATTTTCTAAAGAAAATCATCACTGACGTATAATTTTCTAAAGAAAATTACCACTGGCGTATAATTTTCTAAAGAAAATTTCCACTGACGTATAATTTTCTAAAGAAAATTATCACTGACGTAAAATTGTGTAAAGAAAATTATCACTGACGCAAAATTTTTTAAAGAAAATTATCACTGACGTAAAATTTTCTAAAGAAAATTATCACTGACGTAAAATTTTCTAAAGAAAATTATCACTGACGTAAAATTTTCTAAAGAAAATTATCACCGACATAAAATATTCTAAAGAAAATTATCACTGACCTAAAATTTTCTAAAGAAAATTATCACTGACCTAAAATTTTCTAAAGAAAATTATCACTGACCTAAAATTTTCTAAAGAAAATTATCACTGACCTAAAATTTTCTAAAGAAAATTATCACTGACCTAAAATTTTCTAAAAAAAATTATCACTGACGTAAAATTTTCTAAAGAAAATTATCACTGACGTAAAATTTTCTAAAGAAAATTATCACTGACGTAAAATTTTCTAAAGAAAATTATCACTGACGTAAAATTTTCTATAGAAAATTATCACTGACGTAAAATTTTCTATAGAAAATTATCACTGACGTAAAATTTTCTATAGAAAATTATCACTGACGTAAAATTTTCTATAGAAAATTATCACTGACGTCAAATTTTCTATAGAAAATTATCACTGACGTCAAATTTTCTATAGAAAATTATCACTGACGTCAAATTTTCTATAGAAAATTATCACTGACGTCAAATTTTCTATAGAAAATTATCACTGACGTCAAATTTTCTATAGAAAATTATCACTGACGTCAAATTTTCTATAGAAAATTATCACTGACGTCAAATTTTCTATAGAAAATTATCACTGACGTCAAATTTTCTATAGAAAATTATCACTGACGTCAAATTTTCTATAGAAAATTATCACTGACGTCAAATTTTCTATAGAAAATTATCAGTGACGTCAATTTTTCTATAGAAAATTATCACTGAAGTAAAATTTTCTCTAGAAAATGATCACTTTTATGTTTTTGTGTTATGTAAAACATTTTTAGGAAGAGGTACTTTCGCAAAATAAGGTGCACCCTAATATACATAGGTTTATAAAGAGATACTCCAATTAACATTCAACAATTTTATATCAATTTAAAGAAATATTTTTCAATATAATTTAATGATTGACAGGCATCGTAGCAGACGAGCCCTAAGGGTGGCCTACTAAACCACAAATTAAGGCAAAAATATTGAAAATGTTTGTGGTAATTGATTGGAAGTTATCAAAATAAAAAAACAAATTTTTAAAATGAACTTAAATCACTTCTTATGCCCTGACATACATTCAAAGCGATGATCAAAATAAATTCCAAATAAAACAGTTTCCACTCTATATCCCAATCAGCATTTAAATATTTTGGAAGCAAAAGATTGGAGCTTTTAAAATTTTCTTAAGAAGAAAATTATTAAAAACTTATAAAAGTTAATGAATCATTGCAAATAAGAAGCTTTAATACCTTTTTTTCTTTATCTCTCAAATGCAGCTTAAAAAATCTGAAAGTCTTTCACAAAAAACTCAACCTTATAACAAAAAGACTTGCTAAATATTTGTGAGTATTTACCCAAAATATTAGCAATTAAAAAATAAATTAAATAAAGCAGATTAATACTTTCATTTATTTATTTAACTCATTTATTTACACATTTTTTTAATTTTTCTTTATAATTGTTTGTCTTTTAAAAAGTGCATTGCCATCCATCCATCCATCCATCTTGATAGAAAGTAGGAAAAACCAACAAATGCATTTTTATACAAAATCCAAAATATATTTGTAATACACAAAAAGTTTATAAAATTAACTTGATTTGAAGAGAACTTAAAACTGAAATAATTGAAATAAAAATTGCAATCGCAAATAAATGATGGGAAAATAAAGATTTCCTCTCAATATCTGCACTTTGTGAAAGTGTTTAAAAAAAATTAATTGGGTGTAAATCGTTTTTGTTTAAAATTGGAAAACAATGAAAAGTTTAAACTAAAATAGATGATTTGTTTAAGATAAAAACAATTAAAAATTAAAATGAATCTATCACAGAAAATCTTATCATAGACTAGTCATAGTCTAGTCATAGTCTAGTCATAGTCTAGTCATAGTCTAGTCATAGTCTAGTCATAGTCTAGTCATAGTCTAGTCATAGTCTAGTCATAGTCTAGTCATAGTCTAGTCATAGTCTAGTCATAGTCTAGTCATAGTCTAGTCATAGTCTAGTCATAGTCTAGTCATAGTCTAGTCATAGTCTAGTCATAGTCTAGTCATAGTCTAGTCATAGTCTAGTCATAGTCTAGTCATAGTCTAGTCATAGTCTAGTCATAGTCTAGTCATAGTCTAGTCATAGTCTAGTCATAGTCTAGTCATAGTCTAGTCATAGTCTAGTCATAGTCTAGTCATAGTCTAGTCATAGTCTAGTCATAGTCTAGTCATAGTCTAGTCATAGTCTAGTCATAGTCTAGTCATAGTCTAGTCATAGTCATAGTCTAGTCATAGTCTAGTCATAGTCTAGTCATAGTCTAGTCATAGTCTAGTCATAGTCTAGTCATAGTCTAGTCATAGTCTAGTCATAGTCTAGTCATAGTCTAGTCATAGTCTAGTCATAGTCTAGTCATAGTCTAGTCATAGTCTAGTCATAGTCTAGTCATAGTCTAGTCATAGTCTAGTCATAGCCTAGTCATAGTCTAGTCATAGTCTAGTCATAGTCTAGTCATAGTCTAGTCATAGTCTAGTCATAGTCTAGTCATAGTCTAGTCATAGTCTAGTCATAGTCTAGTCATAGTCTAGTCATAGTCTAGTCATAGTCTAGTCATAGTCTAGTCATAGTCTAGTCATAGTCTAGTCATAGTCTAGTCATAGTCTAGTCATAGTCTAGTCATAGTCTAGTCATAGTCTAGTCATAGTCTAGTCATAGTCTAGTCATAGTCTAGTCATAGTCTAGTCATAGTCTAGTCATAGTCTAGTCATAGTCTAGTCATAGTCTAGTCATAGTCTAGTCATAGTCTAGTCATAGTCTAGTCATAGTCTAGTCATAGTCTAGTCATAGTCTAGTCATAGTCTAGTCATAGTCTAGTCATAGTCTAGTCATAGTCTAGTCATAGTCTAGTCATAGTCTAGTCATAGTCTAGTCATAGTCTAGTCATAGTCTAGTCATAGTCTAGTCATAGTCTAGTCATAGTCTAGTCATAGTCTAGTCATAGTCTAGTCATAGTCTAGTCATAGTCTAGTCATAGTCTAGTCATAGTCTAGTCATAGTCTAGTCATAGTCTAGTCATAGTCTAGTCATAGTCTAGTCATAGTCTAGTCATAGTCTAGTCATAGTCTAGTCATAGTCTAGTCATAGTCTAGTCATAGTCTAGTCATAGTCTAGTCATAGTCTAGTCATAGTCTAGTCATAGTCTAGTCATAGTCTAGTCATAGTCTAGTCATAGTCTAGTCATAGTCTAGTCATAGTCTAGTCATAGTCTAGTCATAGTCTAGTCATAGTCTAGTCATAGTCTAGTCATAGTCTAGTCATAGTCTAGTCATAGTCTAGTCATAGTCTAGTCATAGTCTAGTCATAGTCTAGTCATAGTCTAGTCATAGTCTAGTCATAGTCTAGTCATAGTCTAGTCATAGTCTAGTCATAGTCTAGTCATAGTCTAGTCATAGTCTAGTCATAGTCTAGTCATAGTCTAGTCATAGTCTAGTCATAGTCTAGTCATAGTCTAGTCATAGTCTAGTCATAGTCTAGTCATAGTCTAGTCATAGTCTAGTCATAGTCTAGTCATAGTCTAGTCATAGTCTAGTCATAGTCTAGTCATAGTCTAGTCATAGTCTAGTCATAGTCTAGTCATAGTCTAGTCATAGTCTAGTCATAGTCTAGTCATAGTCTAGTCATAGTCTAGTCATAGTCTAGTCATAGTCTAGTCATAGTCTAGTCATAGTCTAGTCATAGTCTAGTCATAGTCTAGTCATAGTCTAGTCATAGTCTAGTCATAGTCTAGTCATAGTCTAGTCATAGTCTAGTCATAGTCTAGTCATAGTCTAGTCATAGTCTAGTCATAGTCTAGTCATAGTCTAGTCATAGTCTAGTCATAGTCTAGTCATAGTCTAGTCATAGTCTAGTCATAGTCTAGTCATAGTCTAGTCATAGTCTAGTCATAGTCTAGTCATAGTCTAGTCATAGTCTAGTCATAGTCTAGTCATAGTCTAGTCATAGTCTAGTCATAGTCTAGTCATAGTCTAGTCATAGTCTAGTCATAGTCTAGTCATAGTCTAGTCATAGTCTAGTCATAGTCTAGTCATAGTCTAGTCATAGTCTAGTCATAGTCTAGTCATAGTCTAGTCATAGTCTAGTCATAGTCTAGTCATAGTCTAGTCATAGTCTAGTCATAGTCTAGTCATAGTCTAGTCATAGTCTAGTCATAGTCTAGTCATAGTCTAGTCATAGTCTAGTCATAGTCTAGTCATAGTCTAGTCATAGTCTAGTCATAGTCTAGTCATAGTCTAGTCATAGTCTAGTCATAGTCTAGTCATAGTCTAGTCATAGTCTAGTCATAGTCTAGTCATAGTCTAGTCATAGTCTAGTCATAGTCTAGTCATAGTCTAGTCATAGTCTAGTCATAGTCTAGTCATAGTCTAGTCATAGTCTAGTCATAGTCTAGTCATAGTCTAGTCATAGTCTAGTCATAGTCTAGTCATAGTCTAGTCATAGTCTAGTCATAGTCTAGTCATAGTCTAGTCATAGTCTAGTCATAGTCTAGTCATAGTCTAGTCATAGTCTAGTCATAGTCTAGTCATAGTCTAGTCATAGTCTAGTCATAGTCTAGTCATAGTCTAGTCATAGTCTAGTCATAGTCTAGTCATAGTCTAGTCATAGTCTAGTCATAGTCTAGTCATAGTCTAGTCATAGTCTAGTCATAGTCTAGTCATAGTCTAGTCATAGTCTAGTCATAGTCTAGTCATAGTCTAGTCATAGTCTAGTCATAGTCTAGTCATAGTCTAGTCATAGTCTAGTCATAGTCTAGTCATAGTCTAGTCATAGTCTAGTCATAGTCTAGTCATAGTCTAGTCATAGTCTAGTCATAGTCTAGTCATAGTCTAGTCATAGTCTAGTCATAGTCTAGTCATAGTCTAGTCATAGTCTAGTCATAGTCTAGTCATAGTCTAGTCATAGTCTAGTCATAGTCTAGTCATAGTCTAGTCATAGTCTAGTCATAGTCTAGTCATAGTCTAGTCATAGTCTAGTCATAGTCTAGTCATAGTCTAGTCATAGTCTAGTCATAGTCTAGTCATAGTCTAGTCATAGTCTAGTCATAGTCTAGTCATAGTCTAGTCATAGTCTAGTCATAGTCTAGTCATAGTCTAGTCATAGTCTAGTCATAGTCTAGTCATAGTCTAGTCATAGTCTAGTCATAGTCTAGTCATAGTCTAGTCATAGTCTAGTCATAGTCTAGTCATAGTCTAGTCATAGTCTAGTCATAGTCTAGTCATAGTCTAGTCATAGTCTAGTCATAGTCTAGTCATAGTCTAGTCATAGTCTAGTCATAGTCTAGTCATAGTCTAGTCATAGTCTAGTCATAGTCTAGTCATAGTCTAGTCATAGTCTAGTCATAGTCTAGTCATAGTCTAGTCATAGTCTAGTCATAGTCTAGTCATAGTCTAGTCATAGTCTAGTCATAGTCTAGTCATAGTCTAGTCATAGTCTAGTCATAGTCTAGTCATAGTCTAGTCATAGTCTAGTCATAGTCTAGTGGTAGCTATACTTGGCTTTAAGACTGAAATACTTTGTCTTAGAACATTAAATATGAATTTTCAGGCAATATTTCTTCGCTTCCATTTAAGTTTTGCAAATTACCATAATTAAAGCTCTTATTTACTTGGTAGCACTTTGAGGGAAATAAAAATATTAAGATGTCTTTAAATAAACAAGATTCTTGTTAATGAAATGACATCAACATTATAAACCAAACAATTAAATTTGCACATTTTTGCACTTTTTCGTTCAACATCAACCGACTGATGATGAATGAAGTTCTTCATCATTTGGCCAATCACTTTCCAATGCTGCAACGTTGCTAGCACATGCAAGTGGCAGAACTGAGTGAAATAATGAATATATAAATGCATCCATCCAACACTTTAATGTCTCTTTAATTACAGACACTCATCCAGTCACTCGATGGCATTCAGTCACACAGATCTTTAATTATAGATTTTTACAACATTTTACGGAAGTTATTATGTTACAACTTCAAAAAGATGAGAATAAAAATTTAAACATTTCAATATCATATCCAGCTGGGCTAGAAGCAATTAAAATACTTAGAATCGAGAATTGAAGAAGCTTATGTGATTTTTATTAATTGTTCATGAAAATAAAAAAAGATCTTGAAAAATATGTTTTAAAAGCCAGCGGAAGTTTTTTTAAGGTATTTCACATCAGCTTAAATTGTAATGAATTTGTTAGTGAATTAATCATTCACTTACGGCTGGTGGTGATCTTCGTCACCACCCATTGTGCCAAGTTCCCATGACGTTATGACAAACAACATCATATTTGTTGAACCACTTCAACTTGAGTCTTTAATGGTCGCTCATAAATAATTGACAAACTATGATTTGTCATGGATTTTAAGAGTATTTACTACTTAACCGGCTACTGTGAGTTTTGTCATGCCATTATTCAATGATGTAATGAAATAAATATTTGTGAGGATACATGCAATGTGATCTTAAATGAAATGAACCTGTTCAATGTAGGTGGATAAAGAAAAATCTTATTAGGTGTCAACTTAGTTCTCGTTTTCAATTTAGCAGTAGGTTACACGGTATGCTGAGAAAGTCCGTAGCGGTACAGAAAATGTCATAGTCTAGACATAGTCTAGTCACCACCATAGGTGGAAGGGTATTATTGGTTTGTGCTGATGTATCTCACGCATAGAAATATTGGCCTTAGACCAACCTTTTAGTATACCAATAGACTTAGAATCACTTCCTGAGTCGATTTAACTATGTCAGTCCGTCTGGGCCCTATTTCACTAAGCTACAAGTTTACAATTACAAGTATTTTTGCCTGTAAAATTGTAAACTTGTAAATAATTTTGTTTCATTAAAATACAATTACAAGTTTGTAGCTACAAGTAATTTTTACAATTCACAAGTTTACAAGTCATGTTTCTACAAGTGGTTTTGTTTCACTAATCTCAATTTGTACTTGTACACTTGTACAATTGTAGAAAAAAAAGCATAGGGTCGACGAAGACTCTCAAAAAAATTTTACAAGTTACAAATGAATGATAAATTGAATTCAAATTAGGGTTTTAACTATTTTGTAATAAAAATTAGTTAAAATGAACACAAAATCAAGTCAATATAAATTTCCATATATTTATTTTGTTTTTAATTATGTAGTCCAGTACTTAGTGTACCTTGACGAATTTAGTGTACTTTGACGAATTTGAATAGCCATGCTCACACTACCAAAAGAATTCTCTGTGCTAAATTTAATCAAATTATCTTGAGAATTGCGACCTGTACATTGATTACAAGATTTACGTGGGGGTCCAGCCAGATGGACGGATGGACTGACATCGTTAAATCGACACATTAAGTAATTCTAAGTTTATTGGTATACTAAAAGGTGGTCTAAGACCAATATTTCTATGCGTTACATATATCAGCTAAAACTTATAATACCCTTTCCACCTATAGTGATGAAGGGTATGAAAATATAATCATGTATGCAGACCAAGGAATGTTCAATGATGCCCTTGACTCAAGGATATCTCAAAAACATATCTTCTATTTTCCTTATCATTCTCTCAAATGTGGATAATAGTGTAAATAACAAAATATGAAAAACAAAATATGAAAAACAAAATAATGGGCCCATGGTGGATTGGAAAACAAAAAACTTTTTCTAAAACATCTTATAATATTTCAGTACAAATTTTGAATCTGAATACAAGATTAAATTTGTTAATTAAAAGAACATAACTACAGGGCATATGCAAAAAAAATCTGGTGCCCGTATGGAAAGTTATAGCCATATAAAGTGGGTATGTTTCGGAAAAAATCTTAAAAAATCAAACTTTGAACCGCCATAAAATCTGAACCAAAGCTAAATAAAAAATTTTGAAGAAGTGTAAAATTGTCTAGGACCAGGGGAATGTATATACAAAATTTCATCAAAATCGTAGATATATGGTTCAGTATGAGTTCAATATTTTATATTTGACTTCATATATTTATCAAAATAATTTATTTTACTATAATTGTAGAAATTTTAATTTTAGAAATTGTAAATGTAGAAATTGTAGTTTACAAGTCCAAAAAGCTACAATTGTTGTGAAAATTTTAATGGAACACAATTGAACAGCACTTGTAAGAATAAGACTTGTAATTGTAACTTATAAACTTGTAGAATTGTAGTTTAGTGAAATAGGGAAATTCTAAAGATAATGAAATGAAATTTGGCACCAAGATTTTTTTGATAATGGGACCATGGCTATTTTGTCAAAATCGGATCATTATTTATTATACCTCCCATAGGTCACACTTCCCGAAATTGATAATTTAGCCAAAAATATCAATATTTTTAATGAAATTTAAAACAGATACTGCCTTTGTTAACCTAAATCACGGTATCAAATTTCGTTAATATCGGTTCACATTTGACCATAGCTCCCATACAAACTTTTCTAACAAAAGGCACTAAATGTGACAAAAACCACTAAAATGTTCGTAAATCTGACGATAATGCCAATTTTTTTTTTGCATACATAATTTTTGTAAAGACTGTGATTAATTTGCTAAATTTCGAGATAATAGGTCCACATTTGACCCTAGCTCTCATATATGTAAGTCCAAATGACGGAAACAGCTTAAATATATAAGTCTTGAGAAAATGTTTGTATGATGACAAAATTTGACAAATATTTGTCTTTTCACACGAAAAAGTACAGAACTTTGATATAAGTGATGAAGGGTATCGTATGGTCGGTCTTGACCGACTATAGCAATTTCTTACTTGTTTTTTTAATATTCTTATTAATTACACTGAGCTAGTTGAAAAGCCGACAAAAGGAAGACCTAGTCGATAGAGATAACCTTATTTTTGAGATTAGATCTAGTTTTCGAGATATAGCGTTATAAAAAATGGAGTAGGTTGTGTAATAAATATTCGCGTAACTCGAAAACTGTTTATTTTCTTAAACTAAGTAACTAAAGGTAGAAACACAATTGGGACGAATGACTAATTTCGTCCAGCACGACGAATTCGGTTTTAAAAATTTGTATTGTAAATTCGTCCATTGAACACATTTGCGACGAATAAACGTTGTTGACGCCATTTTTCTTGCTTTTTTATTTGCACAAATTACTTACACTTACACGGAAAAATCGCGCTCTCACAAAATTTGCATTTTTTTTAATTTGTTTCTTTTTACTAATTGACAAGATTATTATATTAAAATAATTTTATTTGAAATAAATATTTTTGTTTACATTTTATAAGGTGACCATATTTAATAAGAACACAAATAATTTCTAATATTTTACAACAGAAATAGAAATACAGCCACTCTAAACCAGTTTTGTCGTCGTTCGTCTGCGTATGAAATAGAAATAAACCTATCGCACTGTTCGATACGCACGACGAATTTCGTCGTACGCATCAATTGTAAGCAGACTCATATAAACCCATATGTTCTATTTCTAACGACGAATATTCGTTCCGAAAAATTGGTCGTTCGTTCCAATTGTGTTTCATACTTAACACTTATTATTTTTTCAATTCGTTTTCGAAATAAATTTTTTTCCTTGCGAAAAAAATTATTTTTAAAAAGGGAAATTTTTGTGATTTTTCAAAAAAATATTTTTTTTGCAAACAAAAAAATTTATTTCCAAAACGATTGATCGAATTAAAAAAATAATATGTGTTTCTGAAAGATAATTTTGTTGCCGAATTTCGGTTTTTTTACATAGTTCAAGAAAACAAACAGTTTTCGAGTTACGAGAATATTTATTGCGCAACCTCCTTCATTTTTTTATAACGATATATCTCGAAAACTAGGGCTAACCTAAAACCTAAATGGTTAGTGCCATTGAATTCAGCTTACACATATTATCTTTATCCACTAAATCTCCCTTTTGTCGTTTTTTTTTTAACTTGCACAGTGTTATTATTCTAATTTAAAGATCATAAATTCGGAAACTAATTTATGACATGAAATAACTTTGTATCTTCTAAACTGTACATTTGATTGTATAACTATATATAACAGAGAATTTTGACAGTATGATAAGGTGTGACCGGTAGTTAAAATAGTCAAGGTTTTTTTCAGAAATCTAAAGTGGGCGTGACCCCTCCCATATAACTCATATATAAATAATGACAAATATAGATGACCGACCGGAAAATTTTTTCTGAAATTTTGACAGTATGTTAAGGTGTAACCGGTGGGTACAGTAGGTCAGGTTTTTTTTGAAATCTCAAGTGGGCGTGACCCCTCTCTTATATGTCAAATATTTAAAATGACAAATATGGATGACCGAACTGACTAATTTTTCTGAAATTAAGATAGTATGGTAAGGTGTGACCTTTGGTTTAAATAGGCAGGGATTTTTTCTGAAATCTCAAGTGGGCGGTACCCCTTCCATATAACTCATATATTAAAAATATAGATGACTGAGCGGACCGATTTTTCTGAAATTTTGATAGTATATTAAGCTTTTAAAATAGGCTAAATATTTTTGTAAATCATTCAATATAAGTAAAATATTAAATATGACAAATATGGATGACCGATTTTTGATTAATTTTTACAGTATATAAGGGATTACCGGTGGGTAAAATAGGCTATGTTTTGTTTTTGGAAATCTCAAATGGGCGCGACCCCTCCCATATAAGTCAACTATTAAAAATTACAAATATGAATGACCGATTTTTCAGAAATTTTGATTGTATGTGTGTGACGACCGGTGGGTAAAATAGGCTTGTATTTTTTTAATCTCAAGTGGGCGTGATCTCTTCCATATAAGTCAGATATTGAAAATGACAAATATGGATGATAAGATGAAAACGATTTAACCCAATTAATTAAAGTTTTAAATGTGGATATTTTCATACTATAGGATAGTTTTTCGCTTTTTGAATTTTTCAAAAATGGACCAACGAGAACCTGGGAATTGAAAAATGAGGATTTTCTTTAAATTTGTATATCTTGAGAACGGCTAGACAAATGAAGACAAGTTAGGATTCTATATTAAGAAAAATTTACCATGCCCACTTTTACTACCTCTTTTTTTATTAATCTAAAATAAAAAAACGGATGTTCGAATATTGTTTGATAATAGTTTGACTGACGATTGTTTGAAGATTTTTCATGATTATTTGATGGTTGTTTGACGATTGTTTGATGATTGATTGACTGATGACTGTTTCTAGATTTTTAATGATTGTTTGATAATTGTTTCATGATTAACTAGTGATTTTATGACAGTAGTTTGATGATTTTTTAACGATTGATTGATGGTTGTTTGATGATTGACTGACGACTGTTCAATGATTTTTAATGATTGGTCGATAGTTGCTTCATGATTGACTAACGACCGTTTGATGATTATTTGATGATTGTTTGGTAGTTTTTTGATAATCTATAAATATAAAAAAATGTTCGCGTCTGGTCTATAAATATAAAAAAATGTTACCCGGCGTTACCAACCCGGGCAACGCCGGGTAAAATCAGCTAGTTTTTTATAAAATTCAATTTTCTGGATTAGTTTATGAATTCGAGCTACCTTTTATTTTTGAAATCTAAAGATTGTATATGGGACTATATAACTGCATTTCAGAAAGTTGGAAAATCGTATTGACTTTTTTGTTATATATTCTAAAACACAAAAATTTTCATAAAAATTAGACAAATTTCGGCCAATGTTGTACGGAGAGTGAATATTGTATTGACTTAAAATTTGGTTTGAAATCATCCTAAAACCCCATTCTATATGAATATATAATAAAACATTAACTTTTAATATAAAACTTCTTTAAGAAAAAATTAACTTTTTTCGGTCAGCGAAATTTATTTGACTTTCTTAACATTAAACGGTTTAAGGTATTTTTAAACGGCTTTCACAGTTTTATATTCTAAAGTGTTGGCTATATGTCGGTATTTTTTTTTTAAATTATGGATTTAATATCGAATGCACAGTGGGTCAAAAACTAAAAAAAAGCCGAAGAGAAAAATTATGTTCTTTTTTATTTTTGAAGTGAAATAACTTTAAAGCCATTACAGTTTTTATAGAGAAGTAAGCGCGTTTTTTCTTTGTTTATTCAGGCTCAATTTCAAAATGTAAGAAATCGACCATATTGGACAATAATTGAAAGAGCTATGCAGTCCAAAAGCTACTTCATTCAAAGGTCGTCTACTTCGAAGGCCCAAAATTCACTCTGTATAAATACAGGGTAACCATAAATCCAAAATTCAAAAAGAATGGGTTCTCCTTAACAATTCTCTCATACAAACAGAAGCAATTAGACTTACAGTTTGGAAGATACAGATCTATAAGCACTTTTTTGTTTCAAACCACTGTGCAACATTACAACCAAATTATTTCGTTTTAAGCCAAAAAATCGAAAGACTTAAGAAACAAACCTTCTTTGTATTACGTAAATTTTACAATTTTAATCAAAATCTGTATGAAAAAACTGCAAATCAAAGATGATATAGATAATTTTAGTACGTTTTAATTACAAATAAATGACATTGCAAATCTCACAATAATTTTCTGCCTAACTAAACCAGATATCATTTCCCATTAATTTCGAAACAATAAACATTTCAACGTCATTTTTAACTCAATATTAACACAACAAATGAAATCAAAATTATATAAAGAATGTCGATACTTAAACTAATAGATGCAAATAGTATGAAAATATTAAAGAAAATCCAAGTAAATTACAATGAAATAATGCCAAACATTAGCAATAAAAAATTTTTAAGCTAAAATAAAAATAAAACCAAATGAAACTTTTCTAATTGATATAAAATACCATAAAGTAGATAAAAAATTTGCCAGCAAACAAAAAACAATTAAACAAACATGCAACAAATAACACCTTACACTATGCTACAGTTACTAAGAAAACTTTTATGATTTGAGGTTTGAGATCTAAACGAGAGGGCATCAAAGACATAAAAATGCTTCTGCTTCCATTTTCAATTTCTTAGTAAAAGTCATTAATAAATTTTATTTTTCATCACTTTTGTAATACTCGTAGTAAGAAGAGTAATGTTGGGCGCTAATGTTGCTGCTAATGTTGAGGCGTTAGAGCTACTGTGATCATGCTTTGATTGTGTTGGGGTCTTAGGTTTGTTTTTATGATCGTTAAACCCCCTCTTTAAAGACAAAGATCTTTTGTTTTAGAGGCTGCTGCTTTATGTGTATTTGCTTGGTACACTTTTTATTTGCTTTTTTTGAAAGAAATACAAAATTATTTTGCCGCAAGATCTCATTTATTTGCTGCCGTTCAAGGTGTTCACATCATCTCAAATCGTAACGTTAACGAAATATATTAACAAAAAAAATTAAGTAACTTATAAATTATAACAAATTTGTCGTGTAAATGGATTAACGAAAATTTATAACAAGAAACGGTTTAATTTGAAACAAAAATGTGTTAAGCGTAGAAAAAAATTAGTTAAATTTAATTAACAAAAAACATTAGTTTTATAATAATCATAAAAATTAAAGGATTTTCTGATAAACAAAATATATAAGTAAAAAATTAATATAAAAAGTGAGTGATATTTTAATACAAAATTATTTTTTTCTAAAATTCTAAAATCTAAATCTAAAATTCTGCTTTAAAATCAAAAGACTTAAGACACATTCAGGTAATTTTTTCTTCTCCTGAATCTTCTGTTATTTAAATCCTTTTAAGTAAAATAGACCGCAGTTTGATAAATCCAATTTCTTGAAGGCAAAAAAATCAAAAGACTTAAGCTGCAAACATTATTTTTCATATTAATTAAAATTTTTTAAAAGTTCGAAAAAAGTGAATTTTTTTTTTCAAAAAGATGGTATAAATTTTTTACTTTTGACGAAGAAATTTTTTATTAAAAGTTCTAGGATGATTTTAAACCAAAGTCAGTGCAACATTTCCTTTATACACAGCATTCAATGAAATTTGTCTAATTTTTAAGGAAATTTTTGTATTTTCGAATATATAACTAAAAAGCCAAAACGCTTTTGCAACTTTCTGAAATTCACTTACATAGTCCCATATATGAAAAAAAATTAGATAGAAAATAAAATTCATTCTTAAAACGAAAGACTTAAGACACATACTTCTTAATTCACCAACACACAGAAGTTTGAAACAAAAAAAAAAAATGGTAATAAATATTCATCTTCTAAACTGTTAGTCTGATTGTATCTATATATACAAGAGAATTGTTTAGAAGGGCTTAAGCCATCATAATTTTGGATTTATGGTTACCCCGTCTTTTTACAGGGTGAATTAGTGGGCGTCAAAGTAGACCACCTCAGAAGTGAAAAAGCATTTGGACATTGTAGCTCTCACAATTATTGCCCAATATGGTTGATTTTTTATATTTTGGAATAAGCTTTAAGATTCAAAGAAAATATATACTTCACTATAATAAGGGTTTTAAGTTATTTCATTTTAAAAATAAAAAATATTTTTTCTCTTCGACTTTTTTAGTTTTTGACCCACTGTGCATTCGATATTAAACCGATAATTTTTAAAATAATATTGATATCTAGACAACAGCTTCGAAAACAAAATAGTGAGAACTATTTTTAAATATCTTAAACCGTGTTATGTTGAAAAATTTCCAAATTCAAATATTTTTCACTGACCGAAATAAGTATTTTTTTTTCTCAAAAAAATGGTATCAATTTTTATACCCTTCACCACCATAGGTGGAAAGGGTATTATAAGTTTGTGCTGATGTTTGTAACGCATAGAAATAGTTGTCTTAGACCCAACTTTTAGTATACCAATAGACTTAGAATCACTTTCTGAGTCAATTTAGCGATGTCCGTCCGTCCGTCCGTCTGGCTGGCTGGACCCCCATGTTAACCTTGTAATCAAACTACAGGTCGCAATTCTAAAGATAATTTGATGAAATTTGGCACAGATAATTTTTTTGATAATGGGACTATGGCTATTGAAATTGATTAAAATCGGATAATTTTTTTGATAATGGGACTATGGCTATTGTAATTGATTAAAATCGGTCCATTATTTATGGTACCTCCCATAGGTCCCACTTCCCGGAATTGCTATATTGGCCACAAATATCAATATTTTTTCATGAAACTTAAAACAGACGCTGCTTATGTAAACTTAAATCACTGTACCAAATTTCATTGAAATCGGTCAACATTTGACCATAGCTCCCATACAAACTCTTCTTCAAAAACGCACTAAATGAGACAAAAAATCACTAAAACGCTCGTAAATCTAAAGATAATGAAAATTTTGAGTTAATTTTTTGCATACATAATTTTTGTAACAACTGTAATCAATCTGCCAAATTTCGAGATAATCGGTCCTTATTTGACTCTAGCTCTCATATAAGTCCAAATGACGGAAACAGGTTGAATATATACGTTTTGAGAAAATGTTTGTATGATGGCAAAATTTAGCAAATATTTGTCTTTATACAGGAAAAATAACACCTTTGACCTTAGTGGTGAAGGGTATCGTATGATCGGCTTGACCGACTATAGCGCTTTCTTACTTGTTTGCTTTTTGTGAAGAAGTTTTTCATTGAAAGTTAATCATTTATTATATATTCATAGAAAATGGGATTCTAGGATGATTTGAAACCAAAATCTAAGTCAGAGCAACAGCATTGATCGAAATTTGGACATATTACAAAAAAGTCAAGCCAATTTTACAACTTTCTGTAATGCAGTTATATAGCTCCATATTATTTTCTTTAGATTTCAAAAACAAAAAGTAGCTTAAATTCATAAACGAATCAAGAAAACGAGTTTTATAAAAAATGGCAAATTTTTTTACACCATAATTTCTATTGCAAAAATAGGTCAATTGGGTTTTCTTTTTTGAAATTGCTTTATGTAAACAATAAAATAAACTTAATGACTGCAAAAAATCATTTATGTAGCTTGTACAGTTTTTCAGAAATTTAAAGTCAAGTTTCAAAACTGATTTTATAAAAACTGCACTTTTTAGTTGGACAATAACTTTTTTTTACTTCTGAGGTAGTCTCCATTGACGCCCAATAATTCGCAATGTGTAAACATATCGCAACTATAAAGTCAAAATTCAGAAAGCTTAAGTCCTCCTTAACAATTCATTCATATATTCTGATGCAATTAGACTTACAATATAGAAGATATAGATTTATTACCAATAAAAAAAAAAATGTGCAACGCTACAATTGCATAGAAATGAGCCTTCACTTTTTCTCACAAAAATTAACCAAAAGCGTTTCATTGCCATATTAAAGCGATCAATTGACCAGCCACAAACGTGAGATAAACTGTTCACTGAACTCGCTTCACAACTGGAAAATTGTTTTACATGTTGTGTGACATGTGGCACCGTCTTGTTGAAACCACATATCAGCCAAGTTCAGCTCTTTCATTTTAAACAAACAACTTTTTTTAATCATTGCATAGTAGACCTTGTCATCATTAAAAAAGTATGGTCTTATAATGCCACTGACCAGTTCTTTCTAAAAAAAACGGAACTATATTTATTTCAAAGGCATTAAATCGAGTTTCGATAATAATGGTATTCAATTTATATCGATTTTTGTCAGTGATCGACAGCTACCCTGTTAAAAGAAAAAGGACTGAAGTGTTGGGTCTAAGACCAATAATAGTCATGTGTATTGGATTTCGACCCCTATAATCAGACCTGTTCTTACATATGAGTCCGATTAGTCTTGAGTCTTCTAAATAAGATCAAACGTTGTGCAAGTATTAGTCAGCCCATGATATCACTTTGTTTTTATTCCCCTTGCATCTTTTCGTAAAGAGAGTGACAACTAAAAGTCTGCTGAGGTTGAATGGATCAGATTTACTCAAATCCAGTTAAGTATACACATCAGTATACTTAATTTAACAAGCCCTTAGAGCTTTGGGTCAAGGTCACCTACTAAGTCAAGGAGCTAATTTTTAGTTCAGTACTGGAAGTTGTAACATGACCAAGTGGGAGGATCTCATATCACTCTTTTTAGGTAATTCGATCTTTACAGATATATATCGGTATCGGTTCGGGTATTTATCAGCTTAAACAAAACATCAAAAGATCTTGCAGACTTGTGAATGACTGAAGTGTCTTCCAGGCAGATATCTTCGCAATAAGGAAGCCCACCTAATAAAAATAGTTACAAATTCTAAATAACATAACTAAAAACTGGAAATGTCCTGCAAAGACAAAGCATCACATCCAATGTAGTTAAAAAATGTAGACAAGCTCTCTTAGACCTATCGGTCAAGTTTAGGGTTAAGCTTTGTTTAATTGCTGGACAATGCAACATTTAAGACAACGAAATTGCAATGAAGCCACAAGACAAGAACTAAGCTTCGCCTATCTGAAACCAGAGACCGAATATTAATACTTTTAAAACAATATTTTCATATTTTAATCCATACAAAAACAATCATTGAAGTTTAAAAAATAATAAAAATCCCTAATGATTTCTAATTGTTCGAAAAATTTTGTATCGTTTTTCAATCCGATGAAAATAAAAAATAAAAAAATCGTTTGGGATATTTATCAGTTCAAAATAATTTTCATCTTTTTTCATCCGATGAAAAAAAATTTTGATAGAAAATATTCAAATTTTAGTTCTGTATTTTTCCTTGTTTCATTCATCATAATGTACTTGCATAGATTAGGCAATTCTAAAATCCTTGTGCCAGCTGCCGTAGCATGATTACCCCTTGGAGTAGTATATTCTGTAATGTTGTTTCTTCCCATGCTTAAAATATCGTAAATGCTAAGTCGATGGGTCCAAAGAAACAAGCCACGTTTGTATAGCGAGCCACTTGATCCGAGACAGACGCCCGTTGGCAGCCGCAACTAACATTTTGAACAGACGCTGCATTTTTGTACTTTACCAAGCATAATTATTTTAGACCCTTAGACCAAATACGTTGGAATGGCTCTAAGATATCTCCCTCTTATATTAGCCCTGACCTAGAATCCAACACGGGTTGTTTACCGCATCTTAAACTAGGTTGCTCAGGTTTCCAGGTTGTACCACGAGGAGGTTAGAGTGGGAATTGGATACAGTTCATACCTGGTAGCTGCTGCATCCTCCCAGGCCCTATGCTCCACTGGGAGTCAAGGATGACCAAAGAAGAAGATTTGTCCTGGTATAATAAGTCTTTAGGACGTTTAAATAACAATAAATTTAATTAAATATTGTTGCAAATTTTATGTTGAAATAGTTTTGCAAATCAAAGAAACCACCAATAGTTCCATTAGGACAATTAGGTTTAAGTTCGATGTCCAAAAACATTCCAATTAATTGGAAACATATTCATACATTCATTGTTGAAAATTTTAAAATTTCAAAAATATTTTATTTTTCAAAGTCAAAACAGATGTTCAAAAATAAAACAATCAATAAAATATTTTTCTGTTCGGATATTTATCGTTAAAGATATTTAAAATTTTCATCATGAAGGATATTTATATTTCAAATATAAATCCCTCTTTTTTATTCATCGATCGAAATGAAAATAAATTTTCATCGGCAATGATATTTATACTTGATTGATTTAAAAAATAAAACAATATTCGGTCTCTGTCTGAAACTTTTATATGGATATTCGTTCCAACATCAGCGAGGAGACTAGAAGGACCTGGTAAAATATGACAGCCTGTACAATATAGGCAGAACCGAGATTTTGCTAAGTTGGACTAACTTAAGAAGATGCATAGGTATTAGGGTGTACCTTATTTTACGAAAGTGCGAAATTAAACCGTGACTCCCCCTAGAAATGTTTTACGTAACAAAAACAAAAAAAAAAAAAAAATGCTAAGTGCCGCATCCATTATAAATTAAATTATTTTAAACAAGTAAGAAATTGCTATAGTCGGTCAAGACCAAGACCATTAAGACAATACCCTTCACTACTATGTGGGTAAGAAGTGTTAGGGCAAATGTGTTCTTTTTCCTGTATAAAGACAAATACATATTTGCAAAATTTTCCCATCATACAAACATTTTCTCAAAACTTGTATATTTAAGCTGTTTTTGTCATTTTGACTTATATGGGGGCCAGGGTCAAATGTGGACCGATTATCTTGAAATTTAACAAAACTTATAAAATAAACACAAAATTTTCATTATCTTCAGAGTTACGAGCGTTTTAGTGATTTTTGTCTCATTTATTCCGTTTTGACAAAAGAGTTTGTATAGGAGCTATGGTGAAATGTGGACCGATTTCAACGAAATTTAGTACAGTGATTTGGAATAAATATTGATATTTGTGGCCAAAATATCAATTCCGGGAAGTGGGACCTACGGGAGGTGTAAAAGAGAACTAAAGTAGCTTTATTTTTAATCATCAACATGAAGTAGTTTCGGAGTTTATACAATTTTTCCCCAAAAAATCGTGTCCTTGGTGACATGCCTAAAGATATGCTTCAAAAAAATTTACTTAAGGATAAATAAATTAAAAAAAGACATGAGTTACTATCCTATGACGTGTAAGTACTAAAGAGTTGAGTTTTGTTAAAATACAATTATTTACTTAAATAGTTTTTTCATATTAGAAAATTATACTTTTTTCTCAGGCCGGTTTCAAAAATCATTTTTTTATTTTTTGAAAATTTTGTTTAACAATTAACAAATAATAAATTTGCTTTCCAGTTTCATAAAACAACTAATGGGAGAATGAAATACAAAAAAAAAAAAAAGAAAAACAAAGTAGATATCTTTAACCGTTTCGTCGTATCGGCGATTTGAAATTGTAGAGTTTCCTGAAAATGCGTCCTTAAACGTTATTCTAAAGCCTCTTCTAAGTTTCGTCAAAATCCGTCAGTGGTTTAGAAACTGCAGAGTTAATACCAAAATAGACCTCATTCGTACCACTGTGCATTGTTAGGTGTAAAATAATCCCTATTCCAAATATTGAGCTCTCTTACTTCTTTTAATCTGGAATGAACCCAAACTGTGTCATTCTGACACCGCCTTTCAAACCCATATTCGGAGTACAGTTGATTTTGTTACTGATAATCTAGCTTAGTCTATAATATTGTCTGATATAAAAATTGAGGATATAGAAACTCTTGATGTTCTGGTTACAAACTTTATTTGTATACGTTATAAGTCATAATTTACGACATATAGTGTAATAACTATTGATTCCATTTATATTCTACCACAAATGGAATGCAACGCTCATGTCTAAGTGTTTATTGTGATAGATTTGATACTTTAAAGATATAAAAGGAAATTGTTATAACGAATCTTAGCCGTGTTTGGAGCTTTTCAATCTTAATAAATCCATATTTTTGCGTCAATATATAGGCTTTTAAATTGAACCAAACTATATTAGTCTAGATTCTAGAACTTTTCAGCCCAACTGTTACTTTCATCATGAAATTATTGATTTGAAGTTATTTAATAAATTTAAAAAAAAGTCATACAAAATTTCAAGATCATTTTACTCGAAAGTAAGATATCGAAATGTTTGTTTCTTAAGTCTTTTGTTTTATTACTTCTACTTCAAACAAAACTTCGTGCTTAAATATTTGTTTGTACTGTTTTGAACTTGATTCCTTAAACTTTGCTTACTTTCAAGATTTTATTACATTTTTTGTTGGATATTGTTTCATATAAAAAAAATAATTCTAGTAATAATAGCTTTTCTTAAATATTCTAGTACTTAAATAGTTTCTTTTATAAATACATGATCGTAGACTATTAGACATATAGAAATGTCTGATATCTTAATGACTTTACAAAAATTGTATTTAACATAATAGGTTTTTAAATGCCTGTTAACTAACATATAAGATATTGTCTGATTGCAGGGAGTTATTACATTGACGTTTATTTCTCTATTTATAGTTTAATAGCTTCTTTTTTCCCTCTAACTTGATATGATAATTAAAATAGAGAAAAATTACATCAAGTATTTTCATATTATATTATAATTAATTTTTAATGGCGTTTGTAGGAAAATGGGTGGAAAGCTTCTAAGAGTAAACAAGAAATTGTAAAACTTTTATTGACTAGTCATTAATTTTATTTTAAACATAACGATTAAGGATTCTATTTTCTTTACTACAACATTCCTAAAGTTTACATAACTCTTGCAGGTTTCTGAAATTTTGAAGTGCAATATCTTCTTAAGAGTTTTAACACTTTAGGAGTCATAAGACTTTAATAGTCTTATACAGCGTTTTTTATTATTGTGTTTTAACGATAATGACGTCCTGGCTTCTAATGTACTAATAAATCTTTAATCAGGAAATATTTCTTAGTTATTTCAATTGAAAAAAAATATCAATTGTTTTTAATTTAGACAATTTTAAGTTAAGTCTATTAATTTATTTCTTTAGATACAAATTTTCGAATATTAAGTCTCTTCATCAAAGACTTATAGTATACAATTTTTTCTGTCAAATGTGAAATTAAAATGGATAAAGAACAATGAAAAACAAATAAATGCACAAACAAACATACATTTCATTAGCACGTATGTGTGCCTTAGTTGTTTCTCATTGGATAATCATCTTCATTAGTTGTTTCCGAATAAGAGTAAAAGCTGTATACTCTCCTTTTTTATGGGACTTTTCAAAGCGACCATATAGCAAATCAATGTATGGAAGTGCAACATCATTATAAAATAGAGTTTTTGCTTCAATATTACTGACATTTTTTTTCCAGAGAAAAATAATGGCTTGTTGATTTAAAAGTTTGAAAGCCAAATAAATAAATTCAAATTTAGAAATGACATTTATAAATTTACAAAGCATCTATTAAAACAAGCATAACAAAATGCCCCTAAGGCAAAACGTTATAGAAATTATTTCAATAGAATAAACAAGGTTTCAAACTGAAGTAATGCCGCAAAAGTAAATCAACCAAAGATAAGTTATGCGGTATATTCTTATCATTTACTAGATTTAGACCTACGCCGTCTTTTATCGAACAAAGATAAGAAGTTGTCTCATATTAAAGAAAAAATTAATATATTAACAATAATTAATCATGATTAAATCGGTATGGACCAATCATTGTTGACGCTGATTGGTCCATACACTTTTCGCAGAATCTTCTTCACAAAAATTCCAAGAATAGCTTAATTTGCTTGTGAAAGTGCCCATAGTTCAGCACCATATAATAAAACTGGTAGTAAAAGCTTTTTGTAGGGTGTAATTTTTGTGATTATAGAAAAGATTTTATTCCTAAGCTGCCTGCTTAGGCCAAAACAGCATCTGTTTGCAAGTATGATTCTTCGTTTGATTTCGAAACTTATGTCGTTATGCCTGTTGAAGGCGGTACCAAGGCAAACAAATTCTTTAGCAACCACGAAGTTATAGTTATCAACAATCACTTGTGTTCAAATTCTTGTATCAGTAAATGTCATCCTGCATAGCCTAATTAGCTACGTAGGAATGCCAATCTCTGACATTGCTTTGGACAGCTTCGTTCGTATTAGGCTGTCAAAAGCAGCTTTGCAGTCAAAGAAGCGGTGATTTAAGGTAGAGTAAAAATCTGGTCAGTGGTAGGTTTTTCTGGCCTAAAGCCACATTGGTAGGCTCCAATTATTTAGCTAATTTTGGGCTTTAGCCTTTCACGCAATATGCTAGACAAATTCTTATATGAAATTGAAAGGAGACGTATACCAGTATAATTAGCGCACACGGTTTTATCACCTTTCTTGTATATGGGACAAAGAACACTGAAGCTCCAATCACCAGGCATACGTTCTTTAAACCATATAGATTTTAAAAGTTGAAAAATGCACATTATCAACTCATTACCTCCGGCCTAAAAGAGCTCTGCTAGTGATTCAGCAGCACCCGCAGCTTTGTTATTTTTTAGACGAGATATTGCTAACCTCATTTATGTTTAGATGGTGGACATACAATGCCATCATCATTTATTTATTCAGGCATGTCATCATAGTCACATTCGCTTCTTCTTCTTCTGTTATCCTTGACTCCCAGTGGAGCATAGGGCCTCAATTCGCTTAGTACAAGCAAATTGTAGAAGTATTCCTTCCATAACTTCAGAACGCTTCTGTCACCAGATTTTCTTGATTGTTTTTACAGGAGAAGACACAACTGCTTAAACCTTCAGTTTACGCACATAATTTCAGCTCTTGTACATCTCAATCTTTTCAAAATACGAATCTCCATTTCCTTTTTTTCTTCCCTTCTTTTATCCCGATATCTTTCCAAAAGTGGTCTAGAAACTACTATATGCAGAGTTTCCATATAGGCTGCATTCGGCGGTGGCGTTGCGGCAGTCCTTATCGTACCAACAGTTTTTAGGGGAAGGGGTTTCGAACCCTAGTACCTATTTTGCAATAATCTGTATGAAGTTGGCAATATGCTGCCACTGTACGTTAATGCCGTTGGAACTAGAAATATTTTACCTAGAGATATTTTCTCGGAGAAACTGAGTTGCTTCTTGCGACAGATTGGTGACTATTTGCTGAGATTTTAGCCTTTGGACATCTCGGAAAATGAGCATCCGATTTTTTAGACTCATTGAAAGGGACCTACGTTTTAACGCCGACTCCGCCGAACCCCATGTCTGTTAAGGGTTAAAAAAAATATTTTTAATAAAACAATATAGCTTTTTTATTAATTTTGATAGAAATTTGCCACTAAATTCATAACATTTTGTATTTTTGCCATAAAAATCCAAATTTTGACCTTTGGCCCCGAAGAAAACAGGGTTAAGCTCACCTAATATCTATGAAAGTTGTAGTAGACATTATTCAATGACTGGGCAATTAAATTCATTAGTTAAGTTTTATCAAAACAAAACTAAAATAAAATTTACTATACATCTACTTAAATTTAAAGTCACAGGTACGCCGATTCCATATATATCAAACTGAACTTTTTTGAATTTTATTACCACATCTATTTTAACATGCCGTTCAAAACTATTGAAATTTTAAATATATTTTTAACAAAATTTTCTAAAACTTAAAAAGTGAGTTTTAAAATGGTCCTTAAAAAAAGTACCATTTTCCAGTATACAAAAAATTATGTAAGTTTAATTATATTTTAACAAATTTCAACTATTTACTATAAGTCTTTAGATGATAAAGAATGTCATACTGTGTAATTTTTGTATTCCAAAGTTAATCTTTTTGCTGCATATCCTTAGGCGTGTTGAAAAGAACACGAATTTTCTGGGGCAAATTGCAATAACTCAAAATCTGCTGCATGGATTTTAAGCTTTTATGACTTTAATGAAAGCTGATTAAGTTGTCTTCAACATCCAATTATTGGTTTTGCCAAAAAACAGATCTTTATTTGTTGAAATTAATCAAAAACCGAAAAAAACTTGAATTTTCTCCCATAGAAATGGGTTCTAGAAATAAATGTCCTGTTCGCCAACGCAGGACATTGACCTAAGAATACAAAATTCTTTTTCTGAGCATCTTAGGATGCAGAGCATCGATTTCTAGAAAAGTTGTTTTTCGCTCCACCCTACTGTATATAAAGTCTGTACATTGATTGATAAGCTATCTATATATATACATATATGTATATATATATATATATATATATATATATATATATATATATATATATATATATATATATATATATATATATATATATATATATATATATATATATATATATATATAAGAACTGTGGCCAAATGTTGACCGATTGTCCGGGAGTGGTTTTTATATGAAAGCTATGGTCAAACATGGACCGATTCCCAAAAAGTTTGATATACTACTAATAGTTGGATAAAGCGTCTGTGTTCTAAATGAAGTCGTCAAAGCTGTTACAATTTTATTCAATTTATCAGCATTAATGTGATTCCCGGGGCGGGGATATATAGGAGCTCTAACTAGTTGTAACCGATTTTACCAATTCTTAGTACACAGCTTTTCAAGATATCAAAAATACTTTTTTTCTCTAGCTCTTTTAGTTAATCTGACGGACATAAACATATATGGGAGCTATGGTCAAATGGTGACCGATTGTAACAAAATTTGGCACACTGGCTGGTATTTGTGCCAAATTAAGTGGCCATAGCTATTACAGTTTATCATTTATTGATATTTAAGTGTATTTAAGGTGGAATTTAGGCTGTTTCCGTAAGTGTTTTGTATGTTAGCTATTGTTAAATGTGAACCGCTTTCAATGAAATTGTATATCCAGCCAAGTGCTTATGTAAAACTTGTATATACCAAATTTTATCATCATAGCTGTTATAATTTGTCATTTATTAGCAAATATGCGAGGTTATACGGTAGCTATGGTCAAATGAGAACTGATTTTACCCAATTTCAATATCAAGAATATCTTTGTTAAGTTTCAGTTTAGTTTAGGCGCTATCGTGATTTTAACAGACAGACGGACATCACTCAATCGTCTTAGAATTTCATATGAATTCAGAATATATCTGTGGCTTGGTGCTAAAAGGGCCAATGTCAATTTTTAGCTGTTTTGAGTTAATCATTGCATTTGATTATCTACTTTGCCCTCTTTTATTTGGCTCCATCAGCTAATCTCTAACTAAGCTCAGAGCAGATTTATAAGGGTTTTTCTAAGCGACGTTACTATGAATTTATGTAAAAAATAAAAACTTTAAATCAAATTTTCTCAAAACTATATTTTTTGACATTTGCCCTTTTAGCACCAAGCCACAGATATATCACTTTAGATTTTTGGGCCAATATTATGGAAATTACAAACGGAATGACAATCTTAATATACCTCCCATTCTTTTTGATAGTGGGCATAACAAGACGAAAAGATTTTTAACAGTTTAAAAACATTTGCTTAAATATTCATCGATTCCCGTACTTTTCGTAAAGTTGGTTATTTGAGAGAATAATTCATAAGTTACGCTCATTTCACCGAACTTACCCAGAAAGTAAAGAAACATACCTTATATTTATTAATCACGTTTTTAATTAAATTTTATTTATTTGTTTTTTTCTTTTTGTTAAATTTGTTTAAAAATTACTAATTCAAGAAAAAACAAATTTTTTCAATTAAATACCCTTAAAAAATAATTGTGTCATGATACAAATATGTTTGTATTAGCAACAAAATGATTTGAAAAACCTAACCTTCAAAAGCAAATCAATCATAGAAATCAAAGAAATTAATACCATAAAAGCTTCAGTTTAAGAAATTGCAAACAAAATTTTGACAAGTCATTCCCAAGTATTTATTTAGCACAAAATAATAAAGAAGTGAATTAAAACAATTTAAAACAACAGAAAAAAAAGTATTATAAAATTTCACATTTATATTTTGATAATTATTTCAGAGCATATTGAGTGTGTACTTGAAACTTCAAAATGAGGATAAATATTTGCTTTTTAAATCCAGTCAAAGATCCAATTATTTTCATTATTCATGAAATTGATTTGTACTGTCAGCATTTGCGAGTCTATTCTAAATAATTGAAATGTCAGAGTAATGATTTCTGCAAATTGTTTGTTTATTTATAGCAATTTCTGTTTGTTTAACAATTTATTATAATTAAGATAAATATAATTATTTAAATTACGTTCTAACAACTTTAGTTTTTTAATTTCATTTTATACTGATAGTACAATAGCTATAGAATTAAAGGGTGTGCAATTTTCTATGAGTTTTAAATTGGTAACAAAAATATGGGAAGGAAACGACTAAAGATAAATTGAAATAAATTTATATTGTATTAACAAATCATTATAATTGGTTTATTTCTTTACTTTCTGGGTAAGTTCGGACAAATAAGAGTAAAGTTACTTCCTTAAACAATCTCCTCAAACTTACCCATTAAATTTCTGAAAAACCGTACAAGGTATATAGATATTTTTTTGCAGTTTTGAAGCTTATTTTATTGTTTATGTAAAACAATTTTAAAAATTTCAAAACAGGAAACCCAATTGACCTTTTTTGCAATTAGAAATTTTCCATTTTTTTTTTATAAAATTCGATTTTTTGGATTCGTTTATGAGTTTGTGCTTCTTTTTTATTTTTGAAATCTAAAGAGAATATATGGGACTATATAACTGCATTTCAGAAAGTTGCAAAAACGGCTTGACGTTTTAGTTATATATGGGCAAATCCCGCGTGACGGACGATACATTTGTACGGATTTTGTTGTACTTAAATGTATCCCATTGTCGTTCTACACTAGATAGCTTTGCGCAGATTTCAGGGAATATTAGCCCATCGATTATGCTATCGAATGGTGCTTATTAATTTATATACTTCTTTTGTAGGAAAAATATATTCGCTTTTGAAGTGCTGTGACGGACGCTACAAAAAATGAAAGTGACTTTTTTTCAACACGTATTTCCGTAAATTTTATCAAATCGGTCATAGTTATACAAAAATTGTAAAAACATTGAAGATAGAGGAAAATCAGAGGATTACAAAACAGCTTTTATAAAATATTTTTAAGTTTCCAGTTTCACCAAAAATCCATAAATGTAATGTTGCGGACGCTACGTGACGGACGATACAGTTTTTACTTGAATGTTTTTTATTAGGAAAAAATTCATATTTCATATTTGCTTAAAGGTTTCGTTAATTAGTGAAAATAATGAATTTATTTGTTCCCGAATTTAATCTCTTCCCTTTCATGTTCGCGGTAAAAATGCGATTTTTGGGCACAATTTAATATTTCAAAAAACGGCTACATAGATATATTTATTTAAAATTTAACACTTTTTACATATTATTTTTCGTCCCAAGAATCCTGAGGCTAGATGTTAGAGTGTCCTAAAAATCAAAAAAAAAAAAAAAAATAAAATTTCAAAATCATCAAATTTGCCCCACTGTATATTTTTTTTCAACACCTTATATCTTAAATTTAATCAGTGGATATAGAAAGTGTTAATGCTTTATGTATAAGACAGTCATGTGTTCGCAAATTTTGTATTTAATAAATATTATTTTGAAAAAAATATATACTGTGACGGACGCTACACACTTTCCTTTATATATTATTCTGTAAAATGCTATATTAACATCTATATATTTTTAGCCTAATGTAAAGCATACTATAAGTTCTCTTTACGAACCAAGTTCAATTGGAGAAAAAAGAAAAATTGCACTAGTCAAATTAAAAAACCTTTATTTCTGTGACGGACGCTACACACTGAGAGCCCTTTTTTACTTGACGTAAATGTAAAGCATACTATAAGTTCTCTTTACGAACCAAGTTCAATTGAAGAAAAAAGAAAAATTGCAATAGTCAAATTAAAAAAAAACCTTTATTTCTATGACGGACGCTAAACACTGAGAGCCCTTTTTTACTTGACTTTATTTAAATCACTCCAATTACTTTTGATAGGGTCTTTTACATCTAATTGTATAAAATTAAGCAGACTTTGAGCCCCTACTGAAACTTGATACCTAAATGGATGTTTTTGCGATTTTTATGAACTTTTAAAAAACCTATTATTTAAAAAATGTATAAAAATTCGAGATGGTTGCAAATAAAGACCTGCCATTCACGAAGAGAGCTATCAAAAATTGTATCCATTATATATTCTAAAGGATCAATACATGGTAAATTTTTCCATTAACAAAAATACGCGATTTTGATAGTTTTAAAATTTTGTCCTTGGTTTAAGGTTTTTCGGATTTGCCCATATTCGAAAACACAAAAATTTTCTTAAAAATTAGACAAATTTCGTTCAATGCTGTACGTAAAAGGAATGTTGCACTGACTTAAATTTTGGTTTAAAATCCTTCCAGAACCCCATTCTTTACGAATATTTAATAAAACATTAACTTTGAATAAAAAACTTTTTCGAAAAAAGTAAAAAATTGATAACATCTTTTTGAGAAAAAATATTTGATTTTATCAAAAAACTATTTATTACAATAATAAATAATTGTAATAAATTGGGATCTTAGTGCAATACACTACAGCAACACTTTTAAATTAAATAACAAAAATTAATTTTTTGTCTTTCCTTTAAATAAAACTATGCGGACTATATGGATCTTGATGCGCTAAACTCATATCCGTTTTCGGTTTTTCTCCATGAGATCTGGATTTCTTTTATGGGCTTGGCAAATTTTTCCCCTTAAATTAGTCAGGTACGGAGACCTATTTCGTCCTAACTCGAGAACGACTCATCCGATTTTCAAAATTGAAACACTTGAAGATGCATTTATTTTAGTCTAATATAATTTTTCTGTATCTCTGATCGTTTTGGAGTTATTTAGAAATTAATGGAGAAAAACAATTTTTTTACAATGGACTAAAATAAATGCAATTTTGTTATGCATCTTCAAGTGCTTTAATTTTGAAAATCGGATGAGTCGTTCTCAAGTTAGGACGAAATAGGTCCGTACCTGACTAATTTAAGGGGAAAATTTGCCACGCCCATAAAAACAAATCCAGATCTGATAGAAAAAAACCGACAACGGATCTGAGTTTAGCGCATCAAAATCCATGTAGTCCACATAGTTTTATTAAAAGGAGGATTTGGCTGCAGAGCAGTGTAATTGATGTCCCAAAATTTTTGATAAACCTTTTTGAAAAATAATTGAGTTTGGAAATTGCTCAATATTAAACGGTTCAAGATATTTAAAAACATGTTTCACTGTTTTATTTCCTAAACTGTTGGCTATATGTCACTATTTTTAAAAAAATTATGGGTTTAATATCGAATGCACAATGGGTAAAAAACAAAAAAAAGTCGATGAGAAAAATGTTTTTTTTTATGTTTAAAATGAAATAACTTTAAACCCATAACAGTTATTTTAATAAAGTAACATGTTTTTTCTTAATTTCTTCAAGCTTATTCCAAAATATAAAAAACCAACCATATAAGACAATAATTGAAAGAGCTATACGGTCTAAAAGCTTTTTTATTTATAAGGTGTTACACTTTGGCGCCCAATGATTCGCCCTGTGTAAATACAGGGTAACCGTAAATCAAACATTTAAAAAGCTTGGGTCCTTCTTAACAATTCTCTGATACATACTAATGTAATCAGACTTACATTTTAGAAGATTTAGATATATTACCACTGTTTGAAACCACTGTACGCTTGTACATTCGGTCTTAATAGTGACAGTTTTCGATTAACAATTTTAAAAATTTAAGGACAAAAATTAAGGGACATTTTGATCCAGTTTTAGTCATTTTTGGGCTAGATCCATTAGTCCATCACTAAAAAACTAGCTTTAAATCTCAAAACTGAAACTTGGCTAAACTTCTCCCGACATTTTACGTCAACACACAATTTATGCTCTGTTTAACAATTAAATATACATATATTTTTTTCTTCTTAATTTTATCTTACAAATCTCGTGTTAATTCGTTGTCATATTTGTTAGAAACTCTTTACAAATAAAAGAAGAAAAAAACGTTTATTGTAACAAAGAATAATTACAATTTTTAATATCATATTTCAAAAGCTTACTTTTTTTCCAAAGTAATTAAATAGATTTTTTTCTCAAACTATCTAAAAATTTTATACTAACATTTAAATTTTCTAGTTTGTTTTGTTGTTCTATGAAAAATGATCAAATTTAAAAAAAAATCGAAATGGTTTTTTTTTTTTTGGTTAAAGGCAAAAAAGTTACATATAAAGATGATATCTTGGGAACAAATAAGTAATTAATGGTTTTACATTATACATATTATTAATGTTCACATTCAATAGTAAAATAAATACTTTTTAATTCATAAAATGTAATTACACTAATTTGTTAATGTTAATGGATGATTTTCTTATAGATATTTAATAAGTAATAGTTTTAATATTTGTGGTGTTCCCTATCGTATGGAAAAAAACTAACTAAACCAGTCCGTTACCCAAAAAAAAAAGTTACCCAAAAATCACCCAATTGTGTTTCCGTACTTAATACCGGTTGAAGTCTTTGCTAAATTGTGATAGAATTTTCATTTCGCCTTTTACTCAAAACTACACAGACTTTTTCTTTGAGTAAGTTTGGGTAACAAACTATTTTCATTTAAAACAAAAAATTTTGTCAAAAATGAACCAAAAATAAAACAAAACAAGAATAAAAGATTTTTAATAGTTTAAAAAACATTTATTTTAACATTCTTCAAGGTAACTCAATTGTAGTCTAAAATTTTGGTATTTTGCGTTCCTGTACTTTTCGGGAAATTGGTTATTCGAGAGAGTAATTGATAACACTATGCAGCAAATTACGAGTCATCGCCGTCAGCCTCAACAATTCCAATGGCAAAGCAGACTATTAAGTTAATAGAACTGCCAAAGGGTTTTGAAAAGTTAGTTCGAATTTCATTTTTATAACCTCTTGAAGTTGGGCCATTTTTGGCTATTTTTTGCACTAAGAGTGAAACTTGAAATCATTCCGAAAATTAGTGAAAATAAAAATTTACTTATTGTTTAGACATATTTTTGGATGAAATCAAAATTTTTCGGACGAAAAATACGAATTTTGAACCTCACCATCTCTGATTTTGTAGACATTTTGTATGCACATTCTGCTAGTTCATACAATTACAATATTTCAGGGAAAAATAAAGAAAATTAAAGATATGCTTTTTGAGACCATACAAATTTAAATAAAAATTTTAAAGAACTCTAAAAATTATATGACCTAAGGGAATGCATATACTAAATTGTATCCAATTTGGAGATGGTGTAGTTTATTAAAAATAATTTCAAAATACCAAATTTTAACGATAATAATTTTTAATAAAAATCCTACTATGTATTAAAAACAAGTAAGAAAGCGCTATAGTCGGTCAAGCCCGACCATACGATTCCCTTCACCACTAAGGTCAAAGGTGTTATTTTTCATGTATAAAGACAAATATTTGCTAAATTTTGCCATCATACAAACATTTTCTCAAAACTTATACATTTAACCTGTTTCCATCATTTGGACTTATATGAGAGCTAGGGTCAAATGTGGACCGATTTTCTCGAAATTTGGCAAATTGATTACAGTTGTTACAAAAATTATGTATACAAAAAATAGACTCAAAATTTTCAATATCTTTAGATTTACGAGCGTTTTAGTGATTTTTTTGTCTCATTTAGTGCGTTTTTAAAGAAGAGTTTATATGGGAGCTATGGTCAAATGTGGACCGATTTCAACGAAATTTGGTACAGTGATTTTAGTTTACATAAGCAGTATTTCTTTTAAATTTTATGAAAAAATATTGATATTTGTGGCCAATATGTCAATTCCGGGAAGTGGGACATATGGGAGGTACCATAAATAATGGGCCGATTTTGACCAATTTCAATAGTCATGGTCTCATTATCAAAAAAATGATCTGTACAAAACTTATAATACCCTTTCCACCTATGGTGGTGAAGGGTATAAAAATAAGAATAAAAAATTATGTATAGGTCAAAACTTTCTAGATATTATCATGAGACTTTGTTATAAGCTAAAAATAATCAGAATCGTCCAACATTTTGAGGTACCTCCCAAAGAGTTTTCTTCCCGGAATAAAGTTTTTTTTCTACTAGCTCATAAAATTTGTAGAGTTCTTCCAAATTTGGAATTTCTTTTTGGTTCAGATTTTTTTCAGGTTTTTATACCCTTCACCACCATAGGTGGAAAGGGTATTATAAGTTTGTGCTGATGTATGTAACGCATAGAAACATTTGTCTTAGACCCACCTTTTAGTATACCAATAGGCTTAGAATCACTTTCTGAGTCGATTTAGCGATGCCCGTCCGTCTAGCTGGCTGGACCCCCATGTAAACCTTGTAATCAAACTACAGGTCGCAATTCTAAAGATAATTTGATGAAATTTGGCAAAGATAATTTTTTTAATAATGGGACCATGGCTATTGAAATTGGTCAAAATCGGTCCATTATTTATGGTACCTCCCATAGGTCCCACTTCCCGGAATTGATATATTGGCCACAAATATCAATATTTTTTCATGAAATTTAAAACAAATACTGCTTATGTAAACTAAAATCACTGTACCAGATTTCACATATAAACTCTTCTTTAAAAACGCACTGGATGAGACAAAAATCACTAAAACGCTCGTAAATCTAAAGATAATGAAAATTTTGAGTTTATTTTTTGCATACATAATTTTTGTAACAACTGTAATCAATTTGATAAATTTCGAGATAATCGGTCCACATTTGACCCTAGCGCTTATATAAGTCCAAATGACGGAAACAGCTTAAATATATAAGTTTGAAAAAATGTTTTTATGATGGCAAAATTTAGCAAATATTTGTCTTTATACAGGAAAAATAACACCTTTGACCTTAGTGGTGAAGGGTATAGTATGGTCGGGCTTGACCGACTATAGCGCTTTCTTACTTGTTTCTTCAGACTTCGTAGACCAGTAAGTCTTAAATAGTATAGAACCATTTGTTTAAATAAATGTACTGAAAAATAGGAACCACTAAAGAAGAATTATTCTCCACCACGACAATACGAACTCACTTGAATTAGGACTTTTTAGCACTCAGAACATAGACTCAGGCGCAATCATTTTTACTAATATATAGTTTAGTATCCAAAATATACCAAAATCGTATGACTTTGTTGAAATGTCACAAAGAAGGCCTAAGCCCGGATTGTAATCCAATAATGTTATACTGTGACTATGGTAAAATATTAAATACTATAATAAATAAGATCTCTACTAATATAAACAGGCCAGATTAGGTAATTGGAAAAATTCGGTTAGAATTAGTCAATAGAAAAGGTGTTGTATTCCATCACGAAGAACAGTGTTCGATTTTTTAATCTAGCTGGCCAAAATTAATAACTTTCACGAAGACTTTGAACTTTCAAACCAACAGACACACCCACTATTTTTATGTAAAAATTTTAAATGATTTTTTTCAATTGATAACTTCGAAAATATCAGCCATACAAAGATGATTTTTTGCAGGTAAATTACTTAACCCACATACAAGATCCTTGCAAAAACTAAATAGCTTAAAGCACTTACTTTTTCATCAATAACTCCGGAAATAAAAGGAAATTTCTGTTGATTTTTTCAGGTATACTGCCAACCTTCAAAAAAAGATTCTTACAAAAACTTGGGAAATTCCGCCCGGAGGTACGCCTACTTTTCTTATATGAAAAATATATATGTAGGTTTTTAATGAAACACTATTAAATTAAGTTAGTTATAAATATTTTATTTAATTATTAATATAATGATTTACGGCTTATGTGCTACGGATTAAAAATAACTTTCTTCGTCGGTGGTCAAAACTCAACTCTTCTCTATGCAATAGTCTTCTGTAATAATTTAAGAATCTGTAACGATTTTAAGTTACAAGGTTGCAAACACCAACAGAGTTGCATTTGCGTACATAGTTGATCGTTCAATAAGTGTTACCACTTCTAGTGGTTCTAATGTTACCGTCGGTTCCCACATATACAGTTTTTTAAGTCGTTGCACGAAAACTTCTAGTCTCGCATACAAAGCAAGACCTTCATCTGCTGAAAGATCCGTTTCAAGATTCGTTTCTGACCTTTTCTTTTTTAAGAAGTTCAAGTTTGTAGTGAAGCCAACGTCAATTGCAATTTACAAATCCAGCCGAATCAATCATAGCATCTGTGCTACAACTGCCATTACTACTTTGGCTATAATCTTCAATATTTTTTTTGGAAAAATCTGTTGGAATTGCTAACTAATCGCTGTTGTCGTGCAGAAAACGCAATTTTGTTCCCCTTTTTGGTATTGAATTATCTGAATATATTCTAACTAAAAGTCCTAAATTTAATAAACTCAATTGTGGTTGACAAAAATTAGTTGAAAAAAAGTCTACCATGCCTTCAACTGTCGTTTTTGACAGTAGATTATGGTGTTATTTTTTACGTCATTTTAAACTTTAAGGAGTGCCGTTCGGATTATTGTGTTATTTGTTGAAGATTTGAGCCAAATCGGACAATGTTAATATGTTATGCCCAGGCTCTAAAAATGCGTTTGCATTGAGGAAAACGGTTCTTTTTCGGGTTTTGCGAGTTTAAAGCTATTTGAGATATCTTTTATAAAAAGTGAGCATTGATTTATAATACAGACTTGATAAGCTTTCTTTTGAAGTAGATGCCTTTTAAATTGCTCAAATGGTTTTAGAGTTATAGCAAATTTACACCAACAAAAAAATAAAAAAAATTATAGATTTAAAGTTTTTGCTACTATTTTAGACCTGCACTCCTCGAAATTAAAAAAAAAAACATTTTTCCATAAACAAAGCAGCCTACAGTAGATAGTAATACATAAAAAAGATCATTTTGAAAAATTATAGTAGAAATTATCGGATTACTTTTTATTATTATACCCTTCAGCACCATAGGTGAAAAGGGTATTATAAGTTTGTGCTGATGTATGTAACGCATAGAAATATTTAGACCCACCTTTTAGTATACCAATAGACTTAAAATCACTTTCTGAGTCGATAAAGCGATTCAGTCCGTCCGTCTGGCTGGACGGCTGGCTGGACCCCCATATAAACCTTGTAATCAAATTACAGGTCGTAATTCTAAAAATAATTTGATGAAATTTGGCACAGATCATTTTTTTGATAATGGGACCATGGCTATTGAAATTCGTTAAAATCGGTCCATTATTAAAGGTACCTCATATATTAATATTTTTTTTATGAAATTTGAAAAAAAAATACTGCTTATCTATAATATTAATACGCAAGCACCCATTTATTATCCCCTTTTACGCCTTTATTATACACTCTATTTTGGAAAATTTTATACCATTTGAAAGGTATTTTTCCGTAGATCAGACGAATCTATATTTTATCAAAATCGGTTCAGTTTGTAAGAATCGGTTCAGTATTTAAAAATATTACTAACACTATAAAGAAAACTCACATGCATAGGAAATTCACCATTAAGAATCAAACAAAAGAAATTGTATGCAAACATGTTTTCTTTTGTTTTTATTATTTTTGGTGAGAGGGTGATGAGAATTAAAGAGTATATTTGTGGGGAGAAAGTGGTAGACAAAGATAAAAATAAAGAGTATTCAATTATAATTAAATAAATGTTTTTGTTTTGTAAAATAATAGCAACAAAAATTTTGGTATTGTTTTTTTATTATTTGTGGTGAGGGAGTAGTGAAAGACAAAATTAATATTTTGGAAGATATGCCAAAAAATGTGCATAAGATGTAAACCTTTCAAATTTTTATTATTTGAAGTTGCATTTTTATGGAATTTTGTTTTTTTGGGTTGATTTATTGGAATAAAATCTATTACTTCGAGTGATCGAGGGATAAACATTGTGTTAAAAATGAAATAATACGGCATGTCACGAATTCCGTTCGGAATTGAAACCATTCCGTTGTTGAATTCCGATCGAAATGGTTTTAGGTTCTATAGATTCCGAAAAATTTTAAATGTCCAAAATCAGTACAAAATAAGATTTTTTCAATTGAAATTTTCAACTCTATCTTTGTTTTAACAAAAAACACTGATTAATTTAGGAAATTGTTCAAATATTGAATAAACAACTAAAAACATATGAATTCAATTCCACTTTTAAAATAGAAAGTGGTTTCATTCCGAAAAATTTTTTCGTTTTACTTTTTCAATAGAAGCAAAGTGCGGAATTCATTCCACTTCCGAACGGAATTGAGTTCTGTGACATGGCTGAATATTGCTGGAAAGGGCACGTATCAGGTCAATGAGAGCCATTTTACAATTGCATATATTTTTAAGAGCCACAGTAGTAAAGAGTTGGATAAGAACATTGTGACTTATAACCAAAAAGGATGTTACCGATTAAAAAAAGAGTCTTTTAAATGAATGTTTATAATAATTACAGATTATTATCAAGACAAGGGAGTAAGTGATCGGTATGAATCAAATGTAAATTCAAAACTGATTAATGTTTATATTTTACAAAGTCAAATGTATTGTTAAGAAAATGCTATAATATCAGTAAGAAACATTAAAAGGCAAATCATGCATTCCCACTGGAATGGTTTTAATTCCGTTATTACATTCCGATCGGAAAGTGTAAGCTTCTACAGATTCCAAGTACTTCGTTCTGTGATTCTCGCGGTTAATTATGCAATAAAATGATAATAAATTTGAAATATTAGGATCTTCGTTAAAAAGTTCAATTAGACCTTGATTTCTTCTATCATTTTTGTCACTACATCAGTCCGTTAGCAATGCTTATAAGTTTATCTGTTCATCATTTTTCAGAGCGCTGTTTTTAAATCGATACCGCAAGTTGTTTTGATAAGAGCTACACTTTTTTTGATAAGAGCTACACTTTTTCCTTCTTATTTACTTCTGAAGATGCAAAAATGGTTAATTATGGAATATCTTGAATCAGTAAACTCTTCGAGAGCTACACAAATTTTAATTATAGTTTTGCAATTTGGCCAATTCGACACTCAGTTGTACGGAGTGACATAGAAATCAGTGAGATCAATTTCTCCACATATCCGTTTAGCCCGACCAATTTCAAAAACTTGCTACATTGACACTGTCATTTTTGACTTAAGCTCTGATTGTAATGAGTTAAGTTTCTTACAATTTTAAATTGAACCCTGTGACAAGCAATATTTTCCGTTTTAATGTTTTTTTTTATAGTTTTTAAGATTAGTTTAAGAATAATTTTCAGTAAAAATATATCTAAAACTCCAGTTTAAAACTAGAATTTAGTGGAAGAAAACAAAAAATAAAAATTCTGTTCCAAAGTTTATTCCATAATTTTTGATGGGTTTAACAATATATATAAGAAAATTAAAAAACAAAATTTCACGGGGAATTTATCTTCGCAATGAACTAGATGACGGTCGATTGTGTCGACCGCAGGATACGCTAGTATAAACTTAAATCACTATACAAAATTTCGTTGAAATCGGTCCACATAGCTTCCATAGAAATTCTTCTGTCAAAACGCCACAAAATGAGACAAAAATCACTAAAATGCTCGTAAATCTAAATATAATGAGAATTTTAAGTTTATTTTTTACATACATATTTTTTGTAACAACTGTAATTAATTTTACAAATTTCGAGATAATCGGTCCACATTTTACCCCAGCTCTTATATAAGTCCAAATGACGTAAACAGCTTAGATATATAAGTTTTGAGAAAATGTTTGTATGATGGCAAAATTTAGCAAATATTTTTAAATTACACCTTATTTTCGGGCTTGACCGACTATAGCACTTTCTTACTTGTTCTCCATAAAATTAGGTACCCGAAAAAATGGAAAAAAGATCAACGAGTTCAAAGCTTTTTGTTGCTGTTAAAAAAGTTGATGCTTTTAAAATGCATGTCTTATTCTTAATCGAAATGGAATATTTTGCAGAAATATTGTTAATATCATTAGAAGAATGATTATAAATCTGCTTTCTGAAAAATATTAATGTTTTAAAAATTTCTTTAATAAAATTAAGAAATTAATTAATTGTTGAGATACATTTAAAGCATGAAGATGATACGCAAATTTTCTATATTCAAAAACAATAAAGAGTTTTAATTCGATCGTGCCCAAAAGGCCTTTTTATTATCATATTTTACTATTTTTCTCACTTTATCAACAATTAACGCCCCTACCTAAGACGCCTTAAAATAAACGACATCGCCAAATCTATGTTAAAGTTGATCAATGAATAAATAATTTTTATTGTTTCTTATCTTTAAACTAGAATCATCAATAATCATATTATTTTTTTTAATAATAATTATTTGTTTCGATTTTTTTTTGTTAATTTAAGATAAAACAATAACTTTGAGTGATTAATGAATGACAAGTTTAAACTTTAAACAAATTGAAAAGTTAAGCAGCCAAGTTTAAGCCCAGTTTACATAAGCAAATGTTTAACTTTAACAATGAATGGGTAGAATGGGTTCTTGTTTCTCTTGTCTTCATTTTGTTAAACATTTTATGAATACATATGTATGTATGTATATGGAAATTGTTTAATCATTAATTACAAACTAATGAATATTAAATATGAAAAAGACCCGGTGGTCTTCTTCGATTTTATCACATTTGTTTGCTTTTTGTAAAGAATTATTTGTTTTAGGTATTAAATCATTTATTTTTACAAAAGACTTGTAGTGCTTTTACAACGCTTTGTGTTTTGTTTTCAAAGCTTCTGGTGATGCCTTTAATTTATAAGTATTTAAGCAAACAATGCGTCCGTTTATTTAGGTAATTTTGCCTGAGGCGTTTTAATTTCCTACAGCGTGGTAACCTACTTATATCATAAAATAAGTAAAAAGTAAATACAATATAATAAATATTTTGTAAGTGCTCATAACTTATGGAAATTTTTAATTTGCTTCATTGAACCTTAATTACAAAGGTGCATTTTACGTTTCCAATGCTGCCATCTGGTATACCTTAAATAAAATTAGGTAATGGGATGTACTCTAATATTATCAGCCATGTCACAGAACTCAATTCCGCTAGGAAGTGGAATGAGTTTCGCATTTTGCTTCTGTAGAAAAAGTAAAACGAAACAATTTTTCGGAACAAAACCACTTTCTTAAAAAGCTTTACAGTAGTGTATTGCACTAAGATCCCAATTTATTACAATTATCTGCTATTGTAATAAATAGTTTTTTGATAAAACCAAAAAATGTTGGTGGGGAAACCTTTCTTTGACGCGTTTCGATGGTTGGTTGGGCCATCTCATCAAGAGGATTATCCCTAATTCTAGACAGAGCTAAAACCACACATTATGTATTATTTGAGTGACAGAATAAATACGAATTACTATTGCGTCCAGCAAATATCAACATAAAGCGAAGATTATCATCTGAACAGAAGCACACTAACATTTTTCAGTTTTATCATTTCTTTATTTCCTAGTATTTACTTTGCACAAAATTTAGTCTCATAACCGGGTATAGTTTTACATTAATAAACTGTTAAATACTTTCCGTTGTTACTTCATATATTTTCCTTTGCTACATTTTTTTGGTTTCTGGCAGTGTTTTTTATATGAAAGCTATAGTCAAATATGGACCGATTCCTATAAAATTTGACATACTGGACAAAAGTTGCCTAAAACTTCTCTATTCTAAATTTAGTAGTTATAGCTTACAATTGTATTCAATTTATCAGCATTAATGTGCTTCCCGGATCGGGGTTAAATGCTTTAACTAAATGTGAACCGATTTCGTCCATTTTCAATACATAACTTTTTCAAGATATCGAAAATATTTTTGAAAAAGAAGTGTATTTGCATTTGATCCCAAACCTGTTACATTTATTTATTAATGTAACAGATCAATTTATTGATAAAAAGCCAAAAAATGTTTGCGGAGAAACCAAATTCCTCGACGCGTTTCGATGGTTGGTTAAGCCATCTCTTCAGGAGGATTATCCCCAATTTAGACAGATCGAAAACCTCGCATTATTACTAAATTTACAAACATAACTATTAAGAATTATGTTCATAAACCAAAAGTAAAAGCGTAGATTATCGACTGAACAAAAACAAACATTTTTCAGTTTTCATCTACCTTCACTTCCCACATTCTTGCTGTAGCCGTCGGCTACTATATGCAGAATGCTGTGAAGAAGGGGGGGGGGGGGGGGGGAAAGAAGAGAGATGGCCTGAAGAGATGGCTTAACCAACCATCGAAACGCGTCGAGGAATTTGGTTTCTCCGCAAACATTTTTTGGCTTTTTATCAATAAATTGATCTGTTACATTAATAAATAAATGTAACAGGTTTGGGATCAAATGCAAATACACTTCTTTTTGAATAATATTTACATCCCGACTAATTTGTTATTTTTTGATAAAACTGCATGCATTCAGCTTATTTTTGAAAATATTTTTGTAAAATTTTGTTACTCGCGCTTTTTTTCTGACAGACGGACATAACCTCCTTTTCTTTTTGTATTTTTGTGTTTCCGTAAGTATTTTATATATGAGCTATGGTGACCGATTGTGACAAAATTTTGCACACTGTTAGGCATTGACGTAAGACTTCCTTGTGCTAAATTTAGTAGCATTTAAGTGTATTTAAGGTGGAGCAATATTTAAATGTAAACCGACTTTGATGAAATTTCATATGTCGCTTAGTTCTTATGTAGAACTTCTATGTACCCAAATTTATCATCATATTTATTATAATTTGTTATTTATTAGGAAATAGCGATTAGCCTAGACAAGGTTATACGGGAGATATGGTAAAATGTGAACCGATTTTGCCCAATTTCAATACCAAAATTTTCCAAGAAATGAAGCACATTTTTGATAAATTTCAGTGACCTACCTTCTTTCGTTCAGGCGCTATCGTGCCGACAACAGACAGACGGACATCGATAAATCGATTAGAATTAGAATTTCATAAGGATTCAGAATATACATTAATTTTGGTTTTGGTTTGAGCCAAAAGTAAGGAAATTACAAACGGAATGACAATCTCAATATACCCCCCATTCTTTTTGATGGTGGATATAAAAATCGTATTTCGTAATGTTTAAGAGCATTTAAAAAAAGTCGGAATCTATAGAACCTAAAATCATTTCTATCGGAATCCTACTACGGAATGGTTTTAGTTCATAACGGAATTTGGAAAATGCGTGTATATTACCTTGCAATCACTACTATATACAGTCCGAATTACTTATAGGTTATTAAAGTAAGTATGAATGTAGTTATTTGTAATTTGAATGGTCCGGGTTCAAATCCCATCAAGAATAGGTATTTTTACAATCATTTATATTGAAAAATTCTTTATACTCTACACCACTATAGAGGGATAAGTTATTATTAGTTTTTGCTGATGTATGTAACGCATAGTATGAATCAGTCCATTTGACCATAGCTCCCAGAAGTCACTTAAATAAGCCAAAAATCACAAATAAGCCTATAAATTTGGTGCACATGTAAAAATATTTATAAATTTCTTTGTAGTAGGGCCGTTTCTCTCTGATCGACTTCTAATAGTAAAATTATGTTACTCCGATATTTCAATCGGATGCCCAGAAAATGGGAGTATTCTTGGTTTTTGCTTATATTCTGTAAAAAAACAAATAAGAATGAAATATAGTCGGTTAAGTCTGACCATGTGATTCACATCATCACTGAGGTCTAATGCCTTTTTTCTTGCAAAAATCCAGATATATTAGGTTACAGCGAAAGTTTTTGTCTATATTTTCAAGGGTTTTTTAACGGATTATTATGACACTAGGTCTAAAAGTTCAGTTCTGAAAATTTCAGCCAAATCGAACAACGTTCTACATCTTTGGTCCAAACTTTAAGAGCCCATTTGTATGGGGAAAAATGGGTTATTTTTTTGTTTTTGCAAAATTTCAACCAAAAATAATTCATTTTTACAAGAAAAACAAGTAAGAAAGTGCTATAGTCGGTCAAGCCCGACCATACGATACCCTTCATCACTAAGGTCAAAGGTGTTCTTTGCTAAATTTTGCCATCATACAAACATATTCTCAAAACTTATACATTTAAGCTGTTTCCGCCATTTGGACTTATATGAGAGCTAGGCTCAAATGTGGACCGATTATCTCGAAATTTGACAAATTGATTACAGTTATTGCAAAAATTATGTATGCAAACTTAAAATTCTCATTATCTTCGGATTTACGAGCGTTTTAGTGAATTTTGTCTCATTTAGTGCGTTTTGAGAAAAGAGTTTACGATATATGGAAGCTATGGTCAAATGTGGACCGATTTCAATTTCGTACAGTGAGTAGGTACATATTTGCTAAATTTTGTCATCACACACAAATTTTCTCAATTCGTGTATATTTAAGACATTACCGTCATTGGCCCTTATTTTGGAGCTAGGATCAAATGTAGAGTGATTTGCTAGAAACTTTGTAAACTGATTACACTTTTTTCCAAAGAAATTTGGTACCGTGATTTCTGTTCATATAAATTTTATAAAAATATACTGAAATTTTTGTCCAAAAACTCAATTTTGGAAATTGAGACCTGTAGGAGGTACTAGACATAATGGACCGATTTTACCCTATTTCAATAGCGAAGATCCTACTGGCAGAAAAAACTGTCTGTTCCAAGTTTTATCAAATTATCTTTAGAATTGCGATCTTTGCATGGGTGTTCAGTAGAGTGTTCTAAAAAATTTAAAGCCATTTTATAGAAAGACGTACCCCAAAATTTTTTTACATTTGACCCTAATAATTCAAATACAAAGTTTCATTCAATAAAAGAATGTTATTTCTAGTACTTTTTGGAAAAAATTTTATATTTCAAAAATGTTACTTTTACCCTGGTAATAAAAGATTTAATGAGATCCGATTTCAACCAAAATTCGAATATATAATTTTACTCATTATAGCAATAATAATTACAATTCTGTTTACAAAAACTGCTTATATAAAACAATTCACTTACTTTTTTTATTCTTCTTCTTCTGTTATCCTTGACTCCCAGTGGAGCATAGGGCCCCATAGGGCTTTTTTTATAACTATAGTGAAAAATTGGGTTTTGTCGGACTAACATGTCAGACTAACATCGTCTAATTCTAAGACTGATGGTAAACTTGAAGGTTGGTCTAAGATTATAATACCCCTTCCACCTATAGTGGTGAAGGGTATATTTAAATTTAAATTTGGCTTTTGCCCAGTATTAGCGAATAGGTGTTTGCTACTTTTTTAAATTAGCCTTTTTTAACCGCATAACTAGGGAAAAACTTTTGTGCTTTTTTAACAGCCTGTTTTTGAAACTAAAATTTTTTCAAATTATACGTCAACTTACGAAAAAATTGAACTTTTGGTTTTTGAAATTTTTTTTTTGAGTAAAACGAGAAAAAGCTCTTAAAATTTTGGTTCGTAAATGAAATGTACAGACGAAAGTAAATGTCAAATCAGGCAATTAAAAAATTCTAATCGCCTGGGAAACAAAACACGGTTATTTAATTTTTTTTGTTTAGGACCTGAACACAATACAATGCATTGTGTTGAAACTAGGAAAAGGTTGTGGGAGGGGGAATAGGTACTGTTTGTGGATATTTGATTTAAACTTCCCTTTATTGCAACTGGTTGGAAAAACTTCTGCGGGAAGGAAATTCTACATACAACCTGTACGGCTAGCGTATCGTCTATCTGTAGAGTATCGTCTGTCTACTGGTCAATCGACTACGAAAGGATGAGCTCTAACAGATAGACGTGCATTGCGTAAGAAAGTTCATGGGCCTCATGCATAAAACGTGAGCTTGAGCTCTGACTCGTTTTTTTGAGTAAAAGGGGCTTGTCGTATGCATAATAAAATTTCATGAATTTGCTTTTACTCACTGCATACGTTTGAACTCGTCTTTCTCGGTTTGAACTAAGTTAGATGAGCATGTGCTCATTTTCATATGCATAAAAACAAGCTTTTGCTTTCTTTTGTGAGCTCTTGCTCAAATTTTGTTGAGCATGCCTTACAGTTGACTCGCGTCCACTAAAAAGGAATCTTGGCTGAATATTTTGTACCGCAAAGAAATACAAAATGTTATCAACAGCGTAACAAAAAATTAGCAAGTGAGGATAAAAAACTGTACAGGTTTGTATTCGTAGTTATTATTTTTTTTTTTTTTATTTTATTAATAACAAAATGATAAATACATAGGTATGATGATAGTAGCATCTGCTGGTTGGCTAATTACTTTTTTGAGGAGTCAGAAGAAACACGTGGTGGTGCCCTCAGCAACTATGATAAAATTAAATTGTTTCTAAGATTTTGTGCCGATCCTTGATTCCAAAATGGTATAGCCACAGATATTGCAGTCCATCAATCAACTGTGTCGCGATCTATTGCGGAAGTTGCGAAACTTATATCTGCCAAAGTAAGCGAGTGGATAAAATTCCCGAAAGATGCAGATGAAATTAAAGATGCTCAAATGAAATGGCAATCAAATTATTGCTTTCCATTTGCAATTGGAGTGATCGACTGTATGCATATAAATATTAAAAAACCCTCAAATCAAAGCGATGAATATATTTGTAGAAAAGGATTCCACTCTATAAATAAGCAGGCAACTTGTGATGGAAAAGAACTTTTTACAAGCGTTGACATATCCTGGCCTGGTTCAGTTTATGACTCACGTATCGTACGAAATAGCGAGTTATGTAGAATTATGCAAAATGACACAAACGATGCATTAGAAACGTCGTCATTTTTTATTTAGTTCTACTTCACTTTCACTTGATGATATGCTTACACTTTAATAACAATTACACGTTTGAACTCCCTTTGCTCAAGTAATTGCAATTGGTTTGAACTCTTTTTTATGCATACGAAATTGAGCAAAAGCTGTTGCTGTTTGATAGAACTCGACTTCATGAGCAATTGCCCACCTGCTTCAACTCAGCGCTTTTACTCGTTTTTATGCATGAGACCCCATGTATTAAGAACGAGTTTCCTGATTTTGTTAGATCACATTCCAAAGTAGTAGCAATAGAACAATAGAGTTGGATAACCTACTGTTACCGATGAGCACTTTTGCTCTATCCTGTACTCGGTCAAGAAGTTCCAAAATAAACTTTGAAGCACCGGCCCATACATGAGAATTGTATTTCACCGGCACGCAATACATGTTTCGGAATAGGGTCTATGTAAGAGTGCAAGAGAGGGCGAAAGTGCTAATTGATGACAGCACGGCATCCAACTCTATTGAACCATTGGGGAGTCACACTTTTCTATCGTTTATAAGAGCTACTATCGAGCTACTCGACCGAGTGTAGGAAAGGGTGAATGTGCTCGTCGGTATGCAACTCTATTGAGCCACTGGAGTGTCACAGTGTTCTATCGTTTCTAGTTACTTTGTAATCCGGTCTATCGAAATCAGGGAACTTGTTCCTAAACCCCGAACTTTTTTACTTAATACTTGTCTTTCTCATACTCAGAACCATAGAAGAATATATAGAAGGTCGTCAGCTGATCCACTAAAATTTAGTATTCTACTAAATCACACGTACACGAAATGAAAGCTTTTTTGACAAACAGAAAAGCTTTTTGTACTCAAAATTTTGTTTGAAAAATTACGCGTTATTTTGAATGAAACGCACTGTTCTAAATTGCACACATAAAATGTTATTTTTTTTTAAATATTTTAACATTATTTTGATGTCGAAACACTTTTTATTTTTTACAAACTGAAAATTTTTTATTTTGTTTTCTTTCGACATTCTTTTTTTTTGTTTTTGCTTAATTTGTATTGAACAAGTAGGGCTGCAATTTTTGGTATTAAAAAAATAATGAAATTTAGAATAAAAAATTGTTTATAGATTTTAATTATCCTAAAATCAAGTAAAACTCATTCTATACCTTAAAATATGGATTTCTCAAGAAAATTTCTTAAAATTACGGAGAAAATCTTGAAAAAAAAAATGTTCGTCCCATCATATCATACTTTTTTGTGCAACTGTTTGTATTCATTAAGAAAAGTAAAAGCACTTTTTAGGCTTACCAATACACTATTACTGATCCCTACTATTGACAGGTCCCAGGTGTACTTTGACGTTTCGTTGACTTTCTAGGTATTTATTTATTCTATGCTCAGAACATCATTGAAAAAATATTTAATTTTGAAAAAAAATTTTTAATTTTTGTATTGTTTGTTTTTATTTATTTTTGATTTATTTTATTTTAGGGTTAACATCATTTTACAAAAGTCTTAAGTTTTACAGGAAAAGCTTTCAGAAAAGTAATAAAATATATCATGGCAATACTATTATTTGATATTTCATTACGAAGCTTTTACTTCCAAACGAAAAAAGAAAATGAACTCAAATTAGAGCTTAATCGTTAGGCTAGTATTCGATTGCCTTCTAACGTATGAAAGTTTTGTGAACAGGCTGTAAGATAATACTTGTATAAATTAATTATTTTGTTCAAATAAAACAAATGTTTCTTTATTTAATTATTTATAAACTATTACTTACTGAGTGGGTGATACAAAATTTAAATGAGACGAATTTCTATTGTAATTATTCAGACATCAACATTAATTGATTGATTTTGAATAGAGAATAGAATTTACAATTCGCAAGTGTCAAATTTATGAACTGGAATAAGTAACAAAATTATGAGAAGTTTTGATTAATAGATAACATTAAAAAACTGGGTTAAGGTTTTTTGTCTGAACTCAATAAATAACTTCAATTAAGACTTTCGAAATTTAAGACAAATCATTATAAAATATAAAAGAACTTTTGATACCATAAAAAATACAATATATGAAAGTGTTAAAAAACATACAGCCTGTTCACAAAACTGTCATACGTTAGAAGGCAATCGAATACGAGCCTAACGATTAAGCTCTAAATTGAGTTCATTTTCTTTTTTCGTTTGGAAGTAAAAGCTTCGTAATGAAATATCAAATAATAGTATTGCCATGGAATATTTTATTACTTTTCTGAAAGCTTTTCCTGTAAAACTTAAGACTTTTGTAAAATGATGTTAACCCTAAAATTAAATAAAATCAAAAATAAATAAAAAGAAAAATTAAAAAATTTAACATTTTTTTCAAAATTAAATTAAACATTTTTTCAATGATGTTCTGGGTACGAGAGAGACAAGTATTAAGAAAAAAAGTTCGGATTTTAGGAACAAGTTCCCTGATTTCGATAGACCGGATTCCAAAGTAACTAGAAAACGATAGAGCATTGTGACACTCCAGTGGCTCAATAGAGTTGCATAGCGACGAGTACGTTCACCCTTTCCTACACTCGGTCGAGTAGCTCTTACAAAGACCCTATTCTGAGACATGTATTGCGTAAGAAGATTTGAGTTTGGGAACGAGTTCCCTAATTTTGTTAGGGCACATTCCAGTGGTTCAATAGAGTTAGATACCATGCTGCCATCAATGAGCACTTTCGCCCTCTTTTTCACTCTTACATAGACCCTATTCCGAAACATGTATTGCGTACCGGTGAAATACAACTCTCATGTATGGGCCGGTGCTTCAAAGTTTATTTTGGAACTTCTTGACCGAGTACAGGAGAGATCAAAAGTGCTCATCGGTAACAGTAGGTTATCCAAATCTAATGTTCTATTGTTATAATTTTGGAATGTGCTCTAACGAAATCAGGAAATTAGTTATCCTTTCGTAGTCGATTGACCAGTAGACAGACGATACGTTAGCTGTACAGTTCGTATGTAGAATTTGCTTCCCGCAGAAGTTTTTCCAAGCAGTTGCAATATATGGAAGTTTAAATCAAATGTCCACAAAAACTAACTATTCCCCCTTCCACAACCTTTTCCCTCTCCCACAACCTTTTCCTAGTTTTAACACAATGCAATGTATTGTGTTCAGGTCCTAAACAAAAAAAAAATAAATAACCGTTTTTTTTTTGTTTCCCAGGCGATTAGAATTTTTTAATTGCCTGATTTGACATTTACTTTCGTCTATACATTTCATTTACGAACCAAAATTTCAAAATCTTTTTCTTATTTTACTCAAAAACCGAAAGTTCAATTTTTTCGTAAGTTGACGTACAATTTGAAAAAATTGTAGTTTCAAAAACAGGCTGATAGTAGGCTGTTGTATATTATTTGCAAATAATTTTACTTTCTTTTTGAATTTTGAACATATTTTATTTAAATGGAATTTAAACACAACAAATCTCTTTTCTTGTCATTTCAGCCATGTTGTGTTTACAAGAATACGTCACTTTCCTCTTAATCTCATGTCTAACAATTCTTGCCACACCACCTGCTCTAGTCAAAGCCTATTATATCGACAACAATCAACTAACAGATGCATCTTCATCAGCATCCAGCTCTTCATTGCCATCTTTGCCATCAGCCCCCTCTGCCCCCTCCTCATCGTACTTAGGCTCCAAAGTTCTATTTCAAAGTCCCAGTGTGGAAAATATTTATAAAGAACTGATCGTTAATTCAAAACCTTTAAATTTACGCAAATACTCAAATCGTCCTAAGACCAAAAAGACTAAAAAAGATTCAAGAATCTTTTATATACCCATACCACCACTGCCATATCGTTTTATACCTGGTATTGGTTACGACTATCAACCAATGAAAATTAAGCCTCTACTAATGGAACCCGAAGCTATTGGGAATTCACAGCCCGAGATGCCCTATCAGAGTTATAAAATTCCCAATCCTTATAAGCAATACCAACAACAATTACAAATGTCCTACTTTAAGCCTTCGATGTTAATGCAGCCAAATTATCACATGCCCACAACTCCAACAGCGGCTACAGTTCCGGTTAGACAACAGCAACAACAACAACAACAACCTCAAAGTCAATCGCAGGTGGCGGAAAGTAAAGTTTATCGAGTAAAGGATCGTGATGATTATTATTTCAATGGTCGTCCCTTTAGACTGCAAGTGGCCCATGCTGGTCCAAAACATAATTTAACTCCTAATAATCTGAAACAATCTTTTTATTTTGATAAAAATATAATTTATTAAATTAAAGTTTTTATAGGTTAAATAAATATTAAGAATTAAAAAAAAAATTGTAGTGTTTTATTTAGTTTCAACGGAAGTAACCAAATGTTCCAATATATGTTTGTTATACGAGCCTTAATAAAAAAAGTAGGACTAGAAAAATGTTAGAGGATAACACTCTAAAAAGTGTACCATTTACATTCTGCAACTGACTTGCAGTCCAGCAGACACCAATAAAGTCTAATTGTTGGTAGAAAATTAAATAAGCGTCCAATCGAGAAAATACTTGATTTTTGGGATCATTTTGATTTTTTGTACCGAAAACTTAAAATTGGTTGTAGTTCCTTAAATAAGCGTCCAATCGAGAAAATACTTGATTTTTGTGATCATTTTGATTTTTTGTACCCAAAACTAAAAATTGGCTGTAGTTCCTTAAATAAGCGTCCAATCGAGAAAATACTTGATTTTTGTGATCATTTTGATTTTTTGTACCCAAAACTTAAAATTGGCTGTAGTTCCTTAAATAAGCGTCCAATCGAGAAAATACTTGATTTTTGTGATCATTTTGATTTTTTGTAACCAAAACTTAAAATTGGCTGTAGTTCCTTAAATAAGCGTCCAATCAGAAAATACTTGATTTTTTGTACCCAAAACTTAAAATAGGCTGTAGTTCCTTAAATAAGCGTCCAATCGAGAAAATACTTGATTTTTGTGATCATTTTGATTTTTTGTACCCAAAACTAAAAATTGGCTGTAGTTCCTTAAATACGCGTCCAATCGAGAAAATACTTGATTTTTGTGATCATTTTGATTTTTTGTAACCAAAACTTAAAATTGGCTGTAGTTCCTTAAATAAGCGTCCAATCGAGAAAATACTTGATTTTTGTGATCATTTTGATTTTTTGTACCCAAAACTAAAAATTGGCTGTAGTTCCTTAAATACGCGTCCAATCGAGAAAATACTTGATTTTTGTGATCATTTTGATTTTTTGTAACCAAAACTTAAAATTGGCTGTAGTTCCTTAAATAAGCGTCCAATCGAGAAAATACTTGATTTTTGTGATCATTTTGATTTTTTGTACCCAAAACTAAAAATTGGCTGTAGTTCCTTAAATACGCGTCCAATCGAGTAAATACTTGATTTTTGTGCTCATTTTGATTTTTTGTAACCAAAACTTAAAATTGGCTGTAGTTCCTTAAATAAGCGTCCAATCGAGAAAATACTTGATTTTTGTGATCATTTTGATTTTTTGTACCCAAAACTAAAAATTGGCTGTAGTTCCTTAAATACGCGTCCAATCGAGAAAATACTTGATTTTTGTGATCATTTTGATTTTTTGTACTGAAAACTTAAAATTGGCTGTAGTTCCTTAAATAAGCGTCCAATCGAGAAAATACTTAATTTTTGTGATCATTTTGATTTTTTGTACTCAAAACTTAAAATTGGCTGTAGTTCCTTAAATAAGCGTCCAATCGAGAAAATACTTGATTTTTGTGATCATTTTGATTTTTTGTACCCAAAACTTAAAATTGGCTGTAGTTCCTTAAATAAGCGTCCAATCGAGAAAATACTTGATTTTTGTGATCATTTTGATTTTTTGTACCCAAAACTTAAAATTGGCTGTAGTTCCTTAAATAAGCGTCCAATCGAGAAAATACTTGATTTTTGTGATCATTTTGATCTTTTGTACCCAAAACATAAAATTGGCTGTAGTTCCTTAAATACGCGTCCAATCGAAAAAATACTTGATTTTTTGTACCGAAAACTTAAAATTGGCTGTAGTTCCTTAAATAAGCGTCCAATCGAGAAAATACTTGATTTTTGTGATCATTTTGATCTTTTGTACCCAAAACATAAAATTGGCTGTAGTTCCTTAAATACGCGTCCAATCGAAAAAATACTTGATTTTTGTGATCATTTTGATTTTTTGTACTGAAAACTTAAAATTGGCTGTAGTTCCTTAAATAAGCGTCCAATCGAGAAAATACTTGATTTTTGTCATCATTTTGATTTTTTGTACCCAAAACTTAAAATTGGCTGTAGTTCCTTAAATAAGCGTCCAATCGAGAAAATACTTGATTTTTGTGATCATTTTGATTTTTTGTACCCAAAACTTAAAATTGGCTGTAGTTCCTTAAATACGTGTCCAATCGAGAAAATACTTGATTTTTGTGATCATTTTGATTTTTTGTACTGAAAACTTAAAATTGGCTGTAGTTCCTTAAATAAGCGTCCAATCGAGAAAATACTTGATTTTTGTGATCATTTTGATTTTTTGTACTGAAAACTTAAAATTGGCTGTAGTTCCTTAAATAAGCGTCCAATCGAGAAAATACTTGATTTTTGTGATCATTTTGATTTTTTGTACTGAAAACTTAAAATTGGCTGTAGTTCCTTAAATAAGCGTCCAATCGAGAAAATACTTGATTTTTGTGATCATTTTGATTTTTTGTACTGAAAACTTAAAATTGGCTGTAGTTCCTTAAATACGTGTCCAATCGAGAAAATACTTGATTTTTGTGATCATTTTGATTTTTTGTACTGAAAACTTAAAATTGGCTGTAGTTCCTTAAATAAGCGTCCAATCGAGAAAATACTTGATTTTTGTGATCATTTTGATTTTTTGTACTGAAAACTTAAAATTGGCTGTAGTTCCTTAAATAAGCGTCCAATCGATTTTTGTGATCATTTTGATTTTTTTGTACTGAAAACTTAAAATTGGCTGTAGTTCCTTAAATAAGCGTCCAATCGAGAAAATACTTGATTTTTGTGATCATTTTGATTTTTTTGTACCCAAAACTTAAAATTGGCTGTAGTTCCTTAAATAAGCGTCCAATCGAGAAAATACTTGATTTTTGTGATCATTTTGATTTTTTGTACTGAAAACTTAAAATTGGCTGTAGTTCCTTAAATAAGCGTCCAATCGAGAAAATACTTGATTTTTGTGATCATTTTGATTTTTTGTACTGAAAACTTAAAATTGGCTGTAGTTCCTTAAATAAGCGTCCAATCGAGAAAATACTTGATTTTTGTGATCATTTTGATTTTTTGTACTGAAAACTTAAAATTGGCTGTAGTTCCTTAAATAAGCGTCCAATCGAGAAAATACTTGATTTTTGTGATCATTTTGATTTTTTGTACCCAAAACTTAAAATTGGCTGTAGTTCCTTAAATAAGCGTCCAATCGAGAAAATACTTAATTTTTGTGATCATTTTGATTTTTTGTACCCAAAACTTAAAATTGGCTGTAGTTCCTTAAATAAGCGTCCAATCGAGAAAATACTTGATTTTTGTGATCATTTTGATTTTTTGTACCCAAAACTTAAAATTGGCTGTAGTTCCTTAAATAAGCGTCCAATCGAGAAAATACTTGATTTTTGTGATCATTTTGATTTTTTGTACTGAAAACTTAAAATTGTCTGTAGTTCCTTAAATAAGCGTCCAATCGAGAAAATACTTGATTTTTGTGATCATTTTGATTTTTTGTACCCAAAACTAAAAATTGTCTGTAGTTCCTTAAATAAGCGTCCAATCGAGAAAATACTTGATTTTTGTGATCATTTTGATTTTTTGTACCCAAAACTAAAAATTGGCTGTAGTTCCTTAAATAAGCGCCCAATCGAGAAAATACTTGATTTTTGTGATCATTTTGATTTTTTTGTACCCAAAACTTAAAATTGGCTGTAGTTCCTTAAATAAGCGTCCAATCGAGAAAATACTTGATTTTTGTGATCATTTTGATTTTTTGTACCCAAAACTTAAAATTGGCTGTAGTTCCTTAAATAAGCGTCCAATCGAGAAAATACTTGATTTTTGTGATCATTTTGATTTTTTGTACTGAAAACTTAAAATTGTCTGTAGTTCCTTAAATAAGCGTCCAATCGAGAAAATACTTGATTTTTGTGATCATTTTGATTTTTTGTACCCAAAACTAAAAATTGGCTGTAGTTCCTTAAATAAGCGTCCAATCGAGAAAATACTTGATTTTTGTGATCATTTTGATTTTTTGTACCCAAAACTAAAAATTGGCTGTAGTTCCTTAAATAAGCGCCCAATCGAGAAAATACTTGATTTTTGTGATCATTTTGATTTTTTGTACTGAAAACTTAAAATTGTCTGTAGTTCCTTAAATAAGCGTCCAATCGAGAAAATACTTGATTTTTGTGATCATTTTGATTTTTTGTACTGAAAACTTAAAATTGTCTGTAGTTCCTTAAATAAGCGTCCAATCGAGAAAATACTTGATTTTTGTGATCATTTTGATTTTTTGTACCCAAAACTAAAAATTGGCTGTAGTTCCTTAAATAAGCGCCCAATCGAGAAAATACTTGATTTTTGTGATCATTTTGATTTTTTGTATCCAAAACTTAAAATTGGCTGTAGTTCCTTAAATAAGCGTCCAATCGAGAAAATACTTGATTTTTGTGATCATTTTGATTTTTTGTACCCAAAACTTAAAATTGGCTGTAGTTCCTTAAATACGCGTCCAATCGAGAAAATACTTGATTTTTGTGATCATTTTGATCTTTTGTACCCAAAACATAAAATTGGCTGTAGTTCCTTAAATACGCGTCCAATCGAAAAAATACTTGATTTTTGTGATCATTTTGATTTTTTGTACTGAAAACTTAAAATTGGCTGTAGTTCCTTAAATAAGCGTCCAATCGAGAAAATACTTGATTTTTGTGATCATTTTGATTTTTTGTACCCAAAACTTAAAATTGGCTGTAGTTCCTTAAATAAGCGTCCAATCGAGAAAATACTTGATTTTTGTGATCATTTTGATTTTTTGTACCCAAAACTTAAAATTGGCTGTAGTTCCTTAAATACGTGTCCAATCGAGAAAATACTTGATTTTTGTGATCATTTTGATTTTTTGTACTGAAAACTTAAAATTGGCTGTAGTTCCTTAAATAAGCGTCCAATCGAGAAAATACTTGATTTTTGTGATCATTTTGATTTTTTGTACTGAAAACTTAAAATTGGCTGTAGTTCCTTAAATAAGCGTCCAATCGAGAAAATACTTGATTTTTGTGATCATTTTGATTTTTTTGTACTGAAAACTTAAAATTGGCTGTAGTTCCTTAAATAAGCGTCCAATCGAGAAAATACTTGATTTTTGTGATCATTTTGATTTTTTTGTACCCAAAACTTAAAATTGGCTGTAGTTCCTTAAATAAGCGTCCAATCGAGAAAATACTTGATTTTTGTGATCATTTTGATTTTTTGTACTGAAAACTTAAAATTGGCTGTAGTTCCTTAAATAAGCGTCCAATCGAGAAAATACTTGATTTTTGTGATCATTTTGATTTTTTGTACTGAAAACTTAAAATTGGCTGTAGTTCCTTAAATAAGCGTCCAATCGAGAAAATACTTGATTTTTGTGATCATTTTGATTTTTTGTACTGAAAACTTAAAATTGGCTGTAGTTCCTTAAATAAGCGTCCAATCGAGAAAATACTTGATTTTTGTGATCATTTTGATTTTTTGTACTGAAAACTTAAAATTGGCTGTAGTTCCTTAAATAAGCGTCCAATCGAGAAAATACTTGATTTTTGTGATCATTTTGATTTTTTGTACTGAAAACTTAAAATTGGCTGTAGTTCCTTAAATAAGCGTCCAATCGAGAAAATACTTGATTTTTGTGATCATTTTGATTTTTTTGTACTGAAAACTTAAAATTGGCTGTAGTTCCTTAAATAAGCGTCCAATCGAGAAAATACTTGATTTTTGTGATCATTTTGATTTTTTTGTACCCAAAACTTAAAATTGGCTGTAGTTCCTTAAATAAGTGTCCAATCGAGAAAATACTTGATTTTTGTGATCATTTTGATTTTTTGTACTGAAAACTTAAAATTGGCTGTAGTTCCTTAAATAAGCGTCCAATCGAGAAAATACTTGATTTTTGTGATCATTTTGATTTTTTGTACTGAAAACTTAAAATTGGCTGTAGTTCCTTAAATAAGCGTCCAATCGAGAAAATACTTGATTTTTGTGATCATTTTGATTTTTTGTACCCAAAACTTAAAATTGGCTGTAGTTCCTTAAATACGCGTCCAATCGAGAAAATACTTGATTTTTGTGATCATTTTGATTTTTTGTACCCAAAACTTAAAATTGGCTGTAGTTCCTTAAATAAGCGTCTAATCGAGAAAATACTTGATTTTTGTGATCATTTTGATTTTTTGTAACCAAAACTTAAAATTGGCTGTAGATCCTTAAATAAGCGTCCAATCAAGAAAATACTTGATTTTTGTGATCATTTTGATTTTTTGTACCCAAAACTTAAAATTGGCTGTAGTTCCTTAAATAAGCGTCCAATCGAGAAAATACTTGATTTTTGTGATCATTTTGATTTTTTTGTACCCAAAACTTAAAATTGGCTGTAGTTCCTTAAATAAGCGTCCAATCGAGAAAATACTTGATTTTTGTGATCATTTTGATTTTTTTGTACCCAAAACTTAAAATTGGCTGTAGTTCCTTAAATAAGCGTCCAATCGAGAAAATACTTGATTTTTGTGATCATTTTGATTTTTTGTACCCAAAACTTAAAATTGGCTGTAGTTCCTTAAATAAGCGTCCAATCGAGAAAATACTTGATTTTTGTGATCATTTTGATTTTTTGTACTGAAAACTTAAAATTGTCTGTAGTTCCTTAAATAAGCGTCCAATCGAGAAAATACTTGATTTTTGTGATCATTTTGATTTTTTGTACCCAAAACTAAAAATTGTCTGTAGTTCCTTAAATAAGCGTCCAATCGAGAAAATACTTGATTTTTGTGATCATTTTGATTTTTTGTACCCAAAACTAAAAATTGGCTGTAGTTCCTTAAATAAGCGCCCAATCGAGAAAATACTTGATTTTTGTGATCATTTTGATTTTTTGTACTGAAAACTTAAAATTGTCTGTAGTTCCTTAAATAAGCGTCCAATCGAGAAAATACTTGATTTTTGTGATCATTTTGATTTTTTGTACCCAAAACTAAAAATTGGCTGTAGTTCCTTAAATAAGCGTCCAATCGAGAAAATACTTGATTTTTGTGATCATTTTGATTTTTTGTACCCAAAACTAAAAATTGGCTGTAGTTCCTTAAATAAGCGCCCAATCGAGAAAATACTTGATTTTTGTGATCATTTTGATTTTTTGTACTGAAAACTTAAAATTGTCTGTAGTTCCTTAAATAAGCGTCCAATCGAGAAAATACTTGATTTTTGTGATCATTTTGATTTTTTGTACCCAAAACTTAAAATTGGCTGTAGTTCCTTAAATAAGCGTCCAATCGAGAAAATACTTGATTTTTGTGATCATTTTGATTTTTTGTACCCAAAACTTAAAATTGGCTGTAGTTCCTTAAATACGCGTCCAATCGAAAAATACTTGATTTTTGTGATCATTTTGATTTTTTGTACTGAAAACTTAAAATTGGCTGTAGTTCCTTAAATAAGCGTCCAATCGAGAAAATACTTGATTTTTGTGATCATTTTGATTTTTTGTACCCAAAACTTAAAATTGGCTGTAGTTCCTTAAATAAGCGTCCAATCGAGAAAATACTTGATTTTTGTGATCATTTTGATTTTTTGTACCCAAAACTTAAAATTGGCTGTAGTTCCTTAAATAAGCGTCCAATCGAGAAAATACTTGATTTTTGTGATCATTTTGATTTTTTGTACTGAAAACTTAAAATTGGCTGTAGTTCCTTAAATAAGCGTCCAATCGAGAAAATACTTGATTTTTGTGATCATTTTGATTTTTTGTACTGAAAACTTAAAATTGGCTGTAGTTCCTTAAATAAGCGTCCAATCGAGAAAATACTTGATTTTTGTGATCATTTTGATTTTTTGTACTGAAAACTTAAAATTGGCTGTAGTTCCTTAAATAAGCGTCCAATCGAGAAAATACTTGATTTTTGTGATCATTTTGATTTTTTGTACTGAAAACTTAAAATTGGCTGTAGTTCCTTAAATAAGCGTCCAATCGAGAAAATACTTGATTTTTGTGATCATTTTGATTTTTTGTACTGAAAACTTAAAATTGGCTGTAGTTCCTTAAATAAGCGTCCAATCGAGAAAATACTTGATTTTTGTGATCATTTTGATTTTTTGTACTGAAAACTTAAAATTGGCTGTAGTTCCTTAAATAAGCGTCCAATCGAGAAAATACTTGATTTTTGTGATCATTTTGATTTTTTGTACTGAAAACTTAAAATTGGCTGTAGTTCCTTAAATAAGCGTCCAATCGAGAAAATACTTGATTTTTGTGATCATTTTGATTTTTTGTACTCAAAACTTAAAATTGGCTGTAGTTCCTTAAATAAGCGTCCAATCGAGAAAATACTTGATTTTTGTGATCATTTTGATTTTTTGTACCCAAAACTTAAAATTGGCTGTAGTTCCTTAAATAAGCGTCCAATCGAGAAAATACTTGATTTTTGTGATCATTTTGATTTTTTGTACCCAAAACTTAAAATTGGCTGTAGTTCCTTAAATAAGCGTCCAATCGAGAAAATACTTGATTTTTGTGATCATTTTGATTTTTTGTACCCAAAACTTAAAATTGGCTGTAGTTCCTTAAATAAGCGTCCAATCGAGAAAATACTTGATTTTTGTGATCATTTTGATTTTTTGTACCCAAAACTTAAAATTGGCTGTAGTTCCTTAAATAAGCGTCCAATCGAGAAAATACTTGATTTTTGTGATCATTTTGATTTTTTTGTACCCAAAACTTAAAATTGGCTGTAGTTCCTTAAATAAGCGTCCAATCGAGAAAATACTTGATTTTTGTGATCATTTTGATTTTTTGT